>OX376303.1:78575127-81075127 GCA_947369205.1 Cantharis rufa
AATAGAGGAAGTACAGTAAATGTAATTTTAAAATATAATTTTTTTGTATGAAATTTATACGCGTTGTATCCTGGCCAACTTAAAATGCATGTATATCTGCAACAAATTGCCATAGACAACGCGCAAATCCCGCATAAGGAATCTTTTTCGGAAAGTGCGTGGGTAGTTTTGTGTGCCTCCAGGCACGTTTTACCATGTCGATGCTGATTTTTCTTCAGGGCCTACTTAAAATTTGTTCAAAAATAAAAAAATTAGAAATACGATAAAATGCAAGTTTTACAAATAATGTTTATAAATCTTCAAGTTGTGTTTTGAGGGACATAATACAATAAGTAATCGCGATAACCACATTTATTACAAAATAATTATCAAGCCTTGAATTTGTTGTTGAAATCTGACAATTAAGAGAAGTCATTAGAAAATGTTTTTTTAATATTTAAAATTTTATTTATTAGATTTGTACAAGGTTAGCATGCAATAAAAATATGAATATATTCGTTTATCGATTTATAAAAACTATACTCTTTTAAAAATATTTAACAATGATTGATTTATAAAACCTAATAATATCTTTGTGGTCAAAATTTAATTTATGTTGTATAAACTAAATAATTTTTTTTATTGCGAAATTTGTGTTTATTAATTTAGTTTCAGATAAAATTAGTTAACTCCGAGTTGAATGACTGTACACAAAAATAAATATTATTAATATGTACCGAAAACTAGTTAAATGTGCAGAGGCACAACTAACAACCCTAAAATAAATTAAATTTTTACTGTGGGAATATTGGTTGAATACTATACAAATATTGAGTATTTTAATAATCGTGACCTCCACGAGACAGTTCCATTTTAAGCTTTCAAATCCTAATGTCGTTCATTGGTGAAGAATTTTCCAGTTTTTCAGTATTAGTTACACGTCATCTAATAATAATTAACCAGATGTTGAGTTTACCATAAATTTTCCAACATTTAATATTTTTTTGGTCATAATGTAATTAAGATATTATTAGTCTGATAACCACAGATTTAGCCTAGTTCATAATATGACAATATTTTATAATTTTTTTATACCACCTGACGAATATTGATGTATACGGGTATACCTATTCAGCTCGTGCCTTTACTTTGCATCTAAATATTTATGGGCATTTAAATTTATAAACAGATTTATATTTCATATTGCATAGTTAAACAACGGTTAAACTAAAAAAGTTATCAGTAATACGCGGAAATTGTTAGTACATATTTTAATCACATAAACCATCCTTGAAACTGGAGTATATCAGAGATGAAACCTTCCATTTAGGTCATCTTAAATTACCAATTTTATAACCAAATATAAATTATCAGCAAGAAAATTTCCTCACCGACGCGACGTTCCAATATCGCTGGGACCCAGGTCACCAGCCCCTTTAGCTCACCCTTCATCCAAGATAGCTAATTAATCAAGATGAAGCATTTTGCGATTTTTTTAATAAGTGATCATTTTGCACTTAGTAAACTCTAAACAGTCGAATTAGATTTAAAATTATTTTTTGAATTAATTCTTAATACTACATTAAAGTTTATTTTACGTTTTGTTATAGTTTATTGACCTATTAATTTAACGAAAATATTAATATATTTTTAAATTTGAAAATTTAGAACACCTTCCTGTAAATTTCTATACAATTAAAAAAACCATTTAAAAACAGCAAAAATGGCAATATATATTCTTAATTTTGTGTAACCAGTAGAATATTTACGGTATGAGTATATCAATTTGATGGCCTGATGATGTGCATTACGCACGAAACTAGTTTGTGATTAAATAAGTTTTATCCTGTGAAGTGCATGATTATTTGTTTTATTAAATTGAAGTTTATATTCACAGACAAAAGCTATCATTTGCATTAATTATTTTGTTAATATTATATTTCCAATATTATTACCTATTAATGAATAACTAATGTAAAGGGTGATCAATTGCTATAATTTGAAACATATCTTTTAATTTATATACACTCATTAAATAATAATAACTTTATTATCAATCTATGCTGATAATAATTAGAATGCTCAAACTCTTTGTGTTAATAATAGATATGATTTTGTATTAAAATGGCAATCGAATTTTTAGGTGTAAATCCGTAAACCGTACTAGTATTGGTACTACATTTAAAATAATTTAATCATTCTTGTAGTTAAAAAAATAAAAAAGAAATATTTACCTAATGATAAAACTACCAAAAATTTCCACATTGTAATCTCTGTTGGTACAAGCGTCTAACACCAAAAGGAATAAACATTCACATACTAACGCGCGTTTACTGTAAGTGTAATATTGTGGATGCAGTATTAATTCTGATAAGAACCAAGTCGTTGGCCTCACTTCCTACTCCTTGTTTTGATAACAACGGGGGTCCTAAGGGCAGAAATGATATTAAAGTATCAAAAACTAAATTAAAAATTAACCTTATGTTCTGCAAGTAGTATACTCTTGAGAATAAAAAATTAATTATTAACGTTGGCAATTAAAAATAAAAACTATAATAATCTATTACATTACAATAATTAACTATACCTAGGTAAAATATTAGAAAGTATATTAAAAGTACCCAAAAGTACACTACAAATAATTTCATGGCAGATTTTATGCTATTAAAATTTTAACGAAGTTTTAAAGGTGTTACAGGACATTGTCGAGGGCTTTAACTTGAAAATGTAGTATACAGAAGATTCTCTAATTTTATTTGGGGCAAGTAGATATATGCTAATATAATTAACAGATCCCGAATTTAAATCTCTGAACTTGGATCTTATAGTAATTTATATTATCCGAAGAGAGGTACATTATGTTGCCAGCCCCACTCCCCCAGTTCATTTAAAACTTTGAATCCAAGATAGTCTTTACATTATTTCCGTATGTATCTATTATTTTAGAAGTTATTCTTAGAACTTCTTACACATTAGTCTTCCAAACTATTAAAAAAAATTGCGTTTTTTATAATAATGCACAAATATCACTGTAGAAACTCTAAAATTTGTATAATAAAAAACGAGATTGAAAAAAAAGTTGTGAAAATTCCAAACAAGTCGATCGTAAAATAAAAAACTAATGAGGTTTTTATTTTGAAACTCTAACAGTGGTGTTCCCCCTTAACGCTTTGATCTCGTGTCAATTTATCGCAATCGTCACGAGTTCAAGACTCGTATCAGTTTCTTCTTTATATCTTTTTCTAGTTCGAATGGATTTTATTTTAAATAATCAACATATTTATTTGAGCGCCTTGAAAGCAGTGACATACTATCATGGGCGTTCTAGGTGAAATTTCAGGGGAGGAGCAAAATAAAAAAATTCTCAAAATGCTAAATAAAATAAAATTAAATATCTATTTAGAAAAATTATTAGTTCATACTACTTTTACAAGGGGGTGGGTTTAGTGTCTTGCTTCTCCCCTCCATGGGTGTCCATAAATATCATGTAAATGTAAAGTTTGCAAACATAGGCCAGGAAGTGTCTTATTAGAATTATGATAGTGTACAAATTGACAAAGCATAAGGTCGGAAGAACAACTTCCCTTAGCCTGTAACGTTACGCCACTGGTTTTAATGCTGGGATATCGATAGATATCTATTTAAAGCTTCTTATATAGATTACAGATTACAGTACGGCACTTTTGATGTTTGTAGGGCAAAAGTAAACTCGCGGATTATCCTTGCATAGATATTATACAACATATTAAGCAAAATAAACAAATGAACTGTTAGAAACACTGATTTTCTATATTAATATTATTATGCAGTAGAAGTATGTATATCCTGAACATCAACAATAGGTCTGTTCGTTTGCTTGCTCGGTTCAAGTTGGTGCAAGCAAACGAACAGACCTAATAGTGACTTTTTTTTTCCAAAAACAAAAATTATAATGATACATTAAATCATAGATGTTTATATAGAAGGCCTTCTATATAAACATCCATGCATTAAATTTATAAATATTCGTATATACCAACCTAAAAAAACTTCAATTTCCCGAGTAGTTAATAAGGCCAGCGGCGGCAGCTCATCAGAGTAGGCAAGGGAGGTATAGCTTCCCCTAAAATTTTAGGCTATTAACCATATCTAGGTATTTAGTCTAAAATTCTGTTTTTCCAAAAAAATTTATAATTCTTGAATATTTTATATTATTATTTAACATAAAAATTTTATTTAAGGGTGGTAGTTTAGCCTACTATATTACCGAATCTTTGTAATTTATCTAATAAGGAGAAGGCACTTCGTTGTTGTGTATCCAACCTAGCTATGTAATGACGTAGTTGAACGTCAGCCTCCTTTGTAAATTATGCATCTTTGTATACTTGCACATAGCATCATCTGAGTTAAATATTTTGATACTTATTGCGATTTAAATGAGGAACGGATTAGATTAGTATTACACCTTTGAAATTTTGTGCAATAATTTTAACGAATAAATTAAATTATGAATAGATTAGAAGAAATTGTATAATAATGTTGTAGATTTTTTTGATAAGTAAACCTTTACCTAGATTAAATCAAAAAGCAAGCTTAATTATTAAAATATATCAAAATTCACGGTTTAAATTATAATCGAGGATTTAAGAATGAGTGGACAAACGAGCAAAATTATTCAGTTATTCTTGCTTACTTTTTCAACTCGAACGGAATATACGATGATTTGATATTCACTGATTTGAAAACTGTATTTGGCAGCATTCAAAATTGAAGAAACAAGCATTACTTCTGCATCAGTCATGTAATATAAAAGCGCTGCTGTGTGTAGTTAAAATTAAGTCCAAATTTAGAAATTACCATATGCAAAACATTGGTCCTAACAAAAGTTTAGAAATTAAAATATTTAAAAGTAGCACACATTCGATTCTAATAAAAGCAAAGAAAAGAATGGCAATATTAAAACAGTGAAAAAGTTGCTAAATTTGGTTGGAAACTATTAAAAAAATTTAATGTGGCCCTCAACGTACACTACCTACTAGTACAGTACCTACTACTACAACCCTACAGTACACTTTTAAAAAATAATGATTTAATTTTCATTTAAAATTAAAAAAATTTTAAAAATATTGTGTTAAGTTTCTATGAACTATTTTAATCAAATTCTAAACAGTTCTAAGTCGGAAGATCTAAACTATCAACTTAATTTCAAAATATTTTTAGGAAATATTTAGTGAAATATTACCACATACGTACACACAGAGATTTTTTGGAAATGATGATTTTTAGTTCCTAGAATCTCAAAACGTCTCAATTCACCAAAATATTACCTCTTTTGCAGAAAAAAATTGAAAATTGTATTGGATCAAAACCTGAATACTTTCATTTACAGATAAGTAATTTGGTCCTCTTTAATATATTAAGTGATGTTATTTTAATATTAACAGAAAGAAACTCATAGGTATTTCTTGGTTAAAATTATAACACAAAACGTGATAATTCTCGACATGTTTATTTAACAAAAATATATCAAAACTTTCTTATACCTACTTAAATTAATAAAACTTAAATATTATTTTGTAATATAAACATAATTAAAGACGAAAGTTACTCTTAAAATATGTTCTTCCACTTGGAATTCCATCTTGCAGTCGTATGCGTCGAACTGCTTCTCTTAAGTGTTTAGGTTGCAGTGGTCCGCTATCGGCATGTTCTTCCATTACATCCAAACCTGTATAATAAAATAAAAAATTGTTTTATTTATTCTAAAAACATTTTTTTTACGGTACCTTCTTCAACAATTTCGCCAACAAATACTTTTGCAATTCCTGCCATTGCAATAACAACATTTTGAGATACCGAACAACCCGTGATAGTTTGCATTAAGCGCTTAACGGCAGCTTTGGGAAATGCAGAACGTCTGAACATTTCATATCGATCTAATTGTTCTTCTGTAAAATTAGAAACAAGAACCCTGAAAGTGTCATCGAAAATGTATAACTTTTGTAAACCAAATTTAATACAAAACATTTTATTTATTAATTTAAATTGTAAGGTTCTGATTTATAGAAAGAAGAATTACAATACTCACTGCATTTTTTCTCGTTCTTCTTCTTCCAATTCTTTCCTACTTTTCGTTTCCTTTTTCTTAATATCGATTTGTACATTACTCGCTGCTTGTGAAATTTCTGGTAATATAATATCAGTTTCCATTTTGATAGAACCACCTTGATCTAAACTGTAATTAAACATTTTTCCTTTAGAATCATCAGAATCAGACCTGAAAAGATTTCTGTTTATCGGCAGCTTTGCTTCTTGCTTGTTATCCAACTCGTCGTAGTCTTCATCGATGTCCGAATTTATTTCACTTTTAACATTTTCATTTAAATGCCTTTCAAGTATGTTTTCCATTGTTATACAAATTTTAACTTTGCGTTGATTAAATTATAGGTTATGTTGATTTGAAGTTAAACTCTTGAGAACCTTTTCACAATATTTGCTACATATACGTATGTAAAATTGTATTGTTAGATTTTTGAATAAGAAATTATATTATATCAACACACGTCTCTATTGTGTATTAGATAATAAAAACTGGGAAATAATCTCAAAATATTAACAGAAACAAAAATCGTCTTCCTGTAACAACAAAATATCGACCAGAAAGTGCATTATTGCAGCGCAGTGGCGCTAGTGTAGCTATCAGTCAATAAATCGGATTCCAAGTTTGACAATACTGTCGTGGTCTGTGGTGTTTATTGTAAGAAATTTTACAAAATAGTAATGAAATCTAACAAAATTTAATCAGTTTATATATCTTGCAAAAGTTGTTTTAACGTTTTGAACTCTGGTGGTGAAATTTTCTACAAAAATATTTTCGATATTGTCGGGGGTGAAACTGAAAAATATCAAGTAGTGTCGGTATTGTCTTTATCAAAATGACTTTGTAGGATATTTTCCAAACAAAGTCGAGAGCAATTTGGTGAGTTCTTTTTTTTTAAGAACGGCAATTTTAGTAGACAGCAGTCGGTCGATTAAGAGCCATCTTCTGTCCATTAAGACCAGCTGATTCATAATAATATTTCATAACATTAAAAAATTTAATTTCACTTTTTATGACTTTACTCGTGTTCCTAATTAAGAAATTGAAATTTAGTTTAAATTGATGTACATTATTACTAGTGCGTGGTAGTCGGAGTAGAGTCCAGTACCTAATATAAATGGAAATGTGCACATGTGGTGTAATGCATTGCTGCTTCGTTTTTAATACAGCAAAATAAAAGTAGATGGTACATAATATATGTATTTACCTATTTGAATTTAAAAAGAAAGATGAAATAGCACCGAAACGTTTTCTCTCTTAATTTTATTGTTTTTACCGTTACTTGAGCCAAGTCAGGCTACAAGAGTTAGGAAGAGGGAAGAGCGAATGTTCTTTGTAAATGCATGGATAAATAACAAAAGCAGATCGTTACCGTGACCTCCATAACTGTTTCATTTTACAATATTTTATATTTATTTTTTCTTGTGCAGGTGTTCGTAGGTGTTAGGCCTGTAATCGTTGAATGGGGCTTGCTTTGCCCCAATTAATTTGCACTGGCTCCCACTTCGACGCCCATCATAACCCCTCTAAACACGGAAGGTAAGAATTATTAATTTTTATAGCATAATAATCGATACTTAAACTAAATTTGTTTAAACGATGAGGAATAGGAAAGACTGATTACGTTTTTTTTTATCTTTACCGACTTGGTTTCCTGAAAACTCACATAAAAGTTGCTAATTATAAATGTGCAAATATAGAAAATATGTAATGTGTCAGGCATAGTCGCATAGTATTTATTTTCCATGAGAAAGGATCGGTATAATTGGGTGCAAAAATAATTTACGAGAATTTTACTATATTATTTTAACATGCAGCAATCCAATATAAATATTTAAAATGATGAAAGTACGTTAATAATTCTATCATTTTAAAAACGGGATGAATAAAATGAAGAAAGAAAGAAATTAGAAATATAATTATAATATATAGGTAGTTCAAACAATTTCTAAAGTACAGGGTAGCAGTCTTGAAGCCTTCACTCAATGAAAATGTTTGCTTGTTCGTTCGTGGCTGCATTACAAAATTATAAGTATAATAATTTTATCAATAAGATAAAGACAGACATACTAATTATACTGTTTATAATATATTCACTAAAGGTACTACGTTCATTGTCAGCTTGCAATATTTCAGATGACACTGAAGTTTACATTTTGTAAACTATATTTAATGATTTTTAATACCTGAAATATTTCCGACTTCGACGCATTTAACTGTTGGCAATCAACAAAACAGCAATAAAAATACAGTAGAATCCGAATTAATAGTACGACTTCGTTTATAACGACCGACCGCTTTTAACGACGGAAGTGCAACCTCAAGTTTGGTTTTCATATAACGTTTTTAAATACAGTTTCAAACCGTTTTGTGCGTCGTCCGGTTAGTACGACGTAATATCGCCAGTCCCTTGACCGTCGCTATAACCGGATTCTACTGTATATACAGTAGTATCCATTTATGTGTACTTCCAGTTAGTATTTTATGTACAATTAAATTTTTATGATAGGAACTCTCATTACCATTACTATTAGATTACAAAAAAATAGACTTTGTTTAATTTAAAATTCAAACCAAATTTATAAGATTAGAAAACTGCAATATAAATACAGTAGCGTTTATAAGTAAATTGCCAAACAGTTTTTTTTAGCAAATATTTATAACAGTAGTAATTATTTAGTGGACTATTATATCTTATCTAAAAGTATGTAGATTAATACGGATTTTGGGCCTATCAAGATTTATCTTGGTATTAACGCAAAAACCATGTAAACCAAATTCCTTTATTCAGAGCTCAAAGTAAATTGTCATAAATCGCCTTATTCATCAAAACATAAGTGCACATAGATATGTAAGTTAAGTTAATATTATTGAAATATATCTTTCTAATAATATATCGACATGATGCCAAAAAGGAAAGAGTAATCAGCAGATTTAAAAAACCAGTTCTGAAATCAGACAGAATATAGCCTGTCTGAATTTGCCAAATATCGTTAAAGCCGAGAAAAGATAAAGATTGGTCCATCCCATGGTGTGGAGCTGCTTTTCTCCTGATGGTATTGGACACCTACACAGAACAAATGGTATTTATAAATTGGTTTATGTATGCCGACATATTGAGGGATCATAATATACTTACAACATGGTAAGAGAAAAATGCCATACGACTGGATATTTCAGCAGGATAATGACTCGAAACATACTTTAAAGCATATTAAGACTTCTTATTTTCGCAATTTCTGTTGAAATCATGAACGATAGCCGTTAGTCGAGGATTATTTACTGATTCACTAACGATTGTTTTTCATCTCTTTGGGTTGTTTTTCGTGGTCGCTCTGTTCTTGGTCGTGTGTGCCAATCCATATTAATTTATTTTATGATTCTAAAATCTTATTGATTGATATGGAATATACAATTTCTGCAAAAAAATCTGCAGAATACCTTTTTGGCATGTCGATGTATTACAGATTTACGTTTACTTTTTCAAACTATAAATATTATTTGCTGCGCTTATTTTTATGACTTTTATTTATGTTTTGAATTATTAATTTCTTTTTGCGGTTTCCTTTATTATGTAGGTATAGTAAAATTTTTCATTGGTAGTTTTTCACTAAAAAAATTAAATTTTGCAAACAGTGTACTGTTGAGTGATGGAAAATGAACTTATATTTAATTTAAATTTAATATAATTATATTAAAAACACAGTACTAAGTTCACTTAGTACTTACTATCCTACCCTAGTCTTCCCTAAGTGCATCACATATCGAGAAATTGAACTAATGGGATATCTGGAAATACGGTATCAGGCGATGTTATCATTTTGCTCGATCAATTAGTCAAATACTAATAAATAACACGATTTTAGTAGCACTGGATCTAAAACTAAAAATATTTGTGTGAATAATTTTGTTCTTTCCAATGGTATAATACGCAATGGTTATTAATAATGTCATTTTAATGCTCATGTGCGTCAATGCACTGATTAATAATAATTAGTGAAAAATTTTTGCAACAGCTAACTCCTAATCGTTGAGCAAGTGCAACATTGATAAATAATACGAGTGGTTAGGGGTTAATGCACTTTTACCAGGTTACTTATATTAAACCACATGTAATCATATTACTCTTCGGAGTAATGTACCAAGAAAAACTAATGTTACTAAGCGTTTACATGACATTTATCAATATGGATAAAGTACTTGCAATAATTAAAAAAAAGTATTTAATTTTTGAATCGTAATTTATTAACCTTGATTGTTTTTTATTCAACTCGATATAACGAAAATGTTTAAAACACTTAAAATATTATTAAAATTATTAGCTATATAGTTTTAAACAAATGTAATTATCAAAGATTAGCTAAGAAAACAATTAAAACAATAACTTATTTTCGAGCTCGAAATTTTTTATTTGTTTAAAACACTTAAAAGGACTAGAAATTCACTAATTTTGCAGACTGGCTGTTAAAAAAGTGGAGGAGAGTTTGGGTCAAAAATCAGGCTCTCATTATCCATTGAACTATAACCCAGGGGGGCTTAAGAACCGAGCAATGGGGGATTTTCCGGAGAATCTGAGGAAATTCAGAGAAATGCAATAGCATTTTCAGTCAATAGACTTCTTTTTGTTTATTTTTCTCGAGACAAGTGTTCGTTCTACAAGCAAAGGGAAATCCTAAGAAACGCCAGAATATTTATGCAGGGAATCTGAGGAAGTCTCTTAAAAGGACATCTGTAGGTACAAAAATGTATGTTGCGATTAGTATTATTTAATTATTACTCCGTCCAATGTGATTAAGGTTCCACAATTTTTTAGTCCAAGGCGTCTAAACTTGTTAAAACGAATATATCGAAGATACAATTGAAATCAACGCACAAGAAAAAATTAAACAAATTATGAGTCTGGAATATAGCCCTCGATATTTTACAGTTTCAAACAACTAGGCAAAAAATAATGTCCAAGAGCAAATGACAAAATTAATTTTTCGGGGGGGGGGTACAGAAATACCTGCCCCGGACGGTAATTTAAGGAGGAGTTAAACTCATATGCTTGAAAAAAGACTTGTGCATTCCAAAAGGCACTGCGTGCTAGTACAGCATAGCAGGGTGGTAGCATCAAAATTCCTACCCATTCTATTATTTAGTATTGTGAGTTTTTTGAAATCTTTAAACTCAAATGTTAGAGAAAAGGGGTGCCAATGTCAAGTTCTTGTCCTGCTTCGGAAGAATCGTAGATCCGGGACTGACACTAAATACGTAAATGACATAAATACGATAACATTCAGGGAGTAATACGTTAAATTCCCCATCGATTTTAAACAATCAGGCCTATTATGTGTCACAAAAGTTATTATAACAGTGACAGTTATGAAATAAAAAATTGATGAACCGCGTTTTGATCCGAAAATAAAAATATTACTTTCTCTTTCTGACACATGTTAGCTATAATAATGTTTCTCGCTTTACGCTATTTTGAAACTTGATTATAACATAAAGGTTTACTGTTATTTTTAAAGGTTGTGATACATAATAGACCTGATTTTCTAGTGGCATTACGGTAGTTGAAGAATTTAATAAACATTAAATTTTGAGAAAAATCTTGAGGGCAAAAACTTCCATATAAGGGTGGCGTGATTTTATTTTACAAGTATTTTTGGACATAAATTGCACTCGAAAATGAAAAATTTACACTGTTTCAAAAAAAGTTTTGATTCAAAACGAATCACTTTGATGCAAAACGTTTCCATTTTGTTAAAAAACGAATAATTGTTTTAATTCAAAAAAATTCCTTTTGAATCAAAATCTTTCAGTGTAGTTATAGTTAGACAGTGAGTTACTCCAATCATTAAAAACATCCCTGAAGTGGCTAGAACTCGAAAATTACGGATCTAGAAAAACGGGATATTTGTTTTTTAAGTTAAATTCGGCTATAATTAACCATCAAATCGAAACTTCAATTCTAAAGTGTAACGAAATTTTAAGTTGAATCCATTATGTTCATTAATCACGTCCATATTATCTAATGTGTACGATACTTAGTGGGGAATCTTGGACTATGGTGTTAATAAAACAATTTGTATTAGATCTACGTTTCGAAGACTTTATTTTTCTTCTTCAGGATCTGAAACATAATCACTTACAAATTTGACAAATAGCATAATAAGTTGAATATAAGAGGTGGCCATGGAAAACATTATTTTTTATTAGTTCCAAATAGGGACAAGTCTGTAATATAGCATTTTTTTATTGGTTGTACTACAGTATTTTTGTTTCAAAATCAATTTTGTTAAAAACTACTCTAAATATAAGGATGACGCTTAATTTACTTACTTCCTAGCATAGGTTTTTACTTTTGTTACTAACATATGCTTAAAACATTATCCAAATCTATAAAGAATGAACATGTTGGTGCAGCTTTGAACATACAGCAAGTAAGAAAAATAAAGTAATCCAAGGAGTAAATATCCCAAATTTTGTGTACACTTGTTTATGTATAAGTTATATGTTATATGTTTCGCCACCGCAGTGGCGAAACATATCTTAGAAGACGGGCACAACATCGATTTCAATAACACGAAAATCATCAAAAGTCACTACATACAGAGATAGGTTATTGCATGAAATGATCGAGATCAAAAAATTCCATGAATCGCAAAACCGACATAAATGGATTTAGCAACATCTACAGTCCACTTCTCATCTAATTTTATTTTACTTGCAGTATTGGGGTAAAGTTTTTTACCATTGGTTTTTCTTTAGCCACGATAACTTATTAGAATTGAATTCATTGTTATTTTATTATTTTATTTTTATTATTTTTTCAATCTTTTACAAATTCTAATCAAGTTATCGGACAAATGTCAATACTTCACATGTTTAGGTTATGTATTTTATATACTTCATTTCTTGAAAAAGAGAACAATATATTCTCGAAAGCTCGAAAATTAGTGTTTTATTGTTTAACTTTAGCTCAATATTGATAATTTTATTTATATAATAGTACATTATGCACCAAGGGAATAAAGTGACCTTTTTTGACTTGAGGGTAAAGGATTGTTTGCACGAAGCGTTAGCCGAGGGCAACAAACAACACACAAAATATATTGTGTGTTCCGTTTTCATATAGCTTTAGAATTTAAGAAGTGAATTATATTTTTATTTTTACCGATTTTTATCGTAACTATAATGAATTATTCCGGAAAGCTGTTATAACATAATTAAACCTTAAAAGGACATTTAATAGAATAGCGAATTAAAACGGCTACATTAAAACGGTAGCACACGTAATTATGTATACGTTGTATTGAAAGAGACGTGCATGTGGAGCTAGATAAATTATTATTAAATTGCATAGCAGTATTTAATAAAAAAAGAAATTAAGTTTACAGTTATCTACATATTATAATATTCTTAGATGTAACAAATGATAGCTAAATCAATCTTATTGGATTGAAGCTATAAAAATCGTAATTAATTGCATTCTTTCTGTTTATAGACGAATATTTTTCGTATGCACAGTTGTAGTGTTATTCTTTATATGGCTAAAAACTGTTTTCTTTTGTGTTTTTCTCGTCTTCTCTTTGCTTTTTTTTTAATATTTATTATTAATTGCTTTCAATGACTCTTTTATAGTATCTGTTATCCGTTTAAGAAGAACCAGGAAGCGTTCTGAAAGGATTGTTTAATAATAGGCTATATATTACCTAGTAGGTACTTAAAATAGGTTGTCTTCTTCCCAAAAGAATCGGCAGCGGAAACAGGCAAATGAATAGCCTTTTCTTCTAAAATCCTAAATTTCATCGATATTGCTGTTATTTAAGTCAATGCAAAAAAAAAAATTTCCATTTTATTATTTTACTTGGAATAGTGGCAACAAAATTGGATGTTCTTGATTTATTGGCACGGTCACACAGTCATGATAGCAGTTGTTTGCGCTACTCCTTGTACGCGTTTTATTTGGAATCAATAAAAGTTGAACAAAAAATATCTTATTTTTGCTAATTACCAATTTTATTTAAATTATTTTAGTAAAACAATAATGTCATTAAATTAATGTAGTATGTAGTTGTATGGTACTAATTTAGTCTAATGTTTAGAAAGCTGGCGCTTGCGTATCCGTGTTATGCAATCGGGAAACGGACCGTAGACCACGATTCCGCTAACTTCATTACAATGTCGAGTTTTAGTTCAGTTCGCGTTTACCTAGTTTGCAGAGATATTATTGTTGCAACGCGAAAGCAGCAATACATGCAACAGGTTGTTTTGAAATGTAAATTTGCTTTTTGAATTATCGCTTTATTGCCCACGGTATGGTATTTTACCAATTTATGCGAGTGTAAAGAATATTTTAAAAAAATTGTTTATAGTTTCTTAATATCTCAGTTGTATTATTTGCGATGGAGAGTTTATTAATAATATTGTGTGCTAATAGGATCCAATTCACGAGTTAATTCAGGATTAATAGCGTGCGTTATTGTTTAAATTTATAATCATGTGACAAGTGATGTAAACAACATTGTAATTTTTTAATGTCACCATACAGTCGGTATCAGCCCTTGCCGGCTGGAGAAAAAATTAGTATTATTCATCCTCATACGGGATGTCGCCCTGCAGGAACTACGACAGCTTGTAGATTTCTTCGGTGGATATCTAAACTCAGTGCACAACCTGCGAAAAAACAAACTAGAGGTATGTTTTTACGAAAATTAACCCCTGCATGGTACCGCATTAGCACTATTATTTCCTGTTTTGAAGAACCTATTTGCATTGAAAATTCAATGTTTAACTGGACATCTCGATTTTACTTAAATATGGGTTAATTTAACATTGCATAATGTTTTCAACCGATTTTAGGATAATAAACCGAATGTATGTTATTTATTGTTGGTTAAAAAATAAATTACCACCTAATAGTTTCATATTATTAATTCCGTTTGAAGTAGAATTATTTTCTATTTATATAGGTCGGTATACTTCAACAACTGATGTGAGTTGAAGGACGAAACGTTTTCCATATCTCCAATTACAAAGCTCATCTTGGGCACTCCAGTTAATTATTATTCATACATAAATTATAATTCAATTTAGTACGATTGAACATTTCGATATTGCTATAGGTACATATAAACATGGTTAATAATTCAAAGGTTTCAAAATTAAGGTAGCAATAACAATTACCCTATATCGTATTTATTTACAATAAGTGAAAACAATTCACTTCTATCTCTGTCTTGATAACGTTTTGTCTTCAATTAGAACAGTGTTGTTTTTCTTATTCCTTTCATTTTAAAACTTAGTTTTCTCTCTAAAATATTTTCGCCAATGCGATAGATGACTTGTATTTCTCCGATGGATAGGATTATCTCTACATAGCACTGTATGAATCTCATGCTTTTGTTTTAAAAGGTTGGTAACTAAACGTCAGTGAAAATTGAAGCTAACGATGTCACTATAAATAATATTATAAACCTATAAATTGATGCAAAATAATGTTAATTGTCTATAAAATAATTAATAATAATAAAGAAAATTGTAAACTGCAAGTATAATTTCGTTTATTTAAACTTTTATGCAATCTCCTAACCTGTAAATTTTTTGTTACCAACTATCGCAGAAATACAAAAAAAAATTCAAATTTTCGAGTCACTTGGTATATTAATTCTGAGGCGGTACGATGTTCTAGAATTTTACAAATAATTTATATGGTTCAAGTTCTGAGGCGATACGAAGTTCGCCGGGTCAGCTAGTTATTTTATAAAATGCACATTTTTAATATTTTTAGGGCGTATAAAGCGCAAAATAGAAAAAATAGTATAAGAAACTCGTTTTATAAGACTTTTTATCGCACTTATCCTTGAGAAAACTCCCCGCTACGCGGCTCGTTTTCTAAACGGATTGCGTGCGTTAAAAACGATACTTCCAGTGGCGTAACTAGGGGGGGGGGGGCGGCAGATTGCGGTATGTAAAAATTGTGAGATTGAAAAAAGCTAGAAGATATGTCGAATGTTTGTTTACGAACGTCTTTTGGTAGGGGGCGGAAAAATGTCAGACCGCCCCGGGCGGCAAAAGCTTTAGCTACGCCACTGGATACTTATAAAACTAGTTTCTTAATATACTATTCAAACTTTATTGTATGGATTTTATCCGTTAAAATATTTTATTCACAATCGGTTAGGGAGCGTTCATAAACTACGTGGTTTGGCCAAGGGGGGGAGGGGTTAGGTAGAAAGCTACGCAGGGCTACGTGAGGGTACGGGGGGATTATAGTCAAGCTACGTAGTTTTCTTCATTTATTATGAAAGCATCAATTTTCAGAATATAAGCGACAACATAATATGGATATTTATTTCCGTATTTGGATTTTTTTTATTTATATTTTATATAGGTGCGCTATTTGTTTTAAAAACAAATATCGGTGTTATTCATTTGTTATACCAAATAATTTTTAAATAGTTTTGTTAACAGAAAACATAACATGTCTTCTGGACTTTATAGAAAAAAAACTACGTTCCATCTAGGGGGGGGGGGTAGGGTTATCATGGTAAAAGCTACGTTAAGCTACATGATGGGAGGGAGGGGTTCTAAAGAGGTCAAAATCAAACTACGTGGTTTATGAACGCTCCCTTAGTAATCGATGCATTCCTGATTTTTAAGAAGTTGGGAAGCAGTTTATTATTTACTTTCACTTGCCAACCAATCAGAGCTATTTTGTTTTACTTCCCAACCTACCTCAGGTCGGGAAGTGATCACTTCCCGACCTGCAAAGTCGCATGTTGGCAAGAAAAGGAACTAACAAATAATGTGCGTCAAATTAATTAAGATTATGTCAAATGTCAAGTACAAATTTAGTGCAAGTTAACTATAATCTAATATTATTTTAGTTACTTTAAAAATGTAAGTTTTATAACAATATTGTTAATTTAGCCAGAATAATTAAAGTACAATTATGTCAAATGTTTACCATCATTTTGTTTGACATAAACAGCAATTTGCTTATTTTTTATACCAACTTGATAAACTAGTTTATCTTTTCAAAAATGAAACAAAGTGAAAAGCAGCGTATAATTTAATACAAATTTTAATTATTTGTTATTTACTATCTGATTGTGAATAAAATAGTATACATACCTCGGTGTCAAGCTTCATTCCAGCGTCGCGCTTATAGTTGACTTCGGCGCTTCGCGCCTCAGTCAACTAACTAGCGCTCGGCTGTAATGAAGCATTTTCCACCTCGGCATGTAATATACTATTCTGTTTTCTCCCAGCTCTTTAAAAATTGGCACATGGACAACATTATACCCCTATGTATTAGTATAGCCGAACTTACAGAACAAAGGTGACAAATACGTATTAAAATGTAGTAATAAAACAGCAAGGTTTTGCCTACATTTGATATTTTAATTAAATATTATTAGGTACACCTAACCTACTTGATTAGATGTATCGTACATCAGTTGTTTGAATTTGTATGACGTACATTTTTTCTATTTTTAGTTAATGTTGACGAACATGCCATGCATAGGTAAATTTAATGTAATCTGAAAAGTACCTACTATACCTATATAATGTTTAAAATTTTAAAAATGAATTTGAGTTTAAATTTAGCAGATTCATGACCACGAAAGATTATTTTATTTATCTGAATAACACATATAAAAATATATTATCTGAATATGTATTGCGGTTGTGTTAATGAATTAACCTTTATATAACTAGGTATTCTAAACATAGTCACAACATTTGAACTTGATAATGAGATAGTTTACAAATCGTCCCACAGTAATTAGCTTTTTAAAAATTTGTCATATTCGAACGATCGATGGGCTCTTTTTTTTATTTCAAATATATCAACAAAAGTTGTAGGTGTTCGGTCGGTTCAAATCGATGAAAATAGCAAATTTACTAGGTTTTCTTATATATTTTTCACGGCAACAACCAATAAGGTTGTTACTCGTTTTGAATGTAAGTTTTGACAAAATTTGATTTCTTAGGGCTATTATAATATTATCTAATAATATAATATCTTGTTGTATTTATACGACATGGAAATATTAATCACAGTACCTGATGCCCTTCCATTGATTTTTGTTATTATTTTATATTTGAAGTTAAAATTTTACAAGTTATCGTCTACTTTCTTTTTTTTAAAGTTGCTCTTACAATATTGATTTTCAGTTGTTAAATCTATATCGCATGTATTCATCAAACGGTGCCGGTGTGTTCAATATATTTATGGGAATAATAATTACAAATAAGATTTATTTTTCTTATATATTAATTATGTAATTTCGTAATTTGGAAGCCATAATGCTGTTGATCAACACGAAACATTGTTTCTAATTTATTTTAACTTATTTTTATTTTATTCTTTGTAATACATTTATTTATTTCGAACAGCTATATGGGTATTACGCTTGGGGTTTGTGTTTTCCATTGTAACTATTGTCTTTGCGTGTTATGAATTGGCGATACCGTAAAACCACGATCTAACATTGAGTTAAACAAACATCTTGGCTATCTCTGTAGTGCCTACCACTAAATGGCTCATAATATTTTGAAGCGATCGATGTGTAATCCATTGTGATGTAATCCATTACTTGCATAATTTGTATATATACATAGTATGGTGACCGGTAATGGTTAATGCGTTAATAATGGTCAACGTACACTATTTCGGCTTTAAAAACATATTTTTACCATCTACCACTTGATTGGGTAGTGAGATTATCTTATATCTTTCTGACAAAAATACTTATGATCGTTATGGCCACTAGAGACTATGTCGTCATCCTCAAGACTGGAAGAGGAGCAAGAAATTACAAAAGTTGATGAGGACATAGTCTTCGAAACGTCGACATTGTGAGATTTGTTGTTTGATTTGGGTCTACTAAGCTCAATATTCCTTTTCCTTGATTCGTAAATAGGCAATAGGTCATACATGATCTCACTACGTATTATATAAAGCTTCCTTTAGATATAGTATATATTATGTAAATTATTTTAATTGGAAGATTTAGATATCCGTTTAAAAGAAAAAAATCGTCTTGGGTGTCCATGATCGGTGCAGTCACCCTAAATATAGCGTGTATAATATTTTTAAGGATAATCTGCAAAACTTAAAATCTAATTTCACTTTCATAAGCCTGTAGGCTGCAGTGAAATCTCGCTTAGGCCACTAAGCAGTAAATCAATTATTAATTAATAATAAACGTACGTATAAAGTTGCGTGTTTAAATTTTAATTAAATAACAAATTAAGTAAATAGATATATTTTCAAATTATCGAAATCGGTGTATATTATTAAAAGGTAATATATGTGCAATTTCCAACTAATTTTTAATAACAAGATTGATTATAATTAACATAAAATCATCAGTTAAATGTGATTAGACTATTTAATAGAAATGAAATGTAGCTAAATTTTTTTAGTAGCTATAGGCTGTGCAATCAAAGAGAGAGTAAAATTTGTAGTTGCAAAAACAATATTTAAATTTGAAATCTTTTGAAACATATAATTATAAATACTTTCACCATTACTGAACAGATAATATAATATTAAAAAATTGTAATACATACTTGCTATTTATTAAATAGTAAATGAAATTTTTTTATACGATTATAGCGCTCCAAATTCACGTTAGGTTAAGCAACAATAATAATTAAATTATCAAATATGTATTTCGACAATATTAAATGCCCACGGCAATGTTTCATGTGATCGCTGATTCAGTTACAATGTGAAAACTTCCAATTTGAATTTATCTTGCCAAATTAACCATTGCCAATTATACATATTAAAAAAAAACTAGGTGAAACTCTGATAACCACAATTAATAGGCTTCTAAGGTATGCAAACACCCTTATTGTTTTGCGGATAATAGCTAAATTTTCATTTTCAGTAATCCGGTTTAAATATTTTTTGATTAGTAAATATAAATATATAAATGAAAATAATTATTTTGCTCATTTCTTAAAAATTTACATTATGCTGACGAACATTAAATTATGTGCACAGAGCCATATCATAAGGCTTCTCGCCAACTGCGTATAGAGACCTCAAGTATGATCTTGTAATTACAGTACAGCAACATTCGCATGATAGTCTTGACTTCGAGACCTAGACTCTTCTAGGACAGATATTTTTGGGTGTCAAAAGAAGCTAATATGATTTTTTTAGATTTTAATAGCTTCACTGAGTGTTTTTTTTTAAATTAAAAAAAAAAAGAAAACAGGTACTCCCTTTAATTATCTTTAAATTTGTAAATAAACATCAAAATTTGGTTTTTGTGCGATATAGCAAAAAAAAATTTTTGTAGCTTAGGAAGGTGGGGCAAAAGACGAAAGAGTTTCCTGCAAAATTTAATCAGCTGTATAAACAGCTTTTCCAAATAGCGGATGAAATTTCAAATCAATAGTTTCGCTCCTTTGCATTTGTCCGTTAGTGTTGGCCAAATAGCTCATTAAAATAATTGTTGTGAAAATTGCTCAAAAAGTATTGGTAGAATGCAAAACATGTTGGAAACTTTTATATCAAATTTAATTGTCTATATACATAGGACGAGAAGAAATAAAGTATAGAAGAAGAGACCTCGGGGGTAATCACTTATTTTCTTAACCACTTAAACCTATTAAAATAAAAAAATTCCATTAGCATTGTTTAGACAAATTTGGCTAAATTTTTCGTTAATACTATTATTTGAAAAAAAAAATTGATTACATTAAGATATAATAATTAAAAAATTTATTGTTACATAGAGTGATGTTACTGTTTTTAATTACGTTTAAAATGATATCGATTTGTCTTCCATGTAATTGAATATTATGCATTTGTGCAATTATACACAAAATTAATTCTATGCACATATAAGTTCAGCCACGGGCACCGACCTCCAAAATTGCAACAATTTATTAATTTTTAAAAGGTTTCATGGAACTTTTGATGACGGCGACAAATTTATATAATTCACACTGTTCGATCCGATAACTTACTGTTGGTTTTAATATCTTGAGTATTTTCGCTTTAAAATACAATAAAATTACGTTGTATTGATTTATACGTGATTGTTAAGCTTTTTTAGTATAACAATAGTTTAATTACCATTACACAGGCAAACACCGCAGGTGAGACAAATATTGTATAGACTGCTGAAATTGCGGAAGGAAAAGTTTTATTTAACAGATCCGGAAGCAGATGCATAATTCATAAATAATACTCCTATGATGTACATAGCTATGTTTATTGTATGGAATAGCATTAAGAATTTTATATTATTTGTTTACCATTGTTTGGTAATTATGTATTTTGCATAATTTTTTCTTCATTGTTGAATTGCGAAATAAAAATAGGCTAATTTATTAATGTACCCACAATTTTATTATTTATCAAAAATAGTTAATTGATATGTATAATATTTTAAGTTTTTGGTTTGTGGTTATACTTATATTACTATTATTACTATTTATATTACTTCCTATTACTATTTATATTATAATATAATATTATATTTGCTAAATTGAACAATTTTGGGGTCGAATAAATTTTCGAATTTCTGTTTACCATTAATTTTTTTTATTTTTATAGTAACAATAATAATTATTTTTGCAGTGATAAAAAAGTTGCGTGTATTATTATAAGTAGCTAAGTTAATATCTAGGTAGTATTTATAAATATTAATCATAATCCAAGACTATACACAGACACCCAACCGAATCCTTACATCAGGTTTGCGACACACACAATTTTACGGTAAACTGCATAGTATACCATAAGATGGTATAAGGTACATATTTGAAGTGTCAGTTTTTTAACCATTTGATTCGGATTTTGCAATCAAGACTGACCAGCGATTCAACTTGGAGGTCGATCACGTACTATTATACTCATCAATGTAATTTATTATCTAATGAAATTGATCCATATGTCTAAAAAGCTTTTCAGCGTATACAACAACGTGGTTTCGATAGATTTTATAATACTTTTGGTAGTTCATAATGTGTTTTAATTATCAATTAATTGCTTACATAATTAACTATATTATAATTTCTTTTCAAATATATAACGGACTTATCAGATGACTTGTTTGACGTGAACTAGATCAAAATAATGTGTATTTAACGGTATATTGTTTCTACGAATGTCGACTCGTGTATAGCCTTTAAATAAGTTAAATAAATTAATCCAATGCACTCTCAACATACTAACGTCTATTTATACACACCATGCAGGCTATTAAATAATATGGAATTATTTTATAATATTGTTATTTTTGTGTATTAAATTATTAAAATTGTATTATATATTATTATTATAAAAATAAAAACATATACCCTAATAAGAGCATATAACACTAAAAATTTGATATTGCATCAATGTTACAATATTGCTAAAATTAACAAGTTACGAAATGTATAAATAACGTAAAACGATCAACACGTAAAAATCACGTTGACGAACCGTTTATGTAGACCTTATTTATGTAATTTTCTAGTTTCTTATATTTAGTTATTGATTTTCGATATGAAAAGGGTTTACTTGTACAATAATACTTTTTCTTGTTCTAGGTAAGCTTGCGGGAGTTTTTAACCAAATTGGGTATGTTACAATAAAAATTAAATTAATTAAAAAGACTCAAATGGTTGGACAATTAAAATTGTTATACTAATATAGACCTAAAACTCAACAAAAATTACTAATTAATTTAATTAATGATTGAAGCACTTAATTTTAAGTAAATTTTATTCTGGTGATTAGGATGTGATCAAGTATCTGTTAAAATGATCAATTTCGTATTAATTTGCGTTATTTTTGAGCTTGCCACGGATAATCACGCCAAGCATGACATGCCTATCACATTATCTTTGATACCTTTCATATTGGTATTCATATTGGAGCTTTAGTCTGTCTGAATTTCTGATTTAAAGTAATAATTAATTTTATAGTAAATAATACAGTCCAATTTCACGCACCCTAATAATATAAATTTTATAGTTATATCTAAATATACAGGTTTTTAAGCGCAAGTTAATGCTTAACTAATGTACAACATGCATAATGTGAATCATTCAATTATATTATAATCTTTAATAATTATAAAAATTTACAAAATGGAAGTTTTTCACAAGTCAGTCATGGCAATTTTCAATTTGGTTTTATTGTAATTTTAGTTATTTTTTGAGACCTAATGAAGCCAGGGGCTCAGGTCAAACGACCTTCGCGACCCCTCGAACTGACCCAGAATATACCGTTGATTTTATCATCAATAACCTGCATAATTATTTTCGGATTATTTCAAGCTTCTGTATTTTCTTGACATGCATTAATTTAATAATTTAGTGGTTTCCATTGACATATACGTGCCGTGACATTGCTAATTATGCAAATAGTTGAAGGTTCTTTATTGGTAAATTGTAGAAACAAGCTCTTGATTTAAAATGTTAATTAATTATTTAAAATAAACAAAGAGGTTAGCCCACTCAAATGATATAACAACTGTAGTATGTCATTTATGAACGTTCTATGTAACATAATATGTACATATTACATATAATATAATATTATATTTTAGTCGACCAGAGTAGATACGTTTTGGGTACTTCACAATAATTAATAATTTTTTTTTATGGGCAGCAGAAACTGCTTCACTTTTTATTTATGCTTTGGCTTTTATATTTTTATAATACATATTTTTATATCATTGGATATCCTATCATAATGCTTGGTTCTCGAATCTTTGAGCCCAAAGTCGATTAGAGTACAAATAGAGATCATAGAAGTTTCCATTCCGTATTACGTTGGTCTGTGGAAACCTTGATTTTATAATTTATAAACCGCATTTGTTTTGTCTAATTTTATAATTAGATAAATAGGTATAATAAATGCAAACTACATAATATATTCTATATTTTAATTATAATATACCTTTGCATAGAAATAACACAGATATGCCCGTTTTTTCCTTACACTTTTTGGTTAGAATTTCACATAGAACTAATCTGTAAACAGTATATCAAACCAAAGTCATTCGAGAGGAAAAACATTTTCAAAAAATGAGTATTGTATAAATAAAAGTTACATGAAAATCGATCTTGTGAAATATGTTAACAAACGTGCTATTACCTACTTTAAAGCCAATCAATACTTTTTCCGCCAGATGCGTTAAAAATGATCAAATTTGAATGCTCATAAATATGACACCGTTAGGTCTGAAAGGTGGTTTTATCAATCACCATGATATGAACAGGAAGAAAAGTCCAAGTTAAATTTGAAAACTACGTTTTTCGGACAAAAATCAGGGATACCAAATTGCTCAATTTTGACTGATAATTTTAAAAATTTTAATGTATTCAAAATTATCATGTAAAATCTAAATTAATTTATAATAATAAATAACATGCGATATCATTATCATTACTATTATCTAAAAGTAATGTACTTAACATATAAAAAATAACATTCGCTCACGAATGTTCGGCGATGTGTGAATGCATTTGTTTGCTCATAAAATATTTGCCGAATAATTTGTTATGTATGAACGAACGGTTAACCGAATGCATTTGACGATGTGCGGATGAGGCATTAAAATGCTATGGCAATATGGTATGCTAATTGAAACAGACCTAACTGTTAACTTGTCTCTTCAAAGCTTGATCCAGGAAAAGATTTTGCAAATATTCGTCGGATGATAGATCATTATTATACAGGGTGACCCAAAAAAAATGATAACAAAACTTTTTATCATAATAACTTTATTAAACTGAAGAAAAACTTTTTCACAACAAATAATAATAACTAACATTATTGTTGAAAAAAATAATTAACTAGTTTCGAAATGGCCGCCTTCTACTGCTATACACAACGTCAAACGCTTCTGAAAATTTAAGGCTACGCGCCGAAGCTCTTTCATGGATATCCGATCCCAATCACGGTACAACGACTGCTTTAACGCCTCCGAACTTTTGTGAGGTGTCTCACAGGCTTTGGCCTACAAAATTTACCACACGCTGTAATCCATCGGATTGAGATCTGCCGAGTATGGGGAACCATTCCGTGGATGTGATGATATCCGGGAAATGAGATTTGCACCAATTTTGAGTGGCTTTTTGCCCTATGCGCGTTGGTTCGTTGACCAATCTGGTTGAAACGTCCAATTCGCATCGTCGAAATGTTGATGAGCCCATGGAAGGACGACGGCTTCGAGAACGTCGCCTCGGTAAATCTCTTAGTTAAATTTCATACCCTGATCCACAAAAACCAGAGGGTTTTTCCAGTTGAGCAAATTCCGGCCCAAACTATCACAGACTGTAGATATTTACGGTGCTATACGGCAGCAGAAGGACCTAGAGCATTAACAGACAAAATCCGGTCATTTTGACGGTTGTGCGCTTGCTCGACGGTGAAAGCTTCTCATCTGTGAACACAATTCGATTCCACGATAGAGAAGCGGCGCGACAAAGGAGCTGACGATATCTTTGAAGTAGCACGAGCTTGTTACCATCGGTCAACAGTTGAACTTTTTGAATATTATTGGGCTTGACCTTAAGGTGCTTCTTACCTATTCAGCGAGCCGATTCACGTGAAACACCGATCTCGCGGGCAATTTTTCTCATTGAGACCCTCGAATTTTGCAGAAATCGTTTCTTGATGATCTGACGGACCCTCGACGTGCTGACTGTTCGCTTTCTTCCGCTCTCTGGATGACGTCCGTTTTGACCGCGCTTCTCAATTTGTTTGATTATTCGGCTGACATTTGGTGCCGCTATGCCGAGCCTTCGCGCGATGTCACAATTGCGCATTCCATGTTGATGTAACTCTAAAATTTTCTCTCTTTGATTAGATATCTATAAAATAAGCAATAAAACACATAACAAAATTTGACAGTTTACCATACATGTAGCATTTTTAACTGGCAATCTCAGTGTGCTAAAATAAAATACCAACAACAAAAAACTTGCGTGTTAGGTCCGATTAAACTTTGGTATCATTTTTTTTGGGTCACCCTGTATTTCTTTTACATAAATACGAATTTGTATAATAGAAGTACAGTGGTATCTGGTTATAGCGAACCTCAAGGAGGTCGACTAATTTGATTCGTAATAACTGAAGTACGTTATATTTGGTAAATATTTATCTTCATCCCATTTACAGATGGATAAACAGGATATTTAAGCGAAGGTAGCACCTGAATTGAAATTACCTGCTAGCTTTGGATCATTTCGTTTTGTCAATAAGAGCTATCTGTACAAAACTAATAATCGATATGTTAAAAAAATATATATTTCTACCTGCTATACTATATTATATCATTTTATATCGGTACGTAAGATAACAAAACGCGATTATATTTATCTATGTTTTACGGTGGTGTGCACATATTTCGTACTGTCGATATCCAGCAATTACCAAAATTGTGCAACAATGTGGTGTAAACAATTTTTGCATATAGTGACAAGAACAAAACAAGAAGGTAACTTTTTTTATTTATTCGTTCATACATTCATGAACACATGTCAGCCGGAAATTTGTTAGCATGTATAACGTGCAGTATTTTCTCTACAAGCCCACGTACGAGTAAATTCTGAACATGATAGGTAGATTTTTAGAACTAGGCAATTCACCCAAAACAAAATTTAAACTTATCGAAATTTGTTTCTTTTGATAGATAGCTTTAGGTACATTTTTTAATATGTTGACGGAACTGGGGAGTTACCTGGGGGTGAAAATGCTGGATATTATGCTACTATTTAGCAAAACTTTCTTGGTCATGCTTGAATGTTGTCCACAATTTCACACTTGTGTGTGAAAATTCGATTTGATCATGATCATAACATCATAATTATAACACCTTCTTCCCTGCTATCTTGAACACAGAAATATCTCATTGCATATCTAAAAACTTATTTGTTTTTTTATTTAGAAAAATTTAGATTGAATTGTATTGGCGAAAAATCATTTCAAAACAATTTATTATTCTATTATTTTTTTCAATTATTGTATAAATTGATGTCATATCTAGTAGTATAACATGATTTTACCTATTCACATAATATTATATGGCTGCGTTATGTGAAGTGGCTCTTATTGTAAATTTTAAAACTTTTACATTTTTGCTTGCACAGGAGGTTCCTCATCAAATTCATTTTTGTAAACCTGAACTTCGAGGTTTTGGCATAGATCGAGCTGTATTTTTGTAATAGTAAAAGATTTTTTATTTAAATTATATAGGCAGTAATGATTGTTTAAAAAGGAAAATGTCAGCACTTCTTCACAAATTAATTGTTTTATTGGCGAATGAACGAATTTGCAAACTATTACTAAATCTATAAGGAACTCTAAGTTGAAATCGTATGTGAGACGGTAGAAGATGCAGGGGATTTTGTTGGGATTCTTATTAGAAGTGAAATTTAAAAGGTCGAGGTTTTTTCTCTGATATACGTAAAAATTTTATATTTATGGATAATTAAATTGTGTGATTGACAGCATTTACACAGAAATATTTTTAGATAATATTTCCACATGTTAAAATAGTTACGGACTGTTGACTTAAAAGCAGGCTCATCTATTTTCCTAAAGAATTTGTTTGTGTTTTCTATCGTTTTCATAGATTCCTATACTTGGAATCACTTAAAACCACAATTTTTTATAGTAATATATGCCTAAATATTGCGGGTTTAGCCAAAACCAGACATGTGTCTATCTCAGAAAATAAATTTTATTGTATCGACCAAAACGGAACACCTCGGTAGATTTTCCCAGAACTTAATTTATTTGTACAAGGAAATTATATTATATTAAAGAATATCCCACATTGCGAAGAAAATCGCCTGGTAAAAGACCTTACCTTGCCAGTCATATCGATATAAATTTTTGTACACTATTTGTCCTATTATACCTACATTTATATTAATTTTAGCGCCTTACGAATAAACAATTTTCTCAAAATTATTACTTTAGATATGTCTCTTTTTAAATGAACCTTCGTTAGTTGAACTAATTTTTAATTCGACTCGCATACCTGCATGTTTATTTTGTTTATTTATTATGCCAAGTAAGTTCAACGTTTTAAAATAATTATAAACCAAAAAAATCTTATTGTTATATCAAAACAAAAGAATATTTAAAATATCTAAATTTATTTTTGTGCTTGTATTTTCGATAAGCCACTACTTTTATTGTACTTTCCACAAATTATTATTGTAACAATTTTTGTTAAAATTGGTTAATAAATAGTCATATTATTGAAAACGGCTCTACGGATTGACTTAAAATTTTGAGAATATATTTTAAAAAATATTATAATATAAGAGTTAGAGGAATTAAATAAAATAATAATCTTTCAAGCTTATTCTTGAGATATTCCCGAAAGCTTGAAAGATTGTTATTTTATTTAATTCCTCTAACTCTTGTATTATAATTATTTTATTATAATATTTTCAAGAGTTAATAATACTAATAATTTTATTTTAAAAAATACTAATTTTATGTAATTTTAAATAATAATTTCAAAATATCTAGTTTTTAGACGAAGGTTCCTAACGACTATAGATCTTTCAGTTATAAAACTTGTATTTTTTTTATTAAAAAATATAAAATAGCAGCTGTGCGCTTGTAATTTTTTTATATTATATTCTCAAAATTCAAGTCACTTCGTCGAACTGTTTTAAGGTTTTTCATGTGAAACAAGCAAAACTTAATAGAAGTTGATGCCTTTTAGAAAATTTGGATTTTAGTGGTCTGCAGGATTCAAAATTATGAGTTTGTAGTGCAAATGGTTGAAAATGTGTTCATTTATATATTAGTATTATCTGTATTATAATTCTATACGTGATTTTCTAATATTTACTTTTTTTTTCTACATAGGGTTCCACAAAAAAAGTTTGCCTAGGACGCAAGGTAAAAAATTATTTTTATACCACCTTAGAAAAAATAATAGTTGACCATTTGGTTGGTGCTTTATTAGTATATTTTACTGCTACAAAGCAGTTACTTGGTTTTCTGACTTGTTGTGGTTATACATACATATATTGCTATGGTTTATTTTTTAAATTTGGGATTGTACATTATTTGTCAAAATAATTCGAACGCTTCCAAATGTATTTTTAATTTAAAACAGATATTCTTACAGTTTCTAATTTTCTAATTATGATTTTTATTTTTTTATTTAGTAAATTTTAATCTTCTACCTACTTTCTGGCTACGTAATCTTATTAGTTTTATCAAACTATTAAATATTTTAAAATTTTCATTAGTTGCAATTTTTATTTAAATTTTAATATCGATTCTTGACATTGTTGTTAATTTATATTTATTATTGATAATAATCAATGGAATGACGATAAATGTTTCCACGTTATGCAGTAATTTCGTTATAAATTCATATTATAACTTTTATAATTATAATGTAAGTACATTGATGAATTCTGCAATCATTTTTGATTTAAAAAAAATGCCATTAATAATATGCGCGATGGTGATCTTCGTTACAAATTTTGCATAGGTAAATATTTGATTAACACGTACTGATGCCTACGTGTCTGTTAAGTTTGATTTTGAAACAATACTCTTGTTTACATAATCGTTGTAGTTTTTTATGCGATATCACGTACGTGTGCAGTATTTTGATTTTTTATTACTTATCACAAATTGAAATTATGACGATGTTATTACTTTGCCGTTCGTTTCTACATACAGGTTATAGGAAATATAAGGGTTATGTTCGCTGTAGGGCAGAAATGAGACAAACTTTTTAGCTCAACCCACATGATGATGAATTGGCATACTATAAAGACCAAGCAAAGATTAAGTTTTTATTACTATTATTGTTAAATAATGTTCCAGTATCATCAGATAATGTAAGTACCATTTTATCACTTATAAAACTGAAATAATATTCAAAAGGTATAGTCATTTTCTAACACGATGCGAAAGAGTTTGAAAAAAAATCTTACCAATGACTACCACGGGAAATTTTTGCCACTAAACAGCATCCTCTCTCATAAAAACACATGGTAGTCACTCATAGAACGAAACTTGCTGAACTGATTATTGCATGTAGGCGGTAGCTGTTGGATGCTACTAATAGTAATTAACAAATGTAAAAGTCGTAAAAATGGGAAAACGACGTTAAAAGTTCTAGTATTGAAAATTATAAATTAAGACCAAGTATGTAAATAATTTCGGAACAATGAAAATTTTGTTATACCTACTTACGTGAAATCTTTTATTGTAGTTTTTAAACTAACTTATGTAATAAATTTATTGTATTATGAAATTCTTTTGTTTTCTCAAAAAAAATGCCAACATTAATTTATTGTAACATTTTAAGTAAAACTTCTTTTATGCAAGCAGGTAAAATAAAATTGCAATTATAAATATTTGGAATAATATAAAAAATAGGTGAATTTTAAGTATATATTGTAGTGCTCTTTTGCCTACCTTAAAATTATGAGTCTTATACTCTGAATGTGGGTCGTTGGTTCTCGAATAAAATTGTCGCATTCAAAACAATAAAAAACTGACAAATAGAACAATAATTTATTTGCAACCAGTTTATCAATAAAATAAATAAACAAATGGCAGGACTTACATAAATTCGTCGGCCAAACAAGTTATTCTTTAAACACTTTGTACTTGGTCACCTTCTTCAATAATATTCAAATGATTGATTGTTTGTCTAATTTACTTGGTTGGAAAATCTTTTCTATACTTCTTTAAAACTTTTGACTTCTCTCGTTAGCTCTTGAATTTCAACTTGTTATTTAAATTTACTTGATTTGTCAGCTCTCCAAAATTTAACTTGTTATTATTTTTCTTACTTAATTTTTCGCTTTCGAAAAATTCCACACCTCTTGTTATTATTTTGCCTTGGTTTCCACTCGTTTTATTTTTTTTTTATAAATCAAATTTTCTGCATGTCTGCTTGCTTTTACCGACATCATTTATGTAAGTCCCAAAATATAACATTAAATAAAAATGGTACAATTAAACTTTCTAAAACCAAACATAACTATTAAAAATACAAACAACTTAAACTAAAAAAATCAACAATATAACACATAACGAACAAATAAAATATGGAACAAAATGAATTAAAATGGCAAAGTAAATTAAAATGGATTGTAAAGCCCTGCCATTATTGTTCCTCAGGTTGCAAGTCAGTTCTTTAGATCTTTAATTAGCAACCCATCTTTGTCGTATGATATGAACACAACAATATGTATACCTTAATTATTTATAAATTAAATAATTATTGTAGTCCAATTTTTATGAAATTAAATAATTAATAAATAAAATAATTTAATTTGGTAAAAATTGGACATCAATATTTAGTTTATTTATAAATAATTATGAATAATTTTTACCATATCACGGCTAAATAAACAGATAATATCTTAATTATTTATTTATTCCGTAAGAAACTTTAATAAGAGAAAGAAATTTGTAATTATGTAAAAAATGTATTGATAAATTTTGCTACTCTGTGATAAAGCCTTGTAAATAAAATAACGATGGTACCAGATTCGAAATTGTATGTTTAATTTTTTAAAAAAATGCAGACGGTATATATTTGAGTTCCGAAAACATTAGATGCGAATTTCTTTAGTCTTCCCAGCGCTCATACACGGACCCCGGTATAACCGACTGCAGGTTAAGTTCTTCATGTTGGGTTTCACAAAATAGATTTAAAATTCAATCCACGATTTTAATTATCAAACAATTTAATAGCAATGTGTTTTATTTAATTATTGTTGTAGTAACTATGATTATAACTTTAATCGCAGCTTATATTTTGAAATATCATTTTGAAACTCGTGCTTTTCTTGTAGTTAAATTTTTTAAATGAACCTATAATTTTCTCACGAGGTACTAGACACATAACTTCCAATTTTGTATACACATGAGCTTATAAATTAAGGTATTATTTTACATAACGTGTGCTACTGAAATCGGTTATTGTATCTACCTTCTAACTGAATGAGAAAGTTTAAATGCGTTTTTCTCGAAACCCAATGCCCGTTTAAAGATCGGTTAATATTTAAGTAACAATTGAGAAATAAATTTTAAAAAATGTTAATATTGTTAATTTTACTTTAAATTCGATTTACAATAAATTTTTAGGTAGGACACGTAACAACTATCCATTTGAAACCATTTCTTCATCCAATTAATCTTTTGTCGATTGACATCACATCACGTACCATTTTTTGCAAATTACATGGTATAAAATGAAATTTTTATTTATGATTTTACTTTCACTAAGCATGTTCATATAGTTAATCACTTTTTGAGTAGTACTAGAAAATTAATATTATGATTATTATGTAGATACATACATATAAAATGTAAAATTAAAATTATTAGCTATTAATAATAAATTAAAAATGTTCTAAATGTTCATGCGTATTTTAGCAAAACAGAATTACTTTAAAATATTTTGAAATTACCAACTAACGGCCATAACGATTTTCTCTTCTATTATGTCAATAATAATTTATTTAAGGAAATTAATGAATAAATTGCTCATCGTAAATATATTATAATCACGTGTTTGCTACAGACAATGTTTTTATATACACGGTATATCCACAAGGGAATATAAAGGTAAATATCAAACATTTAAAAAAAATTTATGATGCAGTATGTGTTAACGTTTGTGTAGGTGGGAATTTTAAGTGACTACTTGTTATCGTGAGTCACCCAAGTGAATAACATTTTATGTATGGAATGGTTCAATAATTAAAAATGCATTTTATTTTAACAACTTTTTGGCGCAAAATTCAATTCAATATTGCATGCGATTTAAGAAGTAGCTAACTTATTCAGCGATGTAGTATTATACAATAATTGACAATTTTTACTTGCTATCAACTTGCTTGGCTGACACTTACGATTCGTAATTTACACTTGTAATTGTTGTTAGTACAGGAATGTCAAAAATTGTCAATTGTAAGTGTCAGTTCAACAATTGAATATTTATTTGTAAGTAAAAAAATCAAAGAATATTAAATTCCATCTCATGAAAAAATTTCGCTGCTTGCTAAATTGAGCAACTTGCGGTTACAGCTCTGCGACTTGCAATTTCCGAGCCAGATTCGCAGCTAGTCACGGGGGCGGCATTTTTATTGTACCCGTATAAGAATAGATTTAATTGCAATATAGAATTTTTTATGGTGTACCTACTCGATTTTCATTTTTAATCAATTGTCACCGTAGTGATTAACCAGTATTTCTGCTCCATATATACAAATGACGTAGGGATAATGTAGGTTAGTGTTTGTTTTGATTAAATGAACTGTTTTTGGGAGAACGATTCATGGACGTATATAAGGGCGGTGTTTAGGGGGTCTGGACACCCCCTTTAGCCTAAGCAATAAGGCAAATATTAATCGAATATCCACAGTAACCGGTAAATAGACCGTGGGATTCTTAATATAATTACAGAAACACAAAAAGTGCAGTATTGAAGCCCATCCAAAAACTATAGCTACGTCCATGGAACGATTTAATGGTATACTTGACGTATTTAATTTTTGTACAAAAATTTAAAAAAATTATGAACGAGTAATTGGTATAGGTTTTTTCATTTTGACCTTTTTTTTTCATTTTTGACCTTGACAAAAATTGACCACAGTGATAATTATAAAATTTTTGAAAATGCATATTCCTACTACCAGAAACAGTCTGTTAAGCGGAACTTTTGCTTTTGAAGTTTAATCACCAACTCGAAAAAAATTTGCAATTGCAAAATATTAACAGAATGTTAAAATGTTTTAACAGTTTTAACATATTCACAAGTTTAAAATGGCGAATATGACTGTTAGGTACAGCTAATCGACATACCACTGTTAATTTTTAAATACATCATTGTTTAATTCATTCATATTATACAGTTTCCGCAAATGTGCATTAATTTTTTAAAAAGTTGGAGAATTTTTTTAAACAATAGAAAAACAAAACTGAATTCTATACAACTACATATTTAATTTGATTTGTTTACTTTTACAATCATCGTCATAACAGAAAGCTATTATACATAAATTTATTATGCAATTTATCGTCAAGTTCAAAATTCACAAATAAATTATAATATTAGTATAATGTTGTCTTTCTATACAAAATAAATGTATTATAGAAGAAAATTAGTAAATAGATGTTTGACGCCAAAAGGTGTACTTATGCTAAAATTATCCTAATATTTTTCACTTTGACCTTAACGGCACACGTTCCATGGTCTAGAAGGTCGTTCGAGTGGAACAGAATGAAGTTTATGACGCAGATTCGCGTCATGAAAAGCAGCTGTTCGTCAAAATATCCGCGGAACGTCTTTACAGTCTCGATTATTTTCACTATGTATTAGCTTCTGTGGGATGTGTAGCATTGAAAATAAATTAATTTTGTCGATGCTCTCGCTATAATTAAAATTTGTCGAATGTGTGATGCTGACGGTTGATGTCATTGTTGTTCCGCCCGTTTACCATTGTGTACAGGAAAAATCGATTTTCGATTAAATATTCATATGTAAATTTGTATACCTTTTCATTCTGGTTAATAATTAAATTTTAATTAAATTGGACGTTATTACTTAATTGATACTTTATTAATTATATTAGAAGGTTAATAGTGACATTTTTAAAGGAATTCTAGTTTGTACAGAAAGTTACGTTTTGATGTGTATGCTTGAAATCGTTCCATTTGTCAAAAACTACCTTGAACTTTTTTTAATATTTAAATATATTTTTCTATCGATAAATAATGTGGTTTAAAATACTGCATTGCGCTACACTTGAAATTTCAATAATAATGTTCTGCATAATATGTTTTGCCTTTAAAAATAATACATGATTGCGTTGTAACGACAAATTAATTTATAATTAGATGGTGCAAATTTATTATTTTAGTAAACGCATTAAAAGTTGTTTTATATAGAGAAAAAACATAATTTTTATCTTTTAAACTACCGTAAATTCAGATTAAAAATAGGAAGGAATACAGTTGTTTCTTATTTCTTGAGTAATACTAGAAAACGAGATTTGAAATATTCCACACCAAAATGTTTTGAGGGAAAAAAATTTTAAAAATGTGAAACTACTGGAAGATAGTGACCAAGGATTTTTTGGGAAACTACAAAGAAATATGTATATCAAGTTTTACACAGTCTTACAAAGTCTTCGTTTAAATTACAGTGTTAACAATCGCAGAAATAATCGTCGGAGGGATAAATATCCTTGACAAGTAATGTACAAGGGATTTGGAATTCCAAAGATTTCCAAATACGATATACCAAATTATTTCCAATGTATTCTCTATAACAGGAGAACTATTTTTACTTCTTTTTTTTTTTGCTCTTTCAATTATTTTTTTCTTGCATCGTTAAATTACTGAAAATATTTCGGGATATCTAAAAAATTGCAGTGAAAATTCCAACTACTTATACACACTTTTTTGGGGATATTTACTCCTTGTAATCGTCGCTTAAAGGAATCTGGTATAGGCAACTCTTCATCAGAAAAATATCCTGAAGATAGGGTTACGAGTTACATATTATAGAACCCCGATACTAGTCTTGCTATTTAAATAATATAGAGTTCTTTGAAGAAAAGACTTATTAAGCCATCTAACATAACCTACTCCAAAACTTGAGAAGAAAATAATCTTAAGAGAAATAAATTAAAGATGGTTGATCACTTGATTAAAAATATTTTGCATACTGTAAAACATCGAAGCCGTGAAATAGCTTTAATCGACTTAGGTTTAATACATTCGAGAATAATAATGCAATCTTACGCAATCATAAGCATGGTACATAACGCCTATTCGAGTGGTTAACTTTTTATTTGATGGGTCGCCAAAACCTTTTCCTTCCAAAACGTTCCGAAAAATATCTTCAATATTTTGATATTAGATATTTATTTTTTTCATAATTTATCATAAATCTGAAATTATTCCAAGTTGTAGAACGTGGAACATGTGGGTAGTTATGGACAAAATTAATAGTACAGGTATATTGTTGATGTAAAAATTTTGGAAAGCAGAAAATTCGGCATGACGTTGACTCATTTCAGCTCAAGGGAGCATTTAATTAACTCGCGGATATTCCGCAAGACTGACATTGTTTGTTTATTGTTTGCTTGTACAGTATTGTTTCAACACAGATATGTCGACATTATCCTATACAATGTGCCATAATAACGGAGTTAAATTAAATTATAAATGGCAAACAGTTTGGTTAAATCTGTTACGACATTATTTGAACTTGATCTCATTGCTTGATAAATGACTAGAAATGAATTCGCGTTTGTTTATTAACTAGTTTGGGAAACTTTTTTTTTTATAAAAAAATTTTTATTCCTATAATGCCAAGGTGTTGTAAAGTAGGTTGTAATATTATAATTGTACAGGTACTTTCGAAAACATTATTTGCGACTAATATTCTTAAAAAAATGCGCACCATTTTTGATTTAAGTTTTAATATTATTTATTATACAAATTTCTAATTGGTTAGAAAATCTAATAAAATATTATTCAAATGATGAAAGTTAAAAATTAAATTAGCCAGTACAAAATTATATTGTAATGTAAGGTGTAAGGTCGTCTTCACACGAGGATATTTTAGCAGCCACAAGCTATATATTTATATGATTGTTTATGTTGTGGACTCTCATTTTTATTGCTATTAAGATCTTTCAATAAAAAATCAAATTAAAGAATACACGAGAGAAAGACAGTATGTACATAATATATATGTCGCAGGTAAATAGTATCTAACAGAGATATTTATATTTGTTGGTCGAACATAGAATTCAGTTTTTTAATAATTTGTTATTGGAGATTATTATGCTGGTTATGGATAGGATAATAATATGTAAAAATAAATAATTTTATTATACATATGTAAATTGCTTTTATATTTACATTTTTTATATTGACATCATCGTTCATCATCATTTTTGTTAAATAGGTATAGCATATTTTTTTTGGCAATCAAGAGCACCCACTCTATGTTCAAATTCATTATATTTTATCGCATTTTTAATTATTAGGTAAAATTTATTTACATAATATGTCTAAAAAGTAAATATTTTTTACAACCTACATGATTACATACAGACTAATTTACTGCTATTATTTGCCTGGTCTTCAAAGGCAAAAACTTCAAAAACTATTTTGCTAAAGTAACCATTTGCCTGCGATATATAAGTATATGTATGTACATTAATTTGGTTGGTTCCTACAAACTCGTACAATAACGCTAATATCAACATTATACAATAGTATACAATTTCTTCAATCAAAGATGTTAAAGAAAATGGATATAAGAGATCCTAATTACAAATTAAATTATTATTTGACAGTTTACAACATCATTAACGTGCAGGTGTCACCAGACGTAGATCTCATACCCGAGGTTAAGTACAAAAGCAATACACATAAGTGTTTTCGCGTAGGCATATTAAATCATGAGAATTGAAACAAATTGTTATTTTGAAACGGCAAGTTTTAGGCAACTTAATTTGTCGCTCGATTTGACGTTAACGGGGAATAATAGACAGCATTACATATTAGAAACAGATAAAGTACTTTATCTACTCCTGCGGTCGAAGTGCCACTTGTTCTTTTAATTTTCGTAGAACAAATCATACTTTCGCATTTTCTATAAAAAAAAACAAAAAGATGTAGTAATCTGCGTTATCTACATAGTAATAATTGTTGACGTGCATTGTCAATTATGCACGCACTATAAAGAATTTATTGGTCTGAATAACAGTTTCAAATTTTAATCAAAAGGTACTAATTACGCGTAAAAACGGCCTTTTCTGCAGTAAAAAATAATTAGATCATGAAATGTTTAACTATTTCGCTAAACTTCACCTTTTGCATGTATGATCACTAAAAAATTACCTTGATTGTTCTTCGACAATATCGAAGGTTAGGAAATTGAAAAGTTGTTCTAGTTTTCGTTATAATTTATACAACAAAAAATTGTTTGTATATAATTTGTATTGATCAAAATAAAAGCAGCAAATTAGATAATAATTTTTGTAACCTACGTGTTATTCTAAAATTACTTATTGCTTTTCGAAACGAAACTTGACAGGCTAATAGCACTTGTGGTACAGAACAGGCCAGATTATGGCTGCTGATTAGAGTATAGAGTAAATTGTACGTGAAGTTGGGAGGGGGGGGGGGTCCGCTACATATTACCAAATCTCACTAGGGGGGGCGTCCAAATTTTAAGAAAAACTGCTCACGTAATTAATGGGCGTCCTCTAGCATTATAAATTGGAACGTGCAAAAGCGTGGGCATTTCTGTTTCCCTAGGGAGAATTATTTCTACTAGTCGTATGAAAAATAACTTTTTCGAGGAAATAAAAAAATGATATTGTTTACTGTTTACATTTAAATGAATAATTCAACAAAATAATTAAAAATTAATATGCACTTATTAACTTATTTTATTTTTATCAATCGCTTTTGACGTTGTTATTAATTATTAAATTTAGTGTTACTAATTATTTTAAGTTTAGTACAATATTTATTGTAATTAATCATTGTATGGTATCGCATAAAAAAATATTATGTAATAAATAAGCGCCCAGTCTTATATTGAGAATATAAATTGCATCTTTTGAAGACATGTTAACTCATGTAAAAATCGATTTTACCGCAAAATTTATTCGATATTTTGTATTGAAAATTTCATTCGCTTTATTTTTATTTATATAATTTTTTATTTCGTAAAGAGTAATGTTAATTTCACTAAATTTTTTACCAAGATTGTTTTAGTTACTGCATCTTGAAAACGGTGCGACGAAATAGAAAAATGTATTTAAACAAGAATGAAATTTTCAACAAAAAATGTCGAATAAATTTTGCTGTAATAGCGATTTTTATATGAGAAAACATCTGCAAGGTACAATTTACATTGCTAATATAGGACTGGACGCTTATTTTTGTGAGGCACTGTATGTACTTTGGGAAGTACAGGTCTAAATAATTAAGGTTAAAATCATAACTTTTATCCTTTGAATTTTTCATAGAATTTTAATCCTTTCGGACTCACAATTGTTTTTAACAACAGTAAAAATGTTGTAACCGTTTCATTACATCCAAATATATTAATAACAATAAGAAAAATGTATTATAACATTTTTTAAATAATACGATTGTTCAAATAATTTTTTAGGTGGTATAATTCTTGCAAATTTTAAACAATTTTGGAGTCGACTATAGTTCGTGCCAAATAGAAAAAGAACCGTCAATCATAATAGTTGGTAACGTTATTTTTAAAAGGCGAAATAGGCAGTTCTCTGAATGCATAACATAAGTAAGCGAGAGTTGCATTTCCGCTTAAAATACCAGGGTGCGAAGTATACAAAGAAACACCCATAAAGTCGACCGGTTCGTTAGTCGCGAATGTGTGATACATATTATATGTTTTAAATTCATAAGCCAATTGCTTTCAAAAAATGACACGATATGCAATGTTTACAACATCATTGGCGTAGTAAAATTTATAACAATCTAACAAACTATAACTAACTAACAAACGGTAACAAATAACAAATGTGAAACAATTTTTACGACTTGTAGATTTGAAAGAAAATGCAAAACTAAAACAATTTTAAATTAACATATGTATTGCAAGAAAACTATGGTGCGCTACTGAAAGATTTCGCGTTCTTTAACTGGTTGGAGATATCTTGAGGGTGTGGCTCGCGATGATTGACAGTTCTATTTCTATTTGGCACGTACTCTAGTTTCGGTATAGTTACCATAATCTGAATGCAATGATTATAAATTAATAATTTTAGCCAATAAATCTCAAAATAATTTATAAATTTCTTAAACATTATTGCATGCAATTATTGTACTTTGTAGCTGTTTTAACTTTATTATGATGAAAATCGAACATACAAAATTAGTAGTATAAATTTAGAGCAATTTGAACAGAACAGTTTTCTAATATAAATTATTATGGAAACACGAATCTAAATTGTAACTCGACCACGCGTCGAAGTCTATCTTGCGATATTTTTTAATTTTAATTTCAATTCCATAACTTTCAAAAAATATTACTCACTCAAACCCAAATTAATTTATTTTCATACAATACAAACTTAAAGATCAAAATCGCAAAATAAAATTAGTAATTAAAATTAAATAAAAAAATAACAAAAAAAAAATAAATTAAAAAAATCCCCGACCGCCCCTATATAAAATACTCAATTTGTAAATGACATGCAATGCGGACGTTAAATTAAAACTTAATAATCGCATTTAATTCTACCGATTTTTTTACAGACATTGCGATGAGCTATAAATAGTAATTAACTATAATTCTGTAATAATTTTTAATTACCTGCAGTGCCAGTTCATCCCTACTCTTGATAGGTATACTACACTCAAATTAATATTTACTATTTTGAAGCTTTAATAACAATTAATTATTATTAACTATTGAAAATATATATGTATAGGGTGACTGCATAAAATTTCAGAAGTAAACGATGAAATCTTTCGCATAGTAGTTTGCGCTTTCTTTTGTAATTTAATTTTTGTTATTTTATTAATTTATAATTTTATATCTTTTTATAAACATCCGAATTTTAACAATAAAATGCCAATTGCAAAACTCGATTTTGATTAAAATTTTTTAGATTGAAAGTTCTAAAAAGTTCAATTTTAATTTACCATTTAACTTCTGTGTAACTATGTGATCTCATAAGGAAGTGTAAATTGCGTAAAATGGGTAAACCTAGCTGATGTCGTTTTAAGATTATTCATTAATTATCATCATCGGTCATCTAATGTACTACGCGCCACACGTCATTAATATTAAATTATATTTTTTGTATAATTTAATAGGTTTGTGGGAGTCGACTTTTACCTTATGATATGTATATAAATCTTGAAATTTTGTCTTGTTTTCGTGTACATACGACTGGTATGGAACGAAAAATTTAGCTTTGGGACATTTTTTTTGTTATGATTGTGAAAGTTGTATCCTATTTTTTTGATATTGCCGTAGGAGAAACATACATCAATAAGCTATTTTTTATTTCGAATTAAATGTAGACATTATTTCTTTTTGTAGTCACAATATTGAGCAACATTATAGTTCCTTCGGTGACGTATAGGTACTGTACTGATTGAACTGACAAATTTGACTATGAGCAAGTCAGTTGAACATCGATATCAAGCGAATGTTTTAGTTGTAGTAATTGAAAATTTCAATTTATTTTATAGAAATTTGATCAAATAGATTTGGTGAACCATTATAAATTTGAACTACCGGTTCGGCGAACTTCATAAATCCAACACATCCGTTTTAACCTTAATTTAACTAGATAATGAAAAAAAAATTAAAGTGAGATTTATATGTACGGTTATATTTTCACTTTAAAATATGATGGTTACTTTGTGTGGCATATAGCTTTTATTATTATATTATTGGTATGTAGGTATAATTAAACATTACACCTGTTCGGTTTTGAAAGTTTTGTTATGTTTATAAAGTTAACACTCGTTTCGAAGGACAATGATATTATGCAAGGATTTGCAGTTATATTTAAATTTAATTTTTGTGGTTGAATATTTTTGCATGCATATTTAAACGCACACCGGTATGTTTACAATTTTGATGAAGCCAGTGTATGTATGTGTGTGTGGTGGTTCGGGTTTGAAAAGTTCAAGTGTATGAACTTGCTTTTCCTACCGTATAGCACATTGTGAATCATACCTTTGTGTGGTGAAGTTTGTGTGTTGCGTATGTTATATTTTCATAATACAAATTTCGAATGACGATGGTGTTCGCGGTCTATTTATTACTACTATTATAATTTTCCATGCCCAAATCGAAATTGTATGAACTAAATTTAAACGGTTAACTACCGATTAATGGTTTTGTATATCTCCTACCAACTATTTTTAATTGGCTTTGGATATTGTGCCGTGAAGTATGTGTGATCAGTTTTCGATATTCAATTTGGTGTAACTTATTGTGATTTCGATATCTCACCTGGACTTGGTTTTTTATTGGGCGAATTTGAAGCAGCTTTTATGTGTTTTTGTTTTGGTTCGTTATTCAATGGATTTCGTTGCAAGATTAAATGTAAGTTTTATGTGTCTGTTCCGGTAGATATATTATTTTGAAAGAAAGAAATGTCAGAAAAATTAACTTCCCAAGTTAAACATGTCATTTCCGTACTCGGTTTTATACTTAATATATCATACGGGACTAAAAGTGATTATACTAATCTCTAATGTGATTATTGCCCTCACCTTCGTCTCGGACAATAAACTTCACACTTGGAACTAAAAGATGCAATTTAGTCCCTTGTTACAGTATAATCTAATATTATATTGAGACGTCTTTGTGGATAATAAATGAAAGTACCAACGCAATCTTTTATTAGAAAGCCTAAATTTTTTTGCATCATATCTACATAATATGTATTACATAGTATTGTAAAGCATTTTTTTTAACACTCTCCAAACATAGACCTCTATTTTAAACTGTCGAATTTAGCGGAAAAAAGCGATTAAACGATGTGGAATCGTCAATGTCTTCTTATGTGAGAAACGATTTAAAATTAATTTAGACAACAAAATTAAGTGGGAAGATTGTTATTTTAAGAACTATATCTATGATTATAGAAAGAAATCATTAAATCGTAACAATTAACTTTTAGATTTTAATGACTATCGCCTTTACTGTTTACAAATTGCAGTAACATTTTACATGACGTAAGCATTCTTTATAAACCCAAAGATTAAGCCGAAATCGGGGCGGTGTGATTCAGGGTGTGGGCCATGAACCCCTCAAGCCAAATATTAGTGATAATATTAAATTTTTTAATAATTTTTTTTCTAAATGACACATTTTTGTTTAAAGTTTTAATTACACTTAAATTACAAAATAGTAATCTCTTTTCTAAAAAGTATTTTATTTCTTCCAACTCAGTAGTTTAATGACGAAAATGTTGATATTTGTATTCAATGTAGCAGTTAAACAAAAACCAACATTTTACAACTGCAAAATACATATTATGTATCTACAGTGAAGCTTTGAATGTGGAATTCCACGTTCGAATTTCAGTTTCGCTAACTGCGCTAATACTGTATTCTAAAACCTCGATATGAATTTTTAGGTTTTTTCCAGCCAAGTTAGCACCATAGTAGAATAAATCATTAGTATTTACAGAATCAATAAGTACCAAGTGTAGACGTCTTAATATATAGTTGTATATACCAGGATTTCATTCTAAAATACGAAAAACAATTTCCGCGATAGATAGGATTCCAACTTTTTTGGTATATCCGGCCGGTATAGGTTTTTCCGTACTTACATTTTTATAAATTATAAATATTATTTCTTGTAATGTGTAACGCAAAGTCAATTTGGGTGTGAGTCACAATTTTTAATTTCTACACCGTTTACGTAGCGAGTACCTACTTTACGTAATCTTTTTCTAAATCTCGCGATGGCGTTAATTAAAAAGTACAAAAGTGTGTATTATATAGACATAAATTGTTAATGGTTTCTATAAGGTCATTAAAATAAATTGTCAATATCTATTATGTTTTTTTCTTTTAGTTTTTCTATGTTTCTTTTTATAAAATTTAATTTAACCTTCAACTCACAATTTTTACAAACAAACAAATTTGTATGTTCATTCAAAAATGAATAAAATAAAATATAAAAGAATATAAATAATAAAAAAATTCTTGAGAAAGGAAGAAAATAATTCTATTTTACTAACTAGTTTTCCATGTTCTAAACCATTGTTTCCCAAATTGAGGTCCGCGAACCCCTAGGGGTCCACGGCATGTTTTGTGGGGGTCCGCAAACCCTTATATTTTGTATTCATTGTATTTTGTTTTTAACTTTTTCAAACATTTCATGTTTTTTAAATAATTTTTTAAATTTAAAATTTTTATTTTTGTAACGAAATTCTTTCTGGGGGTCCCCATGATACTAGTGTCTAATTTTGGGGGTCCGCAAGTTCGAAACATTTGGGAAACACTGTTCTAAACCTTAATTCCGTTTTAATTAAATACTACTGGTCGGGAAGCTACACTATACCACCCACTCAATATAGTTATATACTATAACTCTTCATACTAGTAGTATATTTATATTACGGAAAAAGTACGTAACTGAAAAATGTATACATTTACCGGTAAATGTGTATGGGTTCCACGGGAGTTGTACAGTGCTTTGAATAATGTAAAAGATTAATATCTTTACAATTACCGGTAAATGTACTCGTGTGCACATGTAGCTTGGTAAAGTGAGTCGATGAATGCAGTTTACTGTAAACGAAATCAATAATAATATTAAAAAAAAAAACTAAACATTTTCGAAATGCTACCGTAGTAATTCGTGCTGAAATAAAGATTAATTTAATTGTTATGCTGTTTTTAGTTTTCAATTAGTTTAATAAAATTATTTTAAAACTTGAATATTTATTTTTCCATTTTTAATTTTGTTGTGAATAAATATCTAAGTTAGTATTTTAAATTATAATTTGGTTTGAATTTGAAAACTAACTTGTTATGTTTCAATATAATTTCCCAGCATCACTTGGTATATGTGAAGATATTCCTAATTCTATTGGGAAAAGTACATTGCACATAAAGTACTACTACGTAAAATCCACTTTTAGCGGTAGGTATACGTACTCTTTCCGCAACATTCTATAGTTAAAGTTAATTTAAACTCTATTCATCTCTATCTAAAGGTTTATTTTCATAGATACAATTCTTGAAACAATTATTTTTATAGAAATAAAGTTTTGATTAGAAATAACCGGAGCTTGAAAAGGGGCCTTAATAAAATTAGATTAATGAATGTATGTATCAAATGCAGTTTTAAAATGTTTATTTAAGCAAAATGTGGGTTACATAATATATTTTTAAAGGAGATTGGTGCAATCCGCCTTTGGAGTTGCTGTGTATGTACAAAATCATATTAATTTGTACCTTTATGGGGTATTATATTATATTATGGCACGTTTTTATTGTTCACGGAAATTAATTTGTGTACAAAACAACAAATAATGTATTTTGTCGAGTCATAATAATAATAATAGGAATTGTAAATCTAAATATTGTTCATTGTATTCAATAAAAGCGGTTGAATTTTGTTTAAGGAATACTAACTAGATAATGTCAAAAAAAATTTTACTCACGCATAATGTAACGTTTCTATGTATTTTATAAGTAAAATAACGTCTGAACATTGTACATTGAAAATGTAACGTATTATGTATGTTAGTTGTACATTTAAAATAACGGGTATATACCTACTAAGTACTTTAATACTTAAATTCAAAATCTGTAAGTGCTTGTTCACAATGTACATAAGACATAAGAAATACATAAAACGTAAGAATTATAAATTCAAATACGGCCTTAATCGCATATTGAATAATATTTGAGTTGCTTTGTTATATGAAGAAAAACATTCCACATAATGTAGTTTAAGATTTTAATGTTATTCGGTACTCAATTAAGCCTTTTTTTGTATTTATATTTTTAAGTCTTATGTACGTCTTATGTCTTAAGGCATTACGTACATTGTGAACAAGCACTAATAGGTTGACCATCGATAGAATTCAAAATTTGAGCGGATTGGTAAATCGAGATGTCACGTACGGTGTAATTAACAAATGTACAAATATTTGTGCATTGTACAAGTAGGTGCACAAGTGAATAATTGTGTAACTGGACCCATGCCTGATTTATTGAAAAAATATTGATGCGTGATTACATGTCAAATATTTGGCATCATAGGAATGGTTAAATAATAAAAGGTCGACAGTATAGAAAAATATATGAGTATTAAATTATTATAAATTAATAACGGAATCAAACTATTCAGTAAAATGCAAAAATCGTCCAAAGTTGCTAATTATAATATAAAAAAGTTATATTAATGTCATGTAATTGCAGTCAACGCCATCAGTACCAGACGACAATATAATATTATATTATTTATTTGAGCCAGCCCATGGTACTACCATGAGCCAGCCAATTTTTGTCCATTTGCCCCATTGATTGTCCGTCGATGTATTGAAATCACTATATGGACAAACACAACTTAAATTGTAATGCGGCCAAAGGTTTTTTAACATCAGTTTGTTACCTACCTTGTACTTTTGCTTATCTCTTATTTTGGATTTTATCTCTTAATCTAATCTCATCACAATGTAAAATATTAAATTTTCAATCGATACTAGCTATTCTGACTCTGAAATTTTTATCTAATCACAATAAATGTTGTTAAAATAATTATAATGTAATATATTGAAAATTATAAGTGCTAGTTAATTTTGTTTACAATAAACAATAGTTATTAATGGGGCACCTTGTGCATACTGGGTACCTACGTACATACTTGTAATTTAAAAATTATCAGATAGATATTATACCGATTGCAAAACTTCGTATTGGAGTGTTTTATTTTTAGTATTTTCCAATAATAATTAATCTAATTAATCATTATATTATTGCATACAAGTACAAACGGAAGCAATTGATTGCTGTTTTCTTACTTATCGTTTGTGTAATTAATGTAATTGCTCCACGATTAATTTTTCCTTGTTTTTGTTTCTGTTGTAATCTTATAAGATAATAATTTTTTTGCAGTTTTGTGATCTCGAGTAGCAGAATTTCACTTGATTTATTTTGTTCACTCGTTATAAAATATTACTGAAACTGAAAAGGCTTCAGAGGAAGGAACAATCTTAAATTATTTAGAAAATACGAAATATGGTATATTGTTTAACAAGGATAAAAAGTAGGTCTTTTCGAGTGGAGTCGAATGAGTTCGACAATAATTACAGATGTTCCACAAGCAGTAATTTTGTTCGAAATAAAACTCACTCTTTTGTCAGCGAATAAAAAAATACTGGATGGTAAATAAAAAAATTAATTTTTAAATTTTTCAATTGAAGGACATCAAGGCAAATTGTTTTGGCTTTTTATTTAGTTTTCCAAGCTATAAAGATAAAGTAGTACATACATTGCTTATTAGGATTTTTGAAGTTTTGCATTTGTGAGGCGAAGTGAAACCTAGCAGCTCAAGTTATTTTCACGGTGGTTCGGATTCCACGTAAAGCTGTAAGTTTCCATTTACGTTTAGCCAGTACCGACTGTAACTACCGATTGTTAATTTGATATTTGCGAAAAAAGTTTATGGGTAAATTGAATTCAATACAATAGTATTAATCTTATCGTGGCACCGGGAAACTAAAAATATTCGAACTGCTTCATACTTTTCCTGCCTGCGTTCCCGTATTAGTTATATTTAAAAATCAAGTTCCTACTTAAAAAGTGTATAATGGCTGTATGGATTTTTAAGTGGTTTTGTTTTAATTTTTACTTGCCCACTCGAGTGGTAATAGAAATAACTTAGAATGTACCAGCAGTGGTTTATGTGCATTGAACGGAACATCATCGTCGTCATGAACAATTTTAGCCACGGGCCGGTGGTTAGCCTACATCAGTAAACACAATGTTCAAATGCTCGCTCTTAAGGTAATTCATAATTATTTTTCTATATTTATGAAATTCTTTTGTGTTATATTTTAATATTGTCGGTCAACCGTTTTAGAATTCTCGACACGTGTCTAACAGTTTAGTTTCGTGTCAATTTCGATGAAAGTATTCGTAATTGCTTCTGTATTTATTGCTTTCACTTCATCACAATAGTGTGAGAATCAAAAGTGGTAATTGTTTTGATTCGTTGACATGAATCGATGGATGATACATATTATTACTATTTTCCAATTGGAATAATGGACAGCAATTGTTTTAATTTCCTGTTTAGAAAGGTAGGACTCGAATAAGTTCATCTGGAAATCATTCAACGCTCTTTATTTTTCTGAATTCATTCGCGATGCACAAAGTATACCGTACCCCACGAACCAGAACCTGCCCCCCTATAGCGATTATGTTCGAAATTTTTATATTATCGACTGGGACAAAATTACCATCCATAGGTGGTAATAGTTATAAAACAAATTGCAAGAACTTATTGCGCTGGTTTTTAATTTATTATAATAAATTGCAAACATAAAATAAGGTGGGCGATTTTATCGATCTTTTTGCAATATTTGCGTTTTATTATTGCATGTTTCGTTCAGTTGAAAATATGTTTTCAATTTAATTAGTAGATGATTATCAAGTAATGTTTATAAAATTATTTTTCCATATTGCACGAGGGTATATCTCCACGATCGAATTCTGTTTACTCGAGAACTAAGTAAGACGCTAAAGTACAGTGATAATGACGTTGGCATATTCAATGCCAAGGAACGCGTTTGCGAGGTCCAGTTGAAAATATAATTAAGTAATATTTCATTAGTGAAACGTTTTACTTTTTATATCGTGCGCTTGTTTGATATTTGAACTAAATTATTATAATGTATAAGAAAAAGAAAAGGGGTGAGATATTTTCAATACTATATTAATTGCCTTTGCATTTAACAAAATGAAATGGAACATAACAAGCTTCTGTGATTTAATCAAATCGCGATTGATAGTGTCGAATGGGTCGTGAACTTTCTTGTTTATTATCTTTAAAATTATTTAAAAATGTAACAATGAATTACCCAATGCAGTTCCATACTTGACCAAAACTGACCAAATTTTTTGACAAACCTTGAAACATATCATCGACAAAAGTGTTGTATTTTAACTAACACCTATTATTCGTTAAATAATTCAAATTAATTACTACGCGGACATCATTTTTATTAATATGTAACTGTACAAACAAGACTTTTAACACTTTAATTGAGCAATGCCAATAAAATATAAATATTGGACGTTAGGTGGACTACATTAACTTTCAGTCATAAAATTGTGTCAAGTGATTTGTTATATCACCATTAATTATACAAATATTATGTACACAGTTGTTGACGTCACGATCATCTGATTGTAAGCTAATGTTTTGATTCTTATTGATTTGTTGATGGTCGTCTTATTATTTATACTCATACAAATTTTCTTTACAATGCCCATAAGGTTGTGTTATCACTCGTCGGTCAGTAATGCACGTTGCGACACCAAAAAGTTTCTCTATACTAAAAGCTCTCAAATCAATTGACAATAAAATACAGTTAGTGAAAGTTTCAATTTCTTTGTTTACCGAATTTTATTAATATGTAATAATTTTTAACGAGCACAGTAATTAGCATAACGACGTACAAAAATTCCTACACTTATGTTTCTTACCGGAATAATTGAATTTTTGCGTTTTAAAATATGCAAATTTCTTATTGTTTACATTTTATTAAAACCAGTCCAGAAGAAACGTTTTCATTTTAATGCATTTAAATTGGAAATAAGTCAACGAACTGCCGCCGATTTGAATATTTTTTGTGGTTTCTCTTGCATAATGGAGAATTTTATTATGTTTTCTAACAGTTGTTTTTTTTTATTATAAGATTTAAATCGATACAATAACATACCATGCAATTAAGATTAAAAACTTGAATTTAGTTTGTTAATTGGTTTTTTTTTAATTCTAGGGGTCCTGGACATGACTACGGCAGAGAACACCATCAATCTTAGTGTTCATACTATGGATAAAGTAACTAAAGCAAAAGTGACATTAGAAAATTATTACAGCAATCTTATTGCTCAGCATATCGAACGAAAGCAAAGGTAAATTAGTCAAAAAAATTTGTTTTATTCTTTTAACTAACCACATTATTCTTTTAGATTGGCAAAATTAGAAGAAACTCTAAAAGATGGAAGTCTCTCTGACGAACAAAGAAATGAAAAAAGAATGCAACATGCACAAAAGGAAACGGATTTTCTTAGACTAAAAAGATCTCGGTTAGGTGTGGACGATTTTGATCCATTAAAAGTCATTGGTCGAGGAGCATTCGGAGAAGTGAGATTAGTACAAAAGATAGATACTGGTCACATATTTGCCATGAAAATATTAAGGAAAGCGGATATGTTGGAGAAAGAACAAGTGGCGCATGTCAGAGCCGAACGTGATATTTTAGTAGAGGCTGATCACCAGTGGGTCGTTAAAATGTATTTTAGTTTTCAAGATTCTATAAATTTATATTTAATTATGGAGTTTTTACCTGGAGGTGATATGATGACGTTGCTTATGAAGAAAGATACTCTTTCGGAAGAGTGCGCACAGTTTTATATTGGGGAGACTGCATTAGCGATCGATTCTATACATAAGTTAGGTTTTATACATAGAGATATTAAGCCCGATAATCTCTTGCTTGACGCAAAAGGACATCTTAAATTATCCGATTTTGGGTTGTGCACAGGAATGAAGAAGTCTCATAGAACAGAATTTTATCGAGATCTCAGCCAAGCAAAACCTTCAGATTTTAGTAAGTATTTTTTGTTGAATTTAATCTTCAATTTTCGAGTGCTCATTATAACAATGTTTTAGAGTTTTAAGTTCAATTTAAACAAAAGTTTGAGTGTTTATCAATTGATAATTAATTTAAGCACTTGTACAGTATTACTGATTTATTATTACATATGTGCAAGTGCAATCGCCTTTTCAGATAGCAGATTTCTCACGTTTTATAATTTTTAGTAATTTCATCAAGTCCAATGGATAGTAAGAGACGAGCAGAGAGCTGGAAAAAGAATCGAAGAGCTTTAGCTTACAGTACTGTTGGAACGCCTGATTACATAGCACCCGAAGTCTTTCTACAGACCGGCTATGATTCTAATTGTGATTGGTGGTCGCTTGGAGTAATTATGTACGAAATGCTTATAGGCTACCCACCCTTTTGTTCTGAAAATCCACAAGATACTTATAGAAAAGTTATGAACTGGAGGGAAACTTTACAATTTCCTGCAGAAGTTCCGATCTCTGAAGACGCCAAAGAAACTATTATGAGGCAAGAATTTCCTTCTTTTAACCTGTATTACACAGTAAAATTTTGAACACAAATTTCCTACACAATTTTAGCAGAACAAAAGAACCGCAAGGCGCAAGCACTTGAAACACGTTTCTGCATAAAATTATGTAGAAATTTTACTTTAAATTTAAAAATTTGTTCAATTTATCAAAAAATTACTAGTAATTGATTTTCTTTTATGTGTTTTGATAACTAGAAGCTTGTATTTAACTACAAAGTGAATTGAGTTTGTTGGTCTTGATCAATAGTAGAGTTTCATTTTCCTTGAATAACATTCATAGACTGATGCCCGATTTCTTCACCTTGAGATATCTATCGGATAACGAATCCGCCTGACAAATTAATCAAGTGACTAATCAGACAATCGCAATTCAAATTCAAAATAACAAATCAAAAATTTGATTGGTTACTTGATTAACTTATCGGATCCAATAGATATCTCAAGATGACAAAATTGGACATGAGTCCAATGTTTCAGTTTCAACCTCAGCAGGTGCTCATTATAACCTCAGTCATCTGAATCTAATATTTTATTGTTACTATTAGTAATTGTTTAATCATTTGTTTATTTACACCTCTTCTCTTTCTCTTGTCATCTATTGTTTTCCCATTGATGAGGTTGAATATGAGGGTCTATTACTTAACAATGGTTTAAAAAGACTTAAGAATGTCAGAGAAGGGTTTTTTACCTAGCTGACTTCTGTGACTTGATGAGAGTGAGATTTTGCATTGCATTATGTTTCTATTCTCGTTTTTAAGTTACTCTAACAGTGACTGGCCTAGCACAATCAAATATCCATTTAGCAATAATTTTGAATGTACCTATTCATATTAATGACATTCTGGAATGTTTTGATTAATAAATTGATTTAATTGATTTATTTTTAACCATGCATTTTTTCCAATTGATTATTGGAACTCAATACTATTGTATGTTGATTATTTCTTCATAAATAAAACCTCCTTAATCCATAAATTTAGAGAATGAAATATTTGAAATTATTTTTTACTTGACCATACAAAATCAACTACCTTTTGTACTCCAATATGAATTCTTTTGAAAAATAAGTTAAATATTGAATCTAAATGTTTTTTTCATTTTAGGTTTTGTAGCGAAGCTGATAGAAGATTAGGTTCGAAAGGCATAGACGAAATAAGAGTAATACCTTTCTTACGAAGTGTGGATTGGGAACACGTTCGTGAGAGACCGGCGGCTATACCTGTAGAAATTAGTTCAATTGACGATACATCTAATTTCGATGACTTCCCTGACGTTAAGTTAGAAATTCGTAAGTTTAAAAATCTATATTCCATAAGAAACACTAAAATTTTGTTTATTCACTTTTAGCTGCTCCACCTCCGCCACAGAATAGTGAAGCTGTACATAAAGACTGGGTATTTATAAATTACACATTCAAAAGGTTCGAAGGTTTAACACAACGAGGAACCCCGACAAAGAAATAATTTCGTTTTATCAAGTAAAATACACCTATGCTTGCAAATGTTTGTAGCCGTTGTTTGTGGAATTATTTTTCTTTTTTTAGAAAAACAAATACTAATGCTAAATGTGTATCTCAAAAATATTACGAAAGTTTAAGAAATACGAATTTATCGAACTATTTTGATTGTTAAGAAATAGAGAATTTTATGTCTAGATCGAAATAATTTTTGAGAGTGAATGTGAGGTTTTGTTGTTTTTTTAAATCTTCTTTTACTTTCTACTTGAACAATTTTAATTACAAATTTGCAGGAGATTTTTCTTAATTTTTTTATAATCATGTATCGTTCATATTTTCAATCGTTATACAATTGAAAATCGATTATTTTTTTAAGGTTTTATTGTTTTGTTTTTTTTTAATTATAAATTACGGAACCGCATCTATACAAATGAACAGAATGTACTAAGTTAAGCTACAAGCTCATGTAGATTTTTTGTGCATGAATTATCCAGAAAGAATTTTTTTTAGTTATTACATAAATTGATAAAATTAAATTTTAAGAGTTAAATTAAAAAAATATATAATTTTAGATCTATTTTTACGTGTTACTATTATTGTAGTGACGTTTTAAAATTTTGTTTTACACGTAGCAAACACCTAATTAATTTTAGAATGAAATAAAACGATGATGTCTCGTATACAGTGGAAGTGATTTTAAATTAATTTTTTGTGTGGTGTAACTATAAAAAGCACTGGTTACGTAAAAGTTGAAACTAGCTTCTCATTCATTGCTATTTTTCATAGAATAAAAATATAAAAAATGTATATGCTGTCTAAAATTTGGATAAAATGTAAAAAAATGTTGATTAAAAAGTAATCTAGTTTTGTACAAAATGCTGCTGGTGTTCATGTAGATTTATTTGGAAGGCATTGTAGATTAATATATTTTTCTTCTGAACATATCAATAGATAAATTTATCGTTAATGTACTTGTGTTCTTTTTTCCAAATGTTCAAATTTAGTTAGATTATTACGATACAGTTAACGTGTAAGAGCTCTCTTTCTCCACCGTGCACCCGAAAACTTAAGCAATTTGATTTTGCTAGAATTTTGGTGCAAATTTCGATAGATTTATATTTATCACGCAATTTGTTATTTATTAAAATTTGTATTTTGTAGAAAAACCTGACAAGTTTTCTGTAAATATATTTACTTCACGAATGTGTATAACATTAAATTTACTTGGTTATCCCCTTTCGATCCTACTATTTTCAATGCTTATAAAAATACAAATTATATTATTTATACAGATTTATAATAGTACTGTTATTTAAGTACTTAAATTTTGATTTGTAATTTATTACATCTGTCATCTTTTCTTACAAATGGTAAGAGAAATTAACAATTTTTTTTTAGTTTTGTCCGTTTGCTATAACATTTCTTGTTATTCATAAGTCATAACTTATTTCAGAGGAAAACGATGAAGTTTTTAAAGTTGTTACATCAAGAGGCATGTGCTGAAAAGCTTTTAAGGGCATGAAAAAATCTTATATGGGCATCTGATTGTTGTTCATTATTTGATGAAAAGTAATTTTTTTTGCATTTGCATTGAGTTTTAGGTGAATTGTAGTAGTGGGCCAGATTTTTCAAAGGATGACCATCTTGTGCACCAAACGTTTAAAAATAAAGGTAAGCATTTAGGTCGTTTATGGAGATATCATTATATGAAAACAGGTAGGGATTTTGGCAGCTAACTTCTTTGGTATTTACTCTTTTATTTTTTATACAATTCTTTAAAGAATACATAAACTATTAGAAGAATACACGAGAATAACGATCAGAGTCACAAATGTCTTGTTTTGTGTAAATTGAAATTTAAGGTTTACAGATTCATAACTCATCACCAAATTACTTAAGAAATATGATTTTAAATTTATTGCATAATGTAGTGTACCACTACATGAATGTATAACAACAGCGCAAAACAGAGAAACCTGGCGACAAATAGTCAAACAAACAGGGTTGTTTGGGGTCAAACAAAAAAGGGTTATGGATCAAAGAGAGAGTGTACCAGAATATTGCAAAAATGATTTAAATCATAATGCTTACATAGTAATTCTTAAATTTTAGAATAATGCATACTTAAACCAAACGATGCATATATTGGGTCTACCAATAGGGGTGACAGAACTTGAGATAGGGATTGCCGCCATGACATTGATGTTTGTCATAGTGTATTTAATTTAGTAAGGCTCACCATTTCATCATGGCAAGACTGACTATACTACCAAAGTGGGAGCTCTGTTCAAGCTACGTTCAGAGCATATTAGACGAATTTTAATAAGCAGAATATGCGTTACTGGGCTGAAACAAATCCACAGGTGGTCCATGAGAGTGACTTGCATCCAAAAAGAGTTACTGTTTGGTGTGGTTTGTGGTCTGGAGGCATCATTGGACCTTACTTCTTTGAAAATGAGCAGGGAGAAGCTGTCACGATCAATGGACAGCGATATCGACTGATGTTAACAAACTTTGTGTGGCCACAATTGGATGAAATGTACAGTTAAAAACTTAGTTAATTTTGTTTTATTTAATTTTACTAGTGAAATAAAATTTGCCATTTTGCTAAACTAAATGGTACTGAATACGGCCCTGACCCCTGTTGTTTTTGATACCACTTTTCGCATAATATTATTTATTATTTTTTATTGAATGTTAACCCACAACTCAAATAGCTGCTACTAGCAAGGGGTGTCTAAATTGAAAAAAAGAAAAAAATTTTTAATAATAAAAATAATTCAAATAATGAATAATATGCTAAAAGTGGTAGTGAAATGCCTCCGGTAGCGAAATGTCCGGATGCGAAACAGTGGCGATGCAAGAGTAGCTAGGGCCCGCAAGCAAATATACAAATCGGGCCCCTAAAAAAAACAAAGTATTAATTTTGAATTGAATTGCAAAATTATTATTGAGAACATCACAATATTTTTTCTGAAGCAAATCACAGCATTGAACTGCTTCGATTTCTTTCATCTTTAAAATGATTTTAGGTTCTAAGAATTCAAAATTTTCTTTTAATTTTCGAAAACTCTTAAAACGAATCTCAAGGCGTTGTATTACAGTGTCTAATGCAGGGGTGCTCAAACAGTCGATCGCGATCGACCGGTCGATCGCGGAAACTTTCAGAGTCGATCGCGAAGCTGCGAAGCAACATCACTCCGCGCCTTTGAATTACAATTAGTTCTAAACTTGTTGGAATATTAGTTTTGCATGTTTTGTTTGTATGTTTTTTTTTTAGTAACATTAAGTTGGTCGATCGGTTTTCACCTAAATATATTTTAGTAGATCACCGGCACTGTAAGTCTGAGCACCCATGGTCTAATGTAAAATAACATACATTAATTTTAAACGAATCATCTGGATTTTGAAAATGGAAATCAGAAGCTATAATTCATCAAAATATTCTTTAACTTTTGATTGCCGTTTTATGGGAAAAGTAGGTTCGACTCCCCATTTTCTTGTTAAAACTTTTCCTTATCTATGGACAGTAGGGCCCCTTATGGTCCCGGGCCCCTAAGCATTGCTTACATTTGCTTATTCATATCACCGCCACTGGTGCGAAATGTCCAAGAGCGAAGTGTCCGGTCACCCTAAACCATTCTTGTGTATGTTTGATTTCATTTTTTTTTTGAACTCGTCAGCTGCATGCAAGTTTACCATTCTGTATGACAAGTCACTACGACTTGGATTTGTAGTATGTTGGATAGGTTACTTTGTGAATAACTTAAATGGTTCTGGTATTAGATAATACGGTATTTTGGGGTTATTGCTTATCATTCCGTGCGCTTAGGAACTCCGGGTAAAATTCTGAAAGTAGGGAAATAGAGCAAATTTGGTTTTAAGTTTCAATACTACTTTTACTACTATAATTATTTTGTATTGCCGATATTGGAAAATGTACCTACATATTAATATAGAGATTAGAAAATATTTGTTACATTAGTAACATCTACTCATTAGAGTAGATACAGTGGAACTTGAACGATGGACAACTCGATTAGAGTGCATCTGGAACAGTTGCCCCTGTTGATAGGTTGGTAAAACATTCCGACCAATTAAAACGTTTTTAGGTTGAAAAAAAATTGATCAATCAGAAGACGGATTTAAGGTTATTAATTATTATTATAATATTCTGATTGACTTTAGAAATTCATAAAATAATATATTTAAATAAATTGATATTTTAAGTAGGTGATCTTTATTTATTGACTATATAGTTTGCATAGAATTTATTTTGGATCTATGTAGACTTTCTTCAGCAAAGCAAAGTATGACATAGACATTTTCAATATCTGCAACAAAATATAGCTAAAATGATATAAAAGTAAATAATAATAATTAATACTTACGACAACAAATGTTTCTAGGGAAATTACTGCAAACTTTCCTGCAGTAAAATTCAGTGGTCGTTTACTTCTTTCCATGATAATGTACAATGTCTTGCAAACAGAAGCGCCACGTTTGTTCCAATCCGACATATAGCAAGCATCTCTAATTTTTTCTCCCTGAAAAGCAAATTAAAATGTACCGAGAATATTAAGAAGTCGGATAAAATGTAGAATAATGACATAATAATGAATTATTAAAAAAAAACTTTTTGGTTTAATTGCTTTCATGAAAGAAATTGTTTATGCCTTTATAACTGTAGATCATGGACTTAGAAACTTCTTGGAGTTTCTTAGCTTCTTAGAAGCTTCTAAGTCCATGCTGTAGATGCATTTATTTATGTAGAGTTGGGTATTTTCGGCGCGAGCGATTTGGCGCAAAACAAATTTGTATTCACAAGTGACGTAAAATGGTAACAAATCATTTTAGGCGCCGAATAGTCCTATTTTGCCCATCATAACATATTTGCAATGAAAATTTTAAATAGACGAATGTCTGTTATTATGAAAGTACCTGTAGAATAACTTCGTTGCATGCGATGCATATTAACGTTAACTGCGTAAAGTCGGCGATGAAGAATAAAACACATTTAACAAAATTTGGACTATTGATAGATACCTGAAAGAAAAAAATTAATTCTTAATTTCCGTACACTTTCCCTAATGAATATTACAAAAACAAAGTTGAATCCCACTAAACCGGTTAAACTCAATGTTACTACAAGTTGAACCAAGAAACCAAGTGAAAGACCATTTTCAATTGAAAGCATGAAACTCTCAATTGCGTTGTGGCGAATTACACATTTTCTTAATAAACCATTCACTTTCCTATCCACATCTAAATCTTCGTGACGATTTGAAGATTGGTAATCGACTGCAGCTGTGATTTTTTTACATAATATTTTTAAATGAGCGTCAGCAACCGATATTAGTATAAATATCAGTCCTTCATAAGCTCCAATAATACACGCTGTAAAAATGCATCCAAACAAATAAAGATACCACGCCAATGTATATGTAACAATGCTATTGTAATTTGTATTAATAGCAAGACTATGGGGGCCTGTTCTGTAGTCGTCCATATATTCGCTTATATTTATTGCGAATGCTGTGCTAACGCAAGCAACGAGTAGAAATTTAGCAATGCGACTGCTCAAAAGAACATTGAACTGTACATATTTGTCGAAATGATCTTCGTGAGAAGTTAAAGCTGGATTTCTTAAGTCTTCAAAAATTTGAAAAAATTCTTTTTTATTGTAATGCAAAAAAACCACTTTGAAAGCTGCATGACCGCAAGCTAAAACCAAACACAATTCAAATACTGCATTTGCTATTTCTCCACTTGCAAAATCGTCGAAAGCTTGTAATAACAAAAATATAGCAGTCGTAGTAGTGGTCATACTACTTAGAATGGCACGTAAAGTGTACCGTACTGTTGGAACTTCTTCTGGCCATACTCCACTGAACTGCAGTACAGTTTTAGAATATTCTACAATTTCATCTATGTTAAACGTCTTCATTGTTTTAACCGCACAGAAACACTTTTGACTTGAATTTTCTGAAAGTAGTGCTGTGTCAGTTAGATAATATATACTAACAATCTATAATAAAAAATTAATCAGTTTTAAATAGAATTAGTAATATATCCAGTTTGAAAAACGAAAAAGATTTTGTTTACTTTAAATTTTAATATTGTTTTACAAAAACTTGGAAATATATCAGAGAATTTTTTTTTTCAATATTACTAGGTAGGCACATGCTAAATAAATAAATTATTACAAAAACATGTCGATATAATAGAAACGCAATATAAGATATATTGCGGTAGGTATAATAGAATATATTATTATACTCTGTAATTATCATTACTTAATAGAGAAATTATTATTACAAGATAATGTATTGTATGCTAATGTAAAATTCTAGTAAAAAAATATTTAAAATTAATTTTTAAAATATAATACATTTTATTTTATTATTATATTAAAAAATTAAAATAATATTTAAAAGTAGGTATTATTAGCCGGAGTAAAAAATTATTCCGCGTGGTGGCGTTTTCTTAATGTAAATCGCGAATAGTCTATGTAGAATGAATATACAGATCCAACTATATGTATTATGTAGTATGTGCACTAATAAGCTAATAATTTATGTACATTTAGAAATAATGGAATTATCAAATTTTCATTTATTTTATCATAATAATATATTTATAAGATTTTAGGAAACAATTCAACCAAACAATATTAAAGATCAAACCGGTATATTATTACCGTGATTTGACCAAATAACATAATTTATAGAATTTAATAATTTTTTTTCGTACATTACTGATTCTATTTGTGAGTTGTTTCTTAGTCCTACATATTACGTTTTTACTAAAAATATTTCATTGATGAAATAGGTGCACGTATTTGTAATAGTTTCAAATTCAACTCAAAAGTATTACTGGTCAGTTACTACAATGAAATCTTTTAACATAGATGAAATTGTTAGAGAAACCAAATCTGTAATGATCCACGTTGGAATATGGCCAGAAGAAGTTCCAACAATACGTTACACTCTTCGCGTAATTATAATTCTTCTGACCACAACTGTAATAACAATATTTTTAATAATACAAACGTATCGTGATTTTACAAATGGAGAAATAGAAAATGTAGTATTTGAGATATGCTTGGTATTGGTTTGCGGCTATGCATCTTTTGTACTGTGTTATTTGCATTACAACAAAAAGCAATTTTTTCAAATTTTTAAAGATCTGAAAGATCCAGTGTTAACATCTCATGAGGATATTTTCGATCGATATGTTAAAACTAATATGTTTTTGATAACTCGGCTTGCCAAACTTTTACTCATCGCTTGTGTCAGTACAGCAGTCGCAATATTTATAAGTGATTTCATATATGATTACAAAACTGGCCCTCATACTCTCGCAATTAATACAACTTATCACGACACTTTTCTTTATATATTTGCATGGTATCTTTATAGCATTGGAACCTATTTTACAGCGTGCATAATTGGAGCCTTTCATGGTTTGTCTTTTGTTCTGATATTTGTTGCCGATGCTCACTTTGAAATACTATATAAACAAATCATATATTACTCAACCGAGTCCAGTTCTTCAAATCCTTACGACGAATTGGAAACGGACGAAAAAGTGAACAGGTTATTACGAAGTTGTGTAATTCGTCATAATGCAATCGAACGGTTTATAGTATCTGTCGAAAATGGACTTTCTTTAGGCTTTTTGGTCCAACTACTAGTAACTTTAAGTATAACCGCTTTAGTTGGATTTAACTTTATTTTTGTAATACTCATTTAACAAGGTACGTATAAGGGAATTTAACATTAATTTAATCTTCTTCTAGGTTTCCATAAAAAGTCCAAATTTTGTTAGATGTGTTTTGTTTTTTGCTGCCGATTTAGTACAGTTAGCTTTACTATGTATCGCATGTAACGAAGTTATTCTGCAGGTACTTTTTATAAGAAAGCATTTATACATATTAGAAAAGAAAATGTGACTTCGTAATCGTTCATCAGATCCATTAACGACTTTCCCTGAACTTTAGCCGAAGAAAGGATTTCGGCTTCACACTCAAACCTCAAATCTTTTCTTTATTGCACTAAACTTTCATGAGAAATTATCATAAGAGGTAAAATTGCAAAGGGATAAATAATCACATGGACATCAGAGCAAAAATCCTTAGGATCCACCTTACAGTCCCGACGTCCCCTCTCGAATGACGACTTGGTAAATGCTGTGGACACACTTACCAAAATATATTTTTTTTTATGACATAACGTTCTTAGAAAACCATTGGAGTAAGTGTATTAGTGTTAATGGTTATACGCCGAAAGATAAAATACACGACATTTATACAGACACACAGGATTCATATCTGAGTTTTTTACTTTTAAATTTTACATCTTTTTAATTAAATTAAATATCTATTATTCTAAATCTTTCAATTTTCAAAAAATCGTTCTTTTATTACATTTTTCCATAATATATTTAATGTCACTAGTTCACTAATAAGTACTAACTTATTTTATATCGTAATTTAGAGTGCAAAAATACGAGACGCATGCTATATGTCAGATTGGAATAAACATGGGAGCGCTGTTCGTAAGACATTGTTTATTATAATGGAAAGAAGTAAGCGGCCATTAAAATTTACTGCAGGAAAGTTTGCAGTAATTTCCTTAGAAACATTTCTTATTGTAAGTAATGAGTGCTTTAGTAGAAAAACACATTTTCAATACTCGTTTGAGTTTAAATGAGCTAATTTATGAGAATATTACTTTTGAAACTGATTTATTTTTAATACCAGTTAATTAAGCTCTTCTCATTAGTCCGTTATTTTATTATTGAGTCAATCAAAAATACATCATAACCTTGAAAAGTAACATAACTATGTCAAATTAAAATTTTACCAAATTATAGAACAGTGACGTAACAGTCACTCAAATAAAACAGAAGTTAAATTGTTAATTTGAATAATTTAATTCAACTACTTTTATTTTAAAAGTTATTAAATTTTATTTTGTAGATAATGAAAATGTCTATGTCATATTTTGCTTTGCTGAAGAAGGTTTATTTAGATCCGAAGTAGATTTTTGCAGGACATGATCAATACACCTAAGGACTTATCTAATTACAATAATTTTTCAATAAATAATGATGTGCTTAGAATCATTAAATATCTTTTTTATTTATTTTTTTTATTAAAATTTGAAATGTAATTCAATAATCATAATAAACATAATTTAGAAATACACTTTATTTATATATTATTTGTTCAAAAATATAGATAAGAGAAAATGTTCTAAATGCGATCTTCTTTTTGTTTTTTGTATATAGAACTTACGAAGAAAAATCCATTACTTTATTTTTAATATCCTTGTAAAGTTTAGTCAATTCTTTAAATTTTTGCCTAAAAGTAAGAACAAACCGGGCAACAAAATTGTGGCAATATATTGATATTGATGTTGTCAACATGTATTCCTGATACTCATCGTCAACATCGGGCGGCATGTTATAAAGAAATTTGCTGCATGTTGCTTGTATCCATGTTTTCCATTTCACATAGAAAACATTGCTCAGTCTATAGTCTATACGGTGTTATCAACAAGTAGTGTCGCTAGTGAAAGTTTTTATCACAATCTACATCTAGTAGGTACGTTATTTGTGCACAGCAGCAGTCTTCAATTCCATTGTTACTACAAAACTGAGTTTGGTTTGGATCTGCAAGTGGTTTTGGTTTAGAGGCGCAACACTGTTGAAAACATTTATGCGGATACAAGTTGCTGTGTCCAACAAATCATTTTGTTGCACGGTTTGTTCTTACCTTTACAAACTTTTGATGTATCTCTAACCTTTTCTGAGCAACAGCCAAAAAACGGATACAAACATTTGGTTCCAAATTTTAATATCATTAACATCATGAAATTAAATATTGCAATGTTATTTTAGTTATAATTTTTAATTTAATAACTTTATTAATTAAACACTCTTTATAAAAACTTAAAAATCAAGACTTTATTTAAATTAAACGTAACTTTTGTTAAATTAATTTGGAACGGACAAACTCACGTCCGTTCTCTGGCAATCGGCTATCAAAAAGCTTACATACATCTTTTACAATAATCAAACTTAACAAAAATACTATCAACTTAACATTATTAACAATTTAAAATATACAGGACGATTAAAATTATTTACAACACAAAATTTATTTACAAAAATTTAACAATTATTATCAACCCTTAATTAAATAATTTTGAACACGACAATATAGAACAATTGAGCAGTTACCAGAACCAGAACCTTTGAAGTGTGCGAAGTATTCAAGACAAGCAAACTTTTGCTTGCGCTCGGGGCGTTACGTACCGTTTTGACGAACGTTTACTTGCTAAAAACATTCCTGAATGTAGCTCCAACTTGCCAAATGTGCTACTCGAAAGAGGTAAAACTCATTTTAGGGTGCACCTGAGATTTTTCTAAAACGCACAAAAACCATCCCCCTACCCTGCTGCGACTTGGTAAAGTGTGCGGTTACTAGTAAGGGTTCTTCACGCACGATGTGTACTCGACAGAGTAACAATCGCATCTAACCGCTATTACTAAGAGTATATCTGAGCACACGTACCGGTAACAGAATACCCATGTAGAAATGGTGGTTTAATCTCCATCTAAAATGCATGTAAAATTTCGATTTTTAACTGCCGTTTTCTCGAAAGCTAATGCTAATACATAGATAATCCACCTTGAATTTTTTTAAATGCTTAGAAAATTATTCTCTTTTCAATGGTCCATAGGACAAAGTTCAATTCGTGGGATTAATTAACTGATAGTGACCCAATATTTTATATCTTAACTTAGTGTTTGTGAAGTTATTGATTTGCATCATTTGAATCCTATTTAAACTTTGTATTATTGTTTGAGTATAATTTTTGATTCACGGTTGTCAAGAATTAAATCGACATCATTAAATGATGTGCAGATAAATATGCACGTTCTTCGATACAGGAAAGATTTGAAATAAAAGTATTACATCAGGGTAGGCCAATCCAGAGCAGTAGCTTGATGACTTTCTAGTACACCGAGAAAAAAAGATTTGGCGTCCCAACAGAGCTATTAGTAGCTATAGCCTCAACAAAGTTTTTCGTTGCTGTAACAAGTTTTCTGCTGTCATAACAAAGTTTTTTCTATGTAGAATAAGAAAGTTTGTTGCAGCAACAAAAAATTTGTTATAGCAGCAAAACAAAACTCTGTTGAGGCTATAGCTACTAATAGCTCTGTTGGGGCGACAAATCCTTTTTCTCAGTGTAGTAATACTAATCCATTAGTATTGTCTGTTTCCCGTTTCCATTTGATTTTGATCGATGGGTGTTGTTTTATAGACTTTCTAGCTCTTTTTTTAGGTTTTTTGCAATTTCTTGTTTTAAAAAATATTTTTTAATCTTGTAGATATAACTAAATTATTTTGGTGTTGAGATGTTGAATGAATAATCAAGTGTATTTCGTTGGCTTACAAGAAAAAGGCACTAAGTCAGAATTTTACTTATTTTTTTTAAGTGCATTATTATAGATTAAATTAATATCTGCGATGTCTACGAGTAATAATATTTTGGAATATTATATAAAATAAAATTATAGGAGAAGTGTATATTTCTTTCCGAAATTTTCCATAATTATTACCTATAGATCTCAATTTTAATATGGTCTTCCTATTGCAGGAACGCAGTAAGTCATATCTGATTAATTTTGTGAAATAGAGCAATGTAAGAATACACATGCAAACTTTAAAATTCAGATTACTCAAAATTATCATTTTTGACTTAGTGCATTTTTCTTGTAAGCCCACGATTTATTGAAAATTTAATGCTATCGATTAATTAGCATCGACTTTTTCTTTAATTTCTGCAGTTGGAATTGCAAAATCTTCGAATATAATCTTTTGTAAATGGCCTATCAGCCAAATGAGTTTGATAAAAATCCTATCTTTGAATATATTTTGATCTACCCCCCAAATAACAGAATTTAAAATTCACTTTATACTAAAGCCATATAATTTAAAATTAGTAGTGAGATCCGGAACACAGGTCGGTTTTTGATCACTTTCCCTAACATATTTTTAGATGAAAACATTAAATTAGCATTACAAGTTACAATAATTATACCTACATTAAATCATAAATAAATGATTGTCCTTAACGTGGGTATTGTAATTATTTATAATTCCAACTCACAGGAAAATAATGATCTATTTAGCGTCACATCATCATAAAATAAATTAAACATGTAAGCATAATAAATAGTACTGCAATGGATATATTTCTTATTTATAAATTCTGTTTGAATTTTTTCGTTCATTAGAGGGATACAAAAACTATATAGAATATAAACAATTTAATGTGACGAGAAAATAATAGTCTAGTAGAAACATAAAAATATCCAACTTAAAAATGAAGCCGTTTGAAGCTAACTCTCATTTAAAATATCCAGAAAGTATATTGCAGTTTGTGGGAATGTGGCCCAAGAAATCCCCAAGCCTTAAGTATAATTTGCAAGGATTATTAAATTTCTTTCTAAGTGGGTCACTGGGTTTACTAACATGTCTGAAAGGAGGCTATGATGTAATAAATGGAAATATTGAAAATGGCACTCTATCTTTATGCTTGGCACTAGCTTCGATTCACGCAGCATATAAAATTGCGTTAATGCATTATAAAAAGGAAGAATTTTTTAAATTAACCGAAAACTTACAAGATCCCGAATTGATATCACACGAAGATTATTTAGATGTTTATTTACAAAATCGGTTGAACTTGAGTACCAGAGTTTTTACATTCGAGTTTGTATCGTGTTTTTGTACATCATCAATGATTATCATAAGTTATCTTGTTTTTGATTACAATTCAATGCCTAAAGCTCTTCCAACAAGTTACTTCGATGAAAAGAACATGGTATCACGTATAAGCGTTTGGATTTATTTTATGTTAGCTACATTATCTGTGGGATATATTATTGGATCATACGAAGGTTTAATGTTTAATTTTTTATCATTTGCTGTTATTCAAACAAAAATGTTGCGGAAACAAATCACAAAATCAATTGATTCTTATCCAACCAAAATATTAACTATGGAAGAAATGCAGGAAAGCATTCATCTTGTAAATCAGTTACTTACAACTTGCGTTAAACGTCATAATGCTATTGAACGGTAAGTTTATTTTATAGGAATATTGAATATTTGACATGATTGGACAATGTGCCATCCAGATAAAGGTTACTATTTTGTGGTAGTCAGTCTCCAAACATTGTTCTGGATACTTGGTTATAATAATTTTTTTCTTTCAGCTATGTGCAATCTTTGGAGGTAAAATTTAGTAATTCGTATTTAATACAATTCTTGATAACATTATTTGTGACTGCTATAATGGGTCTAAATTTTATTTTTGTAAGTATTCTCGCAAAAATGTTAGCTATACCTAAGAATCTCTTTGAGATGATCAACTTTCTGTAGGCACTCCAAGGCTTGGAGAGGAGGCTCCAAGGCTTGGAGCTGAGGCTTCAGATCGGAATGCAATGGTTTACAGGCCACTTAACGGCTAAGGTTGTTTCTGATTTTGGTGAATCTTTTAAAATCTAATATTTTAAAAATCTTACATCTTTTCTATACAACATATAAATTAGTGTAAAAAAAGACTATTGAGTCTCTTAAAACAGTGGACCCTTTTATATTGTAATCCGGTCTTCCGTCTGTATGTTTATCATGAATATGACATACATGGGCGTCCATGGGTTTTTTTTTCAAGGAAAAAATTTTTTTTTTAATTTTCTTTATTTGCAGAAAAGACAAATTTTAAATTCCGTGGTTTCTTCGCGAACTCAGTAGTACCTTTCTCCACGAAATTTGAATTAATTAAAATTAATATTTAAAAATTTAAGGCAAGCATTTTTGCCCCCCTCCCTCATGGACGTCCATGATGACATATTATTTATGAAGTGGCATAGCGTGGAATAGAGTTGCAGACAAGTTGTTTGATCTGAAGAGAACGATGTAACTTTTTTAATTTTAATATGTTTTAGACATCTGCTGGTAGTATAAATTTTACTCTTTGTATACTATTCTTTGTTGCTGATCTTGCACAAGTAGTAACTCTTTGCATACCTTGCAATGAAATAATTGTTCAAGTAAGTAAATAATGACATTAGTCTTATAATACATATGTATATAATATAACAGAGAATTATGCAATTTTGAGCATTTAACAGCTTTTTAAAAATAACTGTTAATTTTGCAAGTAGTTCCAGTGCTATAGACATATTAAGGTTTGAATTTAGACAAAAAATGTTTTCCGAGTATTATAGTAATTTGCTACAAAATTTCAAATAAGTTTTGAATTTTACTATTTTGTAAAATTTATATTCACAATTTGTAGAAATCGAATTTCTACAAGGTTGTTTCCAATAAATTGTGAATACAAATCTCGTGCAAAATTAAACTACAGCAATTTTTCTCTGTGTATACCAAATGTTATTTTAAATCCGTTTTAATCTATTGTAATATGTATAGAGGAAGCACAATTAAAAAATTTAGTTTAATACATTTTATCTAAAAACTGAGATTTTACAAAAAATACTCGCCTTCGTCTCGCGCTGAAATATTAATTTATTTGAATTTTAATTTTTAGAGCGTAAAAATTCGGGATGCATGTTACATGTCTTCTTGGAGAATCTGCGGTCCATCAATTTGCAAAACGTTGCTTATTATCATGGAAAGAACTAAACGTCCGTTGCATCTAACAGCAGGAAAATTTACAATTATTTCATTAGAAACTCTTTTGTCTGTAAGTATGTTGGTGTATTTAAAAACCTTTTTTTAATTTCAAAATATTTTATAATTATAGTTTCTGAAGATGACTATGTCGTATTTTACTGTTCTGAAAAGTGTTTATTGGGATTCGAAGTAAATAAATTTATATTATAGGTATAATCAACAATATACGATGTTAAATTCTATTTACTATCATCATATTATTATACATAATTATTGTGTTGTTACTATTTTAAAGTATAATGCATAAATAATAAAAGCACATGCACAAATAGAATTTATTGTATTGGTGTTTAGGAACCAATCAATTGTCAAATTATCACAAACTTGAAAAGAATATTGCAAAGATCCCTAGTATTTTGCCAACTTTTATAAGGTAGGTACCTATTAAAATATTTCATATATTTATATCTGGAGATTAAGTTATGTAAGGTTTGTCTAATGAGAATCTGAAATTCGAAATTTTACAATTTTGCAATTAACACACCACTCAACGGTTAGAATAAATTACAAATGTAAAGCCTGATAGGCTTTACCCGTTGCCCTGATCAAAAGTTGACATAAATATCAGTAAGGGACTAATATCCATCCAACCACCCCATTTATTATACAAACATAAGAAAATAACATTGGAATCTTAAGTTGAAGACGCGAATCCTCAGGCGTTAACACAAAAACAATGCCAGGAATCTTTGAAGGAGAAACCAAACAAATGGAGGCTGCAACGGACGCTTCAACGCTATACTCCAACTGACAGTTGGAGTATTTATTTAAAAATATAATGTCCAACAATAATATTAAAATGACTCTTGCGCCTTTTTAGGCTTCTATACAACGTATAGGAAGAAGCCTTATGATCTAGCTCCGTGTCCGTCTGTCCGTCTGTCCGTCTGTCCGTCTGTCCGTCTGTCCGCATAATTCAAAACCAATCAGAACGCACGTTCTTAAAACAATTTTACTTCATATAGAATATTTTTAGATTGGTATTAATTATTCAGATTATTTACATATATATTTTTTAATCCGATATTCTTATTTTGTATTTTTAGAGTAGGTATTTTACGTGTTTCTAATACGGTATTCGGTACGTGTTTCGGGTATTTTAATATTTCATTATGAATTGTGTTTTATTTGTGGTTTGTAAATTGCAAATATTTACCTATAAAGGTCGAAATAAAAAAAAAATATTAAAATGTTAGCGTTTTCCTTATATAGTAAAAAAATCTACCTAATTAAAAGATTAACGCATTAAAAATTGGAATAAAATAAAGCCCAAATAATTTAACCTACCGAAAAAGTAGATGTATAGAAGCCTAAGAACTGTCGCAAAAGCGAGTTCCACCTTGTTATTACAAGATTTAATGGTCCACTTCACACAAATAGAATGTCGCTTTCCTCCTGTTTAACGACAGGGTTTGAATAAGATCACTAAAACATTAAAACATAATCAAACAAAGTTCATTACCCAATAATTGTGTCATCAATCTGTAACATTGCTGATTGCATCAATTAACCAAAACCATCTATTCAAATTACATTAAAATTGCTATAAATAAAATCTTTCCGAATGGCACGACCACATCCACACTAGGCAATATGCACCAAAACAAAATATAACGTCGATTGAATCTCCTCCAAGTACCACGAACCATTTCACACCATCAAGTCAATTTCAGGTAAGCTAAACGCTCATACAAATCCTCTCCGATGGAACCAGATATGTCAATAATGAATCGTATATTTCATGGACGTCTTCAATCTCTCATCAACTCGTTTGCACGGACAACCACCCACATAATTCAATTACCAATTATCCAATTATCCAATTAGTATTCAAGCATACAGCTGTTCCATAACGACAACAGGTGTCTCCAAAAATCCCACTTGAAACTGATAACGACGTTAAAAGTCACCAAGATTGTTCGCTGCCCTCGCAAAACATGATGTCAAACACAAATACTGAAAATCACGAAAATAGTCAACTAAATAGCTACTAACGCGCTGCTATCATAGTATCTTAGTTAGTAGCCAAGCAGGTAACCTGTATGCAGAGCTGTCCAAAGCACTTTGTGAAAGTAATTCAAGTACCAATTACCAAGTACTTTGTTAATGCCAAAAGTACTTCAAGTATCAAGTACTATATTTTCTTAAAAGTACTTGAAGCATCAAGTACCCAAGTACTTTACTAACAAAAAGTATTTCAATTACCAAGTACTTATCAAAAGTAATTCAAAAATTTCAAAATTTGCCAAAAAGTAATTCAAGTACCATCAAATTACTCGAAGTATTTTAATTACCCAAATTAAAGTACTTCAATTACTTCAAGTACTTTAATTACTTCAAGTACTTTAATTACTTCAAGTACTTTCATTACTTCAAGTACTTCAATTTCTTCAAGTACTTCAATTACTTCAAGTAAATCAAGTACTTCAATTACTGAGAATATTATTTCAAAAATGTATTTGAAATACGTATTTGAAATACAAAAGGTAATTTGTATTTTTTAGAGTTTCTAAAGTATTTTTGTAATAAAAACGTATTTTGTAGTTAAAATACATTATTCAATTACATTTTGCTGCTATTTACTTAAGTTATCAAATTATAAAAAAATGTATTTAAAATTTTTTATTAAAATATTAAATATTTTATGCAAGTCGATCAATGTATTCATGATAAAAATCACTCGAAGTCTTGCTATTTCACTTTTATAAAGTTTCAATTTCAATTTTGTTTTAAATTTTTCTTATACTGCTTTTGCTTATATACATAGACAATGCGGTAGGGTGTTACCAACAATAATTTATTTATTATTAAATTAATTATATTTCTTAATAATTGTCTCATTCAGATAGAGGGAGTACTAAATTAGTGCAAATGTCACACCCCCAATACTGCAATTACTTCAAAAGTAGTTTAATTACTTTAAATTACTTCAAATACTTTAAAGTGCTTCAATTACTTTAAGAGTACTTCAAGTACTTTAAGAGTACTTCAATTATTTTAAAAATACTTAAATTACTTTAAAAGTACTTCAATTACTCAAATTGTGTTAAATCCAATTACCAAATATTCAAGTACTTTTTCAAAGTACTTCAAGTACCAAGTACTTTTAAGTTAGTTTCAAAAGTACTTCAATTAAAGTACTTCAAGTACTTTTAAGTACTTGAATTACTTTTTGCAAATCTTTTATTTGAAATATTTTCAGCTCTACCTGTATGCATAAGTCGAGTTAAAAGGGTACTATCCTTAGTAGGACTACTAAAATCGTTAGATGGCTACTAAATATTTAGTGACGGTTTTGGGCATGTTTAAGACCATTTTAAATTTTGAAATTTTTGGTTTTCGCGCTAACACATTGATGTTATACTTCTAGAGAAAAAAAACAGGTTTTCGCCGAGAAGATAGCCGTTTAAGCGGTTGGTCGAAATTTTATCCATTAGTTTTGATTGAGATGATTGTAATTTTGAAAAATATAATATACAATAATATCAGTGGCTTATTTTCACATGGGTTTTAAATTTTAATGGAGAATTATTCAATATAATCTGAATAAAATTTCACATTTTTTTGAACGAGATTTTTTATTTTGCCTAATTGATTTTTGGATGTGAACTTTGGAAAAGAGATTAAAATTAAATTGGAAGATTTGAAACTTATAATAAGTTTGGATATTGAAATTATGGGCGAATCATCTATAAAAATTTACGTTCCCATTTATACATGGATAGTTAATTTAATTTGCTGTTGAAGAATAAATGGAAATATAATTTTAAATTTTGTTTTTCTCAAAATTCATAATTTATAGTCAAGTTTATTGTGGATTGGATTTTTAAATTATTTGGCAAAACAGGTGAAATCTTGTGAAGATTTGTATTTTTCTGGAGCAACATTTTTTTTTAATTTACGTGCACACTTAAATGTAATTTAAACTCATATAATTTAATATTCATAGCACACGAGTTTACATATAAATATTTTTATTTGTTGAATATTTCTTTTTTATATAAAGGGTCCGCCAAATAACTTTTTTTTTTGAAAATGCTATAAAAAAAAACTACTGAATATTTTCTCAAATTTCTTTTTTTATTTGAAAGTACAATCCTTCCGGTTAATAATGGAAAATAATTTCCTTTGTCAAAATCTTGTCAAGTGATAATTAATGTCTTTTTGGTTTTTATAGTAACGATTTTTCTACGTATTGTATTTCTTTACTTTACTGTTAAAATTTATTATTTTAACGTTTTGTTTAGTTCTGTTAAATCTTGAAAATAATTTCATTCAAATGGCTGCCTCGGCTGGCCATGCAGTAGCCTACACGATCGGTCCAATTTTTAAGCACATTATCGAATGTGTGCAGCTGTATTTCACCAATGGCTTCACGAATATTGTCCATTAAAGCGTCAATTGTCTCTGGCTTGTCGGCGTAATACTTATCTTTGAGGGCACCCCACAAATAATAGTCCAACGGTGTCAAATCGCAGCTCCGAGGTGTCCAAACGACATCAACTCTGCGGCTGATAATGCGATCTTCGCACACATTCTGCAACATTACCATGATTTTCAAAGTAATGTCGCAATATTTCCCAATGAAATTATTTTCCATTATTAACCGGAAGGATTGTACTTTCAAATAAAAAAAGAAATTTGAGAAAATATTCAGTAGTTTTTTTTATAGCATTTTCAAAAAAAAAGTTATATGGCGGACCCTTTATTATTTTGTTCCAAACTACATACTTTTAGAATCAAACAGTAAATTACCATTACAACCGGGCTGGATTAAATCATAAATAATTAATATTCTTAATGTCCTTATTGTAAATACATATTTAAAACTTAAGAAATGTACAGTAAAAATGCCCTACCCAATCCCCCTTCATAGGCTCATAATGATGAGCTATAGTAAAAAATGTAAAAGATTCAAGCCGTTTAATTAAAAATACATAACATATGATGGGGTATATTCGTTTATTATAAATTCTGTTTAAACGTTTCGTCCATCAAAAAGAAATTAAAAACTGTATGAAAAAGGTTGGGTGACACAAAAACTTCTAACGTAAAGATGAAACCATTTGATGTCGATGCTTATTTAAGGTATCCAAAAAGTGTATTGCAGTTTGTTGGAATGTGGCCGGAAAAATCACCAAGCCTTAAGTATAATTTACGAGGATTAATAAATTTCTTTCTAACTGGTTCACTCGGTTTGCTAATATTTATGAGAGGAGCTTATGATATTATACATGGAAATATAGAAAACGGCGCTTTAAATTTATGCAGTGCACTGGCTGCGGGCCACGCAGCATATAAAATTGCATTAATGCAGTATAAAAAGAAAGAATTTTTTAAATTATTTGAAATCTTACAAGATCCCGAACTGATATCACACGAAGATTATTTAGATGTTTACTTACAAAATAGGTTCAAATTGAGTACTAAAGTTTTCACATTTCAATTTGTTTCCTGCCTATGTTCTGCAACGTTGGGTATCATAAAGGATCTTGCTTTTGATTATAATTCAATTCCCAATAGCTTACCCACAACTTTCTTAGATGAAAAAAATTTGGTATCGCTTAAAAGTGTTTGGATTTATTTTGCATTCGCCACTTTATCCACCGGATACATTATTGGATCGTACGAAGGTTTAATGTTCAACTTGTTGTCTTTTGCTGTTATTCAAATACAAATGCTGAATAAGCAAATTACAAAATCAATTGATTCTTATCCAACCAAAGCATTATCTGTTAAGGAAAAGAAACAGAACGATCATCTTGTAAATCAATTGCTGAGAACTTGCGTCAAACGTCATAATGCTATTGAACGGTAAGTAACGAAATATAAATTTTCGTTGAAATCTGTTTATTTCATTAAATATCTCAAATTAAATCACTTCATTATTTTTTCATTAATTAGTCTCCAAATGATAAATTGGCCTTTACTGTTCTTGATACTTAATGTACTATTTTTTCAGATACGTTCAATCTATGGAAGTAAAATTTAGTAATTCTTATTTAATACAATTCATAATAACGCTCTTCGTGACCGCTTTGATGGGTCTAAATTTTATTTTTGTAAGTTTTCAGATGATCAACTTCTTGAAGACACTCGACGCTACCTCGCAGTTTTACACTAAATATAATACTTGTTCAAATGAAATTACATTATATCAATATAAACATGAGTTCCAAGTGCAGGGAGGTGCCGAACCGATTTTTGACATCACACAAAAGACCATTTTTCTGTTCTTTATTAACTGTTCACTTAATTTTCCAAATTTTTAGTAAATTTACCAACTTTGGCCAATTATTACTAAAGATATTAGGGAGGGGGGATGTTTCTCCCCATGAGCACGTCCCTGGCCAAATGTAAACGTGATGTAGCGTGCAGTGCCTTGGTAAGCGATTAACTGGTTTAATATTAATGTTTTTCAGGCATCTCTTGGTAGTATAAATTTTACTCGATGTGCTTTGTTCCTTTGTGCTGATCTTGCCCAAGTAGTGATACTTTGCATACCTTGCAATGAAATAATTGTTCAAGTAAGCAAATGATGAAATATATAATAATTATCAGTAGTTATCAAATTATATATGATAAGAGATTCAGAAATATTCTAAAATACTTTTACCGACTCCCAAGACGTATTACGTAGAAACACCGCGAGAACTCAGTTCATTGTTTTTACCGAACGAAGAACGATAAATATTTGCTTCACATCACACTCATATCTGTTTCTCCTAGACTAGAATAAAGGAAGCCATTTCTTCGATTTTATCCGTATATAGTCATTTTCCATTCTATTTTCTTACGGCTCTCTAAGGAAATAACACAAGTTATCAAATAAAGTTTATGATGTTTGCATTTGCCTCAGATGTAGCGTATACCCACTGGAAATTGTCTTTTATGCATTCGTGTGATTTCTGCAGGGGGCTGTGCTCACGCACGAACTTTTACATTCATACGAAGTGTGGCACTTTGCATGCATGTTATGTAATATACTATTTTCGTACAATTTATTTGAATCTAAATTTTTAGAGTGAAAAAATTCGAAACGCGTGTTATATGTCATCTTGGAGAATTTGCGGTCCATCAATTTGTAAAACGTTGTTTATTATAATGGAAAGAACTAAACGACCGTTATATTTAACCGCAGGGAAGTTTACAATAATTTCATTAGAAACTTTCTTGTCTGTAAGTATGAATATAATATATTGCTTAAATACTTTTTTTTTTATTTTAAAATATTTTATATAGTTTATGAAGATGACACTGTCGTATTTTACTGTTTTGAAAACTCTTTATTGGGATTCGAAATAAATAAATTATGTGTATAACTAATAAGAAATGGTATTTTAATAGTATGTTGTATGTTAAGGGATGGAAAGGCATAATTATTGTCGAAGTATAAAATAAAACTTTTACATCGAGGGAGGAGGGAGTAATATTAATTGTTTACTCACGCAGTGTAGAAGAGAGAAGGTCAAGTGGAATTGCTTTAAAAATGAAATATTCATTCAAAAATTTATCAGAAGATTTGTCAAACATGATATATTTTGATTGTCTAATATTTCTGGATGTTTCTTTTAATCTATGGTCGATGTAAATCAGGCGTCCTTATAAAATTCCTGAAGCCGTGAGTGTGTGAGTACAATACAATTTTTCTTCTTTAATAGGTAGTATTTTTTTTTGTTTTTGAAATTAATTCTTCCACCACAAACTCTGGCCTCCCAAATCTTCGTTCCAGTAAGGATACAATTTTGTCATAAGAATCTAGTAAATTTAAAAGTGCACAAAGTGTTTCTCTTGCTTTTCCTCGTAAACACTTTTGTAGTCGATTAATATTTTCTCTTTTAGAAAATCCACAAAAATGTCAGTTGTTTCTTTTAATTGAATAATAAAGTTAATCCATTCTATAGCCTAACCTGAAAATGTTGGTAATTCTGTTTTTATGCTTTGTTAATCAACATTTTTTCTAAATAGCCATTTTTTGGTATTATAGCTCTAGTGAACGTAGGAACTGTGCGATTCATGTCATCGTATTCTTCTTAAGGATCAATAGAACTTCTTCTTTTCCTTAAACTTCCAAATTCCGTTTTTCATATCACTTTTGAAATTTTTATGTAATTCGATTCCTTTTAATGATCCAACTACTATATAAACACTGAATCCTTACGAAACGATGTTATTAATTTGTAAGGTAATCAACAAATGCATACATAAATATTGTTACTATTTTTATTTATAATTACTTATATGTGAAACATAAGCTGGCGGAATTGATTCCAATTAGGCACCTTATATTTTACAATTGTGCATTCTAAAACACGATTATTGTATTTGTACATGATATTACTACAGTATTTATCAATAAAAAAATATAATTTTTTAATATGTTTTTTCTCTTTCTTCTTCTTCTTTTTTGTTTGTGTTCATTTTAAACCTTTCAAAACTTTCTGACAATGTGATACGTTTTCGAAACTATTTCTTTCTGCAAGTATTCTTGAAATAATTTTGAAGATAAACTTTGACATATAGCAATAATCGACTTCAATTTGGTAAATCAAAAAAATGTGGATGATTTTAGATAAATACTTCTTTTATAAACACGTAATTGACAACAATTACACCAAAGATTACAAATTTCGCAAGAGTAATGTTAAAGCTCCATTCTTCTAGGTTAATGCAGTCGTTGTTTTTGTCAAACCACTTTATCTATATTTTGTACAGAAGGTTACTACTGCTACTGTTTGGAGTTAAAAGCTTTAGATATGTTTATGAAAGAAGTATCTTATCTATCTAAAATAATAGATTTTTTGATCGAAGCTACCTACATTTTTTTGATTTGTAAACCAAATTCTGGTTACACCATACACCAGTGACCGATACCACTATGAAGCACTGTGGTGATTTTACTGAAAACATACAGCATACACGCTCACTATTTCCATCGTTAGTGCGGCATGGCATACCTATACATTTTTTCCGTCTTGGTGTTTAAACATTTTTGACAATGACACAGCAGCAACATCTATGATAAACCCATATATCGGTGTGGTTTACTAATTAAAATTATGTCAGGCTTATGAATTATAATTTACATCAATTTACATTCAATTCTATTAAAATAATCTCATATTTTTAGTTTAATTTATACCTTCTTGGGAAAGTTTCTTTTTTAAGTTCACCCCGTGTTTATATTATGTATTTATGTTGCTGAAGAAAACTTTGACTTTTGTGTTTAAAAAGAGGTAACGAAATAATTACTTTTGTTTAGTTTTTGAGAAAAATATATTTATTATATTATTTAGATATCTCCTTTATTTATTATTCTTAAAATTAGAAATGTAATTTACACTAATGTACTTAATACAATATTCATTGTTATTTAAAACTTAAATCAGCAGAAAAAAATTATTATCAACTCCGTTACACCCCCGCTTCTTCAGGACATCATTATGAACTGAAATAAAAAAGATGAAAATCTTAAGCAGTTCACATGAATTCGATTAACCTAATTTCCGGACAGCCTTTATATTAAAGTAAACGTTATAGTATAAACTGTAAAATATGTACTAATAGGTAGGTATACTATTGTGCGTTTATTATAAACTAGCTGGAAAGCCCGTCCACGGACGGGCATCTAGACCCGATTGGTTGGAAACTCAATTGATGTGCAACTCGTCACAGGGGGAGTACCGTCGTCGGTACTTTAATATAGTTTTTGGTTGGTAAAAATTGACACGCCGGAGCAGCAGGAGCAGCAGCGAGCTGGCATTTTATGTATTAAGATTCTGTTTGACTGTTTTCCAAAACTACTATATATAAACAAGTAACTTCGAAGCAAAAACTTATAACTTAAAAATGAAGCCGTTTGATGTTAATACTCATTTAAAATATCCAGAAAGAGTACTACAGTTTGTTGGAATGTGGTCAAAAAAATCACCAAGCGTTAAGTATAATTTGCGAGGATTATTAAATTTCTTCTTAACTGGTTCACTGGGTTTACTATCATGTATGAAAGGAGGCTATGATGTTATAAATGGAAATATTGAAAATGGCGCTTTTGCCTTGTGCTTGGGATTGGCTGCGACTCACGCAGCTTTTAAAATTTGGTTTTTGCATTATAAAAAGGAAGAATTTTTTAAATTATTGGAAAAATTACAATTGATTTCACATGACGATTATCTAGATGTGTACTTACAGAACAGGTTCAATTTGAGTAGTAAAATTTTTGCACTACAATTTGTATCGTGTCTGTGTTCTGCATCAATGATAATCATAAGCGATCTTGTTTTTGATCATAATGCAATGCCTAGTAGCCTTCTCACAACTTTCTTAGATGAAAAGAATTTAGTAACGCGCGTTAGTGTTTGGATTTATTTTGCGTTAGCTACTGAATCTACCGGATATATACTATTGGATCATACGAAGATCCCTTCAGCACTTCTTGAGTTATTCACTCTTAAAGTTTCAAATTTGACAACTTGTGATTTTTGACAGACGACAGATAGAAGATTAATTTTACCTATTCTGGATAAAGCCTTTTAAGGCCTTTAAAATAACATATCGCAAGACAAAATATTTTCTAAAAATCCCGTATTATTTTCTTGTGGTGGCACTCCTCTGATTGATAGATCGCGACGAAAACCTTATTTTCACCTTTCCACCGTGAACCCTACCACCATACCAAATTTGGTCGTAATTGGTTTGATGGTTCGGAAGCAAATCGATCGACAAAATCCAACGACAGACCGACCGACCGACAGACCGACACAGAAATTTTTATTTTACTTTTTGCAGATCTTTACGTTTCTGAATACGGTGATCTCGAAAATGCAAAAAAAAAGTTGAAATTTTTTTTCGATTACCATACCTCTAAATTTTTTTAAAAATTGATTGGAGGTAAAAATTCACAATTTTTAAATTATACACCGTGAACATTAAAAGTTTTTGCTCATAATATAATACATTTTTCCCTAAAACTCTTACCCCTGTATTCATGAAAATACTTAAAGAGTGTTTTAAACCTATTTTAACTAAAACGCTCATTAAAGTTAAACAACCAATGAAAACCTTACAATGTAGACAAATGAACGTTTGTGATTGGTGTTTTATGACGCCTGCATTTTAAAGGCATTTTAAAGCTATTTTAATTTTCTAAAATTTTTATGAATACGGGTGTTAGATGATAAAAATTGTAAAATTATTTTATTTATTTTAAATTTTTTATTAACTGAATCTAAATTTTTAGAGCGAGAAAATTCGAGATGCATGTTATATGCGTCATCGTGGAGAACCTGCGGTCCATCAATTTGCAAAACATTGTATATTATGATGGAAAGAGCTAAAAGACCGTTATATCTAACCGCAGGAAAGTTCACAATTATTTCTTTAGAAACTTTTTTGTCTGTAAGTATGAATATAATATAATATTGTTTAAATCACCTTTTTTTTATTTTAAATATTTTATACAGTTTCTGAAGATGTCCATGTCGTATTTTACTGTCCTGAAAAGTCTTTATTGGGATTCAAAATAAAGAACAATATTATGTTAATGTTATTATAAACAATGTTATAATCAACACTATTTTTGTTCACCACCGCCATATTATAGACTAAAAAGTAAAAAAATTAAAACTTAAAGAACCTCAGACACACAAAAAAAACTCAAAACAAACATCTAAAAAGTACAAAAATATTGTAAATATACTAGTAATATTTTGATCTAAGCGATTTATCTTGCTACCTGCGACGAATTTCGATATTATATATTATTAAATTATTATAAACAGAATATAATGTTAAATATAAATAAATAAAATTATAGAACAGAATACCATACTGACGTGAAATCTGCGTACGTTATTTAAATTTTGTAAGAAAAGCGAAAGAGAAGCTTCTGATTATGAACTTCTAACTTTTATAGTAACATCAAAACTTGACGATTATGGTCATTTTATTACTTAAATCGACGTATTTTGATGTGTGGAGTTCGAGATACACTTGTGAGCCTGATGGAAACTGTCAAAACCGATTGGAAATAAGAAATAAGGAAAAGTCAAATGAGCATCGAATTTGTTCACTTTAAAGCCACATAGAGTAATAAAAATCATACTTACGTATTATGTACCTATTCGTGTATCTACCTTCGATTAACAGGCTTCATAATGCCCTAGTTATATAATCTACTATTAATTAATACATGTTTTTAAATTATAACACAAACTTTTTGGAGACGCTGTTCCAGATATGTCAAATATTCGGCCATCTACTGTCAAGTGTAGTAATCATTTTAATATAAAGTTATTACAAATGAAGATCGACCTAATAAATAAATAATTAATTGTTTTGTACATAACAATTAATATAATATAAACAATAATTGGTTTAGTTTAATTAAATGTGCAGTGTGCTTTAATTAGGAATTTAGTGAACTTTTACTATTTTAGAGATTTGGAAGTGTTTTATAATTTTGTTTTCATCTGGTACCTACACACCCATTTATTTATTTTAAGAAATTACATTATTTTATAAATAAAATTAAAATGGAAGATATATTTCAATGGTGTAAGGAAGGCAATGCCATACAAGTGAGGGTTTGGCTAGATGATACCGAACATGACATGAACTTGGGGTAATTCTTTTATTTTTACGAATTATTTTAGGTTAATTTGTGCTTTCAATGACATTTCTATAAATGGAAAAGTTGTTTTGCTAGTGAATGTTTATATTAGAGCGTAGGTTTTGGAAGTTTTAATTAGGTTTGCATCTACATTGGTGTGAAATTTATTTGGTGGTTATTTGGTTATTTCTCAACGAATAACTTTAGTTGTGCAGGTTACTCTTTCACAGAAGATCACCTTGAATAAAACTATAAAAGTTTTCCTTATTACTATACGTAGTAATATTTTAAGAGGAATTTAATGTACCAGTTGTTTGATTGCCCATTTGGGGGATTGACTTCATTTCGTTAGGCAGAATACATTTAACTGATAAATTTAAAGGCAAACTATAATAAAATATTTATTTAAAAAAATCAATTTAATTACGAGCCTGCAAGTAGATGTGTGATTTGGGTTTATGCATACAACGAAACGAAAGTGTCATGTTCAACAATTTAGTTTAGATAAATTTCATAATTTGTGTTTCGTGTTGAATCATTTAAAACTGATATGCTGTATTTATAAATCCAGCTGAAGACATTAGATTTAAAGTTTATTTTATTCCAACAAAAGCTTTTGAGTGAAACTAGACCACAAAATTAATACATAAAAAATAACATTTTTTAATCCAGTAGTGGTGACCACTTTTGTTTCACCTTTGTGCTGGGTGGAAAGGAACTGTTCCCCCCAATGATGCCACTATATTCAGTTGTTTTAGTGTGGGCGGTTCACACTTTTCATGTAACCATGATGTGTGAAATTTGAACTGTTCACAATCTGTATATTCTGACAGAATTTCATTCATGTGCATTTTATCTGTGAATTTTAAGCCAGCACGTCGTTCCTTTCTTATCAATAAGGTTTAAAATTATTAAATTCAATATTGGTTTAACATTTATTGTTGGGCTTTGTTAACCGGTACAATTTTAAAACAGGATACAAAACCACAAGTTATATCATGCAAGGTATTTTAAACTATTTTTTTATTCTGAAATAACTAACAGTGCTGTAAATATTGCTTTATCACTTGATCAAAACCGCTTTAAGTAGAATGCAAAATTAATGTAAATGAATCACTGAATATTGTAACCTAGAAGTTCAATTTTTAAAATATGCTTGATCCTCGTCTGCCAGGGTTTCAAAAAGGCAAAAGGATGCCATAATTATGTTTTAATAATAATCAGCGATTCAGATATTTTATTGTATAAATCTACTAAAGAGAACCATAAAGAACGATAACAAATTAAATTTTCCTTGTCGGAGAATTTTCCAAATAACTGCTCTATAATATGATTTTTAAATTTAGGAAACATTTATCTGGGAAGTAGAATTGAAATTTTAAGTTTAAGTTTTGGTCAGAGATACCTCATATCATATGCATTCGACTAAAACTAGAATAGACATCATAAGCATAATATTCATACTAAAAAGGGAATCTTCAAAGCACAACTTTGGTTGTTTTTTTTTGCTAACAATATTCGAGCGATATGCTAAGGATAGAAGTTATACGACTGAAGTGTGTGATATCCATTGATTTTGCTTAACATATTATTTTACATTTTTTCAGTGCAGAAGTTAGAGAAAAGTACAAACTTATCTTTGTTTGGTCTTAGTTTTTTTTTTCAGCAAAATTAATAGTTGTATTTTAATTTATTTTTTGATAGCTTGTAGTGATACCGAATACAAATTCTGGGTTAGTATAGTCTGATTGACTAGTATATTCATATAGGTACATAGACAACTTATTTAGACACTGGAAAACTTTATCCACTAGTACAGGTTGAAAATGAATTTTAGTATCATTAGTTTTGGTATTGTTTTTATGGACTCTTTTTTAAGTTACTAATGCATTAACTTTCTCGTAGAGTTACTACTAATTAAAATTATTAATTCTTTTTTATTTTAAATTAACATTTTGCTTCAAAGTTTTTATGCAATATCTACTATAAGTAGTTTTTAGTTTTTCTTTAAATTGTTTAAAGATAGTGGTAGTTTCTATTTTTAATATAACTTGCACTTTGAAACAAATGTAATGCTTTATTTAAGATCGTCAGTGTCTATTCCGCTATTTTATAGTTTCAAAGAAATGTTTAAATTGAAAATACATGTTTGCAATGCATTGGAAATTTACAATTATTTTTAATTATACATGATGCTTACAGTGCACTCAACTTGAAATTTAAAATTTCAACTGACGAATCACTGGCAAGCTAAACCATATATTTCGAGTATTCAAAAAAGGACTATAGCACATGCTACTTAATCATTATGCTGACGGAATCATCAGAATTTATAGAAACTAACAATGATTCTCATTCATCTTCCGAATCTGATAACGAAGAATATATTTTTCCAACAAGTAGTACTTGTAACGAGGAAGTTCCTTCACAGTCGGCTGGTTTAGTAAACGCAGAAGTAGCTATTGTAAAAAGAGAAGTAACCAAATCTTCGACAGGGAAATCTCTTTATTCTTTTGAAGTAAACCCATCAAAACGGGCAAAGCAAAAAACACGACTTCTGAAAAAGCTGAAGGACCTCATCAATGAATACATTGTTCGTGTTGGACAACAGGCAGTAGTTTTAACGGTTTCTCCACAAGATCTGACGTCTAATTATTCCGTGTTTGGAGCAAAACCATTGGAGCAAATTATAAAAAATTCGAAAGAATTTATAATAGAAGAGCTTGGAAACAATTTGGAAAATCAACCGGTGCAGGAAATCTCCGACCTCTTTAAATTGCCTCCATTAGTTATAGATACCGATCCAGTACCTCTTGAAAAAATGACTCAAGCCCAATTGAGACAATTCGTTCCATTGATGCTTAAGTATTCTTGCCAACGTGGTAAACCAGGCTGGGGTCACAACGAGTTAAAACCTCCTTGGTGGCCAAAAGTATTGCCCTGGGCTAATGTGAGAATGGACGAACGCACCGAAGACGAAAAAAGAAGACTGTCCTGGACAAATGTGTTAAGGCAAGTGGTATATAATTGTTACAAGTATCACGGAAGGGAAGATTTACTAAAAAGCTCGGCGACGGATAGTTATGAGACAGTTGCAGAACAAGACGAGACTGCCGCTAACGATAACTTCATAAAAGAAGAAAATTTACCAAAGGAGGTGAAAGAATTACAGGTGATAAACGATAATGCTTCAAGTCAAGTGACGGACAATAGTGTTTATGAAATAATCGATCAAAGTGACTTTCAGATTTTTAATGTTACTTTGAATTCTGAAGGGCAACTTATTTTAAGAGGTAGTTATACAGAGGATGATCTGCTTACTATACCTATGACATTTCAAGTGCATCAAGGTGAAAGTTATTTGGTTAATCCTAGCGAAGAGACTTCATGCCAAAATGAATAATATTATTATACCATCGTTTTGAAAAGCTAAAGAAGCTAGAAGAATTCGTTACAATATTTATAAAATATTTTTTACAGCTATCGAAACTCTTTTGTTTTATTATTAATTATGATAGAATTTTAAGACTGAGCCTTACATGTTATCTTACACCTGTGTGTAATTTGAGAACTTGGTAGCTTATTGTGATTGTACTTTGGAATCTATCAGCAAATTTAAGAACCAACTGCACTGTATTTGATTTTTTTACAAATTGTTGTAAACGATATAATTGTATTATAACAGTGTAGCTTTTGAAATATAAGTTCATTTACAGTAAATATTTAGATATTGCATAATGTAAACGATCTTCTAAATGTTGAAAGTAAACACGAACGAATGTGATGTTAGTTTTATGAATTAATAAAAATATTAAATGTTTAATGCAATAAATTGTACTTAAGTTTATTAAATTGGTCAAAATCTTGTGCGAGTTTTTCAATGCTCAGGACAAAGTGCGATTTAAAATATCAGTGCTTGTGCTATACAATTTGTTGTTTTGGATTACTAATCACAAAAAAAGATTGTCTTTTCTTCTTCAGTATTTCAACAGTACCAAATAATGTATTAATCGTGCTTTATGAACCAGCAGAAGAATGCATAGTTTGAATTTATGAAATGACACGCCCACTATGGTTTTCTAGGTAGAGCAAATGTTAAAAAATTACATTTAGTTTATTGTTTAGCATTGTATTGTTATAAACAATGTATTTAAACATTTCAATTAATATTTAACAAACCGTTTTTCTGTTCATTTACATTTGTTTGCCATGTGATATTTGTATTACTTAACTAAATTGTAAAATTGCATTTTGTTTGTATGCAAGTTTCGTTAATCCACATCATTTTGCTTAAAAACATAAAAAGCATGTGTACGACATTGTTTTCGTATTAATTTTTTAATATGGTGATGGTTCTGCCTTCTTCTCTAACATAGGAACTGTACAGCAATCGTTCTACATTAAAACTGTAAGTACGTGTATATAATTTACTAATTTTTGGTTAATCAAATTTTCAATGTAAGTCTTAATTTTAGGCTTATGCTAGTCTGCTTCTACACACGTATTGTATGCGCTTCGTTGCATTGTTTTACCTATACGCTGCATACCATATGTGTGTACCAAATTTGAAAAGGCACAATAGAATATGCATAAAAAATACCTGCTTTAATTTATTGCTTTAGGCTCCAATAATTGAAGGGCTTAACTTATTTCACTCTAATAATTTTTAAAATTTCCACTTTCAATTAATAAAACATTAATAAAAATTTTGTTGTATTGGGGAGTATTTAAGTATTAGAGAAAAATGAGGCGGTCTAAGTATACAGGATGAATCCATATTACAGAATTCTTCACTTCACGTCATTCAAAAAATTTAAAAAGTTATAAATCTGTTAAACGTATGTAATTTGAACTAAACTGAGTGTTCTCAAAGAAGCGTAATACGATTTATTGTATTTTTTTAGTACTTCTCATAATTCCATAGATATGGAAAACATACTGTTATTATGATTATTGACATGTAAGTATCACTGCCGATTTGATTTTAAAATGTTTTTTTGGATATTCAAACTTTAGATTTTGGCAATTCTCATTAAACTAGTCAGGTTAGTATAGATACAATCGAGTTGTATATACCCAAATTTCATGTTGGTAATTGGAAATGTAATATAGTGTAAAAATGTACTTTTATTGTTAATCTCATTATAATAATTTATTACGAAATAGTATTATGTTGTTAATTTTCATAATGAAACTCGAGACATAATGAATCTTTGATAACTAACATATTATCTTGTTGTATTGTAAATATAATATGTATCCACATAAAATAATGGAAAAATATTTTAATAAATTTTGAAGTTGGAAAATTTCTTGATTCTCATTGATTAATTTTAGCAGACCTATTTTCTAATTTTTATAATATTTTACATACCATAAAATTTTTAAAGGAAATTTCAGAAAGTAAAAATTTTTATATGAATTTCAAAGCCATCCTTTCATGAAAAGTATTCTATTATTTTTCGTATTCAACAGTATGCAAAACATTTGTGCCAGGTAGGTTTATAAGTAGTACCAGATATTGAAAGAAAAACAATTTTCTTAATGGTTGCAAAATTACAAAAATAATTAACAGACATGTTAAGAAAAATTGAAGAGGACTCTAGGGCTAATTAAGTTTATAACACAAATAATTTAAAAGTTGACTTGATGAGTAAACCAAAATAAGTCCCAATGTAACTAAAAATTTTTAAAGGTTGTGTTAGACAGCTAGCAATGCATTTTAAAATGAAAAGGTTACCCAACCACATAAATATTCCGTTCTGAAATCAAACGCATCGATGCGCATCAAACGCATCGACACAAAGTAATCTGATTTTACGGCAGAAAGAAAAAATTATATGTCGTGACATTCATTATAGCAGTTTAAAAAAAAAATTTGCATCTGTAGTATATTAATTTGATCTAAAAATAAAGTTATAATTGTGATCCGCTAACCCCATTAGTTGAGACGAAGCAGATCACCCATTTGAAATCTGCACATATCCATTATATGTACGGAGTGAACAGGACTTCGAACGTAAAAAAAAATAATTTTTTTTCATTACCAAAGATCTAAATAAACGTTCTAATAAATAACTTAAATATAAATTTAAAAAAATGTATTTTCAGTATCATCATCCACAGGCTGTTTTCCAATGTCATTGACTTTGCCTACGAGGTCGCAAAAAATTAGATAAAATTATATTTTCTCAATTATATAAATATTTTATGTTGTAAAGTAGTATTATCTACTTTTTCCAAAAAGCCATAAAAATAGAAAACAAGCATTTGAATACGTAAAATTAATAATATAGGGTGTTACATTAAAAAATACAATAATTGTATTTATGCTTGTCAAATAATATAAAACAATAATTAAAAAAAAAAGTAATCGCAAGATGCATAACTTCTTTTAAATAATTTTGAATGACAAGAGAGCTATCAAGGAAGTCAACCTTTGTATTTAATTTTTCTAAAAAAAATTACTTTGGCTCTTGAATTATTTTTAATTTTAATTCATTACTTGATCACTAATAAGAACTACAAATATTTAAATTTGATTCAATTTTAGCGATGACCATGGATTCAGTCCACTTCATTGGGCTTCCAAAGAGGGCAACAGTAAGATTGTGGAGATGCTTTTATTACGTGGTGCTCGTGTTAACTCAACCAACAGAGGTGACGACACACCCTTACACTTAGCTGCTGCTCATGGTCATCGCGATATTGTGCTTATGGTGGGTAAAACTTGCGTTTTAACTCTTTAAACTTGCATATATTTTAAAATTTTAGTTACTTCGTCAACGAGCAGACGTAAATTTTACCAACGAACATGGAAATTCTCCATTACATTATGCTTGTTTCTGGGGATATAATGACATTGCAGAAGATTTACTGCATCATGGGGCTATGGTTTCTATAGCAAATAAGGACGGCGATACGCCACTCGACAAGGCTCGCGAAAGTTTGGGAAAAACTTTGCACCAATTAGCTGTAGAAGCGGGACAAGATCTGAAAAAAATTAAGTTTCAGGACCAAAGCTGGTTGGGCTTAAAAACAAGATCTAGAGATGCTACCCTGTCACGGCACAAAGGTATCAACATTAAAGATTTAGTTCTTCGTGAAAAGATCGCTAGTTCACCTAGTGGTGAAACATATCGTGGAATTTGGCAGAAGAACGAAATTATAGCCAAAATATTGGCTATTCGTAATTGCACGTCTCGAATATCACGCGATTTTAACGAAGAATTTCCAAAATTGCGTATTTTTTCTCATCCAAATGTACTTCCTGTAGTCGGTTGTTGCAACTCACCTCCAAATTTAGTTGTAATTAATCAATACATGAATGTGGGCTCTCTGTATTCGATTTTACATGAAGGAAGTGGTGTTGTAGTTGACAACGCAGTTGCATTACGCTTTGCTCTAGACGTAGCTAGAGGAATGTCATTTTTACATGGTCTCGAAAGAATCATCCCACAATATCATTTAAACAGTCGTCATATTATGGTAGATGAAGATCTAACTGTAAGAATAAACATGGCAGATGCAAAATTCTCATTTCAAGAGAAGGGCCGTATTTATTATCCAGCTTGGATGTCTCCTGAGGCACTCCAAAAGAAAGTTGCTGATATTAATTGGGAAGCTTCGGATATGTGGAGTTTTGCCATATTGTTGTGGGAATTGGCCACTAGGGAAGTACCATTTGCTGATCAATCTCCAATGGAAGTGGGTATGAAAATTGCATTGGAAGGTTTAAGAATCAGTATTAAACCGGGCATTTCATCTCACTTATCAAAATTGATCAAAATATGCATGAACGAAGATCCAGGCAAAAGGCCAATTTTTGATATGGTGGTACCAATTCTTGAAAAAATGAAACGTTAATGACGTGTATATTTTTTTGTTGTAATTTAATAACTTGATGTTTCTTGTTCGAGTGCCTTTAGTATTGCCTTTCATTTTACATAATAATTAACAATTTCTTTTAATTATATTTATACAAATAATTAAATATATTTTTGCTAATGTAAATATATTAAATTTTTCTAGAAATAGGAATTTGTTTTTATTAACAAAATAATGGGGCAAAAAAATATTTAATAGTATTAAAACATTGTAATGTCATGTTAAAACATTTTAAAATTTAATTAATTACCCACTGCCCATAATTTAACCTAAGTTAATATTATTAAGTTGTATAAAAGATCTAAAAATAAAAATTTGATTATTTTTTTGTTTAATAACATACTTATTATGCTACTTCGTAGTTATTACCTATAATTGGAGGGGTAATATAAACTGGGCCAAAAAAAACTACCTGAAAGTGGTAAACTGGGCCAAAGGCAAATTTTTCTAAAATTTTAAAAATGGTAAACTGGGCCAAAAGCAAATTTTATCAAAGTTTTGAAAATGGTAAACTGGTAAGACAAATTTATTTTTATTTTTTGTTTAGTCTTTGTCAAATTCAAGTTTTGACAATGACAACCATGGCAATACACGGATCCATCATACAAAATAGTTCTGCAGTTTTTTAATTAAATGCCAACAAATCATTGTCACTAATTATATTTTACAAATGCAAAACTTGTTTTTAGGGTGGATTCCCTTCGCATCCCGCACTTTTGGATCCACCCTGAAACGAGTTTCACCTTTTTCGAATTCCACTTTTGGCGAGTTCTTTAGGCCTTCAGGGATATTTTTAATGGCTCTACTCTTTGTCAAAACGGCTCAGAGCGGAGGGCACCGGAGCGCAGGATAGCGCAGAGTCGAATTTAACAAAGACAACCATGGCAATACTCGGATCCACCATAAAAAATATGCGCGAAAAGGTAGATCGAGCGCGAGAATGTAGATCCATCGGTAGGTTACAGTTAGTTTCTGATATTTTTTGGAAATAATATCAAAAAAGAATTCACACCGGCACACCCTGCCTGCACCCCTTTTTCTACCTTAAATTTGTCTTTGGCCCAGTTAACTACTTTCATAATTTCAGTTAAAAGTGCCTTTGGCCCAGTTTACATTCACCCTAATTGGAATTTATTACTTTCATCAATAGAATGCAGTTCAAAATTTAGAGAATTAAAATAAGTAGGTATAATATATTAGTCACAATGGAGGATAACCATATTATTATTTTGAATAACTTAAAATTGAATAGTTGGAATTGATTTGTAAAAATGTAGAAAAGATTTTTATCAAATATTATTTCATGGAAGGAGGAAGAAATTGTTACTAGTTTTTCTTGGTCTAAATAGCAAAATTTCTATTTCGGTAGTTTAGTTCAAAAAACGAAGTTTTATTATACATTGAGAACCCCAAGAAGGATCTTATTAAAGTCCAGTGGTTTAAGGCTGAAGTATATAGACCTAGCTTTGATTCACGAACGCGAGAGGGCTTTTAAGTTATAAGCTACATTATTTTAAAATTAATATAGGTAGACAACACGTTTAACAAATTTTCTTACTTGCTATTTAAATAGTAAAGTTTCAGGAATCTAGAATATACGACAAGCTCCGCCTTTTGAAATACCAAAATTTCTCTCTCTGTTTAAAAATTTGTAAATCGTAAGGGTGGGGATATTTACACATCACCGCAGGAATATCTAATTTTTATTGTTACCGTTGAATATACATATTTAAGATCGTTTAAATTATTTCTTTTATTGGGAATTAGATTTATATAATATGTACTTATAAAATTTAACACTAATAAGTATAAATGCATATAAATTCAATATTCTGTTGTAAAAATGTTCGCAATCGTATAAAACTAAGCCATGTGTACATGTGGAATTTAGCCTTGCAACTTGCAATAGATAAGAAATGCACAAAATTGAATTCCAATTTGCTTTTGCAGTGATCCGACGATAATTTTATTATGTTGTATTGAAGATTACTAATATTATATATTCAAAATGTTATATACACCACATCTGATTTAAAACAGTGCAAAATCCGACACTATTGTTAATTAAAAATTAATTTAAATGTAATTAAAGATTACCTTTTATCACTTATACTGCAGAAACTAATCGGCTAAAGAAAAGAAAATTTTTGTAAAAAGTTTCAAATTTTCATAATAGTTATGGTATAATCGAGTCGTTTAATTATTAGATTTTTAATTCATAAATAATATGTCATTGCAGTGCCGTAGCAAGGGTGACACGACAGAGACTTTGCTTCAGGCGCCGCTGTCGTAATGGGAGCAGGGCCGATTTACCCATTAGGCAAGAAAAGCAGCTGCCTAGGGCGGCAAAAATACTAATTAATTCTAATAAAAAATGTAACATAAATTGAAACTTGATTGTAAATTATACTTAGGTATTTAAAAATCATATTACATTATGTAGAAAACATAAACAATTTTTAAGTGCCGCATAGTAATGTTAGAACGTAAAGAATAAAAATAAACGAAGAACAAAAAACTGTCTACTGTTTAAGTAAATAAAGTTCTCAGAGTTTATACTTATTTTGCTAATAAATATTATGCTGTTATAATAAGTTAGTTTAAACTTTAATTTTAAGGGGGCGGCAAAAAAAATATGCCTAGGGTACTATGCAAAATATGCCTTTAAATATGCCTTAACGCGGCCCTGAATGGGAGCGCTAAACCTTGACAAATTTTTTAAACTAAAAAATATTGATCTACCTTATTTTCAGGAGGCACTCATAATGATGGCGGTACTTTAAAATACGCCCTGTATATTCAGTATTTTTAAATATATTTAAAACTATTTAAATATAAATAAAGTAAAAATTATTTTAACAAATAAAAAAAATAACAACTTAAATAAAGTTAGGTTTGTGGCGCAGTTGTCCAGAAATTTGCTTACTAGCAAAGCAATTAAAACCATCATAGGTTCGAATCTGAACATAAAAAACATTTTTCTTTAAAAGCTTTTATTTAACTTGACGTGAGCGTTGTCCGTGTGCATGAACTTTTTTGTAGTCATTTTTAACCAACTTCCCACACATTTTGAGCAATCTAATAACTTGCATTATAACCTAAAATAAATTTAAAATACGACTAAAAATATTAAAAATTAAAAATTAAAAAAAATACCCTTTTATTTAAAATTCAAAACAGTCCACTAAAAAGTAAAAAACAAAATTTCTTAATAAGAACAAACAAAGTTTCTGGAAAACATCTTATATAAAAGCGTGGGGCTACTAAACGTACAAGATACAACAATTTCATACAACTACCGAATTTATAAATGTTATATCCATTTCTGTGCGTACTACTCGTAGTTTCATGAAATTCATAGCCCCACGCTTTTATATAGATTATATATAGTTTTATATAGATATAAATTTTAAATAAAAAGTTTTTTTTTTTTTTAATTTTTAATATAATTTTTATTTTTTAAATTTTTTTTATTGTTGAGCTGAAGGTCTATAAACAATTAAATTGTCTGACGTTTCATGTTTTTTTATTAACACATTTTCAAAGCTACAAAAATATACATTTTAAAACAAACATCATACTGCCAGTTTTGTCAAAGTAAGTGAAATTTTTTTTAAATCTTTAAATTTTTAATTTTTAATTTAATATTGTAGCTTTAAAAATGTGTTAATAAAAAAACACGAAACGTCAGACAATTTAATTGTTTATAGACTCAACAATTTAAAAAAAAAGTATTAAATAAAAACTATTTACCATAGGACTTTTTTCAAGATTTCGCAAAAAAGTAATCTTTTTTAAATGTTGAATTCTTGAATTTTAGCAAATGGTTCTATATCTGTCAACTCCTGTGAGGGCAATGTTTCTACATACAAAATTTGGTTGAGATCTCTTCAGGACTCCATGAGTTATTGACTCTTGAAGTTTCAACTTTGGCAGCTTGTAATTTTTAACAGATGACAAATAGAAGGTTAATTGAATCTATTCTGGATAAAGCTTTTCAAGGTTTTTAAAATAACCTATCACAAGACAAAATCGTTTTTAAAAATCTTGTGTTATTTTGATTGACAGATCGCAAAGAACCTTATTTTCACCTTTCCACCATAAAGCCTACTACTATACCAAATTTGGCGGTGATTGGTTGGACGGTTCCGGAATAAATCGAGTGACAAAATTTGACGACAGACCGACAGAACGACACAAATAATTTTTTTATTTTTTGCAGATCTTTACGTTTCTGAATACGGCGATTTCAAAAATGTAAAAAAAACTTTGAAATGTTATTCGATTACTTTACCTCCAAAAAAATTTTTTTGGATTGGAGGTAATATTAATAGTTGAAAACAAAAAATTGGCAAATAGTTTTGAAGAATGGCTTTCAACATCCAGAACAGTGCCTCCTTGTTCATCATTAGAAAACTGATGATTCTGTAAAAATCTGTTATGATCTTGCTAATGCACTAACAATTGACGAGTCTTTAAATGTTCTTCTATTTTAAAAGAATCGTATCCAAACATAGATATCGTATTTAGAATGTTTTCAGCAATGTCTGTAACATGTAGTTATATGTGTGAACGTAGCTTTAGCAAACTCTGGCTCAAAAAAAATTATTTGAGGTCAACATGGGACAGGAAAACCTATAAAATTTGGTTATTTTACCTATAGAAAGTGAAATTGCTGGAAAAAATGATTTTGAGCACGTTTTTGATAAATTTGCGGCAATCAAACCGAGAAAGGTACAATAAATTTATTGTGATTCTAAAAATCTTAGGATATTTATTGCACGATGCTCTTTCATTTAATACTATTTAATTTTTTTATTCTGGATTATATAAATCTTAAAATAAATAAAAACTTGTTTATCCGAAAACGCAATAAATAATATTCAGCTTAAAATTTTCATAGTTATAAAATTTTTTGGGAGAGGGCGCATATATTCAAATTATTATCAAGTGAAAAAAGAGCTGGCTCTGTTTCATTATATTGTTTTTTTATGCGAAGTTTTATTTATACAAATTATCTACTATCTCCTCTTATAGTTCTCTTATAAAAATTTGAATTTTTTTATAATAAAATATTTTTTGATTTTGCCCCTCCCTGAAAAAGATCCTATGGACGCCTATGAGAGCCACAGTTTAGATTCGCGCTTGAAACAACCGATGTAATTAGTCTCTTTTAAAATACCTCAAATATCACAATATTAAGAGAAAAATATGTGTTACTAATCCATATAATTGTGCAGAAAAATTACGCAAATTATACCGGAAAAAGTGACAAAAACAATTTTTAAATTAAATAAACAACAATTTACGCGCAATAGAACTTCAAGTTTAGAGAATTAATTTTAAAAGTAAAAATGTTATATTTATTTACTCCTGGTACATAGTACATACTAGATAATACCATAATCTATTATGGTTATTTTACTTTCTAAAATAATATATTATGTAGGTAATAGGTAGTTTTTCAAGGGTTGCCATTATTTCATTCTAGGGGTTGAAAACGTAAAAAAAGTATCTTCTGCTTTTCTAAAATAATACTAAGTAAAACAGAGTCAGTAATGTTGAAAATTATACAAAAATTATACATTATTTTCTGTAATATATGGTATATTGTCAATTCTAAATTAGTTCTTTACCCCTTTATCAATTTAATGACGATTTTAAATATTTCTCACAGCGACTGCACAAAGCAGGAAACTGTAAAAATTTATGTAAATTGCATAAAACACATAACCATCTCTGTGATAATGGCGGAACTATAATGATTAATTTATTCTGAAATTATTCCCGCGTGATTTGAATTGAACAATTATTAGCAATCACATTTTTAATGTGTTATAGATAAAATAAATTTTCGGAAAATTTATTTATGAAGTCTTTTAAACATGTACATTCATTTAATAAGTAGAATATTATTAATTGAAAATTAATTTCTAGTTTTAAAATAAATACTATTGTTATAAACAAAAATTTTTAATTTTAAAACCCCTATTGCTCTTCGTTATATTGTCACAAATATTATCTCAAAATTTCAAAACGATGCGTTCATGCGTTTTCAAGATGAACTGGAATAACTGATTTTTTTTTGCATTTTATCAAATTTTTTTCTTTTTTTGTTGATAATTCATTGTTAGTAACTTATTTCCCTTATTTTAATTTTTGCTAAAAAATTTACAACTAGAGTATTTAAACAAATTAACTTCGAAATTTCAAAATTTGCTAAAAAAAATTACCTATTGCCCTTCCTTAATTTATCATAAATATAATTCCCAAATTTGAAGAAAATCCATTCAGCCGTTTTTGAAATGAACTGGAACATACAAGAGCGCATAGCAAAATCCTAGCCTTAAGGCTGTGTTCTAGTCTAGAATTTTGAAAAAATCGATTTTTTGTTTTACATTGAAGAATGTATCTTCGAGAGAAAATTTTAAAATTTCAGTAACTTATTTATGCATTTACTATATAACGTAAGTATACGTTGTAAAAAAATGAATGGTAAAAATATTGTTTGTTTCTTTTTTATTATAGATTTCGAAAAAACACCTAAAATTTATGGCTTTAGACTATAGAACACTATCTTAAGTTTATGGTAAAAAAAATATGAGCATTAAAGTATAAAAAGAATTTTTTATTTTCTCTATTCAACTACACAAAGCCTTAAAATGATTGACATTTTGGTGTGAATATGTATTGGTGATATTTTAAGGAACGTAAAATTATATTCTAATACCGTATTGCCTAAAATGAACAGTTTTCGAGTTATGCATTTTTTTTTTTGAAAATTCTGTATTTTGAAAATCTATATTGTACATACTATTTGCTAAAATGTATTAAAGTGTTTCATTTAAAATGTATCTACCAACACGATATCGTCTATTAGTTCTTTATGGAAAGTATCGTTAGTTTTCGCAATCTTAAATCACTTATTATGGAACGAAGATAATTTTTAATTAATCTTAATTTGCAAAAGCTCCGTTCACAACTAGCAATTTTGTTTAAAATTTGTTAAAAAAATTCTTAACAGAGTTAAGAAGAGCAGAGTTTTCCAACCTATATTTTTAAATTTTGAATAAATATTATAGTTCAAGAGGCCACGGGCGTTGCTATAGTTTTTGGATGGGGAGGGTTCGACACTGCACTTTACAAAGGTAACTGTGTAACTATTAAAGGTAACTATTACCGGTTACTGTAGGTATTCAACTTGTTGCTTAGGCTAAGGGGGGTGTCCAGACCCCCTAAACACCCCCCTTATATACGTCCGTGCAAAAGGTCTTTGCCCGTGCAACTGAAATATTTCAGCTTCCATTTGTCCTATCGAGATGGGAAGAAAATGAAATTGTTTAAAAAGAAACATACTACAATATTGCTCTTTACATATTTTTACTTAAAAACAATCCTAAAGGGTAAAATTGCAGCGTCAATTCTTTTCGGGTTTATTAAGAAAATGCCATTTTTGAAGGGAAAAAATCTCAATGTTAAATTTTTTTTTACAAAGAGATGGTAACTAGGTGAATGCATACACATACAAATATCAACCCTAAGATTTACTCCCCTTCTCTTTTAAAAATTTTCAAAGTTTGAAATTTTAACAAAACGGCGATATTTGGTATTAAATATCTCTGGTGGGGGACCAGATAAAAATTTGAAATTTTACGTTATAAGAGTACTGTATAATAGCATTACGTACGAAAAAAATTGAGTTTGAGAAATTGAGATAGGACAAATGGAAGCTGAAATATTTCAGTTGCCGTAAACCCTTAAAATTGCAAAAAATGCCGCGCATTGCAAAGCAAATATGGCCCTCACACAAAAACGAAAGACAATATAATTGAAATAATTGTCATTTAGTACTACTAACATGTTCGAATAGAAAAAAATCAATTTTTATTAGAATGGTCGAGCGACAAGATTGGACCACTTGATATGAAATGACCCACCCTATAAGTCACAAAGTGACCCCCTCTTACGGTAGGTTACTTCTTGTATAAGATGCAAGTATTTTAACATTTTTTTACTTACTTTAATCCATAACTTGCAAGTCGTTAATTTTAAGCAATAAAAACAACTATTATTTAGATAATTTCACGCATAAAAAATCACTGAACCGCCTTTTACACTAAAAAATTAAAAGGTTTGGAGTAATGGCCATTTGAAGATATATATTGTCGTGTTACCGAATAAAATTTTGAATTTTAATGTGGTTTAAGTTTTTATATTTTTTTAAATTTTTGTTAATTTTTCAAATTTTGAATAATTGTTCGCGCCAACAAATTATAAGTTGGCACGAAAAATTTGATAACGTTTGCTTTTTGCCAAAGTGGCGGACGAGAGCGGACGTAGTTGAACGTCGCTCTCGCATTATTTTGAGTTTTTGCGTAATAACGCCAAATTTTGATAATTATGCGAATAAATAGTTTGGAATTTGTGAGTAAATTTATTTAATAATTTGAATTGTTTTCGTCCTGGTTTGGACAGTTTTGAGTTAAATTGAAGGCGACGTGAACAGTTGCGATAGCGAGGCGTATATGTTCAGCGTATCACCACATTTAATATTTCCATTATAATCGAAAATGTTACAATATTAAATTTAAATAATTTGGATTCATTTAATATTTGAATTATTTGGAAAATTTTTGGATTTGAATTTTAAAATTCGGAATTATAAAATATCACTTCAATATAAAAATTTATTATTTTAGATCAATGATATTTAGCATACTCCTGGACCAAAATAGTACTAATTTCCGCAAAATTGTGTGAACTTTAGGGAATGTTCCCATACTACGTGACCCGTTTAGGGGGGGGGTCTTCAAAATACCACGCTTGGTTACAAAAGCGGTGGAGGGGGTTAGGTTTACGTCACGTAGTCAATATTTTTTGATAAATTGAGTTACCTATGCAATTTTATTTTATGTTAATTTCTCTGCAGCGCCAGCGTAAGGCCAAATTGCCAAAATCTTTAGTATTAACTTTTTAAATCGGTTTTATAAAAATGTTCAAATGAAGAGTAATGAAATACAGAATCTTTATAAACTGCTGTACTGTAAGATTTAGAAAAGAGGAAATAGAATACTCTGATTCTCAGGCGACGATATGTCGGGACGTCAACTGATTGAAAAGTAAGACATTGCAAAATGTTTTTACATACAGTGGCTCCAGAAAGTATTCGTACACTCTTATAGTAACAATGTTAATTGTACATTTTGAAGTCGTTCAACCGATAGCTAACCGTGATTGATGAAAAAGTCTGTACTTTGAGAAAATAGAAAACAAAATCAAATTTCTAGGTTAGAATACTGCCTTAAGATCTGGATGGATGGATGGACATTTGAAGAAGTAAAAAATTTAGTACTTGTTTAGTACTATCTGTTTGTGCCTATTTCTGTTTATACAGATATAGACACAAAGGGTTAAATGAATGACATACAATAAGAAGAAAGTCAAACAACATAGAAATAGCAGAGAAAGTAGATGAAGGAAAAGAACTGGATGGTTTGAGGAAATAGTGCTTAATCTCAATGTTATGGGGGTAACGAGTTGGAAGAGAAAGACAAAACAGATTGATATGAAAAGGAATAGTAACAGAAGGTAAGAATAGCACATCAAAACACCGAAAACAAAAACGCCAAAGTCAAAAAACCGAGTACCGCCTTAAGATCTGGATGGATGGACATTTGAGGAAGTAAAAAATTTAGTACTTGTTTAGTACTATCTGTTTGTACAGATATAGGCACAAAGGGTTAAACGAATGACATAAAATATGAAGAAAGTCAAACAACATGAAAATAAAAACACCAAAATAAAAATGCCGAGAATGTCAAAATGCCATATATTATAATATGTGTGTTTTTTTAATAATCAGCTAAAAATCAAGATTTATGTGCGGATTAATTAAATGATAAATTATGAAGCGTTTTTTATGATAAATTTCGCTAAAAAAGGGAGATCTGTACTTAGGTTATAATTTATTAAACATTTTTTTATTAAAATTTTTTGCTTAAAAAGAAAGATCTGTGATCTCAATTGTACTAATCCAATCTAAGTTGAAGTGAAGTTAGGTAAAAATGCATTCTATTTACAACTTAGCATTTAAGGGGAAGTTATATGTTATGCTAATTTCGTACATTATTTAAGGTACATACCTCGAGATCAACCTTAGTTTCTAACTTTGGTTATTAAGTTAGTGCAGGGCCGCGTTAAGGCATGTGAGTACCTTAGGCATATTCTTTTTTGCCGCCCCCTTAAAATTAAAATTGGAACTTATTATAACAGCATAATATTTATTAGCGAAATAACAAATTTATTTACTTAAACAGTAGACAGTTTTTTGTTCTTCGTTTATTTTTATTCTTTACTCTCTCATATTACTATGCAGCACTTAAAAATTGTTTATGTTTTCTACATAATGTAATTATGATTTTTAAATAAGGACAATTTACAGTCAAGTTTCTATTTATCTTGCATTTTTTATTAGAATTAATTAGTATTTTTGCCGCCCCTATAAGACTGCCGCCCTAGGCAGCTGCTTTTCTTGCCTAATGGATAAATCGGCCCTGAGTTAGTGTACATGTCATTTTATGTTAAATTTAATAAAATTATGTGGAATTTATTTAAAATCTGTCAAACTGAAGTTAAATTAGCTACGATTTTAATTGTAAATAAAACGCAGCAAATAATAGTCAAAATCAGTGGCGGCGGCTTATAGCTTTTTCATTTGAAAAGGATTATCATAAAGTATCGTGCAAGGGGGCCAATACTCCATCTATACTCAAAAATGCTAAAAAAAAGTATAAATATCTTCCATGTTCAATTTTAGCTTATATTTTACTAGTAAACCCAACTACGCTTCCGAAATCTTACAAGGGGAGAGCACGACTTGGGAAATTTACTTCGAAATGGAACTTTGTAGGAATGTAGTACTCCCTAAAGGTCATCGATTAAAAATTTTTCAAAATGTTAACAGCTCGGTAGCTCAGTAGTGACGTGCTTGCTCAGCGCCCAGAAAGCTCAGAATTAATAATTATAAATTCAATTATTATTGGCTAGTGCACTTTCTTACTTTAACAATCGATGGCTCTTAGGGGGTCAAAGTTCCATTTTAAAGTTAATTTCCCAATAAGTCGTGCCCTCCCCTTGTTAACATTATCTGCGCTTCTCCCCATGTTTTTAAATTTCTGAGTGCGCTTTGTTGGTGCATTGTACTATGAGTTGCCTAAGGTTGTCGCCTTAAGTGCGCGCTAGCAAAATGCCACTTTTTTACTTTATTTAAATCGCAACAAACAGAAAGAAGGGGATTTATTCGATATTAAAGGTGAAATGATAGAGATGAGGTTACGTTAAACAAACGCAGATGTATAATAATTATACAACACGTAATGGACTCTAGGTCCCAAACAGTGAACGCTGAAGGTGTGTAAAAATATCAATTTTCTGCTGATGGACTCAACTGGATGGACTGATGGTCATTCACAAACAAATATTCAAAGTGCCACCAACGTCCACTCGTCCCAAAATTACTCAAATATATTTGTGCAAGGCTTCAGGTAAAGTTAGACAACAACTGTTTGCAAAATACTAAATGAACAGCATTTACCCAGTCTTACTTCTTCCTGATCTGCTAGTGAATAATAGCAGAGACAAAGATGTTACCTGGCCTGTTCCTTTCATGAGCTCTTTTCTAAGATCTATTCCAATTCTACTTCTATTCTGAGCAATTCACAAAACACAAATTATTCAACTCAAGCTACCTAACTGACTAGATGATTACTAAAAAAAAGGTTTAATCAGCAGTAGTTACAAAGGATATTGGTCGACCAAGGTCAAACAATTTAATTAAATAGCCCAAGTTTTATAGGTGATAAAAAAATTATAAAATCGGTCATCCCAGTACTGTTTGGATACGGCGATTGAAGGTTATCCACTAAATTATTTCCAATTAAATCCAACGGAATATTATGTAAAAATTGAATTTGCAATTTTCTCAACTTCCAATATTTAATAATCAACCAACCAGACATCCAGCATTCAATGTCCAGATCAAAATGATTACCACAACGGCATTAAGGCGTTATATTCCTTTTCAGTAATTAAATGTTATCCAAATTATAACTGTAATTAAAATTCTTAGCAATATTTGTTCAAACTTTTGTATAAAACGTCTAACCGAATTCGTTTTCTCAAATCAAAAAGCCGCTTATCAGAGGCGAGCGCTCGGTTGTTACGCTGACTACCGAGTGCGTCGTATAATTATTCCATATCCATCTCTTGCCTTACTCTCCCACTCTCTCACGTTCATACAAAGCAAGTCATCTCTCACATCATTTTTCCACCGGTTTATCGGTCTGCCTCTTCTCCTTACACCTCCTAACTCAGAATTCCATACTTTCTTTGGCGTTCTTGTGTTTTCCATTCTCATTAAATGTCCGGCCCATTTTAACCTCTGTATCTTGACAACACTATTACTATACTTTTTTTGCCATACAATTCCTCTATTTCTCTATTTGTTTTTCTCAGATAAATATCTTCAGTTCTTTTACCCCCATATATTCTTCTTAAGATTTTCCGCTCCCATACCTCCAGCACCATCTGATCCTGTTTTTTTCAGTGTCCAGGTCTCACATCCATACATTACTGTCGGTTTTATTATTGTCTTATACAATCTTAACCTCAATATTTGGGAAAAGATCTTATTGGAAAGCATTGACTTAATTGAGAAAGCGCTTCTTGTACCATCCGATATTCTTGCTTTTATTTCATTTTTGCTTCCTGGCTTTTTTGCTATTACTGTACCCAGATATGTAAAGAACTCAACCTCTTCGAACTTTATTACAGTATCCTCGTACAAGTTAAGTTTCAAGTGTCCGTCTGGTTGGAACGGTTTGTCTTCGCATATCATGTATTTTGTTTTCATTACATTAACTTCCAGACCTATCTTACTTGCTACCAGCAACAATCTCTTCGTAGTTTCCTGTAATTCTTTTTTAGATCTCGTCAGGATGGTAAAGTCATCTGCAAAAGATAGGCCTTGATGCTTTTGTCTATATATTGTTCCGCCTCTATTTAACTTTGCTTTTCTTATTACATTTTCCAGTACTATATTGAACTAAATCGACGACAGTGGGTCTCCCTGTTTTAACCCTATTCCAACACTAATGTCCGGTTTCTCCATCGCGTCTTAAGTTCTAACTAGAGCTTAAGCTGCAGCTTAAGTTGCGACTGTCACTTGCAATGTGACAAATTTTAGGCTGTTTCCAAATTGAATCTCAGCTAAGCAATTGCTCAGATAAGGCAACGCCATAATATTGTGGTGCAACTCGACTCAAGCCTTAGGTAGAGCTTAGACGCGGTTAGACCTTAGCCAGGCAACAGCTTAAGATGCGATGGAGAAACCGGGCGTAAAACCTTCAGTCACCATTTCATGTACTCCTACTTTATTTTGTGTGTTATTTAGTGTCATTTTCACCAGGGACACCAATTCTTACTGGGATTCCTAAGTTGTCCATAGCTTCATCAAGTTCTTCTCTTATGATACTATCATAAGCTTGCTTAAAATCTAGGAAGAGAGCATGTCCATATTCGTGACTTGTTGCTTGAACTGCTTTTAATATAAAAATTTGGTCAGTAACCGATCTATTTTTCCTGAAGCCGCTCTGGTATTCGCCTAGAATTTCTTCTGTATATGTTTTTAACTCATTCTTTATGCACGTCGATACGATCTTATATATAATACATTCAGTAGCGCTATTCCTCGATAGTTCGTACAATCTGTTTTATACAGCACAATACGCACAATATTTACAAAATAATAATTTACAGAAAATAGTTTAATAGATTAGAATTAGACCAATAATAAGTGTGGTGTGAAGCTTAAATCGACGGGCTACGAAGCTGGAAACCGGGGTTCAATGCCTGGTCGCGACGACTACACTGCCGTGATCTAAAGTCCAATTTTGATCTGTGGGCTATGCATTTAGTCAGATTAGCACTCTACTAGAAAATTATTCAAGTGCTGACAGTACCATGAGTGCCAAGTGTAAACTTGGTACAATTATGTGGTATAATAACAGGATGAAGTCCTAAATTAAGTTAAAGAAGAGGATTAGAATTTTAGAGGAAACGCCTCCCGTGGCTTTTCTGACAAGTCACCACTGATCAAATCTTCGCCGTGATAAAAATCATGTCTTGGACTGGAAACACATGGTTTTTAGTGACAAGAACTAATTAATTTTGATGTTTTCAATAAATATAATTAGCCGAGCGGCGCTTAGAGTCTTAGCTTCTCATATGAACCATGGTGATAACGATGGTGAACCATCATTAACTCATCAAACGTATACTCCGAAACAATTTCGTTAAATACAATACAAAATTCAAGAACAAAATAAATGGGACAAAATATTATGGGATCTCGTTACCACCGATTAAAATGATTCACAAGTGGTTTACTGATTTTCTCTGAGCTATGCGTAATATCTTACACGAGCATTTGGATAAAAAGTAAGTAAAAAGTTGGATAAAAACTCCAGCGAGCAGATCATTAATGCTATTAATATTGATGCAAAATGGTAGTGTTCGTAAGTGATCGAAAAAAACTATATTGAAAAGTAAAAGGTTTTTTGGCGCAAAAAAATTATTCCTTGTTTTATTTTTATGCATAGTTTACTGTGCCTTCGTATCTCATTTAATTAAGCTTTTAAATTTCAACTTATCAATTTTGATCAGTATTATTTGATTTTTTAAATTTCCACCAATGGCAATAAAAGTTTATATAAATAATTATTGCTGAGATATATAATGTAAAGGTTTCAAATTTGCAGAAAATACCTGATGATATTGGCGTACTTGAAAAAAATATAAGATTAAAAGAATTGTGGGAGATTAAAAAGTCTGAGTGTTCCAAATTACGTTCATCTTACTTGAATTGAGATATAAGTATAATCAACCTAAGAGCCTAATCTGTCTCTCTGCTTTGTAGTAAAAATAGTAAAATTGTTTTGTAGTTGTAAAATGAAAATTAATTTTTAGAACACTTTCTTGCTAAGTGTCTGAAACGCTATAGCAGAGCTTCTCTATCTTAATTTAAAATACCTACCAATTAAAATTATAAAAGAAATACGCAAGCTACATGTCTTCTGTATTCTCAGGTATGTTGGCATCTATAAAATAAAATAGAATCAATGATATGTTTGGATTTCTGATAGCTAGGTAAGATACAAATATAATTTAACATATAATAGATATTCCAGAATGCTAAAATAAATGTTATAAAAATTTGGAAACAAAACCTTGCTCGACATGCGCAGAGTTGTTTTACCTACTACTTGGTACAAATATTGAATAGCGAACAACCCTTAAATTCTCGATGAACTAGTAAACCTCTCAAGCTCTGCAGTAGCGCGCGATCGCTTAACTAACGAAGGAGTGAGTGATGGAAGCCACATGAGAATGCAGGAATATAATTTACAAATTTTAACAGAAATATGGAGCCGTCAAGCTCTACGCCAAGTCCTAAAGGACTTGCAGATACTACATTTACCAGGTGATGACGATATAAATTCGGTAGCTGAATCGATTTATTTCACTAGCGTTTATTAAAAACAAAAATTTTACAAATTTCCACGTAGATTTAATTTTTATTAATAATCACACGTCTAAATTTTCTATGGACTATGCAGCGTAGAACTTAATTACGAAATGTGATATTAGTTGTAGTAGCTCGTATAATAATTACAATTTTGTATACTTTATTAACCAAAACAAATATTTCCTCTATTTATCAAGAAAATATCTGGCACATATCCTTGCAAAATTAATTTAACAACGATATTATTCTAACCTTTAAAGTTGCCCTTATAATACACCAGAAGCGTTGATAATGTTAAAAATTTATTAATCAAGTTAAAATTAAAATTCGGTTAAATTTTAATTTTTTATAAAATTATAAATAAATGGAGGGTGCAAATTTATAAATTAACTTAAAATTTATTTAAATTAAATACTGAAGTTACCTAAATATTTTTTCAGTGTTAAGCAAGAACCTAATTCAAATCCTTCAAGTCCTACAGATAGTTCTACTCGAACTTCTGCATTTATTAAGAAAGGTAAGAAAAATAACATTTTAGCAATGCACAAGGAGGTAACTACCATACGTAATTTCTACGCTTCATAACTTAATTGTTTTTACAAATATATTACTATTAATATTTACCATTATATACAATGAACAAAGAAAATGATGCAAATTTGTGTCTCATCTCACGAGAAAATGTCTCGTGTAGCAGCGAGGTATTATCTAACTTACATGGAATCATTTGCATAATACTACACCGCAAAATAATATTCTCACCGATTTACATTCTGAAATATTATAATATTATGCTTATTTTTATAACCTGACTAAATTTTGAAATATGGGTTGCCTAATGCAGTTAAGCCAAAAATTTTAAACCTGAAATTTCCAAGTCAATAAATTATATTTTAAATGAAACCTAATTTCAGACTCCATCAAACTTGAGTGATTTGGTAGAAAATACATTTTCAAATGTAATAAACAGAAGTTACGTAAAACTCAAATTAAGACAATAATTATGTTTGTAAAAATTATAAAAAAAAATTTAGTCAAAATGTAAAAAAAATATTTAAAATTTTATTCGACAGTTCAGAAGTGAAAAACGCTAAAAGTTGCAACTAATTCGCAACTTTGTTAAATTTAATATTGATACCTTTGGGTTATTCAAAACTTTGTATAGTTAAACAAAATCGAAAAAAATCTTTTTCTATGGATGTTTGAAATCGTTTAATATTGTATACTATTTTCCGCACTTTCGAAAGCGAATTTCTTTATTATGAAAAAAGTTAAAAGGAAAAAATAGGTATAAAGCATAATTGTTTTAAATTTTTTGTTTTCTACTTAAAATAAGCAATTTCTTAAAGTTTTATTCTAGACAAGACCGGTTTTAAATGTTTAAAATCCATCTTTTTAAGGTGGTTAAGGTTGGTTTTCGTAGAAACGCCGACACCGCCACGCCGCACTGAGAAGTTACTCAAAATCGTGTATGTACTTCATTCGACGCGCGTAAATGTTGACGGCGTACAAATATTGACCTTGAAATCTTTTAAATTTGCGTAGATTTCTGAATATAATAAATATTACTTTTAATCTATTTTTTAATGGACCTCGAGCCGTAGTAAATTTTTGATTTTTAGTAAAGCAGTTGCTTTTGACTATTACAAAATATATTCAAAATTTTCGTCAAATGCACCTAAAAAACGAAACAAATTAACAAAATATTTTTCACAGAAATTTGTCTATATTAATATTGAAGAATCGGTTATCGTTAATATTCAATCAAAACAAAGTCAATTTAAAGGTAATTTTGAAGGATTACACCCTCGAAAAATAAATCCAAAAATATTTTAATTAAATTTTACAGTTATTGCATTTTACTTACTAATTTATTTTACTTTTAAATTCCACTTAAATATTAGTTGTTAAGCTTATGGCAGTTTGATTAAAAATAGTTGAGGTTTCTGGATTGGATCCTGGATTGGAAGTGGAGGGCAGGCCGAAGCCTGCATGCACTCAGGCCACATATCTCGTAATAAATCCAAAAATAATACACAGATTATTCCGGGATAACTGTAGATAATATTTTGCATGTTTTTCAGGGGGAGAACGTATTGTCGCCCGCCCTTATCGGCATCCAATCACATTTGCCCAGCTTTTCGCATGCAATTTTCGTATTTCCATCTTTATGGTGACATCTAAGGTCCTGACAGACGGCGTAATGAAAGGCTCGGGACCACGGGTGGTTTACCTAATTCTTTACCCTTTTACCCAACTAAGAGTTAAAGCATTGTGTGCTGATATCACATTCAGTGCCGGGATACATTGTAGCACCAGGCCCGAGACAATCTTATGGTGACCAAGTGTCACAAGAACAGCTCTACTGTCTGTGAATATTTGAATTATTTTGCCCCGGATATCCTTTTCCTGGTCTGTTTCCGTACAGTGTAGTATACCCATAAGTTCCGTTTGTAAGACGGAAGCATATCTGTAGCTGTAGTTCAGAAGAGAAAATTCCTGCACCTGAGCCGGTATTGCTTTATTACTTCCAATCCAGAATCCAGAATTGAGGGTTAAGTCTATTTAAGCAAATTATAATAGTATTATTGTCAATATTATTTTTTATTTCATCTTGAAATTTTTTCTCTAAAACGACCAAAATTCAAAAAAATCGCTATAAAATTTTAATTTAAACAATAGACGAACGAAGTTGGTGATATTTAAGCTTAATAGTTAAAAATTGACAACTTTAAATTGTCAACAATTGACAACTGTGACGTTTGATAATTTTTTAAAAGTTAAATAACTGCAAAATTAAATTAAATCCGGAAACTTTTTATAAAAATAAAGTTAATTACTTTTAAAGTAAATTAAAAGTTGAAAGAAAGTTAATGCAGGTTATATATTTAAGTTAAATTATAGATTGACAACTTCAATTGTAACATTAATTTAGTAGTTTTCTATAGGTTATTATTATGTTTTGATTCGATAAATTTTTAGATTACAGTTTACAAAATACATAATATTCATATTACTATACATATTTAAAGCGGTAGATTATTAAACAAAAAAAATTTTTTTAAAGAGTAGAATCCAAATTTTTCATATCCTGTTACTTTTGTGTCTAATGGGAGATATTGTTCCCCCCCCCCCAATACTTTTGGAAATTGGCAAAAGTTAGTAATTTCTCCGAAAAGTTAGCAGAACCATTGGTTTTTACAAACACTACTTATATTGTTGAAAATTAATAGCATTGCTTTAAAAAAGAATCGAAAAAGCAAAAAAAAACGCTAATTGTTACATTGTACTCTGTAAGGCAAAGAGAAAAAAAGTTGGCAAAACCAGAACTGTTCCCCCCATCAAAAGTGTCGCTTCGGTTCGTCCCTGCTGGAAAAATTGGGCCATCATTTTTTGATCGCACCAGTTTCAGTACAATTGAAAGTGATGTACCGAATTTGAATAAAATGTATTGGTGTTGAAAGTAATTTACTGTTTCTGAAAGTAATGTACTTTTAACACAAGTAAATTGCGCACTTCTCATTGTGTCGATTATTTCAGTATTGAACATTGAACCAATACATTCTAGTCTCTAGTGTAAAAAATGAAAATAAAAATATCCGTTTGGAGTTATTTAAAATCTAAAAAGTACTATAATATGCGTTAAAATTAATCAAATGAAATTATCAATTCAAACAATTAAGCTGTTTATTTATATAATTTTAATGTCAATTGAAATATCCGAAGCAAAAATATGTATTATCGAACTTGCGTGATATGTTTGATAATGATCTCCTCTCAACACTTCAACACTGATAACATAAACTACTATTATTGTATTTCTTAATGCGTTTTATACTATTTTTGATTATTCCCTCCTAATGATTTTCAAAAGCAACTCAATAAGCTTCATGTTTTGCTTGTAAAAAGCAGTAACATATTTGAATATGCAGCCTGAACCTGCTTGATAAATTATGCATAACAATTTTTTATCGTTATTTTCATTATAATAATATATAATTACTTATTTATGCATTTATAAAACTTTGTCTATTCAAAATCTGTTATGTAATAAATTAAAGCTTGCATGGTTGTATTTGCTAAACTAAAAGATTCCATCATAACTTCTACATTATGAAAATACAATACGAAGCTTAACATGTGGTTGTTAGTTTTTAAACTAATATAAAGCCAAGTGGTTTATTAGCTTTATTTTAGTTATGCACATTAAACATTTAAAATTCATATTAACAAATCTGCTATTATTAATGAACCTAAGTATTGTGACGATGCTTTTGAAATTCCGGGTTATATTTGCGCGAAGATTTACAACATTCAAGAACCAAATGTTGGTGAAACTCAAATGAAACCACTTATAAATATTAAAGTTTGTGGATTATTACGACATCGACATCTGCCTTTAAATTTTCATAAATAACATTATGAAAACATTATTGCATGGCTCGACTGTGTCTTTCTGACAAGGTGCTGACAACATCTTTACTACTCAACCCTGTGACTACAAGAAGGCCTGTAGCCCTTAATAATTGATAATTATCAAAAATTAATTTTTTCAAAAATGTGAGTTAACCCATTATTGATGGCCCGTAGCTTGAAAACGACGAATAATCTATCAGATTTGGGTAGACGCCTAACGTCACAACTTTACTTAAGTTTCTTATGATGTTATGATTTGGTTCTGTGTCCGTCCGGCTTCTTCAGTATTTCAATATCCGATTATCTTAAAAAAAATTTTTTTATTAAAATAATTATTGTTGTAGGTATAATTTTATTGTACCTAATAATATTTTGGCCGATGAAAAAGTATTATAGGGCAAAATTTTGTTATATTTAATTATTTTTATTAGATTTCATATAACACTTTTTTCTCGGATATTAAATAATATAATATGTAATAGATATTTTATAAATTTATAGAAAACGAAATGAAAGAGAACTTTAATCATAAAATTACCTTTATGATGTTCCGTAATTAATTTTAAATTAAAACAAGTTAATAAAAGTTTTATTTTGACTTTTATTAATTAAAAATTTAGCAATTTCTCAGTAAATGTAAACAGTTTTTGTCCTACTAGTGGTTAGTAAAGTAGGGGAGATCGGTATCAAAAGTAACAATTTCAACAAAAAAGGAGGTAGGGTTTATTCCTATTGACCAAATTACTTGGTTTTATCAAAATTAGTTGTATATAATTGGTTCGTATAAACACTAGGAGTATATACTAATAACTTGGTGTTCGATATACATAGCTACGGAAAAAACTCACAACAATTTAACGTAATATTAAAATAATACAGTATGTCTCGTGAATATGGTGTAATTCGTTTTATCACCATAGTAAACCATTTCAAAGTTACTTCAAGGCGCATTTTGCTTAGTTAAATGTTTTTTTTTTAAATCAAAAGTAATACAGATAAAAAATAATTCCAACAAAAGTTTTTTCTTTTTCATGCAGAATTTAAATCTGCTGAAAAAATATAAACTGCCATTTAAAAGTCAAAGTTATATATTATTACCCCATTTTAATTTGACCTTTAGTATTCCAGATAATTCTTGCTGGAAGTTCTCAAATGAACACTCGGTATATTTGGTCAATATTTTAATTAATTAACGATCAGTACGTATTTTGTAAAACAAATTGTCAGTTTATTTTGGTCAATATAAATAATTAAATGTCATGATTTTCAGTTGGTAGGTATAAGTTATAAAATTATAGTAATTCCCCCGACCCATATCAAAATTTCCATTCTGCTCCAATCCGCCTCAAGTTTAGAAAGTTATAATGTCTAATACTGCTGTTCTACTATTTCAATGTTCAGCCAAAAAATTCTAAAAGTACACTATTATTTATTTGTCGAGCGCAATGTCTAGTCACCGGTCTAACGAGAGCCCCATGTCGGCCTCACATTTATTTACGATTTAAACAATAGTATGATAATATTAAATTTAATGTAAAACTTGAGAAATGTCTACTAAACAGACTTATACAAAACACAATAAAATATAATAAAGCGAATTCTCATTTAAAGATAATGATGTGTGTGAAGGGATATCAGGTTAATTGGAATAATAAATTAAACAAATATAACCTGCTTTACTGACAGGTGAACTCACCCTAATGTGAAAATTAAAAATCCCTTTTTTCATTGAACTTCTAAGATTTGATGAAATAAAAAATAAATAAAAATTAAGAGATAAATTGGCTGCTGATTTGCTGCTATAAATGTAAAAGACATTTTATAAGAAAATTGCACACTTATACTAAGTATTTAATTAAAATTTCGCACTATTAAATTAATAAAATTGCAATTTTACTACTGCCGATTCAAAATATGTACATAAATAAAAAAATTATTTACAAAAGTAAAAAATGACATTTAAGTCTTGTGCTCATGTGAAAAATACAAACTGTAAATATTGAAAATTAAAAAAAGAACAGGAAAAAAAGGACAACATTATTCTAGTCACTTGAGTTTTATATAATATGAAATTTCACAAAGTTCTTGTATAAATTATTAGAACTTTTTTCCTTATGTAAAGCGGCAGAGCTTACTATTTGAAATTTCAAAGCATTTAAGATAGCTAGTTCTGAAGAGGTTAAATCTTACATTTAATTAGTATCTATTGCTTTTAAATTTTCTTCTCGTATCATCGACCCCTTATGATTTGATATTAACGTTGTAATATTTATATATTTCAATCTTCCCTACTCAGTTGGAATTAAATTTTTTGTTGTATAAATGATTAGTTTCATGATTTTCTTATCAGTATAAGAAGCCCGAAAGAAAATGCGTAACTTTCGTAAACATCTAAAATTCTAAGATTTATCTATAGCTTAAATTTTAATGGGAGCACCAACGAAAACCTTTTTTTACCTTTAAATTTTAAAGTTAAATTTAATTTAATTTAAATATTAGATATAGGTGACCCGTTACAAGAAAATGAATTGATTATTTACTTATTTCAAACTTTCAATGTGAAGTTAAAAAATAAAAATATATAACTTATGTGCAATATGAAATTTATAACTAATGCAAAAAAATTTAAAAACTATTCGAGATGTTGTTACTGGAAGAGGATGCAGTATATTTTGACCGGCTCATTAATCACAATGTAAAAGTTTTTGTATTATTAAAAAGCCGCTAACAGTGTGAACTTTTTGCTAGATTTAATTTGCTTTTACAACCAAAGCATTATATTATTCTAAACTAATTAGCGAAATTTAAAAAGGCACGCTATTGAAAATTTAATTGGTATAGCAGAATGATCGATGGAAATTTGTAATAAAAATGTCTGAATATAGGGAATATCAGTTGCAAGACTTTCCGGGACTCTGGAGATGTAAGCGCCAGGTGAGCGACCTTTAGTCATGATCAACGATTATATTGAAGCATCGAACTCAATATAAGCTTTTAGATTAAACTATTTTTTCTTGCCCGTCTTACTGTACTTTGTAACGTTGACAAAAAATTTATGAGACTTTATTAGTTTAGTTAGCATATTACAAAAACTTTTCATGATTTGAATATTCAAAAAGGAAATATTATATTTACAATAAATTGATGAGCTAAATAATAAAAAATTGTAACATGCAATTTAGTATCTACTGCTATTTGCTATTTCCTAAGAAGCTTCTCTTTGGATTTCCACCATAGTTCGTTGGTCTGCCAGGAATTACCAAGAACATCATTGGTTACAATTTAAGAACAATTGTTCGTATCAAGGTAATTTATATTTAGTATGCAAAACAGTTTTTGATTTTAAGTGTTGACATAACTTTTAATATTATATTGAATTTTTCAAGTTCAATAAAGAGATCTTCGATAAGCGACTAGTAAAAATCTCGAGTTAAATATAATTTAAAATTTTTTTATTTTATGTTCTTTTTATTATGTACTTCCTTAATACCCCTGGTGTATGCAAATTACAAACGTATTCTAAACGTTAGTTAAAGCAGTAATATTATAATAGCCTTTTATATTTTCTTGCAAATAATTAAAGTTAATAATTAAAAAAAAATAATTTTCGCAAATATGAATATTTAAAACAAATAAATTAGGAACATTTTCGAAATACTTGTGTAGTATTTCGTGTCCACTTAATATACATACATTTAGAACATTATAACAGATCAAACAGGTTATTTGAGGTAAATAATTTCAATTAAAACAGGTTGGAAAGTAAATAATAGAGAATCGTAGTGTTATAAGTTGAGCATAAAAAACGGCAATAAGAAGAAATTAAACGTTTTCCTTTAACGAATTGAATTTTATCGGACCAATAATAAATTACCTATACTAATCTTCTATTTCACTCTAATAAAAATTTCATGTAACTAATAATATATTACTTTCTTTATCCTATATATAAATTTTTAAGTAAAAGTGTTTCGAGTAGGGTCCAATTCATATATAAATTTATATATTGCAATAAACTTACTTATACTATATTGTTACTTGACAAATACATTTTCCTCAAAATTTTTGAATATTTTGAAGTTAAAAAAATAGATTGATTAGGAAAAATTTTTTCTTTAATTTCGTTTTATTTTTTTGCAATTATGAAATATATTGCTGAGAATTTAGGTCTTAATTTATCTATAAATCTATAAATAAAATTAACAAATAAAAATTTCAAAAATCAAATTTATATTAGAATAAATACAATAAATTGAAATTAAAAAAAAATATTTGAAGGATATTTGAAGGTAGTACCCTATCTAATATGATAGGTCATCTCGACTGAAGGCTTATAAAAACTTTTTAGTTTTTCTCTTCTTCATTATCTAAGCACAGTCGATAATATGTTGAAATTTGGTTTTCCAAATTTTAATATCTTTTTGTTATTTAAAAAAAATAATATTTTATTTTTATTCAAATTTAAATTTTTTTTGCTAGCTTTCATTCGGTGATAATTTATATCTTAAATTTAAATCTATTAATTAAATAATATTATATTGTCTCCTACAATCAGCACCAACATTTAAAATCTATTTGGGTGTATTAATTTCCATTACTCGAAATATTTTAGAGTTCATAACATTTAAACTTTTTACCAGTTATCGAATAATGTCTACAAAAGGAAAACCATTTTTTGTCTTTTTGTCATTTTGCCTGGGATAAGATGAGATCTAGTTGTTAATTTTGTTTGAGAAACGGTGATACAAAATATGTTCAACTTTTTATTTCTGCACGGAGAAAATGTTTCTTTGCAATTTTTTTAACTCCATAATTGGTCAGCTTTTAACCGATTATTTAGTAAAATTCTAGGGGCCTTGGTAAGCTTCACTATCTCGATTCACTCAGTTTTTGTTAACTCAATTTTTCTTGTTTCAGCAGCAGCCACTTTTCCCAGTAACATTGAAAACGAGATTGATTAATCAACACAAACACAAGTTATGCTACTGAAAAAATTATTCCAAGGTAATTCTTTTAATCTCTTAAATGCAGAAAAGAAGTGTTTTTGTTATTTTGTCAACACTTATCCATGTCAAAATGTTTCCGTATCTGGAAGTAATAGTTTATAGTACATGTTTGAGAAAATTCATAAAACGGTTCACTTTCGTTACATCGCATTGCCGATATAAGTTATCTTATATCTTATAAGAACAGTTGATTTTTCTCGTTTTCATTTTCAGAGGAAAATGTTGCATAATATAATAAAGCACTAAACACTTTTCAGAAATAAACTGCACAGATTTTCACAGCTACACACTGATAATAATATGCGAGTACCTACCGATTTCATTACTGCTCTCAAAGACTTTCGTCATATTATCGTGGAATTAATTAAACTGAAAATTTCATTCAATATCGCCGGGAAAAAAGGTAGGAGGAAGTGGGTTTTTAAGAAACTGCTTTTCTGGGGAACTTGTTTGATTGGAGAGTTAGTAATCTTGAATGAAGTGGAACTTTTAGCTTATCAATTAATTAAATTATGTTTTGGGTCCATATTGACAATTGTATAGTTAATGTGTGGGTGGAATTCCCCAGAGCGACAAATATATCAGATTATTTGAGAATTTAATCAAGTTTCTTTTGAAATTCTTCCAAGACATAAAATGAAATATTTTTAGTGTTTCTGTTTAAAAGTTTCCACACGAAATTAACTTACAACATTGTTTTGCTTTAAATCATCATTTATATCTACCATCGGCATCGTTCGGAAAACCATGCTTTCAGCACTAATTTGCGTTACAAGATGAGCTAATTTGGGAATATATTCGTCTTAAAAGTAATGTACTTTGGGTTAAACAGTTTTGTTCAGTTGAACAGACGCAAAGTAAAACATATTTATCACAAAACATTATTTAAAGTAAAATACAATGTTTTATTTATTAAATTGTATACATAAAAATCGATAAGTTTAACGCAATTTGCTTCGCTTCTACAGCAACCAAGCGGTGACGCACATGAGTGGTTTAACAAAAGAAAACTTTTCAGTAGATGACCTTTCTTATAGATGTTTCTTCAATTTTCATCAGTTTTCATACTAGTAATTTTTGTTGAATTTCATTCTCAGTCAGCTATACATTATGTATATGTTACCGACAATTTGTGAAATCCGGCAACTTGCAAAATTCCTAGGCAATCTACAAACCGACTGAGTCGTTAGCTGATATGCAAATTCACTAGTACTTTAGGCAATCTGCAAAATGGCTACGGCGATTCAGGCAATTTGCAAATTGTCTATATTGTTAGTTAACGTGCTTTTTGAGTATGTAACAGACTCATATTGACTAGGCAATGTAAAAAACGATATTTTAAATAGATAATTTTAAAACAACCATTTATTAAAACATAGCTCGTTGAACATTTTACATAAGAATGAAAACTATAAACCTATAAACATTAGGTTACTTATTTTTACACGGATTAGAAAAGTAACAGCGAAATAAAATACTTGGAAATTCTGAAAAAAGATTAAAAGCTGCTCTACTGACGATAATATAATCATGCCCATTCTGTCTTTTGACAGGGGTCGAACAGATCCAAGGAATATGTTAGGTGTAGTTCTTGGCAAAGAAGAGGGATTTATAAAATAGGCACTAGAGCAGGAGTTCTTCAGAAATGCTACAGTCGAAATGAATTTGAGCCGGTGACGCAAAACTTTATACATGCACAAGATGTACCTGCAGACGAAATTAGTCTTCGGGTGGCAGTGGCCACTGCTTCTTCTACAGGTGGTCAGGGAATGTTGAAATGTAATTGTACAAAGAAGTGCATAAATAAATCATGCAAATTCCTTAAAAATAGAGTAATGTTTAATAGTTTATAGGTTTATAGTTTACGAATTTATAGTTAACGAGCTATGTTTTAATAAATGGTTGTTTTAAAATTATCTATTTAAAATATCGTTTTTTACATTGCCTAGTCAATATGAGTCTGTTACATACTCAAAAAACACATTAACTAACAATATAGACAATTTGCAAATTGCCTGAAACACCGTAGCCATTTTGCAGATTGCCTAAAGCACTAGTGAATTTGCGTATCAGCTAACGACTCAGTCGGTTTGTAGATTGCCTAGGAATTTTGCAAATTGCCGGATTTTGCAAATTGTCGGTAACATATACATATCATATATTCTTTCTTTCAATTTTCTTTACTTCTGCATACTTTTAGCGTCACAGCTTTTGTTTTAATATGTACCAACTTCTTTTCTTTCCAACCTTACTTAACTTTTTCATATTCTTTATATCACAAGGCAACACTAAATCTTATAATCAATTTAAATAAATTTAAAACTTAACAAAATCCTGGCTGACCTATGAATGTCGATATTATGTCAAATTATGAACTGATACAGAATCAGGACGGTGACGGATCAATCACTAAAAATATTTTTTTAGTTTTTAAACCAAATAATTTAATTTAATTGTTTCTCGTTAATTTTATTAAAAAAAAGGCTTTGAAAAAGGTTTCCTAGAAGATGAAACATGTGTTGAGATGAATCGTTGAGAACTTGCGTGATTGCATAAATCAGCTGATCACATGCATTCGATAATAATTTCCTTTCAATACTGATATAAAAGTGTTTTAATTTATTTAAATGATGATCTAGTTTTGCACTAAACCTATCCGTATTTTATAGTCGCTAGTAAAACAACCAATCAACGATTTCAATAATTTCAATAACAATCAATAATTTATATTCTTTATTTTGTGATATAGGTAATCAATTTCACCAGAATGACAAAAATTAGAATAAATATTAGCGAATAAACTTCATGAACTTACAGATGATGAGCCGAAAGATTTAAAATTATTTTAAGAAAATATTAAGGTAAAAATCCAAAAATTGCAATTTATTGACTTATTTAGATAATTAATGACTGTTTAACATAATTTAAATAATATTCAAATTTACGTTTCATTTATAAATTATTATTTAAAAATTGTATAATAACTGTTTTGAAGCAAGATAAGAGTTTGCTTCCAATTATTTTCTTTTTGTCCATTAAAGGTTCTAATATTTGTAATATATTAAGTCTCTTTATTTTCCATTTTCTGTTATACAACCTACGCACAGTTTATTAATTATGTTATAAAGTTATATTAGGGATCTTACCTTTATTCATACATTTAAACTTACAATGCCTTTTCTCTTAGTTAGTAAAATTTTTTTGTAAAATTTCCTGTAATTTAAATCTTGAAAATAAATCTATGTAGATAATATTATTGAGGTAGATGAATTTTAGGAATTAATAATTATTTTAACTTTTGCACAATTTGCATTCACATACATAATAATATAGAAGTAAAATATTTAATAATATTGAAATCTGAACCAGCCGGACACGCTCTTCATAAACAGTCTATCACAGGACACTATTGGGAATACCCACAATATTATATTTTAGAATTTTACGAAAATATCAGTACCAATTTTCGTAAGAATAATAATTTACAAATGGTGAGGATTTAATGTCACCTTAATCCATCTTGATGGCACGATTGGCATTATAATTAGTTTCTTACTTATATTATGATTTATGGTATTGTCTTTAGTTTCGTTATATGTGTTTCAGTCTTTCAGTCAATAAGTGGACTTTCTTTGGTTCTTATTGAGAGGGTCATTAGCTTAGTAAGCTATAAGCTTAGAAGTAGCCAAACAACTGTTGATTCTAATTTTTTTTTTATTCGTGTAATGTCGAACCGTAAAATCAAATTTCCCAACAAATAACCATATTTTTTTTACTACTTTTAAACTAATTAAAAATATCCCTGAAGACCGAAAGAACTCGCCAAAGGTGGAACTCGAAAAAGGTGAAACTCGTTGAAAACGTGAATATCGTTTTGTAACAGTTTAATTTATTTAATTCATTTTTATGGGTTGGAAATCTATCAAAGATTATCGATAGATGCGAATCTATGGAATAGTCGTGGCGATTCGTGCGCGGCGAATCGTACCGTTCCCCTAATCTATGTATATACAGTGACTCATAAATCTTGACGAAATCCGGAAGCTCCAATGTTAACAATGCTAATTGTCAGTTTTGAAGCCCTTTTCTCGATCGAAAAATCGATTTTGCAGCAAAACTTTTTAGAGGTTTTTTGTTGCAAATTTCATTGCCTTCTATTTTGTTTGCTTAAAAAAGACTAGGTAAAATACGAAACATATTATCATCTATAAATAAAATAAATAAAAATTTAAATGAACAAAAATGTAGAGAATAAAATTTATATCTAATCTACAAATAATTAATATTAATTTTTTCATTTTGTAGCACCATTTCCGAGATACAGATGACAATTTTTTTTTGTATTTTACCGAGTCTTGTTTATGCCGCTATCAGTCAGAAACGGCGGGACAAAATAAAAAAATGTATATAAACAAAATTGAAGGCAATAAAGTTTTCAACAAGAAACGTCTAAAAAGTTTTGCTCTAAAATAGATTTTTATTTGCCAAAAAACGGCTTCAAAACCGGCAATGTTGAATTAGTCATAAAAAATTCATTCTTTGTTCCGTTGTAAGAAATTTATAATTTACTAATAAAATATTTACATTTTGTATTAATAAACCTCAAAATGAAATACAGTCTCGAAACAGTGAATATCAAATATCATGTTTTCTAATGTATTCTAATTTTCTAACTTTCTATTAAGCGCTTGACCTTGAAAAAATTTTCGTCTGCTGCGCTATTGCAAGACTCGCTTTGTTCGTGCCCCCCCCCTCGAACTAAATTCCTGGCACGCCACTGTTGTTATTCCTTCTTCTTGTTCGGTACTCCCGAATCCGGGCATCGTGGCAACATTCATGATAAACAATTGTTATATCATATCATATTGCTCTCTTGGGACAAAGTATGGATGCAGTGGGGGTCCCTCTCCCTTCTGCCGTTGTTATTCATATTGTCCTCAAAATAGGACGCTGGTACTTAATAGGTTAAATCGGAATTTTTATCTTATTTTTTCTTTATTATACGTAGCATAACGAAGAATGAAGAAAAAAGATTTTTGTAGCATAAAAAGAGGGAAAAAAGAAATAAATTGGGAATTAATATTTAACGAACAAACAGTTTTTGTTTTTCGTTGTTCACTGTTTCGAGACTACGTATTTTTAATATTCGTATTTAAATGTTTTATTTATAATAATTACTAACAAGCAAACAGGGCGCCATATCGGACAGGGCCTAGGGCGCAGGCGACCCTAAATCCGCCAATGCTTATATGTATATATATGTATTAAATAACATTTAAAATAACTTTTAAAAAATTAAGTATGTGACAAATGCGCAATTGGACGAAGATACGTTAATACATCTGTTCTTCCGTATCCGTCAACAGCACGTTTGACTTTGACGACCAAGTTGCGATATCTTTTGACACCGATTTCTTGAGTTTTGGTAGTTCCTTGCAGAAATGCTGCCTTCTGTTGTTGGCAGTCTTTTTACAGTCCTTCCAACAACAACCAAATTGAAGGATGATTGCACATAAATGTCGATTGAATCGCGTCATGCCAGCCTTGTATTCTTAAGTAAGGGGGGGGGGGCAATTGCACCTATATCCACGCCTGGCTATAGTAAAAAGTACTACTGTGATAGAGAGTGTTCAATATATCACACCATAAGTAGTGAATCAAATCTCACTTTGTTTTCTACTAAAATTACTCTCTTAGTGGTTAAGAGAAAATTTTTAATTGATTGACGTACTCGCTTCGACAGTACAAGCTTTTTTTGTCTTAAATAATTTTTATTAAGACCGTTGGAAGGAACTACACTGGTCTAATAATATCAATGAATTGAAATTTAACCGCACACTCTAGCGGCACTTAAAATTGTAATTTTTGCTTTTTTTTTTATTTTTATTTTTTTATTTATATTTTTTAATATTGAATCGTCCACTGGACGAAACGTCCGGGATCAATCGTCCGGGGAACAAACGTCGGGGACCAATCATCCGGGGACCAAACGTCCTAGAATCATATTGTCGTGTTTCAAAACACAATTTGGAATTTTCATTTGATAATTGTGAAAATTGTTATTTTGATTCTACAATTTACTTTTGGGAATTTCTTTTTTATTTTGTATTTACTGGTTTTCCCGCCAACGAGTTTGTAGTGGCAGCAATGGGCGGTGAAAACTAGGCTTCTTGCCGAGGATGGCCGCCCTACGCGGTTGAGAAGCAAGTGGTCTCCTTTATGTTTTGCTAATTTTTATATTGATAATGAGTTGATGATTTTGTGAATAAAATTAATTTATACTTCTGTAAGTGATATTTGATTATTATTTGAGATTTGGTTTGGACGTTGTTTGAAGATATTTTTATATGTTTTTTTATGGTTATTTGAGAAAAATTGGAGATTTGGATTTTATGGGAATTAATTGTCTTCGATTGATAAGATTCAAAATAAAAATTTATTAATAGAGTATTTTAAGAATTATACTTTTGAAGTTAAATTTCAAGATGCCGTGAAATTATATTCGATGGTGCGACGTGTGGGCTGGTTATCGTATAGATTGTCGTTCCATTTTATATTAAAAAATTTTATTTGAAATTTTAATTTCAAATTTTAAATGGAGCCGGGAAAATTTTTAAGAAGTGTATTCATTTGGATGAACCCAATTGGAAAATTTGGACATAGAAAAAATCACTTCAATATATTAGGTCTTCTCTTTGCGTCATCGGTCATCTTCACTCTCACCTACGTCTCAGACGTCGCAGTAGTTTCTCTAACGAATGCGTTCAATGTATCGAACAATATGAAGCGCTATAAAGTAATTGATAGTAATTTCGTTCAACACTTCCAATGTGTGTATTTAAGTATATTTGACGGTAATTTCAAATTATTTAAAATCGTTCATCAAACGCTAAATACAAATTAAGTTTGTATCATTACATTCTAAATTCTCTAAAAAGTCTAAAAACTTTCATATGGCCGTTTCCGTGCTTCGGGTGGCACGTAAAGCAGACTGTCCCTCTGGATAGATGATTTCCGCCATCAACTAATTCAATAAGCAGCCGTTGCTTAAGTCTTTCTCTTAACAGAAAGAGGCTTATGTTCAAAGTTGGATGACAAACAGCTGAAGAAGAGTTGTTTTCAGCAAACTTACCATATTATATAATATATACGAAAGTAATATTAATACATTAGTAGCATATTACATTATATCTATTAGAAATTGTTAATATTTAATTGAAAATTAAGAAAATTACGAGATAATAATATTATTCTTTGAATTGCACTCTTAGAATACAATTTATTTTGTTTAGTTAGTTTATAACTAGTTAAAGGTAATTAAATTATTAAACTATAAGAAAGTTATGATCAATAGTATCCATTCAAGCATACTTTTCATTATATTGAAAATATTGATATTGATGATATATAATATAATAGATTTTTTCGAACTTACGTTATTTTAGTAACGAAGATTAATAACGTCATAATTAGTTTAATATTTTCATTTTAATTTTAAATAATCAGATTAAAAAGTGAATATTGACATGTTAATACCTTTGGTTAACCAACTAACGTAATAATAAGCGATTACATTTTGATCTTAAAATGTTCATAAATAATTTTTATAAAAATTATAGCTATACATAAAATTTTAGAGTTATAGTGAAGTAACTAAACCTATTAAATATTTAGGAAGAGTATATTCTTGCAAATAAAACGAATTAGATTCGACTAGTTTCGGCATAGTTTACCATCATCTAAAAGAATAGTAAACCCTCTCAAATATTTAATTAATGAAATCTTACATAAACATATAAATTAAGTGTGCCATTATATTTTTTTTTAATTTTATGATATTGGCTGAAGAGATAGGAAGAATAATTTTCTAACGGTATATTTATGATTCTGAAGTTGAGTTTACGAGATGTAATAGAATATAATATTATGAAACCGGAAGAATACGTTTATGAATTCTGTACCTTATTCAATAATTTTAAATCTTTAATAATATAAGATATAATGGTGCACATTAATTCCTAATGTTATCTTCTGTCAGGAACTTGTAAATAGTTATGAGTTCAAAATACAAATTTTTCATGTCGAATACTACATTCAATTGGATTTTTTACGGGTGTCATCAGATTTTGACTTAAATTTGATGTAAAGCCAACTCAAACAACGTACATTCAATTAGAATATTGATGTATGCTTACCGAAACAGAAAATATCTTTCAGAAATTTAAAAAGTCTCTAAGATACAGTAGCAAAACGCCCTGAATTTTCGCACAACTTACTAATAAGTGTAATAAAAATAGAAATATTATTTATAAAAAATAAAAATGTCAATAAAGACTTACCCCTGTATTCATAAATATGCTTAAAGAGTGTTTTAAACCTATTTTAACTAAAACGCTCATTAAAGTTAAACAACCAATGAAAACCTTACAATGTAGACAAATGAAGGTTTGTGATTGGTGCTTTATGACGCCTGCATTTTAAAGCTATTTTAACTTTCTAAAATTTTTATGAATACGGGTGTTAAGATTTTCTTACTTTAAGATATTTTTAGCGCATGCGCATTTTCCTTGCATATTGTTTTCTGTTTACGTCTTTGCCCTAAAGATCATAACAATATATACCTTCAACCAGTTTTTAACCAACCCTGCAAAATCCAAAGAACTTTTCTTGAAAATTAGCAAATCAATGTATTAAGAAACTTTATAATCTGCTGAAATGGTAGGGATTTTTTTGTAGTGAATTTTCGAAATATAAAATGACATAATAAAGATTGCTTTTATCCTGCTAAAGTTACCTGGTTCCTAAGTGGCCTTGTTTGACAGGATGCAATATTCTGACTTGCTTTTTAACTGCATTACTTACTACTAGTTTTTCATAATTATTTTTTTAAATTTGGAAACAAGTTTTAAAAACAACCAATTACGTCAGTAATTCTTATTTTTTCATTTCATTGACCTTGCATAACCTTCGTTATATAGGTATTTATAATTTATTGGTGAACACCTAAATTTGTTCTATTTATTAGATACAATAAATAATAGCTTCAGTCAAAGTTTTTTATTTTATTATTATTGCTGGTGATATATTGTCTAAAATTTGAATTATATTTTTAAGATTGTTTGTACAGGTAAATTTTCTTTGTCCGTCATAAATTATACTAAAATACTGATTTTTTTATGAGACTTATATTTGCAAAATTTTACATCACATGAGATATCGATTTTGTATTATGTAAAAAATGAAAATATTTGTATTAATAATTGAATAAAAATATAAATTTGAAAAACACAAAAGCGGTAATAATTTATCTCTCAATAACATCGGTTTACCTTAATTCAATTTGTACGACATGTTTTTAAAACTGAAATTACTTTCTTGTTTCTAATATTTTTAATCGCCAAAAGTGACTTTAACAATTAATATTATCTAATCTTTTGATCGCATAAAAGTTTGGCGGTTTTTTATTGGATAGTTTTTTAATTATCTCCTTATTTACCGATACTAAAAAATGTTATTATTTAATTTTAACATGAAGATCCCAAATAAGAAACGAAAACAGTCACAAAGAGCTAAATTTTAATTATTGCAAAACCGTACACCAGAAAATATATTTGCATAATATACAATCACTGTCAGTCATGTTGACATTATTCTTAGCAAGTAAGAGGTAGTTTCTTTAAAAAGCGATTTTTTTTCTTTTTGATATAATTTATGATTACTTAAGACATGGGGGGTTACTGTTTTTCAATTAAATAACTCTTCAAACTACTTTCTAGAAAGATATTCGATCATCGTTTGTTGGTTCTTTCTCACGAAGTACAATAACGTATGCAATAATAATTCGCTTCCTAGTGTAGTCGCTGATTCGATAGCATATTATAAGCGATTCTCTTTTTGTGAATGCTCTGGCACTTGGCGAAGGTGAACGTCCGCGGTTATTCCTCCTGCAAGCCTTTGGCAGTGCTGCTGGCTATTAATGGTCGTTCTGCCGCACTAGGTCTGTAATATTTCGACGTGATTTCAATTATTCACGTAGTGTCAAAAATTGATATTCGCAAACGTAATTAATTTTCTAATTAAAAAAAACCATTGCAAATTAAAGCATCCGATGGTGGTTAATATAATAACATTTAAACTGGTGCGTACGGTTTGACAACTACAGAGCGTAGTATTCTGCCGTTTTAACATTTTTGTGAGCATAAATTATTATTGTATTTTAGTAAATCAACACTTTGTATTATAGTAAATAATAATTCAAAGGTAATTATTGTTGTAAAGCAACAACGAGTTGGAGTCTGATCACATTGGAGTGTGAATGAACTTTCGAGTAGAACCGGTTCTATTTCTCAGAGTTACACACGTGTGCAAGAATTGTGGCATCTTTTCAATTTGTAAATTCAATTGCGCCCGATGATGATAATAATATACCCCGATTATTTGTCGAGAAATTCTAAAAATCTCGAAGCGAAAGTGCGTCGTGAAAACGTAACTATCGAGCCGCGTTTGTCAACAATCAAATTTACGACAACAATTGGTCGACTTTCAGCGCCCAGCAGAGTCGTCGCGTTGAATGAATTAAAAGGACGCATCCGAATCTGGACAAATTATTAGCAATTTAACAATACGTCCTTGAGTTCTTCTTAAACCTTGATAATTGTAATAGCTGCATCACAAAGATAATTAGATTTGCATTCTTATCGTGATTTGGGTGTTCTCTCTCAACCCTTCTCTTCGCTACACGACTGACGGTCAATGAACCAGTGCCGGTAGCATGGCCACCAATTCCCTCCTTGCTCCGTGGCTCTTCTTACCTGTTGAGGGACTCAGCTGCGAGTATTAGTAAGTAGTACAGGATTATACAACCACGAGTGCGATGCTGCAAAGGACACATTGTTAATCACGTGGCCATGCACCCCGACGCTCTTAAATCGACGGTAGAAAACGCGAGTGAATTCCGACTTAACCACCTGCCATCCGTAGCAGGAGTAGCAGCACGTGTAAATAGCCGGGAGTATAATACGGTGATTTCATCCCAAATAAAACTAAGATGAATGTTTAACGTGCAACAATATCGTGAGACTATGGATGCTTGCCGTGCTATAGACATAATTTATTGAATCACACAATGGACGTTTTTAAAATTGATCAATCTCTAAGCGGTAATCTTGGAAGTGCACCGTCTCCCGATAAAATTAAGGCCGAAGTCACTTTTGACGCTGGCTCTGAATTTAATTTGAGCTTCTTTGATAGTCCCGAAGACAATAGTGCTCAAGGATTCAGCGATCCAGGCTCCGTGGGGTCTACTTCTGCAAATTCCCCGCCACCGCAGCAGTTAACTCCACTGCATCTTGCGCTTCCGGGTTCCAGCAACCCGGGGTCTCTTTTATTATCGTCGTCATCCCCTGGAACTTCGACTACACAAATTAATGTTAAACAAGGTATAGTAGGAACACAATATTATATTGTTTGAGAATTTCTTGAGAGCTAAACTAATAATACCATTATGTCATTGTCAAGGATGAATAGAGGGATTAAGGCATGGGAGAATGCAATTTTTATAGATTTGAATTAATTGCGAAAATGCTGCAAATTTAAATTAATGACATTGCAAAAGGAAGTCATCATTTATAATTTATATCATTTGAATGTATTACCGATTCAATGAAATCAACTCTGCATCATTTTCAGGATTTTTCATTACTCTATGCAAATTATACCATAGCTTATTGAAAGCTCGGTCGGACATATTCTGCATATTATTTTTGTTTTCAATTACAGAAACGTACGCTTCTTGTTCTGATCCCGTCTATAAATAGGATACGTCATGCAAATACATACATAGGATATATCTACTTCGTTTTATCTTGAAATACATTTGTTAAAATACGCACAGGTCTTATTTTTTAATTAATGGATTTAACGAACATTATCGATATTTTTCAAGGCTAAATTTTTTATAGGTATATAAGAAAACATATCATATACATATTATAAGTACGTGCTTTGAAATGTAGATAATTTTTCGTACTGTAAAAGCATTACCACGACTTACCAGAAACTTTTTTAGTAACTTACTTTGCATATGAATTAACCCGACATTGTTGAGTCGAACATACAACATACTATAATCTCACCGGATCTTTACTTCAATAAAGCACATTCACACGCTTTGGATATTGAAAATTTTCGCTTTTCTAATTTCTCGATTGTTCAAGTATTCGCTGGTTATTCTTTTGTGTGTTGGCACCTTTAATAAAATTACAATTATTTTAAATATTGTAAATTTTACAATTTAGTTAACTAACGAGTTTGCATATGGGTATATTTTTACATAAAATCAGTGGTACCCAAATCTTAAAACAAAAAAATTATTTTACAATAATTACATTCGAATTTCCAGTTACTCCCTCCTATATTTTCAACCACGAACAAAATTTACATAAACTATTTTTACGTTCTTGTTATCCTTTCGTACCCTAGTATTTAAATGTTTGGCAATACGTACTTGGTAATTTTAAAAATTATCAATAAACAAAGTACGACCGCAACGGTCATTTAGTTCGATCAACCTTATCAAATTACTTAATATTCCGAATTTTAAAGACGTGACGTTAATACGAAATAACATTAGACTGTCATTGGCCTCCGTTAAACCCATCATTTTCATTATCTGGTACCACCTAAAGAACAAATTGGTTTTAAGCCAGTTTTTTACGAAGCGAATAAATTTTGCAAGGACGTAAAATGGTATCAATTAAATATTTTTCATGTTTTTCAAAGAAATCCAAATGCATTACCATATCTAATGACATATCATCATCACGTGAGATGGATGAACCTCAGACCAAATGGGTTCATTCACGAAATTATTTATGCAGTTACGATTTTATAGTTAAAAAATCTAAAACGACCTTCACATTTAAAGGGACGAAGTTTAATTTGATTTCAATTTAAATTCGTGGTGGGTATCCTTGGTCAATGTTCATGGTTTTACCTAAATAATTTTAATAGTCTGTCACCCCAATTTTCCTTTTTTTTTTTTGTATAATATCAAATTTTGTTTAATTTTTTGTATAATTTTTCGCATTGTATGTATGTGTTTTGTTAATCCGATATGATAATAGCAAGTAACTGTATTAATATAAATTATTATATGGCATATAGCGATTTAAATAAATTGATGTTTATATTATAATACGAACGCTATTTAACTACGTCCACTTAATGATTTAAAAAGTGTCCGTGAAATTATTGATTAATATAAAACTGGGTTAAATAACTTACAAACAATTCTGAAACTTTACCTCGTGATACAAATTTTATATAGTACTTACCTATTTATAACAATAACTTTCTTTTATACCGAAATTGCACAAAAAGGTTGTCATTGATTTTGATGTTATATTTATTATTTATCATTTATGTTAATCATTAAATTCAACACATTAATTTTATTCTATTTTGGAACACAATGCCTAAGTATTTTATTGGTTCCTTTTTGTTGGTAATAAATAAATAAATATTTAGAACATCATAATATTTTTGCTGTCTTCCTTACCAATTTTTTCTAATCTAGTAAATTAAATCCATACTTGGCCCATTTATGTTCCACACAACACCGGAGTGGACGTTTTCTTAAATAATGCGATATATCATTATTTTTTTGATATACTAACCAAAAATACAACTGAATATAGAAACAATACTTTACGGCTCCCTCGAGATTACATTTCCATATACATTTTTCAGACTTGTTTCTAAAACTCGGACAGCTATTTTACAAATTGTTTAACCAAAAATATAAATTTAAAATACAAATATCGATAAATTTATTACACAGATACATTAAAAATCGAGAGTAAACCTTAAGATTAAATATCTTTTTAAATCAACTTTTTGCGTGATTTATTCAATATAGTATGGTTGTTGAATATAAATTGTTCCAAATCTACTGGATGCTGGGGCATAGTTGATTTTTAATATTGAAAAAACACTGTCTGCAAACGCCGAGAAAATTGTGAAAACTTTTGTTCCTTTAACTGACTTTATTCCATAAATAGCAAAATGTACCTAAGTGTTAAATTTATAAATTGTAATGTTTTGCTGAAATACTACCTGATTTATCATCATATATTTATTATAAAATAGTCGAATTATACAGCACTCAAGTAGAAATAATTTTTAGTTGCATAAACACTGCATGTTTGATTAACATTATAATTTACCTTGTCGCATTGCGAAAAAATTAAAATCATTGAATTTTAAAGAAATAATACAATATTTTACTTGTAAACCATCAGAAAAGAAGTGAGAAAAGTTGGATTTTATAATTATTGCAGATAATGTACCTCCTAATTAAATCCGTTCTCACAAAATTTATCTCCCCTTAAATCTAAAAAAAAATCTACACAAAATTACAAGTCATATTCGTATGAAATAAAAACCTTCATTATACTTTTTTACCAAAATTTAACTTTAAATAAAACAAACATTTTTTATAACTCCGCCTTTCTTATTCAAAGGCATAGCCCAAATAAACCTGATATTGCTTATTCGCGTAGAATTTAAATTATCGCAATATTAATATTTTGCAAATTAAAATTTTTAATATTACTTTTCAATGGGAACCTAAAATTGCTTTTATGTTAAACAATTTTTAATATGCGAGATTTTAATTTTTTAAGAGAAAAATACATTTTATTTAAATGCTACAGGGCAATAAATTGAGAATTTCTTATGAGTATAATGTGGTATTTAAATTATAAAAAATATAGATACCTATTGAAATTGAAAGAAATAATTATACGATCTGACAAAAGGTAATAATTGCAACACGAATGATACTTGTGTCGGAATGTTTGATAGTATAAAGTGTAAACTCGACCATCTTGGAAAATAGTGATAAAAAAAATGGGTTTTCCATTGCTTTTTCCATAGAGACCGAATTATATGCAACTTAAAATATGCATGCAAATATGCTACATAAATGGTCGAAATATGCAACAAAATCGCCAAAAAGTGCCAATATATGCAACATCAAATATGAATACAAAATAACGTTATTTTTTTATTCGAAATCGGCAGTATAAAATTTCTCCGTCGTAGTTAAATGTATTAGAACCGTGTTTCCCAAATGTCTCGAACTTGTGGACCCCCAAAATTAGACACTAGTACATTTTACTATGTACAATTTTTCAAACCGTAAGTGATGATAAGGAAGTCGTTTGCCTTTATTGTTTTGTTGTAAATATTTAATTTAAAAAATTCTTTTTCTTTTTATGCCGTGGGTTCGCGGACCCCCAAAGGGGTCCGCGGACCTCAATTTGGGAAACACTGTATTAGAATATTCACGAATGCACGACGACACACTTTTTTCTCTGGAGGCATTTTCTACTATAGTTTTTATTATTTTAATATAGATCTACTTATATAGTAATTTTAGGGTAGGCATTCTCAATTCAAAATTTAATTTGTTGGCGCCGCCAAATTTAAATTCTTCTGATAAAGAAACATTTTCTTTTTTTTTAACTTTATAAAATATGCCCAAATATGCACGTAATTTTGTAAAATATGCACTCAGTAGATTTCAGTCGAAATATGTAATATTTTAAAAATATAGCCAAAATATGCAAATTCATATGCAAATATGCAAATGCATATAATCCGGTCTCTAATTATTACATACGGTTTAATCCTAGATTTTGGTTTGCGGATTTTACAATATAGTCGACTTTCCGTAAGAAACTGAGCGGTGGACTTTTAGCAAAGTAAAATATGGAACAATATTTTTTATATTATTATGGTAAACAAGAATCATTTGTGTTATAATTATTTTCTTAATAGACCATTATTTGTCATACTATGATCTATGTATAAGGTAGTTTTCATGGTTCTAAAAGATCTAGCTGTTACATAATTAATAAATATTTTATGGATTGGATAAAAACATTAAACCTGTCTGTGTTGACATAAATATTAGTTGCAGAGAATAGAGCTGTTCATTTGCTCATCAAAGTGGAAAACGACATACAGTTAGACGATTCCAATGAAAATTACTTATAGGATAATACTGCAAAATATAATCTCCTTACGAAGAAATCTTCTTCTTGACAAATACAGTCAAAACTCTTGAAATTGAACTCTCTTTAATTCGAAATATTCTCTAAATCAAATTATTTATTTGGCACGTGCAACCAAATAGCGTTTTGTTCTTACTCTCTAACTCGAACTCCCTCTAATTCGAATACATTTTAATGCATTATGAGAATTCGACTTAGAGAGTTTTCACTGTACTTATAATCCTTTTTAAGGTTTCTCGGTAGTTTGGCATTGCTTTATGAGCAAAAGACTATCAGAATAATGTTTCTAAAGTTGATGCACTTATACACCAGGCCATAACTGCCTTTAATTTCTTCTACGATAAAATATCGAATTAGCAATGGGCAAAAATTAAAATAACCTTATATTAAATAACCAGCTGTAGAATATTTTATAAATTACATTTAAGACGAATGTGTGAGCGTTGCATTTTACTACTTTAGGAAGTTATTATCTTGTTTTAGACTACACATTAAATTTTTTTCTGATTTTGGCAACTGATTTTTGTTTAAATCAGAGAGGGGAATAGCTTACTGTCCCCTTGTTAGTTAAAAATGCAATAAAACTGAAATAATGAAAAAATCTTCCACCTCCACCTTCCGCCTCCAAACGTAATTCCACTTGTTTTCGTATATTCATCATCTAATAATAAGAAAAGACAAGGAAGACAAAGAGACGCAAAAAGTTTTGTTCTTTCGTTATTTAAATTTTTTTAATATTTTTAAGTATAATTTCAAAGCTTATTTCTTCGATAAAAAAGATTACAAAAGATAACAACGTCAATTAAAAGCTTTTACAATATTATTTATATAAAATATAATAAATAATAAATTGACTTTCAGCATTGACAGATGTTTTAGATTTGTTATACTGCCAAAAAATTGGCGCCGATAAACTATAACATTTTCCTACAATAAAATAGCAATGACGAGAACTGTGGAGAATCAACATTACCCTTAATTGTCTTCTATGCAATTGAATCTATGCACAAAATAGCTTTCAAAAATAACTGTGCTAACTCAAACCAATTTAGAAATATTGGACTATGGAAAAGTACATATCAGTATTGATGAATTTATTGTGAAAGAATAATCGATACCAATTTAATAAAATCCCATGATGAAATCGGTGGGGGACAGAGGGTGTACAAGTAAAGAGAAATCTGAAGAATTTCAAAGAATTTCGGTGAAATCTTAAGATATCCAATAACTAAGAAGACGAAGACTTTAAATATGAAATGAAAGTATAATTTTATCCACATTAGAAAAAATCATATTTGAAGTTTCTAATAACAATAAAATTGAAATTTCCAATAGCTTATAAGATAATCATAAAATAATGGTGAATAATAGGTGAAATTGAAGTAAAATATTAGCAAAAAGAGTTTTGAAAATTTCTTTCTTGGGAAAAATGTATAAATAGCTATATATTACATAAGTTCCTGCATTCATAGCAATGCAAAAATTAATTTCGTTAACTTATATAACAATTAAGGATGAACGGTAGACACGTGTTTCTGGATTCTTAGCCGTCATCGGCACCGCATACCTGATAACAACCTACTTGTAGCTACCAATTATGATACTGTGAGTGTAATTTTTGCACATATATACTGATAGTGATTAATGAAGGATCTGAAGACATTCTTTTGGTATAAAAAACTAAGAACTCTTGAACTTCTCAGAATACCACAAAGCACTTTTTGATTTTTCGAAAATTTCGGGAGTAGCTTATTGTTAGATGAAATATTTGAATTTATATAGCTTGCTAGCTTCTTCTGATTAAAAATTGATTTTATTTTCAGAATAATAAGATTATAACAATAGATTTTCAGTTGCTCCAAAAAAAAATGTTTACTTGTACTATATTTTTCTTCTTGTACGTTCAAGTGACTTTGCAAAAGCCAAGATGACTGGTGCTAAGAGAAATGTAAAGGAGGTAATTTTTCATTGCCTTCTCCATAACTCCATAGATCGATCTCAGACGTGTGATCAAATCTGTGAAGAAGACTCGAATAATCATAGCCCCTATACAACTGTACTACACTTCTGGTTATAGTTATACATTATTTGATAAATATCTGTAAATATTTAAAATGAGATGCCAAGTAACTTTTCTATATTTTACTTTAAAATTTTATTTTTATCGGCATCTTTATTAGATTATTTCATTTTCATATAACTGCATTCAAAGAGCACACATAAAGTACCTAGATAATTGTTTTAGAAAAAGTAGATTATTGGAAGAAATCCAAATAAACTAAAAAAGTTAAGCTGAAAAATAGCTTGCAGGCTTTTTCTGAGAGTAGTAAATAATAGTAGTGTTTACAACTTTTAAGTAAGAACACCAGGGAAATTATTAAATTACGACGCTTTAAGCTATTTTTATTTGTTACCTACGTTTTTTATTCTACCTCCGTGCATAAATATTTTTTTAGGAAGTCTGCAACTTCCGCAACGGCGTTCCGGTTAAAAAAACCTTCGCTATCCACTTCTCAACCTACCTCAATTCATAATCAAGTATATGAATCAACATTTCAAAAGATAACCTGCTTTAAAAATTAAATTGGGGCACTTGAAAATGTAAAATTACTTTATAATGTCAAGTTTTAAATTTAAACCCATATCATTCGGCCGCAGTAAAGACAATGTAAAACTGTAATTTTTGTTACAATGTAAGTTGATTAAAAATGTATGTATATGTCCTCGTTACTTTGTAATTATTCCGATGATTTTATTATATGCTAAATGTATAAATAGAAACCAATTTTTTGATTAAATTAAATCCAATTTAGAATTTTTTTAACCAATTAAACTGCTTTAATATTTAAAAGAAAAATCAATCAATTCTTCAACAAATGTACCATAATTTGGATTCCACGTTAATTTTCGTTAGTCGTTGGTTTATCCCTAAATTACACATTTAATTACTACATCATTGATTTAACAACAAGTATGAGTATCAGCTTATGAGGTTTGTTTATGTACTACCTACCTACGTAAATAGTTATTATTCCTGTATCAAAATATAAATAAATTGTCTTATTTTTTATGTTATCCAATTTGTTTTGCTTTTGATGTTCGATATTTTTTATGAGAACAATAAAGTGAAGCAATTCGGTAACTTCTTTTGGTAGCTCATAAGTTTCCAAAATTGATAATCCGTGCCAATAACCTTGTGGTGACAAACTTTTTATTTTTCATTCGGGATACTTCACAAAAGATGCAATAATTCTTATTCGAGTTTTTCAAGTCTTTACTGAGATATTGCACACATTCTTCTCGACTTGTCTTAATTAATGAAGATCATCTTTCTTGATGGAAGCCATTTATTATTCTTTATTGTGGTATTATTATTTACAAAAAATGTCGTGCACGTGAAATTACCAATTAATTATACTCGGTAGTCGCTTCTTCACTTTAAGTATATTTTTTCGGGTTCGTCGGTAATTTAAAACAATTAATTGTTATGTTTAATCCGAAACGAAACATCAAAACTTCTGAACTTCGTCAGTTCGTCGTCGGTGGCACTTTAAAATTAAACCTAATACCAAATTTGTGCTTACTGTGATTGGTATCGCATTGAAAGTTCCAGAATTCCATTTCGGAAATTATGTTTCCACTGTTCGTTCGATACATTAATATCAGTTTTATTTATTAAATTGTAAATATTGAACGAAGCTTTTATAGGATTTACTTAAATGTAGCAATTTTAAATGACATAATTTAAAGTCATTTATAAATTTTAAATTTTTGATGAGTTTCCAATTTAATTATTCCATCGTGGTATAATAACGTTAATTAAAAAATTTACCCTGTTCACTTGACGTATATTATAAACTATAAAGAATTCCTCTTGACGGTATTATTATATAATCATAACGGAAGTTTTTTCTTTATGATAAATTATTAATGATAGAACAACAATAATAAATTGCATGTTCCATAAATGGACAATAATTAGTATAATGGAATATAAATTTATTTGCAAATTTGGTAGGTAATTTGGAAGTTATTTTAAATATTACTAAATTACTTTTAACTTTATAAGAAGAATTTATTCGGATCCGACCATCCATACATTTTACAAGTGGTTAGACGTGAAGATGAAACCTCTATGATGTTATTTACTTATGAAAACAGGTTTTCATATAGTCGCCTCCAGCAGGAGTGATTCCAAACCGGGCAATGAACCAATCTTCACCAAAAACATACCTTGAAGCAATTAAGTGGCTCTCGTATTGTCGGAAAATTAATAAAATATCGGAATATTAATAAATTAATGCTAATTAGTACCCATTTTGCCTGTTTGAACTTGTAATATATTCCAACGAAATGCATAATGGAAAACTACTTCAGTTTCATCATGACCAGACAAGCCAAAGTGCAAAATTCTCATATTTAGTATATTTTTATAATTTTAATCTAAAAATAGAAACCTTTAGAATTTTTATTTTCGAGTTTTAAGGTTGGGTTTTTTATATAAAGAAGCGGGAATTAACTTTGATATATTAAAACTACCGTTGTTTTAAATTATAACCGAAACACTATCCAAGGAAGTAAATAAGTTGCTTATACAAGTTATAGCGGTTAGATAAAAAACAAACACAAATATTTATTTGCCTAGAGCTTAACATAAAATAAGAGATGTGAGATGTAATGGCACTGAATTAATAATAGAATCGATAACAAATAATAACTGCAACAATATCTTTTATAACAAGATTGAACAATATCATATTGAGACCCATGTAGTTTCGCTTTTCGACTCTCCAGAAGTTTCCAGGAGTTGCACGAGGTATGAAACTCATTTTCTCTAAAACAAAGTAAAAAATAGTAATATAAATTCAATGTGTAAATATGCTATTTTTTTGAGACTACAGAAAAATAAATTTGTTCGTTGCTTATGGGATTATAGATATTAAATCATAACCTGAAGCTTCATCACATTATCGATTGAAGGAATTTACATAAATTGTTTTGATTTTAATGAGCTCTACCTAAAATCGGAACAAGAAAAACTTTATGCAGGTGCACTAATGTTATGTAGGCTCGAATTTTAAGATCCAATTGATTGTGAGCGAGATTAATAGGATGGGGCAGGGTATTACATTTTATAGGCAAGGGAACGCTGGCAGTGTTATATAATTATAATAATATATTATAGAGAAAAATTCGAGACTTATCGTTAATTTTGCATTGTAAAATCTTTAAGGTGATACTTTTCTTCTAGTTTTTAAACATCTTTTCAACGCTATAATTTGAATTTAATGACAATAACAAAGGCTTGATTGTAGTACCTACTTTACACCTCACGACTTGAAATTGCTTTTGTTCGGTAAAGATTTTAAGTTTTATTATTTATTTTGCTAAAAGCACAGATATACATTTTAGATTTTAAGTTTTATAAATCATTCGTGTTCAAATTTTCAAGTGTTAAGTTTTTAACAGGTAATTTTTTGCTTTAAATTTATGTATTAACTTCCTGTAAAAATACTATCTATAGAATACATATAAAAGTGTGAATTGGGGATAATAGAAAAAATTCGTATAGAAACGTGTTCCAATATTCCGGTTGTATAAAATATTAAATTCTCATTTTATTTTACAAATTTTTGTATTCCAGCTCTGTATGAGCGAAAGAATTCATCTCACATATCCAAATATTTTATTTTCAAATTTACCGTACTGAATTTTAATAAATGCATTTCTTTTTATTTTGTTAAAATTTTTATTATGAGAGAAAGTTTTTTTGTTAAAGCAGAATTAAATTTAATTCATTTTAATTTGAGGTCAATGCCATATCATCTGAAAGTTATTATGCATTAATACACGCATACATTCATTTTTAATTGTATAATTTTACATTTCATAGTTCGATAAACTGTCTAGATTAAACAAAAAATTTAAATAAGTATTTTTGTTCATTAAATTTTGGTCCTTTTTACGATAGTAATTATTATTAGATCTTGTGTGCAATTTTGGTATGGATTTTCGGTTCGTGTCTTTGTTTTTGTTCCTCATATAATATGTAATGCAGCCTCAGGAAAATTATAATAATAATAATCTTAAACTGGTAATTGGCAGGAAGAGGTGGACCAAAACTTTGAAATCTTTATTTCTCGCTTGTTATACCTACTACATTTTATGTTTATGAATAAATAAATAAATTACCCAAATGAATAATATGGAAGAAAATTCGTTTCTTTCTCTAAATCTGAAGCTTAGATTTTAGATTAGCTCTACTGGAAATAGTTCAGGAAGAGAAAGACAGCGATCGGTCTCTCGAATCCGGAATAAGGTACATAGTATAGGTATAGATCGATGCATCGAATCACAAAAGAAGACCCTAAACTTTTTTCAGGGTAAAATTAAATTTTGTTAAGCCCAATTTTGAAAAATCTACTAATAGATTTTACTTTTAACACAAAGATCTAAGGAATTGGAACCGTCCTAACAAAACTCAAAATTTAGAAAATAAGTAATGGATACTCAAAATACACGAACGAACAGCTCAAGATATCTTCAGGATGAGACAAAAATGTTTCGATGTTTGTGGCATTTATCCCTTCAGGACTGTAGTGATGAACGAAATCAGATCACTCAAGTATTTTATAAATTACAATTTTAAAGCTTCTATGAGTTCAGTACCAAAGTTGGAAATTTCTTAGTTTATAATGCCGGTAGGGGTTTCAGGCCGGCCGGTGTGAAGTCTGGCCCAAGGGGGGGAACAAGGAGTTTAATACTTGCCCTCTCCTGAAATTTACAATTGGCGCTAAAGAAAAGCCCAAGATTATAAAATTAAAAAATAACTATGTTAAATAATCTATGTAGCTTAAAGTTTCTATTTAGTATTCTATTTCACACATTTTCATAATTATGAAGTTTCCACACTGAGAAAAAGGATTTGTCGCCCCAACAGAGCTATTAGTAGCTTATAGCCTCAACAGAGTTTTGTTTTGCTGCTAATATAACAAATTTTTTGTTGCTGCAACAAATTTTCTGCTGCCATAACTAAGTTGTTTTCTATTCAGTAAAAAAGATTAGTTGATTTAACAAATTTTCTTATTCTGCATAGAAAAAACTTTGTTATGACAGCAGAAAACTTGTTACAGCAACGAAAAACTTTGTTGAGGCTATAGCTACTAATAGCTCTGTTGGGACGACAAATCCTTTTTTCTCAGTGCATATTGGCGATTGTTATATTGTTTTATGTTTTAATTTAAATTAAATTGGAGCACAAAAGTTATAGTACTTTAAAATTTAAAATACTAAAGGAAAAATATCAAGTTACGTTATATTTGCGAAGATAATTTTCTAAAATAATATAGTATTTTGTAAACTTGCATTCCTACGAAAACATTGATATATGTTTTTTTTTCCATTTTTGGAAAATAACATGGTTTTTTGATAATGAACCTTTAATAATGTTATTGATTTAAGAAAAAATGAAACGGAAGTTGAGAACAGGTGTTAGTTTGGAGATTGAGAGAATTGTAAAATTTGATTAGAAGTGGAACGATGCTTAGTGGATTAATGATGAAATTGGTTTGTGGTGGAAAATTTATAAAATATTTAATTTGGAAAAATCAGGAAAAGACAAATTTGATTGATATGATATTGACGTTTCCATTTATGCAATTTTAAAGAATTTTTTTGATTAAATACTAAAAGAAAATACATATCACAGCAATACATAAAATTATATACAGTGCAACCACACTAAGAAAAGCTCTGAAGGCGCATGGCTGGCGCTGGTGTATTATGTAATGTATGTGTATTAGGTATAATAGGTGTATTATGGTGTAATATGTAAACTCAAAAGAAAATTAAAATGCATTCTAACCTAAAAAAGTACTTACCAAATAATGTTTAATTAAATTGATTTATTAAATATAGCTATGAAGATCTGTTCTAAAAAGAACACTTTTCTGTAGACAATAAAGCTTAAATATGAATAACACGAAAACGAGCAAGACAAAAAACCAGCACCAAAGATTCGAACCCAAAATTTCTGCTCTGTAGCTCAACTAGCGGTGACACCAATCCACTGCTGTGATTGATATAATATATGATGAGAAAAAAAAGTAAATTATATCTCAAGAAATCCTCTACATAATATTCGGTATAAGATATACAAACTCTAATTAGAAAATTTGTGTACACAACAATAATTTAATTAAGAATTTAAAACGGAGCAAAAACCCGAAGGATGACTTAAAACATCTCTAAAATCTAAAGAATCCTCAATATTTTTAAATCTTTTGAAAGTTACTTATTTTTAAATTTTAATTATTTTTTTATCAATTTAATAACAAGTTATCTCGAGTCTTATAATCGTATAACAAGTTATTAAATTTAAATATATTGAAATAGTATATTACACCGCTAGGGAGTAAAAAAAACTTTTCGTCCTAAAATCGAAAAAATTCTTCGCGTGGCGCAGTCGAGGAAATTACTCGCTTGAAAGATAAAAGTTACCTAGATAAATAATGTATACAACATTTTTTTGCAATTTCAAAGGAAAATGTTTAATAATTTTCTCCGGCAATGCGATCTAAAGTTATACTTCAACAGAACAACAGACAACTTTACGTTTTCAAGTATCAAGTATTTGCCGTTTGAAATTTTTAAAATCAGCTAAAATATCCAATATTCGCTTTAGATTTTTTAATATACGTTGCGATAGAATATACAACAATTTAAAAATTACATTTCTCATTAGAAGTTATATTAAGAATTTTCAGAAGTTAAAATATAGTAAGAAATCTCCTCAAAATATATAATATGGTCTCGATTACTTAAATTCACCAAAAATTGTTAAATACATGCAAACAAGTCATAATCTCCGATTTCTTAATCAAATGCCCGTTTCCAACCACTGTGACGTGATAATGACCGGACTAGTACTTACTTTTAGTATCTGCAAGCATTAAATTCCTTATTTTTATGTCTGTATTAATTTTACATTTGATCATTTTAATTACACACCAGTGAATTTAAAAGCTCTACCGGGAAAGTATTTTAATCAATTAATTGCAGCATAAATTACCAGGGCTTCCAAATACTTCGATTAATTGCATACTACGCGAATTATGAGCTGGAAGTATCAACAGTGATTATTTTAAAATTATAACTTTAAAGTCAGGTTTGTTAATTAATTCCAGAATATTTAAATTTTTTGTTGTAATTGTTTAAAATAATTTATTTTCAATTTGATATCAAATTTTATGATAAAATTATAATCATGGACATAATAATATTACGATCTTCTATAAGAATACCCTAAGGATACTCTATGTTCAAATTAACTAACTTACCTAAATATTTAACGATGAAAAACGAAATAAAGTTGTGTCTATGATAAGAAATAAACTTGAAACATTTATAGAGCATAGAGCACAAAATTTTCTTTGGCAATTCGACTATAATAAATTACGTTTTGTAAATGATGGAAATGAAATATTGCCGCATTCTGATTACGATAAATTGATATTATAACATGTAATGTTGAAAATAAAATAGAGAAAATGATAGAGCAAACTGGTATTTTCATAAAAATATCTGCCAAATATAATTTATATTGCAAATATTGACCCGTTTTCTATTTTTTGCAATATGAACATTAATCAACCCCATTTTTGACTGCAGTTTTAAATAGAGATATTATTTAACTTTGCCAATTTAGCATTTTAATTTTTAATGGTTTTGGGGGAATGGAAGCTATTGGAATACAGCTAAGGAACATAATATCCAATGTATGTTCTACAATTTATACTTAACAAACTTCTTAAAAAAAGCTAATAGCGTGCAGCACCTTTTTCTCTAGTTATAATTGGTCATAATTGGAAATAAGGAAGTTGGAAAACAAAACATCACGTTCATCTTGAAAAACTTACAAATCTTCATTACCTTAAAGAGCCTTGTTGCAAAGACTATAAAATAAGCGAGTGTGTAGTTGCAGACCGTTTAGGTTCATCGACTAACCAAACAATCAAGATATTACTAAAGCTTGTAAATAAAATACCTGTTGTATTATAGTACACACAACCAGGTTGCTGTTATTTTCTTGTAGCAGCTTTTAAATATTTCATTCATATTTCTATCCTACAAAACTAATTAAAATTAAATAAATGATTCCCTACCACGCTGTGAAGCAGTTAATTTAAGAAAATATAATTAAATCTAAAGAAAATTATACATATCTAGTAATTCAATTATGGAAGAGTAGGTGCACCTGCTGTGCAAAATGTAATTTTCTTCTATTTTTTTAAAGAAAAATTAAAAATATCATTGATTATTTAAAAAAATTACTATCTACAGAGTGTTCCCGTGACCGTGGCAGGCAGGCCAAATTCCATAAAGGAATTTTGTTTAATTTTTTCCTTTAAATAGCCACAGCATCGATATTACTGGTTTTTCAATGGTAATAGATTAGTAGTTTTTTCAAGATAATTTGTTTATTTACAAACTAGATTATAACCCTTTTTTATCTAAAATTAACAGATTTCAAGTTACGAATTAAATTAAGTGAAAAAATGTTAAAAAAGCTTAAGAATTTTTTAAAATTTTTTTTTGGAAATCTTAAAACCTTTTAACGAAAAAAAGTTTAACAGTTTTTTAGAAAACTAACCGATTCCACAGAAAATCCAAAAATCCCACAATAGTTTGGAAAGTTTCTTTTACCACCAACGCAGAGATTTTTCGCGGTCTCGGGGACGCCATGTATTTAACCCGATGCGATGCAACTTGTAACATAAAAATCAATCTAGAATTATTTCTTTTAGTAGTAGAAAACATTTAACTATTTTTTATTATGCAAATCGTTTATAATTTAAATTCCTTTGAGTGTATAGGTACAAGTGTAGGAAGCTCAGGTACGCATAAATTGAGCATACGTGACAGTATTCAATTTATTGTATTTAAATTATGCATTTCTCATTTTTCAGGTATATGTAATAATGCTGCATTAAAACTAGTTACAGTTTGTTTCAGTTTCTTCTCTCTTTGATTGAAATTATTAGAATAATGTAAACACAAAGCATAGGTAGTATATAAATTTTACTGATTCGATGAGCTCTCTTCACTGGTGAACATTGTAGAAATTTTCTTTAGAAATAATTTTTAAAAAATCCCGGAACAAAATTCTTCAAATTTTCTATTAATTTTAATTTATATAATATCTTAAGAATAAACTCGAATGCAACTTGACGTATAATAGAGCGTGCAATTTTGATTAGTTTCTTTTGTGGTAGTAGGAAAAATTGTTATGATTTTATATCATATTTTTTTATTTTCTTTGTAGTTTTTAAAAATTACATTTTTATATTGTCAAACATCAGTCTGTTACTAAACAATTAGTTTTTGTACATAACTGCAAATTTTATAGTTCTTTTCCACTACCATGCAATGTTAAAAACTTCTTGAAATTTGACATGATGAATTTTTTTTTTACTTTTAGTTTGATTGTAACAATTTTTCAAAGAAATTTTTTTTATGTATATAAATGTCTGCGACTATGTGAATATTATTTATTATATATGACAATAGATTTCAGATAAAATTGGGGCAGTTTTAGTGATGCTTCTAAAATCCATTTCACGAGAACACGAGGTGGACTATTATTCATATTCCAAACTTTCTTACTTTATATATTGCACCCACACACAGCTGAGCAACGGCAAACTTCCTATTACAGTCACAATTTTTTTTTTATTTCTGATATTATAGTGATAAACTCGATCTAGATTTAAAATAAGATTAATTATTTAGCTTTTACCCGCCTTTGCCAAGTTTAACCCTTTCTATCGGCGAAAGCGGCATTTATTTTAGCAGCTTTCAACATTTGATATGTTGAGAAGAACTTTCAATGAGCAGCTCTACACAAAGCGTAACTTTTCACCGCCCATGCAAATTTTTTGATTTTAATTTATTTGTACTAATAACAATTACACCAATTTTAGAAACTCTTGGTATTCTTACGCTATTGTTTTATTCAACAGCGACTCTTAGAAATTTGAAAAAAAATCTTAATATATTACAAATGTTCTAGTTTAAAACTCTTGTAATAAATTTTGTATAACAATGCTGCGTTTTCGTTGTTCCAAATTTGTACTTTTAACAATTGTGTAGTTCTACATAATTAAATTGTAAGAAGTTGGAAAGATCTGGATGAAAAAATAATATTGTTTTTAAAAGATTTGATAGTCTTTTTTTTTTTAATTTAAAACTATAAATAATGTTACTTTTTCAGACTAGATTTTATCTTAATAAATAATAAACAATGTAATAAAAATAGTTTTTGTTACGTTGTTTTACTTTTTTTATTACTTACTTATACTTCCTAAACTTTCTTGAAATTTATAATTAATTTTTTATTGACTTGATAAGTTTTAAATTAACCGGTTTTGTTTTATTTGCAGTTCTAATAAAATATGTTCGAAGTCGAGATTGAAATAGAGTAACACGTTTTTTTATTTATATTCGGTGCTAATTTATTATTTAATATTGTAAATTATGTAGTCACTTTTAAATTTATTTACATTTTCTTTAGAATTTGCATTATTTAAAAGAATCCAAAGATAAAAAAATTATTTAAAAATGTTCTAGATAAGTAGAACATAAATATATAAATAAAGATAAATACTTCTTTCACAATACATGTCCATAGGATAACGTGAGGCCAGCGCTTACGACGTACATGCAGATGGGTAATCCGTTTTTAATATTTTATAGTAGGTAAATCAGAAATATTCTCTAAAGAGAAATTATTTGAGTAAATTATTAAGAATTTGAATTATGCAGACCAACTAAGCCTTGGGAGTTAGAATCCGGGATCGGGAAAGCAGTTGATTTAGACCTATTAAAAACAGAAAATGTAATAATGCCTGCATAATGAAATCTCAAAAACAGATTGTAGCCAAATAAGGCCAATGACCTCCTTAAAAAATTTTAGTTTCTTTTATGATACATCCAAGTTACATACCTACTGTAGTACTGTAATAATAATTACAATCTTATAAAAAATGAAAAAATGTCAGTGTGTAAATAGTATATTACACATTAAAAAAATTAAAGGGTGAAGCTTGAGTGCTATACGTATACCTTGCGAAAATAATGGCGTTCTCTTACAGCGACGAAATATACTTTTATTTCGCGCAAGCCCAAGAGTAGAAATCGAAGAATTAAATAAATAAATAATTACTTAATTATAAATAAATTAATATTGTTTCGTTATTGTTCTGTTATACTGTCAGATGCCAATTTAACATCCACCACTTTTATAGATAGAAATTGCATAAATTGGGAATGGCTTGATGATGTGATTAATGACGTATTACATTTAGATTATAATTTACCTCTTATTGGTTGAATATATAAATGAACCGACTAATAAGAAATCCGCTAGTAAATTTTTTAAAGTTTTCTAAATATTTTTTGTTCTTAATATGAGCTAATTTCTATTACGTTTTTCGTGATCGAAAAACGGATTTTTACTCACGGGAGTGTAAAAATAAATTATTTGATGAAGAGCGGGGGGAGTAGAATAACGACTTCCCCCCCCCCCTGGACCCATCAAAATTCACAACATTTTGTTAAAATTTGAAAAGCATTCCTAAATTCTTGCCAGAATGTATTTATTTATCTCCCCCCCCACGTAGCAAATATAGAAAGTCATATGTGCCAGGGTAAAAAGCGTCAAAAGCGAAAAAAGATTGACACACGTTTTTGGTTCATTTGCTCCCTTCAAGAACTTGGTCTGGATCTGATCTTGTTTTATTATCAATTTTACTGAATTCTACTGAATTTTAGTAAAGTTTATAATGAAAAAATTAACTGAATATATGAAAACTTCGTAGTTATAATGAAAAAATTTTAATGTATCTGTGTGGTTTATTGCATTTATCAAAGTGTCATAATTAAGTTATTTGATTGAAATTATTTTTTAGTTATATTATCTAGCTAACAAAGAAAATCAATAAATTGAAAATGAACTATTATACTAAATTATATTATAGATTATAATTTAAATTATAAATTTTCAACTTGGTTGGTTTTCTTTTGTAAATATTTACGATCGAACACTTTTAAACAAAAATATCTGAAATTCATTATTTCACTTGAGCCAATATGTAGGTATGTAATAATTTTCAACCTATGATTGATTAATTAATTAATTAAAAAAAAAATAATTAATCCCACTAAAAATAAGAAATTATTAATAAATAAATTGCATATTTATTTATGTATTACAAATGATTATTAGCTAACATTAATAACAATAAAATTTGCATATGAATTTGGTGATATTACAAGCGTTCGATAGATTTTACTGCTGTTTTTTTAACATCTTATATTTACTATTTGTGTTGGTAAGAGATATTTGTACAATCAGCCAACTGCTTTACAAATTTCTTATTTTTCTTTCCATATTTTTCTTAATTATACTGTAAAATTATATAGAGCATTAAAAGTCTTTCGTAATCACATGTCATTATCATTGGAGTAAACAAAACTCTTTAGCTATTTAAAAGAATTGATTTTTGTTTTTTCTACATGCATTAGTTGTATTTTTCTTTCAATTCTTCCTCCTTTTATCTACTGCTACTTTAAAGTTTTCAATTTAATTTGGGAATATTTTGTATCTCTCATTGTAAAGCTTCGATAGGCAGGCGTTTTTATAACAAAAAATGTTTCTTTTAAAATCTAATGTAAAAGTTTCAGTTTTATGTTTAATTAATTTATTGTTATTCTAACAATTTTAAATTATTTCAGAACAACAGTATGTAGCAGCCGATTCTAACAGTTCTTCTACAACAAAGTCTTTTGTTCCATGTAAAGTGTGTGGAGATAAAGCGTCAGGATATCATTACGGGGTAACTTCGTGTGAAGGCTGCAAGGTAAATTTAAAATTTAATTAAAATTATTATTTGTAGTATGTATAACGGTTTTACAAGTTACTTCCGTTTTATGCAGTATATTTTTCGATATAACAAAAACTTGTTTTCATAAAAACTCTAGTTTTACTATTTACAGACAAGTCATAATATTTTCTAACCAAGTGTTTCTTCTTGAATTCTAACCATAACGACTGTTTACCGCTATTATTATCTAGCATTTGTCGAAAGAATTTCAATCGAAAGTAGCTCTGCGTATTAGACCACGTTTACACTCCTCAATTAAATCCATTAACCTTATCAGTATTTTAGAACCACCAGAAAGTGCACTAAATACTTTTTAGAATCAACATTCACAAATAAAATCCACTGTAAGTACCTACTGATAATTTCATTATGTCATCGTCAGGCGATAAATTATGAAATTGTGATTCTAAACACTGATATATATGGTTACTATTAAGTTTCACTACATAAACCACGAATCAATTGATTATTTGAAGTCCATTAAATATCTCTCGGTCATATCTTTCCGCGAAAGTGCATCTTTTAGGTTAATAAACCCAAACACTCCTTCTGCGAGTCAATGCTCTGCAATTGTAAAATATGTTTGCAGTAGAAATCTTCATCGAGTACCTATTTGGTGCATGATCTTTTTTAGGTCTGAATTATTTTGGTTCCTGTTCCATAAACTTGTTCTCTATTTTTACACTTTGATACCACCCTCATATAAATTGGACAATTATCGGCCAAATTAAAACCTAGTTTATCGCTTCTAGTTGCAAAGAATTGTAGCGTCTAAATCTAAATTATCGCCAATTCTAAGATAAGCTATAACTTTTCTCCCAAGAGAGTGCTAGGAAAAAAATTTGATAGAAACTTCATAGTGCTATTAATCCTTAGCTTTCTTCTAGATTATTATAAAGATTTTTCTGTAAATATCGTTTGAAAATTGGAATTATTATAAAAAATTGTTACTAATAAATTTAATTATAGTTTTACTACAATTAAAAATATATTTTAGGGTTTTTTTCGTAGAAGCATACAGAAACAAATAGAGTATCGTTGTTTACGTGATGGTAAATGTTTGGTAATACGCTTGAATAGAAATCGTTGTCAATATTGTCGTTTCAAAAAATGCTTAGCTGTCGGCATGTCTAGGGATTGTAAGTAATGTTTTTGAACAATTAACTAAGTTGTTTCATTATTTTTTTAAATTTCAGCTGTAAGATATGGCCGCGTGCCAAAACGATCGCGAGAACATAGCACAGATGAATCATCGAGAGTGTCCACAACAGATGCCGACCAATCTGATACAGAGACAAAGCATTCGGCTGTCTATGATACTATAGCCTCCATTACTCAAGCACATCTCATAAATTGCGGGTACACGGAAGAACGTACTAAAAATTTGGTTAGAAAACCTTTATCGCTACCACCTCCTAATAGTCCAGAAGAAAACGACGTTGCGACTTCCACTGCCGAGTCGATGGAGCATCAAAAATGCTGGCTATGGCAACAATTCGCTGCAAATATTACCCCGTGTGTTCAAAGGGTTGTCGAGTTTGCCAAAAGGGTTCCCGGATTTTGTGATCTTGGTCAGGACGATCAATTAATTCTCATTAAATTAGGTTTTTTTGAAATATGGCTTAGTCACGTTGCCAGGCTAACGTCAAATACGTCGATGATGTTTGACGATGGTACGACTGCTACGAGACAGCAGCTAGAAACTATGTACGATGTAAGGGGCACTGTTCCCAATCAATAATCACTACATCTAAATGCATTGCTTAATTTTACAGGTAGACTTTGTTGCATCGATGGTACATTTTGCCGATACATTTAACGCTTTATCGCTGAATGATACAGAACTTGGCCTCTTTACCGCCGTTGTGTTATTAACGGCCGAAAGGCCAGGAATCACGGATGTTAAAACCATAGAACTTTATCAGGATAAACTTATAGAAGCTTTAAAAGTACAAGTAAGTTACAAAAATTTGTTAGCCAAAAAGTTTACTTTTTTTGTTTGCTTTTAGGTTGGTCGACGTAGCGAACCGCAAATATTTTCAAATTTAATAATTAAACTTCCAGAATTAAGAAATTTGGGTAGTAAACATTCGATTCATTTAGATTGGTTTAGAGTGAATTGGAGAAAATTGAGTTTGCCACCTCTTTTTGCAGAAATTTTTGACATTCCTAAATGTGAAGACGATCTTCAATGACTTTGTGAGCTTATCTAAAGTTACAAGTTCTTAAATAAATGACATTATTGCAATTAATATCAAGTTTTTAGCTTTGCAATATTATGTATTATAGTAATAGGTATGTAAATGTGATGGCTATTAATTCACGCTATTTGCCTGCTCTTGCTCAAAAATGTTGTTTTAAAAAATGTTTGCAACTATGATCATTCCAATTAGGTAGAGTGACAATTCTGACTAATTATTAAAATAGCATAATTATATGTAGATTACTTTTGCAAACCTTAAATTCACAATTTTAATTAAATGTAAAGAAAGGGAAATCTTACTAAATTTAGTTATCAGTCATTGCGATTAAAAATTCAATTAACAACTTTAGAGTTTTAAATTTTATAATATTTTGATTTAAAATTAGAAGTAAATTATAAGGAAAGCAGCGTATCAGAAAACTTTTCTACGTGTTTTTTTTTTTAAATTTTTTATTAGATATTAATCCAATAATAAAAGAGAAAACCTAAGGGGGCATTCCAGGGTGTAAGCTTAAATTGGAAACAGAATTTTTTTTTGTGTTTTGGAAATCATCACATCAGAGCAATGTGCTTTCTCTAAAAGAATTTATTTAAAATTTTCATTTACAAAAATATATTAAACAATAATTTTATCAACAGTTTACATATCGTTCGGATATGCACCACCCCTCAGGATATTTAACAATGTTTTTAATCTAAAAAGGTCTTCCACTTTAAATTAAACACATATCGACCGGTTTGGCATTGATTTCCTCTCTGTTTTGATGGTTTAATTAATTCCGAATTAAACCCATGTTTGATCTATGGGCTATGCATCTAGCAAGCTTTAGTATCCTACGTACTTCTTCAGAAAGGTTTTCTTTGCCATTGCCTACCGATGGAAGACGATCAGAATAAAGTTTTTACTCCGTCCGGGATCGAACTGGGGATTTCGGCTTAGCAGACGACACGGCCGTGAGCGTCTTCATAGCAAACATGCGTGTACTGTTGATTTCAATTTTTATTTTTAAGCAGATCACTCGAGAATGCCCCTTTGTATGTACATAAGTACACAGGTACAAATCAAATCAATTGGGTATTGTTCAAAGCAATATCTCTCACATATTCAATAAATCAATTTTTTATTAGAAAAACTATTAAGTACTGTTTGTATCCAAAATCAACAAAACTGTTGATTTAACTAAATATAGTTGATGTATGTAGGTATAATTAGGATTCAAATTCTTAAACATTTATATAGAAATGAAAATTCGATATAAATGATTAACATTTTCCATTTAAGGTACCATGATGGTAATTGGGGGGAGGGGGGATCCCACCTCTGGCTCTATCATGAGTTTGCCATCGCAATCGCTATGTATAATAATTGTTGTTATAGTAGAACTAAATCGTAAAAATTGTTATAAGTAAAAATTTCAACGAAAGTGCAATTTTAGCGATAGCACTGCCAATTTGCTTAACGCAACTGCCAAGCTTGATCTCAAAGAAGAAGTTTTTTGACTTACAAAAAAATGCAAAATACTAGAATGTAACAATACGAGATGTTGTACTGTTTGTCACTCTACCATGCAGTGGCGTAACTCCGACGACGGTGTGGTTTACCCGAAACCACGTGCAAACAAATTTTCGAAAGTGTATTTACGCTACTACTATACTATTGTGAGGTAGATTTTATAATACGAAAAAAAATTGTTTAGTTTGTAGTGTTTATTTTAATATAAATTTGATACAATTTGAATTAGATGCTATTCGATGTTATTTTAGCAAGTTTAATACTAAATATAATTTATTTGTTACAAAATAGCAAAAGGCTGTTTGCAAAATCTCATACAGTTGTAGCGTTTTACAGAAACAGTAAATTTTGATGCCAGTGTTGCAAACACGAATTATTATATCTTGTAGAATACATGTAAAAATGTGTGATTTTTATTATAGCACAAGCGTATTGCTTTAATTTTACACAAAATACGAAAGAAAATGGTTAACTTTGTATTACCTATTGCAGAAAAACTTTGACGACGTTTTGTGAAATTTTTAAGGTAAGAGTCGTTTTATTCTCCGATATTGTGAAGAAAATACTCAATTTTATTATTTATTTTCTAAAAACGTAACGTTACGATTAGAATCTTGAAACATATCAACGGTTAATTAATTATATCAGCAGGAGGAATACTATATGGGTACGGTTGTGTGCCGGAATAGTTGGAAACTTACCTAATATCATTTGCTGTACATAATATGCAGTTTAGAATAATGAAGTTCGTTATTTTATTAATAATGAGTGTAACATCCAAATAAAAAAAGTTTAAAGCACCACAACAGTATTAAAGATTGTATTGTATACACCATTCACACTTGCACGATGCACTGTTTCATGCTATGGTTTTTTCACTATGGCAGACACACTTAACAAATCGGTGTAAAATATCTGTGTTAGCTTTGAAAAACTAATGAATAATAAATAATTGACAATTAATAGACATTTATTGTGCTTCAAATTGAACAATCATATCTTTATAATAATAAAGCACTTGTCCTGAACTTATTTATGTTTCGTGGGGCGAATTATTTATATCTCTTAGAGTACAAAAGAAATTATTAGAATATATCATTAATTTAATTATGAATAGTTGTGCTTCTATTTTATAGAGAATGAAATTCTTGACAAATTTTTAATATTTAGATGTACCTACCTATAATTTTTTTTTTAAATATTTAATATTTTATTTAGATGCAATTTATTCTGGGTAGTTTAAACATATCTTATATTTTTAATGTGACTGACGATTAAGGTTTATATCTACTTAATAATTTGTGGTTAGTGATATTGTAGGTACATACGTAATAAAGAATTAATTATTCTATTGATATATTTACCCTGTGAGAAGTTATGTGACAATTGACGAAAGACATTTTTATGTACCTAATTTTCATACTTAATCAGTAATATTGTACATAGTCCTACATTTTATATTGTTAGAATATTATTATGATTATTATTTATGGGTGTTTAATAGATTTCCACTGCCTTATATCAATCTCATCGTACCATCTATTTATTTGCAATTTATCTTCTTGTAAATTTAATGTCAGAATGTGCATCTTTCCATTTTATCATTTTATTTGATAGTACCTAAACCTACTGCTGTTATGAAAAGAAAGTAAAATTTTAATTCATCAGAAAATTTAGCAAAAAGTAATGACATAATTATTTTGTTGAGTTGTACAAAATGTTACTTTTATATTTTTTACTTTTCATGCGGTAACATTATTTAAAGTTTATATTATATAATTTTGGAATACATTTACAAAATATCTATTAATGTTAAAGTCGTTGTTATTGATCTTGTTTATGCTATTAAATTTTATATAAAGTATTGTTTATGTACTAAAATTTTACATTATTTTTAATCTAACTTATAAGTTTTCATCATGTCATATTTTATCCTATTTTGATATGTAAAAAAGTAGAAATTTTGTTACAAAAACATTGTTTAATTTTCAATATAAAATATAATTATACAAACTTGTCGCTCATTTATTCGATTAAACCCAGCTTTATTTTAGCAGCTTTGGCAATTTATACACCATAGGATAACACCAATAGGATATAAAATTAAAAATTTTTAAAATAAATTTATTTAATTAAATTGAAGGATTGATGTCCTTGGTTTTGTCAACCAAGCAGGTTGACAAAAATATTTAGAAGGTAAGAATAGTTTTTAAAATGTTTGTCATACACATGTTGTTTGATTATACAATGAAATAAAATTTAAAATGTTTTAAATAGTATATTGTTTGGCAAGGAGTGAAACAAAGCGATTTCAGACGAGGGTGAAATTTGCCTGCCCGAGTGAAGCGAGGGCTGGCATCACCTTCGTCTGAAATCGCGTTTCACCCCGCGCCACACATACTATTTTTCATATTACTTGCATTGAAACAGAAAATTTTTTTGCATTGAAACTTGTAAAATAAATATTTTAAATTCGAAAATTTTTTGAATCAGCAATAACTCGACAACGGCGCTAGATATCGAAAAACTGAGAAAAAATTTCCCCCCCCTCGTCTCGTACTCACCCCTAGTGGAATTATCGGTAGGAAACCATATGCAAAAATTTAGATCGATCACGCGCAAAAAAAAATTACTCATAAACAATAATATCGAATTAATCTGACAGCTGTCATACTAATTAAATTTTTGACAGGGTTGAAATGAAATCGGAAACAGAGTTGGCGGTAAGAAACTTGAGTGTTTCTGCCCGAGGGCAGAAACATTTTAATGTTTGACCAATATTCGCAGTGGTCTGAAATTGTCGTGTTTCGACTGTCTTGACAGCTATTGAAACACACTGTTTCAATGCAGGTAATATGAAAAATTAATTTAAGTTGTCATTGTAATTAATTAAAATTAAAATGGTCGGGAACCGAAATATACTTCAATACACCCGTTTTCGTTTGGCAAACGATTTTCCATAAACGATTTTTCGAGCAACTAATTAATTTTTAAATGTTAAATAATTAAATTGCAATCATTCGCTAATAAAAAATAAAATACACTTCCCGTCATCTAATCGAGCTGAAATTTTGCAAAGCGTCTTGATGTTGATGACTAGAAACCGAGTTATGTTATGCATTTACATATTTTGACTATATTTTTAGAATATCACTAATTTGGACTGAAATCTACTGATGGTGTATATTTGAGCATATTTTATAAAATTTCTAAAAACAAAAGAAAAAGTTTCTTTATCAGAAGACGGTCCTGAGCTGATAATTTAGAATTTAAATTTGGAGATGCCAACAAATTAAATTTTAAATTGGCAATACCTGCCCTAAAATTACTATTATAAGTAGACCTAGGTATATCAAAATAATAAAGAATATAGTTAGTTTTTTTAATAAAAAAATAACGTTATAACAAACCAAAATTTCTCACCCAATTGTGTAATCAATTAAAAAGGATTTCGGGTTGAAAGGATATGAAATCAAACACTATATTGTGTCAGTCGACGTTTTGGAATTCTTTATTACTCCATCTTCAGGACTAGATAGAGAAAAACAAAAAATTTAGTTCCGAAAATACATCATAATAGAATACAACCACTCACCGAAAACACAAAAAGGTGATGTTCGTTTGACGTAAGCATAAGATCGAAATAGGGAAGCGATGACAATGTAGGAGTCAACCTTCAACGAAGTCAAGTTATTTACAATAAAACAAAAAGTGTAAAACATATAAACTTCACAATTAAAACCTTCAAATGTAAAACTATTTAGAGCACCTGTATAAAACTAAGTAAATAAAATATAACTCGTATTTTATCACGGTTGATAAAATATGTCCAATATATAGGACATTTGTGACCTCCCTTTAATATGCCCTCCCCACCCTAATATGAGTCGTATTTGTATTACCGTCCTATATATAGGACATTCGACATATCTGAATTAATTGGAGATCACCACAGAGTTTGAAAAGGTCTGGTTTTTCTGGAATCTATTTTAAACAAGGTGGAACTCGCTTTTGCGACAGTTCTTAGGCTTCTATACATCTACTTTTTCGGTAGGTTAAATTATTTGGGCTTTATTTTATTCCAATTTTTAATGCGTTAATCTTTTAATTAGGTAGATTTTTTTACTATATAAGGAAAACGCTAACATTTTAATATTTTTTTTTTATTTCGACCTTTATAGGTAAATATTTGCAATTTACAAACCACAAATAAAACACAATTCATAATGAAATATTAAAATACCCGAAACACGTACCGAATACCGTATTAGAAACACGTAAAATACCTACTCTAAAAATACAAAATAAGAATATCGGATTAAAAAATATATATGTAAATAATCTGAATAATTAATACCAATCTAAAAATATTCTATATGAAGTAAAATTGTTTTAAGAACGTGCGTTCTGATTGGTTTTGAATTATGCGGACAGACGGACAGACGGACACGGAGCTAGATCATAAGGCTTCTTCCTATACGTTGTATAGAAGCCTAAAAAATACCAAGATTCTGAGTACTCATTTAACTGTTCAAATCTTTTATTAAGAGAATTTACGGTGGTGTCCAAAAAACAGTTGAAAAATTCAACTTCAAATTTCTTTTTGAAATTTCAAATTTCTTTTTACGCAAAGCGGGCAGCTTCACCAGCTTGGCGTTTGTTTAACATGTCTTATTCTTGTTGTGGCTTTAAATACAGGTTCAATTCCAATTGAACAGCATTTTCTCAACATCTCTGTGCATTTACCGAAGTCTATATCTACTGATTGCAGAGATTTACTAACAACATTAATCTGAAAAAGTACATCATACCAAACAACCAATGAAACTTAAAAGCTGAAATCCTTTAATTGTTTGGCTAGAGTAGTGGCCTTATGAGATATTTGAACATCGCCACAGATCGGCGCCCCTATGTGCTTGCGCCCCTGTAATGTCGCCCAGGCGCGACATACCCTATCACCGCTACTGACTGCAATGGTCCGTGGCTCTTTAATTACAAAATAAATAATTTTACAATATAATTTTGTACAACAACGTCCATTTATTTAATTAACAAAATGTGCGCTCCAATATCTACACGTTACACCGGTATCGCTTTTATTTGCGTCCGCTTCAACTAATGGACACGAGACTTCGAGGCAAGACCACTTCCTTTTTGTTAGGCCATTATGCATGCGTTATAAAAAATATTAGGTTTCAGCAGTTTCAATATTCTATGTAACTCAATCATCCACGATAGTAAAACCTAATTTTCAATTTGAATCAGACAAGACCCATGAGACTTTTCGAGACGAGACGAGACTCGAGACGAGACTTGAACTGGTCTCGTCTCGCCTCGTGTCCATCACTACACATATAATGTGACTGGCAAATGTTGGCACCTAATCTTAAAGCAAGACCAATACGAAGGACGGTCTTGTCTAAAAGAGTACCAAGATTAGGTGATGGAAATGCCTGAAGCCATGCTCCAGCTTCAAATTGCGATGTCGCTAGAATTCGTGCCCGATCAACTTTGGAGCTCTTTTTTGAAATACTTGCATGAATGCTTTTGAAGTTTGGGTTATCATAAACTTCCCAAAATTCGGGGAAGCAGGTAAGTTTAAATCTTAATACATAAAATCCCAGCACTCTGCTGCTCCGGCTCCTCCAGCGTGTTATTTCTTGGTGAAAAAAGAAACAATCTGATTGGTCGATTTTTTTACCAAGCGAAAAATATATTAAACCACCGCCGGTACTCCCCTTGGGACGAGTTGCACATCAATCAAGTTTCCAACCAATCGGGTCTAGATGCCCGTCCGTGGACGGGCTTTTTGCTAGTTTGAACATAATATTCTTCAAGCCTTCACAGCTTCATCCATATAGTTGATCTCAAAAACATTGAGAAGTGTCGGAGAAAGAGTTTTACCGATGAGATCATAACTACCATGAGACGAAGACAAAAAGGCGAGCAAAGCTATGTCAGAGACACGGCGAATACCTATTCCACAAAGCTTAATTGGAAGACTAGCAAGTTGCCACAATAAGTCATCATCGTCCAAATGCAGATTAATAATTTTTTCTATGCCATTTCTAATACATTTGTCCATTTCATATAACAGTGGTTTTTTCTTCCAAATAAGACTACATCTTAAAAAACAAGGTGGAACTCGCTTTTGCGACAGTTCTTAGGCTTCTATACATCTACTTTTTCGGTAGGTTAAATTATTTGGGCTTTATTTTATTCCAATTTTTAATGCCTTAATCTTTTAATTAGGTAGATTTTTTTACTATATAAGGAAAACGCTAACATTTTAATATTTTTTTTTATTTCGACCTTTATAGGTAAATATTTGCAATTTACAAACCACAAATAAAACACAATTCATAATGAAATATTAAAATACCCGAAACACGTACCGAATACCGTATTAGAAACACGTAAAATACCTACTCTAAAAATACAAAATAAGAATATCGGATTAAAAAATATATATGTAAATAATCTGAATAATTAATACCAATCTAAAAATATTCTATATGAAGTAAAATTGTTTTAAGAACGTGCGTTCTGATTGGTTTTGAATTATGCGGACAGACGGATACGGAGCTAGATCATAAGGCTTCTTCCTATACGTTGTATAGAAGCCTAATAAGTTAGGCGTGGAATCAGGAAACACCCAAAAGAAAAAGATTATCATGGGAAACAATACGAAATCCTGGAATAATATTATTAAGATGACAGATAATGTCATTTTGTTTTGTTACGGACAATGATGGAAAGAAAAACACTTCACATTTGGTCGGATTGATTTTCAAACCAATTTTATCAAATTTTTGTATTAAAAGATCCAAATCCTTTAAAACTTCATCGGATTTTCCTCCTAACATCGTCGCGAGGTACTAAATATTAAAACTCGATTTTATTAACCTTACTATAGGGTTAATAGTAAGGCTGAACAAAGCAGAGCCCATGGGGTCGCCTTGCTAACACCCTACTGCAGGAGAAATAATATGATTCCCTTTTAAAAGTATTGAGGGGCTTGAATAATTTTGAAAAATATATGGATATGCAAGAGGAATTTCGGTTTTAACTGAGTCTAAAATTGAGTCACGATCTAAAGAGTTAAATGCACTACTAACATCCACTTTTAAAATAATTTCAGCTTCACTGTCATTTTGAATATACGTCCTGACTAAATGAACCGCAGCTTCACAACCACATTTTACACCAAATCCCAATTACCATTCAAATCTGATCCTTAACATTCAAAAAAACCTCCAACTCTTAAATTATTCAAATTATCATTATCCAATCAAATTAATTTATTATTGCTTCCTAATTTTATTTCAAAATTTCTTTTCAAAAACTTTAATTCGTCCAAAAATACGGACATATCCAAATTATTAATAAATACACCATTACAATACTTACCTTTACTACGTAAATAAGAAAGTAAAATAGGTACTACTCACAGTTAATCAAACTTCTATTTCACAAATTATTAAAATTAATCTCTTAATTGAGACGCAAAATTTTCACTTTTAATGAGACCTTCCGTAAACGCGTCCGCCCACGTTGACGAACCTGGCAAAAGCTAAATTATCTACAAATTTACAAATAAACAACAAATTAAATTTAAAAACAATCAAAGTAAAAATTCAAATTCAATAAAATCATTTTCAAAATGCAAAATGAAAAAGTAAATTTGGAACATGACAATACTTTTAAAAATTGTTTAAAGTGATATAAATACCATAAAATTCAAATTAAAAACATTAATTAAAGTTGAAGTATAAAATATTATAATAATTAAATTATAATAATTTAATTATAAATTAAAATAAAACATAAAATAATATACTGGGTGTAAAGTATAAAATATACATTTTATATTTTTTGCATAGGAAATTAAAAAACATTTTTTGGAAATTTTTTTTATCCGGCAAAATGTGAATCTGCTAAAAAATATAAGATGCCATTTAAAACACAAGGTTGATCTTTAAATGACCTTGAAAAAGTCAATAAATTAAAAAACAATTATGCCATATTCTTTTCCCCTTACTTATCCTACAACTTTTGTCCGAAACATTTTTTCATCTGACTTTTAGATTTTGAGATATTAATTGATGGAAGTTTTAAAATGTACACCCAGCATGTATTATAAGTTATAACTTATTATATTGTCGTGTTACAAAATTCTTTTTTTGATTTTTAATTTTGAAATACAATACATATTAATAAAATTTATTATTCTTGTAAATAATTATTGTATCTACCTAATTGTTGTTAGTTGTTTGAATAATTAATATTAAAATAAAATTATATGTACAAAAATTGTTCTCTAAATATTTCTTGGATGCAGTATGGTTACAATTCTCCTCCCCCCAGCCCCGTAGCCAGATTGAATGATTAGGACAGGCTTGCAGTAGGCTCACGAAAAGTCCAATTAAGAGCTTCTTTATTTTAAAAATAAAAAGTATACACATTAAAAAAGTTGTAAACGTCGGTTTTTCTCATCATTAAATTTGTGCAGAACTAAGTCTAAATCCAATGCTTTTGTACGAATTTTTTCATACGCAATAAGCGTTAAATTGGGCATTCGTTGGTGGCACATAGAAAGTCGCTGTGGACGGTTGATTCTTGTTAACACAGAGAAGGTGGACTCGCAGGTAGCAGTACTACATCCAAAAGTTCGGGCAGTTGCTAATAATTTATAAGTATCGGCGAATGCTACTCGTTGCTGAAAAATTATCTCAAATACTGTGATATTTGGATTTTCCTTCTTTTGGGTTTCAATAAATCTATTCACCACTATAATTTCTTCCGGTGATGGAAGTTGGATCCCTAAAGTTTGCAAATATTTGACTTTTTCCAAATTAATAATTTCTTCTTCGGCACTGGAAACTGCAATTAGGAGTGCATTATTTTCCGTAAATCTTCTGTTCATTTCACTCAAAATGACATCAAGAGTTTCATAAAAGATTGCCTTGAAATTTTGGTCAACATCTGATCTTTCACCAATTAGATCATATACCAAATATTGCTCCAGCGTTGTGTTTCGTATCCTTCGTCTTTTGATGGGAGGTTCTTCTTCATCAACATAAAAATCAGTGTCAATTTTGGTACCAATTTCTTGATAAACATCATCGTTTCTGTTCAGAGAGAGTTCAGAGAATTCACTACCGAGGTCATGACAACTACCGCATCTTTCAAACTCGCTTCGTGAGCCTGAAGTAATTTATCAGCAGGCTGAATGGTTTCTAAAATTTTTTTATCAAAACCATGCAAAATCGAAACTCTTTGGATTGAACAATTTTTAGCATCCCAATACTTTCTACAACGTAATCACCATCTACATCTCTGCTTTTCCACACTTTTTCCAGTGCCTGGATTATTTGCACATAATTGTTGTAAATTATGCGAGTAACATCCAAATGACCACTCCAACGTTGCTCCAAAAGACGACATAACGCATTCCCATCGTAGAACTTCGAAATACTTCCTTTTTTCAAAAACATATATAGCATAGAGCATTGATCGAAATATTGCCTAATATTTGATATTTCTTTTATGGCTTATACAAGTACCAGGTGCAATCTATGATTGTAACAATGCACGTAAGGTATTGTTCTGTTCAAATTCTTTTGGATCAACGCTTGCACTCCGCCTTTCTCACCACTCATAACCGCTGCTCCGTCATAACACTGACTTAGGATTTTAGAAGTATCTAAGCCATAATCATTAAGAACCTGCAAAGTTAAATTTGTAAATGTTTTGGCTTCTAAATCAACGCAAGTCTTTATCGCTAAAATTGACTCTTTCACTTTTCCACCTAAAACGTATCTAACTCCAATTGCGATGTTTTCTCGATTGTTTTTATCGTGTGTACCGTCCTCTAAAATACTGAACCATGGAACATCAGCTTTGCGAATATCACCAACGATACTTTGAGATACCATTTCTGCCATTATGTCAATCAAATTATTTTGTATCTCAGGAGATAAATACGTAGCATTAGCTGGTGTGCGCTTATAGTATTCAGCAAGTTTTGTATCTTTAAGCAATGTATATTGAAAAAGACTACTAAATAAACCGTTTTCGTGACCTTCATCGATATCATATGTTCCGCGAAATGCTAATTCATTTACGGCCAAAAACTGTATAACTTCAACAATTGACTTGACATAATATCTATGACCTTCAAGAACGTCGTTGTTAATCATAGTTGACACCATTAAATTGTCTTTTTGGCGTTTCTCTTTTTCATGCCACATCATTACAGCGGTTATATGAACTTCTGAAGATGCGTGTTTTTCAATACCTTTTTCTTTAGTTAAAGCCATTTTCCAGTTACAAAGTACAGATTTAATTAAAAAAAATTTAAATTAAAACAGAAAAAAGATGGCCCCGGCCTGCGGCCAGGGCAGGCTTAAACTTTTCTAGGGCAGGCTCAGCCTGCCCTGGCGTACCCCTGGCTACGGGGCTGCCTCCCCCCCCCCTTAAAATCTGGGATTCAGCATCTGGTAGTTCCGCTACTGATTGAGCTACTACTGTTTACTATTTACTTTATGTTTATTATGTATTTCACAATATGTTAAGGTAGGTAGGTACCATGTAGGTACCACATTCAATTGCTTATATAGTTATTGCTATTATTATCAAACTGTACGTTTGCCACATTTTCTCGTTATCTCCCTTGTGTTGCTTTTAAGTTACGACTAACGAAGTTTCATTTCGTAATTTTACAAATGCTTAATTTTCTTGAAATTTTATTTTATTGACGTTCATAAATTTGAAAACTATGTTTTGGTTCTGCGTTTCGGTTATTGTAGCATGTGCAATCGTGATATATTTTAAGTTTTTGGAAAAAATAAATAACGAAGCTGAATGGGAGTTGATTGGAGAAATAACAAATATTTTTATTTATCCTATCGATGGTGGTCCAGCCCTAAATGTAAGGCGAGCTATTTGTACAAATAGTGGACTTCGAAATGCCGTAATGGTGGACAGGTACTATACAGTAGGTACAATAACTAAAACTTCAAAAATTCTATAAATTTATATTTTTAGAAGCATAATAGCTTATTCGGCAAGTAGTAAATCGGCAATTTTGAATCTAGACAATGTTAAAATTTTTGAAAATCGCAAATATTTATTTACAAATTTAAAACAGGCCACTGCTTTATTCCATCAACAAATGGAGAATTCAGTTGAAAAACCCGATGAAATTGAAATGTAAGTTTTTAACATTGTAGATAATTATTAAAAGTAAAAACCTGATAGAAATCGATTTTAGTGATTACTTAGGTGATCCTATAAAAGTAGTACCATTTCCCATATCGGTGCATCTGGCTACTCTTCTAATGTGTTTAACAAATGAAATTAAATTATGTTATTTTGAAGCCAAAAAAAGGCGACGATTTATGAAAAGAATACTAAATAAACTGAAAAAAATCCAAGACATAACTGTTAATGTGAGTTTCTGTTCACACAACTTCCAGCATATCCTGTTGCTTGATGCCTTTTATTTTAGGGATTTGCTTCCAACTATTCAAATTTCACATTGATTGATGCTAACAGCTTTCAAGAATTACGAAATACAATTGGACCAGGAGCTTCAACTCAGATTAGTTTCAACCCACAACTGATAGTTAACGGACAAATTCCTTCTAACGCGACTGTCCTGAGAATAGGAGATGCAACAAGTAAGATTAAATTTACTAACATTGTTCCCTGCAACATTGTTTTACCAACGGTAGGAAAAATTTCACAACATTTCTGTTTGTTTGGATTTAACATGGAGCTGAAGACTCGAACTTTAAATTCATGTGAAAGTACAGCAAAACATGGTGTCACGATTCACTTAGGTGATCAAGTTTACGTAAAAAACAATATTTCTCGTGCTTTCTGATCTTTTTATACTTCGTAATTTTTATATTTAGAACCTTGTACGAAATATTTTTTTTTATATTTTTTTAGCAAAACTTTTATAATAAATAGTAAAACTCTCTTACCTACTAATGTCAATTTAACTATTTCTACTAAATAAATTCACAAAGAAAAGGAATTTTATTTGTTTTGAATTCATGGGAAAACGGTTTGAAACTTGAAAGAGATCTTTCGACCAAACTTTGAAGAGTAATTGAAAATACAAATTAATATAAATACAAATAAAAATTAAATTGCGAGTAAAATTTCAAAGGAAAACTTTAGGTTTCCATAAGCGCAACTAGGTCCAATATTTTGGGGAGACTACAAAAGTAATTACTTTTTTTTTAACTCTTTACGTTTTGTTTTCAAGCCGACACTGGCTTCAATCAATTAATTTTTCTCAAAGAACTCTTAAAGAGCTCTTTTTTCTGATGAATTCAGAAAAGAGTTCTTGTAGAAATCAGAAAAGAGAGTTCTTTTAGAAGTCAGAATTAAAAGCTATTTCTGAATTCAAAAAAAAAGAGCTCTTTAATAGTTCTTGTTAAAGACAATTTAAAACAATTACTAATTTTACATTAATTTTTTATTAATTTAAAAAAAAAACAAAAAATATAAAAATTCATTACAATCATCTGGTTTGCTGAATCACCGGCAACCGGCAACAAAAGGTACAACTTTTGGGTAAATTTCTGCTAGTATTGGATACAGTTGACTTTTTGAGCTTTTTCATATTGGCAAGCCATCGATGTGCACATTAATCCGGATAATTTCTTTAAACTGACTCATATCAATAACCTTTAGTTGATCAATTAATCCTTTTTGTAGTCCATAATGAAAATATTCTCCAGTAGCAACAGCACGGACAGTGGTGTTTTTAGGAGCATATATAAAATAGTTTTCAAAACTAATTCTTTGCAGTCGATTCATTTTAACTTTTAGACAATTCGTCAAACCGGCGTTTTCTTAACATCCTGGTGAAAATTATTTTCAATTTACAAAAAATAATAAATTATGACATTCATTTTTTTTATTTCATTAATACATTACCTGTAAAATAGACTGATGTGTTATAATTAGTCTGAACCATAAATATAAATTGAGTTGGAAACAAAATGGGAAATGTCAACAAAAACTGTTTCGAATTTTGTAGGTTACGTACTATAAAACATGTGCATGTTATACCACCAAACGCATGCGTCATATTTAATCCAACCAAACCTTAGAATAAAAGACTTCTAAAAGAGCTCATATTTTTGACGTCTTAGGAAGTCAGAAAAAAAACTTCTTAAAGAACTCATATTTTTGACGTTTTAGGAAGTCAGAAGAAAGACTTCTTATAGAACTCATATTTTTGACATCTTACGAAGTCAGTAAAAAGACTTCTCAAAGGGCTCATATTTCTGACTTCTTACAAAGTTAGAAAAAAGACTTCTTCAAGACCTCTTAATTGAGAGTCCTGAAAAATGAAGTCGTTCAGACATCATATTTAGAGTTGTTAAAGACGTCTTTAAAAAGACTTCTTTAAGAAATCTTTCTGACTTGTATGTTTGCTGGGAAGTGAATGGTTTTTATTCTTCAATTATTTCATGCTTTAAAACTTTGGCAATTTCTTAAATAATATAATACTCGAAGTTAGTACCGGACAACTCATATGTGTTGTCGACATTGTTGTCGTTGAATGAGGCAACTTTTACTAAACATAACAAACTCCCCCTCCCCCTGCGGATACAGAGTGTAAGCAATAGGAGCGATTGCCCCACGCTGAGTCAAGCAAAACCGAAGTACTTTATCAATTTTTTTATACAGAAAAATAAATTTTCTGGAAGGTAAGTAAAATCTGACAAAAATTGCCTCCCTCCACACACAATTCTGTATCAATACCTGAACTCTCTCGTAATTAAAACCCGTTCCGAGCTCTCAAATTATGAAACCTGGCTTCTCTCGACCCGCGAAACTTCAGTTGTTCCTGAACTTACTTTTTTAGCGGCGAAAATAATTAGTTCGGACTGTAATCGGTTACAATCATTCTATGTTGAATGCAACCAATATGTCACAAAAGAAAAAAGTTGAGAACTGCTGTCCTAAACCATCTCAGGAAATCCAATTCATAATATTTCAGAAAAACCACAACTAATCGGCAGTTGCATTAAAGGGTAAAAGGCAATGTATTTCTCGGGTATACGTTAAATTTTGTTTGAATATTTAAAATTTAAATTACAGTTTTTCGGGTCTTCGAAAAATGCAGTTTTCCACATGTGATTGACACGTGCAGCCATCTACCGTAAAACTCGATAACTAAATAATCGACCTAAAGATAAAAACAAAGGATAGCAGATCGGTAGAGAAGGTACGAAACAAATATGGCATTTGATGGCATATCAGAACGCGATTAGACCTCGGAAGTAGTGTAGTTTGTCTATGAAAACTGTAAATTGTTCGATAATGTAATTTGCTACTTTTATAATGTATAATTTAGTTTACTGTGTGTTATAAATTTTTTGAAAGTGATGTACTGTTTACTGCAATTTTCATTAATTTAACCTTGTTTATGTGTGTGTGTATGTAAAAGTGTGATTTCTAGTCATTACAAGTGAATTTGTAACAATCTGGAGATAAAGGGTATGATTTCCAGTCATGGGTGCACAGAATACCAAGGAAAGAACCGTTTCTGTTGGAACACATTCTGTTAGAGCTAACAGAAATAGACCTAGGGTTAAAGATGGTCGACAAATCACTTCAAATATCTTCACAGAACACAACGGTATGAATCATTTAATTATTTATTTACTTTTCCGCACTTTCCGTCGATTATTATTCAATAATTATTAATGTTTCTGCAACGAAACTAGTTGCTCAATTTTCGTAAAATAACAAACCAAATCTTTTTGTCAACATTCGCTGGAGGTACCTACTGACGTGTGCCTAACTGTCACTCTCCAAATAGTTACATGTTTTTATTTCTTATGTCGAATTCGAAATTTTGCAATTAGTGAATTTACAATAATTTTATAATTATACAAAACCAAGAAATAATAACAATTTCTCATGTTTTAATTTCTGCAAGGTTATTGACAAGAAAGTAGGTGGTCAATTTTTTATCTAGATAAATCGTATTGTCTGTAAAACAGATTACAATATTTAACAGGTGTACAAGACGAAAGTTTTATTTGATACAGGGCGGCGACAATAATTCGAAAGTCCTGCATCTGACAATGATTGCTGGTTTTGTCATCTAGGTACCTACCCATAACGTTTAATTATTTTTAAATAAATAAATCAAAACTTTTGCATTACCTTCACATTTTAATTTTTTATAAAAAATAATTAAATAAAAATATTGACGATGACAATAATATTATTTATCCCGTTTGACGAATGTCATTGGTTAGGGGCGTTCACACCACTAAAATATCGACCGTTTTTTACAAATTTTAAGATCTGCTGCTACCCATTAACTTTCTTTTGTTTTATAATATTAAAAAATATTTACTACAACTACAAATTTTATCGATATTTTTGTGTTCTTTTCATAAAAGTTCACCTCCGCACGTCTGTCGTGAGATAACAAGAATCGCAAATAAGCAACAGCAAGCATGCAACAATCTTGTCTAATAAAAAACTACTCACGTTTATTATACGATCAAGTAGATTAAATTCAAATTTTTCAAATATTTGTGATTTACCGAAAAGACAATAAATGAGAAAACTAACCTCAATATTTTATTGTTACAATATTTTCCAATTAAACATCAAAGCGAATTACTGCATAAAACAAAGCCAAAATATTGTATGAGCAACGACAATGCCCCCCAGTAGCATACCAAATTATTTTATTTATGAAATCGATAGATTATTATTTTCCTGTGACATTTCCTATCTATTTTTAGAGAGGCTTAATTGAATTATATTGAAAAATTATTTAATATATTTTTAAAAATACTGAACAAGTAATATCAATTAATTATAATCCACATCCGAATAGTGGGTTTCCCGGTTTTTGTTCAGATTTCTAATCCAATGACTCAAAATAATTTATCTGCAGTCATGATATTTTCTGCATCAAAGATCTCGTTTTGGATCTGCTGTACCTACTGAAATTTTTCTTCTGGTCTGTTGCTTAATTTAATTGACAAACCATATTGTATTGTTTATATTTCAATATCTCGAACATAATTTGTTGTACGGCTGATTTAAACACGAAAAATGTTGACTCTGTACATGGTAACGTTCAGAAGCGTCAACCGTAGCTAGGAGCTTTCTCGTAGCATTTGATTACGAAAACGTTTTTTCCTTGGATTGGAACCATTTTATAATTGAAATTACAAAATGTATTTCAAAAAGTATTGGACCGTTACTGATAAAACTAAAGTTCATGGATTATGGTTTGGAATGTCTTTACCATTTATCATATTTCTTGCAATCCTTTTGGAAACTGTGATTTTGTAAAAATTGATCAAAATAAAGCGATATATTAGTTGTGTAGGTATTTAGATACATAAAAACATATTTCTGTGCTATCATATTATTATAAAACATTCGCTCTCGTGACAATTTGAAAAGAAAATATTGTATTCAGTCGACCATGATCGATTGATATTCAAGTGGAACTCAATTTCTTTGAACTTCTCCTTCAAATCGGTGTTCATATATTTCACATTTTTTAGATTGCTTCTAACGTAGTAGTCATAGATTGTCTTTTTTTTTTCGAATAATTTTTGAACTAAACGATTTATCAGAAAAAATTTTGGATCTTTGATCTTTGACGCAAAGATAATCTTTGTTCAGCATGCTGACGTTATAAATTCGAAAGCTTTTAAGTTCCTGGGTTTTATTATCCCCAGTTATGGTAATATCTCTGGTAGTACATAGTACTGATGTAATCAAAATTTTTGTACTACGCCATAATGTTCGTGGACAGTGGCGGATTTAGGGTCGGCTGCGCCCTAGGCCCTGTCCGATGTGGCGCCCTGTTTGCTTGATAGTAATTATTATAAATAAAACATTAATATATACGAATATTAAAACCCTGGTGAAAATATTTCTCTGAAAACTCTGAATTAGACTTTTGCAGAGTTTGTAAGACTTCTACAGACTTTGTTTTACTTTTTCAGAGAAATATTTCCTAACCTAAATCCTGACCTAACCTAACCATGTTTGGAACGAAAATATTAGCTCCATCCCCAGTTTAAATTTAGATTTGTAAAAAAACTGTAAAGGTGCTAGCATGAATATTTGGGTGTTAACCAGTGCTAGCTTAGCACTCTAGCATAGATTGCGGAGCTAGCTTTTTAACAATTCAAATACTTTCCTGAAATTTGTTCATAGATTCACAACCAAGCTAAACTGAATCAATTTTTAATTTTAATTTTTCTTTAAATTTCATAACTTCTAAAAGTTTCTTGCCTCTAAAGTTTAGGCGCCCCTAGAATTTTGCCGCCCTAGGCCCGGGCCTCACGGACCTAAGCGTAAATCCTGCACTGTTCGTGGATATCTAGACCATAGATTATGCTTCTATCATCTGATTTCCAATCTATCTTGCTTTTGGGGTGTTTGGCATATTTGCAAGATTGTGTTATGGGTTACTTTCATCTTTGGACAGTTAGTGTAGGATATTCTGCATTGATAGTCGTCACTAAACAGTTCTTCTAAATGTGATACCTATTTACTCGAATAGTTCGAGAACTAACTGCAATGCTATTTTCAAGTTTCACTCATAGGTAGCTGCATTGGAGTGATTAATTTAATTGCTATATTTACGTACAAATTTGCACATCATATTTTTATAATTATAACTTTCTGTAATTGCGTTCACACATTGAAAAATTCGAGAGAGATTGAATAAACATGTTATATAATTTTCACTTGCACTCGCGAGACATCGAAGATTTTTATTGAAACTAGTAGAACGAATCGTTTAGGTTTTTCTTGAAAGATATAGTGATAATCAGGGCCGATTTATCCATTAGGCAAGAAAGGCAGCTGCCTAGGGCGGCAGTCTTTTAGGGGCGGCAAAAATACTAATTAATTCTAATAAAAAATGCAACATAAATAGAAACTAGATTGTAATAATTGTACTTATTTAAAAATCATATTACATTATGTAGAAAACATAAACAATTTTTTAAGTGCCGCGTGGTAATGCAAGAGTAAATAATAAATAAATAATATATAATAGTAAATAATAAATTGTAAATAATAAAAATAAGCGAAGAACAAAAAACTGTCTACTGTTTAAGTAAATAAATTTGTTATTTTGCTAATAAATAATATGCTGTTATAAGAAGTTCAAATTTTAGTTTTAAGGGGGCGGCAGAAAAGAATATGCCTAAGGTTCTCACATGCCTTAACGCGGCCCTGGTGATAATGAAAATGAAGCCAACAATAGAAAAAAATAGTAGAAATAAGTAAATTTGTGAATGGCTTTTAGGGGTCGAAACCTCTTTAACCCTCTCAGTAGGCCTACCAAACAAACCGTCGGTTTTAAGAGGTAATAAAAATGTGACGCGCAGGTTTGGATAAACGAGGTGTAGGGAAAAAAATTAGCCGAAAGAGGAATTCACATTTAGGATTTTCAACAGGGAAAATGTAAAGCAAAGTGGAAGTATTTAAAGTTTATTATGTTCTAAAGCTAAAATTGCCAAAATTACTAAAAAATTGTAAAATATTACTTAAATATAATTCAGTAATTCAAATCAGAGTTGATTTCTAAAAAAAAATCGCTCTAGTCTTTGTTCATTTCCAACGTTCCAATGCGAGAGAAAACGGGATATGAATCTTATGTCTGTGTAATATACATTATAACCTTACATGGTGACGAAGACGGGATCTCGTATATTTCGGTGCGAGAGATTTGATGCGTGCCCAGTTCGGCGTCAAACTTATTCGGTGCAAGCTCTATTTTGTGAAGGAGTTATCCTGCACAGTTTTAGAATAAAAATAAAAAGGAATTATGAAAATAGATGAACTTAATTTTGTACAAAATATGCAGAGGCATTTATATGGTATGGCTCTACGTCAAAATTTCGACAATGAAGTCGACATTTGTCTCTCGGTCGTATTTGGGAGCAACTTAAGTTGAAAAACGGAATTAGCTGCCTTGGCTAACGTGGTTTGTACAAAATTACATAAACTTACTAAACAGAGGAGACTATTATGACCGAGGAGTTCAGTTATTTTCTGCATATGGAATGTAGTATGTATGATCGTACCTTAAACAATTTTGATCGCACGAATAATTTTACAAACGTTACGAACAAAAGAATACAATGTGAACTGGGCTCGACTTATCCGACAGTTTGAAAATTTATTGCTGGGCTAAAGAAAGTGCAAAAAGGTCGTGATATTTATTGCGAAAATTGGATGCTGGAAATTCTCCAATAGATTAAATAAGTTCTTAAATTATTGAAAAAATACAGGAATTTGGATAGGAAAATTTTAAGAATTGTGGAAGATTTTTACAATAGAAATATTATTGATTAACTACGGGGATTTGGACATAACTTTGAGACGCGCGATCAATGTTGTAGTCTTTCTAACTTTTTTATAAAAATTTAATAAAGTAAGAAATATTTAATTAGTAGTTGTAATATTATATTTCACTGATTGAAGCTCCCTTCCCCTCATACCAAATACAATAATAATAATATACAATTAATTTTTACTGAAAATTCTCAAACATGATTGTGTTTTGATAACACTAGATACGACAAGGACATAAGCTCCTTAGGGAGCTATGGATAGGAGCTAAGGAGGGATGGATTGTAACAGGAACAGTTGCTTCACCGAGGCGTTTGATAATTTTTCCAACAACATACGTTATTATACCTAGTCATCTCGAATTCGCCTCTTTTAAAATAACTAGAAATAGTTTCTGAGGACATTCTAACTTCTTTTTAAACTTTATGCTTCAAGTAGTTATCAGACGAGAGACGACACACGGGTGTTAAGAGTTCATCTGTTCCTGTAGTTTAGATAACTTGGGTGGTGTTCCAAAGCCACTATTAGTAGATTATTTAATGTAGTTAGCTATACTGCATCACTTCTCAGGTGTGCCTGTGGCCCTGTTTAATTATTAATCATACGACAGTCTGTCTGCTTAACAGGGGAGCAGAGAGACACGTTTGCTCCGACTAAAAACTTCAAATGTTTTAAAACAAAAAAAATTATTATATTTAATTAATTTACTTTTCCTGCCGGTGACGGTTGCCCGTCAAGCCACCTACAGCGAAGTTAAACAATTGCTCCCTCAAATAGTAATTTAAAGTCTAGTTTTTTTAACGTTTTGTGTAAAACTTGCCCCCTCAAAAACATAAATGTGAAAAATATGGCCAAATTCCTATCCCAAAAAGGTTAGCCATTGGAAGTTGCGAAATCCAGCATAAATGGCCAAGTTTTCTGGGCATAAGAAAAAGTGGTGTAGTTGCCTACATAAACCAACATTTTAATAGTCTGTTTCTTAAAATTCCTTTGTTTGTACCTTGTTTCTTGTTTTTACTTGGCAAGAAATGAATGAAAAACTTGCCATATGTAAAACACTTCGTTCTATTATGCGGGAGGTTTTGATATAATGCGGTTATGTACAACAAGATTCCAACGAAAACCGCCTTACTAATGGTTCTTCTATGCTATTTATATTGTGACTTACATTATCACAACATTTGCCGTGACAAGCACAAACAGCTGCTGACAAGCCGCCATGTTGAATTCAACTGAGATTTCATTGGAATCCCAATTGCCATATATCCTTGTGGTTTCCATATAGTCCAGTACAAATTAACCGCGTTGTAGGAGGGTTGACTGAATTTCAAATTCAAGGTACCCAGAAAACGAAAACTAGGGATGTTACAAGCACACACTATATTGAACAGGGAAAGTAACGTGGGGCTCGCGCAGAATTTACATAATATAAGGTGTCCGCCACAAACTTAGTGAAATATTTTTTATTTATACTGTAAAAAAGTAAATTATTCATATCCAGTCGAGATTTCTAATTATGTTTAATCGTTTTTTGTTTATCAATAATACAACGTTTTCCGCTTATGAACACAGGAAAAGGAAAAAAAATTTTTGTTGCACTTTGTACAAGTAAAGTAACCTTAAAATCAGTTTTTGTTTTTATTTAAAAATATCGTCACTCTCTGCCGCAATACCTCCAATCACCAGCACACCAAATTTTGTCCGGAGATACGATGACATAATGTTCATTTTTGTTATCTATTGTGGTAGCCTTAACAAAGATATCGGTAGCCCTGGCAAAGATATCTATATGTATCACCCCCTACCCTAAATCTATCTATAAAAGTTTTTTTAACAAAATCTAAAATGAAAAAAATTTTTTATTTTTGTACGCCACTGAATTTTTTCCAAAATTTTTATATACGTCACATAATACCGTAAGAAGTCACAAATAAAATTTCTCCAAGATTGGTACAACAAATTTTTTCGGTCATCTAGCGGATTTTTCGAAAATAAATTTTTGTAAATTACTGACTGTCGATTTACTGATTCTGAAAACATTTGCGAAAAAATTTAACAAACAGCCTAAACTTGGTCGCTACCTAGTGGCAGAACCTTTTACTTATAAAGTAACGTTCCGTCAGTCCGTACGACGATATTATAAAATATTTCCCACCGAACCACCTATTTTTGTATTCTAAAATTAATTGTTACAAGCCCTAAACTCAATTCTTATGCTGCACTCGGTATACAAATCAACATTAACCTAATTTTGACACATATGTCACAAAATTATGACGTTTATTAAAATTTTGAATATATTGTTTTATTTTTGCCAGCCATCTGACCAATTCTCACAAAAAATATAAAAATTAAGATTTCAGTTAATATTTTCTATAATTTTTCTGACCTGCCCCGCCCTGTTACAATTGGCTCGGTTTGTTTTCTCACCAATACTTATACTTTCAAAGCTCCATCGACACACCAAATTTTAGCTGAATCGGTTAAACATTTCCGGAGATACGACGACATTTTCATTTTTTTTTATTTATTTTATTGTGGTGGCCCTGGTGAAGATTTCTCTGGCAAAACCTTATTTTCACCATTCCAGCCCACGAGGCATACGTCCAATAAGTTTGATTGCAATCGACGCAGAAATGCCGGAGAAAATCGATCGACAAAAACTTTTTTCATGTTTTTGCCAAAAAAGTTAATTTTATTTTTTTCATGTTGCATTAGTGATTTCTATCGAAGTATTACATATGCTCTCATATCCATTAGGATCAATGTACCTACGTACCAAATTTGGGTAAGATCCCTTCAGCATTTCTTGAGTTATTCACTCTTAAAGTTTCAACTTTGACAACTTGTGATTTTTGACAGACGACAAATAGAAGATTAATTTTACCTATTCTGGATAAAGCCTTTTAAGGCCTTTAAAATAACATATCGCAAGACAAAATATTTTTTTAAAATCCCGTATTATTTTCTTGTGGTGGCACTCCTGATTGATAGATCGCGACGAAAACCTTATTTTCACCTTTCCACCGTGAACCCTACCACCATACCAAATTTGGTCGTAATTGGTTGAATGGTTCGGAAGCAAATCGATCGACAAAATTTGACGACCGACAGACAGACAGACCGACACAGAAATTTTTACCTCCAATCAATTTTAAAAAAAAATTGGAGGTATGGTAATCGAAAAAAAATTTCAACTTTTTTTTTTTGCATTTTCGAGATCACCGTGTTCAGAAACGTCAAGATTTGCAAAAAGTAAAATAAAAATTTCTGTGTCGGTCTGTCTGTCTGTCGGTCGGTCTGTCGGTCGTCAAATTTTGTCGATCGATTTGCTTCCGAGCCATCCAACTAATTACGACCAAATTTGGTATGGTGGTAGGGTTAGGTGAAAAGGTGAAAATAAGGTTTTCGTCGCGATCTATCAATCAGGAGTGCCACCACAAGAAAATAATACGGGATTTTAAAAAAATATTTTGTCTTGCGATATGTTATTTTAAAGGCCTTAAAAGGCTTTATCCAGAATAGGTAAAATTAATCTTCTATTTGTCGTCTGTCAAAAATCACAAGTTGTCAAAGTTGAAACTTTAAGAGTGAATAACTCAAGAAATGCTGAAGGGATCTTACCCAAATTTGGTACGTAGGTACATTGATCCTAATGGATATGAGAGCATATGTAATACTTCGATAGAAATCACTAATGCAACATGAAAAAAATAAAATTAACTTTTTTGGCAAAAACATGAAAAAAGTTTTTGTCGATCGATTTTCTCCGGCATTTCTGCGTCGATTGCAATCAAACTTATTGGACGTATGCCTCGTGGGCTGGAATGGTGAAAATAAGGTTTTGCCAGAGAAATCTTCACCAGGGCCACCACAATAAAATAAATAAAAAAAAATGAAAATGTCGTCGTATCTCCGGAAATGTTTAACCGATTCAGCTAAAATTTGGTGTGTCGATGGAGCTTTGAAAGTATAAGTATTGGTGAGAAAACAAACCGAGCCAATTGTAACCGGGCGGGGCAGGTCAGAAAAATTATAGAAAATATTAACTGAAATCTTAATTTATATATTTTTTGTGAGAATTTGTCAGATGGCTGGCAAAAATAAAACAATATATTCAAAATTTTAATAAACGTCATAATTTTGTGACATATGTGTCAAAAATAGGTTAATGTTGATTTGTATACCGAGTGCAGCATAAGAATTGAGTTTAGGGCTTGTAACAATTAATTTTAGAATACAAAAATAGGTGGTTCGGTGGGAAATATTTTATAATATCGTCGTACGGACTGACGGAACGTTACTTTATAAGTAAAAGGTTCTGCCACTAGGTAGCGACCAAGTTTAGGCTGTTTGTTAAATTTTTTCGCAAATGTTTTCAGAATCAGTAAATCGACAGTCAGTAATTTACAAAAATTTATTTTCGAAAAATCCGCTAGATGACCGAAAAAATTTGTTGTACCAATCTTGGAGAAATTTTATTTGTGACTTCTTACGGTATTATGTGACGTATATAAAAATTTTGGAAAAAATTCAGTGGCGTACAAAAATAAAAAAATTTTTTCATTTTAGATTTTGTTAAAAAAACTTTTATAGATAGATTTAGGGTAGGGGGTGATACATATAGATATCTTTGCCAGGGCTACCGATATCTTTGTTAAGGCTACCACAATAGATAACAAAAACGAACATTATGTCATCGTATCTCCGGACAAAATTTGGTGTGCTGGTGATTGGAGGTATTGCGGCAGAGAGTGACGATATTTTTTTTTACTTTTTGCAGATCTTTACGTTTCTGAACACGGTGATCTCGAAAATGCAAAAAAAAAAGTTGAAATTTTTTTTCGATTACCATACCTCCAATTTTTTTTTAAAATTGATTGGAGGTAAAAATCCGTTAAATTTTATCAACAAAAGCTAAAATTTTACAGAGAAGTGTAATTTGTAAATGTAAATAATTGTAAAACAAATTACAGAAGCTATTCGTTTTGTCTCGTCTAGTACTACCCTCTCCTAAATTGAAAATCCTTTGTTGCGTAAAGGTGTGTGAAAATTTTAGGTTTCTTGTGACTATAGCACGTAAAGGCTTGATTTAAAATAAAATATGCCTTGCCAGAAAGGCAGAAGTTGATTATTAAGAATAAATTCATATTAATTTTAGGCATTTGCATTATGCATACCAGCCATTATCTATTAGATTCTAAGATTATCTTAAATATTTTACATGCACATATTATTATGTAGAATGTAAATTATCTTCTGGATGTTTGTACGGCCTTTTTGTCGCCCTTGAGGTTCTGCGCCAAGTGCTATGCACCCCATTTGACGTCGCTCTCTATTCTAGATGTGAATTTTGTCTCTTTTTTTCTGTGCACTTCAAGTGATAAGTAAAACGCAACTGACTGTAAAACGTGAATTTTAAACCCTTGGAAGTATCGTTCAACTCGAATGATAGAGGATAACAAAAAATAGAATTTATTTAGAATCTTGCCCGAACACGTTCCGACTTGTCTCATGTCTTTCACAATCCTGTGCTTTTCAACCTCGTTTTATATACAGGTATACACACCTTACCCATAGACCGACTATTGATTATTTTACGTGTGATAAATAGTAGTAATTTTTTTAATATTGCACAATATTTTGTATGTATGTATACTGAAACTTGGAATTTGTAGATTTCCACATTATTTCAATTTGCGGAAGACAATACATGTTATAGTATAATAATTGTAATTCTAACAATAATTTATTTTGAAATTTAATCTACATTTGTATTATCTACCTAATCTACATTAAGCATTGGTGGTTAGCAGTTTCCCAACTCTTATCTTTCAACATTGCTTTCTCTCTTTGACGGTATAATTTCCGTTTGAGGGTTGCTTGCTTTAAATTAGTGAAGGACTTGTGACAGCCACTAATCATTGATCATTTAATTAATTATGTAACGAGACTTTACAGTCTGTTTCCTGTATAAAGTCGAAATCGTTAATGCCTTTGAATTTTTCTTTGTTTTTCATTTTAGCTTGCAATATTATTTGATATTATTTATAATTTACTAATTTATTGTAATTGATAGGTATATGGATTTTACAGAATTACAAACATGCTTATCGTTATTTTTTAAATATGATAACAATAAACAAAGCAAGATTAAAATTAATATATTGTGTACTATAAACTATAATGTAAATTATTACCCAGTAAAATTTTAAAATTAGTTGCTAAAAGCCTCGCTGAGAGCTTATTGTAAATTTCGATTTGTATTGTTAATTATTTAATCCATTAATTTTAAATGAAATATTCCTATTAGATTATGTTTACTGAAATAATTTTTTCTAGACAGACTGAACTACATTTAGGCTAAGTAAACACAAAGACATACTTTATATTGATTAATTTTTCACCTTTTAACTGCTCATTACAACAGGTGGATGTGGGATTCGAACCCACGAGTTTTTGTTTTTGCAGTTGCTGCTTGCATTCACCACTAGCCCACTCCTGATCTCTAATGTTTTGATTGTTAAAAAGTTTTTTTAATAGATTCGCTATAATAATATAGTATATTTAAAAAAATAAAACCGAAAGGTAAAAATCAATAATACTACAGAAATTTTATCTGTGAAATATAAATGATGTTTCGCAATTCTAGATGTTGAGCAGAAAAATGCTAATACTTTTTTTTATCAAACTGTCCAGTAACGAAAATATTATTGTAGGGTAGATTTCTTAATTTTCTCGAAAATTAAATTGGAACAGAATGTATTGGAATCGATAATATTAATATTGAAAAATGAACGTTACATTGGATGTCAATGTATGAATGCAAAATTATATTCTGTTACATGTTTCTTCTTTAGCTAATACAATTATTATTATATTAGTTATCTTGGTTTATCTTATTTACAATTAAGTGGTTAAATCATTTTAGTAGTAGCTCATCGCCTTTTAAAACATTTTGGTTTTTTTTTAAATGCATTATCATTAATTTGTATTTACTTCGAGAACCGTCAAGATAAATTATTATTGATTAATTTGTTAATTTTTGACATATCCTGATTAAGCTGTGATAAATTATAAATATTAGCAGAATGAGAAAGTTTTTTAATAATATAATACATATCGATATGATAGCATGCAGCCGTTTGAATTCACAAACATTTCACTTCCTGCTTTGAAATAAAAACTTCCTTCGATTTCGAGTTCTTTATACAAATATGGGAACTAGGAAACCCTTCCTAAATCCTTACATATTGCTACGATAGTAAGTTTGTTCAAGTTCAATTCAGTTCCTGTTTACTTGGGGTGCTTAAAGTATAATTAGTTTGGCTAGTATGGAATATTACATTTTCATATTATTATGTATAGTTAACTTGTTATAAAAACAATACATAATTTAACAATGATCCTTGGATCTGCCTACGTCTGTGTGATATTAATTTTATCTTAAAATACTTTCGTTTAAATTTATCGAAAATTTGATGAGTCTATCAAATCCATTTTCCCAGCCATGGTCAGGGTTCCCAAGAACATACTTAGTTTTTGTGATAACTACAATATGTTATTATTTTACAACTAGCTAGTTTGGGCAGCCTTTGGCCCCGTAGGTCGGCCTTTGCTCTCAATGTTGAACTTGATTTGCGATCTCAACATTTACGACTGCTTAGTAATTATTTACGTAGTTAAATGTACAAGTTTTTTGAAATTTAATAAAATAAAAATATCTACAAAATTCAAACGTTTTTTCCATGTCACAATGTATGTAGGTATTCTGCATGACACCTGAGACCTACCTCAGTATGTGTAAGGTTTTTAATTGTTTAAATTTGAAAGAATAGGTTACACTCTCGGTGATAATTTTATCTTGAATCACTGGGCGAGACCAAAAAGCACACATCTATGGCTTTCACTTAAATTCAAAGTTAAGTAATAGGTTGCTCGAACTGGCTGACAATTCACCATTGAGAAAATTTACTATTAGAAGAGTTTAATTACAATTTACACTTAAAACGATATTTTAAAAACTGCATTGCACACTTTTTTAGCATCTTCTAACTGGCTAAATAAAACAAATGGGTTTAAAATCCAATTTGGTGCAGAAACGGCGGTTTTTGGAGTTAAGCCAAAAGCTCCTTTTGGAAATCCTTTTTAATTATTTGTGCAATGGGTGCACTAATTGTTTTTCTGGCGTAATGGATGCGTTCGTATCACGACCATTAGGGCTCTCCTATTTGCATTGCTATAAAACTTTTGGCCATTTGTAAACTAATATTTCAATGTTAAGTATTGCAACTAGCATTTTGAATATTACTTTTATGTAAGATTTATTTTTATTGCAGAATTTGCTATAAAATGTCCTTTTTACATCATTTATACGAATGTCAATAAACAATAGTGGTTTTTGTCTTCTAAATATTTAGTTTTTGGCTCAACAGTATTTTTTAGAAAAAACCGAATGTTCAATTTTTCTTCATTACTTTTTAATTTGGAATGTTCGTGTGGCCCATCCTATTAATAATTGTCCTAACGTTATCTTGCGTGAGGGTTAATTTTATTAAGTTACATTTGAACAATTATGTTATGCGCATAATTTTTAGATTCATGTTTTGTATATAATTCTAAATGTTACAATTTGGGGTTTGTTCAATGATATTTTCTAGATATTTTAGAAAATTATTGATTTTAATCACTCAATCAAATTTTGGATTCAAAAACTGTGACGCATTCGCACCTCACAAGCAATAACTCCGCTTAATTCGTAATTATTAGAACCTAAAGAGCGCGATCGTAGGCTAGCAGTTAGAAGGCTAGACTGCGATGTCGCAATCGTAGGTTCGATCTCCGACCAAGTATACATAATTTTATTGTTGTTTCCAATATCTATTTTACTAAAAATACAATACAAATGGGCATTTATTTAATTCAAAATTCAAATTTTATATTAAAACTCGTAACTTAATTAATGGATGAATGGATCTCCGATAACATATTTGTTGTATTACATTATTATATACAATACTAATATGTATTAATAATTAAGTTTATTCAAAATGATAATGGCATTCTATTACTATCTGTTAATTAAATTTATCATGAAATTCTCCAACCTGCTGAATTGGAGACTTTTTAAGTCTATTTGAATGGATAACGAGTGAATAACTACCTTTATGTTAACCTAATTAAATATAAAATTTAAACAAAGTGATCTAATTTAAATTATATAATTATAATGTATGTATTTACATATTATAAGTCGGATTACAGATAGTTTGGTATGCGGTTGAATTCTAAAGGTCGTAAATTCATGATGTGAAACACCGGCTTCTCCCAAATTACTTAACTCTTACCGCGGTTTGGAAGCCACGTTTAGTCTCAGGTCATATTTGACGGCAATTGAACAATCGAAGTTTTATTAAAATCATTATTAGGTACATATATCATATTCCCATCAGTAAGAAGAATAATATTTTGTATATTTGGGTTTGCCTGATGATTGACTTATTACTTTCATTAGGGATTAGGCTACTAGGGGTAATCGCTAATTCATTTCTTAATATAATTAATATTTTTACAACGCATATTTTATATTTATAAATTTTCGTAATATTCATAATTAATGTAATCTGTCATTTGTTAATTTTAAGTGCTTGTTGGTTAAACTAATCAAATAGATTGCGGTAGGTTATTAAATAATATGTGATTTTGTCTTTTGTATAACGGTTTGACCGCAGATTTGACATACTCTTGTGCTAATAAGTAGAGCTTGCTGTTGCACCTGAATTTACTCTTCTTCTATCAGTTGACATTATTCTACAAAATTTATAATAGTAATTGTTTTTATACACATGAAATTGGCAAAAACTGCAAAATATACCAACTTGATATTGTAAAAGCGTTTCTGTCTAAAAACTAACTGGATGCATGCAGACTTATTTTGATAAAGAAGTTGTTCAAAAACCACGGTTTGCGTTTTTGCGGTTATATTTTAAGAATCGTGTTTGTTTTGGCATTTAAAGTACATTGCGGAATACAAGTCGAGTCGCACACTAATTCGACTATGTCAATCAGACTGGAAAATGTGAATGATGACCGGCCGATATTACTTGCCTCTTAAAAAATGTATCCTCGTGAATTTTTTATTCTAATTGGCCTTTATTATGAAATTGTATTAGTCAAAATTTAGGGAATCACTTATTCATCTCGACGATTTCCTTAATAATAGTGATATTTCAAGGCTTTATCAACGGATACAACCAGTTTCGAGTGATATAATCATTTACGAATTGATTTTTTTTAAATTATTTTATTGTTCCAGAGACGTCGATCGTAAATTGTTTAAAATATTTGTGGTTTTACTGATGATAATGATGATCTGAGCCTGTTAACTATTAATTCCTTTTTTCGTCGTTTCTTTTTATTCTGTCTGAAATTCTGCAAACCGCGTAATATTAATTGAGAATGTTTAGAAATCAATAATCCTTCCGACGTTCTCTCGATGGATTGGTATAATAAATTTCTTAGCTAAAAATGTTTTTCAGAACAATTGCGAACGGTCAAGGTGAATTATATTGACAATGGCAATTATATTAGATTCGTACAAGGTCATAATTATCATGGTTTTGTGTCGAATAATATGCATGGAATCGTCTTTTTTTCACTACATTGGTTAGTGGTTGAACCTAAGTGCATTTCACTTCTTCTGTTTGAGACTTCACTTAATTTACGATTTTAGTTTCCCACAAGAAAAATATTCTATTTTGTTTGCATCCACTTTAAGAAGATTTGGATGGGTTCACATTAAATAATAAATGTGAAGTACCTAATAAATATAAGAGGTGATTCGGGGAATATCTTATATCCTTGACCAGAATAATAAAATCCTATCAGAAATGGGTCATATTAGCTTTATTATAAAATTATACAATAATTTAATATTATTTATATCTAGTAAATTGACAAAATAGATACCAAGAACTACTTAATTAAAAAATACTTGTAAATTTGACTCTTCAATTTTTGCTTACTTCCTAACTAACCGTTACACTTCAAATGTGTGAACAAATAGGAAATTACACTATACAAATCATTCGTTTATTGTAATAAATATAGCAACTAGGTTGTACCAACAATGTTATAACTCCAACTCATAAAATATAACCAATGATATTCCACTGCAGGCTTCCTTGTTTGATCGCCTTAGTTTTATTTCCAATATGTTTTTGCAAAATTTGGAATGAAATTTTAAAAAATGCGCTAATGGCTAATGCACTCTTCAAGTTTTATTAGTACCCATTAAATATTGAAGATTGTTTAAGTACTTAAGTGTTTGAGAGACATTTTAGAAGACACGACTGTTATTTCACTATTTGCAATACCAAATTACATTAATTTAATTTGCATGCAACTTTGAGATAATTTTAAGTTATTTTAGGATTTTGCGGAGTGACGACCGAAAGATAAAAACTTTTATTCATAAATTAATTATTTAAAATAAATTTAGTGGAATATTTATAATGAACGTTGGGTTTATGGTTTAAATATTTATATTGAAATAGATTGATCTATTTTTAAAGAATCTAAGTTACTTCAGGTTGTAACCTCATTATATAATATTCGCTTTTAATTTAGTTTAGCAAAAGGTTACACTAAGATACTGAAAATTCATTATATTTTGTAATAGCTTTTATTACTTACACTGTTTGAATCCAGATGGGGTACACAAAATTGGTTCCCCCATATGACATTAAGAATTTACCTTTTGAGAAATATCACGTTTAATTTCTTCCTCTACATACTTTGTAAACTGCTTGTAGATGTTGTGATTAGAATATTCCAAGTTAGTATCAATTAAAGTGACCTTATTAAGGCGGTTAACTTTTCTTGCTAAATTTTTAATTGATACCATGATAGACTATTTGTACTGATTTGAGATGCAAGGATACAACTCTGATCGAGGGGCTAATCACAAGTCTTTTTCAAGATTTTTGAAAGATTTCCTTTCACTTGTACACTAAATTTCCCCAGCAATTCCCATTTATTATACTTAGCTTTTCGAGGTTTTGCGTTGTAAAATGACATATCTGACAATTCTTTGATAAATTATTAACTCTGATAATTGGTTCAAAATATCAAATTACGAAATTTTGACAATAATGCAAAACATTCTTTTATATAAGTTAAGGTAGGCACACATTGCGGTTTTGTTCGACAGATTTGTTCGACGAACAAGTCTGTTTGAACAAAAACGACGCAAAACTGAAGTGTGTGGCAGGAAGTCTGTCGTTCTTGCTCGACAACAAGTCTGACGGAGATAATCAAATTCAGCCTGATTATGTCCGTCTGATTTGTTCGACGAACTTGTAAATTGCAATAAGTCCGAAGTGTGTAGAGTAAACGTTTTTTAAAAACGATCGTTTTATCAGTAGCGTAGTAAATTACTCGTAAATGATGGATTTGCGCCAAAGTAATCGAATTTATCGAGTTGCATCGAAGTTTTCCATTGTGTTTGGAATATAAAATCCCGCGAATATAAAAAAAAAAATAAAAAAGCCACTAATTTGTCCCCTTTGTTCTTTTTTGTTTTGTTTTTGATTTTATGGCTAATGCCGCCGCCACTGCACACAAATGTAAGCGTTTCATAAAGACTTCTGTCTTGATTACACCGTCGAATAAAACTGCAATGTGTGTCCAATTCACTGTTGGCGTTCTTGTTCGAACAGACTTGTTCGTCGAACAAAACCGCAATGTGTGCCTACCTTTAGATAAAAAGTTAATAAATTTTCTTAAAGTACACTCACATTTAAATTTGAAAACATTTATATAATTTTTATAAAAATTCCGACTTTTCTAAAATATTTGCCATATTTATAATATAGCTATAATAATAATAGTGAGTGTACTTTAAAAAAATAAGTGAAACGAAAAAAATCGTGCATTACTTACATAATATCGATAATTTTGTCAAAATTATTTTTAATAAAAAAAGATATGCCACTCTATTTAGTTTCGCAAAATAAAGCTTAGTGAAACTTTTTGACAGAATGCAATTGAAATAATTAACTCGGTGATTCCCCAAGCTATATAGAACTAACTTTTAACCCTCCGGTGGACGGAGTTGTGATATACCACCTGTATACGCGTTGTGGTATACCACATGTGGTTGTGTTGAAAAAATTCCCTAGAACTAGAGTAGAGCGCCAAGAAAAGCCTTAGTTCAAAAAGAGCGCCGTACTCGGAAAAAGTTTCGAAACCACTGAACTAATTGATAATTTCGATTTTCACTCCAACACACCTTTTTAACAATAAATGGTCATAACAAAGCCAATTTTTATCAGGTAGGAATAAAAAATATACAAAATTATAGAAAATGAAATTATCTTTTACGTTGCCATTTACCTTTTTTTTTTGTATGACCTTTACCTTTCGGGCAAAAATTTGATTTTTACAAATACAAAACAAAAAGTAATTCACTCTCTAAAATATTATATATTTATCAATTTTTGACCAAAATGAACAAATTTTATATAATATATATTTGAGCTAATTTTCAAACTTACAATATTTTTTCTTGTTCAAATAATGCTAAAAGTCCCGAGTTAAATACAGAAAATAAAAATATTGTTTTGAAGTTTTAAATTGGTATACCCGGGTTGGTAAAATGTTGACTCAAACTTATCGAATTAAAAATTCAATTTAAAATATTTTCGCAATATTTCAGTAAATATTTGTGTCGTTGTCTGTATACAAAACGTTCGTATTACATATTTTTTGTTAATAATACGGTTGGAAGATTTTTTTTAATTTACAATTAGAAAATTAAGCATTTAATACAATTTTCTACTATTTGCCTTTCTAGTTTAATTGTTGGTTGCTATAATCCTAATTATTATATGAAATATAATTATTATTTTATTTCCTTCTCAATTTAATCTCATAATTAATACAATTGAGTGATTCTAAATTTTAACGATAAAAGTTAGGAGAGATGGCACGAAAACTATACCTTTTCCATTTAATCAGGTTTACGATAATTTATTAACCTGAGTAGTCAGTAACCTTGTAAATTTAAAACTTTTCAAAATCAACCCGGATTTTGCTAACCGACACTAACGAAATAGGAGAAATACTTGGGTGTACGGGTACTTACTTTGCAATTACATTACAAAATTTTAGAAAAATTTGTAAAATTGATATTTAATGTTGGTTGAGTCATACTCATACATAATCCAGTAATTATACGTTACGCAATAATATTTCAACTAACCGAAATTAACTTTTATCGTCAAAAATTCAACAAACGTAGTTATATTTTCAAAATCAAAATAAAATAATAATTTAGCCTTGTTACTCTCAGTGTGAGCATATTTCACGTTGTTGTCTGACAATTTTAATAAAGCGAAATTTGATATCACGATGCCAGTTCTCAGGGGGCATCTCTATTAATACTGTCTATTATGCTATATTCTGCTGTTAATTTTCTAGGGAAGTTTGTGAAAACCAGATGTGCACGTCGTTAAATCATTGTCATTTAAATTGAACCATAACAGCAATAATTTGTTAAATATCATCTCCAGATTTTAATACCTATTATAGAAACATATTGTAAAGATCTCTTTCAATCTTGGTTCACGAGAGCTACACTTCCTGAAAAGGAAAAATATTTCATTGAATCATTTCATTTGATTATTATTTTATTCACATAACTTGAGTTTTTCAGATAAGAATAACTCCAGTGCGCCAAGAAAACTCAGTAATTATATATTTTATGTTTTCTGTTACCTTAATTTAATTTTGTTTTATTTTTTACAGAAGCGCTACTTCAGAGCAGACCATTGCCTCACATTCCAAGTTTACCTGAATCTGAGGCACCATGTTCGACTACCCTAGGTTCTGGAGTGACCTTGGGAAGTTTGTCGAGTTCTTCGGGATCGGCCCCACCTTCTACTCCTATGTCTTTAGAAGCGGCAAACAGATGGACTTCGAAAGAAAATTTATTAGCTCAGGAAGAAGATGATCCGCAACTGTTCGTAGCACTTTACGATTTTCAAGCGGGCGGTGAAAATCAACTTAGTCTGAAGAAAGGAGAACAAGTGCGAATTCTCAGTTACAACAAAAGTGGCGAGTGGTGCGAGGCTCATTCCGCATCGAACCAAGTCGGTTGGGTACCATCAAATTATGTAACTCCCGTCAATTCCCTAGAAAAACATTCCTGGTATCACGGACCTATAGCACGAAACGCGGCCGAATATTTATTAAGTTCTGGCATTAATGGAAGCTTTTTAGTAAGAGAATCTGAAAGTAGTCCGGGACAACGTAGCATATCATTGAGATATGAAGGTCGAGTTTATCATTATAGAATAAATGAAGATGCGGAAGGAAAAGTTTTTGTAACTGCCGAAAGTAAATTCAATACTTTGGCCGAATTAGTACATCACCATTCGATGATGTCGGATGGCTTAATTACGCAATTGTTGTATCCAGCGCCAAAGCACAATAAACCGACGGTGTTTCCTTTAAGTCCAGAACCTGACGAGTGGGAAATAAATAGAACTGACATTGTGATGCGGCATAAATTAGGAGGTGGTCAATATGGGGATGTTTACGAAGCCGTTTGGAAGCGATACAACATGACGGTGGCCGTTAAAACTTTGAAGGAAGATACGATGGCTCTTAAAGATTTTCTAGAAGAAGCAGCAATAATGAAAGAAATGAAACATCCCAATCTTGTACAATTAATGGGAGTTTGTACGAGGGAACCGCCATTTTATATCATAACAGAATTTATGAGTAAAGGAAATTTATTAGATTATTTACGTAACGGTAACAAGGATCAAATCAATGCGGTTGTACTTATGTACATTGCCACACAAATTGCTAGCGGTATGAGTTATCTAGAAAGTAGATGTTTTATTCATCGAGACTTGGCAGCGAGGAATTGTTTAGTTGGTGAAAATCATCTAGTTAAAGTGGCAGATTTTGGATTAGCAAGACTGATGCGTGACGATACCTATACGGCGCACGCAGGTGCAAAGTTTCCTATCAAGTGGACAGCTCCGGAAGGATTGGCTTATAATAAATTTTCGACAAAGTCCGACGTTTGGGCATTTGGAATTTTATTATGGGAAATTGCTACTTACGGCATGTCTCCATATCCTGGAGTCGATTTAACCGATGTGTATCACATGTTGGAAAAGGGATATAGAATGGAGTGTCCACCGGGTTGTCCTCCAAAAATTTACGAATTAATGCGACAATGTTGGCAGTGGCATGCACACGAAAGACCTACTTTTAGTGAAATACATCATGCACTTGAAAATATGTTTCAAGAATCCAGTATTACAGAAGGTATTTATTTTATTTTTTTTTTTGTTCGGTTCTGTAATTTACATTTTCGAGAGACGCGATTTGCTTTGTTTTTGAGACAAGAAATTAATTGTAGAGGAAGAATACCTTTGAATGGGTTTTTTATTTTTTGTATCTGATAATGTGTATCAGACTCAATGTAAATACATAATTCCCTCAAGTACTTGGAATTTACTGTTATGTTTTTGACGCCCACTTACAACCAGTTTATTTCCATATCTTCAACTAATTAATTATCATTTTGTGCTTCTAGTCGTTTCATTGATAAAACAAATTCGGCAGATAATTTAAATTTTTGCTATAAAAATATTATTATTTTCATTGTAAAAACTGAAAACGTAAGAGAAATGCAGAATATTCTATTTAACAATTTTATGTTATGTTTTATTCTCTACTCTCGAAGAATAAATTTAAAAATTCTTCAGTATTTCTCAGACATAATTTTCATTCTTATTTCTCAAATTTATTGTCAGAACAAATTATTTCCAACATGATTGCTTAGTTTACTGCCGGCAATTCAATGTAAGATTTGCATTATGAATTTATATTCACCTACCTTAAAAACTAAATTCGAGGTCAAAGTTTACTTATTGAACTTCAATCAAATGTTAATAAGATTAAAATAGAATTCGCAATTTATTAATCAGTTTGTTAATCGTTCATTTGCAGAAGTGGAAAAACAATTACAAGTAAACGATGCTACACAACCAGTTGGCACACCTCATTTATCATATAAAAAATCTTATTCTGGAAGCACAGGAAATATTCATGGATTAGTTTCATCGTCTGATCAAACAGGTATAATAAATTTTTTGCGATTGAAATCAATTAATTTTTTTATTTATTACTTTTATTATTTTATTGTTTAGAAACACATTCCACTAAGTTATCGACATTTACGGGCATACAGAGTAACACCAAAAGTAGTTTAGTTCAAATGCGAAGGACCACAAACCGTAAAGGGAAGCAAGCTCCGGTGCCTCCAAAACGCACAAGGTAGATTTATTAATATTTTTACAGGCACAATACTAACATAGCACTTAAAATATCTAACAACTAATAAATTTCATTATTTTCAGTCTTTTATCTTCTTGTAGTTCGTTTCGCGATAGTACCTGTGATGATCAAGGACAAAATGATGGAATGGTGGAAGATGGAACAGAATTAAACGGTATTAGTAAAAAGTTCAAAGGTATTTTAGAAATTTATGTTAGGTTTGGTGTTGTATGAACTAACACATTAACGTTAGGCCATTTTTTCTAGTTAAGAATGGAAAATATATTCGAGACTGCTTTGATGGTAGTTTTATTAAATTTTTCTGTCGAAAAGAAATTTGTTATTTGTTGAAAATTAATAATTACTAATCGAATCACGAAATTGATACCATACATTAAAAAATTATTTAAATAATGTTACGATTAATTTAGTTTTATGAACTTTTATTGAGAAACAAATTGTAAATTTTATTCAGTTATACAATTAATCATTGAAATTTTAAACAATAAAATCATTACGATTGAACAATATTGAATAGCAGACATTGATTATTCGTAACAAGTAATTTTTATTGTTTAAATTTTAATGTTGTTATTAAAAAGTTGGCAAACGAACAAAACTACTATTTATTAATGGTGCCTGGATTTTAATGCTCTTAACATTGTGTGGTATATTTCTCGGAGAGGATGTGATCTAAATAAAAAATATTTTGTTAAAATAATTAGACTGGGCTGTAGATATTTTATCATAATGCTTTTTTAGATTCTTCATTTGGAAAGCTTGTGTTGTATTTATTATGTGTGAATTGTCACATAGAATTGAACTTACTCATTTAAATTTGAACCTAAAATTTAAAAATGGAGGTAAAACTTAATTTAATTTTTTATTAGGAATTGCTCGAGAGCTAAATAACTTAACAGCAAATGCTAAAGGAGATAGCGAAAGCGATTTACAAGATCAAACTCCAGACACAGACGATTCTGGTGCCCATTCCTATCCGGAAGCTGTAACTACAAATTCGTTTGGAGTTGCAGGATCAAGTTCGTTTAAAAGAGCACCTGTTATGGGAAATCGCTGTCTTGAACAGAGAGGAAAAAAATCTAGAACATATCCACCAAAAGAGTCTCCCTCACCTGTATGTTTATAAATAAATTAAACAGTTTCCAGTTTGTAATGTAATGTAATGTTTTTAAGGTACAAGTAGCTGCACTGGAGGTACAAAATGTTAGGAAAGCAATTAGTCGATATGGAACGCTACCTAAAGGTGCAAGAATTGGAGCATATTTGGAATCCTTGCGACAAAGCGGTCTTTCGAATAACCAAGAACAAGTACAAACTGTGAATCCTGTCATAGCTGAACAAACAGAACCAACTGCACGATCTCTTTCGCCTCGTACTAATATTAGAACACAACCACAAATGATACGTAGTAATTCTTCTAGCGGTGTAACAACATTTCATGCTCCTCATCCACCAAGTTCTCCGACTGCCTCAAAATTACACAGGGCACGAAATTTACCAAGAAATAATACCACCGAAATTGGATCAAGTTTAAGAACATTTAAGTCCGCTCACAACAGTCACAGCACATTCAGACAAGGTTCACCTTCGCGTGCAGCTCAACCCAGCCTGGCCGATTTAGAATTTCCACCTCCTCCCACCGATTTACCTCCTCCTCCTGAAGAATTTGACAATGATAAAATTACAACACCAATGTGCATGACAAGTTCTGCCGAATTGAGGAAAAAACGCATACCAATTTCTCCTCACACTTCTAGAAAGTTAGCAGAAGATTATGACGATCCAGGTAATCTCGATGTCAGTAATTTACAGCCGTCAGTCGAAGAAGCCAGTTGGAGATTTGGAATTAGTTTGAGAAAACGTGAACCATCGACGGAAAGTTGCGGTAGCTTTAAGGAAACTAAAGAAGAAAGAGAAAAAAGTCCCATTAGATCTAGCATGAGTCTTACTAGTCCCAGTCAAGAAGGTAAAAGTCCCATGAGTGTTGATTCCGACGTCCCAGTTATGGGATCGCCATTAGAACCTCTCCCACCTCCTCCAAGATTTCCAGAAATAGGTGAGAATGATAATTTAGAATTAAAAATTTATATACTTACTAATTTGATTTGTTTATTTGTTTTAGCAGATGAAGATAAATCGGATAATCAAGAACAAAAGGAAAACGAAGAGGACAATAAACCGTCTAAAGTATTCAAAAGTAAATTAGTGAAAAAGGAAATGGAATTGAAATTAGTTGCAGAAATAAAAGAGAGAGCAGACCAAAAAAATCGTAACCTAAAGGAATCTCCCGTTGATTTAATTATGGCTGTGACTAATTTAAATAACGATCCAGCTCTGCAATTAGTTTCAGAATTATCGGAAACGTTAAATTTAGAAAGTGATTATGAAAAACGAAGAAATAGCCAAACTACGATTCTGAAAGAAAAATCGGAAAATAATAGTAATGCGTATACTTTGCACCTCAAAAAGGTTGATACGAATTTTAAAAAACAAACTCCTAAAGAAAAAGAAGATGTAAATAGTTCTGGTAAAATTATAGACTTTAAGTCGAGGTTACGAAAAGTCGAAAATAATGCCGATAAAAGAGACGATGAAGATAATAGTTTGTCGTCAGATTGTGGTAAAAATGGTGTAGATAATGAGCAGAGTAATAAACGCGAAAGCACTGCTAGTTCCGATAGTGGTAATTTGAAAATTGAAGACTGTGACGACAAGAGGAAGAGCACGGGGAGCATAAGCAGTTTGAAAAAGTTGTGGGAACCTAAAGATGCTGTTGAAAATTCAGGTACTTTCCTACACTTGTATTGTTCACTCTCATTATTTATTTTAATTTTATAAATTAATTAATTAATCCTGTACCTGTGCAGTGATATTTACGTAACCGATTTTTATTATAAAAGTAATAAATTTCTTTTTCAGCTACTTTGCAGTTAAGTCCGAAGTTATCTTTGAAAAACATCAAGAATGAAGAAACTTCACCAAACGACACTTCGGACGATTCTTCAAAAGTAGCTTATAAACTAGAAAAACGGGGAAAAGCACCAAATAATGAAGAAAAACCAATTATTCCCACAAAACCGCCAGTAAAAACTGTAAAGCCGATGATTGCAAATCGTCTAACCAGCAGTGCAATTTATGCAACACCAACTCCAACAACAAACAATTCGAAACCACCGATATCGGCAAAACCCATTAATTTGGAGAGTAAAACACCAGAAGACGATGTAAAAATTAATAACATCGAAAAAAACGGAAAAGAAAATATTCTAGAAATCTCACAAGCTTTAGAGTCGACTCTGAACAGCTTAAAATCAAACTCCAATATTTCGACCACTACGTGGTTACAATTATCAGATAAAATAGGTTTACTTCACATTTCATGCACGGATTATGCGGAAAATTCAATTCCTCCTCATACAAAGTTTCATTTTCGCGAATTACTAACCAGATTGGAAGTACAAGGCAGGCAGTTGCGAACTGCAGGTTCGCGTAACACATCTGAAAATATGCGTTACGTCACAGAAGTTAACAACACAATTAGAGATGTGGTGAATGCCGTGTTACGATAAACAATTTTACAAATTCCCATATATTTATTTCACTATTTAGGACCACTTACATTTAAGAATTAGGTAAGTTGTGCATTTATCGAATTTTGTGCGTTTGTTTGAACTATGAGACCTTAATTTTTTTTATCGGAGAGAGGGTTTTATGCTATTTGCTTAATGCAAATTAATCTGCCTTAATCGTGTTGAGATTTGAACGAAATACATGTCGAGATTATAATAACATTTAGGTTAATTAAGGTCGTCATAAAGTTTGGTCTCTCTTTTTAATTTTTATTTTCACTAAGCTGTGATACCAGTAGATTATTTTTCAATGCTCAAACATAACTTATTTTAGATTTATTTGAGTTTAGCATTGTTTTATCTATCTACCTACCTATACCTTTATTCCTCGGTTGCGTGTTTTTTTCATAATTATATTATTATTAAAAGTCTTGTTTGTGTGGCTATTTTGTCGATATTTGTTTTAATCAAAATAATCAAATTTATTTTAAGTTAGTTTATGACAAGACAAAATTATATAAAAGTAGCCATCAAATTATTTATTAATGCTAGTCTTCATTTTTTTGTATATAAATTTATATAATTATTGTGTTTTATGTGTGCGTGTGAAGACAATAGATTTTAAGAAACTACTGAAAAGAATGTACTGTTAGATCTATTACATACAATAATAGTAAGATACTAATTTTATACAATCCAAAGATAAAATACCTACTAGAGTAAGTGTCGCCATTTTCACTTTTTACTTTGTTTCTTAATATCTACTACAGTTTGTTCTTGGTTCTGTACAGTTTATCTAAAATTTACATCAGTTTTTAATTATTTATTATTTTATTTTATAAAAAATCGTGTAGCTGCTGCTATATTATGATGGTACCGATTTCTAGGAAACCTAAATTGCATTTCATAAAATTTATTATAAATTCTAAAAAATATAATTGTCACAATCGAACTCAAGTTTAAAATTCTGGATTTAGAGGCGGACTAGCATAACATTTTAGGGTGAATGGCTTTTGAGTCAAATTGGATCTTTTATGGTTCGAGAAGAATGCAAAATATTTTATTAATTATTATAAAATAAAATATTAAAGCACGTCAACTTTGACAATACTGTCATCCTGCATGATTTATTTTAAATTATTGTACAGCTTTGCTAATCCAGATACAAAAGATTTTTTCTCAGTTTTTTTTTTAATATTTGTTCATATGTTTGAATACGCAAACAAAGCTACATTTGTTATGTATAGGCGAACGAAATAGAAGCAAATCAAAAACAAAATTTACTTTGACTTTTTTAACACAATTACTTGGAAGTATTCCAGACCTCCGGTTTCACAGACTGAAGATTTGTGTACACGTTACGTGATTTATTTTGTCAACTAGGAACCTTTTACTGTAGAATAAGGGCCGATTTATTCACCTCTCTGTAAAGTGTCCGTTGGTTACTTGTTCAGTAAACTTATATGCGACCTATAAGAATTTTGGGTATATTCATGATATTTTATGTATTCAGTAGTTATACTTAATATTTTACTGAAAACTTCGTTGTTTTTAAACGGTTAGGACAGTACTGTATCATGAATATACCCAAAATTCTTATAGGTCGCATATAAGTTTACTGAACAAGTAACTAACGGACACTTTACAGAGATGTGAATAAATCGGCTCTTAATGTATTTATGTCATGGCAGTATGTAGGAGGGGGGGGGATAAATTTGAAATGCATGCTTTATGGGGGTGCAAGGATTATGTCACTTAAGGGTGGGGAGGGGAAAAGTGCTTACAATTTTAGAAATCAGAAAAAATATTTTCAAAGCAATCAATTATGTATTCCTGTGGCTCAGATTGAGAAATGTTGGCACCAGTTCCTGGTAATAGCATAAAACAAAAATATAAGAAAACATTTAACAGGGTCAGCCTATGCGGATTTTTTCGTATGATTACAAACTGTAGTAAATATTTTAAAATTATTTTTATTATTAATTATCATTTTGTTAAGGTTACGTAGTAAAAATTTATTTATTGAAATTTTGCCAAAAAAGTAAAATAGTAAACGTAGATACATTATGATTTTGCTTATTTTACTTAAAATTGTACACTTTAAAAAGAAACGTTGCTTCTTAGTTTGTGTGATGTTAGAGCATATTATCCGTTCTAGTAAATTTTTACCTGACAACAAAATGACTATCAACGAATCAGTATACCCACATTTAAGTACATCGGTGTGCTTAAATATGCTTCCATAGTCGAGTAAAACATTTCTAGAATTGGCAGTATTTATTACAACGATATACTCAATATTTGTGCAAAAATAATGATAATCAATAATATCCTATAATTTGTGTAAACATTTTCACGAGACATTTTTAAAATAATTTTTGGCACGATAAATTGTATGTTTTTTGTTTTAAGTTAGAATCTTGTTTTCGTCGTGCCATGAAGAAAAGAATAAAAATTTTAATATTATTTATTTATGTTGTAATAAATTGTACCTACATTAGGTGTATTATTTCTCATTATTTTATGTGATTTAAATATTTCCATTTAACGAAGTACTAAATAGAACTACTCGTAGATTCTGCAATGTTAAAAGACTTATCGTTTGGTATAAATTAATACATTGTCAGCCATTTGGGTATTTTTGTATATAATTAATTATGCATTTTGTACAGGCTTTTTAGATAGGGAACTACAGACTGTACTCTATTTAAAAATAAATTTACAAATAATTTAAACAAATTTCTTTTATTTTATCATAAACATTTAATGGATGTTACAATCGCCAAATTAAGCAGAGGTAACTTTAATCGGAGTACTCACCGTGGCACTGGATTCTTTTGGTTTGCTATTTGTAGAGTGTTGCGATACAGAATTAGGCGGTGGAGTTTGATTGTGATCTGAATTTCTTCTTTCACGTGCAGGAAGTTCGGGTTGTGATGTCCCCAGTGCACTTACAATTTTTGGCGATTGTTCCGAATTAGCATGCTCGTGCTTTGTTTGATGTGCAGTCTCTGCACTGCTTTCTGTGTGCCGTGTTGGTCGCTTTTTTACCTCTTCGGATGATTCCCTAGAGTCTGATTCCTGTTGAGAAAATTACGTAAATTAAAATTTTTAATAATTTATTATTACCTTTGATTCTTCTGACGAATCTTGTTTTTTCTTTTTTTCGTGTTCTGGTTTTGCAGTGGAGAGTTCTGCTTGAGCAGCACCAGTAATTGGAGTAGATGGCTGATCTACTGGTATGCAAGAAACTGCATAAACCAAAGTCAGAAGCAAAAATACGTTGGTTATCTGAAAACAAAATTCAATATTCAAGTTGTTCTAATTTACTTTTTTTTTATTAAAATTTGACCACAAAGCTTAATTTTAAAATATAAATGTGCTGGCTTACGTAAGTCATTTTAACAGCTTGGCTAAAAATTCACTGCCGCAGCAAGTATTTTTCTTCATTATATAGGTAGTTGGCGTTTGATGACATCATTTTTTATTGCGCACATCATTAAATAATCAAATTATTCAATTATTACATTTAGTAATTCACGTGGATAATTGTTTACAGTAAAAGCTCTAAACGTTCTGTCAATATCGCTACTCATGATATGCCCTGTGAGTCATTCCAGTAAAATAAATTATAAAGGATATCTGAAAGAATAGTTGATTGCATTTTTGCAGTAGATGTCTTCTATTCTTTTGATATTAAAAGCCTCTTGTAATTTTACAGGGATTAGTCGTTCTAAATCCTAATTGCTTTATTATTATTAAATTGGATGTTACAAGCAGAAAATGCAAAGCGGCAGTAAGTACAAAGTATTTCTAGAAAAAAACCTTGTCTATATTTTTTAAAACAAAAAAGTTTTCCATGTTTATAATGTTTCTTTATCAAATATTTGTTTGTGTTAATTTATTATAACAAGGTGTAATTACTTTAATACACAGCAAAGCTTTTAAAAATTATTAATAAATTTATCTAGAAATTCCAATTTTTTAATTTCAAGTATTACGTCTCTTCGTAATTATTACCAATTATTTTTACTGTGTTATGAAGTAATGAAATAAGTTGAAAATTATAAAAAATCCTTCAGAAATTTAAGATTTTCTTTTTCAAATGTAAGTTTTTTTAATAGCTATTTTAATCTTTTTTAGCAGTAATTCAGAAATCGTCAATTTATTGTAATTCAGAAAACGTCAATTGTAATTCAGATTTGTCAATTGCTATTCAAGAATCGTCAAATTAGGGGCCATCCACTAAGGCAGTGTTTTTCAACTTTTTCGAATATACGACTCCCTTTACAAGTAAAAAATTCTGGCGACCCCCCCATTATCGCCAATGATGACCTTTAAAAAAGAAAGTCATCATTCCATTTTTTACTTAGAACCCCCCGCCTCAGTTGTCACTCATCAGTAAGTTGGTAACGTTAAAGTAGGGAAGCGAAAAGCATGTCGGGTAAGAATATAATTAAAAAAATAATATATAAGCGCAACATTTCACATTATTTTACTTAGCTTGCGACCGTGACCCCCCGAGCAAGACGTCGCCACCCCCCTGGGGGTCCCTACCCACAGGTTGAAAAACACTGCACTAAGGGAACGTACAGTGACGACACGAGCCCCTAAATCGGTCCAGGATGTTGCAAAATCCCCTTATTCGGCACAGGATGCTGCAAATTCAAGAAAAAAATATATGCTTTAAATTAAAAGATTTTCCATTTCCCATGTTAATAAAATACACCAATAACGTAAAAAAATTAATTTTTATTCTGCCTTAATCTATATATAAGTAAAAACATTGTAGCCAATCAAAAGTCGGACATCATTTGTCGCCACTGTCTCTATAAAGTCACTGTAAGGGAACGTACCCATACTACGTGACCCGTTTAGGGGGGGGATTCAAAATACCACGGTTGGTCACAGGGGAGGGGATTAGGTTTACGTCACGTAGTCAATATTTTTTGATAAATTGAGTTACCTATGCAATTTTATTCTATATGTTAATTTCTCTACAGCATAAGGTCAAATTGCCAAAATTTTTATTATTAACTTTTTAAATCGAAGTTTAATAAAAATGTTCTAATGGAGAGCAATGAATTACAGAATCTCTATAAACTGCTGTACTGTAAGATTTAGAAAAGTAGAATAGAATACTCTGATTCTCAGGCGACGATATGCCGGGACGTCAACTGATTGAAAAGTGATACTTTGCAAAATGTTTTTACATAAGGTTTGTTCCATCAAACAGTTCTCTCCAGTTCTATGACAATACGCATCATGCGTATAGCGTATAGTCCGAGAACTGGAGAGAACTGTTTTATGGAAGAAACCTATACAGTGGCTGTAGAAAGTATTCGTACACTCCTGTGTTAACAATGTACCTAATTGTACATTTTGAAACCTTTTTTTGTCATATAAAAATCGATTTTACAGCAAATTTTTATCGACATTTTTTGTTTCAAATTTATTGCTTTCAATTTTGTTTCTATACATTTTTCTAATTTGTTGCACCGCTTCTGACTGAAGAAACAAAATTGAAGGCAATGAAATTTGCAACAAAAAATGTCTAAAAAGATTTGCTGGAAAATCGATTTTTAGATGACAAAACACTGTTTCAAAATGTACAGTTACAATTACGCATGGTACTATTATACTAGTACTAGTATATAGTACTACCATTGTTTATATATATCAACAATGTATATATGATATATATAAACATGATATAACAATGATATATATAAACAATGGTACTACGTAATAGTACCATGGTACGTATAGGACCATGCAATTACGAATACTTTCTAGAGCCACTGTAAGTTTTTCTTTTTGATAATATTTTTTAAGCGCCGTATTAATAAAGACAAATATGATTCAAATTAATGTTTTTTTAATTTTCTGTTTGCAAAAAATTATTTAAAATCATTTATGAATTACTACGTGAAAACTAGGGGGGAGGGGGGTCTTGGAATATACTAGAGGTGGTCACCGAGGGGAGGGGGTAAAAAATTGGCAAAAAAATGGGTCACGTAGTATGGGTACGTTCCCTAACAAAATCCAATTGAAAAATCTCTTAGGGGCTCTCCATTAATTACGTAAGGGTTTAAGGGGGGGGGGGTCCGACGCAGTCCTTACGTAAGGTTTTTAAATCATTTTCTTAAATTAAATTAAATTTAAAAATATTAAAATTTTAAAAATACCCAAAACTCAAAAAAAAAGTTTTTAAATTGTAGATGTACATACCAATAACAAAAATTTTCTTTTTTATTTTAAGCGTATTTTAAGTAATTAAAAAACAGTCGTCCATTAAGGGAGGGGGCAACTGCCCCCCTGGCTCTTGCCTTAAATCTTTAAATTTTATTTTATTTAATTTAAATTTCGTGGAGAAAGTTATTACTGAGTTCGCGAAGGAACCACGGAATTTGAAATTTGTCTTTTCTGCAAATAAAGAACATTAAAAATTTTTAGTGTTAAATTTTTTTTGATTTTGCCCCTCCCTGAAAAAAGATCCTATGGACGCATGTTAAAAAAATTTTTAATTAAATAATTTTGCTTTCAATTTTCCGTGAACCGATTTTAATCAAAATCTAATGAGTAGATCTGCAGAAGTGATAACTGAAAAATTTATTTAGTTTTTATTTAAGGTAGATCCTTACAGCAACGGATTTTTCTTGAATATTATTTCTGATTGGTAAGAAATATTCACAAATCAAAAGTTGCAATCAACTGCTGTGAGGATTTAGTTTCGTTTAAACGAATTTTACTGTACTAAAACAAAGTAATTTTAAATTTAACTCCGCTACTGGAAAAATTTTAAATTTGAAGCGCCATCTATTCACGTTGTGACAATCTACTCTTCAAATATTCGGCATAAATGAAGTGATTGAGGATAACCTAACAATTATCTAATTGACGACGTGCTTTTTCGGTAAACGTTAACTTGCTGTAATTATTAGACAGTAAATAGTGACAATGGTTGTGTTTACTTGTAACAATTGTGGCGAAAGTTTACAAAAACCCAAGGTTGAAAAGCATTACTTATTTGCTTGTCGTTCCGCTAAAAACCTCACATGTGTAGATTGTTTTAAAGATTTTAGGTAAGCCTTTTCAAATTTATTTTGCTAATTTAAGTTTAATGATGAATATACATTTTCGTTTATTTTTTAATGATAAAAATTATAATTTATATAAAGAAACGAAGAGTACCAGGTCCACACGAAATGTGTAACCGAAGAAGAGCGCTATTCTGCAAAAGGAACTTATCCTAATAGTATTCAAAAGAAAGGAGTGGTTAAGCAAGATAGTTGGATAGAATTAATTACCGCTGCTATTGACTCGGCAGGTATTCGCCAAGGACGTCTATCACTAGTTGTGGATACAATTTTAGCTTCTTCCAACGTTCCTAGAAAAAAACCCAAATTTGCGGTAAGTAAAAAATTGTGTTTATTTATATTTTTAGAGTTTATTTGTTAAATCTTCAGAATTTCATCAGAAGTTCTTGTGGATCTCGTGCATCTGAATCAGATATTAACATTGTTTGGGATGTTATTGAAAAATATAGAATTAAAGAACAAAATGCTGCCAATGCAGCCCTTGCTGAGTCTAATAAAAAATTATCTAATAATAAAGAGGTTGTAAACGATCCTCCAAGTACGCCAAATTGTAATGGTGCATCAAGTATGAATGAAATTGAAGACCCTAAATTGGAAGCAAAGAGTTTGACTATCGAATCAATTAAACTTGCATTAAAATCGGTAGAAGGCAGCCAAAAGAAGTTGGCAAAAAAAGTGCTTAAACTTGAAAATATTCCTCTGAAAAAGAAAAAGTTTATTGTAAGTTATTAAATTATTTTAGGAGGTGAATCGATATTTATTTGGGTTTTTCTTTTAGAAATATGTTCAAAATGAAATTGAAGATGTAAATCTTGATGATGTTCAAGCTTTGTGGGATATTGTGGAAAAACAAGATTTGAAGACAGAAGATAAAAATGAAGACGAAAAGATGGAAGTAACATATTCCAATTGCGATGACGATTCGACAAACACTAAAGAAATGTCCATAGAATTAATTAAAACTGCATTGAAAGCGGCCGAAATTTCTCAAGCCATTCAGAAAAAAATAGTCAAGAAGATTTTGAAATTTGATAACATTCCGTTAAAAAAAAAGAAATTTATTGTAAGTCTATTAATGCAAGAAGTGAAACATATAGAAGTTTTTTATTTTGAATTTTTTAGAAATTTATTCAAAATGAATTTGAAGGTACAGATCTAAACGACATTGTAGCAATTTGGAATGTGATACAACAACATAAAAGTGGTTTGGAATGCGAAGTCCAGACAAAATCTGAAACTTCAGTAGATGAAGTTAAAGAAATGATGGAGGACGTTACAATTTCAAATGATAAAGTGGATGGGGACACCTCGTTGCTTTTAAATGGATCTTTAATAAAAAAAGGCGACATCTCTATAGAATTGATCAAATCTGCATTAAGGATCGCGGTTATTACCGATTCTGTTCAACAAAAATTAGTTAAAAAAATTTTGAAATTGGACAATATTCCAACTACGAAAAAGAAATTTATTGTAAGTATAACGAGGCAAAACATCGACTGTATATCACTAACTAAAGTAATTTTTTAAACAGAAATTTATACAAAAAGAAATTGAAAATTCGGATCTTAAAAATGTTCATGCAATGTGGGAAATAGTCGAAAAGAATGTTGCTAATGCAAAAAGTACGCAATCCAATGATTTGGATCTCGACAGCAGTCAGGCAATATGGAAAATAGTTGACAAATATGTTGATAATTCAGCAAGTCCTAAACAAAATGGTCTTAAATCGGACGATTCAAATAAGATTGCAAATGGAAATAATGATGACAATGTCAGGGTTGTGGATTTAATAAAGTCGGCTCTGAAAAATAAATCTTTTTCTAAACCAGGTGAAACTAAAATTAAAAATTTTATTTTAACACTAACTCAGGTGCCCTCAAAGAAACGCCGATTTATAGTAAGTAATTTTAGATTTCTCTTCCAAAATATTAATTTGTTCTGCTTAGGGTTTTGTTAAAAAAGAAATGGACGATGTCGAGTCTGAAGATCTAGAAACCATATGGAACTTTATCGAAGGATACAAACAAGTGAACTCTTCTAAACAATCCCAGAAAAGGAAAGCAGAAGGTGTTGAAAATGAAGAAACTGAAACTAAAAAGTTAAAATTCGAGATTCAATGTAATGACAAGAAAAGGAAGTTGAGTGAAAATCATGACAACGTAAAAAGAATGAAAGGTGAAGAAAGTACTGAAGATGTAGCTACAGACACCCAAGAAGTTACTAAGTTTTCTTATCAAAATGCAATTTCTGAAATTTTGAATAAACATGATTCGTTCTCGTTAGCCACTCTCGAAAAGAAAGTTTCAAAAAAGTATCGCAAAGTACTTGGCAAATCCTGTGAAGGGTTTACAAAGAAGTTTAATAAACAACTTAAGAAAATGTCAAACGTTAAAATTGATGGCGATGTTGTGACAATCTTAAATAACTTGGTGTGAAGTTATCTTTTTATTTTATTTGTGAAAATCTTAAATAACTTAGGAGTTAATTTTAATTAAAAATTTAAATTTATTTGCAGTTTTTATTAATCCTTGAACAACCAAAATGGAAATTTTATGTACACATGTTATATGTACACAACTGGCTAGCCCAGACTCATTGGTTTACTAATTAATTTCGAGATTTAAATTTGAGCAGTGAAATGTAAAAAATATATTTGTTATCAAATTATTTAATTTGCTATTTTTACATACATTTTATATCCTATTAGTTTTTAAATAATCATCGTCTTCTTGTTCCAAGTGAGCATTTAAAAATTCCTCCACTGAATCTGTATTCCACTTTTCTATTGCAACTGTTTCTTGTAAATGACCATCCTTGTCGAACAATTTAATAATAGGATCTAAACCTCGAACATATTTAATTTGCAGATTTGAGAACTTGGCAGGTCTATCGCTTTTAATAAAAGCCTGTATTTGGGGATACGCCCCAAATTTACAAGTACAAACTTCCAAAACCCCTCGAGCGTACTTTTTTTGTGTAGCACCATTTTCGTCTTGGTGACAGCATTCTTTACAATGTTCCCTACGAATAAACAAGTAATAATTATTAATTCAAATGCAATCTTTAACTTACTTAATCACATCTAAATCAAATTTACTAAGTAAATCACATGATGAACACGGTAGGTCTGCTTTTATAAATCCTAATGCCCAACAGTCTTCGGTAGAAAAATCAGCTGACGTTTCAGCCTGCAAAAGGTTAAAATAAAAATAATGAATTTATAATTTACCGACTTTTTTACCGTAATATAACATAAAGTAATTAAAGCTATTAAAACTATGTATTTCATATTGCTTATTTATATTTCACTTTTGCTTTAACTTCATAACAATTATAACCTCAACTTTAGGCTACGATTACCAATCAAATGTGGCCACGGAACGCGCGCCAATTTTAAATATATGAATTTTTTTTAAAACTGATTATTGTTTATTGCAGAGGTTAATAATTTATGTATTTTATAAATTACTCAGTGAGATTTTTTTTAATTATAAACATAACTTTTTATAGCAAATCATAATTTAAACACAAACTACGAACGAAAAATCTCTTTATTTCATATAATGTAATATTATCAAGTCTTGGAAAGTCATAGAAATACATTTTTTGAAGATCCCAAGTTCTAGTTTATAAAATGCATCAAATTTTTATTAAAACATTTATAAATAACATAAATTAATTAAAAATAAATCAATAATTTGACTGTTATCACTATTTCATTTTTAAAAGAAATTTTGCAATTCACTTTCTTCTTCATCTGAACTTAAGCTTAAGGCTTGCTTATTATTTTCACACAAAAAATATATACACAATATATTGTGAATATATATTCACAAAAAACATAAAGTTAAATAAATTAAAATAAAATTTTAATGAAACCATTTTGTGATTTAATTATTTACTTTTGAAAAAATCAATCTAACTAATAGTTGTATGCAAAATTTCCATAATTTCCTCCACCTCCGCCTCTTCCACCCCTACCGCCGCGATTATTAAAAGGTCTTGGACTACCTCTAAATCCTCCCCTTCCGGAAAAATTGGAATTTTGATTAAAATTTCCACCGTAGTTAGAAGAATTATTGTATTGACCACCACTATTATTATCGTAACCACCGTAGCCCCCACGAAAACCTCTTCTAAATTTAGGGGGAGGACCTCCACCTGATCTACCTAAAGTATGACCTCGAAGAGGTTTGTTTGAATCGAAACTCGTTCCACTTGGTTTTTCCATTTTATATGAACCAGCATGTAACTTGCAAAGTTCCTTAATGACATTTATAACCTTATCGTCAACTGGATTCATTTGAAGTACTTGTTCTGGTTCCTTCGATGCTCGAACTACGAGACTTTCTAAAGCAGGCCTTAAAGCCAAAATTTGAGATGCCACAATGGGATCCATATCTAAATTAATCCAATTGTCCAAGCGTACCACATTATCGACCCATTCTACCTTTCTCGATCCAAATAATAGTAAGTGTAATGGAGTCACCATTGTCATTTGTTTGCAAGACACAGCTCTGGTACGAATTTTTTCTCCAAACACAAAGAACGGATACGGAAAGTTTTGTTCAAAATTACAACAGTTGACAGATGTCTTGTGAATTAAAGCAGCCTTACTTTCGGTAGTTAAAACCTAAGAATAAAATTAAATTTATATTGTACATTTAGAATATCAAAACTCACCTTGCGCTTCTCTTTATGGTAGCAAACATTAGGATATAATCCCATGCACATGAGGGCCATAACCATATCCAACTTGGGATCATCTCCAACAGTTTCCATATGAATCGGTGCCATCGATTCTTCCGGGAAACCAATCGATGTTAAAATATCTTGCAATTGATGTTTAGCTTCCCAAGTCACACGTAAAGTCGACATGCTTACTCCCTTATGTTCGCAAAATCCGATTTCTCTTTCTTCGCCTCCTTGTCTAGCTCTATCCCACAACTATAAAATTAAACAAATGTTTTAAATTGATTTTATTAATATATTATATTTACCTCAAATGCTGTAAGCATAGCCACGTGATCGGAACGCCGATCACCAGACAAAGCTCTTTGATGATAGCTGAGACGACGCTGTCCTCCTTCGAGAACAAAAATTTCAGGGAATGTTGATGAATTGGCAGCCATAGTTGCAAGAGAATCACCGCACATAAAAATACAACCCATGATCATCATTTTGCCAAGTCTTGGTTCTATAGGCAATTTAGCAACTATACGACCGAGAGGTGTTAGCTCATCGTTTTTATCCAAGCACTTCATTTCTCGCAGCATCACCTAAAAAAAGCAAAAGTCATTTAATCACATTATTTTTTTTTGCAAAGAAATTTCAACTTACTTCTGCTTCTATAACAGCATCCAGTGGAGGAGGTTCGATGGCTTTACTCAAAAATAGTCCAATCGCACCCAATCTTAACAATTTGATACTTAAAGCAATTTCATGAAGCGGCGATCTAAACATTTCGGGTGTCATGTGTTCGTCCAATTTTTCAAATCTTGCACGAGAACACAAATGGAAGCACAAACCAGGGCGTACACGACCTGCACGGCCTTTACGCTGCTCCAAATTTGTACGAGAAGCCCAAACGGTTGCATAACTTGTCATATTATTGTGGGAAGTAAATAATTTCATTTTTGCCTTACAACTATCAATTACAAAGACCACGTCGTCAATGGTTATAGAAGTTTCCGCAATATTTGTCGATAAAATTACCTATAAATAGAGAGTTTAAGTTTAAAATTTGATGCAAATCCAAAACGTACCTTTGTAACGCCAGGCGGTACAGGCTCAAAAACTTTTCTTTGATCTTCCCGGGGCAATTGCGAATGTAAAGGAAGAATACGGAAATCAGATGCGCCATAAACAGGATGTTGTTGTAAGTGGCGCATTAATTTAAATATAAGATTCCATCCAGGTAAAAATACAAGTATGGCACCTTCTATGGTTAAGCCTTTAATATGAATTAGTAATGCTTCAAGCAATTCAAAGCTGATTTCCTTTTCACTTAAATTTTCAAGAGAATTTTTTGTTTGAGGACTGTAATTACCTTCTACAATCTGAAAAACAAACATTAAAATATTTACCCGTTAACTTTTATGATTAAAAATAGCCTACCTTATTCAAATTGTCTTCGGGTTCATCGTTGCCAACCAAACTGTCTTCATTATCACCTCCTCTTTTGCGTTTGCGAGTTTCTGGTGGTGGTATAAATCCTGTAAGTTCAATGCAATCTTCTAAAAAGAACCGATCGACAGGGAAAGCACGACCAGGAATTTCTAATACAGGACAATTGTTGAAATAATTTGAAAAAAGTGTTGTGTCGATTGTTGCAGACATTAAAATTACTCTGAGATCTGGATACGTGTGAATCATGTCACGCAATACAACCTAGCAAAAATAAAAAATAATTATTAAAAAATTTTGATTTAAAAAATTTCCTTTCACGTACCATAATAAAATCACTATTTACGTCACGTTCGTGAATTTCGTCAACAATTACATGACTAACACCTCGAAGACCAGCTTCCAGTTTTCTCAATAATACACCAACAGTGCAGAACATGATAGATCCATATGGTCGAGGCAGTACAGACTCAAATCGTACCGAATATCCAACAGATTGTCCAAGGTCTTCACAACGTTCATTTGCTATACGTTCGGATACCGAAACAGCTGAAATTCGTCTTGGCTGTGTAACCGCAATGTTACACATGGCACCTTGTCCTGATGCAATGTAATCATCCAAAATAAATTGGCAAACTTGAGTGGTTTTTCCTGAAACACAAACATTTTTAATTCAAAACACAAAACGATTGGTAAATACATACCGCACCCTGTATTTCCCCTAACAATTATTACAGAATTATCGTTAATGGCTTCCATGAGAGCACCTCTCATATTGAAAATGGGTAACTTTTGTCGCTCTACATTTTTCTTTTGAAAGCTGTCATTACTCTGTAATTTATAGCGCGCATCTTGAGATAATTGCTCACTTAAACCTTCTAAAGTAGCAGTCGCCAATGGTCCCTCGTCAATGTTGCAACCTGTCCAAGGATTCCAATTAGGTTGTGGTGGAGACGAAACTACTACACCTCCGGGAATTGGATTTGATGGTACAAAGTCATCCAAAACCTGATAATTTAGCAAGGATACGGGAGTATCACTTTGTAGCTTAACATCCACCGGATTTATTTGCAGTGCTTGTAAGCAATCCTGAACTTGAGATTGTAATTCTGGAGAAATGCTCAAAGGGTAAGGTTTCATTTCATCTCCACTTTTTTCTTTCTTTAATGTTCCACTAAAAGGTTCAATCACTCCAAGATGAAACAGTTGACGAACAATGGACAATGCACAACTTTTACTGGCAACTTGCTTATTGGAGCCAGTATCACGACCGTAAATGGTACGACCTAATGCTTTCACATACACGTTCATTTCGGCAACAAAACTCCTACAAAATTAACAACTCCATTATAGAACAAGATGTCATTGATGAAAATTTGTACTTACACATTTCAGAAACCAAAATCACCAAAATACTCGGTAAAGACACCTCAATAACCTACAGAAAACACAAAAAACTGTACAGCTTGTTTATTTTGCAAAATTATTGTGGTTAGTTGTACTCGGAATGAAAGTAAATTATGATTGACGTTAACTTAGGCCTTCCAGCAAGTAATAAATTGTTTTTCTTAATGATATATTTTTTACAGTTCAACCGAAGAACAAACTATTAAATAAAAATTCAAATTTTGTCCTTTTTTTGTGATGATCCTGTCTGAAAATGGACAAATGTCTATAGAGCTTTATAATTGATGAGCAAATAACCGATATAATTTTCCAAATTATTTCAAGTCCCGTGACATTATCCACATTCACTCGGTCAAATTTAAAATACTATTATGAAACTTGTAAGATGTGAAAATGGAAAAGTGTGAGGTTGTTACAATATTACTATTATTTTAAGTTTTCAAGATGTAAGAATAACTGGGAAGCCTGTAAACATCAACATATTTTTTTTTTGTCAATTATTTTCTTCATATCAGGGTTCCTAAGCATTTTTTTTAGGTTGAATTTTTGCTGTTTGGAGAAAAAGTATCTTTTTGTATATTTATTTTAAAAACTGGGGCCCCTCAACAGAGTTGCCGAGGAATCAAATTATTTACCAGTGGAAATCTGAATGTGATTTAACAATGGTTATTTAAAAAAATAAGAGTTAAGTATCAGTAGATGAAATTTCTACATTATTAATGTAAATGGTAAATATATAAATGGTACATCACACAATTTCTTTAAATTTTCAGTTCGATGAATACAACACAAACTGTTGCTATCATCAAACATTCCTTAATATTTTTTTAGCTGTACAGTTCCTTGGTTTAGTTGATTTTTGTTTGGTGAAAAACATTGTTGAATTTACAAAAGCATATTTTCATATCATAAAATATATTAATGCAATTCCAACTTATTGAAATAAAATAACCATTCTAATTAAAAAATTACCTTTCCACATCTTCGGCCGAAGATATCGAAAGGTAATTCTCTAACCAAAAACTTTTTATAAAATGTTTTTACATTAACCAAGTTGATGACAATGATAAACCACAAAAATGCTTGTTTAAAAAGCATAAAAAGTAAAAGTGACTTACTTGATATGATCAGGTCCAACTGGAGTGTATTTGTAATCGGCACTTATTTTATTACTTTGCATGAATTGATGCAACTTAGATTTTGCATTTTCCATGGTCCAATTTCCATGTATTTGAGCATTCACGTCTAAGTCTTCGGCGTCTTCAACTCGTTTTTGTTGTTGTGCTCGATCCATATAATTCCAGGGTTCAGTGTTCGAATGTTCTCGACCCAATGGTCGATACGCTTCTCCAAGACTTGCCGGACCAGTGCCTTCTCGAAACACCGAATGTTGAACTGATGGAGCTAATAAACCTAAAATTTGAAATTAGAAACCTATCGTTCCCAAAGGTTTATTAAAATACTCACTAGGAATTGCAGGAGTCCCTTCATTTTTTCCAACAAGTTCAACTTCAGTTGGAACCTCGTCGGATTTGATCAGTCCTTGCCGAACCAAAAAACTGACAAAATCGCGGGCGGCATTACTCTGAGCGTCTTTTTTGTTGGTCGAGTTACCAACACCCACATAACTATGCCCAGAAACCCGCACTTCGCATAAAAATCTTTGTTTGTGTTTAGGTCCTACAAAATAATAGGAATAAGAACAAAATAACGGTCTATGGAAAGAAACTTACCGGTGGGGCGAACTTCAAATTGAGGATCTGCTTTGGTCCTTTGGCAAAACTGATGCAAAAAACTCTTTACATCACCCATTTTTTCTATTCTGTATTCTGATTACCGAATGTTCGTAATTTATCAGATAAATTATGAACTTAAATCAATCGATGCGATCAACAAAAATTTGACAAATGTTTTTTCTGTCAATTTTAAAAAAGTTGAATTTATATACAGGGTTACTTAAATTTTTAAACAACAATTTTTAAAAACTTTTTTATCAATCAAAAATCATATAAATTTTCGTATTTTCTTCCGATTGCTTATTAATATTTATCTATGATATTTATAATCAGATTTAGATTAATAATCAGAGATGCTCAGATGCGGAAGAAATATAATTAACAACGATTGGCAATGCTTGACAATATGGTTGGTAACATGGTACTATTATACCATGGTTGGTAACAGTAGTTTTCTCATGAAAAATAAGTAAATAATATATACATGATAATACATAATATATGTCCAAAAGTGTTTTTCGTTAAATTAAAAAATAGCTTTAAAAGACAAAATTATGAACAAAAATCAGTTTGTAGACTATAAACTTTTGTAATAATCCGTTTAATTTGTCCCACTGATATAATACCGGCCGTACTTAACATAACCTAATTTTGTGTTGTGGATGGTAGTTAGGAGAACGTAATATTAAATTAATTTATTGTAAATTGCGATGACTGCAAAAAGGAAACCAGATGTACAGGTTCCCGCAGAGGAAAGCGACTTGTTGACGATTAGACCTTTGTAAGTTGTATTAAATTATTTCAAGTTCGATTCGTCTAATTATTTTTTTTAGAGGAGCAGGTCAAGAAGTAGGACGATCATGTATTATGATAGAATTTAAAGGAAAAAAGATAATGGTAAACTAAACGAGAGAAATGCTTCATATTTATTTTAATGTATTGACAATATTTCAGCTTGATTGCGGTATCCACCCTGGTTTGAGTGGAATGGACGCTTTACCTTTCGTAGATTTAATTGAAGCAGACGAAATCGATTTGTTACTTATTTCACAGTAAGTTTCCTTACTTGATTAAATGATCTAAATACTTATTTTCTGACTTTTGCTTAGTTTCCATTTGGATCATTGCGGTGCTTTACCTTGGTTTTTGCTAAAAACCAGTTTTAAAGGAAGATGCTTTATGACGCATGCAACTAAAGCTATCTACAGATGGTTACTTTCAGATTATATAAAAGTGAGCAATATTTCGACAGAGCAAATGTTATACACCGAAGCTGACTTGGAAGCTAGTATGAACAAAATTGAAACTATAAATTTTCACGAAGAAAAAGATGTATTGGGTATAAAATTTTGGGCATACAATGCTGGTCATGTTTTGGGTGCAGCTATGTTTATGTTGGAAATTGCTGGCGTTAAGGTATACATTTTTGATTCACCTTTTGATCTTGAAACTGAAACATGATTTTTCATTTTAGATTTTGTATACCGGAGATTTCTCTAGACAAGAAGATCGGCATCTTATGGCAGCAGAAATTCCTACCATAAAACCTGACGTTTTAATAACAGTAAGAAACATGGTTTTCATACAATTTCGTAATTAATTAATTCATTTGTTTTTCAGGAATCAACATACGGAACTCATATACATGAAAACAGAGAGGATAGAGAAAGCCGATTTACAAGTCTAGTAAATGACATTGTGTCAAGGGGAGGCAGATGTCTTATACCTGTGTTTGCTTTAGGAAGGGCACAAGAACTCTTACTTATATTGGGTAAGTGAATTGCCATTACTTTTTCCAAATTATAATATAAAAAACCCCCTAAAATTATGCTTAATGGTTAAAATTTTTTAAGACTTTTTTTTAGAGAATTTTTTTAATTTAAAATTCAGAAATTTTATTATTTTAATGAAGGTAGTTCGCCCGGTCATCATTTTTGCAAATTTATTCTTGCTTCGGTTTCTGAAAGGATTTCTTGAGAAACCTTTAGCACCTGTACCGAGAAACTTAAATGCGGAATTTTCTATGCCCCTTTGATGTGTAAGATAGGAGATTGGGGAAGCAGCGGTCATTAATTTGATAACCATACAAGGGAACAGTTGTAGTGGTCAGTTAATCAAAATTCAGTTAGAAAAATGTAATAATAAGTGAATGTGGGGGTTATTCTCTTTTTCTCTATTATTTCACAGTTTTTGTGAAAATTATTTTGAAAAGGCAATCATTTTGTAGTGAAATTCTTGGTAGGATTTAGATTATTTTGTACAATTTTGACTCAATTCCAATGGAAGAATCCTTCAGCCTAATCCGGAGACCAATTTTTGGAAATATGTTCATGAATTTTTGTTTAATATTTTCTTAATATTATATTTGGGGCCGTCCATTAATTACGTAAGGACGATTTTTGAAATTTTTGCCCCTCCCCCACGTAAGGGTACGTAAGATTTTGGCAACCCCCCTCCCTTCCCACCTCATCTTACGTAAGGATTATTAAACAAAAATAATGCTGAACCCCCCTCCCACTTCTTATAATAATATTGTCACTGGCGTCCTAGAGCTTTTGCCGCTCGGGGCGGTCTTAAATTTTGCCGCCCCTTACCAAAAAAATTTATATAAATTTAAATTTTAAAATTAATAAGAAATTTTAAAATGAGCGAAAAAAAAAAGTCATACATGGTCATATTGTACCTTTTTTCAAACAAAAAATTTTTGCATACCGCAAAATGCCGCCCCCCTAAAATTGTGCCGCCCTGGCGATCCGCCCCTACCGGCCCCCCCCTAGGTAAGCTAGTGAATATTATAAATTACATACATAATATGCGAAATTTTAAATTAAATTTTATTTATATAAATAAAAGTTAACGAAGATAATTAATTACATAAAGAAGTTATTACAAAATTTTTTTTAAATAAATTAAAAGTCAGTTGTAGTCCATATGGGAGCAAGCCATTCCTCTATGGATTGGCGTCAGTTATAAAAGTATATTAAGAAAAAATATATATTTGAATTTTAAATTTAATTAAAAGTATTTTAAGAAACTTACATAAGGAATACATCGGACCCTCCCCCCAACGTAAGGGTCCATAAGATTATTGACACCCCCCCTTCCCACAAACCCTTACGTAATTAATGGACGGCCCCTTTGTTATTACTTTATTGTGTTTGGCAATTGTGTTCTTCCCCGATTTACCAAGCATGTTTGTTTTCTTCGATGAGTTTTGGACCGGAGTAATAACTACAAATTTTAGGGAATTTCAGTAACAAATTTTTGAAGTTATTTAGGAATGCACCTACTAGTTTTGGTAAATTTCAAGGTATAATATTAATTTAAAAAAAAAATGGATGACTTAATATATTCCAGCGTTAATTATTATACATATATTGTTTTTTTACAAATTTGTAACTACCAAGTTTTGAAAATTCCTAAAAATCCTAAAATTTTAGTATAAAAATTTCTAACTAAAATTTGAAAAATCCCCGAAGGTTTTTTCAAGTTGAAAATAATAAATCATGGTAGCTGATCGTTAATCCTTCCATGTACGTCAGTGGTAGACAGATAATGCATAAGATTCATTAATTTTATTTACTTTGTTTTTTTCTTTGTAGATGAATATTGGGGTTTACACCCCGAGTTGCACGACATTCCTATTTACTATGCTTCATCATTAGCAAAAAAATGCATGGCTGTATATCAAACTTATATTAATGCTATGAACGATAAAATCAAACGGCAAATTGCAATTAATAATCCTTTTGTGTTTAAGCACATATCAAATTTAAAAGTAAGTAAATTCTGGCTTTCCCAAACTTCTTCAACTTCTTTTCATTGAAATATTACAGGGAATAGACCATTTCGAAGACGTAGGTCCTTGTGTAATTATGGCAACACCTGGTATGATGCAAAGTGGATTATCTCGCGAATTGTTTGAATCGTGGTGTGCGGATCCTAAAAACGGAATCATTATTGCAGGTAAAATTCAAATTTAACCATCTAATTTCAGATTTTTTAATTATTTTGAAATCAGGTTATTGCGTCGAAGGTACACTGGCTAAAACAATTCTATCTGAACCAGAAGAAATAACCACAATGATGGGACAAAAGCTGCCTCTAAAAATGTCGGTTGCTTACATATCTTTTTCAGCTCACACCGACTACCAACAAACCAGCGAATTTATTCGTCTGTTGAAACCACCCCACGTTGTAAGTATAACTTATTTGATGCATAATTAGATTATGCAACAATATTTTTAAGGTATTGGTTCATGGAGAACAAAATGAAATGAGCCGTTTGAAATCTTCTCTGGAGAGGGAATACGAAGATGATCCAAATACTTCCATTCAATTGTACAATCCACGAAATACTCATGCTGTTGAATTATATTTCCGTGGTGAAAAAAGGGCGAAAGTTATGGGTAGCCTTGCAGTGGAAAAGCCATCACCGGGTACTGTTTTATCTGGTGTTTTGGTAAAAAGAAATTTCAATTATCACATTCTCGCTCCAAGCGATTTATCAAGTAAATAATAATTTTGTTGTTGATAATTATTTTACTTATCCAAGTTTCTTTTTAGAATACACAGATATGTCTATGGATCACATCATGCAACGATTAAGTATTCATTACTCTGGATCACTTAATGTGTTGCGACATTTTGTTACTCAAGTTGCTGGTTTGCTGGAAAGTATAGAAGGTGATAAGAAGTTGCGTGCATACAATGCTATCGACATATCAATTGAAAATAAAATTGTGACACTTGAGGTTTGTATCGAAATAGTTGCTTAGTTTAATTTAATTTCAATAAAAATAATTTTCTGTTTTAGTGGGAATCGGATCCGATGCACGACTCGTACGTCGACACAATTGTAGCTGCAATACTTGAATCGGAATCTTTGGATGTACCCATAAAAAATTTATCGACAAATGCAAAACTTGACAGGATGCATTTTAAGGTAAAAATGTAGACATAGATAACAATAGTCATTAGCTAATTTTTTTTATGCAGGAGTGTCTTATTGAAATGCTTCAAGATATGTTTGGAGAGGAATCCGTACCAAAGGTATTTAAAGGTGAAAAACTACACGTCGTTGTGAATGATAATCGAGCAGACATCGACCTTTTAAATTTGGTAAGTCTCGAGGATCTTTTGGAAATATTTTAAAATATAATTATTTTATTAATTAGGAAGTGGTCTGCTTAACCGATCCAACGTTCCAACAGATCGTTCAAACTGCTGTGACTAAATTACATGAATCGTTAGCCCCACCCCAAATTTAATTGGTTTTAACATAAAATTGCTTAGGAATAAGTAAAATATTATTTTATTTGTATAAAAATACAATAAAGAATATTATTGATAAAAAGTGAAATTTTCGGTTTATTTAAAAAAATGTATGCATAAAAAATTAAGTTGAATTATTGTGAATAGTTTTCAAAATTACAATGCTTCGATTAAAATGGCAATTCCTTGACCTCCACCAATGCAAGCAGAGCCGATACCATATTTTGCTCCCCTCCTCCTAAAAGTAGTTTGAAATAATTATTATAAAAGTTTATGGTAAATAATATTCGTAACGCACCTTAATTCGTGAACCAAGTGAGCAGTTATTCTCGATCCAGATGCAGCTAAAGGATGTCCTAAAGCGATAGCACCTCCATTGACGTTTAATTTGTCCATATCAAGATTTAATGCTTTAGCACAAGAAATAGTTTGAGCAGCAAAGGCTTCGTTGATCTGTAAGATACAAAAAATGATGATTTTAAAATCACAAATATTTTCATGCTTACCTCGATAAGATCAATATCTTTAAGACTTAAACCGGAAACTTTTAAAACGTTTTGAATAGCCGGAACAGGTCCTATTCCCATGATGGATGGATCAACTCCCACGGTCGAAAAAGCAACAATTCTGGCTAAAGGTTTCAAATTGTGTTGACCTGCTGCTTCATCACTGGCTATAATGATGGTACCTGCACCGTCGCAAATGCCCTATATTAAAAAGTAATAATTTTAATTTGAAATTATTATTTTCTAAAATTACCGAAGCGCTGCCTGCAGTAACCAGACCGTTTTCTTTGAAAATTGGTTTCAATTTTTGAAGTCCTTCCAGAGTGGTTTGTGGTCTAGGATGTTCATCTACATCAACGGTTTCTGGACCTTTCCTTCCTTTCACTGGAACACCAACTATTTCTTCCTTAAATATTCCCTTATCTTGGGCTAATAACAAAAAGGTTCATAGAACTAAATAAAACTTGCTTTTAAGAATTTCCCACCAGCTTTCCATAGTTGTTGTGATCTTAAAGAAAAGTTATCTACTTCTTCCCTGGTAACTTTGTACTGAGCACCTAATTTTTCTGCAGTAAGAGCCATGGGCAATTTGCAGTGGGTGTCTGTTAAGCCTACCCATAGCATATCTTCTAATTTATAATCTGTTCCCAATTGGGTGCCGAAACGTATGTTGCGAATTGCAAATGGAGCTTGTGACATGTTTTCTGCACCTCCGCATAGTGAAATTTTTGCAACACCGGTTAAAATGTCCTGAAAAACAATGAGAAAAGATTTTCGGTGGATTTTTAAAACAAGTTTTACAACTGTAATGAGGTTCAAGAATATATTACTGGGTACAATATTTTATTAGTTTATCTGTACATTGTATTATAGTGTTGAGAATAATTGAAATATGTACTTGTTGTATAAAAATTATATTACGATAATATTTTTGTTTGTTTACATAATAATTATTTGATAAGATTAGTGCAAGTTTTGCAAATTTGCAAGTAATTTAAACTGATACTTTTTGATTGCTTTAAATACCAGTATTGTAAATCTTACCTGAACTCCATTAACGACAGATTGAAATCCAGATCCACATAATCTATTTACTTGAAGCGCAGGTCTTTCTTGAGGAATACCGGTTTTTAACAAGGTGTGTCTTGCTAAGAAACCACCATCAGATGAAGATGCCTATCAAATTTAATGATTTAATACATTTTTTAAATTATCATTTTAAGAGAACCTACCGATATAACATTTCCAACGTTAACAGTATCGATTAGCTCGGGAGCAATATTTGCTGCTGCTAAAGCAGCTTTGTTACTGATTGTTTGTAAATCGCATATGCTTGTTTTGACAAATTTACCTCCATATGTACCAATAGCTGTTCGTTTAGCACTTACAATTACGATACCTACAAAACTTTCTTAATTAGCAAAAATATATCAAGTTTTTGAATTAGTGTTTTAAAATTTTGAGAATGTTTCGAACTATTAAAACATTTCTAAGTTACGCCACTGCACTTTTTTGGAAAAATAAATTGTTATTTTCAAGTACTACATTTTTCTTTTAATTTTGGCTACCTGGCCAACCTGTTTTTTTTATAATTGAGGATAAATTATTAAAAGAACACTTTCCTCAATTAAAATATTTATTTATTTTATATATAATTTATTTATAGTCCATAAATAATTTGTTTTTAGTTTATCAGCATAATATTAAAATCAATATTAACACATATTAATTTATGTACATACCTTTTACAAGCGAAGACATTATTAAAAATTAAAGAAGCGTATAAAAATCCTCGACAACACAGTTAATACTACGGAAAACTAGTGCAAAAGTCCCAATAAATTAATTTTAAAAGCAGGAGGTATTCAAAGTTCAACTGGTACAAAGTTCAAAAAGTAAAAGCTGTTGATATAAAAGCGACAAAAATATTATACGTATGTATATGATGCGTAATATTTATAAAAAATAAGAAGGGAGATGGACGAAGGCAATTTAATCAAAACGAATTTAAAAAGAATTTAGTAAATCGAACACAAATTAATCCTGTCTGTACATACGAGGACCTGACAAAAAAAATTGTACAAATTGAATTTTTAATTTTTCACAGAAAATTTAGAAATTTATATAAAACTATTTTTATTTATATTAAAAAAAAGCGATTCGAGAGGAAAGTCAATTTTCTTCTATGTAACTCTGTGTATATCTTTTTAATTATTATATTTATTTTTTTATAATTAAATTATAATTATTATTATGTAATTATTATATATTACACTGTTAACGAATGTAAATAATGATTAAAAAAACTAAAATAAAGAAGAAAATTTACTTATTCATGAATTTTGATATTCCATCTCTTTGCTTCCATCAAAATTTGCAGTGACATTTTTATACGTTTGTATTGGTTGGTATACCTGGGTGATCAACTTGAAGTTTGTGATTTAAAATTCGGCAAGTTGTGATATAAAATAGCAATTGAATTTTCTCTCTAGAATTAAAAATGGTAAGCATTATTCGTAAAAATGTAGCTGATTACTTTATTAACCTATTTTAATAAAATTCAGTAATTACAGTATTTCGCTTAAGCTACATTTTAATTTTTTCATTAAATTTAGGTTATGTTTGTATTTGATGCAATGTCATTCTCATTAAATTTGTAGTTTTTACTCAAAAAATTTAATGTTACGTTTTAGGCAAGACGTTATGATACCAGAACCACCATATTTTCTCCCGAAGGTAAGTGCATATTCATTTTATGTAACTTGCATTCACGATAATCTTTTACAGGGAGATTATATCAAGTCGAATATGCTATGGAGGCTATAAGTCACGCAGGGACCTGTTTAGGTATTTTGGCAAACGATGGAATTTTATTGGCTGCCGAACGCCGCAATACAAATAAATTGCTTGATGAAGTTTTTACATCTGAAAAGATTTATAAGCTGAATGAGTAAGCATAATTTTTATAAACCGAATATCTAATTAAACAGACCAACTTTACAGAGACATGGTATGCAGTGTAGCAGGTATCACTTCAGATGCTAATGTTCTAACCAACGAATTGCGTTTGATTGGTCAACGTTATTTAATTCAGTATGGTGAATCTATACCATGCGAGCAACTTGTGTCTTGGTTGTGCGATGTTAAACAAGCCTACACTCAATATGGAGGTAAATTAAATCGTTTACCATGTCAACGGTAAAATTAAATATCAATATTTTTACAGGTAAACGGCCATTTGGGGTTTCTATTTTATACATGGGTTGGGATAAACACTATGGTTATCAACTGTATCAGTCAGATCCTAGTGGAAACTACAGTGGGTGGAAAGCTACTTGCATTGGTCACAATAGTGCTGTACAAAACTTACCTAATATGAGTAAATTTCTTAGTTTAATAAAAATGTTTTTAGGCTGCCGTTTCTAGTTTGAAGCAGGAGTACAAAGAAGGAGAAATGACATTGAAAGATGCTAAAGCATTAGCCATCAAAGTTCTAAGCAAAACTTTGGATATGACTAAATTGACTTCAGAGAAAGGTTTGTTTTTTAATGCCTGAAATTACTATGTCTATCTTTTATTTTTATTAGTTGAGATGGCTGTTCTAACTCGAGCCAACGACAAAACCATTACCCACATTTTAAAGAACAAAGAAGTGGAAGACTTAATTGCCGATTATGAGAAATCTGAAGCTGCCGCAGAGGCCGCCAAGAAAGATCAAAAACAAAAACCTTAAAATTATTTTTTGTTTTAAAAGTAAATCTTAATTATAAATAAAATTACGTTTATAACTTTTTACAGATTCTTTTAATTTAAAATCTGATCCAAACTCCCGTTGTCCCAAGATGATGTTTTCATAATTTAATCTGATTTTTTTTGCTGTATCTGTGCAAGGTACAGCTGTAAAATAAAAAATTTGCTTTACAAGATAAAAATGACAGCTCCCTGGATAGATGTTTTCAAATTTCCCGCCAGTTGTGTGAATCTAGAAAATTAAGAAAAATTATATCGATTTAAATTTGCGTTCATGTTTAAAATGTCATTTCGTGAATTTGTAGATTTGTAATTTTTTTTTATAAAAAACCACCAAAATAATATCTGCCAAATGTGACGTAAGAACATCGCGCATTGCATTGTGGGTTCGAACGTCGAGCGATCACCATCTTTAATTTCTGTTAAGTGAAGGTGAAAATGTCTCTTCTATCTGCACGTTTTGCTGCAACCGCCGTAAGGCGTTTACCAAATACAGTATCACAAGTAAGTTGGAAAAATTGACTGTATCAATTTTGGTCAATTCAATCATTTTTCTGAAAATTGTACGTCAATGGGTCCGATTCGGCATTTGTTACTTAATCGATTTTATTTTTGCCAAATACTCCTTCTCGAATGGTTTTCACAGTAATATTACCAATTTTTCGGTATTATTTCTCAATAACCTGTCCAATAAGTTATCTTATATTCGCCCCTTTTGAGTTTTTAAAAATCCGAATATGTTATGTAACTGAATAACCTCACTGATTAAGGGCGTCCTTTTATGTAACTTTTTCGTGTTTATTAGGTAACGGGAGTATGTGCCCCAGCAGTAACAGCCGCTGCACGTAATTTCCATGTTTCTACACCCAACCGCGGTGCGGAAATCAGTTCCATTTTGGAAGAGCGCATTTTGGGATCGGCACCCAAGGCAGATCTTGACGAAACTGGTCGCGTACTAAGTATTGGTGATGGTATTGCTCGTGTGTACGGTCTTAAAAATGTACAAGCAGAAGAGATGGTGGAATTTTCTTCCGGTCTTAAGGTACGTCTTCTTCATGAGTCGGATGGAACACCTGTATTATTTTGAATTTTTTTGTATAGGGAATGTCTCTTAATTTGGAACCCGACAACGTAGGTGTTGTAGTATTTGGTAACGATAAGTTAATTAAAGAAGGAGACATTGTTAAACGTACTGGTGCTATTGTGGACGTTCCTGTCGGTGAACAATTGTTGGGTCGTGTAGTAGATGCTTTAGGTAAGCCTTCGAAAATATTAACCTGTTAATTATACATTTTTTGAATTGAAAGTTTCAATTTTGAACTATGTACTCTCGTCTACTAGAAATGTTTTCAATAACACTTCTGATTAAATTTGAATCCAAATACTTCAAGCCCAAGCTGATCTTTAATTACTTGGCACAATGAGATTAATGCTCAGTTTAACAAAGGTGAGTTAGAAGTTATTCTATGACTAAAACTTGACATGGACATTCTAATAGTTGAATGATTTTAATCATAAATTAAATTTTGAATTATCTTTGTAAAACAGGGTAATCGGTCTAAAATCAAAGACTGTTTCCATATAAGGATTCTTAATGTAATTTGAATTTCAAAAAGTAAAAAAAATGTTTTTCTTTAGGAAACCCAATTGATGGCAAAGGTCCACTCAATACAAAAACACGTTTCCGTGTTGGAATCAAAGCTCCCGGTATTATTCCTCGAGTTTCTGTAAGGGAACCTATGCAAACTGGTATCAAAGCCGTCGATTCGCTTGTACCCATTGGTCGTGGTCAAAGAGAATTGATCATTGGAGATCGTCAAACTGGGTAGGAATTCGTAATCAAAATTGTATAAACTCCCTATTATTTTTTTTCTTATTTTAGAAAAACTGCCTTAGCCATTGATACAATCATCAATCAGAAACGTTTCAACGATGCCGATGAGGAAAAGAAAAAGTTGTACTGTATTTACGTTGCCATCGGTCAAAAGAGATCAACAGTAGCTCAAATTCAGAAACGTTTAACCGATGCTGGTGCAGATAAATACACTATTATTGTATCTGCCACCGCTTCTGATGCTGCCCCATTACAATACCTTGCTCCTTATTCCGGCTGTGCTATGGGTGAATTTTTCCGTGACAATGGTAAACACGCTTTGATCATCTACGACGATTTGTCTAAACAAGCCGTAGCTTATCGTCAGGTAATTCAAAACTTTTTGAGTTTTTTAATTTAAACTCACTTTTAAAATTATTACACAGATGTCACTGTTGTTGAGACGTCCCCCAGGTCGTGAAGCTTACCCTGGAGATGTATTCTACCTCCATTCCCGTTTATTAGAACGTGCTGCCAAAATGTCTGATGCTAACGGAGGTGGTTCTCTCACTGCCTTGCCAGTTATTGAAACTCAAGCTGGTGATGTATCTGCCTACATTCCAACCAATGTCATCTCTATTACCGATGGTCAAATTTTCTTAGAAACTGAATTGTTCTACAAAGGTATTCGACCTGCCATCAACGTAGGTTTGTCTGTATCGAGAGTAGGATCGGCTGCCCAAACCAAAGCCATGAAACAGGTAAAAGAGTAAATTTATACCTGGTAATCATAGTTAAAACTAACTATAATTTTTGGAATTAGGTTGCCGGTTCCATGAAGCTCGAGTTGGCTCAATATCGTGAAGTAGCTGCTTTCGCCCAATTCGGTTCCGACTTGGATGCTGCCACTCAACAACTCTTGAATCGTGGTGTTCGTTTAACCGAACTCTTGAAACAAGGTCAATACGTACCTATGGCCATCGAAGAACAAGTTGCCATCATCTATTGCGGTGTACGTGGACATTTGGATAAACTTGATCCAGCTAAAATTACCACATTTGAGAAGGAATTCTCGCAACACATAAAGTAAGATTTGCTGACTTCTACTCAGATAATTGTTTTTACATGAAAAAAATTATTTCTACAGAACCAGCCACCAAGACATTTTGTCGTCAATCGCAAAGGAAGGACAAATTTCACCCGATGTCGATGGTAAACTTAAGAAGGTTGTGGCTGATTTCTTGGCATCCTTTAGTCACTAATTTAGTACATGTTTATAAATTATCAAGATTGCTTATTTTTGAATAACAATTATTCATTACCATCAATAAGAGTCAAGTTGCAATATTGTAATTGCATTTTTGTATGACTAATAAAAAACATTCAACAGGTATAAGAAAAAAGGTAAGCTATGAAATAAATAGTGTAGGTTAATATGTAACGTAGTTGAATTCTATAATTTTTGACAATGAGTAATGAAAAGTGGATGTTATTGTTAATTTTTGAAGGTTTTTTATTTCCTATTTTTAGCAATTACTATTGTAACAACTTCAAATATAATAGCAATTGCTTGATTGCTGATGTCCTAATTATAAAATAATTAATGTAAATTTGTTTCATTTTAACCTAATTCTATTTTATTTGGCATTATTATCCTGAGCAATACATTATAAGTATTTGTTATTAATAAATAAAATTGGGAAAAATAATGTACATATTTTTTATTTAAATATCTTCAGAACTCAATACAAATAAAGGGGTTTTAGAACTAAACACTTTGGTTAGCTAGAATCAAGACGGTAAATTAAATTCAAAATTATAAAGAAGAAGGAACAAACATCGTAAAATATCAGTAAACTTGCATTCTGAATTGGAGATCATTAATGGGATTCCTCATTCCTATTGTAAATTTGGGAAGAATTGACTTGGCCTTCAGTTATTATAAAATCGAAATTATTATATGAAATTGAAAATTAGAAAAAAAGCTTGTACAAGTTCAGACCTTCAACTTGTTTCAGTAGATTTTTCATTCAAATGCATTTTATACTTTGAAAATTAAGGTCATGATTAGAGAGCGGATTTCCTTCCATTATGCTTATCGTCAATATTTAAGGCAGCAATAAGATATTTAAATTGTGTACGATTTATAAAGAATATTATCATTTGACACTAAGTTTTTCGTGCCTTTTTGAGCATTTTGTGCTTATTTTCAATTTTTATGCTTATTTTAGCTTTTTGTTGCAAAAAGCAATTTTTACTGCCCGAGACGCCCCTAAACAGAATTTGAATTCTTTACCTGAATTGAAATTTGAATTCTTTACCTGAATTGAAATTTGAATTTTTTATATGGTACCAACCACAGATTATAGAGATTACTAATTTACTAGAGATTAGTAATCTCTATAATCTGTGGTACCAACCTAAACATAAAAATTTATTATTGCAAACAAATCAATGCATTTTGGTACTAAAATCAGTTTAAAATCCAAATTGGTGAAAGCAAGAATATAATTTATCAAATTTTGATTGTTTTATTACTGATTTGTCTACTATTTGTAGAAAAAAAAATTTGTAATCATGTGCCAAGCAACAGTGGCGTAGCCAGGAATTTAGTTCGGGGTTAGGAGGTTTTTAGTTAGGAGTTTAGTGGGGACCTCCCACGAGCGAAGCGAATCTTGTAATAGCGTCGCAGACTCAAATTTTTAAGATCAAACGCTTAATAGAAAGTTAGAAAATTTCAATATAAAGAAAATTTCGGGAGGGGGGGGCGGGCATTTAGTAGTGAACTGTTTCCAGGAAGCAGTGTAGTACTTATTTCTTAAAGACTTTTAAAATATTTTTCTCTTATTTAATTATAAATAAAACAATTTTTAAGTGTACTACATTAAAAAAAATTTTTGTGCCTTTTTAAATTATTTTTTATTTGTTTAGAGCTTTTTTTTCACGTTTTTTGTGCTTTTTTAGGCGCCTTTTTTGGCTTTTTTAATGCCTTTTTATCCGCTCTCTAGTCATGATTTATCATTTGGACGAGAAATTATCATAACTATTAGTTAGTTTCAGTTAGTATTAGTATTCAGTTAGTATACAGTTAGTATTCAGTTTCATTGGCCAACGCAAAGCGACATTTATTATACAAGGTGATAGTTTTTCAATTATTGAATTTATATTGAAAGAGAACGTCGTTTACACAATAGCTATTAATGCAATACAAATTATATATTTGTTGCTAAATCATATTAAAAATTACATTGTGTCATTCAAAACGTTATTCTCTTACCATTACAAAAAAAAAACAAATATGTGTTTTGTTTTTATTTTAAATTATTTAATATAATCAAGTGCGTGAAGTTGCCCCCCCCCTTGTTCCAAAAACTAAAATTTTTTTATTGCATTGTGTTGTATTCACTTGTATTGGATTATATTGTAAAAGATTTTTTCATTTCGCGAAGCATAAAGTTGAAAATCGCGAAAAACCTTTTTTTGCGTTGGCCCCCTTTTCTCAAAACTTTTGAAAAAATTTTTTTGTATTATGTTATATTCAATTTGTATTGTTTTAATTATTAAAAATTCAAGTCCAAAATTTAACATTAGCCGCGTAAATCGCAAAACAAAAATTCGCGCTGGCTTCTCTTTTTCAAAATTTTAAAAAGTTTTTTTTGTATTGTAATTAGTATTGATTGTATTATTAAAAATTAAAGTCCTAAGTTTAATATCAATCGCGTAAATCGCAAAGCGAAATTTTACAGAAATTTGTTTACCCATCAACTCTCACATTCAATAAAAAGTTGCGAACCATACGTTACGGTGTCAAACACTTAATAAGGTGCATTTCGCCAGCCCCCCCATTTTGAATTTTGGATCCAAAATGGTCTAAATCGTTTGTACCTTCCTTATTTTCTTTTGTACCCATTTTGTTTTTCAGATATTTCGAAATATTTAAAATGGGCATTTCGCCAGCCCCTCATTTCGAATTTTGAATCAAAAATAGTCTAAATCGTTGGTACCTGTTTGTACCTTCCATATTTTCGTTTGTGCCTATTTTGTTTTTCAGATATTTTGAAATATCTAAAATGGGCATTTCCCCCCCCCCCCCCATTTTGAATTTTTGATCCAAAATAGTCTAAATCATTTGTACCTTCCTTATTTTCGTTTGTACCAGTTTTGTTTTTGAAATACTTCAAAATTTTTAATGACATTTCGCCCCTGGATTTATCCCCCTATCAATGGTCTTAAAAACGAGAATAATCTTTTCCAAAGAAATTCTATCGCAGAAAACCATCTCTATGACCCCCCCCCCTCGGTTCTCTATATTTGTTAGATTATGTAGGGTCAGTCATTAGCTATGATACATCTATTAATTTGGATTCTAGAATTTAGGAATATAATAGATTATGGCTGTCAAATTCATATCATTGATTATAACTATTCGCGCTACCACATGACTGACTGGATCTCAAAGTGATTTAAAACATATCATCGGCTTACAAGCAAATCACACTAAAAGTCAAAAATGTTAGAATTGAGAAAATCGAACTAGAAGTTCGTACGGTTGTTAATGAAAAACTTAAAACTGTAATTTGACTGTAACCTAATGAAATGTTATGACTTAAACAATTTTACCAGTCATGGGCTGTTCACAAATTACGTAACGGCCTTAGGGTGGGAGGGGGATTGACAATTTGTTGCTGTGCATAACGGTTACATAACACAATTTGTTATGATATATTACAATTGGGGGGGGGGGGGTTAAAAAACGTCAAAAATTGCGTTACGTAATTTGTGAACAGCCCCTAAATAGAATGGAAGAAAATATGTAGGATAGTTTCAATCAGGGGCGGATGGGCAACACCTCAGCGGCCCGGGAAATAATATTTGTCGGCCCTTTTTTAATTTCCAGATATGGCTAAAATATACATTTACAGGGTGTTAATAAAAACTGTAAACCTATTATAAACATTAGGTTACTTATTTCTACATGGATTAAAAAAATGAATTTGAACCGGTGGCGCAAAACTTTATACAACATGCAGAAGATGTACCTGTAGACCAGGGGTGGCCAACAGGTCGATCGCGATCGACCGGTCGATCGCGACTGTTAGTCCAGTCGATCGTAGCAAGGCAAAAAATGCATAAAATATGCATAAAAAATGCTACATGATTGTGTACTGAACTATTCTGTTTCATTTAATATTTCTAGAAGTGTGTAATTGGTAGATCGTACAGGGTCTCGTTAGTGAACAAGAGGTCTTGGGTCCAATCAAGTTGGCCACCCCTGCTGTAGACGATATTAGTCTTTAGGTGGCAGTGGCAACTGCTTCTTCTACAGGTGGTCAGGGAATGTTAAAATGTAATTGTACAAAGAAGTGCATAAATAAATCATGCAAATGCCTTAAAAATAGAGTAATGTGTAATAGTCGCTGTCACTTTTCTAATCCATGTAAAAATAAGTAACCTAATGTTTATAGGTTTATAGTTTTTATTCTTATGTAAAATGTTCAACGAGCTATGTTTTAATAAATGGTTCTTTTAAAATTATCTATTTAAAATATCGTTTTTACATTGCCTAGTCAATATGAGTGCCTGAAATACCGTAGCCATTTTGCAGATTTCCTAAAGTATTAGTGAATTTGCATAGTAGCTTACGACTTAGTCGGTTTGCAGATTACCTAGGAATTTTGCAAATTTATATATAGTTTCTATAGTCTAAGAACAGCCCCTTAGCATTAAAGTTAATAAGACGGCTCTGCCTACATTGTGACAATAGGGATCAACTAATTTAAAAACGCAAGAATTTTAAAATTTAAAAACTTTACTATGTATTATTTGAAAAGACCGAAAGCCGTGACTAATAATAAGTGGTCTGTTATTTTTTCAAACTCGAAAAAAGCAATAAAATATAAAAGAATGTAACAACATAAAAATATCCCGCTTATTTTTTAGGCCGAAATTTTAAATGTCGGACACCATATTATTGTAATTTGATCTTTTTATTAATTTTGTCTGAAAAAAGAAAAATATAAATCTTAACCTATTCATGCAACTTCTGTATCTAATTGGGCATTAACATTTATCAGTTCTTCCACATGTGGGTGCAACGACTACGGTTCTTTTGAACATTTTAAAATTTTATTATCTATACCTACCTACTCCAGGAAATCCTTTTTGGTTGGGTATTTTATAACTTCGAAATTGGAACCCAAAATCCGACAAAGGAATCCAATTTGTTCACACTTTTTCCCAGAAAATCCGTCTAAAGAAAGAAATTTAATTTTGTTAAATTACTTAAATTCATTTTTTATTATTTATTTTATTAAAAATTTTATTTATAAGGAACTTAGTGAATAACATTGAAATACGTATAGCACGAGTGCGGGGGGTAATCAAAACCTGCAAAATTTTGATAAAATTAAAAAATACATTTAAATTTTCCTATCAAAAAAATGTCTATTCTACTTGCGTGTATCCGCCCTTATCAACGAGAAGTCACGACAAATTTTTAAAAACCGTGAGAAAAAATAACGCATTTCCCAAATATTTTTTTTCAATTTCAGTTACTGCTCCAATTAAAATTTAATTCTTTTATGCGCAAAGTATTAAAAATATTTTTGTTGAACTATAAAAATCTTTGCGTAATTTTTAATCAATTTCGATGCCGAGTTTTGCAAAAATTAAAAAAATTTGTTTTTAGCAAATCAAAAGTTTCCGATCTTGAAAAAGTCAGATTTAACAGAAATATGACCATAGTAGGAATTTACTATCCTCGATTACAAAAGAATATAATACCAAAGAAAATTGTAAAGAATTTCTAAAAGGCTTATTTGTTCTGGGCAGCAAATCTGGATAACTACTTACGCAATGGCTTATTTTCGTTTAATAGTACCTACAATACAATATTTTATTGTATTATGAGTACCTAATACTACTTTATTTACTATAATCCTTATATTGTATAATAGTACCATGATATTGCCCTTTCTAATACCATAATATTTTCAAACATCTGGAAAAACCCAAAAGTAAGAAGTTGAGGTAGAATAGCAAAATTTTGATACTTCAAGGAAGAAGCAGGTACACGACATAATAAAACATTAGGGTGACGATGAACGGCACGAAGTGGTGCGTCAGCGGTAGCCCCCTGGTGGAAATATTTTTCTGAAAAAGTAAAACAAAGTCTGCAGAAAGTTTCCAAATTGCACAATAAAATTATGAAAATTATTAACAATAAAATTGTTATGCATTATGACACGAGACGTGAAGTTCCGTGACGACTATTATAGCATCTTATGATCTTACAGTGTATTTTTTTACGTTTTTTATACTTACCGTAAAAAATAAGGGTGAAATATTTAATAAATTTCAAAATTAAATTGTATTTTCTTGTCTTGTAAAATTGCGTAAATTTTCTTTTCCTTGAGAAATTGCGACATTTTTTTATTGATAAATTCGCCAAGTCACATTAATTTCGATTATTGGTATTCCTTTATTGTTATTCCAAAATAAGAAATCAATCTTATTTCAAAGTGAACTTGATAAATTCAAAAGACGAATAATATTTTATGTTACTTTCTGCCATTGGTTTTTTATAGTATTTTGTTTTTGAACTGTGACGTCTTTATAAAATATTTTTAACAAACCAAAAGAAAGAAAAAGGGGTGCAGGGTATTACAACAAGATAGATTATAATTTATAATCTAATTTGGGGGGGGGGGGTAATTTTTGGAATAAAGTAAAATCAAATTTATTGGTTGAATTTTATTGGTTAAAAAATGAACAATAATATGATTTTAAAAATCATATTATATATGACTATAAATTGACTATAACACGCTATAACACTGCTATAAATTTTTAATTGTAGATAAATAAATTTGTTTCAATAAAATGCGAGAAAATTAATTTTAAGTTAACTTAAGTTAACTCTTTTGTATAAATAGGAAACGGACGCTTCCGTCCAAATCAATCTAAAATTATTTCTTTCTTCTTCACCAATAACGAAATTTAAATAATAAATAGGTAGCTCGCCTACCTACCTTTTATTTTATCTTATTTATTATTTTAATTTAATGCTTTACCATTACCTCTTTTCTTCCCATCTTACATTAGATTGTTCAGCAAACAGGGTGGAGGGTCCAGTTCGCGGGCGGCTAAAGAGGCTAGTGTTGTGATCTCAATTTTTCCAAAAATTAAAATACGCAACATATCCTATAGGATAGGATATACTTAGTTAAAAGTATTTTTCTTTATTCACAAAAATAAATTTAAACGAAATAAGACCGGCCTTGCGGTCCTGCCCAAAAATGCATTTTAATTAAATATAAAATTTTGTAATTTAAATTTATGAATTTCAAATATTTGTACTATGGCAACCACATGTGTAACCAATGTGAAGAGTATTTAGTGTTATTGTGTTGGTAATATGAAGTTTTTGATGCATACCTCAGCGGCGTTCTTTTCAGCAATTTCATTACCGTGTTGCAAATTGTGAAGAGAAGGTCAACTATTAAACATCCGAGTATTTGTTTAAAATCTTCGTTAATGTTTATAATCAAATCGTGATTTTTAAACTAGAAAAAGTGGCGATATCATTGATTATCGAGTATTTCGTTTGTGAAGATTAATAACAGGTAAATTATATTTTATAAATTTTATTATCATATATTACACATGTTTTCGCGCTTTTTTTTTATAATGGTCGAGATAATGGTTTCTGTGTTGCAAAGACACTTAATACTTATCATATCACTTTGAAATCTAATTTTTTTAACATTTGATTGTTTTTAAAATAACGTTAGCGGACGAAGTTGCTAACCTAGTAATTTAAAACACTTCGTCACTTGATATTATATTTTTTGTTAAATCGTTCTTTTCTTTGCAGTTTTTAAAAATAAACACCACATTTCACGATGGATGAAAATTGGGATGACGAACCTCAAATTGTAAGTATCTTTGATTGAATTTTATAATACAATTTACTAAAAGAAAAAGTGGGGTTAAAATTTTCGGCATTATTGCATATTTGAATGAATTTTGGTTTATACTTAAAAATCAAGTACAGAAAACGAAGTGACATTCGTTTGAGATTCACTTTCATTTCACTTCGATAGATTCCAAGTATCGATTGCTTCTTTCTGATTGCTGATTGTTCGATTGCTATGAACAGATTATAACTATGTATTCGCATCAAAATTATAAATCTCATGGTACTCTTGATTTTATGTAAAACATGGTTCTTACAATTTGATTAAGATTACGATCGGTCAAGTACAGAAAAACATTTTCCTGTCATGTATCCTAGGATCTCCGAAGCACCTTCATTTTTGGTTATATATACACTGGGTCACAAAATTTTGGTAGTCTTATATATTAGCAATGTAGACTTTATTCTTATTATTTCAAGACTTATTTTAACAAAACATTTTTTGTCAAAAATTTCATTCCCTTCATTTTTGTTTATATAAATTTTCGAGTTACAGTATTTAAAATACTCTCTGGCTCTGTAAAATATAAATGTGCGACCAAATAGCGAAATTAATATGAACAAAAATGGAGGAAGTGAAATTTACAAGAAAATATCCTTGATTTTTCTATTTTATTGTACCATTTCTGAGATATAAAAATGAAAATAAAATTTGCAACAGAAATAGATTAATAGATAGATAGAATAGATTAATAGTCGGATAGATATTGCCGTAAAAACGATTTTTGTGTGTTAAGATAAGTCTTGAAAACGTACAAATTACATTGCTAATAAAAGACTGCCTATAATTTTGTGAGACAGTGTATTTTTTATTGCATTTCTTCGCACCGTTTTAGATTAGATTATCTTGGATTTTTCATTAAATGGGACACAGCAAATATGTGGTTCTGCTGCAGCGGAAATCACTACCCTCACACTGTTTTTAATCGTTGGCATAGTCATAATATCCTTAGTGATAATAAAATTCCATTCCTTGATATCGGCAAATTGCATCGGAGATTCCTGTGAATTGGCGTCGGTCACAATTTATGGCCGATGCCGACAGCCGCCTAAACCAGCTTCAGTTTCGTGGCCGTGGCGCTTGTAAATATAATCGTGCGTTTTCATACTATATATGTACGTAAATTTGTTCTAGTCCGACCCTGTAAGCAGCCTAATACAAATCTTACAATAAATTATTTGCTTGTGTGTACTGTGTAGCTAGGTGCATTAACTTTCAACGCTTCAGCGAAATTTCTAGGAATCATAGAGATCTGATGTCAACACAGTAGGTTTATATGTCGCCGAACAAAACGAACCATTTTATCATTTCAATTTGTTTATTATTACACTGCACTAAAATTCTATGCGTTCCTGGAATTTAAAATTTATTTTTTTAAATTTCGTTCGAAATTAAAAAATTGAAGGAAACCATCTCCATTGAAACTTTTCAAATTGGCGTTTCTTAACCACATAAAAATTTTGTGGCCTGCATCGCTTGCAAATATTTTATATTTCATTTTTTTAATTTCGTTCGAAATCGGCAATTTTCAATTTATTGCACCCTAGTCCATGAGAAGTAAAATTTTCGGAAAAGAAAAAGTCGGGAACTATATTTAGGAAAATTGGAAGAAACCATCTTCATTGAAACTTTTCAAATTTGCGATTCATAACTACAGTTACTCCCATAAATATTCGGACACTCCTGTAAATTCTAGGATTATTTTGAGTTTCAGATTGATCCGTGACTATTAGTACGGGCATTATAGTCATGGATTGATTCAAGATCAATTCTCGAAATAGCAGCTGTTACTACGATATGGTCTAAATTTCATAGTAATCTCATTGGTAAATTCTAGAATTATCTTGAATTTCGGATGGATCCGTGACTATTAATACGGCCATAAATGTAATATATTTTATTTTTGCTGAATATAAACGCGGAAATGCCTGGCGGCTTGCGCCTATATTTTGGCGCCGCAGGCGATTGCTTGTTGTGTCTGACTCTGCAAAATCAAAAAAATAATGATATATCTCGGAAATGGTGCGACCAAATACAAAAATGTATATGAACAAAACTGTAGAGAATGAAATTTACAAGATAAAATTGCATATTCATTTTTTTTATTACGATGCACCGTTTCCGAGATATACTATACAGTTACTCACATAAATATTCGGGCACTCCTATGTTAACAATGTTAATTTGACGTTTTCAAGAGGTTTTTTTTTAATGTAAAAATCGCTTTTACAGCAAAATTTTGTAGAAATTTTTTGTTATAAAAATTGAATTGCCTTAAATTTTGTTTATATACATTTTTCCATTTTGTTGCACCGTTTCCGACTGACAGCGACTTGGTAAAAGACTCGGTAAAATCCAAAAAATATTGTCATCTATATCTCGGAAACGGTGCATCATAATAAAAATATGAATATGAAATTTTTTCTTGTAAATTTCATTCTCTACAGTTTTGTTTATATACAATTTTTTATTTGGTCGCACCGTTTCCGAGATATAGATGATAATATTTTTTGGATTTTACCGAGCCGGAAACGGTGCAACAAAATAGAAAAATGTATATAAACAAAATTTAAGACAATGAAATTTGCAACAAAAAATGTCTACAAAATTTTGCTGTAAAAGCGATTTTTATATAAAAAAAAACAACTTGTATTTAACATTGTTAACCCATTAAGTACCGGCGTCTTCATTTGATGACAGTGACTTATATATTTTTTAAGGCCCAAAAAGTGATTTATTCTTATAACAAAATTTTTGTCCACATTGGTAAACATCACTCATCGTATTTATATTTTTATTTTCAAAAAATATCAAATTTCAAGTACTTCAATAAATAATTTTATGAGAGCTTACCTTACAAGCAAAGGATTCCGGTTTTACTCACCGATTTGAATATGTGGTAAAATAAGAGAATCCCAATTTTTTTTTATCTGCTAACAGGCGGGTTTAACATCAATCAATTTTTACGTTTTTTCATTTTTTAAAAATTTTAATAGCCAAGAAAACGTACTCGTATTATCCCAAGGTCGTCATTTAAAACAGCATTTATCTCTGAGATAAAGCCCTAAAATCAAAAAGTGATTAGAAACATTTTTGAATAACTATTTCTTTGCAAGCAATTTCAAATAAAAAAAACCAATGAAATTTCAAAAAAAATATGCCTGGTTAATATGGGAGTAACTGTATATAAAAATTTTGTGGTCTGCATCTCTTGCAGATTATATTATAAGGCAGTTACGAAACCTTGGATAGTTTTTTTTAAAATAGTTTTGGGTTTACATAAATATATACAGTGATTAATATTTCGTATTCTTTTAATGATATAAATTTGTTCATTTTTTTAGGACGCTGGTAATAACTTTGCCAAAGAAGGCGGTAAGAGTTTTAACCGCGGACGAGGATTTTCTTCAAATTCAAAACCGCTTAGATCACCAAACAGAGGCAGCACAGATCGTAGCGAGAAAAGAAACTGGGAGGAAAATAAAAGAGGTATTTAAAATTATATAACCATATTATTAACTATTATTACTACAAAACACTGTTTAGAATCTCATTGGGAAGATAGTAACGGCGATACTGATGACAACCCGAGAGGTAGAAGTTTCGATAGAGGAGGTCGAGGAGGTAAACAAAATTCAAGTTTATTTTAGTAACAATTTTTATGTAAAATCATTTTTAGGGCGCGGAGGTAGAGGCGGTGGGCGCGGTGGTAGAGGAGGAGGTAGATTTGATGGAAATCAAAATGATGGCGAAAATAGATATGATGGAAATCGTAATGGAGGAGATTTTGATGGTAACCGCAACGACGGTCGGCGTGGAGGATATCGAGGAAATAACCGTAATAATGATGATGATAGGCGGTCATCCAGTCGAGGAAGAGACTCCAGACGTGGCAAAGAAAACTTTGGAGAAGGAAGAGGTGATTTTGGCGGAGGAAGAGGCGATTTTGGCGGAGGAAGAGGTGACTTTGGCGGAAGAGGTGGCCGTGGTGGTGGTCGTGGAGGTAGAGGTGGCAGTCGAGAAGGAAGATCTCAAGAAAGAGATGGAGGAGCAGACAATAATTCTGAACAACCACAGAAGCCTAGAGAAATTTATATTCCACCCGAACCTACCAATGATGAAGGAGAACTTTTTAACAGTGGCATTACTTGTGGAATTAATTTTAACAAGTTTGACGAAATTAAAGTAGAAGTTACTGGCGACAACATCCCACCATCTGTTTCTTCTTTTGAAGAAGCGGGATTACGCCCTTTGGTCATTAGTAATATTAAGAGATCAAATTACACAAAACCTACTCCTATACAAAAGCATGCAGTTCCTGTAATAATGGGTGGACGTGATCTAATGGGATGTGCCCAAACGGGATCAGGAAAAACTGTAAGATTAAGTTTATTATTTGCTGCTAAATAAACTAAAACATTTTGTTATTAGGCTGCTTTCCTTATTCCAATAATAAACACTTTATTGGAAAATCCAACACCGCTGATTGTAGATGGGGAACACACCGAACCACAAGTTTTAATTGTATCTCCAACGCGTGAATTGGCCATTCAAATTTTTGAAGAAGCCCGTAAATTTTCACACGATTCGGGTCTTAAGACTGTTCTTGCATATGGAGGAACCTCTGTTGGTTACCAACGTAGGCACGTGGCAAATGGTTGTCATATTTTGGTATGCACACCTGGACGTATGGGTGATTTTGCCAAGAAAGGTATTATTACGTTTTCGTCAATTCGATTTGTGGTGCTAGATGAAGCCGATAGGATGTTGGACATGGGATTCTTACCCACAATGGAAGAAGTTTTAGGAGATCCCACTATGCCCCCTACTGTAAGTGAATTTTTATTTTGAAATGCAATTTAATAAAAATCAAAAATAATTTAGGGCCAAAGAAAAACTTTAATGTTTTCGGCTACGTTTCCCGAAGACATACAGAGATTAGCTGCAAAGTTCTTACACGATTACATTTTTGTTACTGTCGGCATTATTGGTTCGGCTTCGACAGATGTGGAACAAGTTGTACATAAAGTTGACAAATTTAACAAACGTGGCAAGCTATTAGAAGTTTTGAAAGAAAGCAGTGGTAAGTATACTTACTATGATTTTTTAAACATCTAATAATTATTATTTATAATTATTTTAGCTGTCGATGGTACCTTAATTTTTGTGGAAACAAAACGAAACGCTGATTTTATAGCCAGTTATTTAAGTGAAAATGACTTCCGTACTACGAGTATACATGGCGATCGTTTGCAACGCGAACGAGAAGAGGCTTTGAGGGACTTTAAGGCTGGAAGTCGACATGTTCTTGTTGCAACTTCGGTTGCTGCTCGAGGATTAGATATTAAGAACGTAAAGCATGTAATTAATTACGATTTACCTAAGAGTATTGATGAATATGTTCATCGCATTGGTCGTACTGGACGTCTAGGTAAGTTTTTTTCTAAATTTTGTGTTTACACAATTTACATTTTCGATTCTTTTTTAGGTAACAGTGGCAAGGCAACTAGTTTTTACGACGAACAACAAGATTCCGGTCTTTCTGGCAATTTAGCAAGAATATTACAACAAGTTGGCCAAACAGTACCTAGCTGGTTGTTAGGTTTCGGTGGTGAATCAGGATCATTCGATAGTTCTGCTGCCTTTGGTGGCTGTGATATGCGTGGAGTAAGTTGCACATTTTTAAATTGATAATTGATAATGGAACTAATCATGAATTTATTTAACAGGACGTTGGTCAATCAAAAGCAGTGGAGGTCGAAGAAGAACTTTGGTAATGGTTCCACTACAACTTTATTTTTAGTGATCTTAAGAATTGGATCTTTTTTTTTCTAATTAAATATAAATACATTTTGCTAGATTTAGAACTCATTATCTTGTTAAACAATATGCTATCTGTGATAATAGTGTTACGATAGTATTTTAGAGCATTAAATTTTTGTTTTAAAATTTTGTTTCGAGTTGCACTTGTTGCTTAGTATTTCAATAACAGACAAATGTGAAAGTGCTATAGATATATGACATTTTACTGCTCACATTCCGTTTGTGTTTATCTTTATGAATATTGTTTCTGTTGAACATAGTATAATTGTTTTATTTCTCTTTTATAAAATAAAGATTTGTGTTTTTAATCTTGGATAATTTATTTGATAGAAGTTGATTTTATAAAAATCAGTAAGAAAGACTTACTTATACCAAAGACTTATTCTTTGATCTATACTTGATCAATAATCTCTAATTGTTGGTAAATGTTTATTCCCAAAATAATGGGAATTTTTCGGTCAATGTTTTTTTCAATTTAGATGAAACTCCAAATTTTTGCAGAGCATATACATAAATTAGTTTGATCCGTTATGGATAAAGCCAGGTCTTCAGGGAACAGAGAAAAAAAAAAACTAAACGAGTTGTCGCCTGCAGAAATATTTTTGGGACCAGATTGTTTCGTAAATTATATCGCAGGACTGCTTTTATTTGTGGAAACTCTTCCAATGTCATCTTCACCACTAAAATCATAATGTTTATTGGTGTGTATTTATTTCAGACAGATTTTATTCATTAATTGACCAACTAATTTTAGTTATTCTGTGTTGATGTGGGCTATCTGGAAAATAACAACTTAATTAAAAGTATCGGAAAACAATCTAAATTCCTTTTTGATATATATTCTGCAACTCAAGAAACCTCCGTTACTTTAGAAGTCCGAGCATTGAGTAAAGGAATAAGTATACTTAATGCTGCGAAACCACGTTTTTTAAGTGTAAAAAATTTAGTATTCATAAGAAATGAAAGTAAAAAATTCACTTAACAGCCATTGCAATACCTAAATTTATACTAGACGATTATTGGATTTAGTAACAGATCCTAACATACAAACATAAATTGCCTTTGGTGTTGGAGAGATTAGAGATCTGTGATATTTATTACAATTTCAAATATTCCGCCAAAGTTAGGAGATGGGAGATGTCATTTCTAACCTAATTTATCATAAGATATTTATTTGTGAGAATCAGTTAACAACATAAACAATGGGAAACAATCACCCTCCAGAAATTGACGTACCGAAAGATCGTTTCCCATTTTGTATAGTTTGGACTCCAATACCGCTTCTGACATGGATAATTCCGATAGTAGGTCATATGGGAATAGCGTTATCGTCGGGAGTAATTCGAGATTTTGCCGGACCGTATTACGTTTCGGAAGATAGCATGGCATTTGGAAGACCAACAAAATATTGGTGCATGGATCCATTGAAAGCACAAGGAGGAGCAAATGCGTGGGATCGTGCAGTAACAGAAGCTTCCGATGTGTATAAGGGCCGTACACATAATTTACTTTGCGATAATTGTCATTCGCATGTTGCTATGGCTTTGAATCTAATGAACTATGATAGCTCGAAAAACTGGAATATGGTCAAATTGGCAATTTTAATGCCATTCCACAGCCGATACGTCAATTTTATGGGATTTATAAAAACATGGCTACCATTTTTAGTTTTATGTATCACAATAATTATTCTTAGTATTTATGTATAAATGTACCAAATTATTTATGAAAAGAAAACTGTGATAGTCTACCAGTGTCGTACACATTTGCATGAACAGAAAAGCTTGGAACATATTATATTTTTAAAAACAATATTATACAATTCTATTTATAAAGATAACTCGGTTAAATAAAACTGTAACGATAAAGCATCGGGTTGTGTCAATGCTAATTTCACCATGGAGTTGTGTACTATGCTACAGGTAGTTTGGTAATTGTTAATGTGCATTCCTGTAAGAAACGTGAGGAACTTTTTTATGTCAACTGTAGCTGTAACTGTACTCTGATCGTTAGCATTTTCTTCTTCATTTTCGTCTTCTTGTATATTATGTCCAACTAAAGATTTGTAAAATTATAAATAAATTTAAATCAATAAATGATATTTACGTACTAACGAATGATTGTACACCCAAATCTGGAAAGTGAGCCGATAATGTGACCATATTAGTTTTTATTTTTAATGTTAACCTGCCAAATTTATTTGCATTCACTATTAATGAAGGACTCATACTTTTCATTCTCTCCACTATATTTTTTATTCGCTTTAATTGGGGCATTTCAATTGAAACCTTAAAAATGGAAAGCGTTTTTTTATTTTTCTTTACCAATATTTTTATTTTCATTGCCTACATTGGCCACTACAGGACCCCGACTGATTAATATACCATGTAGTTGTACTTACTCAATAAACGATTCAACCATATCGCAGTATTATTATTCAGTTTCTGCTGTTTAAAAATTAATAGAAAATACTAACATGAAAATCTCGAAACGTTGGCTGCTCATAATCGCTCCAATGTTTCCTAGAGATAACATCAACCGGTATGTCGTGAGTAACTTGTCGATTTATAAATCCGTCATCTGAATTCTAAAAAATAAAACTAAATGTTTGTTTATTGTCGTAACGAAAAAGGCACGGATTACTTACAAGTTCAATTTCTAATGTTAAACAAGGCACTTGCTTACTTGTCAATTTAATTTTTAAACTTTTGCCATTTTGTTTTAAAGTTGCCAATGATTTAGCAAGCATACCTAAAGTAAGAAAGTTCAAAACAAAATCGATTGCATTTAATACAAAAATATACCAGTAGTAAACGCCAAGTAAATTTCGTTGTGTTCTTCATTTACACCTTCCAAATTATAAGCTTTAAAATAATAACTAACTGGTAGTTCGCACCATACTAAAAGTTTCCGAGTGCGCTCTTCTTCGTCGAAAATTATAAAATATACTGTTCCACGAGACAAACGCATAACTCCTTCTTTGGCAAGTTTAGAAAGACTGTTGACTATGTCTGAACAAATAATATTAAAGGTAGTTATAAGAAACTGTTATATACAGTAAATAAATACTCATAAAATCCCTCATTGACGCAGTGTCGTCAATAACTGCTCGAAATTTCATAATGTAATTCTTTTGTATTTACAATAAGTAATGAAATCCACTTTTAATCCAAGCACTTTTTAACGTATTAAGAAAATAACCTCACTTTTTTAAAAGTATTGCCATGACAACAACCACTGCCAGTGGCGTAACAATGCGAGCACGAACCGTGTGCCAGAATCAAACCGGGCCCCCAAGTGGATTTAGCAAATTTCCTCAACATTCTTTTGTTTTATTGCTTTACTACAAATTGCAAAAATTTGTATCAATATTTGCCTTAAAATATTTTATTTTTTGATCGTTACCCTGTTTCATTAACGCTCGGACTCTTCTTCTGTGGAACACGCAAAATACCGATAGTTACACTTCTGACCACAGCCACCTAGACAAATAATGGAATTAGTATCAATGCAGAGAAAAAGAAAAGAAGCCAAGAAAAAATTTAAAAGTAAAATTTTCGTAGTCTGCAATCGCGGCGCTGAATACTTAACTACTGCACTGCTCAAACAGGATTTACTTGATAAATGATAAGCTATCTACTTTTATTTTATAAAGGAAATATTTTATCATTAAATCGCTTACAAATTAGATAAAAAGATAATAAAATTTATAATTTCTAATATCTACGAATTATAAGTTCAATTGCATGCAGTTTTGACTTTGTTTTAATGATTTCTTCAACATCTTCAAGATGAATATTTTTATAGTGCTGCAATATTTACTAGTGTATATTATAGTAAGGTGTTCGTGCATTGGTAAGTTCTTATAATTAGGTACAGTTGTTATCATCTATGCCTATGATATCATCTATTCTTACGAAGGAATTTTTTTATATTATCTATAACCTAGCTATGAAAACAATATGCTATCGCGACAATTTTTTTATGTCAAATTTCTGTGACATTTTTCATCTCTAAGTTCGGTTTCAATCGTTTACACTATGTCATTTTTATATCAGTTTAGGGAAGTAAAAATAAGTGACGCGAAAGTTGAACACAGAAGCGTCATGAAGTTTCTATCAAAGGAAGGCAGTAGCTCAAAGAATATATCCATGAGAGAATGGCAGAAAATAGTAGGTCCTATTTCCAAGTCAAATATTGATGCAAACATGTTGCAGGGAATTTATTCATGATGACCTAAAGTGTGCAAGACGTGTGAAAGTACAAACTGACGAAATCATCATGAGAAATACTCATTTGAGTGCTTCTAAAATTCTAGAAGAAAATTTGGGAATGAGCAAAGTGTCGGCACGATAGATTCTCAAGCTGCTCAGTCCCGCGCGAACAAAGCTGTGTAGGCGACAAATTTGCGACGAGAATTTGATTGTTTTTTCCAATATAAAAGACTTCTTCTATAGAATTTTAACTGAGGATGAAACCTGGGTACACCACTGGGACAATAAGAGTCCATGGAATGGGTTCGTAAAGGCTCTCCACCACCCAAAACGGTAAAGACAAAATTTTCTGCGAGGATTCTTTTAATGAAAAAGGGGCTACAATAACGGGAAATGTATACAAAAATACACAATTAAAGAAACTTGAAAACAGTTATACACGGAAAAGACCCCACAATTATGGCGAGAATACTCTGACAACTACAGGGTTCATAAAGCACGAATTATTGAAGCAGTAGTCAACATCCACCTAGCTAGAGTCCCGACCTCGCCTCTTCTAACTATTTTCTCTTTTCAAAATTCAAAAAATATTTAAGAGGGCGTCGGTTTTTATCGAATGACGACTTGGAAAATTGGAGTCGTATTTTGCAGATAAATCAAAAGAATTATTTTCGAATGCATATCCTTAGTAGAACAACGTTGGAACAAGTGTGTTTAGTGTTTAATGGTTCGTACGTTAAAAAATAAAATGTTATGTTGTCCTCTAACTTCTTGTTCAAATAAATAAACTCTTAACTTGTGAAATATATTATTATGAATTAAATAAATAATGATAAAGATATAAAGTTTATCGCATTCTTGCCAGTATAAATTTAAAAATTTAAAAATAAAACACAATTAAGGAAGAGCACACAATTAAGTGTTTTCCAGCAAGTATGCGGCACTGATGACGACTAATGAGTCAGAAATACATACATGGTGTGATGGCTTGATTGTCGAAGAAGCAGGCGGTGTCTGTCGCTCTTCCTTAATTGTGTTTTATTTTTAAATTTTTAAATAAATAATAATTATAATAAATAATAATTAAATAATTTTCTGACAAAATCGGCAAACGTTGCTAAAAGCTCAAAAATACAATATTACAGTTTTATTAACTTTGTTTATTTAATTTTTAATAATATTATAACTCCTTGTTCTCATAGCTAGGTAGAAAACATAATGAAATACTCCCCTCGTACATACATAATTGTAGAGGGTACGTTACGGGTACGAGGGCAGATTATAAAATTCTCTATATATTAATTTTTTAAAATCTTTAAAAAATAATTTTTATATTTGCTTGTAAAAATAAAAATAAAAAAAAATAATAATAATAAACAATTGTTTATATAAATATACAAATATAAACAATGCTACTACCTACAGCGATTCATCGTTTTCGAAATCGTTTTTTGAATTTGAAATTAAATATCCAAGGAGTAAGTAAATAATCTTAAAACAACTTTGTACACAGGACTCGGAATTCCAAAAATGTCATGGAATTTCACAAAATTCTAATGATTTTCATAGAATTTCAAGGAATTCCCGGGATTTCCAAAGAATTTCAAAAATAATCCAGGCATTTCAAAGATTCTCAAAGAATTCCAAACAAGTGCACATAACATTTCGAGATATTTGCCCCTTGCAACAATCTCTTGAATTCTTTTCCTCGCACTTATCAGAATTTTCGCCTTATGAACAGATGCATTGTCTTGCAGTAAAAGTACGCAAACTTAAAAATCAACCTATGTATATGGACCCTATATACATATTGTGATGACCCGGCTGTGTCAAATTATGAAAATTGTAAATTAAATAGAACTTTAAATAAAAACTTAAATCTTCTCCGGGCCACTCATTTTTATATACATGAGACTCTTAATTAAATAACACTTAAAAAAAAACTTAAAAATCAAACACTTTAATTATTTTAAATCAAAAACTTTAATTAAATCAACTTAGAAACTTAAATTCAATTGGAACGGACAAACACACGTCCGTTCGCTTGGCTGTCGGCCGTCACCAAGGCATACATCAGCTGGAAAGTGGTGCCGTCTAGGGCTGGGAATTTTTATCGATTTATCGATAAATATCGATAATTATCGATAAATTGAAGAACGATATTTTATTTTTGAAGTATCGATTAATCGGTGTAGCGATAAATATCGATATATCGACAGGTATTTCGATAGTTATCGATATTCCGTTAGTCATCGATATTTTGACAGTTATCGATATTTCGATATTTATCGATATTTCATAAATATAGATACCTCAGAAGTCAGAACACGTCGTTTTCTTATCTGAGTTTATTTTATTTCTGTTTTTTCTGTTATTTCTGAGTTTCAAAAGGCAATGATGTTAAAAAATGATTTTTATAATTTTAATAGTAATTATTTCTATAATAAAATCATTATTTTTATTAAGTTATGATTATGACCCTGCTTAGGACTTCAGTAGCTCTAAATTATAAAACACACTTTTCAGTCATCCAGTTTTCAGTTTCCGAGAAACTGTCAGTTTTCTAAGAAAACGCGTATTATTTCGATAATTAACGATACTTCGATAATAATTACAGATATATTGATACTCCGATATATATCGATATGTCGATAATTATCGATATATCGATACTTCGATAATTATCGTCAAATATCGATTAATCGAAGTTATCGATAGTTTTTCACTTATCGAAATTCGATATCGAATTTTGAATATCGCCCAGCCCTAGCTGCCGTCCCATCAGCATACATACACATTTTTTAATTTACAAAACGTAACGAAATAATACCAACTTAATATTTTTTAACAATTCAAAATATACAGGACGATTAAAATTATTTACAACACAAAATTTATTTACAAAAATTAAACAATTATTATTATTAACCTATTTAATTAATTTTGAACATGACAATATATACCGAGTGACCAACCGAGCACTGAACATAGGGAAAAACATGGGAAAAAAACAATAGCAATGCGGCAACTAATAAGGCGTAATGCGCTCCACCAAACCTGCTAATATTTTTTTTAAAAGCGCTATTTCTTAATTTTACTATCGAGATTTTAACAATAATTTAAAAAACATATCAAAGGTTGGGTATCTTTTAGACGCGGAAAAAAATCTCTTTAATATATTTTTTATTCTTATCCGTTATAATGGGAAGCAGGAATTTAGAAAAAATCAATTTCCATGTTATTTCCCTGTATTCAGTGTTCGGTCGGTCACTCGGTATGTACATATATCACGGTATCCTTATTATTAGTCTTGTACATTTTTAGAAAAATACCAAAACGAAGCAACAACTATACAATTGTCACAAACAAAATTATCTCATAACGAAACTACTATTAATGATGATGAAGTGTATCTGTGGTCTTCAAACAATTATCCTGAACCTTACACCGAAACTGCAAGTCTTACTATAAGAACTGGTCCTAGTTATTCTATCCTAATTGAAATAAAACATTTAAATTTGAGTAGCGAAGATGGGGATTACTTGATGATTAAATCAGGTAAGTTTAAGAATCCCACAAACTAAACGCGGAAGTGGTATTGACGTGGTACCAAAAAGTAGGTGAACGAGACAGGATCCAGGATTACTGATGCTGTCAAAAATTGAGTGATCAACTAGATCTTAAATAATAATATAAATTAATTTATTGATTATAATAATTATTTTAGGCATAAACGAGAATGCTAAAGGCGATGGAAAAATATTTACTTACATGTTAAGAAATCCACGGAAATATTTCTTTCATTCCAATACTGCATTCATCAATTTTCAAGTTTATGATTCCACAGAAGAAAAAAAAAGTGGATTTCAACTTTCTTATCAAAGAATTGGTAAGACAATAAACATTTTAAAAATTCGATATTCCTAAAGTACATCTCTTGACAAATCTTTCTTTATTGCAATTTCCCATCGATTTAGTGTCTATTAATACTGATTTCATGCATTACGTTAGGTGAGGAACCTTTAACTACTACGGAAAGTCCAACAACTACTAGTCCATGGCCAACTCCAACTCCCAACGAATCGAATTACTTTACCGGTAATTTATTTGGAAAATCTTTACAAGACTTTACAATCCAAAAAAATATTGACGATTTTAAAAGTGCAATGGTTGAAGCATCAATTGAATACTGTGAGTCCTATAAAGTTACGCTGGTGGAACCAATCACGTAAGATTAAGATTTTAGTTATAAACACTCTCTGTTTAGTTATCTAAATAATTTATAGCATACAAAATATTTTAATTCATCATATCATCCAATGCCCACATAGTTGGCCCAACAGTTATCTCTGCACGCAAGTTAATTTTTCTGTGCCAATTCTCTATGAAGAAAATTTAGAATGGAAAGGTTATCAAATCAACTCTGGACGATTAGAGGACATGTGGATTAATTATGCAGGTTCATATCTAGATAAATATAACATGAAAGTATATTCTGAACCAGATAACACGGCAAGCTACACGAAATGGATTGCAATCAGCTGCGGTGTCTTAGCTGTATTATTACTTTTACCCTGCATTGTCAGCGTTGTTAGAAATAAATTTTCACCTGCAAAGATGTAAGATTTGTACTTTTGCATTTTCTCAAAATATTTTGAATTGAAAAATTGTTGTTTTTAGTCGAAATCAATTTGATAGCAGTTCTACTACGGAATTACAAAAGAGTCAGCCAAATTTGGGACCAAGCCGCTACCAACCTACACCTCCAATTTTTGAAAACGAAAACGAAGGAGAAAACGAGTACGAATTTGAGATTCAAAAACCCAAACACACCGATCACACAGATTGGTTAACCGATGATATAAGTGACGATGAAGTTATTGTTAGCCAGTTTGCCAATATTAGAAAAGATGCCGATAAGGCGGGCTTCAAGCCAAGTCGCCAAACTGACAAGTCGGATTGGCAAACATTCCAGTAATTTACTAAAATTGTAATTGTTTATAAGTAGGTATAGGTACAACATATAAAATTAGTTTTATATTAGTTCTAATATACTACTTTATGAAGTTATAAGACATTCTGTACATATAAATATGAAGTTTGAATAAAATATTAATTTAAGGTCATGATTTATCCTTTAGATTAGACGAAGAATTACCTGAGTAGATGGAGTAACTATACATATTCTTTGGGTTTATCGTTACGGCACGGTTAAGTTTCATTATTGGTTGTCACAAATGTCAAGAGCGTATATTGCACTGGCGGATCCAGGGGGGGGCGATGGGGGCGATCGCCCCCCCTTAGAGCTCCAAAAGACATTAATTCTTACACCAAACAATTCTGACGTATTACAAATTCCTAAAACTATTTTAAGAATTTAGAAAATACAAAAGTATTTTGTATTTTTTAAACTTCAAAATCACAAAAATCACAAAACTAAGATATTATTATATTTTTAAATGTTATATCTATTTTATAAAATAAGACCAAATATAGTACTTCAAAGAATTTAACGCCGAACTTCCGGAAGCCGCCTAATCTGAGGCTTCTATAGCGCCAGGTAAATTGTATAAGCTTGTTGCAATTTGGAAAACCCAAAATTTCTGGTGTTTTCCCTAATTTCTGAAAGAATCTGTTTAGGTAGGTAACAATATTCTCCTTTGTCATTGCTTTTCATAATTTAAAGCAAACAGAAGTGCTTTTTATTTCAGTTTGCGTTTTTTGAATATATTTTCAGTACTTCAGTACTGATATCATTTAAATTAAGTGAGTAGTGAAGTTGTGAAATTAATTTATCATACAATTACAGTTGATTTTTTATAAAACAATAAAAACTATATGTGCAGTGGTATTATTCATCAATAATCAATATTCAATTTTCAATAATATTAGATATTATTTTGTTATACTTGCTGTTGGAGTTTCTATCTGAAGAATGTGTTTCTAACACATTTTCCCTAAAATGTGTTAAAAATTAATATACATACAATAAATTAAATTTCATAACAATTTAAAAGTTTTTTGGAAAATTTTAATCGTTGATTAAATTTGAACTTGATTTTACATAAGCAGACATTAGATTTAAAAATTCACATTAACCGTATATCTAGGTAATTAAGAATCTTGAAAATGAAACGGTGTCCGAGTCAGTCCACTCTGAATGTGGGGATCTGTCAGGGAACCACAACCATGAATCGAGCCGCGATTGCTGCACTATAGGAAAGAGGACAATTTTCTGAGTATATTAAAAAAAGAAATTTTGCGAATTATCCATTAGTTTTCGAGAAAACGGCATTTGAAAATTCAAAATTTTACGTGCATTTTAGATAGGGAATTCATTAACACGAAAGTTCTATTGACGGTGCGTGCGTTCTGATATAGTCTTAGTGTTAGCAGTCAGACGTGATTGTGACATGATCCGGTGCACAACGTGCATATCGAACTCCTTGCTTGTAACCGCACCCATTATATTACGCAACATTATGCAATAATTTAAGAAATAAACGCAGAACTCGTTTTTAGGTTAAAATCTCGATTGCCTTGGTTGCGTTCGTGAAAACCGACGCTCCGCTACCCTCCGCGCCGCTCCATTCCGCTCCGGGCGCTACGCGCCGTTTTGACGAACGATGACTCACTAAAAACATCCCTCTAGTACCACAAACTCACCAAAGGTGCAACTCGAAAGGGGTGAAACTCGTAAGTGGTGAAACTCGTAAGGGGTGAAACTCGTTAGCAACAGTCGATGGGTACCATACGGTATCACAATTGCGTTTGACTGCCAACACTAAGACTATATCATAACGCACGCACCGTCAATAGAACTCGGGAGCGAATCAATTCCCTATGTAAAATGCATGTAAAATTTTGATTTTTAAATGCCGTTTTCTCGAAAACTAATGGATAATCCACATCGAAGTGCTGTCTCAGCACTCAGAAAATTGTCCTCTTTCTAATAGAGAAAAAATCGCGGCTCGATTCGTGGTTGTGGTTAACTGACAGTAACCTGAATATGATTGTAAAGAAGCACAAAATTCAAGAAAATGAAAATCAAGACAGTAAACCGCAAAGTAGTAAATCTCAAGACAAATGTTCTGCAAATATAAATGTTGCAACTATTTTTGAAATTGCTATTATACTACTTTTTATTTTTTTATTTAAAAATTTTTTATGTTGTCGCCCCCCCTATGGTAATTTCCTGGATCCGCCACTGGTATATTGCATAATGCGCGAGTTTTGAAACCACTGAAGTGAACTTGAATCAGAACATCATTTACAACAGTCACAATACTAATTATTTTTAAATTTTTAATGCAAATTATTAAAGATTGTTAGTTTAGCTATGATATGACATATATTTGAAATTCTAGTTTCTATACTCTAAAAAAAGCTTGTAAACTCAGCAATATAAAATATATATTATAATGCTATAATGATACCTTTAAGATATCTTTCTGATTTGACTGCTGGGCGGGATATTTTGCTATCAAATTATATCATGGGGAAAACATTATCCTTTTCCCACTACAAAAAAAAGGGATCTGTCAGGGAAGTAACAACACGAATCGAGCCGCGATTGCTGCATTATAGCAGGAAAGAGGACAATTTTCTGTGTATATTAAAAAATTAAATTTTGTGGATTATCCATTAGTTTTCGAGAAAACGGCTTTTGAAAATCAAAATTTTACATGCATTTTAGATAGGGAAATTCATTAACATAAAAGTTCTATTGACGGTGCGTGCGTTCTGATATAGTCTTAGTGTTGGCAGGTGGACGCGATTGTGACATAGCCGGGTGTACATCGGGTGTATTACGCAACATTATGGAATAATTTAAAAAATAAACGCAGAACTCGTTTTTAGGTTAGAATCTCGATTGCCTTGGTTGCGTTCGTCAAAACCGACGCTCCGCTACCCTCCGCTCCGGTCCCCTCCGCTCCGGGTTGAGCGGAGTTATTCAACGAACGCTGACTCGTTGAATACATCCATCTAGGTAGCCCAACCACGCCAAAGGTGCAACTCGAAAGAGGTGAAACTCGTAAGCAACGCTCGATGTGCACCCGACCGGGTTACAATCGCGTCTGACTGCCAACACTAAGACTATATCCGTCAATAGAACTCGGGAGCGAATCAATTCCCTATGTAAAATGCATGTAAAATTTTGATTTTCAAATGCCGTTTTCTCGAAAACTACTGGATAATCCACACTCAAGTGCGGTCTCAAAATGCTCAGAAAATTGTCCTCTTTCCAATAGAAAAAAAATCGAAGCCCGATTCGTGTTGTTAATTAACTGACAGTAACCCAAAAAAAATAAGATTTTTAATTAAATTAATAAAAAAGTCAAGGGGTAAATATCTCGAAAAAATTTTGTGCACAAGAACAAGACTCGGAATTTCTTGAAAGACTCGAAATTCTAAAGAATTTCAGTGAATCAAAATGATTGATTGATTTCTCGATTAATGATTTTCAATAAATTCCAAAAATTTCCTAAGAATACTAAAGAATTCCAAATATTTCCAAAAAATACCAGTTGTTTCCAAAGAATTCCTAAGATTTCCAAGAAATTCCAGTAATTCCAAGGATTCTCAAAAAATTCCAATGATTTATCCAACCATTTTTAAATAATGTTCCAATATATAAAAAATGTCAATGATTTTCGAAGAAGTTTTAAACAAGTGTAAACAAATATTTTTAGATATTTGCCCCTTGGTTGACGCAGCCATGAATGTCATAACTTTCAATAGTTCCTTGGAGTTAAGTTTTAGTTGTCAACTATTAGTTATAATTATTACTATTAGTTAGTATTATTAACTATTTTAATTTATTTATAATAATTTAAATTAAATATAATTAAGTATTAGTAACTATTAGTTATAACTAATAGTTGACAACTATAACTAGTACCCCGATTGGTAGCAAGCAGGTAGTCATTATTTATTGAACCCGTGAGACACATAAAATTGAACAGTCTTTGTTATACCGTTATACGTTTATCAATTAGTTAGATATCATATTTACTAGATAGATATCGATTACCACATTTAAATAATGTATAATATGTATTACTCACGGAGTTATGGGACACCCTGTATATAGTAGGATTATGAAATTTGAATAAAATATTAATTTGTTAAATTTCTAGCAGCTAAATACCTCTGCCTATCTTAAATATCTTGTTCTAAGTAGGACACATTCCGCTAAACTACTTTTATAAATCGAATAAATGCGCATATTTTTCGCTAGGTGGCCGTTAATAACGTAATCCGCGACAACAGCCATTTAAAATGCATTGTTTTTTTAATATGCACCTTTTAGTGACGTGTGTTGACATTTAATATAAACAAAGTATTTTCAAAGAGTACTTGAATCAATTTAAAAAAATCATTAGATAATTTGTAAATATGCATCCGAACAGGCGTCGTAAAAAACGACCAAATTATGGCCTACGTACGGTGGAGGTTAATCGCGGACCCAACGGTTTTGGTTTTACCATTTCGGGACAACAGCCTTGCATTTTATCTTGTATTGTGGCTAAATCACCAGCAGATCAGGCGGGGCTTCGTGCAGGTGATTTTTTAATATCTGTAAATGGAATGTCTGTTTCGAAGAGTACACACGATTCGGTTGTCAACTTAATTGGCAATAGTGTAGGTCCAATTCAAATGACGATTGCCGAAAATTATTATTCCGATAGTAGCGACGAAGATATGGATTTAACTAGAGCTGGAAATAATAGGAAACCCAAGTATATGCATCGACCTAGGATACATAGGAATTATAAACACGAAGCCAGTGGAACTTCTGTTGAACGATTAGGCTTTAATAGTCCAACAAAAAAAGTTATGCGACTACAAAATCCAACTAGAAAACAATCCGACACTAATGTAATAAACGAAGAAAATAATTGTGTGGAAAATCAAGGTGGTCCTATCGAATACAAAGCACTGGTAGGTTATTTGGGAACTATTGAAATGCCGAAACAATTATTACCAAGTGCACGTTTACAAACGGTATGCAGTTGCATAAGAAAACTCAGGCAAGAGAAAAGAACTCCAACCACAGTTCTTATGACCGTATTACCTACCTGTCTTACTTTAAAAAACGCTTCTAATCAAATTTTAGCAATTTATCCTACAAGTCGAGTTGTTTATATAAGCTCATCTACAGATAAAGATTCTAGATATTTTGGTTTAGTCACCAGTGCAATATGCGACAATCGATCTACTGATGGTGCGTCTACTCGGTAAGCAAAACTTTTAAAAGTTATTAAAACTGTTTTTAACATTATTAAATTATTGTCGATGAAAGGAGTTTAACGGTTATATTCACATTTCAGGTTATCTGAACGATTTAGTTGAATACTTGATTTTACAGTGTTGGGATTCAAAGAAATTTCTACTTTTTTCTAAAGTAAGTTTCAAGAATCTCTTACATTTAGTTAAGTTAAAAATGAGTAGGAATCCATCTTGTAGTCCATTTATTTGTAAGATTTAACAGAACTAAACAAATCGTTAAAACAATAAGTTTTAACAGTAAAGTAAAGAAATACAACACGTAGAAAAATTGTTACTATAAAAACCAAAAAGACATTAATTACCACTTGACAGGTTCGGGTTAAAAATATTTAAAAATGAAATATTTCCATAAAAGAATTAAACATTAAAAATGAGTAATACGATATAAGGCCTTATTTCACTTTTTTTGCAGATCTTCAGTCGTACCTAACTCTAAATTGAATGAAAAATTTAAAAAATATTTAGAAAAACAAGATAATATTTGAACCAAATTTAATAATTAATGACTAAAATATTCAAAATAATGACGATGACTTACCAAAAACTATTTTCCATTTATTTGTAAACAAATTTCTTTTAACTTCACATTGATAGGTTAACTAGGAGATATTCAGTATTCGCAAACCCTTTGAAATGAAAGAAGTGATTAATTAACAAATGTGACAACCACATGAAAACTAAAGACAATAAAAATTGAATAAAGGTCATTATGAATCTAACATTACAGACAGCTTATACACAAAAAAATTAGTTATTTTTAAATGGTAAAGCGACCAGATTAGACCACTTGATATGAAATGACCTCTACTCAAAAGCTGGGTATTACCCAATTTTCTTTTTTGTTTTTTCTTGCAGTTTGATTAGCTTAGAAGGAACCACACAGTTTGTTACAGTATCGAGGTTATTATTATAATGATTAAATACTTATGAAGTCCATGATAGACAAAATGGGGAAAAACAGCATCTGATTGGAAAAAACAAAAACCTGGCTGTGGCTTTGCAAAAATACTACAAACAGATTATTTACAAACTTGCAAACATATTAAAAAATGGAAATTAACCAATATAAGTTTACCAAAGGGATTTTAAAATGAGAAATACTAAGAAATGTATTTCTTCCCCAACGATAAAAACAGCGTCAAATGCTTAGCATAAGGAAATCTCGGTGTTGCAATAATCAAAATATTAGTATCTTCCTTAGCCTGCTTAACTGTATTATGAAAAATGTTCATGTTGTCAAAAATTGTAGGTAATTTTGTCTTCTTTGAGTTTGTTCTAGACATTTTTCTTGTAGGATCAACCGTTAAAGAAGTAAAGGGTTTTCCAATAAGGACTTGACAACTTTTTTGTTAAATATAACGCAAACCATTTGAGATATCTCGAAAATTTTATTATTGGCTTGAAGTACAATCAAAACATTTATGTATGGAATTCAACTTCGTTCATATATCCACCACGGGCACGTTTGCAGCGGTGGTTTCGTTGAACCCAATTTTGATGACTCGGTCACAAATTTCGACGGAAACGGCCGCTATCTCTCGTTCAATATTGGCTCTCAGCTCCTCTAACGACGCCGGCTGGTTGGCATAGACCAATAATTTAACGTAGCCCCATAAAAAAAAGTCTAGAGGTGTTACATCACACGATCTAGGCGCCCAATCAACATTTCTAGAACCCAATCCAAGAACGTACGTCGCTTCATTTGATCGAGTGGCTTTAGTTCTTGTCTTAACCCATGAAGGACGGAATTAAAATTTTTAACAAAATTTAAATTTTATGTTTATTTATTGAATTATTAGTACTATTAGGTCTGCGAATGAAAATGATCCTATTTCTGTTGCCATACGGCAACACGAGTCCTTGATGGGTTAACTTGATCTTATAAGGGTGCAAACCAAGATTCTTTTACAAAATTTGCCAAAGTGTGGTCTGGCTATGACCAATTCTTCAGAACGCCGTGGAATCGACTGTTTTGGTTCATTTGCGACGGACGCTTGAACGGCAGCAATCTTCTCAGCACTTCGACCAACCCGTTGTCTTGCTGGGACGGGAGCATCCAGAAGCGAATATTTGGACTTAAATTTGTTTCCTAAACTATGAATTGCTTGTCTATTGGGACGATAATTACCCAAAAATAAAATAAAAAGTTTAAATAAAAATGGAAATTAACGCTCATGAAGTTGCAGTCACCGACTCGGATTTTTTGCAGTAAATTTTAATTATTTGTCGACGTTGTTCATTCGTGTACTTTACCATAATAAAAATGTTGCCTTTACTAAATGTTTTGACACTGGTAGTTGGGTTATTGGTTTAAGGGGTAATTGTGCGTTCACAATTAAAGTTCAAAGTTGTCAAGTCCCTATTGGAAAACCCTTTACATAAAGAAAACAATTTTTGTACTTTTCATTCAAGTTAGCGGATAGTCCCCCCCCCCCCCAAGATAGAAAACCTTAATTTTTCATTGGGACCTAGACTTAAATAACGTCAAAATCGTTTCTGTCCCACTTTTTATACTGACAAAAACCCCCACTGACTGAACTACTAACTCGACCTCAAAAACTAATAGAAATTTCAAGACTGAACTGATTAAATTTTGATTGAAATCGGTTCACAGAAACCTTTTTTTATTTTTAAAAAAGAATTTTAATTAAACAGGAATGCTGGATAAGATAATGAAAAGAACCCTAGTAGCCGATAAAAACTTCTGAAAAAAGTCAAGTGAAATTTTTCATAATTTTTGAACCACAATTAGAGCCTTAAAATATTAAAAAAGATTTTCAAATTCGATTTTATACTGAAGTTATAAAGTTTCCCCTTTTATTTTCTTACATTTACATCTTGTTATAGTATTGTCTCAGAATTAGATTTTTGGGAGGGTGAGCTATAATAAAAAGAAATAAAAACCAATATTTTGAATTTTTTCTTATGTATTCTTTACTAGTATTAGTACTCTGTATAAGTATAAAATAAATTTAAATTTCATCTTTCCCATCATCTTAACCTTCAGCACCGCAACCTACGCATCTAATGACTTATGATCCACTATATTTACGAAATATACTTAGATAAAATGTATTTAATTATATAGAATTTCAAATAAAATTCATTATAAGAAGTTAGGATCGATTTATGGTAAATACATGTGCAGCAACATTGCGATTTTATTATAACTCATATTCTTTCAATTTCATCCCAAAGCTAGCAGAATAAATTTAATATATTATCCAGGATAGCTAGAAAGTGTTATGAATATTATGCTTATTATACTAACTTAATACAGTCAACCCTCAAAGGGAATTTACATTAACTAAACGCCACCATGCGTTTAAAATATTAACTTTGGAAAACAGTGGCGTATTCAAGGTGGCCCCCCCCCCCGTAATTTTCTTTGTATTGTAATTTTCTAACTTTATATTAAGCGTTTGACCTTGAAAATTTTAGAAATTTTCGTCAGCGGCCCTATTACAAGACTCGCTTTACTCGTGCCCTCCCCCCGAACTAAATTCATGGCTACGCCACTGTTCGAAAACATAATTCCCTAGAGCGCTTGGCTCTCATTGGTTCTTGCTTAGCTTCATTCTGATTGGAGACATCATTCCTGCTATTAGGTCCTCGTGGCGGACCTTGCATAAGTTTCTTATGGTAGATACATATGTTTCTTAGTTAATTTTGTGATATTATTACATAAAATCGTTTAATAATCATGAACATGAATGTGTCCGTTTCTAATATAAAACAAATTATGCTATACCGCCTAACGAAGCCATTTTGCCAAAACGGTGGCGCCCTCATCGGTAGGGTATTCGTACCGCATTATATGAAAACCGTCTTTTAAGAAACTCGGAATTAACATTACAAATCACGTTAATTCGTACTCCTCATATGCAGTAGTCGAAGTGCGGGGGTATGCAAGGGTATGGCATACCACCACTTTTTTTAAATTGAAGAAACGTACCCTAACTTATTTAGCAATATTTAGCATAAAAGTACTTATTCAGTTTCAATAAATTCTTATCATTATTAAATATAATACCCATACCCCCAGTAATTATTTTGCACTTCGACCACTGCGCTCATATGGAAACTGCAGGTAAATATGGCAATTGGGATTGGCGTTCCAATCGGTGTAATGTTGGTATGAAAAACATGGCTACTTGTTATCAGCTGTTTGTTTAATTGAAGCACAATGTAACGTTTATTTTATCAAAGTAAGTCACAATATAAAAGGTATATAAGAACGATTGGTGAGGCACTTTTCGTAGGAATCTTCTTGTACAAAACAGCATTAGAAATGTAAATCTCTTCCAAAGCTTAATATAAAAAAGGAATAGCGGGATATTGGAACGCTCAATAAAACAACTGAATTGTCGGTTTTAACAGCATTATATCGAAACCTTCTCTACAATAGGAGGGCGAGGGAGTGTCGTAAAACTTAAATCGCCGTATAAATATAATGGAAAACGCGTTATGAGAATATCGCGCAATAGGAGGGTTTACTGTATTGTTAATTTACTCACATATTTTTGTAGTAACTTTAAATAATATGGCCCTTAAAAATTTTTTTTTATTTTTATAATTTTGTAAAAAAATAAATTCCCATGAAAAGTACTGTTACAAAGTTTTCAAAAAAATCGAAATATCTAATGTTTTAGAAGATTACTTCTAACTTAGGAGCCAATATCACACATGGGATATTTCTTGTAATCGGGTTTGCCTATTGGAAATCAAACTGATTATAGTTATATATGACATAAAGACTCTTTCACTTAAATTCTACTACATTATCTTCCATATACTTCAACAGTAACTGTTTCTCTTTACCATCAAGTACAGAAGTTTCAGACATTATAGTTTTTCTAGTTTTACATGTTCTAATTTTCACAATTTTCTAACTGTGTTCAGAGCTCTTTAGCACCAACAATTTACTGTTAAACAAAAAAGAACAATAAAGATATATTTTGGTGCATTTACCTTCAAATTATAAATATACAAATTTGCCGGTATTCAAAAATATCTTAAATTGGAATGTTAAGTAAATAACGTGAAAAAGGATTATTTTTAGAATCATTTCCGGCAGAGAATAAAGAAAAATTCCTTTCATTAGTCAATTTCACTTTGTTTAATGAGTTTATAGAAATATATTTTTGTCGATATATAGTTTTCACAAAATCGACTTGGTTTAACTGGATTGCTTTTATTTTTCAGAAACTCCTACCAGTATTCTAATTTGGAAAAATCCTTGGAGGAAAAAGCGGAAATTGAAATTTCTAACAGTTGTCACGTGTTTGTCACCGATTTTAAATTATTAGATCATAGTATGCATTTAGAAAAAGCGGATCACTTTAAAATTTCGTGTACACTGGACGTGATCACCGGAAGTTGTTTAGAATTTCCCAGAAATGCTTTGTACATCGTAAGTTTAGTGCAAAACATGTACAAATTACAAAATTCTACCAATGATGCTCTGGCAAAGAATTCAAATTTTCGAGAAAATTACGAAGAAAATCCTTTAATGGCAAATTCTCCTCAACCAAGTGCGTCAAGTAATTCGGATTCGGGTATTGGTTTTCGCGATGATTGTGGAAATATTAGTGACAGAATAGTTGTAGTTGAGTTTCCCGCACAACAACATCTTCCTATCCTAACATTCAATACCAAACGGCCGTGCGGGATTACAGCTTCAAACGCATTAATAAAAAATTTGGACGTTTCCTTTGAAGAATGTAGTAATTTTCAATATGATTCTTATTCGGATGTCAGCAATATTAGAAGTAAAACTTTTGAAGCAAAACTTTCTCCAAGTAAATCAAACAAATCTTACGAAGATGACGAAGAAAATAAATATTACAGTAATTTGAATAACATTCGTGCCTGTGAAACTGTTAATAAGAACGTCCTTGAAAGAACTTCCAACTCGATGGAAAACGAATCTAACAGCAATAATTTAGAACTTAATCCAGATAATTTTATAGTTGTTGAAGATGAAGCTGTCAGATTAAACAATCAATCTGAATATTTAAATCGACTCACTGTTAGAGCTATGCCCGATCCTTACGGACTCCAAGATGAAGAACATAGATGTATTGCTTTAAATACAGATGAAGTGTTTTCGGAACGTGCCATTGATGTACCAGACATGAGTCCCAGCAAGATATCTGTCGAAAGCGTATGTATGCAGTCAGCTTCCGAAGATACAAACAATTTTAAAACCTCAGTTGACAACATATCTGTTCATAGCTCAAAAAGTCTAGAATTTAAAAATTTTACAAACGTTTTTAAAACTCCCAGTATGACCAAGTATTTTGAAAACAAAAAATCGATTAAACGTAGCTCAAAGATTATGGGCAGTTATGACAACTTAATGACTGAACAAAAGGATTTATCTTTGTCAAATTATAAATTAAGTCCGAAAGTATATGGTTTGTCAAAACCCAATCACAGTTGTGAGGAGCTTAATTCGTTAGAAAATTTTGAAAAGTGCGGATATGGTAGTTTGCAAGATTTGGGAAGTTTACTGGTGTCTCAAAAACGTACAAAACGGGATATAGCACAAAGTGAACCTGATGTTAGAATTCCAAGGTTACAACACGAATCAAGAAGTTGGGTGAGTAATTTCTTTAATAATGCATGCTTAGATAAATTGCTAATGCAGTTTCGCATGAGTTTAGTTTATTAAGCAAATAACCAAACCACTAACTTGATCATTCGAATGTTTTTCTTCTTTATTTCCAGTGTGAACCTATGTAGCTGCGGTTTTTTTAAGTAATTCGGTAGGTAATTAACCTCGGTAGAGCAATATTTAGTTATTACCCGACTGCGGCGAAGCCAAAAAAGGAGGGTTATGTGTTTAACCTGTATGTATGTATGTATGTATCTATGTATGTTTGTATGTCCGACCCTATGTTCCCTTGTAAACGGCTGAACCGATTTTGATGAATTAAACGGCGTAGGATTCGACTTGATAACGCAAGTGTCACTGGGTATATTAATATTATGAAAAATCAAAATGGCGGCTAAATTAAAGCCAAATTGTGCTTTTTGAAAATTATTTTTTCTTCCAAACCTATCGAGTGGAGTATCAAAATAAAGGGTTTTAAGAGGAGATCACAAAAATATGTACAACTTATATGTTTAAGAGTAATTTGGGATATAAACTGTTAAATAAATAGATTGTGTACGAGCGTTTGAAGTTCATAGAATTTTAATTCAATCAAATAATTTATGTTAAATATAAAAAAATATTCTATTTACTAAAAAACTGAAAATAAAAAAAAAATTTAATAAAAAAAAACCCGGCTGCGTAAAATAGTACATTGTCTTATTCGGATTAAAAGTGAAACTTTGTTTGACAAGCAATTTTTGCATTTGCAAGGCGGAGCGCCAGCGGAGCCGAGCGAATACAATAATTGCACGTCAAACAAAGACACTTTTAATCCAAATGAGACATATTACTTTTTCTCCAACCAAAAATTAAATAAAATTTAAAATATAAATACTTAATTTTAAAACATTATTTGATGTAATATCAGAAAAGTCACTTTGACATTTAAAAATTGTATAATTTCGAAGAGTGCTTTTTCTATATTGTTTGAATTAGCAATAACTCGAGAATGGCGCTAGATATCAAAAAACTGAGCAAAAAATTCTCCCCCCTCGTCACAGACACATGCAGGCATATGCAAAAATTTAGATCGATCGCGCACAAAAAAAGTAAAAAAAAAATCACTTTTAAGTCATGCACAAAAAAAGTTTGCACAAAAAAACTCCGTACGCGCAAACTGGTTTAGCTTAAAACCGCCAGACAGCAAAGCTAATGTTTTACAATTTGTTGTTAAAATATCAAAAAATTTAAAAAAAATATGAAAAGGAACTGAAAAAAATATTATATTTAGAAGAATAGTATAAACTGACCTTAGTTCCAAGTACACAGTTCCTATGCTCTTATAAATAAAACTTGAAGAGATACATAAATGAGTAGTCTTCACTAAAGCACGCCTAGTTTTTTTTCAAAACTCAGTTGACAACTCTTCTTGTTAGTCTTGGTTTAGTTAATGGAGCTGGAACAGAATGCAGCAACACGAAAACCACATCACATTATTAAATCTTGGAGAATATGTTGTAGTCTTCGCAGCGCTGTACCCTGGTCAAGGTAAAGCGACAAAATAGAAAAATGTATAGGCAAATGTATCTCACGACTTCTTCAGGACTAAAAGCTTTTTTATTAAGTTAAATGCTCATAAAATATCAACACTCCTACCTCTAAACTACAAGATGTGCCATAAAACAAACAGAGCATAGGCATACGTCTCTCCAATTGTCGAAACAAATACAATAAATTTTTTTTTGTTCAATAACCCGCAAACCTAAGAGTATCAATCGATGATGGACGTGATGGATTAATTATCTGTATAGGCAATTTTTCTTGTAAATTGCATTACCTAAATTTTTGTTCATATACATTTTTCTATTTTCTCGCACTTTTTCTGAGATGACAATACTTTTATATTTTGCCGAGTCTTTTTTAAGGCACTATAACTCTAAAATGGTGCAAGGAAATAAAAAAATGCATGTAAACAAAAATGAAGGGAATGAAATTTGTAACAAAAAATGTCTAATAAGTATTGCTTTAAAAGCAATTTTTATATGATAAAAAATGTTTTCAAAACATACAATTTACATTGTTAACATAGGAGCCTCCGATTATTTTTGTGAGTAATTTTAGGTTTCTTACATGAAATATTGAAACATTAATAAATTAATATCGATTATTTTCTAAATTAGTTGATTTTTGAAGTTAATCTTGAATCGCTTTGCTTGTCATCAATTCTACATTTTTTCTTATATTTGTAAGAACGACGAAGGCGCCATATTTTATCTTTACTTGTTGAATTTTTATAGTATTAAAAATATAATATCAAGTCACTCACTTATATAGTAGATTCGAACCTGGAACTTCTGGAGTACCTATGTATTGTAATGATGCTCTATGTCCACATACCAAATAACCACCGAGGGCTAACTGATATGTACGTACCAATTCGTCTTATCTGTTGCACTATTTATTTTGAGGTAATGCCGCTGTTATACATATATCTATGTATAAAAACCTTTGGGCCTGATTAACGTGCTAGTAGCTTCAGGTCCATTACGTTTACCCAAGAGGCGTATGAGGGATTCAAACCTACGACTATTTTAAGATTGCAGTAACGCCTTTTCACTAGAGCGAACTAATGGTACTAATTATTATTTAAGAGCATTAGATTTAATCTCAAATTTTATTAAGAAAATTATTAAGGTCAATTATTTTTCTTCCGCATAATCGTAATGCCATTGCGTAATTTATAGAAAATACAAAATTTGCTTCAAAAAAATTCCCAAAAAGGCTTCATCAGCTGTATTTTCAAAATAATTTCGTTATTATTGAATGGGTGTGTAGTATCCCTACCTATCTCTGGTTATTATTCTGCCGGTTGATATGAATCAGTAACGCGATGTATGCGTATTCGTAATCCTATTCTATCCTAGTAAGTTACGTGTTGTAGTTTCATGAAAAGACAAACAAGAGCGTTTATTATGAGTGGATTGTGATGCGGATGTTTGGTTGGTCTTTCATTTAATTAATACAAAGTTAATATTATTTTGACTTGGTGCTGCTGAATTAGGGACCCTGCCTCTCGTAGGATAATAATGTGCTGCATTAAGCAATGTTACATTCGTTTTTGGGTTGTGATGTGAGATTATTTGAGGACATGGAAATATGCGTGTAAGTTACCATTTTATTTGGTTTAAATTTTCCTATTTTTGGTACAATATCCGCACAATCAGAAGTAATTTTCCACCTTCAATTTATTTTATTACAAGAGAAAGTTGTGTTGTAATGTTTTATTTCTATTGTTTACTGTTTTCTCATTGCAAATGTATATGATGAGATGGTTTTAATTTTAGAGAATGTCTAGATTAAAATGTTCTTTTTAATTGTTTATAATTAGTAAGCCCGCATGTTCTCATAATTTTGCCGAGAAATTCGTGTCCTGTTTATCGAGGAAAAATAGTTTAAATCAAATAATATGCAACACTATTTTTTTTACCTTTATAGTATTATCAGTTATTGCCAATAAATGATATTGATGCAAAGTGCGTTTTCTTAAATATATATGACGTAATATTTGTTTATCACTTCACGAAATATTATACAATCTGCCGTTTGACATTATATACAACATTTTGAAGTTTTTTCGGTGGTGGTTTATAAATTTACACATTTTTCATCTAATTTAAACTGATTGGGATTTATTTCTAATTAGAATAAGATTAGTACCTACTAAATCAACCTGAAATTTTATACCATATTATAAAATATTCTTTTTTTATTTTCGGTCTTGCGCCAAATACATTTTTTGCAACCTCCAGTTAAAATTAATTCGAAATAATCCTAACCCTAATTTTTTTTTAAAGCTTTGTATATTGTACTTATTTTATAAATAATTTCTGATAGTCGAGTTCTATGTAATCGCTTGTGGTTTTTACGTATTCGATGACATCATTACGTCTTCCTATGATTTTTAATTATAATTATTATAAGATTTAACACTATTCAATTAATTTAATAGTTTAAATACCTCTCGATTAAGCTAGGATAAGAATCTTAAAATACCGAATATTTATTTTTTAATCAGTTATTTTTAGGAAGCGCGGCACATTTTATTATATATATAACCTATAACCGGATAACATTAATTACTAGCGATTTAACTCGTTAACTTTTACAAATTATTAGTAACCATTTTATCGTTTTCTTATTAATTTGCATTTCAAATAACATAATTACCTTACAGGAACCGAATCGAGTAGAAAATTTCGAAAATTTTTCAAATTCCTCCATGTTGTAAATAAACATTTTTTCACATAAAACTGTTAAAATAACCTAAGGTGTAACCGCAATTATTTTTAAAATTTTTATAGACCTTACTTTTTATATCGCAATTGTGGTAGAATATTTTTAATTAAAACTTCCAAGAAGTTGATTTCATTAATAATAATTTCGTTGTTAAACTGTCGCGAAATTGACGGAGAGCTTTCACAACAAGCAGTCATTGTTCTCCATCATATTGTATTATTGCAGTTTTACTTGTTATATCTTGAAGTTCGAAATCGTGAAGTCCCAAATATTTTTCCTGTTAAATATTCAAAATAGTCACAGATTCCTACAGAATGGGGTCATGGTAAGTTCTGAAACGCAATTTCTATTAGTTAATGTTTCAGCTTCAGGTTATACTTCCTTCTTAAGAAAATATTGGCCTACATTTAATCATAATTAATTTACTCGTCAAGTTTTAGAATAATAGAATTTTTAATTTTGTCTAATGTATTCATTGTTTTTTAATTTGGCAATTTGAATGTACTAACATCCGTTGAGTCATTTCATTAGATGGTGTTGAAATTTCTTATCATAACTTTTTCCGACTAGCAATATCGTTATTCTGATTTCGACTCCTGGCTTTTTAGCCTGAGATATAGTCATATTAAAAACGGAATAAATCATCTATAAAAGGATTAATGGTGTGTTACATATTAAGGGAGTAAAGACGGTTTTTAATCGCGAGTGTGAATAATATTGATACGAAACGGAAACACGATGAAGAATTAGTTTGGGACTGCTTGGCATATAGTGGGGTAGGAAAATTATAATTTATTGAAGATGTAATGAATGCTCAAGGTTACTTGAACATAATTTTTTTCAAATTTATCCGGATGATGTATTATTGAAAAATCGAGTTTTAACTCTTTTTTATTGTTTAATTTTCATGTCATACGAATACATAATGCTGCCACCACACGTTGTCTGATTTGTGTTTCTTTTCTCTTAATTTTTAAAAAAGACTGAACCCTTTTAAATATTCTGTCGTGAATTAAATTAACTTTGTAGAACAGTTTCTTCTAAATTTGTTCACTTAGATAATATAATCAAACACGTTTTTCGCCATACACATAAAAGCAGTACTATATTCGAAGAATTTAACTATAACCAGATTTTATCTCAATACGGTCGTGTCTTGTTTTGATTACAGCTAGCCCAAATTATTTATTACGGTTTTACATTTTGTGTTTAAGTAAGATACAACCACAGCAGTGGTTTGGTATGATAGTTGATTGAGTAACAGGGTTACTCGAATCCATGAATCCATTCCTGGAGATCGATTTAAGTATTTTTAGTTTTGTTTCTTCCACTTTAAATTGGCTATTATACTTATTATAAAATTATGAAAGAAAATATTTTTGTCATTTATGGTTATACCGGAAGTTATCTACTACTTTCTTAATTAAAAAAAAAAGAACATGTTTGTGTTGGAATCAACTTTTTGGTATTTACAAGCGGAAATTAATCTTATAAAATTACACTGTACGCTGTTCGCAGATCACCTTGTATAACGAAGTAAAGGATTTTAAAATATCAGAATTATCTGTGTTGAATATAGTATTTTATTCTCAATTTAATGTGCTATCTTCTATATATAATTAAAAGACGTTCAATGACTTCGCAATGCGCTTAAAATTAGCAATAAATATTCCAATTTTTTTATTTTACTGGCGCCAAGTATTTATATGAAACTTACATATTTTTACGTTTCAATAACGGAGAAGGGTTTCGTGCTAGTTTTTTTTTAAGGAAAATTAAACAGTAGTAACTTGATCTCATTTATATTACAGAAGGTTAATTATCTCACTATATATTAATGTTTAATTTAATGTTAATATTGAAACGTACGCCATAAATTCATCTAATGGTATCCATTATCCGATTATTGAAATATTTCTGTGAAAGCATTAAATAAAATTCTCGATCGTTTAATTAAGTACCTATTAAAAAAATGTATTAGTTATTTGTATTTCCTCTTCCTGTTTATAAATTTTAATCTACATGTATACAAATTAAACGACAGATTTTAACTTTTAAACTTTCGTAATTTTTTTTTTATATTTTTATATTTAAAATTTTTTTTATTAATTTGATCGTTTCACCGGTTAGTAAAATGGCATTATATAATTTTGTTGCAAATATTACATATTGAAAAAATTTACAGCATTTGGGAACTTTTTGATATACACAATACTTTATTTTGCTATGCTACTTTCTTTTTAGTAATCGCGATTACAGGTGTCACATTTTTAAATTATTTTTGTGCGGTCATTGGCTCTGTACCGCACTAATAAACAACGTTGTACCTAACAATTTTTTTAGTGATCGTATCGTTCGCTAGTATCTATATAGGTGTTGTTAATCTTACATAATAATTTAGGTAGAACAATATACAAACATCAGTCGGTTTTTAAATTTTTCATTAAAATTTAATTATAATTGAAAAAGTTTAAAATAGCATTTATCCAACATTTGAACCCTTTGCCTACTTTTAGGGGAAATAGGTGCTTATTCAAGCTTGTTCGAGAAAGTTGGAAAAGAAATTGAAATATTATTGTCCGCAGGGACAATAATTGTATAATATTGCAGTATTGTAAAAGGTTTTATTTAAAGGTAATTATAAAAACAAACACTGTAATGCTCTATAAGTTTTTGTGAAGTAACAAATAAAAAAATAAACATTTCAGTTTCTCCAAAGAATTTGATAAAATAGACAAAAAATTATTAAAACCAATTGAAATGTATGTAAATATTAGTTGATATTTAGAATAGATTAACCTTTTACAATAAATTAATAGGTAACGTTGATCCTGACCTTCTGGTTAATAATTGAAGCATTTTCGGACATTCATTTTATGGAAACCTTAGACGGAAACTCACAAAATGTTTGTAGCATTGGAGATATGATAATTCTTCGAAAGATATCCTTAAATAAATGTTTGATAGATTGCCTAGATAAAGTCATAATAACACTTTCGTAAGAAATTTTGTATAGCATTCAATATTTACTTTTATTAGATTAAATACAATTTTTTTATTTGCCCAAGTATTGTGTGAATCAAACTGCTGGTTTATTCACAAATGCTATTTTTGAAAGCATTATACGTGTTGTGTATAAACGAAAATCAAGTGTATCACTGTGTCCGGTACTTAGTATTTACATAAACGCATTCTAATATGTACAGTGTAACCCAATGACGGCGCAATATACAATATGACAAAAATTTACCTCCATCCTACGTTGTCTGTATAATTATAGAGTTTTTCTAACTCATGCACGTCAAATTAGTCCAGAGATTTACCATAGAATTTTTCCATATAGCAAATATTAATTATATATAACAAAAATTTGTTTAGAATACATCAATTTCTATAAATCTCTAAAAAAAAAGTGACGCGATTTGCAGCTAAAGGTGCGAAAGATATAAATATAAACGTTGCTTATATAAGAACTTTTAGTTAAAATTTCATTTCGTTATAGCTTTCTCTATGTCTTGCCAAATTTTGGGACATTTACCGAATCTCTCAAACATTTTCTGTCTTCTAACAATTATAAATATTTACCAAGGCTGTGTATATTAGGATTATATTTCATACAGATGTGGTTGTCGTTTTAGTTGAACTTTGCAGAAGTAAATTCCGCGTACATGTTCAAAATTCTTACCGGCGAGAAACCATTTAACACAATAATCCTGACAGATTATATTGATTTTTTACAAGACCCCTACAAAATTATTATTATTATTCGTTTAAGAAAACTATATTCTATAATCTTGATTGAAACTCAGTATACTGAATGTTTTAAAACATATTGTAAAGTAAAAAAAAGTAGCTTATAACGAAGTTACATTTCCCCGAAGGTGAACAGAATTGATCTATCTCAATGTAATGGCTACTGCGAAAAGTAGCTAAATGGAATGAGAGCTAATTGATGAATATAAAAACGTAATCGAGGTAAAGAATTAAAAAATGTTGAAATATTATTATGTAAGAATACGAAACAAACTGGTAGTACACATTTTTTTGTTGACATATCTTCTATTTACAATTTTCTTAGAATTTATATTAGCGGACTTGAATAGTGCTGTATTTTCTCGTTATAAGAAAAAAGTGGACTATCTTGCGTTGTAATTGTAGAAGAAATATGTGCACATGTTTTACACGATGGATATTATTTAGTTTTCTAGTTATTATAAATTCCGATTTAATGCAATTCCACTTTTTGTATAAATTTCTTAAAAGCAATTATAATTGAACCGTTCATTAACATCTAAATTGTATATTAATGTTTACCCTGGAATTGTATGATAGAACATTTTTATTTATTAGTAAATAGGTACGAAAAATGGATCAATTTTCACTTCGGAATTTGTCTAACGCAGTGTTATTGTTTTTATTGCGAAAATAATGGGTAAAATGGAAACTATTAAATTAAGCTAAAATTACTTCACCTCGTGTCAGTAATCAATTATTACAATTGCTGAATTATCAAATTTTTATGAAATGCCGTGTTGTAAACAGAATTAATTTAAATTATTATATTTATTGCAATATTTTAGTGCCATAATTATATGTTTTTTTTCAAACGAATTATTATAATAACCATAATATTACTACGTTTAACTCTAGTTATAATATAGCAATTTATTAATTATTATTTTCGATATACGAATCAAAAAAATGCGCGACCAATCAATAAGCGAGTAAGTAAAGACATGTTTTTCAGACTTTGATCAGATCTTAACTATTCGATGATGTTACATAACGAAGCGAAAGGTATATTATAAATTTAAAATTTATTACAGGTGCGAATACATAATTTTGGATAATTTCATCTTTGGCGGGGATACTTGAATCCTGTGTTGTGTTTGATGATTAGTTAACAAATAGCACTTGCATTGTTATAAAATACAAATTATTTAGAAATCGCCAAAATGTATTTAAGTCGAAATCGTTCTAGTTTGTTTAATTGTTGGAGATATGAACAAAAAATGTAGTTTGTTTTTGTTGTACCGATTACTTTTTAGAATAATGGCATTTTAGTGTGGTTTGTGGTTGTAGCGGATTTTCTATATCAACGACCAACGATGTTGCAGATAATATCGGTAATAATATTTGTTCAACATTTTTGTTTTTTCGATTTTAAATTAAATTGCAGTCGCAAAAAATATAATTTTTGACTTGGTAAGATGTAATTCTGTTTTGGAAAATCATAAAGCAAAATCCATCTCACAGAATTTGTTTTTATTTTTCATAATACGAAATATATTTGACTCGTGCAAAAGTTCTTTCACCACCAGTGGTATATAGTACAACAATCAGACTAAAAACCACATTTCCTTAAGTTGCGACTGATTAGATAATTTTATTTATTTGTTAAATAATAAATTCGTTTAATTTACTTGAATATGTTAGTTAGAATGTGCAGTATGTATCGGCGTCAGCGATGTAAAAGCAGGTAAATTTGCTAGCAGGTTTTAATTTTTTGATTTAATATAAAATTACATGTCGTTAGGGGTAATTTGCACCTGTTGTCTCGGCATTGACTTTTGGAAACAACACCTGTGCTAACGACCGTCCATTAAGGGCTTTGGTGTGCATTTACATGTTGACCTTATTCGTTAGATTCGTACGAGTTGTTGAATTCATTTCTGATATAGCACATACAGGTCACCGTTACGGATTACAATAATGTCCCTCCCTTAAAATTTGTATACCAACATATTGTGTTGCAAAACGATCACATCCGTTTTCTAAATAACAGCAAGAAAATTGAGGATGGTTTAGTTTTTTCGTAACCGTTGTCTAGTATGAATCGGGTTGTGTCTACTTAGCAATTCCTAGTGGTTTCAATTATGTAAATATGGTGTCTCTGATTTTTGGGTAAGCTTCAGTTAACAACTAATCTGAACCAATATAATATTATATGTATTACCATGTAAAAAATTCATATTGGGAAAGTTATAATTTTGAATGGTAAAAAATAATATCAAAACGTTAAAACGCTTTCGTCCAACATTGTTTTACCAATTAATTCGTCGTGTGAAGTATTTTATAAAAAGGTCCACACAGAATTTCCATTGCATTTGTATGCATTTATTTTAAAATTAGATTAGAAAATCGCAATTGTTGTAGGCGAATTTATCTTTATGGTATATTTATATTGCTAGTACTGTTTTTTTATCTTTTAATATTGATGGTAATGAATCTAAAAGTAGGTTAATGCTTTAATATGTTTTTCTTCGAGTGGAAATTTAATAACATTTCCTTCAAAACCGTTACCGATTTTTGAAAAACGTGATGAAATTTGAACGCAAATTCTATTTAGCTGGAGTTTAAGTACTATTAACTTGAATTTAAGTTTGTTATTAATATTTCACGTTTAAAGTAAACGCATTTAAATACGAATGGCCAAATTAAAATGTGGCCCGAATTTCGACTGTAAATAAAATAGACCTTGGTTTTTGAAGGTCTTTTTATTTTTATTTCGAGATATTGATTCAGTCAAATAAATAACTGCGATGTTCTAGTACATTGCTGTATGTTTTTGAACAAATTTGCATTTGTACCCAATTAATACCATCAGGATTGTATGCTTGTTATTCCATTCACATCGTAGATTTCTTTTTTTGAACAATAGGTACAATTTTATCGAGAACAAAAACGTTCGACAAGGAATTATTTATATTTCAATTTTTTATTTTTAATATTGATTTGTGTAAACGTATTCTGAAATTTATCAACTTAACATCCTTTAAATACGAATTCATGACTCACAAACTGATATCTTTTACATTTTTAATTTCTACTGTTAATTAGCTAACCGTTATATAAATAAAATAGTTAACAATTTTGAAAATTTTTATTAGGAACAGAACATTTTGTATGCTAACCAAGACGTATCTATGGAAATACCATTTCACTTCTACCTAATATAACAATTAATTGTATAAGAAATATTTAACATATTTAAATTGAACTTTGGAAAATTCATTAGCGAAGAACATTGCTGTTATTTCTAAAAATAAGTATAATAAAAATTTTGTATAATTATCCCATCGTGTAGGTTTTTCGAGCATCGTTTACGTCAAAATTATTGAAATGTATTGCACAAAAATAATTTTAACGCATAGAAGCGTAGACGGTATTTTCGAATGTTAAATTTAAACTATTGGAAGCGATAGATCAAAATTTATATTTAGTTGCAAAAACCTTAGCATTTACACTTCCGATGTCAATAGTTAAAACTAATAAAGAGGTGGAGGTGGTGCAAAATGTTGATAAAGTGAATCATACCTAAAATAATAATAATAGTTACAAGAAGAATAGAATGACGACAACAGTTCTAATAAAATAGATAATTTTTTCAGAATTGAAAAACGCCTCTTCACATTCCGACTCATTGTTATTTATATTTTTTTTAAACTAAGTTCCAAACTTGGTTAAGTAGAAGTAATTACACTTTTAACGATTAGATTATTTTAATCTATTACCTATAATAAATTAATTATATAGTTTTAAAGCTATTTTGTTTTGTGATACCCGTTAGTGCTCGCTCACTTGTACACCACCAACGCTATGAACTCGAATATACTTTCAGTTAGCCTCACAAGGATAAAATATTTTTATTTGAAAATTTAGAGTTAGATAATGAATAGATTAACAAAAATATACGAAACCACATTGGAGATTTTAACCAGGTAGGAAATTTGTATTCTCTATAATCTAGTATATTTCAATAAGTGATTTTTCCGTTTGATAAAACGTTGCTATAATAAACAACAAAAATAATTTTATGGGATTTTAAAACGAGATTTGGGGATTCTTTTTGTAAATTATATTATCCTTCAAGACATTTACTTTCTTTACTAACCCGTGTATAACATCTTCTCGTTAGCACTTTATTAATGCTTAGTTATTTTTCTATTTTGTAATTTAATTGTTGAACAAATAGGTTAGATAAGTGAAATGCCTATACCCTTTGTAAATTTTTATGGGAGAATTAAGTTCTTATCGAAATCGTGATACTATTATTTATTTACATCTATAATTATTTAGTGTTATAACAAACCTTAATACTATCGGATTAAAAATTTCTTTGATATTTCTTTTTTTGTTTACTTTAAAATAACATTTATTTATATTGCTTATTATATAATACGTAATATTGCCTATATTTTACTATTATCGAGAAAGATAGCCGTAATATAATTTATCAAGACATACTTATATTATGTATTATGTTGTGTTATAATATATAAATATAAAATACAGTCGAGTCGCGATAACACGAACTAATTAACGCCCGGATGTATATAGACAAGTTAGTATTAAGTACTAAGTAAGACCAACACGATTGAATTATTTTATTTTACTGAAATTTATATTTTTATGAAGGAAACAGGAACAAACGAAACTAAACTAGCTTTCCTACGAGGAGCTAAATTTTCGTACGAAGTCAAAAACTTACAATACATGCCTGTCTCATCAGCTCACGTCTTGAAGTATATTTATTGCCTTGCCATCTGCATGTATGTATGTATGCCCTAAGCTGAGAGTGCTTTGGATATGTATTGTGAGAGGAATATCTATGTTTTGATATATTACATGACCGAATATCCAATTATCAGGAGCTTCAAATAGCAAATTATTTCAATAGGTTGTTAATCGGTCGATGATATTTCTTGCAATTTCTCTACTAATGCTAATTTTAAATAACAGTAATGAATAGAAAAGGAAGTAAATTTAATTGACATGTGAAACCAATTTTGGTACCACTTTCTATCGAGTACAGTTAAATTGTTTTAGTGAGCATTATGAGGGGTTTATGGTTTATATAATTATATTAATGGCCCATGCGGGCAAGTATCCATTAGGAACACTATTTTAAATGTAAATAAATCGAAAGTTTATGGTATTTCTGATAAACATAGTACAAATGGCAACTGATAGAATAATATCCATTATTTAATTATGTAAAAAAAAGTAATTTAGGTATTATAACTACATACTAATTTTATTAATTTTGGTTGTGGTTGCATGCAGTAGCGAGAGCAGTAATTTTGGTTCGAACTTGGCGATAGCTCTCAGACCTCCTTTTCATCGTTTCAACAGTTCTTTTCGACGAGGAGGTTCTTGCCGTTCGTTTAGGCGGCCGACCTCTCTTCTTGCAACCCCAGACGTGATAATAGTACAGGTACGTTTTGTGTCCAAACTGTAACTAACAAAAAAACAACTTGATTATGATGTGTTTAAATGCATGAATAATTGCTATTTTTTTTATTGTGATTTTAACAAAATCCATTAAACCGTCTGTCTTGGTGTTCCGAAGTATATGATATGTACCTACATACCCATGGCTCAAATTAACATTAATAATGATGATGATGATAAACCGGATATAAAGTTTTAATCGAGGCACTTCTTGACTAGCAATTACTATTTACTGTTAGTATGATGAAGATAAAATATGAAGTTCCATTCAATAATTCTGCTTAAATGTCGATTTTATAATTTCTGCCAAGTTTCTTACAATTCTCACCTGGATTTGAATATTCAAATAATGTATTGCACCTGAGAGTGGGAAACTTGACTGCATTGTTCTTTAATTGGTTGCAATATAATCAGTTTTGGCTTTTCTGCTTTCATAATACGCTATTATTATCATAATACAACGTTCTCTATAATAAGCTGATATTTTTAAAATATTAATATCTAAATTAAAAATTTAACATTAATTTTTAACATGCACACTTTGGAATTTATGTTAGACATTGTTTAAACATAAAACATGTATAAACTGAATTGAACTAAAATCTGTTCTGCAAAATTGCATTCCAAGTTTTAATTTTCATTGAAATTGTAATAATCATCAGCTTGTAATAGGGAACCTTTTGTAAATAATATTAACCATACTATACGAGACAAGCGGGTTCCATAATGTGAAGCAGCAATTACATAATCGATAAAAATTCATCGGGACACTTTTGGTGCGGAGCATTTTGTAAATTACAAATTGCAGAACTATAATTGCATAGATGATCTTCTATATCAGCGGATATTGTTTTGCTTGTGTAATTATCCGCCGATATAGAAGATTCGCCTTTGCAATTATCGTTTTTATTGTTTGTAAGCAGGAATTAGGTTTTGCGTGATTTAAGAGCAATATCCAGTGCTGAGAGAAATTTAAATAATGGGTGGTTTCCCATAATCTCGAATTATCTCTTGATGTAAACAATATTGCTTAAAATGAAAATTAGATTTTGGGAATCCCCCAATCTTAGTTTTCATTTTAGATTATATTTAACAGAAGTTTGAATGAAGAGATACTGTGAGATTATTTAAATTTTCGGAGCGTAAATAAATCACATAAAACACGAATTACTCAATATAGCAGGGCACTCAAATAACAATGAACACCATAGGTATGTCACAAAACTTTATCGATGCTTCACATTAGAAAACTCACTGGACCGTATCAATAATTTTTAGTGTATATTTTACATGATACTTAATTAACATCGAGCTAATTTGTGCGAGCCATGCAAACTCGTTAATCTATCTACATGTACATAAATAATTTTTGTTTAAATTAATGTAAATTTTGACTTAAATCATTGCAATACATCTGAAATTTTTATGTAAGCGTTAATGATTGATTTCATAATTGTGTTAAATTAATGTTAACAGTAAATTGTTATCTACATTTTAAAATGTGCAATTAAGGTGTGGATACAGAATGGAACTCCCTGCGCCTATTTTAAATAATTCTCGGCACTGTTTTGTGTATTCAGTAAACGCAATAGAAAATATTCATTGTAAACATTTATACAAAATTATTTGAATTGTGATTAATTTTCTCTTAATTATGTATTACGATTCGAATTTCTATAATATACTACATATAAGTATTTATACAATTGCATTTGTTTTTGTATCTATTAAGCTCCACATTGCATCAATTTTCTACTATTAGGTCGGTGATTAAGATGTAATATATTTGTACTTGAATGGTGCCATAGAGGTTACAAGTTGATTCAACCTTTTCAATACTAATTAATCCAATAATTTCTACTATAATATCCTACATTCACTCGTCTATTTCTTGTAATTATCAAAAAACTTGCTTAACTTAAAGTTACAAAATTTTAATATTATGACATCATGTTAATTTTCATTGTTTTAATTAATTTCAATTTGGGTCGTCTGACCTACAATTACCCGTCGAAATTCATTCATGAACGTAGTTTAAATTGAAAAATTGTATTATATGGAAGTGCAGCTGTACATTACACTTGATGTTAATTACCAACATTACCCGTTTAGTAAATAAACTGCAAGATTTTTACTTACCACTTATCATAATTTTGTGTTATCTCCATTAAAACTTCTAAGTGTTTGTTATTAATTTTTTTATTAGTGCATGAGTTTTTTAATTTTAAGTGTTTTGCATGTTTTATAATTTACTTCAGTTGTAAATTCAACTTACAAATTTTTTTAATTTACAGTGTGAAGAAAATGGAGTTCAGAGCTCGAGACAGGCTGAAGCTGCTTCCTGGACGGCATCTTTTGAAAAACTTCTGGAAGATCCCGTAGGGTTACAAGCGTTTGCTGTAAGTGTGAATATTTGAATTTTCTCGTTGCGATATTTATTGTTTTTTTTTTAATAGGAATTCCTTAAAAAGGAATTTAGCGCTGAAAACATATATTTTTGGACGGCGTGCGAACGATATCGTCGGTTATCCTCAAAATCTGAACGGATTAAAGAAGCACAAAGAATATATCAAAGACATTTGTGTGTGGGTGCGACAGAGGCTGTAAATATTGATTCTCAAGCTCGACAATGTACAGAACAATCTTTACAAGACGCCGATATTTCGTTATTAGATCAAGCACAAAAACAAATTTTTAATTTGATGAAGTTCGATAGCTATCCGCGATTTTTAAAATCGGATTTATACAAACAATGTTTGTCTGGTCATGTTCAAATATCTTTCGATGCTAGTTTATCGTTTCAAACCCCGGGAGCTACTCCTTCTAAATTAAAGAAATCACTCAGTAATGCGGAAGATAGAAGAAGAAAGTCCTTATTACCGTGGCATAGAAAAAGCAGATCTAGATCGAAAGATCGCTCAGAATTGGAGTATAATGGCAAAAATGATGATAGCAGCAGCATAGAAAATGGAAGAATAGATGGAAATGATATTCACAGTAGTAAATCTTCTCTAGCATCACAGGTATTTTATTTTCTATAAAATTATAAATTTGGCGGTAATAAAATCATGTTTTTTCAAGGAATCAGGTAAAGGCTTTCCCGATGAATTCTCGACAAATTCCGCTGCTAGAAGTCCTTTGTGTCGTGTAATTTTAAATAACGGTAGTACTACAGTGGTACAAATTAAACAATCGGAAAGTATTGAAGAATTAGTAAACCGAGTGCTAGACAAACGTGGTTTGTCATATTCTGTATATGAAGTTTATACAGATAAGCATGCAAAAGTAAGATTCCTTGCGTTTTGTTTGCTATCAAAATTTTCATTTTTAATTTTTAGTCCTTAAATATAAGCGAATCATCAATGATGTTGGCAGCATGTGAAGTTAGAATCGAACAACGAGTTATGTTCAAGCTGGACCTACCCAATCGGAAAGTTATAGCTGTTAAATCTAAACACACAAAAATTATAGTTGATGTACTCAAACCAATATTAAATAAGTATACATATCGTTTGGAAGATGTAAATGTTACGGTTGGAAACATGGATTATGTAGATATTCTACAACCAGTAACTTCGATAGATCAATTGAGGTTGCATATTCACCTTAATGAAGGTAATTAATATTATATTTTTTACATTTATCCAAACTGTTTCATTTTCCTTATGTAGGTTTAAAAGAACCGGTAGCTGTGGAAAGTCAAAAAATAAATAATATGGGTAAATCGGTCAATTCAGCTTCGTTGGATGAAATCACAAATAAAGTTTTCAAAGAACTTCTTCATGAAAAAGCAGATCTGAAATGTAAATCGGGGTCGGAACATGGATCAATCAAGGTAAAATAAGTTATTTTTATGATAAAATAATTAATTATTGCACAGGGAAAATGTTGAAAACAAAAATTTTTCTTTCTTTTCATAAATTGAAAGAAATGTATAAAATGGCTTACAAAAATACAGAGTGTTCTATCTAAAAATTCAAACATGTTGCCAAATTTTGTTGAAAAATTAAGAATTAAAATAAGAATAAGAGAGTTTTTGATTTAATGTTAAACAAACGGACATGAAGAGAATTTCTTTAAATTTGAAAACCACCTGCTTAACCGTAGGTGTTATTATAGATGTGTTAGTTAACTTTGTGAATTAAAGTTCTGAGTAATGACAAAAATAGAAAGCAGGTATGAGCATAAAACATATACACATAATCATTGAGTAATGTTAGTACTAAGTTGAAGACTTAAACTCAAGTAAACAAAAATAAAACTACATGGTAATGAACAGACATCTACTGGACGAGTAAATGAAGCCAAAATAAAAATATAGTTGAAACTCTTGGAAGAAGATTGACCAACAAATAAAATCTTGCTTTGGTAGATTTTTAATCATTTTGTAAATATTAACACAAAAATTAAATTTGGCTGATTGCATCATTAATAGACATAATTTCTCTGGGATTCACCTTAAATGCAACAAGGCTACGTCATTAATTAAAATTTGGGCCAGAGAAAATTAATTTAAAAAAAAAAATTTGTGATAAGACCGTTGGAGTTTAAATAGAATATATAAAATAAAACCACTTCTCACAGTTTATAATAAATTATGTATGTATAAACTGTGAGAAGTGGTTTAATTTTATTTGATTTATTCTATTTTTGAAATGTTTCAATTAAGAAAATACATTAAAATTATGTTTTTCTTTTTATTAAGTACACTGTCATAAATCTTACTTCTATGTTTTAATATTTGTAATACGTTTCGTAAAGTCCATTTACTTTTGAGTTTTGAAATTCACCCAAGTTTTGAAGTTAGAAAAACTTTTTTATTCTTATTTAATTTTACTAACAAGGAATGCATTTAACAAGTTTCTATGTTAAAATTTAAAACGTTGGTTTCAACAAGTAGCCCACCCAATTAAGGAATGAAAATTAGTCAGTTCATTATCCAGGTTTTCCTGTCAAGTTCAATTTTTGCATTTCTACTTGTATCTGCTCAGTTCTACTTGTACTTAATATTTTTAATTATATTTGGTGTAGAATTGTAAAATTATGCACTTCATTCTAATATTGATTTTAGACCATTTACGATCAAATCAAAAATAATATATAAATAGAAACCACCTATTTCCCAAAACGTTTAAATGAAAAGAAAAAAACTAAAAATATTCATAATAATTTTTCTGTAATAAGAGAAGTTAATAATAATTATTATATTGTGAATAAATTAAGTGATTTAATAAAATTTATATTTAAAATATTGTGTAGAAACATATCCAACAAACATACATCAGCATTGATAATAAACACTTAGTTAGTGGAGATTTTCTACTCTTCTTTCAACACAAAACTTGGCAACATCCAACTTAAGTTTTTGCAAAATTCAGGTATATATTATGTTCGTCTTTGGTAAAATGAAAAGTATGACCGATATTTTGTAAATGTAATTTCGCTTGATTTAATTATTTAGTTTGCTATTATTTATAAAAATGTCACGATTACATTAAATTTTAATTTAGAGTGAAGATTGGGGATCCGAAAATTCGTCTGGAATTCTTGGGAGATTTTTACGAAGAGATTCTGCCATGCACGAAAAAAAGAAGAAGTGTCTGTCGGTTCGGGCTAAAGGTGGTTCCAACCATAGCAGTATTGAAGATATTGCAAACGAATCTATTAAGAAGCCTTTGATTGCGAAATGGAAAGCAGGTGTAAATAAACTTCACGTCGGTTGTAGTGAAAGCGAAAGTAAGTAGATACTGAATATTTTTTAAATAAACGTGACTTAATTATCCTCATTGTTGTAGAATTATACGAGGGCTTAAACAGAGCTCAAAGTTCACGAATAGAAGATCAACGTGGAACTGAAATAAATTTTGAATTGCCCGATTTTTTAAAAGACAAAGAAAATGCCGATAAGAAGTGCCAAAAGTTTCGAAAATGTAAACGACTGGATGATTCGGTAGCAGATGTCTCTGCACATTCTACTGCCAATGCAAGCAATATAAGAGCAGGGGCTAATTACGAAAACAGAAATGTTGTGGTTCCAAGAGAAAGTTCCAATAACAATAACATAAGCCATTTTAATCAAAATCACCTACGAATTTATTCTCCTAATAAGTTAGCATCAGATGAAAGTATAAAGACCAAGTGTAATTCGGAAAGTTCAAACCTGGATAATTTAAAAAATGGTGAGCCACCACCACTGCCACCCAAGCCTAAAATTTTACCAATGAAACCTTCTAATTGGGGACAAAGTGGCTTGTTCAAAGTACCACGTGTACCCGGAAGGGAAGTTTCAAAACAAAATCTTTATTTAGAACAACCTACTAGCAGCTTTGTGTAAATAAATCCATTTGTCTTCGTGGAAGATTAATTTTAACTAACCAAATTTGTATTATTTATTTTATAAATGTGTACATATTAGTGTTTAAGAAATATTTTTATATATAACTTGCTGAATGTATTATAATATAGAGTCGTTTATTTATATTTTAAATAAATTGTAATATATTTTATTGTTTTTATAAATCTCACATGTTCTACATCTCACATGTAGAACACACGAAAGCTGTTTAAACTCGAAGGAAGTAATTTACTTTAGGTTAGTATACTAACTACTTCCAAGTTTACTCTGAGGTAAGGAGGAGATTTGAGTTACCCATAAGAATAAAAATTTATTAATTTGTTGGTTTTAAAATTTTGAAGCCCAATAGGCTTGAGGTCTACGTGGACCCCTGCTGAATATTTTAAATGTTATGGAAAAGGCAGATTCGAAGTTAAAACCTATTCAACAATTATTTATTGCATAACAAAAAAAAATGAACAAATCTACTAAACACTAATATTTACACTTTAAGCCGATGGTGCAGAAATGCTTTCATTTTTACTTGGAGCAGTAGTTTCAATTTCTTTGTCATTCGTTGCAACTAAAGGTGGTGCATCAATACGTTCTTCCTTGGCTTTGATGAATGTTTTTTTGACAGTCTCTTGTGGTGGTGCCCAATCTGGAATTATTTTAGCATGTATACGCCAAGAACCATATTCATTAGCTAAATGCTTCTCAAAAACTACATATTCCAAAACGTCTTTGGCTAAAATTTCGCTTCCGTACATCAACCGTCCAAATCGATCATAAATTGCCAACATCTGTTAAGAACAAAAAAAACTTGGAAATAAGAAAAATAGCAAATATTGATACCTTACCTGTTGTGAATGAAATCGAACTGTAAGTTGAGCAAATAAGTTCTCCTTGGATATAACGCTAGTGCATCTAGCATGCACAACACGAGGAATTTCGAGTTGTTTAATGTATTTCCACCGTATCGTCTTATTTATAGTATTATGAATCATTTCAGGATAAGCTCGTTCGGTAACATATTGCTGTAATTCTTCTTTATTATTATTTGCCAAACTATCGTGAGCTTTTTTATAAATTTCTTCTGCATCTTCGCAAAAATGTTGAAAATCAAAATCCTCTTCGTACTGACGCAATTTACGAACTTCCATCATGCTTTTTGTTTTCTTACCAAGAAATTCAAATTTTTGTTTAGCTCCTTTTGACGTTATCGTAGACATTTTTCCATCGCCTTCGGGTGGAATATAAGCTTCGAATATACTGCCAGTACTGGAGATGAAATATGGTCTACTCCATGGTCGTGATGGTAGTAATCCACGTTCCTTCATTTTTGAACGAATTTCTGAAGGCGACATGCTATCCTGATTCTCACGGAAGTTAGGGAGTTCCACTTTAATTACTTTCGCTCTTCTCAATGGTTTAAAACGAGGGTCATAGTGTTTGGTTTTTCGATGCCTTACAATTTGAATGTTGGTATTTGAAGTAAGTGGTAATAAGCATCGCAGTCCAGCTTCCTAAATACAAATTTTGATTGTTTTATTAATTCTTCAAGTCTTAGACGTGAGAAATTCTTTCGGTAGGAAATTAGAAAATAACACAGCTCACAAATGCCTGCAGATAAACAGTGCTATATACCTACAGTGCAAAAGTCAGCGAATATTTTCCATATTCTACTGCATGTGAGTTGAATTACATTACTTCATGACAAGTTTTTAAAAATAAGTTGTTACCTGTAAAAGGTTTAATCCTGCTTTGCTGGTAGTAGACGATATAATTGATTTTATATTGCATAAACTCATCGCCGAATTGATATTAAAAAGCAAGGCACAAAAAATTATAAACTTTAAATACACAACCTCACTTTTGGATGATGATCGGCTTCAGTGACCATCAAGTACACAACATTCCAGCGGTAGCACATTTATGTATGTCATTATAATGACATACATGGTGAGCTGTAATGACTATAGTCATTACTCCAATCTTCTGTTTTTAGTGCGAGGGTGGAAAGGTGGAATCACTGTGTAAATCTGATACTAATACTAGTGAAGGAAATTCGGGAAAATTTGAGGAAATCTAAGAAAATTTAAAAATCTAGAGTATTCTTAAAAATCCGAAGAAATCTTAGAAAATGGGAAACTCAAAAAAATGTGGAAAATCCTAGAAAATGTAGGAAATACTAAGAAATCTTAAAAAATTCGAGGAAAGCTTAAGAAATAGGAAATCCGGGAAATGTATAGAAAGTCTCAAAAAATATTTCTAATGAAATTCTATGAATAAATCTTAAAAAATAGGAAATTTTAGGAAATGTTAGAAAATCTTAAGAAATTCTAGGATATCTTAGAAAATTCGGATATTTTAAGAATATTATAAATAATCTTTTTTTTTGTTTTCTATTACCTCCAATCAATTTTAAAAAAAAATTGGAGGTATGGTAATCGAAAAAAAATTTCAACTTTTTTTTTTTGCATTTTCGAGATCACCGTGTTCAGAAACGTAAAGATCTGCAAAAAGTAAAAAAAAAATTTCTGTGTCGGTCTGTCTGTCTGTCTGTCTGTCTGTCGGTCGGTCGGTCGTCAAATTTTGTCGATCGATTTGCTTCCGAACCATTCAACCAATTACGACCAAATTTGGTATGGTGGTAGGGTTCACGGTGGAAAGGTGAAAATAAGGTTTTCGTCGCGATCTATCAATCAGGAGTGCCACCACAAGAAAATAATACGGGATTTTTAAAAAATATTTTGTCTTGCGATATGTTATTTTAAAGGCCTTAAAAGGCTTTATCCAGAATAGGTAAAATTAATCTTCTATCTGTCGTCTGTCAAAAATCACAAGTTGTCAAAGTTGAAACTTTAAGAGTGAATAACTCAAGAAATGCTGAAGGGATCTTACCCAAATTTGGTACGTAGGTACATTGATCCTAATGGATATGAGAGCATATGTAATCCTTCGATAGAAATCAGTAATGCAACATGAAAAAAATAAAATTAACTTTTTTGTCAAAAACATGAAAAAAGTTTTTGTCGATCGATTTTCTCCGGCATTTCTGCGTCGATTGCAATCAAACTTATTGGACGTATGCCTCGTGGGCTGGAATGGTGAAAATAAGGTTTTGCCAGAGAAATCTTCACCAGGGCCACCACAATAAAATAAATAAAAAAAAATGAAAATGTCGTCGTATCTCCGGAAATGTTTAACCGATTCAGCTAAAATTTGGTGTGTCGATGGAGCTTTGAAAGTATAAGTATTGGTGAGAAAACAAACCGAGCCAATTGTAACAGGGCGGGGCAGGTCAGAAAAATTATAGAAAATATTAACTGAAATCTTAATTTATATATTTTTTGTGAGAATTGGTCAGATGGCTGGCAAAAATAAAACAATATATTCAAAATTTTAATAAACGTCATAATTTTGTGACATATGTGTCAAAATTAGGTTAATGTTGATTTGTATACCGAGTGCAGCATAAGAATTGAGTTTAGGGCTTGTAACAATTAATTTTAGAATACAAAAATAGGTGGTTCGGTGGGAAATATTTTATAATATCGTCGTACGGACTGACGGAACGTTACTTTATAAGTAAAAGGTTCTGCCACTAGGTAGCGACCAAGTTTAGGCTGTTTGTTAAATTTTTTCGCAAATGTTTTCAGAATCAGTAAATCGACAGTCAGTAATTTACAAAAATTTATTTTCGAAAAATCCGCTAGATGACCGAAAAAATTTGTTGTACCAATCTTGGAGAAATTTTATTTGTGACTTCTTACGGTATTATGTGACGTATATAAAAATTTTGGAAAAAATTCAGTGGCGTACAAAAATAAAAAATTTTTTTCATTTTAGATTTTGTTAAAAAAACTTTTATAGATAGATTTAGGGTAGGGGGTGATACATATAGATATCTTTGCCAGGGCTACCGATATCTTTGTTAAGGCTACCACAATAGATAACAAAAATGAACATTATGTCATCGTATCTCCGGACAAAATTTGGTGTGCTGGTGATTGGAGGTATTGCGGCAGAGAGTGACGATATTTTTTTTTAAAGGAAAACTTGAGGAAATCCGGGAAAATCTAAGTATACAAAAATTTGCTTTGGGACACACCTCCTGATTTAGTACATCCCCGTACCACTCCAATCTCAATCTGGTAGCTCAAAATAAGTGTTCTGTGCCGTGGTTTAGTTAATCATTTGTCATAGGTATTTAAACATCGTGTGATGTGATGAAAACTATTTATTCATTTTTGTACTACTATTATAAAACATTTAAATTTTTAAAAAACCACTGACAGACGTCCGAATGGATTAACGAGTGATATTTAAGAGAAGGTGACCTAAGAACCCCCACAGGACTTAAAGCGGGGAATCTACATATATAAAGTGAGTAGTTCTGAGCCCCCTTCAGATTTCATAAAAATCCTGAAAGTCGCTTCAACTCAACTGAAGTAAATTTTATTTATATTAATTAACAAGGTGGAACTCGCTTTTGCGACAGTTCTTAGGCTTCTATACATCTACTTTTTCGGTAGGTTAAATTATTTGGGCTTTATTTTATTCCAATTTTTAATGCCTTAATCTTTTAATTAGGTAGATTTTTTTACTATATAAGGAAAACGCTAACATTTTAATATTTTTTTTTTATTTCGACCTTTATAGGTAAATATTTGCAATTTACAAACCACAAATAAAACACAATTCATAATGAAATATTAAAATACCCGAAACACGTACCGAATACCGTATTAGAAACACGTAAAATACCTACTCTAAAAATACAAAATAAGAATATCGGATTAAAAAATATATATGTAAATAATCTGAATAATTAATACCAATCTAAAAATATTCTATATGAAGTAAAATTGTTTTAAGAACGTGCGTTCTGATTGGTTTTGAATTATGCGGACAGACGGACAGACGGACACGGAGCTAGATCATAAGGCTTCTTCCTATACGTTGTATAGAAGCCTAAAATCTACATAAAATTTAGTTGGTAACAAGTTGGTTACCAATAGCTACATAGTTACAAAAAAAATTTTAAATTATCAAAAATTGCAGGGTTTTTCGGTATTCTCTTTCCATATTTCCTTGTACGGATTTGGGATATCCCATGTTTTGGTCTGCCCTGGTGGAAATATTTCTCTGAAAACTCTGAATTAGACTTTTGCGGAGTTTGTAAGACTTCTGCAGACTTTATTTTACTTTTTCAGAGAAATATTGTCGTTTTGTTGCGTTTCTATTTTTCTGATTTACTTATTGTTTTGGACCTTCTTCTTCGCTTATCGATCCAATTTCCATATTTTCTTGTTCATTCACAATCGTTTTTACCTGGAGGAATCCAAGTAATAGGTTGATGGGTGCGCGTTCGTACAGTTCGATTAGGTTAAGAAGCAGCATGGACTTAGAAGCTTCTAAGTCCATGAGAGGCAGTATTTCTGCGAAGAAAGTTTCTAAATTTTGCCTTTCCTCCAGGCACAGAACTAGCCCTGTTAGACTAAGTGGGCCGAAGCCGGGCCCAGTTATTTTTAAGGGGGCCAAAGACCTAGAATTTTATTTTAAAAAAGCTAAAAAAAGGTAATGTACGTGACTAATAATAAAAAATAATGCAATAATGCGATTATCTGAAAAATGTGTATGTAAAATATTTTTTAAACTTAATTATATAGTCAGAAATAAATCACGAAATTATTGGAACGAAATTCTTTATTTGCCAGGGTGGGCACAAAGGTGAGCCAGCACAACTTTTAGGTGGGCCATGGCCCCTTCCCTGTAGTTACGTGCCTGCTTTCCTCCCTGTACAGAACGCAGTCTAGTAACCTATATGTACTGGTTCATCCAGGATTTTGCATTCCGGATACAGTCCATCTGGCGATTTTCTTAACCTTTTCAGATGTCTACCGAACTCTCTGTCGCCATGTTCGGTTAGAATTTGGGTCATCTCGAAACTGGTTTCAACTTTAATCGGAGCAGTACTTCTGGTGTATCAATTGATATGTTATTCTTCTCTTGTTTGCCAAGTTTCCTTATTGTCGTGTCTATTTTTCTTAATATTTCGGCTTTCGTTTTGTATTCTGCGGGTATACAATCTCTTGTCTAAGAAAAGTTTCTTTATCTCAATATCTAGGGGATGAATGCCTGCTATCACCCCTGCGGCTATTATTGCTAAGATTGCACCGTATGCCTTTTGTTATGAGCCTGCAGGGGTAACCCATAGCAAGCCAGAAGCCTAGCCTTCGTATGTCTCTCATCGATTTTCCACAACCATATTTTGCTTCCATAAGCCACGATGGAGACGATCGCCCCCTTGTAAATTTTGGTCATGGAGAGGCTCAGATCAACTTCCCAGCTGGCTCTTTTCTGAAGTCCTGTTATCAGATTGGTGGCTTTGGTACACACCATATTTACATGATGTTGAAACGATAATTTTTCATCTATTATTATTCCGAGGTATTTATATTCCCTCGCCACTTTGATTTTCTCCTGGTTTAGGAAAATTTTGACGTCTGTATTGATGGATCTGACGGGATGAAAGCATACGATCTTGGTCTTCGCAACTGAGAGATTCAATTTCATTTTCTTGCACCATTTGTCCAGGCGGTTAACGGCTTCTTGTAGTTTGGCGATCAACTCTTTCCGGTTTCTTACTTTAACGACTTTTGCTATGTCATCGGCATAAGCCAGAGATATATCTCCATTTTTAGCGTCTTCTTTTTCTTTTTGTTCGAGGTAGTCGTCTAATATAACGTTCCATAAAATGGGTCCTAGAACCGACCCTTGCGGACATCCTTTGGAGCTGGTTTTCTGAACGCTAACACAATTTATAGTAGCGGGAGTCTTCTAAATCCGTTCATGGGCATCAGTGGTATACAGATAAGATTAAAATTTTCCACAAATTAATTATCTACCTACTACTGACGCGTATGAATGGATTAGTAAGATTCCAAAATATGAATTATAATACCTAACCTTGTATTTAAAATATAACAAATCTACTTTTAAGTTAGATACTAAATTATAGTAATTATGAAAAACACTGCAAGTTAGATCTGAATTCTTAAAAATGTAAAGTCTAGCTTAAATAAAAAATATTTAAAAAGCTTGGAATTTCACTAATCTATTCATGCGCGTCAAATAATGGAGGAAATCCGAAATGTTCTATTGTGAGATTTTTAAAAGTTGATAAAATTTATATCAGGTTTATTCTAAGAAACCACAATATATAATATAATTATTATGCAGGAGGGTTTTAGACTTATCGAAAAACTGGGATAGTCTTGAATCATGGTATAAAATATTACAAGGTATGATCAACCTGTGAACGAAAACTCTTCGCATACTCTGTGAATTCCAAAAATAGCTGCCCTAAGAGACGTGTTAGATCATAATCTTATAATTCTTATATCAGGATCCTAAATTTATAAGTATATTTTGTAATAAAATTTCCAGAAACTTTACTTATATATATCATAATATATTACAAAGATCGGAAAAATAAATAATTAAAAAAATAAATGATAAAATACATACGAGTACATTATAATAAATAATGATTAAAATTACTATTAAAAAAAAAACAGTTTACATTCATTGTAACAGGAGCTTTCACAAGATAACTTGGGCTCTGATACCTATTGGTTGCATAATGGTATATGTAGTATACTATAATTTACACTTCTCGGTTTATATACAGGTCCGTTTCATATTTTGTTTGAACATTTTAGGAGTCCAGTTATCCTGCAAAAACTATAAAATAATTTGCTTAAAATAAATATAGCAAATAAAATATAAAGAAAACAAAACAAAGCTAATAAAATAACTTTTTTTCGCATTATGCAACCCCAAAAATAATCTAGTTACAAAAAATATTATAAATTTTTATAAAAACATTAGTTATAAAATTCTAAAATTAATAACATAGGCAACAACCAACAAGATAAAATTTGAATAATAAAAATAAAATAGTAAGTATCTACCAAGTGGGCACTAGATAATGCAAAAAATTACCTTAATAAAATTAATTAAAATATATTAATTATTAACCCGTGCAATAATATTAATTGTAAGTTTTTGAAAAATATGAAAAATTTACAATTCACAAAAAGACAAAAAACCACAAGACTAGAATATTTTTAAAAAACCCCATTGTTATAAATAGAAGGGACAGCCCTGGATCTAGAAAATGTTTGCGTCCAAACATTCACATTTTTCTATAAACAAACTAAGAATCACTTTTTTGTGAAAGTTATCGTTTTACTTTATTGCTGGTGGCCAAAGTACTTTAGTGCCGTCTGTCATTTTTTGCTTAATACCACGTTTTATTCGGAGCAAGTGACTATTTTTGGATTGTTGGTATTTGTTGACACTATAAACTAGCCACAAAAATTACCTAATGGCTCTTTCAAAAACATTTATTACAAGCACGGGCCTATTATATCAACTACTTTCACATATCATTTCGCTATATATTTTCCAATTGATACAAAAAATGCTCAACGAAAATATTGCCAAGTTATAATAGGAACAGTATTGAGTGTAATAATTCAACTTTTCTGAAGAAGTATAATCTACATTTATTTATTATTTAAATAAAAAGAACATTGTCTGAACCTATATTATAAATAATTATCTGTATAATACTTGGAAAATCTATACCGTCTTTATGTCCAATCAATTTTTATAATATAACAATTTATTTAAAAAAAAAGTTACAATTAGTTAACTAAAATATTTGACTATGTACTGCTAGTTTGGTTACACCTACAAGTTACTCACAAAATATTCGGTACCTCTTATGTTAATAATCTAAATTGTACTCGACGAATACTATTTTCTCATATAAAAATTGCTTCTACAGCATTGCCTCGTTAGACACTTTTTGTAGGCAATTTCATCCCGTTCATTTTTGTTTATATACATTTACAGTTCTCTTATAGAAATTTTTACAGTTCTTTTTAAGTCACTGTATCTCGGAAAATAAAAAATAATGTTCGACAAAATAAAAATATGTATATTAACAAAAATGAAAGAAATAAAATTTGCAACAAAATATGTCGAATAAGTATTGCTATAAAAGCGATTACAATTTACATTATTAACATAGGAGCATTAGAATATTTTTGCAAGCGATCAATAAATTTAATCTAACTACTTTGGAATATTTTGATTAGGATAGTACTTTTAACTATTGCATCATATGCGAGACATATATTATTTATATTCAAAATGTTCTATTTCATTTATAATACTTCCAAGGTAGAAAAATATAGCTATTAAATCTATATACCTAAGTACGTTGGTTCAATAATTTGTGATGTTATGAAAAAAATGCATCTTCTCTATATTTTACATACTCGTCAGTATCTAATTTATTATTAGCAATACTTATATCGTCCTTGATGGCTTGAATTAGTTCATCCATCGAATTGAAATCTTTTTGAGGCCGTATATAGCCCAAAATACCTACATACAATTGTTTTCCATAAAAGTCTTCTTCAAAATTGTGCATAACGTAAGTTTCCATCGATTTCTCCTTGTTATGAAAATATGGATTCCAACCAACGCTCATTACCATTTTATGTACAGTCCCCTTTTCTAACGAAGCAAAACCAAAGTACACACCGGTGTGAATTTCTTCGGGTAATGCGTTAATCACACTCGATGGAAAATTTGCAGTAGGTATACCGAGTTGTTTAGAACCTCTGCCGAATCCTTTTATCACTTCTCCTACGGTAAAATAAGGCAAACTTTTAATTGGCATATTGGAAGCAACACCTATTTTTAGGTTATATTTTTGTCTTGATTTGTTTACGTTTCGATTTTGTAATTCCAGCTGATGTGAGTATATTACGCTTGCGCAGGTGTCAAAAAAGCTCTGTCAGTTATTTGGTGGTGGTGTTATCTGGAAAAATTTTAAATATTTTCAAAAATAAACAATAATGCTACAAGTCAATGACGGTGATAAAAAAGTAAGTGAACTGTGTAATTTTAGGTTATCCCAATTTTGTTTTATTTGTTGCATGTCCTACATGCGACCTTTGTACGTCCGCTACCAAGTTATCACTTATCAGTAAAATTACTTTGACGTAACCCGTTACGATATTTTAGAAAAACTAAATAAATTACGTTACTTAAAAAAAACTTACGCGATATTTGATGCTTTTGTAATTCGTGATGTGTTATCGTGGTAGTATTAATGGATATTGTAACCTTGAACATCTAATAATTACTTTACTGCTATTTTTTTTCGGTAATGACTACGTCGTCGTCGTTTCGTTTATAATTATTAATATTTAAAAAATAACTATTTAAAAGCGTTGAATAGAAGTCGACATAATTATTCTTAGATTATGGGTTCTTATCAGCACTTCAGGAGTGCCAGTAGTGGAAACAAAGTACATTAAGCATTTGCCTTGATTTGCCTACAAATTATTGCGAAAAAAAAAATTTTAGATGGAGAACTGGCCCTATTTTTTTAGAGCATAAAGTTATCGTTAGGAGACTGTTAGTTTAAAATTTGACATCATCAAGACTGAATACAAACCTAAAATAGTAATATTATACCTATAAAACCTAACATACACCTTCCTTCGAAATTGTAGTGTTCATTTATTCTATAATAGAAGTTTTTATTATGTTATTATATTAACTCACATATCGAACAATCAGTGATTGGCGAGGGGGCATCGCTGGGGAAATCTAGTGTACAAGTGAAAGGAAATGTAGAAAATCTTAGAAATACTATAGATGAGCTTTTTTTCAAAAGGAAATCTTAAGGCAACCAGGGGAAATCTTTTAAAAATCTTATCTTAAAAGGAAATTAAGTATACAAAATTGCCTTATGGCTCGCCCATTGGTGATTAGTTTACATTGATCATTGACCAATCAATGAACTTTAAAAATCACTCTAAGAAAAATTTCATGTCTGATTAAAAAAGAAAAAATGGTAAAAAGGGTATCGTAAAAAATATATTTTTATTTTATTCACCCCTAAAAAATGCCTGACATTTACTCCTCTGGAATAGAATTCCACCTTAAATCTTCTGTTGTTTCACACAATAATTGTGTTAGGAAAATAATTCCTTTATTAGGAGCTAGAATTTGATTTTTGTACAAACAGCACATTAGCTCCGACTAAAACATTTACTTTTCTGAAAACATAAAAAAATAAAAATAATCATTAAAATTACTTTATTTTAGCGCCTAGGCATTAAACTGTCTCACTAAAAAACACCGTATTTTAAAAATACAATTCTGGGATGTTTCAATAAATAAATTTTGTGTTTGTTTTGTGATTTCAGTTTTTAACCCCCCGACCTAAAAGAGGGGTGTTATATGAATAAGTTTAACGTGTATGTTTGTCAGTCTGTCTGTCTGGGACTTTAAAACTTTTCTTTTAAATGATAAGAGTACCGCCTCGCTAACTTTTCTGTTTCTCTTTAAAAAAAACTTAAAACATTGATATTACATGATATTATGTTCGAAACACTGATACAATCATAAGAAATACGATAAAATTGATAGAAACAATCTGGTAGGAAATTAAATTTTCTACAGAAAAGTCTGTAGATCATTATATTTATATAATTACACATTATATTCAACTTTATTAGTTTAGACGCAGGAGGCATTCAAAGTCGCATACTATGATTCTTCATTAGAAATTTTAATTACTAATTATCGGCTAAAAATTCACGCTAATTATATTTATTAAAAATATACAAATATACGACAATTATTTCGAAGGGATAAACCACTTCTTCTACAAGTTCCACTTATGTATATTTTTTTATTTGTATATCGTTTATTTTTGTTTGTTAATTTTACAACATGCTCCGCGCGAAAAGTGTTACTATTGGTTTTATTAAGCAAATTATTTAATTTTATAATATATTGTTTTTAATAAGTGATGGAGTACTCAAAAATCTCTTCTTTTAAGATCCATAATTTTCGAGTTCTGGCTATTACAGGAATATTTTTAATGAGCGCCTTGGTACCGATACTATTAAAATTGTAACCGTAAAAATTTGTATCGATACTATTACTAACAATAGGACAAATCTCCATATCTATGTATAATTGCGTTGTACATGCGGTGTTACTTATCCCATACTAATGAACATATGGTGATTTTGCTTTAACATAATATTATGTTACTTATTTGGAGTGGAGATACGAATTTCTGACTAGGTTCAACGAAAAGAGGTGAAAAAATTAGTTACCAGAATGCATCTAACTCGAAAAATTGAGTTACCGTGTTTTTTCTAAGTGGGGCAGTAAAGCACTTTAATGCCGCTCTCCATCTTTTTGGATTAAAAACACTTACATTCAGAGAAAGTGACAGCTTAACTTTTACAATTGATTGACATTAAGTAAACTTTTCATATTGTTTTCAGAAAAAACTCTCCTGTGTTTTTTTCAAGTTCTTATTATTATTGTAAAACACATTTTTCAAAAATTTTTGTAGCAGTTTTGGAGTTACGTACCTAATTTTATTGTTTGATGATATCAGATATTTTTTATATAATAATTATATGAAAACTTCAGTTTTCAAAATAGTGTAAATAATGCAACACTGCAGTCACTGTTATTTAGACACAGGATAAACCGACTTTTAAGCATTTTCATTTCTATAAGCAAATTTACAATCTGAAATTCAAAATAGGCAATAAAAGCAATCATAAAACTGGCGAAATAATCCTATTATGATGCTTGGATTAAAAATATTTTTTAATGTATTTTTCATCTAATCTGATTACCTACATTTTAAAACGACATTCTCAATTTTATGGGAACTTATGTCAGGGGCAGCTATAGCCTTTACGCCGCCCCGGACAAAAAGGCAAATTGCCGCCCCACTATGGGGTTAATAAGCTTTTTTGTTAACTTTTTCAGTATTTTCGTGCCATCTCGGGGAATTTCTCAAGTATTTCAATTTTTGTCAATTTGTCACGTCAACAGCCCAAATGCCGCCCTTTAGATTTTCCGCCCCGAACTAATGTCGGAGTTGTCCGCCCCCTAGAGCGGGCCGTGTTTATGTGTGAAAACAGATTACAAAGCACACTTACAAAGTGTGTAAAAGTAGATGGCGCTATTATTATTTTTTGTACAGAAAAATAAAAGCATTGTTTAATAGTACTTATATTATTAATTTAACTGGAACTTAAAATTGCTTATTAATGACGAGGTGTAATCGAGGTGTCACGAGGCGATTAGCCGAGTGACATTATCTACACGAGCTGTTCCTAAAAAATTGATCAAATTAAATCAATTTTAATAAAAAGTATAACAATGAAATGAATTAAAAGTATTCAGTCATGCCTATATTATCAAAAGGAATACAATACGTATCGGAACACAAGCCGGTGATCTCATACTGTAAGTGGTTATTGATAACAGTACTCGAAATATCTGATACAAAATTAAACAAGCACTGCATATAAGTGGATTCGCATCATAGGTGTATTAAATCATAAGTTTTAAATAAAGTATTATTTTGAAAGTGTTAAGTAAGTAAAACTTACTTACTGGTGACGTTAACTGGAAGTAAAATATGGCATTATGCTGTTTGTAAAACCCAAAGCAATAGACCTCGTGAGTATTGACGACGTCACATTAGACCAGCGTTGTAAACATTTTTAAGATCATGCGATTATAAAGTGCAACATACCGAACTGTGACAACTTTCTGATTTGGTCAACCAAAGCTGGTTTTTGAAATTTTTATCCTGCACTTGACTCATTTTTCCATTCACTAAATTCTTCACATATCTAATTAAATATAGAAGATAGGGCTATCCAGCCCTAATATCTATACCATATATAATTTTCGGGAACTATAAGGTATCTAAAAATGTTATTTGATTTGATACTGAACTGTAATCGCAACTCGCAACACTGTACATACATACATACAAGTTAACGTTGATGCCATCAGCCTTTCAGTCCACTCATGGACTATCGGCATCTTTATTTTTCGAGAAAGGTTTGGGCATGAAGACCCCACGGCTGTTTAAACCGGGTTGGAGAATGCCTGGAACCCTGTTTTTAAAAGTTGACGGCGGCAATTGTCAACGTAGGGGGACTGCCGGCTTTAAGAGGCCTCTGAAACACGGAGACGGTCATATGATAGTTTTAGACTCTCCCTGGATTCGAACCGAGTACTTTAGAGTCAGCAGCAGTTATTGGGCTAACTTACTGGGCTAATGAGTAATGGCCATCTTCAAGTTAACGTAAACAAACTTATAAAAATAAAAATCACTATACAATCGTAATTCGCACCTGTAATAAATTGGAATTTTATTTTTATGTGGTGGTGATGACAGACATCATCAACGTACTTCTGACGTGTATTGGTTCAAATTTTCTAAGCGCCTCATCTACTAACCACCTATTAAAAACATAAAATGGTTTACATCCACTTGACATAATGTCATCGGTACAATTAGGGGGGGGGGGGTTAGTCCCCTAAAATCATAATTAATATTCAAAAATTAGTTAATTCCATTTATTATAGTATGCACCAATCAGGAATGAGAAACATTTATAATTATTTAAGTTGTAGCAATTATTTTAATTTAAAAGGGCTAGAACTAATTTCACAAATGGTGGTTTCATAATGAAGGCGAGGAGAGTTAAGAAAAAAATGGCAAAAAGAAAATTGGCACAAACAAATAAGGAAGAAGATAGAAAGAAGTATAAAGAGAGAAGAAATGAAGTAAATGAAAAATATAGAGAAAAATAGAAGAACTGATGGAACGAACTAACGAGTGAAATGGAGATGACTTCAAAGAAAACAGTATGAGATAGTTTTATAGTGTAATGAAATACATAAAAAAAGAAATCTCTATGCAAACGACCATTATAAAACACAAAAAAGCAGTGAGGAGGAAATAAAGGAAATTTGAAGAACACACTTTTAAAACTATTGAGCTGCAGAGACGCCGGAAAAACGAAGAAATATGCGATCCAACAAGAGAAGAAGTGGTAAATGCAGTGGCGTATTTAGAAAATGCATTTGGGGGACAGACTAAATATTTTCCGGAATCTCTTTAATCCGTTTATGCGCGTCAATGGTAAAACTCTTGACAACTTCCAGAAATCAAAAAATTCAAGCTAAAGTATATACAAACAAAATTTTGTTAAAAAATAAAACATTATTTTTATCAAAGAGGGCTTCTGGGATACAATCCAAATCATCATTGAGGGGGGGGGCAATTGCCCCTTTGCCCCCCTCTAAATACGCCACTGGGAAAATCTATTAAATATCCACAATGAATAACGGAAATGAAGATCGGTGTATATTAATATGGATTTTGAGAGGAAAGGAGATCGAGTTTCGTAATGAAGAGATTTTAAAACGCTCATTAAAGTTAAACAACCAATGAAAACCTTACAATATAGACAAATGAACGTTTGCGATTGGTGTTTTATGACGCCTGCATTTAAAATTTTCTTAAAATGGTATGCATTTAAAAGAAAATGAAATTTTCGACCTACACCTGTACGATTAATAATAAAAATCTATTTGACCATTGAAATTTTTTTATAACTTATTTGTAATCCTATAATCATTAATTTGAAAAATTACTACGCAGTGTAAATGACTAATATACTAATATTGAATTAATAATAGAGACCTTCACATTCTGTTAACGTTTTAGTACTATTCTGCTTGAACCGAAATCATCAACAAAATAGTTGGTATATATACAAATATTGTTGTTACGGTAGTTTTGAAATTTTTATCAAAAAAAAACGAATATTAAATTATAATTTTATAACATATCTACTTGCAACGTTTTTTTCTTTTATGTGTAGATTGAATTTTGAAACAACATTTGAAAACATAAATATGTATTATTTGTTTACAATTTTTTTTGGTTAAACAATTCAAAACAAGGTTCCACCAGTTCCACGTTTTGGTATTTCAAAATTTAGTACGGCAAATATTGCGCAACCTATAAATGGAAATTAGAAACTAAAAATGGATAACAATAATTTATTATTAGTGTGTATTTAATTTTTTTGTGGTTTAATTTAGTTTTGCATTATCATTAATAAAGTGTAGGTACTACATACTAGAAATAGCAAGTTGGAACTCGCATTAGGTACTTATAGTAATATTGTTTCGTCGACGATAAGCAATTTATCAATATTATCTTATTTGAGATGATAGTTTTTGAATGTTGAGCAGTAATTTTTCATTTGCTATCTGTTTATCGTCTTGTGTACAGTGAAACAAACAACATTATGGATTCTATTCTAGAAAGGGTACGAATACTTATTTTATTTAGACCGATTTATTTTAGAAAATTATGTCACTTAGCCTTAATTATGATGATAATGCTGTGTTATCACTATAAAAATTTAAATGACAATATAATATTCATTTGAAGTGCTATCAAAATGAGTTTTATGGTCGCAAAATGTTAAAACTTGTTAGTTTTCTGTGTTCATTTTTAATATTATGTAGATGTATTTTAGAGAAGATTTATTAAAATTGCATTTGATTTGCTATTAAAGACGAATTGGAAAAGTTTTGAAAATGATACTAATAAATTAGTAATTTTTTTGTAATTAAGATCAATCAGATGTAAAGAAATACAGCATGTTAATTGGTGGTTACCAAGCATTCAATGTTATTCTCAGTACATCAGTAATAATCTCTGAAATTAAAATGTATTACTTAATAATATAATAATATCAAGGCTGCAGGTCAAAAGTTACCATATTATATTTATTTACCCAATTCATCGTGTTTAAAATATGTATGTCGTATTAAAATGTTGTACGAAAAATAAATAATAGTATTTTATATAATAAGTTGTAAATGTGAGTGCTTTTCACAAATTGCAAAAGTTTCGATCAAAAAAACAAGTGTTTTATACCTAAATTTTGACATTTCAGTGTAAAATCATAAAGTAAAATATTGAATTTTGATTTTAATTTTAAATTTTTCTTGAAAACAAACAAAAGCACAACACTACGCTTCGTACATGTAAAAATACTGGAAAAAAAGGGTAAATTTAAACTGAACGATACAGATGCTTTAGGAAAAACGCAACACTACGCTTCGCACATGTAAAAATACTGGTAAAAAAGGGTAAATTTTTATCTGAACGACACAGATGCTTTAGGAATAATAAAAAATAAAAAGGTTTTCTTTTTCAAAAATTATTTCAATATTTTAGTTTTTGGTAAATTTTAATGTTATAAAACATTTTATCATAGTATGCCCTATTTCAGAGTTTATCATTATCGTTAATTATATATATGAAACTATTGAAAGATTAAATTTATGGGGATATTGATTTTCATCTAGTGTAAACTTCTTTTCGAACATCCTGAAATAGTAGGGAAATTCAAAAACATTTTTAATTTTGACAGTCATGGTCATTTTTAGTCAAAAGCAAGGACTTAGAAGAATCTTTGGTCTAAAGTAAGGAAATAAAAATTAGACCAGTAAAAGATCAAAAAAATAATTTAAAAAATTTAAATTTTGGATTATATTTTTCGTTTATATTGAAATATTGGAATTTTCGGTTTTAAAACATTTAACAACAAGAAAAATTGTTAAATACTTAATATATTATAGCACTTAAAGTATAGCGATATTATTTATTATGTGAAACTTTTGAATAATATGTGAAGCTATGATTATGATGAATATGCATTTATAATATAACATAGAAATGAAATTAATGTTTTGTGATATCAATTTGAAATTCTGTGGATTTTTTTGAAGTGCATTTCCCACAAATAATTTTTTTTGATTTAGTAGCTATTATTTTATGCATTATGCAACAATAATCCAAAGGTCTTTTCGCTGATGAGATGGTAACTCGTTCGCAAATGGATTGGAAGGCCGCAGGTTCGATTCCCGAAAGGAATAGTTTTTTTTTTCAATATCACAAGAGTAATCAATTTTATTTAACTAACACTCAAGATGTGATTTGATTTAAATGTAAAAAAATCGATAGAAAAAGTTTCATTCAGTAGTATTATTGACATTATCAGTATTTTAGAATAACCAAAAAAAAAAATGCACTATACCCTTTTTAGAACTAAAATGCACCAAATTTGGCAGTTTTTTTGGGATAAAAAACAGGGAACTGTTTTATTTTGGTCATATACTCCTCGCCTCTGCAGTGCAGGGTTTACCTAGCTAACTTTGCAATAAAAAATACAATTAAATATTATTTGTCGTTTACCTTTGCCAAGCTCTTATAGTCAAGCGTACCCTTGTATTTGAAACTGTTAACTATGTGACTTTAAATGCTGCACAAATGTTATTATAATTTCAATTAAAATCCTCTTAAAATACATCCAGACAGTTTGCAATGGTATTTTAAATTTTATAGCGCTAACTCATCAATCTAATTTTTCAACTAATGTTATTTTGAAAGACATAAAATCTTTATCGAGAACGATTAACACTATTTAATAAGCCAACATTGTGCAACTCCACAGATAAGAGTTTAATTTTATAATTATAATAATTTCAGTGTTGTAATTTCGTCGTATTCTTATTATTTTTAAGTTCAAGTCGTCATCATCATGTTCTAGACTTGAAGTCCATTCGTCACACCACTCTGACGGTGTCTTGTCTTGGTCTGTCCATCTTTTTCTTGGCCGACCTACATTTCTTCTGCTTCTAGGTTTGTATTAATATTTGTTTAGGTGTACTACTAGAGTCATCCATTCTTTCCAACTAATAACTTCTGTACTTTTTAATGGATTCACACGGGTTACAATTTTAGATTCAATTCTTATGCCAGTGTTCCGCTTTTTGCCGTTTTTCCGTATCCTGCTTTTTGCGCTAAGAAACCCCATTTCCGCTAGATGCAAACTGTAAATTCCTCTCTAGTTTTCAGAAATCGCTCTATTGGCACCCGAGTATAATAATCTAGGATCTAGGTGCTACTTTCGATGGTTTCCACTCTTAGGTTTTTTATTTGTTTTCAACATAATAAACTATTTAAAAATTTTAAGTTAAAATAAATTGCATAATTAATTACGTTGACTTAAAGGGAAATTTATGTTAAAATTTTTGAATGTGCAAATAATATAGAACACATTTTGATGAACCAACTTTGCGTAAACGGAATACTAGAACAATATTTCGGTTATTGGGGGATTCCCAAACTCGAAACCAAATTTGATAATTTGGAAGTACATCAATTCTTTCAATCAATCAAAAATCAATTTCGCAAAAGCTTGATTACATTTTTTCTTTGTTTCAAATAGGTTCGGGGTCATGTTAGATCAGCAAGCGACTCCCGAGATTTTCGGGAAGCCACTAAACGCGATGCATTGAATACTTTAAAAAAAGAATTGGATAAACTAACTGAAACAGCACCTGCTGCCAAAAAATCGCTGTACGAGAAAGAACTCAATGGATTTGCTTCTTTATTTCAAAGATTTCTTGAAGAAGAAGGTCCTTCTGTCGATTGGGATAAGATTCAAAAATTACCCGAAGATGCCGTTAAAGATTATGGAACTCTCGAAACACCTACAACCGATATTATTCATAATATGTTGGCCAAGTTGGTGGTTGTTAAGCTCAATGGTGGTCTTGGTACATCTATGGGTTGTCATGGTCCTAAATCGATTATTGCCGTTCGAAACGATTTGACCTTCTTGGATTTGACAGTCCAACAAATTGATGTAAGAACAATTGGATCACATAAATAATTAAAGTTTTAATATAATTTTTTTCAGCATCTGAATAAAACTTACAAAGCTAATGTACCGCTTATTCTGATGAATTCTTTCAACACAGACGAAGACACAGAAAAGGTATTAAGAAAATATAAGACTCTTAATGTAGACATTCACACATTTAGCCAATCCTGTTACCCACGAATAAACAGAGAAACTTTATTGCCCATTGCAAAAAATTATAAAATCGACGAAAATTTAGAAGATTGGTATCCTCCTGGTCACGGTGATTTTTATAAAAGTTTTCAAAATTCTGGTTGGTTACGTCAGTACATTGAACAAGGAAGAGAATATTGTTTTATATCTAATATTGATAACTTGGGTGCAACTGTCGATCTAAACATTTTAAATTTGCTACTAAATCCTAAAGATAAAATTCAACACGAGTTTGTTATGGAGGTTACCGATAAAACTAGAGCCGATGTTAAGGTAAAGTTTGTGTAATATTTTCGTTTTAAAATGTAGTGGATTTATGGCAAAATTTTAGGGTGGTACTTTAATACAATACGAGAATAAACTTAGGCTTCTGGAAATTGCACAAGTTCCAAAGGAACACATCGATGATTTTAAATCTGTTAAGAAATTTAATTTTTTCAATACCAATAATATTTGGGCCAAACTTGATGGTAACCATAATTATTTCTATTAATTAACTCATTTTTGTTAATCATATTTTTTTAGCCATCGAAAGAGTTTTAAATGAAGATACTTTAAAAATGGAAATAATTATTAATAATAAATCATTGCCCAAAGGAATAAATGTTATACAATTAGAGACAGCTGTAGGAGCAGCAATGAAAACATTTGAACAAAGTATAGGAATTAACGTACCACGTCGCCGCTTCTTGCCAGTTAAGAAAACGTCCGATTTATTGCTCGTCATGAGTAACTTATACAGTTTGAAAAACGGCTCTCTTGTGATGTCACCTCAAAGAATGTTTCCTACCACACCTTTAGTCAAGTTGGGAGATAACCATTTTGCAAACGTAAAAGAATTTTTAGGCCGATTCGCAAATATACCTGATATAATTGAATTGGATCATTTAACAGTGTCCGGAGATGTGACATTCGGTGGCAAAGTTTCATTGAAGGTATTTTCTTAACAATATTTTTGAAAATCAAAGTGAATTTTATTTAATTTTAGGGTACCGTAATAATAATTGCAAACCATGGCGACAGAATTGATATTCCATCTGGAGCAAATTTAGAAAACAAGATCGTTTCTGGTAATATGCGCATATTGGATCATTAAACAAAATTTGCTGTGCTGTAGTACAAATATATATCTATCCCCTTTCCCTTTTTGTAAATTAGAAATATTGAAATTTATATGTTAAGATTGTTAAAAAAAAATATATATTATATATTTTTTGTTGTATTTTTATTAGTCTTCTGTTGTATATAATATTGATTAAATTGTTTAAGAAAAGAATTAAATTACTTTATTGTGTTCTGCGTATGAACTCATTATCAACTCATATACTGCCGTCATACGCAAGAACACAGTAAGTCGGAAATTTTTGAAAAATGAGTTAATATCAACTTAGTATATATGATACGTTATTCTACAGATCTAATACGATAAAAAACAGAAAAATACTCATCAAAAGGTAAAAAAGTCTTCTAAAATTGCATTTATTGCTATGTTTATTGCATTGGATTTAAATGTTTTTGCCGTTTATCTCGATTTCAACTTTTTCAGAGTTACTGTGTTCTTCCTTATGACGGCAGTATACAGTTGACAATGCGGTGCTACCAACATTAAAATGACAATTAACAATTTTAAACAAAAAAAACACAACATTGGCCGTATTAAGTGGCTACCTATTATACCCGGGTATAAGTTTTCTAAAATTTAAAAATTCATATGAATTATACAAGTTTTAACAGAAAATGGTAGTTTATTTATTAATGTAGGTAAGTATCAATGTATATTTTACCTTAAATTATCCGAAAGAATAGCATAACCATTGGTATAACTTAAAACTAAATTTCGTATAAATATTAAAAATTATTAACTAATGCTTTTTGTATTTATATAAAAATGAACAAAGTTACTTGTTATTTGTCATCATGCATCGTAATATATATTTTTAAATTGTTTCCTGTAACTAATCATATCAATGACTTGAACAAATAATGTAAATATTTGAAAGATTATTTTTATTAGTATTTTAAAATTATTTATTCTATTGTGCTTTCAAAACTAATTACGTAAACAATGTGGGGGCAAAGTTTTCTTTAGTTTTTGAAAAAGATGTACTAAAATGAATTTCAGTTCTTATTCCAGATTTAAACTAAGTTTTAGTGGTTTTAGTAAAACATTCTTCCTTCAAGTTTACAAAAGAAGCTTTTATGCGACCATTTGAAAATATCAAAATGACTTAAAGCTTGGGGTTGTTAATTAAAGGCAAAATGAGTGCTCTTAAAAGCACTTGCTTCAAAACAAGACTTTTAATTTAATTCAGAATTAGCATTCCACGCTTTTAGTCAATTTGATCTCTTTAAGAAAGTGCTTTTAAGAGTACTCATTTTACATTTAATTAATATACTCGCATTTTAAGTCATTTGGTGTTTTCAAAAAAAAATTCCAAATAAATTCTATTCTAAATAATTTCCAAGAGAATTCCAAACCAGTATACATAAAATTTTCGAGATATTTTATAATAATTTTCGACCCCTTGGGTCGCACTACTGTGCGATTTGGAACAGTGTTCCAAATTTCAGCTCTGCAGGATGTGGGAAAGTGGATTTTAAAAATGAATTCGAGAAAGTTCACACAAATACATATTATATCCGTATACAAGGTTCATGTTGAGTTAAATAAAAACTTGTAAAAATACATCGTACAATGAAATGCGTACAGACCTGGATTGGGCCAGCAGGCATAGCTGAAAATGACAATATACAACCTCGATGAGTTTTTTTATGTTTTTAATAATAACCAAAGCTGGAGACTTGATCTAAGATGGATTCTCAGATTAGCGACTAGGATTGATAATTTTGAAATCTAAGGTTGGACTACTAGTAGTATGTAAAATTAGACTATTAGTAAAATTTTTGTATTTTTAGTGTCAAAATTAAATATAAAAAGTTTTACAATTTATGTTTTATCGGTAAAATATACATTATATTATCATTATCTTATCTTTTTAAATTTTGATGTAAGTTTCTTTTTCCTGTAATTTCCCCAACTAGAGACTAATACAGGACAATACTAAAAAAAACTTTCCAAGTCATTTTTATAAGGTATCACAAGTTTATTAAACTTATTTATTTACACATCTAATAAAAAGAAAGGGCGATCCCAAGTTGTGCAGCGCCTGGGTATAAATTATAGTTGGGCATATGCATATAAAAAGAAATAAAAGATATATCTAAAAAAGTTCGTAATCAAAATTTATGGAGGCAAATTTTGAAATGACTGTTTTAATGCCTGATTTCTTCACCTCAAGATATCAAGTGACCAAACAGACAACTACAACTCAAATCAAAAATTTGATTGGTTACTTGATTTATTTGTCGGACGGATTCGCTATCCGATAGATATCTCAAAATGAAGAAATCAGGCATAAATCACTCAATTTTAGTAAGTTATAAACATGCATTTATAAGTTTCTTCTTCTAGCAGAAATTACAATCAAAGAGGTCTAACAAACCTCTGCTTCCAGTAAATTTTTAGAGAAATACATTATTTTTAAATGTTTCTGTCTCACAGACAGAAGGTTAAAAGTTGGAAGACAAAATTTTAAAACGTAACATCAAATATAATGTGAAATTCATAAAATATAATATAATAACATACATTGTCCTTGAGAATAATTGTAGATGACAATTATAATAATAGATTGTCTTCTTGTGCACCCTACAAGGATCATCCCTGCTTATAACGATTATTGTGCAATAGCTAGCCCCATTTCTTTACTCATAAAATTAACAACCTCTTTAAGGATAAGTTGTTTTACTGGACCATTACTCATAGCAAGTGTGGTTAACATAATTGCATCTTGTACATCTATATCTTGTATAGCACGTTGTATAGATATTGCTAATTGTTCTCGTTGTGCTTCAGTTAAGTCTTCCATAATTACAGAAGCAACTGATTTGAATTTTCCCGATGAGCGTACTCCAGCATAAATTGAACACACAGTACCTCCTAAAAATAAAAAATTATATCTAAAAATAAAGGAATCGTAAGACTATACCTATTGCCATTCCTACGGGACCTGCCATTAAGCCACCCACTATGGCTCCACCTGCAGCAATGCAACCTCCTTTCAGAGATTCTTTAACGGTGACTTGCAAATTTTCATCTTCCACTAATGTTTGTGCAACACTAAGAAGTTCTGTGTGATTTACTGGCATTTTGGATTATAATTTACACTTTACTCGACACCTATTAATACTAAATTATAGATTATTTGCAGTGCGATTAATTTAATCGTTATCTTAATATTAATACACCATCGAAATATAAATAATTATCTAATGTAACTGAACGTAACAAACCACATAACCACAAAATAGAAACATAAAAATTAAACGTCAGAACATTTCAGATTTTCAACAATAGATGTATCTGACTGATAAGATTTTTCGAATACTTTTTTCAAATAAAAAAAATAAGCAGGAATTTATAAGATTTTTTAATATTTAAAAAGCTGGAGGTATTTGTCTTTTCAGAACCGTAAATAAATAAAAATTCAATAAGAAGTTTCCAAAGCGAAAACAATTTGCATAATTCAAGAAGCAGAGGATTTTAGGATAATAAAAATTACAGTTGTTGAAAAATCAATAACTTTGTGACCTTAATTCGATAATCTTAATTGGATCACGGTAAAATCGATGTGGAAGTTTTAAAAAATGATTACGTTGAAAAATAATAAAATAGAAAACTGTAATAATGCCAATTTTGATTACTGTCAAAATCGTGGCTGTTAACATTTTTCAAGTTTTAATTTTTCATTTAACCAAATTACCCAAAGAAATCAATCTGTCCATTCTATGTAAGCCTTCAAGCACTAACAATGTATGATTTTGTACCTTGTGGTTAAAAATTGAATACTTTAATCATGAATGGATTGGACATTTCTCGAGAGCATCTGATTGATAGGCGACCAATTGTGACATGTAATTTGAAACCTGTGCTACTATTTATTTTGATAATGTCTGCAATTATGTAATTCTTAGGTGCTGGTGAACTTGAAGTGTTTGCAGCTATAGAAGATTCACTATCGCAAGCATTGCCACAAGATTCTGGGGAGTGGAGAAGATCTCTGGGTAGACCTCTAAAAACGGTACACATAGGTGCTAACTTTACACCATTTAGTCCTACCGCTTTGCCCAAATCAACACAATGGGATCTTATTCGACAACCAGTTTTTCATGTCTATTGGACAGAATGTTCGGTAAGTTTGTTATATACTATTTCTATTTCAAATCGTTATTGAAATTACTGTAAAATTTAAGGACGTGGATATGTACAAAACGACAGTAAAAGATGATATCGAATCTTGGTTGAAATCCATGACGGCCAGGGAAGTAACGGATTGGCTTATTGTGGTAGTTGAAAATTATGACTCAAAACGATCCAACAAATTGTTACCTAGAACTACAGTTTTAGATAAGATTCGAGCAGATTTTGCGCCTAAGCAAGGTACATTTTGTTCAGTTGAATTTTATTTGTAAATTAATACATTCAGTTTTAGGTGATCGCTGTATATCTGTGATAAATCCTGGTCGTAGTGAAACCAGAACCGCAGACTCATGGCGAGGATTGGTAAATCGTCTTCGGGATCTTGTTTTGATTGCTTATTCCAAGGCAGTTATAAAGCTAGAAGATCATGTGAGATTGCAAAGAGAAAAACGAAATATTCACGGTTGGGATTTCATGCAATATTTTTATCTGCAGGTGATAAACTTGTTTTATTCTGTTTAATTAAAAATTTGTTACCTAATCAACAAATGAAGTTTGATAATTGAAATTTTTATTAAAAAAATGTTCGGACATTTTATTGCAAGTATATTTTCAACACACTTTTTATCATTTAAAAAATACATAAAAATATATTTTGCAAGGTCAATGTCATTACATTAGTAATAAAAACGTAACAAAGATAATTTGGACAGCTATCTAAAACAGTAGTTCCCAACCTTGGGGCTAATTGCATAACTTTAAACACAATTCAATTTATACAGGAGGAATTGGCTCAAGTGTTGGAAATGCTAGGATTGTATGAAGATGCATTAGTGCAGTACGATGAATTGGACGCTTTATTTTCACAATTTGTGGTCAACGGTAACGTAGGAGATGCTGCAAATTGGTTGAGTCAGTTTCAAAAACCTTTAGAGAGATGGCATGGGTTAAAATTAGGTCCTTGCACACTAAGAAAAGATCCTTCTCTTTTAGAGCTTAGAGCATATTTATTTGCCAAACAAGCTCACATGTTATTACTGACAAACAAAGTGTGGGATGTAAGTTTTCGTTTGTAAAGAATTATAAACAATTAGTTGGTTAATTTAAAAACTTTTAGATGGCTGCAAGATGTCTACCATTTTTACATGCATGTACAAGGGAATTGATACTTTTGGATATAAGTGCACCTGCAGGAGCTAAAGCTTGTTGGCTATTTTTGGCATCTGTTGAAGTGTTACATGCATGTGATCGTCATAATCAAGCAGATCAAGTTGAATCTTATTCGGCGAACACTGCTGGTTTATGGGCATATTCTAGTCAAAAGGTTTGTTTGCTTCTTGTTCCAGATTAACATTACAATTAAAATTTTGTTTGTATAGTTGAGAGAATTAGGTGAACTTTGTGGATTAATGCCAAGTAAAATTCCTACATCTGAACAACTGCATATAGTTGTTGGACTTTCTGCTGGTATGGGCGATTGTCCTGGTGACTCAGGACAACCATCCCCAACGGATAAACTTAAAAAAGCACTATCATCTCAAGAAGCATTTAATAAAAGTTATTTGGTAAGTGGTTGTTCAATATATTTTTCATTTGTTTACAAAATGTTTCCACTCATTCACATTGTCCATTTAAATTTAGTTACTATTTTTAACAAGAGGTAAATATCTCAAAAAATTGAAATTCTTGGGAAATCTTTAGAATCCTTGAGAAATCTTGGAAAATTCTTAGAAATCACTGGAATTCCTAGGAAATTCCGGAAAATCACTGAAATTTTTTAGATTGGAAATCTATGGATTTTTGACTGGAAAAATTGGTTCATATTAACAAAAAATTTATCATTTTTGGGCCAATGAACAAAATTCATTATATCGATTAACAAATTCATAAATATAATGATTTTTTTCATGAATACTACGAAATTTTCATCAATACCTCTTGATTTTTATTCACATTTTTGTAATTTTCACGATAAAAAGTATTTTGTTATTAATTTTTAGTGACATTTTATTTAGAACTATTCTACCAAGGAAGGAATATCCTGAAAAAATTTTGTAGGCAGGGCTTGGAATTCTAGTGATTTTCAAGGAAATTCCAAACAAGTCTCCACAAAATTTTTGAGATTTTTAACCCTTGTATGCTGCATTTTACGCTAGGGGCGAATTACAAGGAAAATCTTTGTACACTAGGTTTCCTTCCAAGATTTCCTTGGATTGCGTTAGGATTTCCTACCAAAAAAGTTGAAAAAGCAAAAAAGAAAAAGTCATCCTATTCCTAAGATTTCCTAATTTCAATTTTGTCAAGATTTTAGAATTTCCTAAGATTTTCTAGATTTCTTAAGATTATCTGTGATTTCCTAAGATTTCAAAAAAACCCTCTGATTGGTCGACTTGTTTTATCAATCAAAAAATATAACGAGCCACTGATAAAAACTCTGTCTCTCTATTTCTCTGTAACGCGTTGCACATCAGTCGAGTTCCATATCAATCGAGTTGTACATTAATTGAATTCGCAACCACTGGAGTTGCACATTAATTTCCACTGGGTTCAGTTATTTACAGTACCGTGCAATCGAATTAGGGCCACTCTTTAAAAATTAATTTTCTTATATGTACCTTTCCATTTTCGCAATTTCACGATTACTGTAATTTCCAGATCTTAAAAGACCTTCAATTTTAACTTTTTTGTCCCATTTAAGGTCCTTATTTTTACCCATTTCGTAAAAATAATTTTGAAAACTTAAAATTTTATATTAACACTGTAGGTATTGCTCACTAACGAAATACACAAAAACTAACTTGTTCACAACACTTGTCGGGTAGTATACACTTGTAGAAATCACAATTTAATTCAATCCCTTAAATAATAACCAACAACAGACAAAACTACCCCACTTAAAATACCCAAATTCCTGGATTTTACAAATTTAAATCGATGTATGACTGTTAGGGTGAAATTTGATATTTGGATTTTTTTGAATGCATTTTTTTGAATGCAATGTATTTTCTAGAATGTTTTTGAATAATTATTACTTGATAGAAATTCAAAATTTAAAAAATCTAAACAATTGCAATAAAAAAGTAAAAAATCGTGAGTGGCTCTAATTCGATAGCACGGTACTGTAGTAGTACTTTAGAATTACGTACAAAACTTACTCCTTTGGTAACCTTTTGCCAACTAAAAAAAAGCTGTGATTGGTTGATTTCTTTTTACCAACTGGAAAATATATCAAGCCACTAGTAATTAAGCACAGAAAACAAATAATATATTTATATTAATAATAAATATGACAGAGTAATTATTGAAGCCTTTTGATGCCATTTTAATTTTTATAGCCTATTTTAAAATGCATAATTTTATGACCCATTGAAGATAAATTAAAATTAAATAGAACACTTTCCTCAATTAAAATATTTATTTACAGTGGCTCCAGAAAGTATTCGTACACTCCTATGTTAACAATGTTAATTGTACATTTTGAAACCGTTTTTTGTCATATAAAAATCGTTTTTACACCAAATCTTTTTAGATATTTTTTGTTTAAAATTTCATTGCCTTCAATTTTGGTTATATACATTTTTTGATTTTGTCCCACCGTTTCTGACTGATAGTGACTTAAGCAAGACTCGGAAAAATGCAAATAATCGGTGCTATTCTGTAACTAGAAATAATGTTAGCAACTTGCTAAACATGAAAAATATTGCTAAGTAATTGTATATATAAATATAGTTCTATGCTTAATTAGCACTATTGCTTATTTTAGCAAGTGGCTAAAATTATTTCAAGTTATAGAATAGCACCAATTATTGTCATCTGTATCTCGGAAACGGTGCAACAAATTTAAAAAATGAATAAGCATTTTTTCTTGTAAATTTTATTCTATACACATTTTTCTATTTTGTCGCACCGTTTCCGAGATATAGATGACAATATTTTTGGTATTTTACAGAGTCTTGTTTAAGTCGTTGTCAGTCAGAAACGGTACAACAAAGTAGAAAAATGTATATAAACAAAATTGAAGGCCATGAAATTTGCAACAAAAAATGTCTAAAAAGATTTGCTGTAAAATCGATTTTTATATGACAAAAAACGGCTTCAAAATGTACAATTAACATTGTTAATACAGGAGTGTACGAATACTTTCTTGAGCCACTGTATATATGGATTAGTTTTGACCATTCGTCTTTTTCAAGATATTCCGTAAAATAAAACATTAAAACACTCAAAACAAATAATTCATAATAAAATAATTCTTCTTGAAAAAGAAAAAAAAAAGTCGAAACTAGTCCATATATAAATAAATATTTTAATTGAGGAAAGTGTTCTATTTAATTTTTTATTTTAAAATGCATTCATAATTACTATCATTGTTGCATTTAATTAATCTTTCTTAGGAAGTAGATATCAACTTCCAATTATTGTAATTATCAGACGAAGCTGTAGAGTTCGTTCAGAAGCTTAAGTCTCATACAATGCGCGAAACGGGCAAAATACATAAAAATAAATGTTAAATGAAAACATTATTCAAAAAATATTGTTTGTTTAAAAAACGATGTTAAATTAATTTGTTTATGCATTACCTACCACAATAAAATAATAAACGTTTTCGTCAAATAGATGTAAAAAAAGATTTAGTGGTGCACACAGCTGTTTAACCTAAAAATAAAATTTTCGTTTAAAAACGATTTTAAATTAAAATGTTGTTTGTACTAACCTCAGTATAATAAAAATACTCAAATAGCGTTAAAAAAGGCTGATTGTTATTTAAATTATCAAATAATGTTAATATCATTTAATAATCAAAAGCACGAAAATAGCGAATCTGTCAAAGCAAAACGTCAACAAAGAACGATATTTTCAGGACTGTATTTATTTTGTTAAAACGAATTTTATCATTTCTGCGCACTATTGTATGGGACATGACCTCCTGAATGATCTCTACATTACAATAACCGAACGTTACAATATGTACATCCAAAAATTAAAATTAAATCTGGACAACAGCAATATAGATAATAAAATGTAATTTTGCTTTACTTTTAAATTGAAGAAATAAATCAATAAAATAAGAATTAATATTTTATGGATTCTCTTTACTTTTAATGATCATTCACAATTAATTCCATTTGGTGTACTTTGCGTTTGTTACTAAACTAATATTATGTTTTCTAACTTTTTTTAAATTTTCTCTGTCCCTGGCACCTTGAGTCAGTTAGATTGGAACAATCACTTTGTGTTTCGGACAATTCTTCTGATAAAAATTAAATAAATTTAGAATATTTAAATTTCTCTTCAGACGCTAAATAAAAGACCCTTGTTGATTTTTTGGTTCTTCTGATTAAAGAAAAGTTACATAGTAGAATCATAAGAAAAAAGTTATTGTTTAAATAGAACCTTTGAAATTCTCTAAGCAAACCTTTTTAAAACAAAATTTCTCATTATAGTCTGGTCAAATTAGACCAAAAAATAAGGGCGAAGTTACAAAAATTACCAAAAGCTGAAAATTGGTAAAATTGTTCAAAACATAATTATAAATGAAATTTAAAAAGTCCTCATCGATCCGGTACCTGGAAAAAATGTATACTCGAGGTCAAAGGTCAAACAAAAGGGTTTTTGCAATTTTCAGCAAAACGATAAGTTTTATCATAAAATTAGTTCAGACAAAAATTATAGATCATGTAATTATCTATAAAAAATGTATCAATACTTTTTTTCCTAAGAGTCACCGTTTCTGAGATATAACGATTTAAAAAGTTGGAAATGTTGTAATTGTCATCATATGTACACGTTTCCACGTCGCCTATGAGGTAGTGTACTTAGCGCATTTTTTTAATGTGGTTTCCCCGGTAGGCCTATTCCACGGGTCTGTTGTGATTCTGTTTAATTTGAAACTATTGCATTATAACAGACATTAGGAAATGATAAAATCGGTGTAAATTAAAAATAAGTAGAGAAATTTATTCGTCTGATTTATAACTTTCAAATACTTCTGCTTCCTCTTCTTCTTGTTATTCTTCTTGATCTTCTTCTTCATTCTAGGTGCAAGTAAATTACCTCAATAGCGTAATGTCTCCTAGTTGATATCAAACGAATCCTCTATTGTTGGTGATTCAACATTAGAGCACGACCGGCCTTGACAATTTGTACATGCCAGAGAACAAAACAGTCCAATTTTTTTGCAACCACATTTGGCACTACATCCCTTTTTACAGTTGCAAAAAATTGTGTTTAGTAGTTTTTCTGGCGCAGGTGGGAGTAAAGTCTGAACTGGTTCTAATGTATTGTCGACCAATTTCCAACTCCAGTTTTTTGGGTCTAGCTGATAACTAAGCCACACTTGAACTTGGTAATATACTCGAAAAAGATGTTGATGAGCAGCAACTGAGGTTGGAGGAAGACAAGCTAATTATACTTGTTTTTTATTTCGAGTATTTTTAACGAAACATGCATATCGAAACTTATAGGTAGTTTTTTTAGGAGCTCCGTACATAGAAAGAAGAAAGCGAATTCCGTTGGTGATAACTTCTTGTGGAGTTGAATTACTCTTTTTAAAAACTTCATCACATTGAACTAAGTCTTGTTTTTCACACATTTTAAAAACTGTTGTTTTACCCCTCCTGTAAAATGCAGATGTCGTATCACAGCCAGTTATTGCGTGTAAAAATAGTAGAGGGTCATTCATTATGTGTGATACATCTTTGAATTTAAATAAAACGAATTGTGTTTGAGGTATAGTAGATTTTTTTATTTTAAATTAATAAGTATTCGATACCATTATGTTTTAAAAATAATTTCTTTCAATTGGGCTTCACGGCTTTGCTTGACGGCGGTCATCCGACAGGTCCAATTTTGGGTACTTGAGCACATAAATTGGCCTCAATCTCACCAATAACGCGAACAACGTTGCCCTCAAGGTCTGCAATTGTTGCCGGCTTATTGGTATGGACCCGAGATTTAACGTAACCCCAAAGAAAAAAATCTAAGGGCGTCAAATTACACGATCTCGGCGGCCAATCGACATCAGCTCGTGAGATTACGCGACCCGGAAACTTTGCTTTCAGTATCTCCAGAGTTTCGTTTGATATATGGCATGTCGCACCGTCTTGCTGACACCACATATCGCCAATACCCAAACGATCAATTTCCGGCCAAACAAAGTCGGTTATAATTTATAATTCGCCAAATGGTGAGCCTGGAAGGACGCTCATTATGACCGTAAATCAGGGCTGGGCAGTATCTCAAATACTTGTATTTGAAATACATTTTGTATTTTGTAATTTGTATTTCAATACATATTTTCATGTATTTTGCCCACCCCTGCCGTAAATTGCACGTAACGCTCGAAATGTTCTCTGAATAGAACTCGAATTTTGATAATAAAATTTTACTATTTTGCTGCTTTGTTCAATCGTGTAATTCGCCATAGTAAAATGGTGACTATGACGGAACATAAAAACGGTTGAATGAAAAAAAAATTTTTTCAAAGAAGGCCGTAGTCGGCTGTTAAAGTTGTATCATAGAAAATGCAAAAGTATAGATAAACTTTTCGATGAATATATTTCTGATTGATGTTGAGCTTTTTTAAAAAAAGTAGTTCTTTCAGTTACAATCACCAATAGAAAAATATTTTTACTTATGAATCGTTATATCTCGGAAACTGTGGCTCTTAGGAAAAAAAGTATTGACACATATTTTATAGATAATTACACGATCTACAATTTTTGTCTGAACTAATTTTATGATAAAACTTATCGTTTTGGTGAAAATTGCGAAAAACCCATTTGTTTGACCTTCGACCTCGAGTAAATTTTTTTCCAGGTACCAGATCGATGAGGACTTTTTAAATTTCAATTATAATTATATTTTGAACAATTTTACCAATTTTCAGCTTTTTGGGAATTTTTATAACTTCAGATGTCTAAATTGACCGAACTATTAATTATTGTACAAATATTTGTTCACAATAATAATTTTCATAAACTTTTAATAATTATTATAAATTTCTTAATTTGCAGGAATTGGCCGAATTAGCTATGGGCACTTACAAACACATTGGTCATTTACGATCAGCGAGGCTTATTGGACGTGAAGTGGCATCATTTTATATGTTATTAGGGGAAACACAAAAAGCTGCAGCTTTCTTAGGCGACGTATTACGTACAGTGGAACAAAATGGTTGGCGTGAGTTAGCAGCTCAAACTCATTTAGAACTAGCCGAATGTTATCGAAAATCTAACGATATTCATAAGTTTATTTGCTCCTGTGTAGCCGTGAGTGCCGCGCCCGAAATTGATAATTTAATTAGATGGAGTTATTTTGATGAAATGCAAAAGTGCTTAAAACCCTTAGATAAAATTTTAGTGGTGCCTTTCGAGGATATTATTAAAATAGTTAATGTTAGTGTAAAAAATAATGGTGCAGTTATGCAAGATGAAACTATTGAAGTCGAATTGATAGTAGATTCTAATTTTCCTAGAGAAATTTTGTGTAGTAATGTGATAATTTCGTTAGAACTTGAAAATAAAGAACATAAAAATTCGAAAGAGAAAGGTGTAAATAATGGCCGTGGTAATTTCAATGACGTCAAGATACAAGATTTGCTCCTACAAAAGTTAAATATTCACAGGCATCTGGACTATAAACAAGATAAGCAGTTGTCGACATCTAGTGTCGTGTGTAAAAATTTACCTTCAAAACGAAAGAACAGTGCTCAACCTCCGTCTCAAGTTACAAGTTTTGATCAATATTTAGAAACAAATAATTTGGTGAGAACAAATATAATGTAAATAAAATGCCACGACATTCAATTGTAATTTTTAGCCTTTAGTTTTAACACCTGGAATAAATACAATAAGACTCACTCATAAAGCTAGTCAAATCGGAAAATATAATTTGGGTCATGCTGTAATTCAGATCAACATGTTGCATCTTCTTTCGGCTCATTTAAATGCAAAACTGTTGATAGAAGTTAAAAGAGAAGAACCAATCTTGAGGTTAGATAAAGGAACGGCTGCTCTTGTTTCCGGTTTAGAACAAATTATGCATTTGTCTTTATCCGTTGGAAGTTATACCATAGATCCGGTAAGTTTTTTCTTTTGTGAAAACCGAAAACAGTATAGTAATTCTGGTATGTTTCTTTATAGGACTCCACTGTCAAATTGGTAGCATCGAAAGGTATGATGATACAACACTTAGTCGACGAACCACTGACAAGTAATTTAGAAATCCCTATAAAAAATATTGATCCATTTTCTACAACCAGCATACCTTTAAGAGTGTTTGCTGATCTTCCGTCTAAAGATCATCAAGTGACGCTAACGTGTGCATGTATCAGTAAACCAATTCCAGTTTATCTCAGTTTTACGCCGTTGCTTACCATTTCCTGGAGGCTACATACTGTGAGTCATAGAAAATTTATACAAATCACAGTAACTGGAGAAACCGATCAAAAGTTAGAACTCAGCGAACCATTCCTAGATGTTCGGGATAAAATTAAGATTAAAGAACTTGAAGTACCTGATTCAACTACTCGGGTGAGTAGCTTTGAGTTTTATTAGGTTTTACTAAAATGGCTTTAAAAATAACTAAGCTAAGTTACAAGTTACTTTTGACAGTTTTCTTTAAATTACAGCTAGAAGGTTACTTCTTATAGTATAAATGTAGTTTTAAATAGACATAAAAAATTTCTGTAAAATTTTATCAACTCTCTTGTTAATTAAACCCTGATAACAAACCAATTTTACTTCCAACTCGGCGTTTTCCCTTAAATTCAATTAATTTAATTTAAAAAAAATTTAGGACATTTCGCCTCTTAAGTAACTAACTGTAATTGGGTTACCTAAATTACTTTTTTAAACAAGTAAATTGTAACTAGTTAGTGTTTGGTAACTTGACTCAACTTTTGAAGTTGACTAATTTTTGCTTCTGTTTGTGCAGATAATTACGAATGGTTTAAGTGTATCTTATGCGTGGGAGTTGTTAATTTCTGGGACAGAATTTCCTCCATTGAAATCAAAATTTTCTATAAATTATTTAGCTTTAAATGAAAACGAGGACGTTTCTTTAGATTGCGCTAAGAGGATGTACAGCTATAATTTTGAAATTGTCGATTATCAGGTTTGTAAATCTTGTTGAAAAGCGAGTTGCTTATATTGAGGTTTTTGTTTTTAGACATTGTTTATAGTGGAAGCTAACGTAGAGCCTACTAAAGGCAACGAGTTTTGTCGTGTGGGTACTTTGTGCAATTTGCATGTGAAGATTAAACATGCAGGACACAGTTTAATGGAATCTAAAATTGGTAATTCTTTAATGTATGAAGTTCTTGCCGAGCAAAGTGTATGGGCAGTTTGCGGTCGTACTGCAGGTGTAGTGAGTTTTGAAGCAAATTTAGAACCTCAAGTTGTTGTTTTAGACGTAATGCCACTAAACACAGGTTATTTATCATTGCCATTAGTACGATTATCAAAATATATTCCAGCTGAATTAACAAACACAGGTATTTATTTCACTACAGTTGTTGTAAAAATCATACTAAATTTTTATATTGTACAGATAAACCTAGAAAATCAGTCGAAAGTCATCCTCGACTTCAACCATTTAGTCCTGGACAAGTTTATAATATTAGTAAAGGACAACAGGTTCACGTTATTCCAGCTACCGTAAATGAAGGATATGTTACATAGTGAATCGGGAGTCACTAATGGTACCTTGTATACCTCTATTGTATGTTGCAATGCTAATATTAACGAAATTATATGTGCATTGATATTCTAATTTATTGGTATTGCTTACATCGATGATATTTTACAATCTAATTTTTACGAAATGAAAAAATATCTGTTTAGTCTTGAATTTCCAAAAATTTGAATATTTGGTGTATGTAAATAAAAGAACACGAAAATTTTATTATGAAAACTTGTAGATATTCCTGTAACTTGTCAAGCTGTGCCAATTTAATCACCCTAGTTTCATGTTAAGCGTAAGAATAGGTCGAGGTTTTTCTGTAATATTTTAAGTATAAAAGTTCAAATGCTCATTTTTAAATATGTTATAATTACAAACATTACAATTTATGTAGTAAGAATTTATTTATTTATCGCCTAGAAAGCAATTTATTTTTATAAATTATATTGATGCTATTATTTTAATTTTTAAATACAAAATTATGTAATTAAAATATGTATTGAAAATATTTTGTTACTTAATAATAATGTTGTAGTTAAAAGATCTTTTATTGGTTTCAATTGCAAAGAAATAAATATTGAAATTAAAACAGTCAATCAATCCCAATAAATTGTAAATATTATGTAATTTACTTTATTGATTCTTCAATTTCATCTCGGACAAGAAACTTCATATTTAAAATTAAAAGATGCATTTTAGTTCTTTTTTCCTATAAGTAATAACCAAAATATGTATCAACAAAATTACAGTGACGATCCAGAAGATGTCAACTTAGCATTATTTGGTTATCTTACAAGGATTGTGAGCAACAAAAAATATATTATAAGATGCAACTTGAACTCCCATGCACATCTCTTGGGGAAATGGAGATTAAAACAATCAGACCTGAATCGCAAAGTATTTATAGACCGAAATACAACAGGTGATTTAGGCTGTTTATTCGATCAAGTGAGATACTGGAGTAAATCATGCCGAATTGAATAATTTGTGGGCGAGTTGCATTTTACAGTTTTGTTTGAAAATTTTAAAATGTAATTTGTACCTTCTGCTTTGCTAATCATGTTTCTGCAACAGGAATATACCAATTGGCGAATCTATCAAGTGTTCCAAGTAATTAAAACATCTTGGTTGGCCTATTTTTTCAAAAGAAAAAGCTAAATTTGCATAATCAAAACTTGGACGATAATAAAAAAAAATGGTCTGAGATTTAACATTTATTCAAAAATAAACCAGTATCCCAAAAACATTATATAAATATTCTGTCAAAATTTTCACATATTCTTGTAATGCACCAAAGTGCTTTGTCAAAATAAAAATGTTTGTTTTGCTAAATATTGTAACATTTACTGTTAGTACTACATAACATGTAAATAAAATTATTAAATAAGCTAACTATAAAATGGCTGCAATCACAATATTTGTTAGTACTATTATAATAAAATGTTGTGTATTGTAAATGAAAGTTGTGATAGATTTTGAAAATCGATAAGGTGTACATAAAAATTAAAAAAAAATACAACATGCTTGATATTTGTATATCAATAAAAATTACCTAAAATATAGCATTATATACAATAAAATTCTAACCACAATTCTAAAATAAAAGTTCTACAAATAACTATCACTGAAACCTATAACGTACTTTTTACTTATTAGACGCAGTGACACCCATTTCCACCAACTGTCTTGAAGCAATTTTATTGCATAATAAAAAATAATTGACTGGTGAAAAGAATATTTTGTCTCAAAACAAGCAGTGTCACTGGTTACACGACGGATCAATTTTTTATTACAGAAACGTACTCGCACGATAACAAAGTCACAAAAATAATTTGTTATGTGCAGGTTCGTGTAAAATTGTTTATAAAATTATTTAATTTGTCAGTACATAAGGCTACCTGCAATATGCTTCTAGCATTTCTAAAAACAGTTTATTCAACGGCACAAGATCTTGATGATGAACGTCGGTCCAAAACCTCCTTATTACTTGATCGGCTTGCCTCAGAGCGGGTAAACACAGTAAAAGTTGTTGTACATGATTAAATGCACCAACAGGCCTAAATCAAAACGATTAAACAAATTAACACAACTTAAAGCAAATCTACCTTAATATGGTAACGGCATCTGTCAACGCAATTAAAATTGAATCCCTAAACTTTCGTAATGAATGATAATCGTCCAACCTAACATCGGAATTTGCTAAAATCAATGCTTTCAAGAGAAAGTATTCTTCTTTTAAAATAGAAAGACCGTCCAGTCTTTCCACAACATGAGAACACTGAAAAACAAAAAATGTTTAAAATGTTACTTACAAAAAAAAAGTTACTTACAGTTTGAAACAAATCAATTGCTCCACAATCTCTTGACTGTCGTTCATCTAAAGTAAAATCCGACGCAAATTTAAGCCTGCCTAAACCCACTAATTGCATACTTCTATGTGCTAGCGATAGCGTAAGAATTTCAGCCCAAGTACTTTGAAGTAATCGCATTTGGTCATTTAACGAGAGATCCGTGAAACCTGGAATTTGCTTGGCCCAGCCAATTACACCTACTAATTCCCTATCGTACAAATCGCTTAATATTGACAGAGATTGATCCCTTGAATTTTCTAAAGTTTTATTTATGTATGGAATATCGGGTTCACATTGTGATAATACTTCTAACATTTTTATATCTGAAAATTTGAAAATTCTTGTATAAAACAATCAATTATTTTGGAATTACAAAAGTTACCTTCTAATGATACAGACGGTCGTTGGGCAGAAATAACTTGAATTTGATAGGGCATATCTGGGTTTCTTCTATATTTCTGTCTTCCTCCACGCACCCTATCAAGCCTCACGCCTTCTTTTAACATACCAGATCTTAAACACTTCCGAAAACGACATGCTTGGCAAGCCTTCCGTCTTCGTTTGTTTATTTCGCATTCGCCACTCGCAGGACACGTATATTCAATGTTACCTATTTAACAAAAAGCATTATTACACTTCCGCCCTTTATGTCAATTCTTTTAATATTTACCTTGTATAGTTCTTTTAAAAAATGCTTTACATGCTTCACAAGAGGCAACTCCATAATGAAAACCAGATGCTACGTCACCACAAACAAGGCATAGTCTTCTAGGCGAATCTTCTTCTTTCAGTCCGTTCTGTTAGATATAAAAAATTATGTAATTTCAATAATACTTGTGACTACTTGGTTGTATTAGAGTATGATTCAGTACGCATCTTACCTCGATATGTCCCATTCCTGAATCTAAATGAGGTTGCGTAGTTGATGAACAATACTGTCTTTCTGGACTACTAGGAGATCTTAATTTAGTATCATATTGAGTACCTGCATCTGCACTAAATTCCATCTGAAAAGAAACTTTTATATTATTTTACAAATACGCAAAAAGCAAAAGAACTAATAACTTTGTATGATAAAAAAAATTGAAAACCTTGTGCAGTCCAAGTGTAAATAATTGACTTCTTACTCTGGCTCGAGTTATTCTAAAATTACAGTATTCAGGCACAACAGAGGCAGATTTTAAATATTAAAATTGGTATAAACAAAACAGTTGATAGCAGAATATGAAGAAACAAAGAGGAATTTGTATGATCACAGTCCTAGGCTATACAAACAGCTATACTTTTGTTTTTTTTTTTGGTTACCATGTGATGACAATCGGATATACTTTTGTATTTATACATTTTAAGTTATGGATGGAACCAATAACAATCGAGTCATAAGGTTGATAGTGTTTATTCGCAAATTTTATAAATAAGATATGGTAAATCTTATTTAAGGAGAAGCCCTCAAGTGTAACTCTTGAACGAGCACTTAAACTCTTAAAACTTAAAAAGCGAACACCTGTGTTTTTAAAGTGCTATGAGCAACCGTTTCTGAGAAAATAGCGCTTAAAAGCTTGAACTTCTACTTTACTACTTTAGCTAGTTTATGCAATAAAAATCCAAAGGTTCTAGCTGAAATAGTATCGCGTGCGAAAGTGATTTGTTTCAGTTAAGTTTTTATTATATGTAAGAGCAGAATATATCATGTTATTTATTGTATTCGGAAAGATAACGAAGTATCTGAAAAAAATATTATTCTTGTTGAGAATCGAACCTGAGATCTTCCGATCCAGTTGCGGACGCGTTACTATCTCATCAGCTAGAACACCTTTAAATTATTGCTCCCAATATATCAATAATAAAATATGAGACCCAGGATTAAAAGCGGGCTAGTGATGTTCCCTAAACGAAATCCATACGAAAAAGAATTATATCAAGCAAGTAGTGGACGACGAAACCTTAACTGGATTCCAATATAAAGTTGATTCAAACAGCAAATTAACAGGATTAACAAAGACGGAAGAAGAAGCAATTATCTCAATCAATATCAATAATTAATTATCAAATTATCATATGATTAGGAAGTATCTGGAGTATTCAAGCACTATGAAGTTAGGTAGGCCGGATCTGCTAGTATCAACAAAATTTATGAGATAACAAAAATAAGTGCCTAAAAAGATAGAGTAAATGTTTTAAATATTGGTTTTGAAAGTTTTTGACTAGACAAACTCAATGTTTTGTCTATTAAATATCTTATATGTCCTGTTTGATATCGTAGTTTCTTTATATAATGGCAAAATTAAACAATTTATCGTATGATACTCGTAGGTCACTGAAAAATCAAGCGTAAAAGTGATCACGCGAATTAAGATTCCCATAGCCGTGATATTGCACCTTAACTATGAACTTTGGGCTCGCGTGATTATTGATCAGATTTGCGACCACAGACCAAAAAAAATGTGGCGGGACATCCAACGATATAAAAATATAAATAACAAAACATAAACATTTTAAAGTAGGAACTGGAAACAATAACTCTACCGGATAAGTCTGACATTAAGTTGTTGGAACAAAATATGGAGGGGATATGTAGCAAGGCAAGATTGCTGTGGACATTGAGGATGATTAACTAGAAATTCAGATAAAGGAAATGAAAGTATATTCAAAAAAAAATAGCTCAATATCAGCAGACGGAAATGATTTTAACGGACGGCAACATTTAGGTTTGGGCATAAAAAAAATCTGCCATTAGCTTATTATCACCAATGGCAATTTTTCAGATTAATTCCAAATATTTTCCAATTTAGTGGCCGTAATCCATTTTTTCCCGTTTCTTCTATTGATTGTAAATTTTATAACGGGGTGAATGTCAAATTTGAAAAGAGAAAGATGGTTATGACAAGTACCTACTTAAACTAGGAAAAACTTAATTTAATGAAAACTTGAGGAAGTGATCGATAGAAAAATAAGAATAAAACAGGAAGGTTTATTTCTTGGCAAATAAACAGAATCAATGCTTCATAGTTATTCGTGATATATAGAATATACTAAATAATATTATTATTTATAGTAGAACGTAGTATTATTTTAATAAGCCAAAATATTTTGGGAGTCAATATTAATTATTTGAAAGCATGACATTCCGATCTGATAAAAAAATAAAACAAATTCTTTCACTGGAAAACATTAAAATTAGAATGATGGAATTGAATATAATGATAAGGTACTTAAAATAACTATACCTATTGATTTCCATAATAATTATTAATTTGTCATGGCGCAAGAAATGGTAATTGAGTGTAATAAAAGAGCCACTACATCTTGATAGGCATTAAAAATAACGATAACGAAGTTTGTCTCCTCTTAATATGTATGACTGGTCACGATGGCGTTTTCGAGATTGAAATATATTCAAAACTTACCCCCACATCATGTACAACGGTCGTGGTAGGCGAGTACATTTCACTATTCGATGGAGAGCATTCATTGAATACATTTTCCATTTCCTTTTTGATATGTGTAACACCGCTGGCGGTGACCACTTCACATGTCGTACTAGAATCTGTCATCATAGATACCTGAAAAGAATATTATAATTAAATCAATGTTTTTTTAAAAAATGGCAATAGAGTAATTAAAATCTCACCCGTCTTTTAGGGTAGTTTCAAGACTATCATTTACTAACGCAAATGAGATAAGAGGAAAATGGTAAACGTATAATGAAAATACTATTTAATTTTTTTTAGAACTTGAAAAATTCTATATTATGCTGAGTTTTACTTTTTATTATTTTTTTATAACTTGAGCTTAAATGGGTTAAGGTGCTCACATCAGTGGCGGCTCATGGTTTTGTCTTTCGAGAAAGCTAATTATAAAGTATACTGTAAAACAGAGACGAACCCCTGTAGAATAGAGAGAGAGCCTCCCCCTCCAATATATTCGTCAGTTGGAAAAAGTTGACAAATTCACTGAAAAGTTGACCAAATGATATTTTTCGGAAGCAATAGCATTACTTTAAAAAGTAAATTGTAACGTAATACAGAATGCCGTTCATGTGAGCCGCCGCTGGCTCACACATATTCATGCCTGCCAAAGCATATTGAACGCGATCATGTGTAGGCATCTTTAGATATTGAATATTCAAATACAAAATTGCAAGATTTATGGAAAAATTGATAAGATACCACCTCTGAAATTCAATTTTCCTTCTTCGGCTGAATTTCAATAGAGAAATATGATGCAATATTAATGATTAAAAGTATACCAATGAAGTTGTCAAAATACACCGTTAATCTATAGTTAGTTTAATTAGTGGTAGACATGATAATAAATTTTGAAATAAGCAAGAATAGGTACAGGTAAACAAACTGAAACGGCGGACGGTGACTATTAAATTTGCATTTCGTGTGTTAGGGCAACCATGAAAGAGTAAAAATAAAATAAAATGATAGTAAAGATTTAGGTAGATCAATATGCAGTGTCTACAACATTAAATTAATGACAAAGCGCCCGGTTGGTCACAGATCAATCAAAAACAGTAGTCAGCCAGCGCATGGGCCACGCTGTCTAGACAAATTTCAAGGCCGCGCCGAATACTTTTAGGAACTATGTGAACCCATATGCATTAAAAAAGTATGAAACCCTAAAAATATATTTAAATTAAATAAGCGACAGGACAACCGAACACCGTGGGTTAATATTTTACATTGAAAAGAAAGGTAGAGACGAATTAATTGAAATTAATAATAATTAATGTTGCTGATACATCATATTATGATATAAATATGAATTAGCAATGATACGAATACATACATTAAAAAATTTAACCAAACAATGAGCACGGTACACTAAACCTCCACAACTTCACAATTAATTAAAATTAAATACGTATAATACCCACTACTAACTATGTATGCACCTACAAAGTTTCTTTAAGATTTCACTATATTAAAATTTCAATTTTTGTATGTACCATGTACATATACAATATCATACTTAATATAATAGTATTGAAAAATCGTTCATAGTTATTATCAGAAACATTCCGGATACCACAAATATAAACAAAAATATTATTATTTTTTTATGATTTTAATATTAAAAATAGCAAAAATATATAATAGTTTCAAGTACCTAGTGTTTCCCAAAGTGTGGTACACGTACCCTCCGAGAAACGGAACGAGTTTGGTGGAGGTACACGCTGCACCAGGCTTGGAGTTTTTTTCGTGTATTATTATTTTGTATTAAAAAAGGAATAAATAAATATATTTTTTCTAAATCTGTTGCAAAATGATGTTTTGAATGCCATTTGAGTTTTAAAAAGATATTTTTTACCTCGAATTTTATACAAGATTTTTTCTAATTCTGTTGCAACGAATATAATAAATTGTGCATTAAAATTTTTGTTTTCAAATTTAATTTTGTAAATTCAAAATTTATTTTGTGCAAGTATTTGAGCTGTCAACGTAAACTCGAGATAGTGCTAATTCAAAAAAATTAAATTTTAAGAAAAACCACTTTGTAACAGAATTTCACATAATCTACTCTTGGTTATAAAAAGTATCACTTTTACCTCTTGTTGCATAAATAGCTATTGATTGTTTTTAAAATATATGCAATTTTGTTTTGACGAGAGGAAATCGTTACGAAAATTATAGAAGGGTGTACGAAGACACAGATCTCGAAGGTTGAGAACCACTGGTTTAAAGTAATACCTACATAAATATCTCAACCCTTCACAGGTTTTCTTTTTATAACAATTGGTCATTAATTATTATTATTCAAATATAAAAAACCCAATTATAAAACTTGGTGATTAAATTCATTTAAAATTATACCGCAAGGGAAACTTGATTGTAGTATTATATGGGTCAGCCTGTTCTACGCTCAGCCGAAAATAATCAAATTTTACAAACAATACATGAAACGCACCTTTCAATTAGTTGCTTAGATAAAAATTCGAATAAAAAATTTTTTCCAAAATTTAAATTGTTAATGAATTAACACAGTGTTCAACAATTTCATTAGAACAAATTACTTGCAGGATGACACAAGAAAATCATATTTAAATACACGCAATACGAAATTATATGTATATACGCGAACGTAAGGTGCAAATATGGCCTTGCACTTGAACCTTTCAGGCAAAAAAATACGTTGAGCAAGGTTAGCTTGTTCAAGGCCTCTCCAACTAATACTCAGACCAGTTACAACTGTTGTTTTGTAGAAAACAAAATAACAAAACTGTTATTCGCCCGTTTCAAGTAATTATCAAGATTGTATCAACATATGCATTCGAGACCAGAGTGACCCGTTTACAAAATAAATTATGTGAGAAAATTACAAATTTAAATCCGTACAATTTTTACAGACATACTACGGCGGTTTATTTTTATGGATCCAGGTGGAATATAATAAAAATTTGTATGAATCAAAGCATTAAAAAAAAAAAGAAATAAGCGGCTATAAAAGTTGAATTATTAAATTTTATATTCAAGTTATATAAAATAGAAAAAAATATTTCAACTACAAATAGGTATTGACTTTCTCAATTATTTACATTTTTTTTATTAGCTTATTCATTTTATTGATGCGAATATAAGTATATAATCGGGATTTAGAACTTGGGTTAATTGACGCCTTGACTAGAGGTACATCGGATGTACTTGCATTATTCGTACATCGGATCGTCGAGGAGAGATTGGTACACATCGGTTCCGATGTGTAACTACAATAAATGGGTTGTAACTGCTACTGTTTTTGCGATAAAGCGGTTGTAAGGGGGGTGTTTCCCTAAATTTTTTATTTTGTTGGAGCGATCTTTGCAAAATTATGTACTTGGACCCAGCAAAAAAATCAAATTATGTTTGGTCTCAACTCGAAGATGCCATGTACTTCTACTCACGGCGTAAAATTAAACCGAGTTTAATCAGTCGACGTTTCGCTAGTTTTTGTTTTACTAGCTTCTTCAGGATTAGGTTATTTCTTTATATTAAATTATTATATTGAGAATAGAATAATGAACATATAAACAAAACATAATTAAATAATTATGGTCAAAAATGGCTTAAAATAATTGTGGTCAATTAGTTTATTGTTTTATCAAATATTCTTTCGTGGAATTTTCTATCCGTATGTAACTCGCGGAGTATTATATTTTCGATTATATGAACACCTTTGGTATGGCTTATAAAATGGATTTGCCAATACACGTCATTAACATTGTCGATGTCATAATATTAGACTAGCGTTGTCAAAATTTTAAAAACCATGCAATGATCAAGTGAGACATATACTGAATTGTCATCGCAAGACACAACACTGTACATACAAGTTAATGTAAACAAACTTATAAAAATAAAAATCACTGTATAATCATAATTCGCATATTATGAGATAAATTAGAATTTTATTTTTAGGTGGTGGCAATGACAGACGTCATACCTCTGACGTGTATCGGTTTTTAATTTTCAAACCCTATAATATTATGTATTAGTTTACATAATCGAGCTCTACTGTTCAAAACTGAATATACGAAAATGTATGTAATTTAAATTTTGTTGAATTGTCAAAAATTATTAATATAACTAATGCACCTCCATTATTGATATTTTTTTTCATACTATCAAATTAATTAACATATATTAAAGTTTCTTAAAAAAAAGTGGATACATAATGCAAACAGAGTTATTATAATTAATTATATAAGAATTAATGATATATTGATAAATTGCCAAACATAAAAAATATATTCATAAATAATTATATTGTTTTGTTATGCGAATTACAATAATAAAATAAGTAATATTCATAAATAATATGGTTATATAAAAGATGATCTTATAAGTATGTTGGTCTGTTGATAAATAAGTTGTAAATTATATCCTTGTTTCTTTGTCAAGAGAGTTATCTAGAGTCTATACTGACGAACTTTTATTTATGTACTTTCAAAATTTTACGAACATTAAAACAAGATAGTTTCCGGCAATTTTGAAATATCTATTGATGCAAACAGGAAAAAAAATTGATTTACTCAATCGAATTTCGCGTAAAATGAAAATTAAATCAGATTGGTATAACAGCAGCGTACAAGATCTTAATTTAAAGACTTCTTTGATCAATTTATTTGTCAATTGCATCTTCTGACTATCACATGACATAGAGAGAAAGTTTTAATATTTTATTAAAGTTTGGAGATAAAAGATAAAATTTAATTAACTTTGACCTAATTTCCAGTTATCATATAATAAGTATTTATAGCCCAGTAGCGTTGTAAGAAAATGTTCTTCAACTTTAGAATTAATGAAATAGCGCACACAATATAGCATTATTTTAGCATTTGGTGGATATTTAAAATTTTAATTTAAAATCAAAATTATATAATCAATGAAAAATTCATCGCGACACTATTGGTGCAGAGCCTTTTGTAAATTACAATAATTAGAAGTAATCAAAATTACAGTTAATAAAATCTAAATCCAATTTTTTTGCCCGATCCATGATGTGCTGTAAGCAGTTTAAGATTGTTTATTTTTTGTAAAATTGAAGACAACACAGAGATATAATATAAGTAGATATTTTTTCGTATAGTTAGCAATATTTTGAACTTTGAATTTTTACATAATAATAATAAATTGCTTAGAACAAATTTAGAAGAATCGTAGACTTAAACAATTAATTATTATCTATTATTATCGGCATTTATAAAAGCGCAGCAAGTACTACAGAATTTTACATAGAATTTTCAAACACAATTTATTGATTAGCTACCGAGACAAAATTAATAATGAGGTACTTTTAAGGCATGGTTTTGTTTCAAGATCAGCAAATTTTGACAACCCAGTTAAATATTTGAGAACTCTCATAAGCTGGTACATCTAAAACTTCGGGCAAAGAAAACCCATTTTCTGATGTTAGATATATTTTGGAACTTTACGGAACCCTATTAGGAACATGCAAAACTTTAATTTTCGAAGAGCATTGCTTTAAAGTGGGCCGCTTCTGTATATATTTCTGTGTTATTTGAAGAAATTATTGAATTTCTTTTACAGAAAAAATGTTTATTATAATCTTTGAAGTACAGCAAATTAGAAGATCTAGAGAGAAATTTGATTAAAAGAGAGATCCTGAACATTCTTTAGAGAAATTGCGTAAAATCAGTCTTGAATCAAAGGCAATTTTTCACTATTTAAGACTTTTTCTTCTTTTGTGTCGTTCTCGAAAAATTTGTTTTTAATAATTTATTATGTTTTTTGATATTTGTGTTTGTATATTACATTATTTTCTATTATTCTTGATTTATATGTGATGTACATTATAAACAGACGTAAGCAAGTTGTTGTATTGTGTTATATTATATCCATATTAATATGCATATGAATTTTTAATAGAAATCAAATTAAATTAACATAAAAAAATTATTTTAAAATTAATTTAACTTGTTGGCTATTAAAAATTTATATATTAATCTATTCATTTAAGTCAACTTAAAACCCTTATTAATATTTCCATAATAATATGTAAATGTATACATATAATATCGAAATTTTATTTTACATTTTAACTTTATTGTTTTCACCTCTTCATTATTTTGAAAAGATTGGTGCGCACAGATTAAATATCCAATATGGTTTTTGCTGTTAAAAATTAAATATAAAAATGATTTTCAAGTAAATAATAACCTGAATCTCGTTAATCCATTCGCACATAACGAGAGTTTTGAATGGGTTTGCAAAATCCCACGACAATTCAAATCTAGATGTTGATGTTTCTCATGAATATTATGACGATTAAGTTACGTTCAAAAAGAATGGGAAGATAAATAATTCAAATGATGTGAAGTGAAGCGAACATATAGAGGTCCCGTGCTACTTGAAAACTGAAACTAATTTGTCCCAAATTGCGAATTAAGGACATAGAGACACAATCACGAGCTGTATTATTCAGATAATCAAATAATAATTTCGCAATTGATTTTGCGAACCTTTATGATAAATTGATTTAATCAAAAATATGAGTAAAACCGTGTTTAATTATGAATATTTAACGGAATATCTAATAAGATATGGATCCTTGCACCAATGTAAATTTGGCTTGAATGCTGAGAATAAAACTATGCATGCATTTCTTTTAATTGACTTACGAGTTGTGAATATATAATTGTCATTTAGATAAAAGAAAAGGTGACGTGGAATACATACTACATGGTTTTATAAGTAAGAATTTTTCAACCGAGTGAAATGCGAATGTTCGACTATTGTTTGTTGGAAAATATTTGTTGTTTCTCTAACAGTGCAGCAAGAATTTTAATCAACACTTCTAGAGATTCATCTTACTTACTCCATGACATTCCTTATTCACACATTCAACATTTACTTTTTAGTATGTGAGCTATAACAAAGTTGCAAAAATTATTTAAAAAAATGGCGTAGCCATTAGATACATTTTTTTTAATACTTTTAAAATTATAGATTTTTGTGAAAATTATTATTAAATAAATTAAAAATTAACAAGCCAAGTAAACGCAATCAAGTTCATAAGTTTTCGACAGCAGTTGTCCGTCTTCTGACTATTAATTTACTTAGCTTTTTTTACTAGTATGAAAGTATCTAATCTATGCAACTTTTATCGTGTAAAAAAAACCTCCATTACTCAAAGTCGACTAAAAAGTAGAAAACAAGTTTTTCAAATCACTTGAATCAATCAAAATGATACAAAATTTAAATTCCTATTAAGTAATTACTTGATGAGATGCATCATATTTGCAAGAGAAATATTGTAATAATTTGGGTATTTAAATCCAAATTCTTTGATTGAAAATGAAAATCAGATTACATACATAGATTGCTGCTTGGATTAGCAATTTTTTTGAATCACGGAATCTGCAATCACACAAAAGTTTGGATCGATTAAAGTTACTTGAAACCCTTGTTTTCTACTTTTTAGTCGGTTTTGAGTGATGGAGGTTTTTTAACCCTTTCGAGACGGTTACCGTATTATCCGATTTGCATCTCCAACTTGGACTGTAGACGACAAAATGTTTCCACGTACCACTAACTTAAATTTTGCGCCTTTGTGGGACAGAATGTACCAAGTCAGGTGCGTGCGACTGTTGCCTTGCCATCATCGTCTCGAAAAGTTCATTGTAGTTCTTTTTTTTCTTTAAATTGAATTCAAACCTCCACCAATATGACCTATGTACCAAGTTTCAGTTCATTAACTGCTAAGATGGCTAAGTTATAAGCGTTTTAATGAGGTGGCCGAAATAAACAAACAAAAACCAGACAAAAAGACAAGTGAAGCTAAGTATAAGAGTGATGAAAAAATGTTAGGGAGAATGTGTTTTGTCAATTTTTTGAGGATAATTAATAAACCTATTTATAAAACTGTTTAATAATCCTAAAACCGATTTTAAGTTATTTACAGATTTATTATGTAAATGAATTTTTCATGTACAAGGTTACAACAGCTGCCAATCTCGACACACATCAAACTTTTAAGAATCGGTTAGACGTACAACTATTCAAGTCGAGCATTGTATTTATAACGTAATAACTAAGTTTGATTAAAAATACTAAGCATTCGCTATGAATGTGTCAAGTTCTTATAAATTTTGCAGGCCAAAAATACTGTAATTATACAAATATTTTACATAGGCAACTGGCACCCGATTGTCTACTCAAACCGTTCCCTTAAATTTAGATTTATATTTTGGCATAGACTTGATCGAGTCATACAGAGGTGGCATTTCTGAGAACGCTAAATATAGAATTAAGAAATAAATAATTATTGTTATTGTCTAATTTAAAATATTTCAATTATGGGTGGATGTTTTATCGAGTTTATAGCAAACCGATAAAAAACGAAAGTTTTCTATAAACTTCTTAGTTTTTCCTTGTTTTATGAAAGAATATGCAGATAAAGTTTGTTTTATAATTGTTACAAAAATGGATTTGAAATAGTAATAGAGTGAAAACTGCCTTTGATACATAAAAGTAATACGCGTAGTGGAAAGTTAATAATTATTGATTATACATAGTACAGTGGCGGAACCACAATTTTTTGGCCCCTCAAAAAATAATTAGTTTCGAGAACGTTTCACTCTTTTCATGACGCATTTGGACTCCTTGTTGCGGGGTCTCACACATTGTAGTTCCGCCACTGACATGGCGTAATGACATAGTGAATAAGTATGAATGATCACGCATTATCATTAAGAGCCAAATAAAATAATGATTTAGATGTCTTCCGATTCTAATATTTCATTCTACAATTAATTTTAAACATAATGTAATTGTATAGAGATTTTATTGAGACGCCAAATTTCATCAACGGACACTAAGCAATATTTTCAGATAATATCTACTTGCAAATGGTCCAACTTCTTGCTGTTCATGTCTTAAGCAGGGCCGTATTATCGCATAAGCCCATGAAGCCCGGGCTTGTGGCGCAAAATTTCAGGGGCGCAATATTTCAGGAGACAGCTTCCTTTTCTCTATAAATTATTCTAATAAATAAAATGGTCAACTGTAAAGTCGAGGATAAGGGCGCAAAATATTCAAAGCTTGCGGCGTCAAACTTGCGTAATACGCCTCTGGTCTTAAGTAGAAAACTAGAATACGCTTCCGGTTGGCATGGTATTGGTACTACACCAAACGCCTAGTGGTAACTTAGAAATGGTATATTAAAATACACCGAAAAAAGAGGTGCTTAATTTACACAAATATTCGGTATTTTTGCACTGCTTGCAAATATTGTGTTAAAAAGATGTAAACGTTTGGGTCAGCAATTTTGAGCAGGCAAACAACCCAATTTGTGTGATTTTCAGGTACATACTTTGTAAAGAAAAATATTAAAAATAATGAGTTTAAAATCTGCATAAAAATTGTGCACATTTATAAAACAATATTGTCTATATTTCTAGAACAAAATAATTCAACTTGGAACTCCGGTGTTGTCGTATAGAAAATAACATGCCATTCTATTATATTTCCATAGAAAGTGTATAACTTTTGTGTTATACATTTTTTTTTAAATAGCCGGTTAGATTTTATTATATTATTTGAGGGTTTTTTATGAGTGTAAAAATGTATAAAATAAATATAATAATATTTTACCTTGCTTTGTTTTAATGTCACCGAAACTATTAATAATGGAATATCCATTGAACGTATTTATGATTCTACTATCAATAATATAAATATCGATATATCACGATATATGGCACTACATAGCCAAAATCATAGCGATTCTATAACAATTAATAGGTTAGCCGTTGTAAATGATTGAAAAATAATCTGAAGCGACCACCCAATCAGTCATATCTCGCTAGTATTGAATGAAGTAGATAGTAATCATTTCATTACCCAGAAATTGTGCCAATTGCTAATAAGCAATGAACATACTATTATAGCAATCGCGCACTTCATTTCCTAGATTTATCAGCTAATGTTTTAAGATAATTATTTTCAAAGTTCCCTGCATTTTATCGAGAACATTGATAATTCCAATACAATATTTACATTGCAATATTAGATTTGAACTGCGGTACATCGGTTGCAACTTAATTTTTGAAATGGTTTGTTTTAAATCAAAGCCAGTCGACGCTAGGTTGCTTTCAATGGATTCACTGACGTAACACTCAAGTTAAAAGTTGGTCAACTGCGAGACAGCTGGGCATCAACGTCAGCGCATCTATAAATTGAAAAAATATGAATTTGCATACTTCAACTTGAGTTTTAAACGCTTAAAAAAATATTATTCAAACTATTATAGTTTACAGAGTATTGATTTGCAAATTATTCTTGTTTGCAATAAGTTACCTGCAACAGGTAGGCGCCGAGAATATTTATCATTTCTAGGATGTGACGGAATGCGCACGTGTAGTAAAGTAAAACGCAACGTTACGTAAAAAATTACTTTTCTGCACTAGTGCGGGAAAACATATTTTACTCGAGCTTATTACTTATTACAAACAACTTGCAAACGATATTTTTGCAAAGGAAATTTAATTTTTAACAATTGTACTTCTAAGACTTTTTTCATACAGCGCGTAGTTTCTTCGGAAAAAATATATATTCTTACTATAAAATATGTTAAAATAAAAAAAATGTATATGAACAAAAATGTATTGGAATAAAATTTACAAAATTTTTTTTTATTTACAACAACAAATTTGCAAGAAAAGATGTCTAAAAAGATTTGCTGTAAAATCGATTCTATATGACAAAAAACGGTTTCAAAATATGTACAATTAACATTGTTTAACATAGGAGTGTACCGGTACTTTCTGGGGCGACTGTTTTCAGTGATTTGCAAAAGTAAAAATCGTACATAATAATATTTCATGTTTAATTTTCGAGATTTGAAGAAAACATAATTTTTTATTTGAAGTTTAAGTTACTTTTATTCATAATAAAACAAGAGGTACACCGCTTGCAAGAAACAAAATATTCTCCCTAGAGTGAGTGTGTAAAGTACAACTACCGACGAGCCACAAAAAGCCACTTTTGCTCCGAATAAAACCTGCTCTCGTTTCTTCAACCGTAAAAAATTATATTTAATTGCAGTAGAGCATTTCATTTGCTTCCGTAAAAAAATGAATTTTAAAGTTGAAGTAAATTAAGAATGACACCAAGTTAAGTTTTCTAAACCCTGAATAAAAAAATTAAATTAAAACCAAAGGAATAACTAAAATTATTTTTAAAATTGTATATAAAATCAATAGTCTAATGTGAGATAACAATTTAAAAATACGCTTCAGTGTAAGTAAGTTTATCTTAACAACTTTATGTAATTTCTGCTATGCACTTATGCACAAATATAATAAATTGCATTTTAAATGTTCAGTAAATTGCAACTTGCGATAGTTAATTTAAAATTGAAAATTAGGTTCTATTCCACCCGAATTTCTGTATGTTTTACTCACCCAAATTTTTTTTTCTTAAAATATTAAAATATTTTAACCAAAAATACCTTGTAAAAAATGAGCTCATCTTTGTACCATCTGAAGGTAGGTGTATCTTGATGTTATTGTTATGGAAAAACATGTTAACATGCAATGAGCTAAAAACTAAAAGTTAAATAAATCGCTGTCGATTATCTTCTTATTATTTTAATCACTATAAACTTGTTTTACCAGTAATAATTCCTATACGTAAGTGTTAATTAATTTACTACGCTAAAGTAATAAAAAAAAAAACGATCAGTATAGTATGGATAGAGATTAGAATTGCGGCGTCTACGAGCTATGATCAAGAATAATTATTATTTTATAATACAAAATTAACGATAAACCTAAGTTTTAACCTACAAGAAATTACCATATCACCTAGTATTAATACTAGAAATTATTCAAAATGGAAAACTTGATTTCATTTCAATTGTTAAATTAAATACAGTGATTATTGTAATATATTAGGACAAAGATTGAAAGAGTTCGGTATCTACCTACGATGATTATTAAAATATATACAAGAATGAATGAATGAAAATCATCAAATACATATTTGTTTTCATCATAGTCGACCCCACAAATCAATTAAGTATGCGGTAATACAAAATTAACGTGATTAGAGCGAAGGAAAAACCAGTGAATTAACGATGCTTATGGAAAATCGAGAAGAATCCGCACGACGACGTTTGAATTAGACTAATAAGGTATTCATACTACAATTTTCTTGCTGTTGCATAAGTTCTGACACTTTAATTGCAATTTGTAATTAAGATAATAAAAGCTCGTAAAAATAAACATACCACATCTTGCATCCAGCTATCCATTTTTGTCGGGCACAATAATTTACACATGAAAATTAAACTAAACTCATAATTTACATATTTAGCGTAAAAATAACATTTTCTCAAGAAAATCAGAAATTGCACACTATTCGCAAAGTTCTGCGTGATTTGCAACAAATATTAGATGGGTCATTGAATAATAAATAGCAATGACGATGTAGTACCTACTTATTAATTAATACGAAACATTTTTAGACCATAGTGTATCGAAATTTCAAAAATATTCCAAAATTGAATAAGCTCACGAACAATAATATTGAGAACTGATCGTCAATACGAGAATAACGAAGTGACCACGTGTATTTCACGTCCACTGCACTATTGAAACACTTCGTATGAGATCGGATATTTATTTTAATCTAATGTAAGATTAAATTTTTTAAATATCCATTCAGAACGTGATACATTAAAGACCGTTATTACTAAAGCTAGGAAGTTCGTACAGTACAATTTGATAAAACATTACTCAAATTGTGTACTCAAAAATTACATGAAATAGTATACATAATCAAAATCTTGTAATTTAAAATTTTGAAATACTCTTTGTTTTTATTTAGCATGAATGTTGTGATTCTAGGTCTGAAAAGTACTTTTACTTTCAATTTGGGAAAAAACTGAATGCGAGTGCGGATCCAGAACTAGGTTCTGCGAGAGTACCTAATCCCCTACGTGTAGCCAATATCTTTAGTTCGAAACTAGAAAACAACAGAAGTCAGTAGCAGAAGACCCCGCAACGCGGACGGCCCAAATGCACTATGAAGAGTTAAATTTTCTCGAAAGTGATTATTTTATAAAACCGACTATATTTCGATTGGTTGGAACTACTTTTTGAAAACAGATACATTATTTAATTTCACAATAATTATGTTAATAACCTTTTTCATTTTTTTCAAACGTATTAATGTAGTCTGTATAGGGAAAGTATTGTAATCCACTGAAAAATTGAAATGTTGGTTTAAAATATTCGTTATAACGTCCGGGAAACATTTTGATCAATTTTAGTTAAAACGGGTATCTAGAGCCAATTACAAATTGAAATATAGATTTTAAATTAATATTTTAATTTCATCTTCTGAAAATTTTTTTAATTGCATCCTGCTTCCGGCGCCAATAAAACTTAATAAGTGAAATATCCTTCGGATAGTTTGTTTCCATTTTTTGAAAACGCTTATTTATAATTTCAATATAATGGGATTGCATGATAATAATTTAATTTGGTGTAATAAATTTATTTAGCATCAGTAGCCATTTTAAATAATTCTTCAACTTCGCATTCTTATCGCTGAAATACGAATAAATTATTGAAACATAATAAATTGAATTTTGTGTCACAATTAAATCATAGCGGATTTCATATTCATAACAGACCTACTAAATCACTTCTGATGACCGGTGTATTTGAAATTCACCGTTTTCATACTATCGTATTATTAAATAAAAATATGTACGGTCAAGGCAGATAACCCGATTTACTAAAAACAATATTCATTTGGGTTTTCCACAATTAACTTTTAAGAGTATAATACTAAATAGAAAAAATTCTAGTAAATAATAGTGGTTTACGCAATGAGTTGAAAAAGGAACATATTGCTGAACGAGTAGACAGATCCAGATAGATGAGTGTGAAAAGTCTATGAGTTCAATAACCTTTTCCCACGAGTTACGTGCAACGTTTTATTTAATTTCGCGTAAGAAAGTCATCAAGTTCCTCATCAAGACAAAAATTAGTACCCGAAACGTAGACTAAACTCCCATCACTTTTTTGTAGAGCTGTTGTGACGCGTCGGTCGCGGTCAGTTTGGTAACAATAATCGAACAATAGGACCCCAGTAATGTAAATAAGAATGAGTCAGTTTGATCACGAATTTTGATGCCCGGAAAAGACATCTTTCCGCACGAAATTAAATCTTAACATAAATCAACTATAAAGAATTTGGAAGTGTAATCTAGTCAAGTTCCTTTCAATTTTTTAGGTGTGCAAAAAAACAATTTCCTGTTGGTATAAGTTAGCCTTGATAAAGATAAAAATTTAATTATACAGTATATTGATCGCAAAAATTTACTTGTTGCAAAATGAAAAGATAATAGTTTTGCGTAATAATCTAGTCCTTATCTAATCAGAAGCTTTCTGTGTCACTAAAAAGATTATCTTCAAGAAAAAAGAACTTGGCATGCGATTAAGCGACCCTTGGAAATTAAAAATATACATTATAACATTTTATTACGGTATTAAATGTATGTATATGATTAAATTAAATGTGGTAATGATTGAGATAATGCAATATAAAAATTTGTAGATAAAATATTAAAAAGTGAATAAATAATGAACTTTTCCAAGTTTTCTTCAAAAATGCAATGTCGAATAATATACTCGTACAATGTTACTTGTTACAAACTATGATTATAGTCGGTAGCAAAAATCATCGTAAACCACAGCAGTAGATTGGTGTGATCGCTGGTTGAATAACAGAGCGGGAATTCTGTTCGAATCTCGAATTTGACAAAATTTCTTAGCTCGGCCTTCCCCGTGAATCAAGACGGTCAAAGTAAAAAAAAATCATCGTACCCACTCCATCACTTCCTCTCCCCAAAAACCTAAATAAGCCTGTAGTATAAATACTACATGATTATTCTGTCCACATATACAGACTGCAGCCGCTGATTGCAAATTGCATAATAATTACGAGTTAATAACGTGTATGCGGTACTGAGGACGACGAATAAGCCTGAAATACACTGTTTATCGCTCATTCTTTAATTATGCAAAATTTATTATTATTTGCATTTACATTACATACGTACCATATACCACACTAGCTATACAAACCCTACATATATTATCTATTTGTGCACTGACAATATACTCTATATTGTGAATTTCGATATAAAAATATTTCATAGTTCTAATATTTTCTAATTTCAAGCCTACTTATACTATCAAGTTGATTTGATGTCAAAAATAGACAAATATTATGCCAATACGGTTACAAATTACGAGTTTGAAAATCAATAAATTTTTATATTTAGAAATTGTCGGCCATCCGATATTTAAAAAATGTGCTACCGTCGTCATCGTAATTTTCAAATATTAAATCCCGTTTTTATTTGAAAAATAATAGGTAAAAAATATATAGTTAACGCGAAATCGAAGGTAGTCGAAGTTGAGGTTTCGTACAATTTGTGCTGGCTAGCTATATTCAGACGGCCTTGAACTTGAAAAGAATTGCAAGGATGTGACAGCGGTTCGCAAAAGTTGGCACATTTGAAGGCCACATACTTTACCTACTATAATAATTACCTATGTTTATTTTTAATACTTGTATGCGATTGAAAACGCAAAATTAGTCATAAGTAGAGTACGGATTTCTAGAAATTTTGCTATACAGAAATATTGATAGCAGAAGTGTAATTGATATAATGTCCATGAATCTGATAAAAATAAGTCATTTGGCGCTATTTTTTTTATGCTTATATGCTTATTTTGATACTTTTATGCTTAAATTTAGTTTTAAGCTTTTTTGGTGCTTATTTTAGCACATTTTCGATAAATTAAAAAAAATTGCAGTAGATACATAAATTAATACTTACATTTATTTCTATTTTGCTTACTGTAAATTTAATGTTTAGTAGACAAAACGTTTTGGGTTTATAAACAAATAAAAAGACGGCAAATGGGAGCTTCAAAACTTAATGATATTGATATTTAATGATCTACGATATAATAGGAGGTATAATGAAAACTTAGGTATTTTCAATGAAAATTTTAGTGAAGAAATGAAGCTTGAACTACCACAAAACCTTAGTGTGAAATTTAAGAACGCCCCAATTACCATAGTGTCGAGGTAGAACGCCTTTTTTTATTGTGTTACTTTTCAAAAAAATGTTATTAAAAACGTTTTTACCTCGAATCAAAAAAAAATTTTTTTTAATTGAAAAAATTTCAAATCTTTTTTTACTTTTTTTAAGTGCTTATTAATTATAATGTTAAATGCATATTATTATGCATATAATGGCAATTTTTTGTGCTGTTTTAAGCGCTATTTTCAAGATTTTTTATGCATAAAAGTCCGTACTCTAGTCATAAGTAATACGTATAAACTTGGACATGGGTATTGGCTTTCAAGGCTAGTTCCAGATGGATAAATCTGTAGAAAAACAATTCATTATACTTGGTTACATCTTTTTTTTTAAATTGCAACATTCAAAAATATCACTAATTACGTACTAAAAATACCTATGCAGTAGCTGTTGGAAACATTGCAGTATAGACAGTCAATTATTGTGATTTGTTACTAAGCAAATTACTGCAAAAACATAAGAGCGTTCTACAGTGGTGAGTACAAGGGATAGGAATAGAAGATAGCCAAAATATGTTTACAAACAATTGGGTTATTTTTAATCCGAAAGTTTTTTTATTAACAAATCTAATATTATAATAATTACATAAACATGTCATACATTGAATAATTAAACTTTGGAACAAATTTTCTACAATCACGGTAGTCGCTATTAATAGTAGTGGTATAAGGTCGATCGCGCAATGATTTTTAGTCGATCGCCAGTATTTTACAATACATTTTGCACCATACATATTATAAAATAATTATGCCCAGCTATAAGCTTGAAGCTTATAAATTGCTTTTTTAAAACTTTCCCTGTATGATGTTTAAATTTGTAATTTTTCAAAAACTCGCCCATGGCGCTTAATTAAAGAGGATACTAGAAAAATAGTTCCTAAATAAAAATTTGTATACTACTGAATTGTAATCACAATTTTACATTTTTTGTTGAAAATTTTATCCCCTCCATTTTTGTTTATATAGATTTTACATACACCGTTTCCGTTTTACAGTGACTTAAAAAAGACCGATAAATACAAAAAGTATTGTCATCTGTATCTCAGAAACGGTACCACAAAATAGAAAAATGAATAAATATTTTCCCTTGTAAATTTTATTTCCTACATTTTTATTTATGTACATTTTTCTATTTTGTTGCACCGTTTCTGAGATATAGATGATAATATTTTTTGAATTTTACCGAGCGTGTTTCACTCTTCTACAAAAGGTACAATTTCCATGGTTAATAACAGGAGTGACTGTAGATTAAATACGCAATAACAACATTGTGTAATTCTGTAATATAAAAATGGAAAACCAAACAAAACGCATTCAAGAAGCATTTTTATTACTTTCCATGTATGTATTTTCAATTTTTTATTATCTCCATATTTATTTTTATCTGTAGCATAATTATTATCTAAACATAATGTATACCCAATAAACTATACGGTGCACCGTGAAAGGAATCTCGGCGGAAATCTAGTACGGTGTGTTCTTACGATTTCCAGGAGGAATCCTGGAAAATCTCGTAAGGAAACCTACTGTACAAATATTTGCTTCGCGATTCGCTCCTGGCGGTGCAGGTGTGTAAATTTTACAACAGAAGTACCGAGGAGTAAATCATTTAGCAAAAATGTGTACAGTACATCGCTTTTTCTTAAAAATATCGTCAGATTTTGGAACAGCTCCTGTGACGTAGTATACATTACATTAGAAGAGCAATTTCTAATACAGTTGAACCTCTCTATAACGAAAAATCGGCTATAACGAGTAAATCGTTTGGCCCCTTGGCCTTTTGTATGATTGTTTACAGCGAAAATCTGTTATAAACGAGTAAGTAGGCTTGTCCCTTGCGTTCTCGTTATAGAGCGGTTCTACTGCATAAAGGTGCTTATAGGTCTTGCATATCAGATATTATGTAACTATAAATTAGTTTTGGACATTATGGTCAGCAACGCCTGAAATTTTACAAAGGAAAATAGTCACTATACAAAAATCAAAGTATGCTTGAAAGTATTTTTCAAATTCAAAGGAAAACCTAAATTTAAAGGTAAAAAAGTCTTAAAATGTCTAAAAATGTATAATTTTATTTATGCTACTTACTATTAGTCTAAGTTTTAACTCTAAACCGCCGATTATTTAATGTGTGGGCAGGGGCAAGGCTAGCCTTTACGCCGCCCCGGACAAAAAGGCAAATTGCCGCCCCACTATGATGGGGTTAATAAGATTTTCTGTTAACTTTTTCAGTATTTTCGCGGCGTCTTGGGGAATTTCTTAAGTATTTTAATTTTTGTCAATTTGTCACGTCAACAGCCAAAATGCTGCCGCCCTCTAGATTTGCCGCCCCGGACTGAGTTCGGGTTGTCCGTCCCTTACAGCGGGCCTTGGTGTGGGTAATGAACGGGGAGCTAGTGACGGTTTGACTTGTAAACATTTTAGGCGTCATGATCATTCGTGAGGTGTGAATCCTGGCTAGGAAACTGAAGTTGGCAGGAAGAAACTCCAATGGATAAGGGTAGTAAAAAGGTTTGTAATGAGTGAGAGACACCTGAAAAGGCAGCGTTTCCCACGATGCTCTACAAAAATCAATATAATTCTCGGATTTTCGATAATTATTTTTAATACGTCAGTGATCGAACTTTTTCTTGCCTTTTTTTATACCATTTATAAACCCTATATTGAATTGATGCACTCAAATATTTAGATGTCCTAATTTCTAAGAAGAACTAATTTCATGAAATAAAGGTATTATTTTTGTTTTGCCCACAACCCCTAAATTCCACTGTATGCTATTACTTGGGGGTATGGTTACTGTAAATTCTCTAAATTATTTTCAATTGTCACTGATTTAATCTAATATTTTCAATCCAGGTGAGATTTTACTTCACGTTGTCATTCAATATTATGTATACCTTGAATATAATACTTGCTGTTTTGCAATACTTAACCTTGACATTGAATCTCGTCATGAAATACTCAAAGAAATTATGACAACGTGAATATCAAGATTTTTCTTTTTTTTCTTACATTTTGCCTGCTTTTTAAATCCAACTTCTTCACATCAGTGCTGAAATTTGGTACACAGCTTTCACTATAGCATGGCATGACATTATGTATTCGACTATGTGTTATGCATGTTGAATTTTTCTCTGCAAAGAGAGTGGGGGGGGGTACAAATTTGTAAATTTTTTTGTTTATTTAAAAAATTTTCCTTTTATTTTCTAAAATATTTAAATTAGAACAATTCAGGGAACGAATGGTAGAGCATATGCATGCCTCGGTCAGTTATATTTTGTGAGTCAATTTTTGGATTATTTAAATCGAATTTAAAACTTCTACGGACAAAATTTTTATAATTATTTATTTTATTTTGGCAATTTAAAAAAAAACATATTTGTATGCACTCATAGAAAAACTAAAATTAGCTCAAAAATACAACACTTCGAACAAATTTTGGAGTAGTTTTATCGACGTAAAAAGTTGTAACAATTCGGGTTAAAAAGATTCACAAACATTCCAAAGTTCCAACCCCCGTGCTTACTCTTCCCACCACCCATTTTAGAGGCGAAAAATCAGTTTTTCTTAAATAATTAATTTTCTATAAATTTTACAGAAAAATTACAAGAGATAAAAGTCGTTCTACATTAAATTTCTTCTCTAAATGAGCTTTTACATGATATCTTTGCCCAGTGCACTATTCCCTATACTCTGCACTGCAAGTTGAATTTCCAAGTTTTGCTGACTGATGGTCCCTGGTTGGATCAGCATGTTAACTTCATGTTGAAATGTGAAGTAAATGTGTAATGCGAGGATTTTAGAAATCTAGTTTGATTATGGGTATACCGGGTGTCCGTTTTCGACTATGAACGGGAATTCTTATTCTTATGAGATACAAAGAAATTAAATTGAAAATTAATAAAATTAAGACCTCTTTACAAAGAATCTAAATTTTGGAAGAAACATAACAGTCATCTAAACAAGATCGCTGGTTTTTATTAGTTTTCCATTTGGTCAAAATTTCAAATTAATTTGAAAAAATGTTAATATGTATTTTGTATTTCCAAATCTCTCATCAGAAAAATGATGATTTTTACAAATTTTTGTCATAAATTTTTTTTAATTAAATGATGAACAGTTTCAATTTAATTTCCCCTCGATATTTCGAGCACTTCAGCCTTTAAGAGTTAAAAGAATTACAATTACCTTGATTTCCCTCCAGATTACGACGGCTATGATCTTGATAATGATCGTTCAAACATCAAGGATTTATAAACAGTCAATAATAAATTATTATTATTATTATTGGGTACCATTAGTGAAAACGTTTTACTTTTAAATTAAATCATTACACCCATAATACCTGTCAAATTTTATTTATATTATCAAAATACACAATTAAATAATAAATGAAAGATCAAACAATACTTTATTGGAAAACACAAATAATTTTTAATTATTAACTAGAAATATAGTACCTACTTGAAATTTAAAACTTTCACTTAACAAGGAAATGTCACAACATTACTTTTTTAATTTTATTTTAATTGTCAAGTTAAGTTTATAATCCGGATTAATTAAAAATTTGAAAAAAATAAATAATAATATTTCGATTGCAATAACAATAAGGGAAGTTATTTAACCTTTTTCATGTGCCAAATAGATTTAATTATTTCTTTATAATTAAAACAGGTTACAGACGTCTACTTTCACTAGACCTAATTATTAGGAAGTCTTTTTAAAAGTTCTACCTTTTACAACTTACCTAAATAATTTCAATTAACACAAAATTCAAAACATCACGTAATACACTAATGTCCTAACCACGTAACAAAAATTTTATTCGTATAACTTAAAAACAGTCACACATAATCAGCCATTACAAAATTTAACTCGCAGATTACTACATTCGGTCTACACAGCTCCACCTTTCGCAGCAACGTCAAAACCTCGACATCCGCTGGTTTTTAAATTACAAAATTGCTTTCAATTAATAATCATGGTGTTTGTTAACAAACCTAACACTTCCTCTTGAATTAACTTTTGAAAAGGTTTACACTGATCAGAACAACCAATTTAGAATCAAAATGAATCACGGAATATTTTTTGATTTTTTTCCCGAAAGTGGTTGGTGGCCAATCATTTTTGCAACTATATTTACAGTAATTATAAGTATAAGGTAATCTCGTAATCGTTTTAATATACAATTTATTCACGTTAAAAGTTTTAATATTTCAGAATGTATATGGGTGGGCCAGAGTGTACATCTCAAAATAAAATAAATGGTAAAATTGTACTCATAACCGGTGCATCTGGAGGTCTGGGATTGTCAACGGCCAAACAACTTATATCTAGAGGTACTACTTATTTTTATTTATAAAATTTAACTAACTTTATTTATATTTCAGGAGCTCATATTATATTGGCATGCAGAAATAAAGATAAGGGTGAGGATGCGCTTAATGAAATTCGTCAACTACATTCTAACGCAACGGTCGATATTAAATTATTGGACGTTTCATCTTTAAGTGACATACGTAAATTTGTTGAAAACATTCAGAGCGAATATGAGCGTATCGACATTCTTATTAATAATGCAGGAATTATCTTTTATCCCTATCAGATAACAGAAGAAGGGTTCGAGTTAACCATAGCTACCAATTATTTGGGACCATTTCTTTTGACGCACTTATTATTACCATTATTAATCAAATCCGATAACGGTCGGATTATAAACGTTAGTGCATTGGCCCACTATTCAGCAACCATGAATTTAGAAGATCTGAATAGCCAAATTGATTTTAAGGCTGGGCAGGCTTTTGGTCAATCGAAACTTGCTCTAGTTATGTTTACCCGTCACTTTTCAAAATTACTGAAAGGTAAATTTAAATTTTTATACTGTTTTACGATTAACTTTGTTTTTGTTTAAGATACAAACATAACAGTTAATGCACTTCATCCAGGATTAGTACGTAACACTGACCATATGCGATACTCTACCATGATGACATCGCTAACAACCAAGATATCTGTGTGGCCATGGATGTGGCTTTTCATGAAAACCCCAAAGCAAGGCAGCCAAACAATAATTTATCTATCAATAGAACCTTCTTTGAAAAGAGTTACAGGAGGATATTTCAGGTAATACAATTTAATTACTTCATCATTACTGCTACTGCATTGACTATAGACTCCGTTGTTATTGATTTTAGAATAGACGAGTATACTTCTGAAGCGATATTTTATGTTACAGCAAGCAATGCCAAAACAGAGTTGAATACTTTTTATTAAGTTGAATTTAGTCAGTTGCAAAATAGTTTTAGTGCATAGGCAAGTTATATTTTCGCAATAAACTTTGTTCAATACCCCTGAATATTCTGAAAGGGAAATTTGAAAATATTCAAGAAAATCCACAGAAATCATGAAAATTGTTAGAAAATCTTAAGGTAATCCACGAGGTAAAGCTTAAAATTTAAGCTCTTATCAATTTATTACCCAAGTAGTAAATATGTTTACTATTTGCAAAGTTAACATTAAAATTGAATTACTAAATTAACATTATGAATTTTTGATTGAAAAAATTGGTACAAAAAATATAGGAATAGGTACGAGTATAAACAAAATGTTATTTCTAGTTTGGCGGTAAATATAATACAAAGCAACAATAATAAAGCAGGTCACGGCTTTAAAAGATATTTATTCTCGATTGTACAACATAAATAAACTTGTTCTGCATGGGTGTAACAATGAAAATAATTAGAATTTCATTGTTTAATTAATTCATTGATTTTTAAATTTTAATATATTATGTAATACGAGGTATGTTTAAAATGGAACGAGACTTTTTTTTCTCAGAAATTGTTTATTTAATTATTAAAGGTGACGTTGTTCCCTTCAAAGTAATCCTCCTCTGATATAATGCACTTTTGCCACCTTTTTTTCCAATCCTCAAAACACTTTCGAACGTTTCTTTTGTATCGCGTTGAGCTCTTGCCACGATTTTTGCTTTATCATCTCTATAACTTCGAAACGTTGTTCTTTTCATTTTTGGAAAAAGAAAAGAGTCGCATGGGACCAAATCAGGCAAATTAGGAATTAATAGAGAAGCGTGAGCTGGTGCGTTATCATAAAATTAATATAAATGGCGTAAAACTTCAAGGTAATACCCCTTATTTACCGTACGACCTGTTGGTAAGAATTCATTAATGCACTACTACACCTTTGTAATAAAAAAAACAGTAAGATGAACCTTCACTTTTGATGGAGCTTAACGTGCTTTTTCAGGCCTTGGCTCATCAGTAGTCTTCCATTGAGAATATTGGACCTTTGTTTCTACGTCGTAGTCGTATACCCATGTTTCGTCACCTGTTGTGATGTGTTTGAGGAAGTTTAGGTCCTCAGCAACTTCAGCTAACGGTTTCTCAGAGGTGTTTTTGCGGTTCAGTTTTTGTTAAAAATTCAACAATTTTGGAACGAATTTAGTTGCCACTCGTCTCACGGAATGAGACAAAATCCCGCCGCAATAACATTAGTGTTGGCATTCTTGTCTTGCTTTTTCCTGTTCTCAAATAAATATTAATTATTTTATAAATGCAAAACTTGTTTTTTGTGGATTCCCTTCGCACCCCGCACTTTCAGATCCACCCTGAAACGAGTTTCACCTTTTTCGAGTTGTACCTTTGGCGAGTTCTTTCGGCTATATAGAATTTTGTGGATGGGTTTAAAGCGAAACATTGCTTATCAACGTTTATTGCTAGCTAATGCACAAACTGGTCGCCCAGAAGTAAGAAAAAAGAAATATCCCTTTGTTGTGGCTTGCTTGTGGCAATCAAGTGGCAGCCATTGTTCAAGAATATGAAAATTATAAGGTTCTTGCGACGAATTGCGTTCGACGATTGCGGCTCGGTGGGATTTTGGTTCTGCGGAATTGTGGTTCGGCGGTATTGTAATTCGGCGGAATTTTGGTTCGGCGGGATTGTGGTCCGGCGGTATTATGGTCCGGAGGGATTTTGGCGGCGGGATTATGGCCGCAAGATTGTGGCAGCGGGATTTTGTCCTAGACCGCTCATTTCAAGTTTAATTTAGTTTTAAAAATTGCATTACATGACCCAATCGAGATTCCAACTTCTTCTGCGACCTCTCTAATAGTGATTCGGCGATTTTCAAGAACCATTTCGTTTACTTTTCCAACGTTTTCGTTAGTAATTATTGATGTGCTTGGACGCCCACACTTGGCATTATCTTCCACGTCTTCAAGACCCTCTTGAAAACGTTTGTATCACTCATAAACTTTTGTTTTTGACGTAGTCTGTACGCCAAAGGCCTTAGCCAACATTTCCAACGCTTCACTACACTTAAATCCATTTTTAACACAAAATTTAATACAAATTCTTTGATCCGTCATTTTTATAATACAGTCAAAACTCTCTAATTCGAATTCTCATAATGCATTAAAATGTATTCGAATTAGAGGGAGTTCGAGTTAGAGAGTAAGAAATAAAATAGGAAAAAATAATAAAAATGTTATAAAACTTATAATAACAGAGTACATATTTATCAAGTTCTGATTGTGTCAGCGTCTTTTCGTATCAAATAGATACCGTGGGTTTAAAGAACCCTGTTGAACCTTAACCCTGTTGTAAATGACCCATACAGAAACAATTAAAAAAAGTTCTATGGGTCTCTATAGGTTTCAATACTGGGTAGTGTCGCAGGCATTCTCCTACAGAATCCCATATAAATACACTCCTATAGGATACCCATAGATTCCCATAGAAAAGATCCACGCATGATATTCTATACAGGTAAATCCCCATAAGAATGAAAATGTTTTTAGGCGTGCTTTATACTTTTCCTATATAATCCCATAGAAAATACAGGGAGGCATGGCCAATAGGAGAACATCAAGTATAACCTTACTTTCCCGTGTATATTTCGAAATAACGTACGATGCTAAATATTCGTCCTGCTGATTTTGGTTGATTTCTGTCCCACGTTATATTCTTCTTGGCCTTAAAAATGCCTTAAAAGAGGCTTTACGGACGGTAATCTGTAATAATCATTGTTGGTTATGTTGTAATTTACTTTTTCAATAATTACCTTTATTTCCTTCAACAGTCGAACTGAGCACTTTGAAGTTTAAGTATTTTTAAAATTTTAGTAAATTTATAATATTAGGCACTTTTACATCGAACCGAAACACAATAGCAAACAAGGCACAGCAACACAATGTTGTTATTATAATCCTGGAAACCACAGAATAGATAATAATACCGAGTTCTCTCGATCCTCTCTTTCGGAAACAAAAAACACCACCCAATCAGAACGTACTTGTTCGAATGTTTTGAGGAGAGATCTGAATTCTATCGGGAAATACCTATAAGTTATATTTCACTTTTGTGGGATATTCCTTATACCAATACATTCAATTTAGGAAACCAATAGAAACCCACAGAACCACATACGAAACAAATTCGTAGGGAATTCCTTATAGGTGTCTTATCAAACAAACCCATAGGATCCTATAGACCCCACACAAACCAGTACAAACCCATAGAAACCCCTATGGTGTTCTATGTGTTTTCTAAAGGTCATTTTTAACAGGGAAGCGTGTATTACATAAGGTTTGTTCTTTTTAGATGAACTAGTGCAGCACTTGCACTGCACTAGAATTTGACAGATATGTGACAGAACTGAAAAGTGCAGAGTAGTGTAAGTCAGTGCAAGAGTACAGCGAAGGATAAAAAGAACGCAATAGTGCAGAAATAAACATGGTGGATTTAAACCATAGATGTTTATATAGAAGGCCTTCTATATAAACATCTATGATTTAAACATGGCAGGCATATTGACATTTGAAACGTCAGACGACGAAGAAATTGTAATATTACCACCGCCCGTGTATATAGAACCTGATATAATTAAAGAGAATGAAGGTAGGATAATATTATTTTATATAGGAAGCGTGATAGGAAGTGAACAACTAAAAACTTAGAAATCTAACCTAAGAATTGTATTTTAGATCACGACGAATTACGTATACTACATCCAGTATTCGGACTAGTTCAACGAATTGAACACTTCAGAATAATGAATTACGTAGAAAACATTGTATCCAATTATTATGAAATATATTTTATAATGCATTTTCGCATATCACGAGAGAAAATATTTGATCGTATAAAATGCATTATTCCGTGATGTTGCAGATAGGTTTGACGTGACCATAAGCACTTTACACATCATAATCAGAATAACTGATTTTATATTGCTGCTGGCACCAACTATTATTAAATATCCAACATTAGCCGAAAAAGAAGCGACCGCAACATTTCATAGAAAAGGCAAAGGATTTCCTGGTAATACCTATAATTCTGTTTTAAAATAAATAATTAAAATATTCTGTTTTAGGTGCTCTTGATGGTTAACATATTATAATTGACAAACCATTGCAAGATCCAGATTCGTACGTGAACCGTAAACAATATTTCTCGTTACATGTACAAGGTACAGTGGACCATACAATGAAGTTTATAGATGTGTTTATCGGATATCGTGGTTCCGTTCACGACGCAAGGGTGTTTGAACATTCTTTTTTGTCTAATGATCTAAATGAATTAAATAAGACATTCTGATTTATTATAAAATTGATTTTATTACTACCTAAATAAATAAAGCAAATCATACATTACAAATTTATAGCTTAAATAATCTATAACGTGGAATAAATTTAAAAAGCTAAAATCAACCTACATAATAAAAGTTGCTTTAAATACAGAGCTTTTGTATTTTACTCGTAACGTTAATTAGCATTTCCTCTACATTTGATGTTATAAATACGATTATTCGGACGTCAGAGCCTCATTAGTATTATACAGGTGAGGTTTACATATGAGTATGAAAGGCTATAAATTGCAATTCACTAACCCTAAATAATAGGAAACATGTGGTTAAAAATAATGCAAATGTTAGTTAAATAATCGATAAACATGCTACTACAATTTTTCGATCTTTGTTTTTCTACACCCTTCACCAGCTAAAATGTCTTTTAATGTCTGGCAATACAGTTGCTTCCAAATCTTTTAGATTTTCTAAAATTTCTGTAATTTTGAAGTCTTTATTACTGTGGAGTATTGACTGAACTTCAACAACATCCTAAAATAATAATTAGTAAATTAATATAGGACCCTTATATCACATGTAAGTAATTACCTGCTGCACAAATCTCTTCGGTGAAACTAAAATACCTTGCTGTAATTATTTACCAACAAACTTCTGTAAAATGGAATAAATATAGCTACTGTTGGATTTGTAAATCTTACTCCCCTCTATCTTACTTGTCCAAAAAAATTTCCAAAGAATCCTGGTTAAACGTTCTAGGAAACATGTTCTTGAAACCAAAAACTTTAATGTTACAATAAATGTCAATAAAGCTCTGAAAATTGCAAAATGTAAAACATTAATTATTTACATTAGAATAATTTTATAAATTACTTCTAGCGTAGTAACCCAATTTGTTATGGTTGGTAGCGTGAACTTCCTTTGGGCCTCCCATTCCTGTTTGTAGCGTCATTGTCATCTTTTTAAATATATATCGTCTCAAACAATTTATCGAAGAAGTCGATTGCAGTTTGTTTTGCTTTTGGTTCCAACTTTAACGTTTCACCATTACACTCTTAGGTCGTTCCTAAATAAAATAATAAATTATGTTTTTATTTTTTATTGTTAAAATTTTCATTCATCAGAATTTGCCATGTTCGGCTAACTCTATAATGTTTTAACTTTGAGGTTAAATGGTTTTTAGTTAGTTAAATACATATTTATATTTTGATAAATAAATCATATTACCTTTCGATTCACACGAAACATTTCCATGTGTATCAACTAGAATGTTACCACTTTTATCCTTAACGATTTCACATTGATCTTCCATTGTAAAGATTATAAATTTTTAAACTTCGCGCTAAACTCGTTGACAGATACCTTGCACTTTTTGAACTTGCTCTGAAGCTGGTGTAAGTAGTGCAGTGAACTGGTGCAAAAAGTGCAATTGCACTGCTAAAAAGAACAGCGACACTGACGTCACTCCTAGAACTATGACGTTACTTCCTGCTAAAAAGAACGCTTTAGTGTACACTTTTTGAACTAGTGCAAGTAGTGCAGCTAAAAAGAACAAACCTATTATCACATTTTGATCACATTTTTGTCAAACAAAAAGTAGCGCGTGTCAACTTTCGTTCAACTTTTCATTCAACTTTTGAATAATCATGCGTATTGCTGCAAATCTATGCTTGTGCCAACCTAAATTATTATTCGAGTTACTATAGTATATAAATCCTGATAAATATGTGGTCATTGGTATTGGCTACACAAATTGCCTGAAGTATTTCTAAATTTAGCTGCCAGCTTCACCACAAACATATCCCCACCCAAAAATATTCATCAAACTTTGGTTCAATTTTAACCAAATGTTTGACAAGAAAGTTGAACGAAAAGTTTGATAATGTAATACACGCTTTATTCTTCAAGATACCTACATCATACGCCGAGTCACACTCATTCAAATGAAATTCGATTTATAGAGTGACAAATTACATGTAAATTGAGATCAAATGATTAACATTTGATTTGATTTAAAGAGAGTTCGAATTGAGAAATTCGATTTAGAGAATATTTCGAATTAAAGAGAGTTCGATTTAGAGAGTTTTGACTGTAGTAAATAATCTAAAAATCGTCGATCGTCAAAATTTTGCCGTAAACAATAAAACACAAACTACACATCAAATGTCTGAAAATTGATATGTATAATATGTTATGGAAAAAGTATGTAACTGGAAAATGTATACATTTACCGGTAAATGTGTATTCCACGGGAGTTGGTAAGAGTGCGTTGACCGTTGAATAATGTAAAAGATGACAGCGTTATCTTTACAATTACCGGTAAATGTACACATGCAGTGGCGCAGCCAGGAATTTGTTATGGGGGGGGGGGGCTAAAGGATGCGAGCTGGGCCAAAAGCGTGCGCCCCAGGCAAAACATTTTCTGAAAAAGGGGCGTGGTCAGCTTATTTTTGAGTATACTTATTGTGTTACCACTGTTACCTATCTTAAATTAAAAGTCGAACACAAAAATATTTTAATTTAAAAAAATTTTTCATTGCACCGGTAAAAATACGACTATGATCATTAAAAAAAGATTATCATTAATAAAAAGGAAGAGTGTCTGGGGGGGGGGCTATAGCCCCCTAGCCCCCCCCCTTGGCTGCGCCACTGTACACATGTGAACATGTACCTTGGTAAAAGTGAGTCGACGAATGCAGTTTGTTATAAACAGAATCAATATTACAATTTAGAAAAAAAGATATATAACTAAATATTTTCGAAATGCTACAGTAGCAGTCCGTGCTGAAATATAGATTAATTTAATTATTATTGCTGCTTTTAGTTTTCAATTGCTTCAAAAGTTTGTTGTATTGAAGCTTAAAATTAAGAAAATAAACTTATTGTAAAGTCTCAATATACTTTTCCCAACATCACTTGGTACATGTGCATAAAATATTCCTAATTCTATTGGGAAAAGTATATTTTGTATGTACATTTGTTATGAGCGTCAGCATAAGTGTGCATTTATTGGAAAATGTAAACTTTTACCGGTATACGTACTTTTTCTGTAACATTATACATTATACAATTTCAACCCAATCTGAAGATAGTTTGGTGGCAAGTGACTCCATGCCGTCGTCCAGAAGATTTAATATACAGGGAAATAATAACCGTACCATTGTTATAAATGTAAATAAGAATAATAAATGCTAAATTTTCAAATGTCAGATCCTAGTGACTGCATGGTAAAAGTTTTACAGGGCAGCTGTCAATTTTACAAGTCATAGCTTGTAAAAGTCAGTGGCGCAGCCAAGGGGGGGGCTAGGGGGCTATAGCCCCCCCCCAGACACTCTTCCTTTTTATTAATGATAATCTTTTTTTAATGATCATAGTCGCATTTTTACCGGTGCAATGAAAAATTTTTTTAAATTAAAATATTTTTGTGTTCCGACTTTTAATTTAAGATAGGTAACAGTGGTAACACAATAATTATACTCGAAAATAAGCTGACCACGCCCCTTTTTCAGAAAATTTTTTGCCTGGGGCGCACGCTTTTGGCCCAGCTCGCATCCTTTAGCCCCCCCCATAACAAATTCCTGGCTGCGCCACTGGTAAAAGTGAAGTTTCAATGCTCGTGTTGTGATAGTTTAAATGACGTTTACGAATGGGTAACAAATAAAAAACTTATCTCATTCGTTAACTACTTACACAGAGCAAAATTCGAAAATTCCCATTTCATTTTGAACATAATCTCATTTAGACATTAAAATATTAAATTTCTGTGGTCTGATTTTAAAAGAACCAATGACAATTTTGTTGATTTTGTAGCCAATATACTTTTTTAGATGTCTTCTGTCATTGTTAGAAAAGTCAATGTTGTATCTTTTATATGGTCCTGGAATAATCGATAATTTTCATCGTAGGTCTATTATTATAATCGGCATTCCCAACCCGGTTTAAGCAGCCGTGGGGTCTTAATGTCCGAGCCTTTCTCGGAAGAGAAAGAGGCCAATAGTCCAGGAGTGGAATGAAAGGCTAATGAAAAAGAAGTAGGTCTATGGCAATTAGGTTTTATTATAGGACAAAGGCAAAAAACACCATAATCTTTAGGCAGTGATAACTCAAAACTACCTTTTTGATTCAAGCCACAGCCTCTTCATCCGTTTTTCTTCGACTTCATATTTCTTTTTTCTGCATTTTGGCTTAGTTACATTTTTTGTTTTGTTTACCTTTTTGCTACTTTTACATTTGTCTATTATTTCTTTTACGACGGATATGTTGTGCCCAGACCCATATACTGAGAAACTAAAATAGTGGCCACATTTCCGTTCATAGTTTTCTTAGTAGCGAAGTATCTTGGTGGTTTGCCAAGGGACGAAAGTTAGAATCAATTTGCGCATGCTTAAACTATGTAATGCCTCAATGTCTTTCGTACTGGTATCTAATTTTAATGAAACTAGTACCAGGAGTATAGGTAACATTTATGTATGTAAAACAAACTTATTACCTTTAAGAGATTAACTGCTTGATGTGATTAAGCCTGTAAATGCGGATTTTCAATCTCAATGGTGAAAGGCGGACCGGTAAACATTTAGCCGCCTGCGTACGTAATAAACACCGGCCAGGTGCGTCCCCTATAAGCATGTGAAATCTCTTAAAGTGATTGTTTCAATAGAAATAATTTAGAATGTTTAGAAAAAAAATTATGAAAATAATAAATGAAATGTCAGCTATATGAGCCATACAATAATACTTAGTTGTGATTAAGGATGTTTGAAGCTCAAGCAAAAATTAACCAATGATAGCATGTCGTTGTGTGAGACTATCAAGCATTTTCAAGAAATTTAAGCTGGTGCCTACATATTGAAGGAATTTCTCATTTTTTAGTTTAGCTTGAAATGAGCTTTAGCATATTTTACGTTCTAGGCAAATGCTTTGCTCACTTGGACTTAGCTACGTTGTTGTTAAAACTTAATTTCCTTTTCTTGAGTTCAATAATAACGAAGCTAGCCTGCAAAAACAACAAAGTCTATTTTTTTAGAAAATTACTTTTTATAAAAGCCATTTCTTTTGTTTAAGTGATTGTGCCTTGAAAGAACCTTCAGAATTAGCCAGAGATGATAATTTTGCCAAGCAGTTATACGAAGTAACATGTTCCATGTGTAATTTGGATGGTCCAGCAATCTTCGAAAAATTAATCAAAGAGAAAGGTGAACTGGAGAAGGCGAAAGAAGAGAAAACAAAAAGTTTACAAACAAATTTCTGTTTATAAATAAATAAAATTTTGATCTCTATTAATAAAATTACGATTTTAATCTGGTCCATTTTTCACTAACGGCCCATAACCATTTAGCAGTATCCATATCTCTAGCAGGAGTGGTTACTTCGGTTTCTTCATTATTACTACAAAATCAGATTATGAATTAAAAATAGGTATAAATGTAATCATTAGGTAGGTACCAAAAATATTTGCCAGTAACTTCACTTATATCAGGATCAAGAGCAGCATATATCACAGGTTGAGCACCTTGAGCCGGACCTTTGATAAAAGGCCAAATAAAAGGTTTTATTAGTATGGTGGCAAACCAACTGTTATAGAAACTCATGTGACGAATAATTGCAGTATCTACAAGTCCCGGATGGACCGCATTCACCGTTACTTTAGTACCTAATAATTAAATTCGATTATTGTTTTGATAACAAATTGAAATTTTAAATAATATGAATATTAATCACAAAGATTACCAGATAACCTATTTGCAAGCTCCTTTGTAAATAATATATTTGCCAATTTGCTTTGAGCATAAGCTTCTCCAGGTTCGTATGCTTTTTCACTATTTAAATCTTCCTTGTTTATTTTTCCCCTTTTATATGCAATACTAGAAACATTCACAATTCTACTAGGTGCTGAGGCCTATTTACATAAAACATTAAATTAATCACAACTGTCAGATAATAATTACCTTTAATTTATCCAACAATAAATTTGTTAAAATAAAGTGACCCATATGATTAACACCAAGTTGCATTTCAAATCCATCTCGAGTTTTAAAACCCTTAGGTGTTCTCATTACTCCAGCATTATTAATTAAAATATCTAACCTCTCTTCGTCTTCATTAAATTTTGTAACAAAATCTCTTACAGATTGCAAAGACGCTAAATCACATTGACGACAGTACACATATTTATTTTTTGAATCCAAAACAATTTTTGTTCTTGTCTGAAATATTTAAAAATTAATATACATCTTGAATTGCTTTGAATAAAGAAAGTACCTCTTCACATGTTCTCATATTACGACAAGCTAAGTAAACTTTTGCTTCTCGCTTAGCTAGTTCAAGTGCAACTTCTTTTCCAATTCCTGTGTTAGCTCCTGTTATAATTACAACTTTTCCTTCCAGAGGTACATAACGTGAATATCGTGGACCTCCTACGAATTCTCTGCAACCAACAAGATTGTAATTTCCATGAACTGGATTATTATACTAATCTACTTTATTAAAACTGCACCACCAATAACAGCAGTTGCACTGCTCAAGTACAACATAGCCTTTGGTATTTTAAGATTACTAAACCAACTCATATTTTCAGTTTTAAAATACAGAACTTTTAAAACCTAGGGTGATCTAACCTAACAATTGAAATTTGAAATCAAATTATAAAGCTGTGTTTAAATTAGCATGATTTTATGTAAGGCTAGGGCTACGCTTGCGACTAAATTTCTACAGATATCCATAAAAGCCTATTTGATTAGCGTAGAAAGTAAGTCATTATCAAACGCGCGCGTTACTACAAAACGAAGCGTCAGCCGAGTTTTACAAACACGCAAGTACTATAATGAAATGTTTTCAGATGTGTAACATTTGATCTTATTGTCTTATTATATTATAATATCATCATTAGATGATATTGATAGCAATATTTGATCTTTTACAGCATTTCTTTTTAAAGAGATGATGAAAATAAAAACACAACAAATTTACTTTCTAGTGAGTAAAAGTAGCTTATTGTATAATTCAAATCAGTGTAGAAAGTAAAATTTTACGTAACGACAATAGATAAAATAATGTAAGCACTCAAATGGTAACACGTTTGTAAAAAACGACAGTTTACGATTTTCGGTTACTGTCAGTTAATGGATACCGCGAATTTAACTTTTTCTTAAAGACCGTTAGGAAGAGGGCAATTTTCTGAGCATTAAAAAGAATTATTGCGGATTATCCAGTAGTTTTCGAGAAAACGGCAATTAAAAATCAAAATTTTACATACGTATTTTAGATAGGGATAAAACCACTGTTAGATGACACTGTGACATAACATGTTCAGTACACTGACAAAACTATCTTCAGTATAATATTATGCAATAATTAATTGAAAAGTTTTGAAATTTGATTTGAACATTTGTTTGAGCTTACTGTTGAACCTGCGAAGAGTCATGTAAAATTTAAGGATGGAAAATTTCATTATCTTGGAAAAAATGAGCACTTGAATGGTTTTTGCATATAACTCGCTATTTATTAATATTATCGAGAAAATAGTGGTAATCAAAATTAAAAAGCATTAAATTCCCTACCAGAAAGGTACAATTATTTTTATTTGTAAAATAAACATTTCAAGAGGAAATATGTAATATGAGTTGGTAAACCAAATTCACGAATTTAGAAAATTTTCTAATGCAATTATGGTAGTTTATGGCGCAAGTAAGGAATATAAACATTGAAATTCATGCAAAAATTATGGAAAAAATCATTACAAGATTTTCGATTGACTGTTTCTATAAGGTAATCCTCCCCCTTGGCGTGCTTTCATTTCATACAAGTATTTTTGGGTATAAATTGCAATCAAAATGGCGGATTTACTTAAACAGTGAAATTTTGAGCCGCTGCACGATTAGAAACATTCCTGAAGCTGATAATTCCTGAAGCGGCTCAAACTCAAAAATTATGAATCTACAAAGACGGGATTTTTGTTTTTAAGTTAAATTCTGCTATAATTAACAAAATCCTATTTTAAATAAATTTATAATAATAATATTATGTTGTTGCTGTGGGCATAACTGTGGGCGGCACCGTCAAGTAAAACAAGAGTTGCACCTATTTACTTCGAGCACACGCGCCGTCAACAAAATAAGCAATTCATCGACTTTTAGAAGCAAAATCAAATATTTACATTTGATCATTTCGCCTTAGGTCAGTTTCTTTATTTTAATGTTAGTTTTCAAATTCTATAACAATTTTGATTGTAACTATGAAAATCTGGGGTCTCAAAAAATGTGTTATATTTATATACGTAATTAAATGGTTCAAGTGCACTTATTTTCTAGGATGGTGGACTTTTTGAAGGTTCAACAGCATTAAGTTCAAACAACCGATTATACCAAATTTCAAAACTTTCCTATTTATTTCCGTCTATTTAGCTTCGTTGCCTGGGCTATTAACTACAATAATAAATTGTTATTGATATTTAAGAAAAATATGTTGCTAAAGCTCTCCTGTATAAGTCAAGATATAACTGGTTTCATCCCAATTTCAAAAATTACAAACTAACGTTTGCGTTCCCATTTTAAATATAATTAACAGAAGAATTATTGTTATAAAGAATGATTTAATTAGGAATTATAAATTTTGAGCGATGATGACATTTCAAATTACGCGGAAAAAAATGAATTAAAATTTTGCAATATTTTTCTGAAGGCTAAATATTAAAATATTTAACATCTCTATTGAAAATATGTAATAATATGTTTAAATCGTATCGTAGAAATATGGCATCCCAAACAGATTAATTTACACTTAATTGAAGGAATAAAATTGTAAACAATTATTGACTTTTTTTTATTAACTTAATGCATATTACTTAAATAGTGACGCAGTCGATAAAACTTTGTATTAGCATATTAAAATTTCAAAACTGTAACACTAACCAATAGTTTTAAATGTAAGGCATAGTAGTGAATACATCAGTAGCTAATAAATTGTTATGTTTGATTTGAAACAATACGTGCCATTGAAAAATACCAATCAGCAATGGCCACAAATTATTTCCATCATTATATGTAAGTAAAATATTTAATATTAAGCTACCTGCATATTTAAAACTTTTTATAATCTTTCAGCTTGCCTGGGAACGTTCAGCGCTGGGACGCTTTTTGCTTGGCCATCGCCATCAATCCCAATACTTATTTCAAATTCGTCGCACATAAATACTTTAACAATTGAAGAAGTATCATATTTTAGTGTAATTCCACCAGTTGCATCGGCATGTGCGTCCATATTTGTTTCAATTTTAGTGGACATTCTTGGAAGAAAAAGAATGTTAATGCTGGTTGCAGTTCCCCAATTTATATCTTGGATCTTAATTGCCGGAGCTGAAAACATTTATGTAATTTATGCTTCGAGAATTTTAGCTGGAATTTCAGAATCTATTCTTTTTGGATCTCTTCCTACTTACGTGGGTGAAATTTCTGAACCCCACGTAAGAGGTTCATGGGGAAACCTTGTGGCCATAAGTATATATTTTGGACAGTTTATGGTAAATTTAATTGGAGCTTATTGTAACATACGAACAACTGCCATTATTTGTGGCTGCATGCCAATTATTCACATTATTTTAATGTCATTCTTACCAGAAACACCCTACTATTTAATTATGAAAAATCGAGACGACCAAGCTCAAATTTCTTTAAAAACTTTGAGATGGTCCTGGAATGTAGATAAGGAGTTTGCAATATTGAAGCACGACGTTAAAAGACAGTTATCAGAGGCGGGTAGTTTTAAAGAATTGTTTACAATACCAATTAACAGAAAAGCTTTATTAATTTCTATGGCCATTCGTGGTTGCCAGCAGTTAAGTGGACTTGCCGCTTTTGCCGTTTATACTCAACATATTTTCCATCAAGCTGGAACTCATTTGCCTGCGTCAGTATGTGCAATAATATTTACATCCGTAATGGTGGTATCTAATGCCGCCTTTGCATTTGTTGTGGACAAGTTTGGAAGAAAACTATTAATGACTTTTTCGTGTGGCAGTTGTTTTGTTGTCCACATAATTGTAGCAACCTTCTTTTATTTTGATCAGGAGCTTGAAGCAAATGTGGCAAATATTAAATGGATACCATTAGCAGGAATGCTGCTCTATATAATTTTGTGTGCTTCGGGTTTAGGAATTATACCAACTTTAATGTTAAGTGAGCTGTTTTCCGCCAGTATAAAAGCTAAAGCAATGTGTGTTCTCAATATATGCTACGCGCTCTACGTACTGTTGGTTTCAAAAATGTATCAGACTTTATCTCATAATTTTGGTATGTACATACCATTTTACATATTCGGTGTTTGTTGTTTTGTTAGTGCACTATTTTCATATTTTTGCATTCCCGAAACTAAAGGTAAAAGTTTGGAAGAAATACAACAAACTTTAAAAGGAAATAAAACATAAGCAACAAAATCAAACAAATATTTGAAAATGTATCCAATTAAAATTGTTTTATCTGTTAAGAAGAAATTAATATTTGTAATTGAAATGTAAAGTTGCTTATGCACTTAATTATTGTACCTGTATATTTTTTAATTAATTAAGAGTTTTACGCTAAATATTTTATTTATTTACATGTATTTTGTAACATCGGTAATCTGAAATTAAAAGTATTATTATATTATTAGCATTGTGTTGTAGAGGAAATTTCTACTTACAAGAAAGTGTGTAGTTCGATGACCAAATCGATAATTTTGGCTAAGTTATGATCATATTGAGTTCAAATTTGAATTTTAAATTTTAAACGTAAATCGAAGTCAATGTTGATTGAACTATTGGGAAACAATCAATAAAGTCGTAACTTTATTCAATTACTTAAATAATTAAAATTTTGTAAACTTTTATTATACTCTTAAATTATTGCACATAAAACTATTAAAATTCAAAAAATAATTTTAAATAAAGTGCTACGAAAATTTTACATACTCGCAACAAAAAAATTTGGTGAAATTTGAAATGCCAACTCTAACAAGAAGAACTTGCAAATTCATAGTTCTAAAAAATATTTTTATCGGAAAACATAACGAAAGCGATGCTTTCCGAATGTCCGCTCGGCAGCCAAAGCGAAGCATTCCTAGTCAGCTCACAAATCGACTAGTAATGTAAAATCGACTGGTCGATTCTGTTACTTCTGCATGTCAAAACATTTATATTATAAAAAAATTCTATTATAAAAATTTAAGCGACGTGGGGTTCAAACTAAGGATCCCCAAACGATGCAATTATGATTCAAGCACCTAATACATTTTGCCATAGAGGGTTGCTTTAACGACATTGTTTTAATTCGTCTTATCTGACATTTGTAATCTAAACAATATTTTTTATATTTGATATAATTGATAATTTTATGTTATCCGATAAAAATGTATACTCACCTCTCCTCGAAATATGATCCGTCACTCTGGGCGCGCAGCTATATTGAAAAGCGATTTGTAAATCGCAGTAACAAATCATTTTCGATGCTCGGCCAGTAATATACTATTAATAGATAATATTAGAGAAGGTCAGGGAAGGCCTAGGTCAAGATAATAATAATAGTTCAAATTTTAAAATTGGCATAAAATTAATTGGATGGATTTAATAAGGAAAACAAGAAAATCTTAATACATAAAATCCCAGCACTCTGCTGCTCCGGCTCCTCCTCCAGCGTGTCATTTTTTGGTGAAAAAAGAAACAATCTGATTGGTCGAATTTTTTTGATTGTCGTTTTTTACCAACCGAAAAATATATTAAAATACCGACGACGGTACTCCCCCTGGGACGAGTTGCACATCAATCGAGTTTCCAACCAATCGGGTCTAGATGCCCGTCCGTGGACGGGCTTTTTGCTAGTTATAAATAATTTGATAAAAAATATATATGTTAGAATAAACTTTATTTAATTAATTAAAATGCTAAATTATGTTATTACAATGGTTATTACTGTATTTCTTACTTCCTAATTTCTGTGTTTTATTCTCAAACGTTTCCTTTTATATAGTGATTCTTAGTATTACTGCACATTACCAACTTAACGCAAGCTTAGTGATGTTTTACATACAGGGTGGCTCGAATATATTGTATTAGTCTTCTTCTCAGGTCCGCACTTGGGTGATGTCTCTTTCTATTGGTTGTTAGTTGGCTTAGGGAGTATGTCTAGCAGATCCGTACTAAGGGTATGTCTCACTCATTCTAACACGGCCATCCTGCAGTTGTCACGTCCTCGTGACCCTAAAACAAACAAAAAAAAAACACAAAAAAATTCACAAAGAAGGCTAAAACCTTCTTAACGCACATCTAAAAACATCTTAAAGCACATCTAAAAATATCTTAAAGCAGAACTGGAAAGAAAAAAAAAAACGAAAAACAAAAACCTTGTCGAGGTCACAGAGTTGACCTCAACCGGCTATGTATTCGCTAATCAGGCTCGTATTAATGCCACATTTTCTTCCTCACTTCTCATCTCAATCAACTCAATCATAACAAACTTCAACATCAACAAAGAAAAAAAAACGAAAAAAACAATAACCTTGTCGAGGTCACAGAGTTGACCTCAACCGGCTATGTATTCGCTAATCAGGCACGTATCAATGCCACATTCTCTTCTTCACTTCTCATTTCAGTCAACTCAATCACAACTTAATCACAACTTAATCGTCGCAAACTTCAACATCAACAAAAGAGAAAAAACGAAAAACAAAAACCTTGTCGAGGTCACAAAGTTGACCTCAACCGGCTATGTATTCGCTAATCAGGCTCGTATCAATGCCACATTCGCTTCTTCACGTCTTCTTATATGATTTTGCTCTATCTAGAGAAAGTATCTTCATTGTATTCTTGTTAGTCGCCATTGTTATTCAGATTATAGTCGCATTTTCGTGACACGATTTTACCGGAAAATAAAAAATTTTAAATTAGTGTTTTAAATAATATTAGATAACCAACCGGCCTGAACTTAAATGAAAAGAACAAAAGGGAAATAATAAATCATAGGCCACCACTCCAAAATAATCAACAACCAGCAACCATGCCAACAACCGGCAACCATGCTAAACAACCAGCAATCATGCCAACAACCGGCAACCATGCTAAACTAATACACAACCGGCAATAATACCAAATAATTTATAATTTCAAGAAATAAGAGTAGACAAATACTAATAAATTTTTGTTTTGTTACTTACGTTAATGCCTGATCCCATGACCAATTTAGTAATCCATTCTTCCGCTTTTCTGTTGTTCATCGTACTTCTTATCAGATTGCGTAGTGTTCTCATTAACCGTTCTATTTGACCATTACCTCTTTGGATACCTTCCGATTATATTCCCAATGAAAGGAATAGCCTTTTATTTCTCGTCCAATCCTGACCACTTATCTTCTCATTGTACACTTCGGATTCTTAGTGGGATCATTTGGTATGAGCCTTAAATCTAGTTCATAGTTTCTTACTATTATTTCAATTATGTTTTCAAATCATTCAAGTGGACTGGTTTCTCAACCTACCAATGCATCTACGACGGGGATGGTATTGTCTGGTATAATCAAAAATTCGACTTCGAAAGTAGCTTCTTGAAGCACAACTTACAGTCTACAGGTTCCCAAGGTTTCCACGTTTATTCCAAATCCTGCAAAAGTTTGAGAACATACGATCATCTTACCATTAATTTTTTTTATTCCACAAGGATGGATTATAGATTGATCTGCCCCTAGATTCTCTGACGAATCGTATCATTTGTCAGTCTACAGGACATAGTACTTTTTCCCAAGCCAATTGTGGTTCGTATTGGTAGATACTACGGATTTTTTTTATCTCATATTTGCATAACTTTCCATAGTCGCGGCTCTAACCAACTTCGTGTGCCATGTTTCCCGGTTTGGAAAATTTGTACGTAGATCATTCACGAAATTATCCCAATTCTTGTTAAACGGTGTCCAGCCATCAAAAAAAAAAATTTTTTTTTTTTTAACTATTTCCTCGTAGAGCGTTTCCTGCTTTTAGGATCATTATGTGATCGGGTACTTGAGATAGTTCCTTCAATTCAGTTTGTATTCGATCCATTCGTTTGTTTTCTATTATTTAGCCATTTAGGAAAATTAGCCATTTCCTTTTAAGAACATTTCATGCATTGTTCTAAACTTTTATCCTTTTCGTCAGGGTTTTGTTCAACATTGCTTATTGTGGTTAAACGTTTGTCAGTATCCCACTTCTGATGTTAGAATAAACTTTATTTAATTAATTAAAATGCTAAATTATGTTATTACAATGGTTATTACTGTATTTCTTACTTCCTAATTTCTGTGTTTTATTCTCAAACGTTTCCTTTTATATAGTGATTCTTAGTATTACTGCACATTACCAACTTAACGCAAGCTTAGTGATGTTTTACATACAGGGTGGCTCGAATATATTGTATTAGTCTTCTTCTCAGGTCCGCACTTGGGTGATGTCTCTTTCTATTGGTTGTTAGTTGGCTTAGGGAGTATGTCTAGCAGATCCGTACTAAGGGTATGTCTCACTCATTCTAACATATATAAAATTTTATAAATTTGAAATACAGGGTGTCCTGCGGCAAATTTCCGATTTTCAAGTGAAATACGTGAAAAACCGGGGAACATAAATTGCGCCAGCGGTTGAGGGTTTTTCTAATCCTACCCGTAAATTGCGCCAAAAATTTTTAAGGTTGACCGTAAATTGAGTCAAAAAAAGGTTGTACTATTTTAATTTATTAATTGTTTGTTAATAGGATTAGTATTGCCTAAAAATATTTTTATTTTTACACGCGATGTCACGCGATTGTGACACCGTCGGGTACACATCGAGCGTGGCTAACGAGTTTCACCCCTTACGAGTTTCACCCCTTTCGAGTAGCACTTTTGGCGAGTTTGTGCTATCTAGGGGGATGGTTTCAGCGAGTCAGGCAATCGAGAATCCACCCTAAAAACGAGTTCAGCATTTATTTTAAAATTGTTGCATAATGTTGCCTAATATAATGGGTGCGGTTACAAGCAAGGGGTTCAACATGCACGATGTGCACCCGACAATGTCACAATCGCAAAATTTTTCAATTATTTTTTAAATTTTTTCCCCATCTTTCAATCAATTCGGATTTTGGATTCAGCGCCCAAAAATCTACAAGGGTTACTTAGTTTTCTATATTACCTTAGAAATGATGCCAAAAAGGTAGATCTTTACGTAGGTTATAGGTTACTTTTTTTAAAACAATTTTTAGAACATATTATACCATTCGGTATTTATATGCCCCTTCATAAAACTGCGCCACCACTGTGGGGATTACATGATATTATAATTACCAGCAAATACACCATTGTATTACAACTTAAGCTACCCTCACCAACCGCTGGAGCAATTTACTACTTGTAATTAAGCTACCGACCAAGAAAATATTGACCGCTGACGCACTTTACATACGTCCGGGAAAACTTCGTGAAGGCGCGCTCCATAACCATATTTGTGGTGTTACAAGTGGCTCCATCTTTCATAAACCAGATGTCTCGTCCTCTGTTGAACATCACTCGACATCGAAGAGAACGCAAGAATAAATTATTGATCATTTCCAGGTATAGTTCCGAATTCACGCTTATTGCCCTTCCCTGGCCGCATTCAAAAAAGTATGGACCGATTATTCCATTCACTCTGAGGGCCACTTTAACGGTGACTTCCGGAGAATGTAGTGATTTTTCTTATTTTTTTATCAATTTCTCTGACGGACCACGATTAGTATTTCGTAAACCATGACGAAAAATAGTCATAACAATTTTCAGAGATAGCTACCGTATTCTTTTTTGACTGCCATACCAGACCCGTAGCCAGGGGGGCACCTGGGAGGCACGTCTCCCCCCTAAATGTTCAAAAATGAAGCATTTGCTTGTAACAATAAAAATTCCCGAAAAAGAAACCCCGAAAATGATACTTTTTACAAAAGGCTTTTTATAAATGCCCCCTCCCTCGAAATGAAATCCTAGCTACGAGCCTGTGCCATACACTATTTTGTGTTGTTTTCCTTATAGCCTACAGATCAACCCTAGATCACAGCAGTGTACTCGACACCCCAAGATTTCAGCTGCGGTCTCCAGTTTTTCAATTTTTAGCGCTGTAAGATTTACTCCATATTACTGGCATGCGCAAACTGGCATATAAAATAAATAATTTATATTTCAATAAACGATTAGATTGTAAATGATACGTATTCGTATTTAAAGAGTTAGAAAAAATTCTGAAAAATATATTTAAGAAAAAATTTACTATTTAAAATTGATGATCATTTTGTCGGTTTAGAGGTAAAACTCACTAATTGTAATAAGTTACATTTCTTCCAAAGATTAGTTTTGAACTAATTTTTGATTAAAAAACTAAATATTAGAGCCAAGACCTGCCTGGCTCATCATACCAAGATATTGTAGTTTTCAATTATGTGCAAGTTTATGATTTACTTCACTATGTGATTAATTTACATTTAAACGTTAAATTTGTGTAAATTTAAATTAAGGGTTGAAGAATAGTTCTTTAGAACTCATAAATCATAATACATAAAACTTACCAAAAGCACTTCTAGAGTACCAAAAGACGTTGGAAACCTTAAGAGACCAATGCAAAATGTAGATAGGATTCGAATTTCTCAATAGAATGTTCATGCTATTTTTTCAATTTAATTTATTAGGTACATACACCACATGGCACACATAGACACATATGGATGGACAAAGCAAATAAAAAAATATAAAATGAACAACTTCACAAACTCGAGAGAGCCACCAAATCCCAACACTAAGCTAGATATTCGTCAACCTTGTAAAAACAACGCTCTAAAATTATTTCTTTAATTTTACTCTTGAATACTGGCAATATTGCAGCGTTAACAATATCGGCAGGCAGCTTGTTGTAAATTCTAATTCCCATGCATTAGGCAATGCTGAGGACTCAACAGTTTATGTCCAAATCTAGTAGCACGTGCACGAACACCAAAAGAAGTGGTAAATCCAGATAAATTCTCGCAAACATACATGGAAATTACCTGTATATAGTATAGTGATTCCCAGGAAAGATCACGATTACGACACAACAAAATTGTATGAACTAAGCCAAGAATTCCTAGTCAAATGAAGTGCCTCTTTTTGCGTCGGGGGTTAAAAACAAAGGTATTAAAAACAATGTATTCTTATTTTAAATTAAAATACACTTCATTTGACTAGGAATTCTTGGCTTAGTTCATACGATTTTGTTATTTCGTAATCGTCATCTTTCCTGGGAATCACTATATGTATGTACATATGAACAAGACAGAGGCAAGATACCCAAATCCCAAAAAATAGGCTTACATGACTCCAATGCACCCACACCGATCATACACCGCAAAACCACTACTCGTATAGCAATAATAATAGCACCCATGGTTCTGCAAGCACTTGAATAATATTCTAATGGGGTGCTAATCTTACTAGATACGTAGCTCATAGATCAAACTTGGACTTTAGATCACAGCAGTAAAAGTCGGCACGACCAAGCATTAAACCGCGGTTTCCCGCTTCTTACTCCTCCATTGAAGGATTTACACCACACTGCTTCAACTGAATCTATAATTAATAATTTTAATTAAAAATTAACGAGTTAGAGTTAACTAAACTTAAAAAATAAAAAGAAAACAATAAACGTCTAATGAGGACTTATGATATTAGTCCAGATAGATTCTGTGTGGAAATAACTCGAAAATGAATGTTTTTGCTGAAACTCTTTAATTTTGCAGTTTTACATATACAATGGTAGCATTTAGACCGAGCACTCAGCAAAAGGATTTTGTGTGATATTAATAAAGAAGGCTTCAAGACATGGAACTGAAAGCGAGAAGATCATGGTTTCAAACTGCTAAAGATAGAGTGACTTGGAGGAAGTTAAGAGAGGTTTGTGTTCAGCAGTGGACAAAAAACTGAGAAGAGAAGCTGAGAAGAAGACCGTTTTTTAATATTTGACAATTTTTGTAAATTTTTGGGTTCAGATGAAGCTAATATAAAGCTTCGAAATTAATCACTATAATATAAAAGTTTTATTAATATTATTATTTAGTTTCATGTAATTACGACGACAGCAAATTCGCCGACAACAAATACGACAGTAAATAATGCCGACAAATAAACTCTCCTACGCAAAAATCAACAAAAATGTTTTATTAAAATATAACTTAAACCTACACTACCCTAGAGAACAGTTCTATGATTTTGCTAAAAGGATATCTTAAACCTAACTATAACCTACCGAATAATATCTAATAATAAATTTAAAAAATTAAATCTACTCTAAGCTCCGGAACAGAATTATGTCTTGGCACGAAGCTCATATTAACCTCAACTTAAACCTCTTCTATGAGTAGTTAACTATAGATAACCGCATCTATAGTTTAAAATTTTTTTAAATGTAATTATGGTACCTTACAGTGTAAATTAGAAATATAAACATTAAAATTTGTGTGTCATCTAAAAATTCCGGCAAAAAAAAACAAAAAACGTTAACCGATTATTCAATTGGCTGTTTCCATGACGTTAGCCCCGCCCATGGAGTGTTTTTATTTTATACACGTATTTTTAGGCATACATTGCATTCAAAAATAGCGAATCTGCTAAGACAGTGAATCTTTGAGCTGCTTCTGCCATTAAAAACATCCCGGAAGCGGCTCGGCTCCAACTCGAAAATGACGGATTAAAAAAAACGGGATCTTTGAGTAGCTCCACTCATTAAAACATAGCACCTTTAACAGGCAGAACTTGAAAATTACAGGTTTAGAAAGGTGGGATTATTGTTTTTAAGTTAAATTCTGGAGCCACTTCAAAATATTGGAGTGGCGTAACGGACTACAAGTCTAAGACGTGATGATGATGATGATGATGAAGTTAAATTCTGCTATAATTAGATATTGAATAAATTCCGCTTTAACACTCAGCCAAAAACTCAGATCTCACCAATATAAATCCTACTGTTTCTTAATTTATTATAAAATTAAATAATTATTAGTATTGTCAGCATAATTATTTGGCGGCATTAAGGCAGTGTTCTAGACTAAAATTTAAAAAAATCGGTTTTTTGCTTTCTGCATATTCTTAAAGTTTAGACATTGAAGAATTATCTTTGAGAGAAAATTTTCCAGTAAATTATGTAGTTATACAACGGTTATAGCTATTTTAGTGACGCACTGTAAACAAGCCGAAGCTTATGGGACAATGCCTGACAGGTGACCATTTCAGCTATAAATTACATAAATGTAGGGAAAGGCTTGCAGATTGCCACCCCATAGCCTTTTTGATCATAACTCGTAATTCAATCAACGTATTGTTGATATAATAACATATATAGGAAAGGGGAAGTATAAAGGCACTATCGTGAGCTAGAAATCATTGAAATTTTCAAAAACTAAAACTTTACAGCAAATTTTCAAAAACATCTAAAATCGACACCTCGAAATTTCGGTTTGCAGGTTGCCACCCCTTGAAAAACTGTTAAAAATGTAGAAAAAACCAAGTAAAAACATATGATTTATATTTATTTATTTATATTTACACTTGGTAGCTACGAAAAAAAAATTAATGTAAATTGATATGAAAAAAATTATTTTTTAAAATTTTATAAAAAATTTGAAAAAGATTGTTTTTATGTTTTTTCTGTAAATTATATTATAAATAGTCAATAAAAAAATTGAGACAAAAGTATAATACGTTCTTATTTATTTAAAATGAATTTAGGTGAAAGGTGGCAACCTGCACTTTTACACCACTTTAGATTATAAGTGAAAAAAAAAAACTGCCAACTCATGATATCTTTAGAAATTTTTAAGAATTATGTAAATTGAATATAAAAGCAACACAGCAAAAATATTTAGCTTAAATTGTCGACGAAAAAGTTCAATTTACGGACACAGAACAAAACCACAATTTTAATTTTTCAATTTGTAAAAAATAATATTTTAAACTTTTATCCCAAAACACTCTTTTATTATGTCGGTAAGCACCAAAATTAGTTTAAAAGCGACAACTACTCGTTTAACATCGATGTCCGTCGGAATTTAAGGGTTGACCCACCTGGAATGTAGAAATTCGACAGTGGTGGCAACCTGCAAGAAGTGGGAACCTGCAAGAAGTGGCAACCTGCAAGCCATTCCCCTACAAATATAGGTCAACCCAAAACACTTAAAAATCGTAAATATTTTCGTGTTTACTTTTCATTTCAGCTCAGTCTAGCTTTTAAAAGTCTACGATTAAGGTAGGTACAAGTTTATTGCAAAACTACATTTTTCAAATGGTTGACATGATATCTCAAGTTCTATTTACCCGATTTACTTCAAATTTGGTGTCGATCTTCAGTGTATGTCTATATATCGCCTCTACCACATTTATAGCAAAATTATTTTTGGTAACTATTTGAAACTTTTACTCAAAACTTTAAAAGCGCTTATTACAAAACTACATTTTTCGACCAGGTTGACATGATATCTCAAGTTTTGTTTGACGGAGTTACTTCAAATTTTGTATCAACCTTCAATATATATCTGCTTATTGCCCCTACCACTTTTGTACCAAAATTATTTTGCTAATTATTTTAAAAATTGAAATTAAGATCGAAGACCTTACAGCTAGAGCTGACGGTGACCTTGGCTTTGAGACAGCCTGTTAGTGCACTTAAAAATAAAAATGTTTTTTGAAATGTCCAGTGTTTATTTCTTATAGTAATAAAATCCGCATAAAGTTTATGCAATATTTACAGCTTCTCTGCAAAAGTTGAAATATTACAATATAAACTTTTGAATAAATTGTAAATCACTGTGAAGAGGGGGGACTTATTAAAGTCATAAGAGTGACTTTCCCGATGGCGCCAGAAAAGATTGGCGCGGTACCGGTACCATTATACATAATGTATGTGTAGCTAAATACAAAGTTGTTCTACACATATAATTGCAGATAATTAAGTCTAGTTTTACTTACTGTCGATCACTTTTGTGTTAGATAAAGAGAAAAAAAAAACTCTACAACAAAAACTGAAAACACCACAAATAAATTACAGCGTAAGAGCTGGATGTTTTCTTTCAGAAATGTCTTGTGTTTAGGAAAACTCACAGCGGTTTCTGCAAGTTTAGAAAAATTTTAAAAATACATTATGTCTTTTAAGATAGCTTAAAATCATAAGAATGTTCTGAGTTATTTTATTAGGTATAATAAACAAGTAAACAAGTATAATTACTTAAATAATGACAAAGCTACAATCACCTAGTCATTACAATTTATATTTTTAAATATACTCAGGTGCGTAATTATAGTTTTTATTCATTCAATAATAGTTCACTGTTGAATACATTTTGGTACAATATGAGACAATTCGTGCCATTAAAGAATACAAATCAGCAATGGCCACAAATTTGTTCAATTATTATAGGTATGTAGTTATCATTAAAATGTAGTAATCTTATTTAAAAATTTTAACAATTTTTCAGCTTGCCTAGGAGCTTTCAGTACTGGGACTCTTTTTGCTTGGCCATCTCCATCAATCCCAATATTTATTTCAAATTTGTCACACATAAATATTTTAACAATTGAAGAAGTATCATACTTTAGCGTAATCCCGCCAGTTGCATCAGTATGTGCGTCGTTATTTGTTGTAATTTTAGTCGACATGCTTGGAAGAAAACGAATGTTAATGCTGGTTGCAGTTCCTCAATTTTTATCTTGGATTTTAATAGCTGAAGCAAAAAACATTTATGTAATTTACGCTTCGAGAGCTTTAGCTGGAGTTGCCGAAGCACTGCTTTTTGCATGTCTTCCCACTTACGTAGGTGAAATTTCCGAACCCCATGTGAGAGGTTCATGGGGAATTGTTGTGTCTATTAGTATATATTTCGGACAGTTTATGGTAAATTTAATTGGAGCTTATTATAGTATAAGAACAACTGCTATGATTGCTGCCTGCGTTCCAATTATTCACATAATTTTGATGTTTTTTTTACCAGAAACACCCTATTATTTAATTATGAAAAATCAAGATGACCAAGCTCGAATTTCTTTAAAACAGTTACGATGGTCACGGAATATTGATAAAGAATTTGCAACATTAAAGCACGACGTTGAAAGGCAGCTATCAGAAAGTGGCACTTTTAAAGAATTGTTTACTATACCAATAAATAGAAAGGCTTTATTAATTTCTGTAGCAATTCGTGGCTGCCAACAGTTAAGTGGATTCGCTGCTTTTGTTGTTTATACCCAACACATTTTCAATCAAGCTGGAACTGATTTACCTGCATCAGTTTGTGCAATAATATTCACATCCATAATGGTGGTATGTAATGCTGCATTTGCTTTTGTTGTGGATAAGTTTGGTAGAAAACCATTAATGACTTTTTCGTGTGGCAGTTGTTTTGTTGTTCACATCATTGTAGCAACCTTCTTTTATTTTGATCAGGAGCTTGGCGCAAATGTAGAAAATTTTAAATGGGTACCATTTGCAGGAATGTTGCTCTATATTATTTTAAGTTCTTTGGGTATAGGAATTATACCGACTTTAATGTTAAGTGAGCTGTTTTCCGCAAGTATAAAAGCCAAAGCAATGTGCATTTTAAATATATGCTACGACTTGTATGTACTGTCAGTTTCGAAAATGTATGTAACTTTATCCAATAACTTTGGTATGTACATACCATTTTATATATTCGCCTTTTTTTGTTTTAATGGTGCATTATTTTCGTATTTCTATATTCCCGAGACAAAAGGCAAGACCTTAGAAGAGATTCAACAAAGTCTTAAAGAAAATAAATCATGACTACAGAAGCGAACAAATGTTGGGATTGTATTTGATATAAAGAATTGTAAATAAGTTAGTTATTACACAAATAGTAATTTAAAATGTATTATATCATCTAATTTAAGGCTACATTAAACTTTTTGCTGTGAGCTTTCATTTGGTCTTCTATAACATTTATAGCTGGATTTTTCCATCAGAGAATTCTGGCATTCTTTTTGTTCGGAAGAATGTTAGATAATGGCCCAAGCAGCATTTTGAAGCTGAAAAACAGCAAATTGCTGGCTGTAAGCTTTGTTTCGCAGCTGGTACCGCTGCGGCAGCTAGCCGAATAGCGCTTAAAATGCAGCATACTTGCTGCAATATTGCTAAAATGGCCCACTTTTTTTTTAGCAAAAAGCCAGCTATTTTTAATGCTTACAGCGAGCAGCGGCAGCTGTCTGACAGCCAGCAATTAGCTTGCTAAAATTGCTAAAATTTTGCTACTTATTTATAGTTATTTATACATAAAATTTTTTTTTTTAATTAACTTCCTAGGTTATTACAAGCTGTCCGTGGACAATAAATAATATGTTTGACAATTTACAAGACATAGTGGAGATAAGCCCATTAGCTTATTCCATAATCAAAGCAAAACTACTCTATGGCACTCAGGTTCTTTGAGGCAGGTCCAATGGGTCTATCCTGTTCAGTCTCTTGACTCTAGGAGCTTCTAGTAAATCCGTGGCTAAGGTGTTGGGATGGCCGCCTAGACGTAGTTGGTATTTGGTGCTCATGGAGGAAATCTCCTCCTTCACTGTTTTAGTGTTCAAGTCTTGGTGGATGCTGTGGTTTGTAACATACCATGGTGCGTCACATATGCCGCGAAGTACTTTGGACTGAAAACGTTGTATTTTAATTATGGTTGAATCACTGGCAGAGCCCCACAGCTGAATTCCATAGGTCCAGATGGGTTTTAGTATTGCCTTATACAGTAGTAATTTATTTTCCAGCTTTAATTGAGAATGACGCCCCAGAAGCCAAAGCATTTTTCGATAAGTAAGCCCAAGTTGGAGTCTCTTGTACCAAATGTGTTTAGCCCATGTTAGTTTGTTGTTTAGGTGTATTCCCAGGTATTTTACCTCTTCTTTTTGGGGAAGGGGACTGCCATGCAACGTTACACTGGGGTATGTCTTTCTCTTGAGCGTGAAAGTGATGTGGACTGACTTGCTGTTGTTGGCTTTTATTCGCCAGTTTTAGCCATTCTTCTATTTTTTTTAGATGGATTTGTAGTAGGTGAGAAGCCATTTCAGGATTTTGATGTGAAGCCATTATGGCGGTGTCGTCAGCAAAAGTGGCAATTTCTGTGTCTTTGGTTGTCGGTAAATCGTGTGTATATATTAAATATAGTAAAGGACCAAGAATACTTCCTTGTGGAACTCCAGCTTCTATTGGTACAAGGGTGCTGTATGCTTCACCATGTCTAACCAGGAAGTGTCTCTGGGAAAAGTATGACTCGAGGATTCTGCCATACTCGTGTGGAAGTGTGAGTTTGATCTTGTATATTAGGCCTTGATGCCAGACTCTATCGAAGGCCTGTGATATGTCCAGGAACGCCGCCGAACAATATCGCTTGCATTCAAGGTCGTTCTTGATTTTTCTTGCAACTCGGTGAACCTGTTCCACTGTTGCATGATGTTGGCGAAAGCCGAATTGATGGTTTGGGATTATTTTCCGTAGAAGAGGTTTTAATTTTTCCAAAAGAAGTTTTTCATACACCTTAGAGAGTATTGTTAGGAGGCTAATTGGTCGATACAATGATACTTCGGATGGGTCTTTTCCAGGTTTTTGGATGAGTATTACCTGAGCCACCTTCCATTGCATTGGGAAGTATCCAAGTCTAAGTATGGCATTAAAGATCATTGTTATTAGCCTGATGCACACCATTGGTAGATTCTTCAAGATCTCTCCTGTTATCAAGTCGTATCCTGGGGCCTTTCTTGGGTGTACGTTGTGAGCTAAAACATTTTTAATTTGTTTAATTTTTAGTTGTTTTATGGGCAGTTCCATCTGGTATGGAGGATTTAGTAGCTGGTGGATTGGTTGTTCTGCAGCATTTGGAACCTCCTGTGGGAAAGGCTTGAAAACACTGCCAAGGTGTTCAGCAAATGCGTCTGCCTTCTCTTGTTCGCTCCGGGTCCAATCTCCATCTCTTCTTCTAACTGGGGGGTCTGTTTTCTGCGACTGCTTAATTTTTCGTGCTACTTTCCATAATGAGTATTCGGTGGATTTTGTTGCAGACAGGTTTTCAAGAAAAGTTCTGACACCCTGATTTTTGTGGTCCGCCAGTGTTTCTTTTAGATTTTTGATGGCTCTATTTAAGTTTATTCTATCGATTGGGTCGCGAGTGATTTGCCACCGTTTTCTGAGTTTCCTTTTCTCTATAAGTTTTGCTTTTATATTTTTTGGTACGAATCCAGGTTTTATTTCTTCCTGCATTTCGTTAGTAGCGCGCCATGCAGCCTGTTGTATCGATTTAGTTAGGTGTTCAACCGCTTCATCAATGTCTTGTGCCGTTTTTAGAGGTATATCTATATTTAGCAGGTTGATGAGAATAGTTCTAAAATCGTTCCAATTAGTATTTTTGTTTGTTAATCTGGGTGGCTTTGTTTGAATTTGAACCTTCGATTCCATTGAGACCATGATTGGGGTGTGATCTGACGAAAGATCAAGGCACGTATCTACTTTTAGGTAGTTGGGTGAGATACCTTTTGTAACGCAGATATCAAGTACATCGGGAATCTTGTTTCTGTCGGTGGACCAGTATGTTGGTTTACCCGTTGATAGATGCTGTAAGTTTATACTCTGCATGGCGTAGTATAGTTGTCTTCCACGCGGTGTGATAAGTCTAGACCCCCAATGGGTATGCTTGGCGTTAAAGTCACCTCCGGATATGAAGCGGTGGCCAAGTGTGTTGAAATAATTTTCAAACTGGGTTTTCTTAATTGATAGATTAGGCAGGCAGTATACTGCGGACAGTATCATTTTGCCGTGTGAATCTTCTATTTCCACTGTTGTCGCTTGCATGTTTTTTTCACTAATTTTGGATTTTACTTGATGTTTTATATTGTTTTTAATTATAATCGTTGTACCTCCTCTGGCTTTTCCTTCGGGGTGCTGAGTGTGATGTAAGGAGTATTGTGGAATTTTGAAGTAACTTTCTTCGGTCATATGAGATTCTAAAATGAGCATAATGTCCAAATCGTGCATAGTGAGAAAGGTTTTAACCTCTTGGCCATGATTGACCAAGCCGTTGGCGTAATAAAAAATAATAAAAAAAAAGAAAAAAAAAAGAAAAAATTTTATAAATAAATAAATAAAAGAGGCATGTTTGTTCGTAATCAATAAACTCTTAAACTATATAAACAAAAATTGCGTCGTTACGCACGGCAATAAAAAAATTTAAAAAAATTGTGGCGACCCCTGTATTTGTATTTTTATTATTATTAATTAATCGTGTAGGGCCAATCCTTGCCTTGGTAACACCTGCTAAATTTGTTATACTTACTTATCTAAGTTTTGTATTTCAGCTTGCTATCAGCAAACTATTTTTTAGAGCTAATATTAGCGCGCTTTCAGTGCGCCATTCAAGCTTGCTGCCAGCAAGCTATTTTTTAGAGCTATTAGCGCGCTTTTAGCGCGTCATTTTAGCTTGCTGCCAGCAAACTATTTTTAAGAGCTACTACATAGCTGATTAGCAGCTATTTTGCTAAATTGATCACCGCTGGCAAAATAGCAATGAATTGCTTGCTACAAGCAAGCAAATAATCAGCTATTGCGCTGGAAATTGTGGTATTAAAGAGTGCGAAGAGGAATTCCAGGATATTCTTCGATCATTACTTCCTCAAATAGTAGAGGAAACTATTCTTAATAATCTAGAGCGATCCAAAAATGCAAGAACCCGAATTGGCGAAATTTTTGCTCTTCTGGTTAAGAATGGAATTGTTACCAGAACAGACTTTTCCGATCGGTTGAAAATTGTGTTTTCGTATTGGGAAGAATTCATGATCGACATTCCCACCTTTTGGGAATTTTTGGGTGAGGTACTAATACCAGTTATACATCAAGAAGTTGTAAGTTTATTTGAATTATCGACATTGTTGGATGAATCTACAAAGAATAAATTTGGTTTCAGATTATTATCTTCGATATGCAAAGGAATAGCCAGTGTATCAGGTGATGATTCAAAGCTTCCACTTGAGGCTGTATGGAAAAATTCGAACACAAAATTAATATATTTTGTACCGAAATTTGAAAAAGAAAGTTTTTTGGAGAATAATAGAAGTTGGTTGCAAAAATGTCTGCAGTAAAATAAAAAGTTTGTTTATATTTGTTTTAATTCGATATTTAATAAAATAATTGTTTGTAATTATTGCCATCGTTTACGTTTACAATTTAAAATTTATATCTAAAATTTAGGCAACCATGGACTGAATCAACTTTTTAATAAGGCAACCTAATACAGTTAGATTAAGCATAAAATAAGCTTTCATTTGATATAAAATACGATTAAATAACTGATGAGGGTATATTAATAATATTTACCGAAAATCGTCATCAAATCAACAGTTCCCTGATAATTTACGCGCAGGGAAATTGGATTTTAATGACTAGTCCGGTAATAATTAGTAATTGTAACAAAATAAAAGAGACGTCGTTCTTTTCTTTATTACTTATTATTGTTTTGACAGTAACTATGTATGGTAACTATTATGTAGTCTACAAATTGACACACTTGAATTTTGCTCATTTTAAAAATGCTGTTCAATTAATGTTTTAAAATTTCAATTTTTTTATGATTTTCGGTAAAATTTAATACCATACTTGTCAGAAAAATGTCTCACTTTACTCGGAGCTTTAAAATACTCGGCACAGTATTTCAATATTGATTATTTCAATATTGCTCCTTGTCAGTAATGTATCATTTTCCTGACTTTTAGGTAAATAACTATTACTCACCAAAAATTTAATTATTTAATAAGTCCGTACGCAATTTACCTAGGCAACCTATGTGCAATGTGTCAATGTCAGTGGCGTAACTAACGGTGTTCCATGTGCTCGATCGAACAAGGACCCGGGCGTTAACGGGCCCGGTTCTATCACAACCAAAAAATAAAATATTTTATCTACATAATATAATTGTAAATGCGAGACAGTTATTTTAAAAAAAATTTGAGGGCCCAGTTTACAGGCCCATGACTGCATGGTTAGTCACTGGTCAATGTGTATATTATCTATCATTTATTTCTTATCACAAATAAATAACAGATGAGGGTAGATGTAAGACCAGATCTTAGACTATAATAACCTTTGAAGGCCCCAGTTTTGAGAACACCCAGTTGGTATAACTAACACCGCATGCGATGAATTCCCCGAGAGATCCAAACTACGACGACCAAAGTCTATTTAATTATTTATTTAAAAAAATAGCGATAAAGGAAAAATTCTGGAAAAATTTTCCTGCATACTTTTCCTCAAAATACCTCTGTACAGTGCAATAAGTTAACCACTAAGGTCACGTACAAGTGTTTTTCTGGCTTAAATTTAGTTGTTCTAAAGGGCCATTTACACGAGGCAAGTTGGTAAGTGATTTAGTTGGTAAGTTGTTAAGTTGGTAAGTAGAATAGAATCTAGTCTATGTTTCACTGGTTTCACTTACCAACTAAATCACTTACCAACTTGCCTCGTGTAAACTGGCCTTTATGTCTAAATATACAGGGCGTTAACTACCAACTAGTACAAAACGAAGAAGGTGATTCTACGACTTATTTTAAGAAAAAAGTTCCTATTAACATGGGTCCGCAAACGCACCGTTTTTGAGATACAGGGTGTTATAACACAAGTTTGCATTGGTGTACAAGGCGGTCATTTTGAACAATTCAACAATGATTGTTGTGATAAATTGTATGAAATTATTAAATTTTGTAAGAATGATTGCTTTCGAGATTGCTTTGTTACATTTTTTATCAATTACTATTGAAAAAAAAATGTTTGTTCATTATTGAATCTTGTACGTTTCTGATCATAAAATGCCGTTTTTCTGGAAAACGGTGGGTCCTACAGCTTTTGACCAAGAGTATCTTTTTTATACAAAAACCTAAGACGCTTTGGAATTTGCTGCCAAAACGCCAATTTTTCGAGTGACGTAAAAGTTACGGGGGTGAACCCCTTACGCAACCCTACAATCTCCACCACTGGCATACCTGAGAACATTGTTTTAGAGCCTTAAAAGTAGCTATTATTGATGTAAAAATCTGTACAAAAGCTGGAGCCTGTTGTAGCCTTTAACGGTTATTGAGATATCGCAGAAAAAGTAAAAAATTCAGATCAAAGTCATTTTCATATAATTCTTAAAATGATTGTGAATTTTACAAAATACCTGCACAAAACCAGTTAATCAAAAAATTGGTAATTTTTTTACAATCGCACTACACCGCTTAAGTTTTTTTCGAAGCAGTGCGCAATAGAAATCATAAAGGCATATCTGACTTGTTTGGTAGGATGGTAGCTCCAAATTCAGAAGGCAAACAAAATTCAACACTGTCTAAGGCCCAGTTTTTCAATTGTAAGTTAACCCGAATTCAACGGTTAACTTAGATTTTTGACCAATCAGGTAGTCATAAACGTAGGTTAACCCTTGAATTTGGGTTCACTTACGAGTTACGATTGAAAAACTGGCCCAAAGTATTTTTAAGTTTTTTAGTTTATTTAAGTTTATCAATGAAATCATTCAAAATATCTAGATATTGAAATTTATTTATTATATTTTGTATTATCTTGTTTCCATTTAATTACTTCAATAGTTAAACGGGAAATTCCCTTCTACCATTTTTACTAATGCTCTTATATTAAAACCAGGAGGTAATTACGGCAACCGGGTGTATTGACTTCATGAAAAGTGAATACAGTGGAACTCGATTGGTTAGGAACTCAATTGATGTGCAATTTGATTGGTGCAGAAATCGATTATCGTGGAAATTGATCGATTACCATATTTTATTAAGTTGATAAAAAAAGACAACCAATCAGAGTTCTCTTTGAATTGGTAAAAATAGAGTTGATAAATCAAAGAGTGTGGTTACAGTGAGATAGAAAGATACAGTTTTGTACGTAATTAAATCTAAATATTTTAGGTTTTAAGGTTTCAGGTTAACACCACTACTTGCTAATCACCTTAACTATTTACTACTAAAGAAACTGACGTTTTTTAAAGATACGCCTCACTTAGGCCCAGTTTTTCAATCGTAAGTTAACCTTAGGTTAACCCAAATTTAAAGGTTAACTTAGATTTTTGACCAATCAGGTAGTTATAAGCGTAGGTTAACCCTCAAATTTAAATTAACTTACGATTGAAAAACTGGGCCTTAGGTTGTTATATACAAAAAATTAATTAGAAGCTTAACTAGTGTGACAACCGACAATGTTGCCGATTTAAACTGTTTAATAAAAAAAAATATACCTAACAATCTATCAGTCTAATTCCTAATACTAATCACTGATATGAATACAATTTTCATTCTAAAATAAAAACTGGTTAATGCTGATTTTCTAAATGTTAAAATAAAAAAAAGTTAAACATAATATAGATGCATAGTATTAAACTACAAAGTCTTTGTATATTTATATATTATATTTGTTGTTTAAACTTCTCAACGAGGCTTGATTGATATTAATTAAAAGCGCGTTACTTTAATAAAAATAGTAAACCACAAAGAAACTATGCTGTTGCTATAGCGATTTTCTTGGTACCTATTAATATGCATATAGTCAAATGTATTTCCCAAGTACTTGCGTGCAAAATGAAATGAATAATTTACGTAACTTAAATAGTAATTATTTTCTTGCATAGAAGTACAAATAATTAATTGTTTTTCTTAAATTCTATTGAGATATAAACATTAAATTCAAAATGTTACAATTTTCAAGTTAAAATAAATAATAAATTTAGCAAAATTTATGTAGTACCGTGTAGTACGTGTCTACTCACTATTACAAAAAAAACAGGAATTTGCAAAAACAGTTGCAATCTTAATTGATCAAATTAAAATGATTTTTTTGTCAACCGCAATATAACTTTGGGTTTTCACGGCAATTGCTTATATAACTCATTTATAAACAATAAAAAAATTGAAAATAATTATAAAGACAATAATTAAATTAAATTACAGATGACAATAATATAATAATAGGTTTATAGTTTAATGCATGTTTCGTAATGTGCGGCATAACTATAAAATATCTAATGTATTACATAAATCATTTTAAGTGTTTCAAGTACTTATGTAGGTACACCGCTGCTTATAAATAAATCATGTACCTATCAATATGCTGTATGAGTATAAGGATATTGACATGCTATTAGCAGATGCTATTCTCCTGACATCTATACCCAATTGTAATGTAAAGTAATGTCTTGTTGTTTCCTAAAATCTGTATGTCGTAATTTTTTAATCAAATTTAACAAAAACAACAAAAACGATAAAATGGAAATCAGATAGTATAACAGTAACAAAAATAACAAATAATTGCGATTTTTGGCCGCAAGGACTTGATTGATGTGAACCTCGATTGGTATTCACTTGGCTGACCTCTTTATTCTATTTCAACTTGGGTATTATATAAATAAAAATATAGCTATATAATAGCTCTATATTTATCCTAGCTATTAACGTATGAGCGTTAGAGAGTAATCCATTTCAGAATTAGCAATATATCAGAATGAGCGATAGCGTACGTCACCAGACAAGAAGCACTGCCGAAGCTAGGCGTATGCAATAAAAGTAACATCGAAGCGAAAGGGAAATTAACATAAGCAAATATGTATGTATGTACACGGCGAATATTCACATTTACGTTGTTATGACTAGTGATATCGTGGTTATTTAATACCATATATGCTATTTTCGGCGATTCCAATTCGGCACCGGCATTTCGGCGATTCTCATTCGGCGACAGAAAATTCGACTACGTCGATTCGGCGACGGGAAATTTATTTAAGAACTAAAATTTATTAAAAATTTAAAAAAATTAATTTTTTATTTTTAAATTAAATATTTAAAAAAAAAGATTACTTTTTTTTGCGAAAACTTGAAAAAAGTCCTTGTCCCTCGACTTGTGTTAGCCCTGGCAAAGATTTCTTTGCCAAAACCTTATTTTCACCACTAGAGCCCACCAAAAATACGTCCAAAAATTTTTACTGCTATTGACGCAGAAATGCCGAAGAAAATCGAGGGACAAGAACTTTTTCCAAGTTTTCGCAAAAAAAGTAATCTTTTTTTTAAATGTTGAATTCTTGGTTTTTGTCAAATGGTTTTATATGCTGTCAAGTTCTGTGGGGGCAATGTTTCTACATACAAAATTTGGTTGAAATCCCTTCAATACTTCATGAGTTATTCACTCTTGAAGTTTAAACTTTGGCAGCTTGTAATTTTTAACAGATGACAGATAGAAATTTAATTTCACCTATTCTAGATAAAGCTTTTCAAGGTGATTAAAATAACCTATCACAAGACAAAATCGTTTTTAAAAATTTGTGTTAGTTTTTTGCAGTAGATTACAACTCTTTTAACTTTTTGAATTGTTATATCTCAAAAACGGTCGCTCTTAGGAGAAAAACTATTTAGACATTTTTTATAGATAATTATCTGATCTACAATTTTTGTCTAAGCTAATTTTATGATAAAAGTTACCGTTTTGCTGAAAATTGCGAAAAACCCGTTTTTGTGACCTTTGACCCCGGGTAATTTTTTTCCAGGTGTCGGATCGATGAGGACTTTTTACATTTCATTTATAATAGTGTTTTAAACAATCCTACCAATTTTCAGCCGTGTGTGAGTTATTGTAACCTCGCCCCTATTTTTTGGTCTAATTTGACCGGACTACTAGTTGTATTTTTCGATGACAAACACAAGTTCGAAAAAAGCCATAAGCGTCCGTACTAAGGTTTTTTGTTTTTTTTTTACATTAAGATTTTAAATTTAAAAGAATAAATTGAATAAACTGAAAGTATACCTCCCGTCGCCGAATCGACGTAATCGAATTTTCTGTCGCCGACTAAGAATCGCCGAAATTCCGGTGCCGAATTGGAATCCCGAAACTGGCATAGCCGAATTTAGGGTTGCCGAATTGACTGTCGCTGTATCAGAATTGCCGAAATAACGGTGCCGAACTGGAATCGCCGAAATGACGGTGTCCGGTATATGCTATAGTTTCGGTAGTGTTGGATGAAAAATATATAGCAAAATTTTTGAAACCGTAAAATTGGCAGATGGACTTCATTTCTCTACAGTTGGGTCTATATAGTAACGACCATAACTAAGTAGCTCTCACTTGAAATTTTGCGTTAGTTGCTCGCTTTGCTCGAAGTTATTCTGCTGTGTGATTAGCTCTTGTAAGTGATTTTTTCTCACGATCCATTCGCAGTCGCTAAGCAACAGAAATTATAAAATTTTCAGTATTGTCGATTATGGAGGTGAAGGAGTTTTGGCGATAGAGTTTATTCTTTGAATAAAAGTAAAAAACTTTTTAACTTTTTTTTTAATTTTGGATATAAAAATAGGTACATAAATATATTAAAAAATTACAAAATACTGCTAATATAATCTGATCAATTAAGATTTTTCTTCTTTGAAAACTCTACCTATCACAGATTTTAAAACTTTAGTAATTTACAGTTTATTTCTTCCTTTTAAGCTCCTGCTGTATTTCTTCTAAAGTTTTCCCTTTAGTTTCAGGTATACAATAATAGGAAAATACTGTACTTGCAAAGCAACATGCCGAAAATAAATAAAACGATACGTACATACCAAAGTTAACAGTCAATACTTGAAATAATTTGGAAACAGCTATCACATAAATTGCAAAGCAGATTAGTAATATACTTAATGCCTTACTTTTAACACTTGCAGAAAACAATTCACCCAACATTAACGTGGGTATAATACCCAGTCCAATAGAACATAATACAATATATAAAATCATACCAGTAACTGGTAACCATGAAAAATTTGAAACATTGATATTGGTTTCGGTATCAATATAAAAATACGTTGCTTCAATTAATAGCACAATTCCACAAGTAAAACTTGAAAATGTCATGAGCGTTTTTCGATTAAATTTATCCACAAAAAATGAAACTGCTATTATTGTCACCAGTAATACGGCCGTGTAAATTATAGAAGAAATGGAACCAGAGATATTTCCACCTGCTTGGTTAAACATGTATTGGGTATATACAGCGAAAGCTGTAAGACCACTCAATTGCTGACTTCCTCTAAGAACAATTGATATTATTAATGCTTTGCGATTTGTAGGAATCATGATTAAATCTTTAAAAGTTCCAGATTCTGAAATTTGGCGATGTACATCATTCGTTAGAGTCTCAAATTCTTCTTCGATATTATCTGACCATCTTAATATTTTTAAAGCATCACGAGCTTCTTCTTCTCTTCCTTTCATTATTAAATAATATGGAGATTCTGGTATAATAAATGATAATATTAAGCATATTATAGGTACACAACAACAAATACCAGCTGTCGTTCTGATATCGCAATAAGCTCCAACGACGTTAATAAAAAATTGTCCTAAGTTTATAGAAACTGCAAATAAATTTCCCCACGAACCTCGGACACTAGGTACCGCCACTTCTCCCATATACATTGGTACCGCACAGAAAAGTACTGCATCTGCTATTCCACTTGCAATTCGTGATATATAAAATGTTAAATAATCTTCAGCAACAATTATTAACACGTAGGCTACCACTTGTGGAATGGATATAAAAATTAACATTTTCTTTCTGCCTATAATATCTAATAACATTGACAGAAATGGAACGACTATCACAGCAGCGATGGATGGAATTACAGTAAAATAGGAAGCTTCCTCCAACGTTATTATTTTGATGTGTGACGAATTTGATATAAGAATAGGAATGGACGGCGATGTCCATGTGAAAAGAACTCCGACAGTAAAGGCTCCCAGCGAGGCTGTAAAAAAATTTCATATATTATTATGTAATACAACAAGAGATATACATATAAAAAAATTACACAAGTGTCTCTCGTTAAAGAATTCAAAAATTGAGTTTTTTATTGTTTATTCAGATTTTTTGACAAATAATATAATGTAGTTAATTTATTAACTTCAATAGTTACCTTTTCAAAAAGAATTAATAAAATTGAATTATATACAATAAATTAAGTAGATATATTGTTTATGTTTGTTCATCTAACTTTTCTAACTAATGAGCTTGTGGTTATCACCTCAAACAATTTTTTATTTTTATTTAATGTTCTATGTTTTAGTACCCACTAGTTATATATTATATTAGTAATACAAAATTTAGTATTCGATGAATTCAAAAAATACTCAAATTTCTTACTGAAAAATTGTATTTTTTAATCAAATATCCTTTTTATGTCTTCACGGTATGAACGATACAAGTTAATGTATGAAAGTGTACACATTGTGTAAAAGTGAAAAACTGCAATTTTACAAAAAAATCTGGAACGAAACTACAATCTAAAGCAACAAATCGTTTTTCTTGCCGATGTGTAACAATATTATCCTTTTCCACTGCAAAATTTACAAGAGAGTATGTTTGATTGATAACAAAATGAAATCAACGTATTTTATTAAAAAATAATTTTTGAAGAAAATAAACCATATTTCGTCGTGCGTAGGGCTACCCTCCCCTATTACAATAGGTATTTAATGTACTTTACTTATTTAATATACAATATATTATATTAGGTATTACATATACTTTAAATTTATGCTTACCCACAAAAATTGCAAAAACTTGCGGCCATGATTGACTTGTCTTTTTAAAAGGCACATATTTTCTTAGCCAACGATCTATAATTGGCATGTTGACAATAGACTAATTTTTATAAAACTAACGACTGCTCATAATTAAATTATTATCATGTTTGCTTAATTATTATATACTCCTATATAATTCTTATGTAATTGGTGGGGAAGCAACAAATGGATTACTCAGATAGTAAATTTTTATTCTAAGAATATTCCACAAATGTAATATGACTTAAGTATTAACAACGTTCTTTGGATATTCCCAATAAGTCCCCCATAAATTAACATACAGTTTGTCCTTGTTAAAGTTTTCATTGAAATGAAAAGATTGTTCATCACTTTAAAGACTGGAAATATCTTCTTTAAAAATGTTAACAATTTATTGTTTTTTTGGTTCCAACAGACGCAACAAAAAACAATGTTATTATTTTAAAATTTATACGGGTATGTACGTAACTCAGCTTTTTATGTACATGATTACAGACAAACGCGCGCACTAATTGTGTTGAAATTTTGTACAATAATAGCACATATTGTTAACAACTATACATTTTAATTTTAAAATTGTTAAAGCACCTATTTAACTGATAAAAGAATAAAAATGTTAACAATCAAAATAAATTTTTTAAGACCGCAAATTGCCGGCCCTGAAGTCGTTTATAGTCATTTTTAGTGCCATTTTGTAGTAGTTAAAATTAATTATAACACTGAAAACAAAAGTCTTTAGTTAAAACATCTAAACAGTAAGAGATATTAAAACATACTACTAAATAACCTTTTCTTATTAAAATTTTTATTGTGGACTGGTATAAAACTTTCCTAGGACAACCACAATAGCTATTTATGCAACCAGAGGTAAAAGTGATACTTTTTATAACCATCAGGCGTGAAAATTATTAATTTAATTTTTTTTTAATTTTAATTTTATTTTAATTTAACAAATAATTAGGCGCCGCCGCCGTATCATAAAATAGTATATTAAGAAATTGGTTAGTTCCTTAATTTACTATTTTTTCTATTTTGCTCTTTATACGCTCTAAAAGTTTTAAAAATGTGCGTTTATTAAATGATAGTAAATTTGAATTTTTTTTATTTTTGTGTTCTTTATAATTAATTAAAATTAATTATTTCATATTAATTTTAATTTTATAGACAATTACAATTACTCTCCAGCAATTTATTCATAGTAACATCATTAGTTTTAATTTTCACTGACGTTTAGTTACCAACCTATTAAAACAAAAAATTGCGTTTCGAAATATTGTCCACTTCGATACGCGATTGGGTTTCGAAATGACTTTGTTTTAAAAGCTAAATATAAAAAAGTAATAACAGTGCGACCAAGCTAAGAAAAGCCCCGAAAAATATGTCAACTAATTTGATAAAAATTTGAATGAACTAATAAACATCGAGTTCTTTCTCAAGTACATGCTGTTGTAAAAGTTACAAATCAATGTGTGTCAATTGTCATTGTGCTGGTTTTTTGTCTTGTTCGTTTTCGTGTTATTCATATTTGAGCTTTATTGTCTACAGAAAAGTGTTCTTTTTAGAACAAATCTTCGTAGCTATATTTAATAAATCAATTTAATTAAACATTATTTGGTAAGTACTTTTTTTTAGGTTAGAACGCACTTTAATTTTCTTTTGGGTGTACATATTTAAATATACCACACCCTTTCAGAGCTTTTCTTAGCGTGGTTCACCTGTATGATCGGTTGCTCCCACTAATTAGTGCCATATTGAACTTGAGCCGTTACCCAGGCAATCAGCCACAAATTCAAGCAGAAAACCTGGTAAAGCATTATTGTACAGTACATAAGGAATTAATTCCAGATAATCATTTAACTTAAACAGAACCATACACAGTAATTTTTATATTACTGCTGGTCTAATTATTTATTTCCTGATTGTGTATATCGTAACAAATTAAACTTATGTAATGATATTTACGTAATTTATATTTGGCGCTTAATGAACGATTTAAATGATTAAAATATACCGTCAAATACACATACATTACATTGGAAGAGCCGAACGGAACCACTGCCAATTATCTAAAAGTACGCTACATAAGACACTAACGAAAGAAGTGGGAGAAGAAGGGCTGAACGGAAGAAGGTACCGTTAATGGCGACCGATTAGATTGGTGCAGTCAAGCGGACTAGACGTGTTTACACGCTACCTAAATTTATTTGTTGTACTATTGTGTTATATTACGTATTTTAATTATTGTGGTTCGGCAAATCTAGAGGTAAATATTATTGTAATATAATTTAATTCAAAAGGTACTAGTTTCGAGTAATCGAATTAAATGAACACGTGTATTAAAAAGGTAATCGAAACAACATTTCAAATTTTGTTTTTACATTTTTGAGTAAAACTTTTTGGACTTATGTGGTCCTCTAGTGGTGAAAATCAGGTTTTTGGCAAAGAAATATTTTCAAGGGCTACCACAATGAAATAAATAAAAAAAATGAAAATGTCTTCGTATCTCCGGAAATGTTGAATCGATTGTGATAAAGTTTTGTGTGCTAAAAGAGATTTTAAATACAAGCGTTGGTGAGGAAACAATTGAGCCAAATGTAAAAGTAAGAAAATTACAGAAAATATTAGCTGAAATTTAATTTATCTATTTTTTGTGAAAATTTGTTAGGTGGCTTGTCATATGACGTGACATTCATTTTGCAAGTTTGACAACAATAACACAATTATTGTTTTATGATTTTCAATAGAACACATAACTTTTCAATCGTTCTAAATAATAAATATTAAATTACTAATAATTGACATAGATTTGATCACTTTTACACATAAGTGTTAACTTTCTCTTGCCAACTCATTTTTGGTCTTCCTCTTGGTCTACCTATATCAGGCCTCTGTTTAATCATAGCATTTTATGGCTCTATTCTTTTGCGCTTTCTGAACGTGACCCAACCAACCTAACCTCATCGCTTTAATGTGTTTGACAATATCTTCGTTTTCCAGCTCTAGTTTTATTTATTATTATCATTATTAACTTCTTGTTTCAGCTTCTTGTTTCAGCTTCTTGTTCAGCTCTGTTTTCAGCCATTATCATGTTCCACATTACTTATTTTTTCTAGTTATTGTTGTTGATTCGCATTCCGATATAATTAAAATTTTTTTACCTCTTCAGAGGTATAGCACCTTATGAAATTAGTCCTCGATTCGTTTACCCGAATTCTTGCTTTTTCTTCTTTTACGATTTTTATAAACGTTTCAACTAATGCTTTACGTGTTCTTCTCATTATTATTATGTGATCGGCGTATGCCTACTTGTACTTCTTTATTTATTAACCTTCTATTACATTCGGCATTCGGCTTTTCTTACAATACTTTCCAGTACGATGCTGAACAAAGCGTCCGATAAAGCATCTCCTTTTCTACTCCTACATTTATGTCAAATTCTTCGGTTATTCCTTCTTTTGTTATCACTACCGCTGTTGTTTCTTTGAGTATCATCTGAGTTAGCCATATAAGATTTTCAGGTACTTTTTTTCGTTTTTATTAAATGAGCCAAAGTCTAACTCCGTCAAAGGCTTATTTGAAGTCTATAAGCAGCATATCCAGTCGAATGTCATGTTAATAACACTTTTTTATTATTTGGTTTACTATAAATGTTGTATCTACCGTTGATCTACCAGGTCGAAATCCTTGTTGATAGTCGCCTATTTTACTCTTTACATACTCCTGCAGTCTTGTGTGAATCAGTTTTGATAGGACTCTATAGCCGTTGTTAAGCAGCGGTATTCCTTTGTACTTAAGCACTCTTTCCTTTTTTGTGTATTGAGATAATTTTTGCTATATTTTACCCTGTTGACATATTTTCTTTTCTTTAAACTACCATCATGAATTTGTATAGTTTGCTGAACATTGATTCTTCTCTTATTTTTATTAATTCAGTGTTTATGCAGTCTGTTCCTGAGGCTTTCTTATTTTTCATTGATGCTCAAGTTTTGTAGAATTCGTCAAAAGTTGGTTCTTTCATTCTTTCTTCTTCTTTTGGTGTTGATATTCTATTATCTGTGATTTCCTTCATTGTTTCTGCGTTAAGCAGTTCTTTGAAATATTCTCTCAATATGTTTTTGATTTCTTTTTGATCATATCTCGTAATTCTATTTTTGTCTTTCATTCCTATTACTTCAGTTTTGTTGTTTTTCTGTTCTTTTTGTTATAAAATAAAATTATAAAATACAAAAAAATTATAAAATAAAAAAATATAAAATTCTTTTGGATTTTTGTGTGTTATTTCTATGTCTGCCATCATTCCTTGAATCCACTACTGTTTCTTATGCTTGCACCGATTTACAATTTGTCTACTACATACATACATACTTCGTTATACTACATACATATTTCGTTATCTGCTGCTCTTTGAGAAATCATTCATGTTAACCTAGTTTTTCTTTTAAATTCTATCAGTGATTTTATGATTTACATTATTCGTCAAACCACTCATTTTTAATGTTTAGTTTTGTGTGTTCAATTGTCTTCTCAGATGCTCTCAATATGCTACTTTTAATATTAATCCATTCTTTCTCTATAATCTGGCTTTATTGTTGTTCAACCATCTCTTTCTGTAGCGTCTAGGGATATTTTTTCTGGTTCTTCTCATTATTCAGCTTTTCTATTGTCAGTTTTTTGTTCCTTCTGTTTTCTTTTTTTGTCTCTACTTTGATCTTACCCATTTTTAATCGCCAAATGTTCGTAACAATACCAGATGCCTCGTACTTTTATTTTCTAGCCTCCAAATCACTACTATCGAACTTCGTTCAAAATTAAACAAATGAATAAAAATTCACTCACTGCAAATCAAAAATAATCAAAAACTTTTATTCACAAAATAATCAAATTAACTCTTAACAAACGACTCAAAATTTACAAGTACGGAGATGCTCCGTAAAAGGCGACTATCCCCGTCCACGAACGGAAAAAAGCCAAGTTACAACAAATTTCTTGCCAACATAAAATTTTTGGTGCCAATAATTATTCAAAATATTTACAAATTATAAAATCTTTATAACAAATTAACTTTAAATTAAACAATAACAATCATAATCAAAATTCAAATTCAATACAATAAAATTTCCAAATAAAAAATGATTTTGGTATACAACCAACCATGCACGGTTTAAAAACAAAACGATGTTCTACATCTGAGCATACAATTATTTAGTAAATTAAAATGTATTTAAAAAGAAAACAAATCTGATAGTGGTTTATTTCTACAAATATCACTACAAATATCTTAATTCAGTACTGTTACTTTTCCCGGCCACGTTGTTAGTAACTAGTAAAGTAAAGTAAATCGATTATAATAGGTAATCTGTATTACTACAGAGCATAATGCGCGTAATTGAACAAATTTCGGTTACAATTAGTTAATTGATTTCACGATTTTTGGAAAGAGGACAATTAAGTATTTAAAAAAAATTCATACCAATTATTTTTCGAGAAAACAGCATTTGAAAATCTAAATTTTACATGCATTTTAGTTAGGGATTAAACCACGATTTCTACACAGGTATTCTGTTACAGGTACGTGTGCTCATATATACTCTTATGCACAGATCAGATCACAGAACAGATCGTCGTAGTTCGCTCATGGTGTCTTAACGGTTCATGTACACAAAGCTTCATCTTCAAAGAACTAGCGATTGTTTCAATAATAATGTTATTACTTCTATAGATTCTATACTGATTGGTTCAATACTAACCTAATCTACCACGGGAATGCCTAAATTCCTAGCGTTGAGCACAAGTAAATCGGTTTACCATAGCTTTGCCAAAAATATTGTTAATACGAGTAACTGCAATTTAGAACGCCTAAATCTTTAAAAAAGTTTTTTATTTAAACAAAATTGTTGGCTTATAATAAATATATGTATTTAAATTTAAAATATTTAACAAAACTTATAATAATAAAAACTTATATAATAAAAACTAAATAATAGTTACAGTAGTCGTCACGGAACTTCAAGTCTCGTCATAATTAAAAACCATTGTTATCCATTGTGACGAGACTACTGTCACGAGTTCCGTGACGACTACTTTAATAAGAAGAGCAGGATTACATTAACGAGATAATATTTGCATTTTGTAAACTGATCCTTAATTATAGGTTCAGGATACATGCGTTTGGTATTTTATCACAGATTTTAAACATAATTATGTATTACATAAAATTTATTTTTATTTTTTAAGGTCTTGCTGTATTTCTTCTAATGTTTTTCCTTTAGTTTCAAGTATCCAATAATAAGAACCTATAGTACTTCCAAAACAACATATAGCAAAAAAATAAAATGGCACATACATACCAAAATTTACAGTTAAAATTTGAAACAGTTTCGAAACAGTTAATACAAATATTGAAACGCACATGCTTAAAATACATAAAGCTTTGCTTTTAATACTAGTAGAAAACAGTTCTCCCATCATTAAAGTTGGAACGACAGCTAATCCCGAAGAGAATGTAACAATATATGTAAGCATACCAGTAATTGGGAGCCAATTTAAGTTTGAAATATCGATGGTTGTCTCTGTGTCGATATAAAAATATGTAGCTTCAACGAATAAAACAATTCCACAAAAGAAACTCGAAAAGATCATTAATGTTCTTCGTCCAAATTTATCCACAAAAAATGCAGCTACTATTATCATCACCAAAAGAGCGGATGCGTAGATTATCGAAGAAATGGAAGGTGAAATATTTCCACCGGCTTGGTTAAACATAAATTGAGTATACATTCCAAAAGCTGGAATACCACTTAACTGTTGGCTTGCTCTAACAGCAATCGATATTAATAATGCTTTTCTATTCGATGGAATTACGAATAGATCTTTAAGTTTTCCAGATTCTGAAATTTGCCGTTGCACATCGTGTTCGAGGGTCATAAATTCTTCGTCAATATTTTCAGTCCATCGTAACATTCTCAAAGCATCTCGAGCCTCTTTTTCTCTTCCTTTCATTATTAAATAGTAAGGAGATTCCGGTATACTTAAAGAAAGAATACCGCATATGATTGGCATACAACAGAAAATATATGCCGTCGTTCTTATGCTACAATAAGCTCCAACAACGTTGATAAAAAATTGTCCTAGACATAACGAAATTGCAAATAAGTTACCCCATGATCCTCTTACGCTTGGTGTTGACACTTCGCCGATGTATATAGGCATTGTACAAAAAACGATACCATCTACTACTCCAGATACAATTCTTGAAATGTAAAACGTATAATAATTTTCTGCAAACATTATCAATACCCAGGCTGCTATGTGGGGAATAGATGAGAAAATTAACATTTTTCTTCTGCCTATAATATCTATTAGCATTGATAAAAATGGAACGGATATTATAGCAGCTATTGGCGAAATTACAGTAAAATAGGAAGCTACCTCTAAAGATATAATATTAATTTCTGAAGAATTTGATATCAGAATGGGAATGGATGGTGAAGTCCAGCTGTAAAAAGCTCCACAGGTAAAAGCTCCCAATGACACTAAATAAAATCAAAAATGAATTAATTGATTTTATTGTTAAACCAAGAAGTTTAATACTTACCCACAAAAATTGAAAATACTTGAGGCCATGATTGTTCAGTTTTTTTAAAAGACACGTAATGTTTTAATACACCTTCTATAAATATCATCTTGCCTGCAATGTTGATATACAAGTGAAGCAGTCAAATCGACTGTAACATATTTTAATCTTATTTCAATTCAAAATGAATTCATTATTACGTCTGTTTAATTATTATAATATTTTATAGTCTGTAAATATTAACTTTTAATCAGAAGGTTTTACACACGCAATTAAAAAGTCAGAGACGATTTTTTGATGTCTCATTTTGTGTATTCTATTTAGCAACAAAAAAGAATTTATGCATTGTTGCGAGTATATTTAATTAAAATACGAAATTACCTAATATTAAAAATAATATTTTTAAAGGCTCATCTTCATTTGACGAGACTACCTCGCGAAGCTGTCATTGAATTTGCAAGACTGCCTTACGGTGACGTATTAATTATTTAATATTCACATTACACAAAGCACTAACGCTGCTTCTTAACGAGACACCTTTGAGTTTTGACGAAGATTGATATTGAAAGATTTACCTCGCAACAAATACGGTAACTACTGAGAGGAACGTTTCGCGAGGTAGTCCTCTATAGTCAGTACGATGCTTAGGAGTCTTAGTATGAACAAACGTTATACTATAATCGTAATTTGTGTATCAGGATTGTTTCTGCTGATAGTGACGTAACTACTCGACAAACAAATACACAAGCTAAATTTTGCTATTGCACTGTCACCGTTGAAACATTAAATAATGTGTATTTGATAACATTTTAACAATGCAGACTGCACAATATCCAATAAATTTTCACAAATCATATTGGACAAGGATATACCTAAAAATTTTGCGAATTTAACAATAAATGTGACAAAATAAAATATTTACACAAATTCCGTCAATATTCTTTTCTTTTATTGTTCTATAGTTTTTCAGGTTGAGATTTATTGAATAAAAATTATATGATTATCATTGTAAAAATTTATATAATATATTTTAACAAATAAAAAAAATGAATGCAAATTATTATTAAATTATCTACTTATAAACTGTTAGCCAATCACGATTATTTTTTTTATTTTTTATTTTTTTATAAATTACACTTGTGTGATACGCATTATATTACATTACAATAAATTTATTATTCTTATTTAAAAAGAATTTTTCAAATTATGAGAAGTGCAAGTTTGGGAGAAGAATCGCTGGAGAAATCTGGTATGCAAGTGAAGGGAAATCTCAGGAGATCTTAGGAATACTATTTATAGCCTACTTTTTTTTTCAATTTTTTGCTAAAGAAAATCCTGAGGCAATCCAAGAGGAAATTCCGAAAAACTTTTTCAAAACTCTTATAAAAAGAAATCTAGCGAACAAAAACTTTACAGATTACTCGCTCTACGCCCAAAATACTTCATTTTGAGAAAAGTGCTCATGGAATGAAAAACGGCTAGAATAAAGTTTTCATATTGTAACTTTTTTATTCTTAATGTTAAGGTTTGTACTTATACTTCACAATAATAAAACAAGAGTTTTATATTAATTTCATTAATATAAATTCTTTATGCTTACCTGTTACAATGGAAAGCAAAAAATTTTAAAAAATTCAATTTTCTATGTTATTTTCCTATGATCAGGTGTGACGTCGGTCACTTGGTATAAGTTCCCCAATTTTTGACAACTGCATTATTGACGGCCGGGATCATTTATTTATTTTAACAAATAAAATCTGAAAATGCTGCCTGATACAGTTTTCGAAAAAATGGTGCATCGGGCAACTGCCGTTTCTAATAAGTACATATTCCCTGCAATCTATTAATGATTTGTTTATTAGTTCGTTTAATAAATATAGTTTTAATTCCCTTTAACTCATTATTTTCCAGTAATTCAAGTACTTTTCGTTCAATTTTCAGTTTTAACATTGTTTGTCTGGAAGATAATACTGTTTTCCTTCTTCTTCCTATCTAACAGTCATCTTAGAATACGAAAATGTATAAGGCATATTTCTACACGTTTATACCCCCGCTTCTAAACAGCTATAAAGGTGCGCGAGAGCCGTAAGTTCATTTGAAAAAATATGAAAAATAAATAATACACAAACTAACAATGCTGTATTTTGTTGCAATATATTGTAGTGATCTTTGAGTCTCTTACTCTGAACTATGGATCGTTTGTTCTCGAATAAAAATTGTCGCATTCAAAACAATAAAAAACTGACAAATACAATAAAAATTTATTTGCAACCTGTACACAAACAATAAATAAATAAATGGCAGGACTCACTTAAACTCGTCGGCCAAACACGTAATTCTTCAAACAGTTGTCCAATTTATTTTGGTTGAGAAATCTCCTTAATAACGTCAAAAGATCAATCGTCTTTTCCGAATAATTGTCGATAAATTTCTTATAATAGTTCATGATACCTAAAAAACCGTGCAATGTTCGCAAACTTTTTGGTTGTGGATAATTCTTCACTTCTTCTAATCTTCTTTATATCTTTATTAGCAACCCATCTTTGTCGTATGATATGAACACAACTATATCTTGAAATTACAAACACATTAAAAATTTATCAGTTTTTATCAGTAAAAGAAAACCTTAAGTTGTAGATTTGAGTTCCAACATTTATTTTCATTCTAGAACTCTCTGGAAGAGATATCATAGCTTAATTATTTAGAAGATTTAAATGAAGTTGCAAGAAAAAGTTCAACGGCACAAAAAAATAATAAACAATCAAGCAATTTCAATATTTCATAACTTAATTTCCTCACGAGTCACAGTGGTCGAAATCGCGAAAAAGCTGGCCAAAACTAAGAACCATTTCCTAAATCAGCTAAATCTTGGATACTAAAGTTTTTGGAGTCATTGAATACGAATATGAAGTCGGAATTTTAAAATTCAAAATGGCGGACCCAAAATGGCTGCGAATTATATGAAAGTATTTTCAATTTATACAAAACTTCGTATATACATGTTTGTGAAGTCACTGAATACGAATATGGAGTCGGAATTTTAAAATTCGAAATGATGGTTTCACAATGGCCCACAAATTGTTTGAAATTTTTTTAGATTTTTTGAAAGTATACCAAAATAATTATTCATCGTCATCTTCATCGGAATCATCGGCATGAAAACTATCACTGCAAAGAAAGAATGCCCTAGCCTCGGACGAAAAGCTTCTACTTTGCTTTGGCAACTGTTTTCCCATACTTGATATGAATGGGTCTGACGTGAGCAATAGACGTCCCGCATGGTATTTTCTCTACTGCATTTTCGAGAAAAATGTTTCCGATATTTTTTTATAACTTTGTTCCTCGCTTCCTGGGCATCTTCAGACAATTGACCAATTGGAAGCAGGGCCCATTCGATAACCTGAGCACCATGTATTAATATCTTATGCACAGACGTTGGCATACAAAACCATGAGTACAAATGTACAAACAGTTCTGCAGTTTCAAAACAGTACTTACTAAACTCTTCAATCTTGATAGCAAACCCACTTGACATTACTTGGAGTATGGTATGAAATTTATGAATTAAAATTTCATCCACTCCTAGGATTGCAGCAGATACTGTTGAATTCTCAAAGAATCGTCTCGCAGTATTACCATCGTTAGTGCTACCAAACCCTGGTTTCGGGCAGTCAATGTTTAAGTGCAATTGTTCTTTAAAAGCTTTTTGAATCATAAGTTTGCGCTGTTTGATTATTTCTTTGTCTGCTTCATTACGCGATTGCCATTTAAGGATACCAATCTTATAGCCAACATGTAATAGACATTCAAAGCAACGTATCCACGCGTGCAAAGTTGATAAACCTAGCTGTAAGTTCTCAACATTTATGACCTTTTCTTTCATTGCTTCAATATCATTGAAGTCTTTGACGTTGCTCCACACAAGTAGCAACGCATTACGGATTTTGTATCGGTCACCGCATTGCACACTTTGCCATCTATCATGGTAAAATGCATTTGAAATTTTACCACAACTTCTTTCTCATCGATCCAAATTTTAAAGGGAACGAGGGAGTCAATTTGTTTTTGAATGTATCACTTTTCTTTCAAGGTAGATTCAACATTCTCTTTCAGGAATTGCAATCGAATCGGGCGGCAAAAACGAGTAGAAGACGGACGGGGATTTTTCCAAACTATAAACTCTTGAAGGGTTTTACTGTCCATACTAATGATTTGTAAGGGAACGAGTGATGTTAAAAATATTGATGAGTCCGAGCTTTCTTCGTTATTAAATTTTTGCTTGTACTGACTTTGTGCCGAACTTCCATCGCAACCCCATTTAACAATACACCGCAAATTAGCTGTAACTCGAGCGCCAGCGTGTAGTGTTGTAACAACGTCTCTCTGAATTGCCAAGATTCTGTCACAAGTGTGGTTCAGTAATGACTGGAGTTTTACTTCCGCGCATGTTTCTGTTACAATAATTTATGACGGATAGCAACGAGTTTTAGCTTCTAGAACCTTATCGTAGGATGGGTAAACCCGTACATTTTTTTCCCTCAATGAAGCTCTTAGATCTTTATATTGCTGTTTAGTTAACTTCAATTTAACAACGTCGACCAATGCCTCATCCGCTGACATCTCAGTAATAGGACAACTCAATGTTGTTGAGGCTGCTTTGTAGGCCTTTTTATATTTTGTTGCTCGTAACGGAGACGTTGTTGTGATGTCCTTCACAATGATCGCTGCATGAAGAGACCCAGAGCTACGAAGGCTCATTTGAGCAGCATATGTTAATTCTGCTGTACTGAGTTTAGAACGTACATCCTCCGTCTTTCTTTTCTTTGACCGATCACTAGCATTCTGGAACTCCGCAGACGGTCGCCCTGCTTTAGAAAGTATGGGTGATTTGCTCCTACCACGAGTATTCTGAAAAATAATTGATTCATTGTATGATATTATAATATTATTTTATTATGTAATTTATTGTAAATAGTCACCTTAAGAGTCACTGAAGATTGTAACCATTTTTCATTTTTTTTCGTAAAACCTATTTTTTATATAATGAGATTCTTTCCACTTTAAGTGTAACTGGCACAAAATCTTTTTCACGGTGCTTCTCGTGTTTTTGTCAATTTTTAAATTGATTTTTTCACGTTCAGAAAAATGGTCTTCTAAAATTTGAATCTGAGTATCCAGATCCAATTTGAAATGTCCTAGAATAATTTCGAATATTTCCTTTTTCGTATACCTTAAATCGTGAGTGCTTGATCCTGTACATTTGTAAAAAAATTTGTTTATTAATTGATTAATAAATGAGGAATAGACTTTTAAAATGCGTTTTGTGCAATTTATAAAATTTTCAGATATTAAGATAAACTGCCACATAACTATGACACATGGCAATGCCAAAATTCATGTGTCATAAATTTGTAAAGGATTGAACATTTAGATTATCCTAATTCTCAAAAATCAAGATTTTGTAATTAGCTAATTAAATAAACTACACAACGCTATCGATAACTAAAAATTTTAATATTTTGACAAAACGCGTTTTGAAAGTCTCCTCCTTAAAAAAAGTGGAAATATGTGGTTGGCTTTTTTGAAAATTCTCAAAGTATACACTATTAACTGTATCCTGAATATGAAAACAGAGCAGGATCTCCTAGGATCACAACTATTTTGATGATAAATGATTAAGATGGTTTTGAATCGATAGTTATTTTCGACAACTGCGTTTATCACCACTTTTAATATATTTGAAACATTTTTAATATCTAACTATTATGCATAAAAGTATTCTACATACCTCCAGAAACACTCTCCATCTCACAAAATTAAATTCACACACTGTACTCACAAGTTATTACAATATAAATATCGCGCAATTTTACGATTGCAGAAAAAAGTAACGCTACCTACTTTGACAAGTGATATGTTTGCATAGCTGCAAATAAGTAGAAACAAAATCTAGCTATCTGTCATTTTATCAAACAACGCACTAGATCCTTGTCTTGATAAATTCTTATTACTACGACAAACCGACGACTTTTAAATTTTTAATTTTGGCCAGCTTTTCCGCGATTTTGACCACTGTGCGAGTAAGTTTCAAAATCCTGTCCTTTCATCAGTGTAGTCAACTCTACAGTTTTTTGAAAATCCTCTTAGTTTTCAATTTGGTCCTTCAAATCTACAGTTTTTTATTTAAAATGCTGTTATTTAAAATTTTACGATATGAGAATCGATTTTTTTACAATGTTTCTCGAAAAATTTTTTTAAATGCGTTATTTGCATTAGTTTTTCCGATTTTGTTTACGGGCCTGGTTTTTCAGTGATTTTATGTTGTAAAATTTAGTTACCTAATTGGTATTTTTTTTATCTAAATCCTAAAACTACAAAATACTAACCTAAAATAGCTTTTATTAGTATCTTTTTAATTAGGTACCTTTTTTGAATTTGTACAACTTCAAAATCTCATCTCTACTGATAATATCTAGAATTAAAATAGTATATTACGTAACGAGAGTTGTAAGAATCATATTACACGCGAGTGAAAAGTTACTTCACGAGCCGCTTGCGGCGAGTGAAGTAAGTTTCAAGAGCGTTTAATAGATTTACAACTCTTAGTTACGTACTATACTTTTTCTACGACCAACCCTAGATTTTCTACCCTAATCCTTAAAAGGCACTTTTAGGGGATACTTTTCGATTTATCTGAAAATTTGCATACATGTGTTTTTAGAGGTACTTATTAACATTTGTTCATACAATTTTTGGGGGTCGAGTACGGATTACCCGTAAAAATTTAAGTTTAAAATAGGCAACGTACATATCTTGGCTGTAGTATGCACTAGAAAATAAAATACCATAGAATAGCTAGACTCCATTTATGACAAGGGTGTAAAGGAGGGAGTGGGGTGTTTTTCCTTCGTTTTTCGATGTATCGTCTCGTTTTTGAGATATTTCAACTTTTGTGTCTCCCATTTAAAAATAAAATTTTAACTTTATTTTTACATTTTCTTAAATGTTGGTGTTATTACGGGGAAGTGATAAGATTACTAACACAAAACCTTAATACAATATTTAGCGCTCGCCAGATATTATAACCAATGAGTAATAACTGTAATAATGCGAAATCAAAGCCGGTGTAAACCCAATCGAACCGGGCAACGTATCTCACGTCAGATGTAAACACGGAACGAGGGTCTCAAAGGTGACGTGCACCATAATCCATTGAAAACAATAATATTTAACACCACGTCTTTTTACAAGACAGGTGCTTGAAAATAATTAAAACATCAAATAAATTAATAATTAAAGTTTTTATTAAATTAAATCTTTCACGTCAAATAACTGTTTCTGTCAAATAATCAACATAACTTACTATTGCAGCCAACATAATCTTAGTAAATTACAATATTCCCTAACCGTGCGATCAAACACTTTACGCACGGCCGTGCGTAAAGAGATGTTTACATAGGATCGGGTTCGTACAATATTGTTCATTTACGGTAGTGGTCGTAGAAAAAATATTATATTCATTGTTCTGCATAGTACTATTATTTTATTTTGTTATTATGATTAAAAGTAGATAATCACATGATTTGTTTGTTTATAATTTCTTCCTCATATGTGTTTTATTACTACGATTAAATAATACAAAATAAGAAAAAGCTGTAGATTTACCGTTTTTAAATTAATTTTTATAGTTTTCTACAGTTTTTTTAAGCATGCATGTAGTTTTTCTTTAGGATAGGGTTGGCAACACTGCCTTTCATCATAGCTTCATGACAGCGCATAGGTTTTGCCACTAAAACTTAAAACAGAATACATGGAATTAGAATCCAATTTATTACCCCATGACCGTTCAGTTATATAATAAACATAATTTTCATTTAAACCCACTTTTTAATCAAATATTATTATTTTTTTTTTAATTTTAATATTAACGTGCATCAACTACTATGGTTATTAGCACCTGGCCACAAACGTGTTGATGCACACCGGAAGGCCGAGCTAAGAAATTCTGTCAAGTCCGAAATTCGAACCCAGAATTTCCGCTCTGTAACTCAACCAGTGATCACACAAATCCACGGCTGTGGTTTCAAATAATTTATTTTTGACAATTAGGTTTTCAAGTTTAAGAAAATGCGTACAGTTCGACCATACTAAGAAAGGCTCTGAAGGGGCATGGCTGGCGCTGGTGTATTTAAATTTGTACACTCAAAAAAAAATTAAGGTGCATCCTAACCTAAAAAAGTACTTACCAAATAATGTTTTGTTTAATTAAATTGATTTATTAAATATAGCTATGAGATTTGTTCTGAAAAGAACACTTTTCTGTAGACAACAAAGCTCAAATATGAATAACACGAAAACGAACAAGACAAAAAACCAGCACAATGACAATATTGACACACAATGATTTGTAACTTTTACAACAGAATGTACTTGAGAAATAACTCGATGTTCATTGGTTCATTCAAATTTTTATCAAATTAGTTGACATATTTTCCGGGGTTTTTCTTAGCATGGTGGCACTGTACGTAGTATTTGAATGTTGACGTTTTTATGAGCTTAATTGCATTTATGCCCGGTTTCACAAAGGCTAGTTAAAGTTTAATCTATGATTAAAATTTTTTTAAATAAATTTGCGTTGTTGAAATACATTAAATTCTAAGTATTAGCTTTTGTTAAGGGGCAGTCGTATTTTAATATCATTTTTGGAGGGCGTAGATTTATTTGGAAAAGCATATTAAGTAAATAACTTTTAATAACAATTGTATTTTAATTTTATGTTTGCATATCATACAATAAATAATATTGACATAGTGCTGTTATATTTCTTAATTATATTTGCTATTAAAATTAAAAATCATCATTGTCAACATACGTAAATAGGTAAGTTTTAATTTCAGAAATACTTTCTTTGTATATTCAAATAGTTTATATAGTACCTACTATTAATTTTTACCTATATTTTTCAATAGTGTTATTGTATTTAAATATTAACTTGAGGAAATTTATAATTTGAAATTAAACTTCTAAAATAAAAAATAAAAAAAAAGTGTTTATTATTAAAAATTAACTTTATTTGTGCGTAGGAACCTTTTAAGTTTAATAAAAGCTCATTTATATAGTGTACCTACCGATTCTTTTCGTTTGTTAGCGTTTTACACAAGTCCAGCTATAATTTGTTAACTTTTTTAACGTTTAATATTAGTCTTTTACGCGAACATACAGCCGTACTCACATGGCCGTACTCTGCGTATCCAAATTTTGTAAGTAATCCTACTTACTCAGTTTTCTCTTTTAACTTCAGTATAGCATTTTTTAATTTATGTAAATATGAATAATTTTGCTTTCAGGGTCAGGGAAATCCAAGTATTCCATTCCACAACGCATTTAATTATGTTATATTTTCATTGTTTGCATTTTTTTTGGGTTATGATCCGGTTTTCCCAATTTCGGACATAACGAGAAAGACTTCCAACATTTAGACCACACGGATGCTTAATCCTGATTTGGGAATGTATTTAATTTTTTTTTAGTAGTTGCTAGCGGCAAACATCCAACCCAGGGAACTGGGTTTACTTGGCCTCCGAAGCACAAATACGGTTACATAAAAGTTTTAGACTGTTTCCGGATTTCAATTAAACACATATTTCCTAATTTAAACAAAATATCTAAAATTTAGCTTAATCAGTCAAGAAAAACATCATTTACTAGTTTTAGTTTAAATAGTTTTTAATTTAAGTAAACAATTTTACTTGATTGTTAGTATAAACCCACGAAAGCATTATATATGTGTATAGAGTGACTAAATTTCTTTTGGATCAAAATTTTAAATTTTTATTAGTTAAAATCTACAAACTAAATGTCATTTAAAAAAAGAAGACAAAACAAAAATCGTTAAATATTTCTATATTATTAAATACTGAAAACATCTCCATAGTTTATTTATGTAATAGTACAGTAAAAAAAACATAAATACCGAAGAACATAAAAACAAACAATACAGATAGCACAGATTAATAATAAATGACAGTAATAAAATTATACAAAAAATACTCTATGGAGACATCACATAACTTCCGCATTTTTACATTTTATTTTTTATAAACTTTAAAACTGAACATTTAAGTTATGTCAAACAAATTGAGTAAATCAGTAAAAAAACGATCGTCTAAAAGTAATTGACATTTGAACTTCTTTAATTTTTTTTACCACATCCGCAATTTTATGATGAACATATTTATGCCAAATTTTATGACATTTGGTTGTGCGATTCAACTTTCGTGATTCAACGTATGCACACACACACGGACACCCTAACGTACTAATACACTGACATACAGACGAACATTCAACTAAAATTTATCAAAATTGTATGAGAGCATGTTGAGGAACATTTTAATACCAAAATTTCGATTTTTGATTTTTGAGTAAGAATATAATACGTAATATAATATTGTACCATCTTCTGCGTAATTCATTATCGAGTTATTAATTGAGCAACATAATGTTGAACATACAAATAGCTTCTAGCATCAATTGCGCATGCAAAATTAAATATGTTTACTAGTAATTTATTAAAATGCAAAGGTAATAATTATTACAAAATTACTTAAGGTTAGTTTAGCATTACATACATAAATTGCTCAAAAATACTCAAATGAAATATTTATTGATTAAAATTTGACAAATATTTAGGTATATACTATCAGGACCGCATTTCATAATATTAATAATACTATTGTTGGAAAATTTGCTTATTATTGCTATTGAAAAACATTGGAGAATGATTTTTGGATGTGCTTTTAGAATAAAAAGACTTTTAAACTCAAACATGAAAATAATTTCTCCACAAAAATATTTGTAAATCAATTTATTTGACTAGTTTCAGTAACTTACTGCTACCATATTCACAAATTATATAACAAACAAATAAATTTCAAGTTAAGTACTCAGTTCGTTACTTTAATGTTACATATTTGCACGATTTCTAACTTAATAATAAAAATAATAGCAAAAAAGATAATGCATACTAAAAATGCAAATGGATTGTTTGTTTTTTTTTATATCAAAGCATAAATAAATGGGTACTATCTAATACAATGCAGAATAAATAACGTGTCAGTTAACGTGCATTATGTTAATAGAATCTTAGTCTTTTAAATCTCTTTGTATTTGTTCTAACGTTTTACCTTTTGTTTCGGGAACGCAAAAATAACTAAAAATTATTCCACAACTAGAAACGCATCCAAACACAAAAAACGAAACATACACCCCAAATGAATCTTTCAGCCACTGGAAAACTTTGTTAGAAGCGGAAACGCCAAACGCGCAATAGAAGATTAATACACCTAAAGCTTTCGATTTAACACTCACAGAAAATAATTCCCCCGTTAATAAATTTGGTATAACACCCAAACCAATATTGAAAAATAAACTATAGAATAACATTCCCGTTAAAGGCAGCCAAGAAAAATTAGATGTATTGTAATGGTATTCTTGAAATAAAAAATATAAAGCTTCCACAAATAAAAAAGTAGAAGTGCCTATTAAAGAAATAACTAATAATACTTTTCTTCCCAGGTAATCCATTAAAGTTACACCAAAGCATGTAAAAATGATGTTAAACAAACTGTATATAATTGAATTTACAGCTGGAGAATTATAAGCGCCAGCATTCTCAAATATTACTTGAGTGTAGTAATTAAAAGCATAATATCCCGAAAATTGTTGAAGAGTTCGCAATCCTAACAGAATTAAAAAAGATTTCAAGTTAACAAAAACTGTAAAAATGTCTTTAAAACTTCCACGTTCAGAATTTTGTCTTTGAACATCTTCTGTTAATTCAAATAATTCCTTGTCGACGTTGTCTATTTTACGCAAATGTTTCAAAGAATTTCGAGCATCTTCCACTCTACCCACCATTAATAAATAATAAGGCGATTCAGGCATCCAAATAAAAGTTACCATAAAAAATAGGGCTATAAAAATTGAAACATACGCACTTAACTTTAAAGAAATGTATGATCCATAACAGTTGATCATTAAAATCCCCAAATTTAATCCAAAGGTAAATAACGACCCTAGAGTACCTCTAATATTTGGTTCAGATATCTCACAAAGATACATAGGCAAGACGGTAAAAATTACTCCTTCAGCTGCTCCCGAAATTATCCTTGATATGTACAGCATTTCGACTGTAAAGGCATTAGAAATTAACAGCCAAGCAATAATTTGCGGTAAACATAGTAATAACAACGACGATTTTCGTCCGATTCTGTCTAAAACGAAAGCACTTATTGGTCCACTAATTAAATAACCCAAACTTCCGATCACCACTATGTTAGATATTTGGGATAAATTCACTTCAAACTCCAATTCCTTTCGCTGCAGCTTGGGTATCGCTGGAGAAGTCCAACCAAAATGTAAACCACAACTCACGGCCAGAATACATGCTAAAAGTTGGAACAAAATTTGAGTTTTCAACTTTAACAGTATAGGTACAATAAAGTTGTACTCTTCGTTTGTTCATCGGTAGTTTAACTTACAACTTAATGCGGCTAAAAATTGAGGTTTGCGGTGACTTGTTTCAACCATAAATAATAATGGAGAGCATTAACCATAGATTCCAGATTGTTAATAAAATTAATCCATTTTCTATTCTAAATCAATTTATCGGATTAATTTGACAGTTATTTAATAAATTATTAAAAATCAGTAAGTATTTACCTTTGCAATAGAGTTTACTTCTAAAAAGGTTTATTTAATTTTAGATTATCGACTGTTAGGAGAAAATTTAATTCATCATCAAAGTTACAAAATATAAGATCTGTTTCTGAGTGTTTATCAATGTAAACCTGCTGTACGACTGAGATAAAGAAACTGCAACGTGTAAGTAATAAAATGTATTTACATAAGTATTTACAATAATTTAATTAACAGACATTTATAACATTTTCTTCACAAATTTCATGGAATTTCGTAGCTCGGCTCACCAGTGAGCAACCATAATATTATGTTGTGCATTTAAATAATACTTGGTTCTCTATCTACTCAATCGGGCCAATTGATAAAACGTCAAAGTCAAAAAAACCATTAACATAGATATCGAGATAAAGGTAGTAAAAAATCTATTGAAAATTTATCACATAATTCTGTTGATAAAAAACCACGATAAAAATGAAAGCTCTTTAGATTATATTCTATCAAGTTTCATGTTGGTTCTTTTAGACAACAGCGAGATCTAATATGTATAAATTATTATATAAAATGTTACAGAATATAAAGAGCATTTAATTATAATTATTAATTATTATTATAAAGAGTAAAATTAACTAATGCAAGATTAAATAATAAAAATAGATTTATAGGATTTATAGGATTTCTATAAATTTTTTTTACTACAAACCAGAACCCCCTCTCCTTAAAAAAATAAAATAATCTAATAAATATGTAAAAATCACAGATGCAATAATATCACACTAAACACAAGTATAATACAAAGAAATATTTTAAGTTTTAAATAATTCATTCAATTCAAACAATGGTAATTAGTCAAATATTACTGTTATTAAATATCATAATATAAAAATATAAATGTTGAAGGTTGAAAAAAAAATGTTTTTAAAAAATTTCAAACGCACAGGATACCTCAGTATCCTATACAGGATTCTGGATACAGAATACAAAATTTATAAAAATAATTTATTGTACTTACTTTTTATCGTGAATTTGGGTAACAAAAGTTTTTTTGTAAAATTTGAGATTGAAGTATCTTTTTCACACGAGAGGTGTTTAAAAAGATCACTTTTATCACTAGTTGTATAAATAGCTATTTCATAATGTTGTTTGGCACAATAATTATTTTGTGTTTTCATATTACATTAGTTAAGTATATTAAGTTATAATTGAATTAATATTTAAAGATAATAAGTTCTGTAAATATCACTCAAAATGAAATTATTTCATACAAGCGTTCAACAATTTATTGCTTCTTCAGATGGTTTTATAGTTATTTAAGCTACTAGAGATGTAGGGACGCTATTAATGTTCAAGGAAGGTTAATATAAACCGGGACAGCCGCCGTAGTTTATATTATCTTCTAAGAGTCTTAAGAGCCCTTACATACCGTGTTAACGTAGCTTGTGTATTTTTAAGTTTAAAGCATTGTTCTCATCCAATTAATGAGACACAACGTAGGATAGCATAACAAAAAAGTTAAAGTAAATTAAAACTTATGTGTGTGTTCAAAATGATAAATAACGAAGTTTCCATAACATAGCGATATATGAAACGCTACCGTTTTGTTGTGTTATGGCTATACTATGTTGTGCCACGTTAATTGTACTATTTCTGAATAATTATTTTTAAATAAGAGAACGTCAAAGTAAAAATTTATTTTGCCCTAAAGATGAACATACTAATTTTTCTATACGACTATCATAGAATGTGGGCATTCTGATTCTATTTTTAAATACAGAATATCTACATTCTTTCTTTTTTTTATTCTCACACCGATATCGGTGCGAGAATAATTATTCTCACACAGATTAGACCAATTAGAGTAAAGAATAGACTACTATTTGAAGTGACATCTATTACCAAATTTTTGAACTCAATTTATTTACACATCAACAAAAGTCAAGTTTGTCAAATGAGTAAACTTTTTTGCGTGCGATCGATCTGAATTTTTGCACATATTTTCTTACCGATAATTCACAAGAAGTGTGTACGAGGGGGGACAATTTTTTGCTCAGTTTTTCGATATCTAGCGCCGTTCTTGAGTTATTGCTGCGTTTCCGCCACACAAACTTGAATTAGCAATAACTCGAAAACGGCGTTAGATATCGAAAAACTGAGCAAAAACTTCTCCCCCTCCCTCGCCTCAACTTCCCCCAACTGTGAATTAACGGTAGGAAAGCATGTGCAAAAATTCAGATCGATCGCGCACAAAAAAAATTTCTTATTTTTACAAATTCTAATTACGGTCAAAACTTATACAGCTTATTATTTTAATAGTCGTATAGAAAGTATATAGTCTGAAACACGTTTGGAATGGCTATTCCGCACTCGTGAACCTTCACCATCGCCTGTCGGCTCGGGTGACAAACTTTTCCCTCGTGCGGAATATGCCTAATTCCAAACTTGTTTCAGAATATACTATTCTCAAATTGAGAGCAAAATAGAACAACCGAATTTAATTTTAAAATCACTTTTGTTCCGGGCAGGAGCAAAAGTGTAACTTTTCTTCCCAAATTAAAGATACAAAAACCTATTTTACTGTTGATCGGAGATAAAGAACAATTTATTAGTCTAATTTTAATATAGATTTTCTGGAACATTTTCTTTTAAATTGTGTAAGATATTTTAAAAATACATTCCCGAAATAAAATTAATATAAAAGATATCAATTAATTACAAATTAGACTACCTTAACCAAATAACATCTAACACTGCAATAAATTAAATGAAAAAATTTTAGAGGGAGATTCCTGAGTTCGTTTTAAGAAAAAACAACCCTTGCACTAAATATACAGTTTTTGATGAATTTCACTCACACACCTCAAAATCTTTATATTGTATATTTACATAATAAATAAAACTTTCTATTATTCTATGATCTCACTATACGTACTTTTTTATTATCGCTATCCGTTAATAATTGGTTTCTTTGGTTATTTTTATTTTCGTCAAGAGTACCTTTTAGTAATAATTGAATATTGTCTAAAGTTTTCCCTTTAGTTTCGGGAAGTAAAAAGTAGCAAAACACAGCGCTTGCAGCGCAACAAGCGGCATACATCATAAACGGAGCATATATACCGAATGCAGAGTTTAATAACTGAAAGGTTACCGTAGCAGCAGTCATACATATTCCAAAGTAAACATTAATCACAATCGATGCTCTTGACTTAATACTGGCAGATAAAAGTTCTCCGGTCATTATTGTAGGTACCGATATTAAACCTACCGAGAGTACCATGTAGTACACTATCATTGCGGTGAGAGGCAACCAAGAGAAATTCGATACGTCATACGAATACTTTTTGAAACAAAAATACAATCCTAAAATGAACAATAACACCGCACTGCCTACACTGGAAAATATGATTAAAAGTCTTCTTCCAAATCGGTCTACCACAACCGAGCTGCCACTACAAAAAATAATTTGTATCATACAGCAGATTATTGCACTTTGAGCTGGTGTTAAATTACCACCCGCTTCTTTAAATATGTACTGTATATAAAATCCAAGAGCTGTTAAACCAGAAAATTGTTGACTAGCACGCAACGCAAATACTAAAAGTAATGCTTTTAAATTGCTTTTGATTTTAAGTATATCTATAAATCGTCCAGGTTCTGCAGTTTGTCGTCTAAGAGCAGATTCAATATTTTCCAATTCGCTATCGACATTCTTCATTCTTCTTAACCACTGCAGAGATTGACGAGCTTCAGAAACTCTTCCCTTTAGTATTAAAGAATAAGGAGACTTCGGCATCCACATAAAGGTAACAATAAACAGCAATGGAATGCACAAAGAAACATAAGCGGTAGTTCTTATGCATAAATATGCTCCATATGCATTTATAAATAAAATTCCTACAAGCAATCCAATTGAAAAAATAGAACTTATAATTCCTCGAATCTTAGGCTCCGAAACTTCGGCCATGTAGATAGGAAGGGTAGTAAATAATCCTCCGTCTGAAATTCCAGAGCAAAATCTTGCTATGAATAGGATTGGAACATTCGAAGCAGTTGCTATTAATAACCAACTAATAATTTGAGGAATCGATAAAATTAACAGTAAGTATTTTCGTCCCATTTTGTCAATCATAAAGCCACTAAATGGGCCTCCGATTAGGTATCCTAGTGGAGCTATCATAACAATGCCGGATACTGCTTCGGGACTTATAGGAAATCCGTAATCGTTTGCCGCCATCTTTAACACTGATGGGCCTGGCCAGCCCATTTGAAGACCAGTGCCAATTGCCAATATTCCGGCTAAAATAAAAAATTCTGTTAGAGTTTGTTGTTTATTAAAAAATATTGCAAAAAATAACATACAAATTACAAAGAGAAAAAAATTATGTTGTTAATTAATGATAATAATAAATACTAAAGTATTATTAAATAATAAAATTTAATTATTATTATTTTATTATTTAATTAATAATTATTTAATTATTATCCTGGAAGTATTAACTGCAACAATCAGGGTATTCTTGATGTATAAGTTTCATTTTTGATATTGATTATCGTGGGCATACTGGAAAAAGTGACTAAATCAAAAATAGAGTTTCCAGATAAATTAAATTATAGATTCATATTCACATCTTGTGAAAACCAGCTTTATAATATTTTTAATTTTTGTTTTCAAATCAATTTATACCTTAGGAAAATAAATAGTACATAGACGGTTTTTCCAGGCACGAGTCTTACATTTTTACCATATAATTTATGTCATATTAACTCATTTTCGCAAATTTTTGACTTAGTACCTTTTTCCAGTATGCCCACGTTATGTCTTATTAACATTTCTATATTTTACTATCCACTTCCGGAAAATTACTGCCGATTAATCGGAATCGGCGATTAGCTAAATAAACAATTACTAAAACTTTTTAATTCATGAGTTGTAGATATAGTTCGCTTTATCATTGTTTAATGAAACCGGAAACAATTTTGTATATTATAATATATATATTTGAATAAAGTTGAAAAATTAAAAAAATTATAATTTTTGAATTTGAAATAAATTTGCAAGGTTTTCAAATGATGATGAAATTATTTAATTGTGTATGAGATAAATTATATGCAATGACGTCACATGATTGCGATAGTTTATTAACGATGACAAAAAATTAATAAAATCGTTACATACCTGTAGTTACAACAAGAAATTGAGGCCATTGTTTACTCTTTTCTTCCATTTCACAAAATTGTACTTACACGAAAATTAAACTATCACAATTTAAGGAAACATTAACAATAAATTACATAATGATTTTAATTTAATTCAGGTTTGACGTTTCAATGTTTAAATGATAATGAATAATTTACACAATCACAATAATTAATCACATAATATTACTTGAAAAAGTCCGATAATATTTAGTCGATCTTGAACCGTTCTATTTTAAAACTGACACCGATACTGAACTGTCGAGAAAATATTTTCTACTTTTACCAGTACCTACGTGTAGACGTGTGGTAGATTTCTTAAGCACTGATATTCATTGGGAAACAATTGCAACCGAACTTTGAATTTAAGAAAAGTAACAATAATTATTTCGCAGGAAATGACTAATAAAAGTTTACGTATACATATAAAAAATGAAAACGCGGGAATAACCTTAAACTGCAAAAGTTATTTTTCGCATGACATACGAACTGGAAATAGAAGTCCCAAAATGTATCAATAATGTTTACCATCAGCGCTATAGTTCAATCGACCATTAGCGATTGATCCTTGAATTATTAAAATATAACTACCTCCTTTACCTGATATTTTATGTACATACATATAGAAGGTGGTGGAAACTTGTTAAACTACTTCACACTTTTTGTTACCCATGTTTTAATCAATTAAAGTTTTTTATTGTACAAATAGCTCAATAAACATCACACAGTGGTACCGACAGGGTTTGAACAAAACTGAAAATCGATATCCTTGATAATAAAATATTTATACAAATTATTATGCACTGTTATAATTCGTTATTTATTATCGAATTTGATGAATCAAAAATCAAACAAATTAAACAATAATAATAATAATAACAAATTGCACTTTGGGCCGTCTTGTCATCTTCACATAATATTACTTGAAAAAGTCCGATAAGTGTCATTAAGTGTCTCTATCGAAACTTGCTAAATTCTCAGGTAAAACTGATAAGTTATCGTACGTTTTTAAATAATTTATATGAATCATAACCAGAATCCGGAATATATGCATTTTGCATCTTTTTTTTGGTATTATACATAAGAGTCATAGTTGTAAATTTTCGTATACTGGTAATGGGCATGATACATGGGTAATAGGGATACCTCGATACCAAATTTTATAATGCATATTTTTTCATATTCGTACATATACATATAAGTGCATAATATATGCAAATGCATTTAATTTGCATATTTTAGTCTTATATGTGCATATTTTGTGCTTATTTATGCCACCTTTCCAATATTCAAGATTCGAAAAACTTAGCATCACTGGTGGTAGCGCTGTTTCTCACAATCAAAAGATCTCCGGTGTCCCTCACCGATTTGAATAATTTTTGGATATGTGGTAGAGTATCACATAAAAATAAGAGATCCCTAAGTTTTTTAGCTGCTGTAATGTGGGTTTAAGGAGTGTAATCGCTCCCTTTAAAAATAAGGTGCAAAATAAAATTTTTGAATTTTTATTTAGATAATACTAGGCAGCCTGATAAGTCCCTGAATAATGAAACACGGAAACAATTTTTTGACCAAATTCGGTTTAATTTCTCAACATACTTTCTTTTTAGGTCGATACAACGAGTCCAACGATTTTCAAACTTTTTTTTACTTTCCGAATAGTAGTCGATCGGAAGTTTCTCAAAATAGGCCTCTGTTTCAACTATGAACTCCTCATTTGAGTAAAAACGTTTACCGGTGAGCCATTTCTTCAGGTTTAAAAAAAGATAGAAGTCACTGGGGGCCAGGTCTGGCAAATACGGTGGTTGAGGGATCAGGTCAAACCAGCTTTTGTGAAATTTTGCTTGTTCAACTAACGATGAATGAACAGGCGCATTGTCGTGATGATAAAAGATTGTTTTCTTTTTTAAATTTGACTGCTTTTTGACGATTTTATTTTTCAAACGATCCAATAATGATGAATAATATGCGCCAGTTATAGTTTTACCTCTTTCAAGAGGTAAAGTATTCCATGCACATCCCAAAATACGGAGGCCATAACCTTTCCAGCTCATTGTTGAGGTTTCGGACGCTTTGGAGTACTTTCACCAGCAGGAACTCATTGTTTTGATTGTCGTTTTGACTCTGGTGTATAGTAATGGATCTACATAGGTTTCATGAATTGTTATAAACTGGCAAAAAAAGTTTTTCGGATTACGCGTAAACAATACGAATTCATTTTTGGTCGACTGTGAGCAAACACAGCACCCAATGCGCGTAGAGATTCTTCATGCCAAAAACCGCATGTACCATATTGTCCATACATTCCATTGATATACTTACAACAGCCTTAGCTACCTCCCTTAATTTCACTTTGGGATCATTCAACAACGTATCATAGATTTTTTCGATATTATCTGGTGTATCATCGGAGCTCGTACGTCCACAACAAAAACAGTAAACCATTTATGAATCGTTTTAATCGACGGTGCATAGTTCGGGTAATACTTATTCAGCTAGGCTTTAGTCTCGCTTATCGTTTTCTTGCGTAAATAATAGTGTTTAATCAAAACTCAAAACTCACTTTTTTCCATATTAAAAAATACTGATTGGTTGGTCTCTTCTCGGTGCTGTAACTTGTAAATGAGCAATCGTAAATGGCCGAAATTTTGATAGACGCCATTTAAAGGAAGCTTGTCAAAAATAGTTCAAATTAGTGAATACTAATGTCATCTCTTAAGCCCGTGTCTCACTATAAAAATTTCATAAATATTTGTATAAAAGTTTGTATACAAACGATTTGGATAGTGTGACAGAGCACTAATTTTATAAAAAGACAGACGTCAAAATATTTTTATGGTGTTTGTATTTTCACGATGCGAAAATTAAGGTTTTTATACAAACTAACAGTTGAACAAATTACGCACGTCAAAATTATTCTATGGTGCTTGTAGTTTCACGATGTCATGAAAACGTTTTTATACAAACTAAAAATTTAGAACAGTTTCTATAATTTTTATGAAAGCAGGCATCCCATTGGCTATTGACACCCCACTCAATTTGAATTTAGATTTAAAAAAATTCTAGAATTGGTATCCTAAGCATCTGTAATTTGTTGGTTGGTAATACCCACAATTTATGACAAATAAAAATATTGGAAACTGAAATACTGGCTCTTAATCAATATTAACAGATTTTATAATTATAAAATAATCGTGATCTTAATATTTTTTTGCATCAAAACCTTATTAATTAAATTAAATTAGAATTTTAAATATGTACAGTTACGCCATCTACTCAGATAATTGCTCGTCCAAAAGATAAATCTTGACCTTAACAATAACAATCAATTTGACAGCTGACGGCTGACACTACGATACATAATCGACGTACGTTTCTACAATTTATATTGGCAAAGTTAGAAGACATATTTTTTATATTCGCGCTCTTTTCTATTAGGTTTTTTTTGTAAGTCTAATAAAGACAACGGAATAGTATGCGTTACAAATACAATACAAACCATATACAACTCGATCCTTACTTTTCACAGCTAATATCTTCTTTTTATAAAAACTTATTTTATAGTGTGACATAGCTTAAATTGTATACAAATTTGTATACAAATGATTGTATACAAATTTTTATAGTGAGACACGGGCTTTAGAATTTTTAGGGACTTATCAGACTACCAGGTACTTCATTTTATTACCAACAATACATATAATTTTTCCGAAGCAATGACTTAAAATTTTCGGGGGTTTGTTATCCCCAAAAATTTTAAAACCTGCATAAAGCATCCTTAACGTCATCAAATTATTTTGAAAAAAATACATGTAGCAGGGGAGAGCCAACGCCGAAATACATTTTTTTAAATAATTACATTATGAATTTCTTGCCGCTATCCCTTAATAATTTTAGAGATAAACCACCACCTAAAATTTAAAAATTCGCATAAAGCATTTTTAATGCAAATTTTTCGAAAAAAATATATGTTTTTTTAGCATAATATTTTGAATTTTACTGAATATTTTAAAGCATACCTTTATATATTTTTACTGCATATGTTAGTGCATATATGATCACTTTTTTATTGCATATAATCCGGACTCTAATCATAACTGATAAAAGTAGTTATAATTTTTTTTAGAATAGATTTAGTAACGCAAGAAGAGTAATTACAAAAATTATATAATTTAGCCCCAGTACCATTATTTATATTGTGGAGTAGGTAAATTAAAATTTTACAGTAATTTGGCATGATTAATAATTTAATCTGTATTTTTATTTGTTACTGTTTCATACATAATTTTGTTATTAAATTTATTGTGTATAACTTTGTTTTATTTTCTTTTACCTTTCAAGCAAAACAAATTTACAAATAGATATATTAGTTGTCGGGGCTAGAACAGTAATAAATTAGCATTATTGTAATAATTATATATTATACATGTTTTGAGTACAAACTTAATATATATTTTTGTAATTAGCATATTTTTTTATTATTGGGCTAATGACCCCACAGTGGTTTCCTTCCAAGCTATAAATTTTCTTTAAATTTATCTTCTTCTTTTTCATCTTAATTTAGCACTTGATCCTGCGTTATTACCATTAAGTTTACACTAACTTAGCACTCATGATTCTGTATGCACTTCTTAATACATAAAATTCCAGCACGCTGCTGCTCCTCCTCCAGTGTGTCATTTTTTTGGTGAAAAAAGAAACAATCTGATTGGTCGATTTTTTTTACCAACCGAAAAATATATTAAAGCACCGCCGGTACTCCCCCTGGGACGAGTTGCACATCAATCGAATTTCCAACCAATCACGTCTAGATGCCCGTTCGTGGACGGGCCTTCCAGCGAGTGGATAATATTCTAGTAGTATGTAGATGTATATATAGGCCATATATCAAACTTGGACTTCAGATCACAGCAGTGTAGTCGGCGCGATCAGACATTGAACCGCAGTTTTCCGCTTTGTAGCCTGTCCATTTAAGCTTTACACTACACTGCTACTCTTATTAAATTTATCTAAGCACAATAATAACCAGATAAACCATTATAAAAATGGTATTATTGCGGACTTCTTTTGTCTGTTTATTCTTTTTTTTCTGCGATACCATCTAACATACTTTCAAAATTTTTAAAATTTAATTTTAATTCTTTGACAATAGCTTTAAATTGCCAATTTATTATCGTTGAAAACATGTTTAAACTTTGCGGGAAGTGGGTATCTGCAGTTCAATGCCTGGCCTCGTCGACTATATTTCTGTGATCTAAAAGCCTAAAAGGTTGGTTTATATCAAACGCATCACACGAACTGCAGGCACTGCAAGCAAGTTGAACATTGAATTTCTGTATAAGGATTTATGCACTTCGCTGACGCGCGTGATTTTTGACGGCATGCTCACATAACTTTGAAATTTATTTTACATTCAAATTTGCTTGCATTTCTGAAACGGATTTATGAATAATTCACTGGATAGTGAATGATAATCGCTGTGTACCCCACCACAATTTATTCCCAACGCTTCTTGGACTAGTAACTTTAAACCTCCGTGAAGTTGGCCTCCCATCTATCAAATTTTGATATATTTTTCCAAATTTGAATATTTTTTTTTAGAAAAACTACAAATGACCTAACGATAAAACCGAGTGACCTTTCGTGACCTAACGATGACCTAACGATTCCATATTTTTTATATCAAAATTTGATAGATGGGAGGCCAACTTCACGGAGGTTAACTTTAATGCATTACAGTTGTCGGAGCTACGAAAAATTGTCGCCCTTGAGTTGCCAGTCTGTCATTTGGTTGCCAATCTTCAAAATACAGTGAGGTTATATAATCTTCAAAAGTCAGTGAAGTTATATCCAAGCGTCTTATTTTGCATTATCCATTCCTTTCTGCAAAGCGTACTATATGTATTTGAATTTAAATTATTTCCGCGGAAAAGTTCAAAAAACTTTAAATGAACTGATATTGCTTAAATAACAATAATGCCTGGTTTTACAAAGGCTAATTAAAATTTAATATATGATTAATGTTTTTCAACAATGTCGTAACAATAAATTTTTTTGGTTAAAAATCCTTAATTCCTTAATTAACCTTTGTGAAACCGGGCATACACATAAGATGTATGGATAAGATGATTGCTCACCTGTTTTTGCAAGTTTAGGAACTTTTTGTTAGTCAGGTACACCCGTATATTTTGCAGGTATATTTCATATAAAATAAAATATTGCATTTATTTGGAAATAAATTTTTAATTTGAATTTGTTTTCAGGTAAAATAAAATAATATCATTTATCCAAAAATCAGTTTATTTCTTATTTATTTATTCATTAACATTTATTTTTGTGTAAATAAAACGAAATCGGACGTTTCAAACATAAACTTCTGCATAAACCAATATTTTGTGCTGCGATTTGTACAGTGTATTGTAAAATTTTGTTTAAAAATATAAGAAAATTGAGCAACTTGCCTATAATATCACATTTGAAGAAAACAACATACCTTTTTTTAATTTGACCTTAGCCGATATCAATAAAATGCTTTTCTGCTATTGTTAATATTGTTAATTTCATTAAACCGAAATTCTGCAAATAAGTTGAGAGTCATAATATTTTATGTATGAGCATGTTAAAACAATTTTTAAGTGTCCAACGTTTCGAGCCATTTAATAGTTCATTTTCAATGCTGGTATTGATAAATAATAATATACTGTATAATCAACATATTATACAGAGTAACTGGTGAGCTAGATCCTTTTTTTTTCACTTTTTGTATTATTATTTACATTATAAAAAACCTGCAAAATTTTTTTTAAGGCGGCCGCCATTTTGTCTAAAAATTTTTTTTTTACTTGTCTAAGGGTCATACCATAGCGACAACTTTACTAATTAAGAATCCGTTGGATTTTTTGTTTCAGATGACCAGAAGGATTGAAACCTTGCACGCCAGGACAGGTCTTCTTTCTGGACCTCCCACCTCCGCTAGCGCTCCGCCTCGCAAATGCAAAAATTGCTTGTCAAACAAAGTTTCACTTTTAATCCGAATAAGACAATGTACTATTTGTCAACATCTGATGTTCATTAAAAGTTTTAAAAGGAAGCTAATGATGCGTAATCTATTTTAACGACTGAGCTAAGCAGAGAATAAATTAATATAGTAAGTAATGAATATTTTTTAATTTAAAAAAATAAGATAACAACATTTTTTCAATTATAATTTTTTTTAATGATATTATAAATTATATTTCCGTGTTTCCATCTACATACATAAGGAACAACGTATAGAGGGAGCAACGAATAGCGGCGTTCGCCTTGCCTTAGAATTTGTAGCTAAATCTTCAGTTAAAATTTGACTTAATTAGAACTTTTCCTTCAGTGGGTTTTGTGACTTTGTGTTTTACATAAATATTAGGATAATTAGTTACACAGCGACGTAGTGAGGGGTTTTGCCGCCCGGAATAGTTCCTGAATTTGGCGCCACGCTACTTGGCGAAAGTCAATTATTCTACCCAAATTTTTGCCCACAACATATGACCCATCAAATTATTTAGTACAAAAAATAATGAAAAATTCTAATAATAGTAGAAAAGAAGAAATAATTATTTGTTTTATATTTTATTTTACTACAAATTAATTTTTCTTGCCTTCATTTGTGCAAATCTGTCAATAACACTATCAAAATTTATTTAATTCTAAAAAGTGCGCCCGGGGTGGATTGCGCCGCCTCCCCACCCCCTTTAATTACGCCACTGTAGTAACATTATACTATGTAGGTAATCTAATTTTTACATTTTAATAAAATAAATATGTATTTGGAAAATCTTAAAATTAAGAAGTTCAAAACGTAGGTCGTAAAAAATGAATTTAAAAGTTTTTTTATCTATATTTTAAAAAATGTTTAATTTATTTAAATTAAAAAAAATTTAAAACAATAAAAAATAAACCCGGTTAAATAAAATAATAAATAACCAACAAAAATATTCTTTTATTTTGTTTTAATTTTTAATTGCTAATATTCGGTTGTAAAAAATCAAAAAGAAAAAACTTAATATTCTTTGTAGCTCTGCGCTACTGTAATACACAAACCATAATAAATTAAGTCAAGTAAAGCTGTAAGTGGTAGATTTTAAATTCTCGATTGTACAAAATAAACACAAATTCTGGAAATAAACAGTTTACTTTATTCTATAGGTAGTGTAATGCTGGTTGCCCATCGGTGCAGTTAATAATTTATTAATTTTTTAAATTCGATTACAATATTATAAAATCATTCAGTTTTTATTTATTTTATTTTTTCGGTTATTATGTCTGAAATGAAATAATCTAAAAATTTAAAAAAAAAACATAATTCGAAGTTTTGGACTTCCATGTTCTACAGTCTTCACATCGATTACCTTGATTTTATCTTTGGTGCTTTTCCATGAAAGTTGCAAAGCCCTGACTTCATTCTGCATTTCATTCGATAACCAGTGTGATAAGAAAAATATTGTGCTGACCCATTATCCATTACCACCATTATCTCTCCCTATTTTGGAACTTGTTGGAGGTGTGTCCAAGCAAACCTTTTTATTTGAATGCAAAATACATTTTCTACTTAATCCTAAAATTCACCTGGTTTGCAATATTTACTGTGTTTTTCAAGCTTATATTTGTTTTCAGTAACTAGACTACATCTTCTACATTAGGTAGAAAACCACGACGAACTTTTCATAGGTTTATTAATTTTGAAATAATTAAAATCATAAGCATTTTATTTGGAAATTTTTCTCCCAGCATGAGCACGATCATCTCCAGATCATTATTTTATTTGGTTATCTAAAAAGTATACAGTATACCAAACTGAAAGGAATTCCCAAGAAATATCGAGAACTAATTTCCTAAAGTTTTTGAAGTAGATACCTACTGCTGAAATATAAAAAAATAATTGTTTATAATAATATATTTAACGAAAAATAAAGGTTATATTTTTCGTTTAACTTTTATGATATAAAGTTTAAAAATAACTTTTTAATATCTCCAAGTCCCATTATGAGCCGCACTATCGAGATCACAGTAACTGTTTATTGAAATCACTCTTTTTATTCTACTTAAGTACTTTAAAACTTTTCCCGATGAAGTACTTATATGAAACTCCCTGTAGATTTCGGTTAGTTATAATTAATCTTATATATAAAATTTAAATTACACAAATACTATCAGCTATGATACTGTTTATCAGTAATATTACAATTACCAATTTATAAAAAAGCATCTACAAGGTTACAAATACTGCAGTTATTAGTTTTAACTACTTTAACACAAAATTCCAACATTTTAGTAAATGTAGACACCAAATATTTTCTTTAATTACACTGATGCGAAACAATTATTGGCCTAATTGTTTGTACAAATAGTTTATTAATGAGTGAATCCAACTATCACAATGTTCAACATTGAACTGGTATAATTAATATTTGCTTTTAAATTAATATGCATATATTCTTATTTACTCTTATCTTAACTAGATTACATTAGACATAAAAAAAATCTTTTGGACTGTTTTATTGGCAATGACGTTGCTAATTATGAAATTGTGCTTAGGTATATAATTAACCATACATGATAATGATTTAATTTTAAACAGTTGTTAGTGTTAAACGTAGTCTTGTCAACATGACAATTATAGAAGGTTTGCTTAAAAACTATGTGCCTTTTAAGAAAACAAGTCAAAAGTGGCCACAAGTATTTGCAATTTTTGTGGGTAAGTCTCAACCTCTACCTTAGTTCAATTATTTGATTAATTATATCTGCAATTGCTTTCTTTCTTTATAGCATCCTTGGGAGCTTTTACTTGCGGAGTTCTGTTCACGTGGACATCGCCATCCATTCCCATTCTCATATCAAATTCTTCGCACATTCCAGTAATTACTTTGGAAGAAGCTTCTTATTTTACCGTAATTCCACCACTTGCCGCTGCAATATCTGTTCCGTTTCTATCAATGTTAATAGATGGGATAGGAAGAAAGAAAATGTTAATTTTTATATCCATTCCACATGTGGTAGCCTGGGTGTTAATAATGTTTGCTGAAAATTATTTGACCTTCTATATGTCACGAATTTCGGCTGGAATAGCGGATTCAATTCTGTTTAGTGCGGTACCTATGTATATAGGAGAAGTATCGATACCTAGTGTAAGGGGTTCGTGGGGAAATTTACTTGCGATTGCTATATATTTAGGACAATTTTTTATCAATGTCGTTGGAGCCTACTGTGGTATAAGAACGACAGCGTATATTTTTTGTTGCGTACCAGTGATATGCTTTATGTTATCATTAACTATACCAGAATCACCTTATTATTTAATAATGAAGGGCAAAGAAAACGAAGCTCGCGATGCACTAAAAATATTAAGATGGTCAGATAACATAGACGAAGAATTTGAGACTCTCACAAAAGATGTGCACCGCCAAATTTCAGAAACTGGAACCTTCAAAGATTTATTCATGATTCCTACAAACAGGAAAGCTTTATTAATATCAATTGCTATCAGAGGTAGTCAACAACTGAGTGGTCTTCCAGCCTTTGCGGTGTATACCCAATACATGTTTAACCAAGCAGGTGGAAATATTTCCGCTTCCCTTTCTACTATAATTTATACAGCCGTTTTACTGGTAACAATAGTGATAGTTGCATTTTTTGTGGATAAATTTGGACGAAAAACCTTAATGACATTTTCGAGTTTTTGTTGTGGAATTGTATTATTAATTGAAGCAACGTATTTTTACATTGACACCGAAACTAACGCTGACGTTTCAAGCTTTACGTGGCTACCAGTTACTGGAATGCTATCATATATTGTAGTATGTTCGTTTGGATTGGGCATTATTCCTACTTTAATGTTAGGTGAATTGTTTTCTGCAAGTATTAAAAGCAAAGCATTAACCATATTACAGATTTGCTTTTCGATGTATGTTCTGTCTGTTTCTAAACTATTTCAAGTTTTAACTGTGAACTTCGGTATGTATGTTCCATTCTATTTATTTTCTGCGTGTTGCTTTGCAAGTGCAATATTCTCTTATTATTGGGTGCCCGAAACGAAAGGAAAAACATTAGAAGAAATACAGCAAGACCTTAAAAGAAAAAAGTAAATATTACATTTTAAATTGTAAAATCTGTGATAAGTAAAATTTAAATATTTTAAGGTGTCATAATCTTTCTAATTACAATATTTAAGTACATACTTACTTTGATAAACTGTAGTATTGACATTCTGTCTACTATAAAAGCAAACATATACCCTCCGTTGTAAAATCGTATAACATATTTCATGTACATACTCATATAATTTTATAATTTTTATTATATTTTTTTAATTATTTAATTTTATTTTAGCATATTATAAATTATTTATTGCTTTATGAAAATTATTAAATAAAAATTAAAGAGCTAGTTGATGCAATTTTTAGTTCGTAAGATAAATGTTTATTTGTGATACAAAACAATAAACTTGAATGATACGGTCTGGTCTAGGTTCTAGGACGTTATGACGCCGTCGTTTCAACATCGTCGGCCCTATCCGTGACGTAGTACAAAAAAAAATTCAAGTTGTAATTTTCTCAATATTGAACAAATTATTTGAAACCTTCAGAACTTAAGTAAGATATAAAATTAATTTTAATTCTGTTAGTGATATGTTCATGTTCTACATTTTTATAATGAATATATTTACTATATTTTCTTAAAATGTTTTATTTTCGTCATAACCACATCTCAAATTATAAAATATGTTATTTGTTTGGCAATCAATCATTAATAAAAATAAAAATACTCACATTATTGGTTAATAAATAGATATATATTTTTATAATAAATTTTAAGATTAATTGAAAAATTATCAGAAAAAGTATTAATTTTAAATATTGAATCTTGGACAGCTGGTGAACCACAGAGAAGTAGAATTTGGTAATTTAATCTTACCTTGCAAAATTATTGTACTCATTATATTACAAGGTATTAACATCGAAAAAAATTAATAAAAAATACAATTTTCATGTTTTTGCATTTAGCTCCAGCGTGCGACAGGATAAAAAATTATGCTAGCAACAATCAACCGCGAATAATATATTTAATCTTCAGATTGAACTGAATTGAACTTGCTATCAGGGAAATATTGTGGATTCTTAAACAAAGGCAGAATCCAAAATCAAAATATAGATTGTTGATAATCACGAGTTCAATTCAGTTCAATCCTCGAGATTACATTGTTCAAGATCGTTTATATCTAGATCGTTTCAAATAACAATACTTTATTATTTAGTACAGATCACGTGCCTAATCATTTTAAAATTAATATTTGCTATAGAGAAAAATAGGAACATTATAATATTCAATTTTTGCTAAGTAGATCTGTGTTTTGATCTGATATTTAAAAAAAAATATTTTTAAATAAATAAAAAAAATAACGGTAGTTTAAATTGTAGTTTTTTAGAAATCATCGATAAAACTGCACTTATAAACAATTTAGGGTAAAGTCGGGTATATCGTACCACCGGATAAATCGTACCACCCTAACAGGAAAGTATGATAGGCAAGACCTGGCCCGGGATAGAGCCAAGCCTGGGCCCGTCATACTTTCCTGTTAGGGCACTACTATTAAATTTAAAAGAAACATAGCAGTGGTACGATTTAGCCGGCTGTGCGATATACCCGACTCTACCCTATATCAGAAAAAAATTAAAAATAACTGTCTAACTAAACATTAACAGCTGTATTCATAAAAATATTATAAAACACTCTTGAAATCCATTTTAGTTAAAACGTGTTTTAAGGCTTACGGAGCATTTTAACTTTTGTTGATTCATAAACGGATTTTAAACCTTCCCTAACTAAAATGCTGTTAAAATGCCGATTTAAGTGAATTTGGTGTAGTTTAGTTGGTATCCTAAAAGTTGTTTTATTGTGTGTATAGCACGGGTGGGCAACTCCTGTATAAAATTTGTAGCGACACGCCACCTGGTATTACATTTTGTATATTTGAATATTTTGAAAATTTCTATTTAGAAGGTTGTAGCAACAACTAAATGTATCTTCTTTTTTTATATAAAGTGTCAACTTTTCTTAAAATAGGTTTAAAATTGGTTTAAAGAAGGCTCCACCCAATTTTAAATATTATCAAGTTAAAACACTGTTTATAGACGGTTTGTTAGGCTAAAATGCGTTTATGAATAGTGTTTTTTGACGTTTACGCTAAAATAGGGTTCAAGTGTTCTTCAAGTTGACTTTAAATTTTTATGAATAAAGCTGTAAAACTTGTCATATTTTTCTCGTACGTTTTCAGCAATGCAATGGCTTGGATTGTTATTAATTTTTAACCCGTTATTTTTAAATTTTATTTTAATATAAATTTTATTTTATAATATAATGATTAATTTATTGTGTTAATATTAGCGAACATGAAATTACTTGTGTTTTTATCTAGCTGTAGCTTATTGCAATATTTATGTGGCCGTGCATTAGCAAATATAGTGTTTGTTGAGATTGGAGCACAATGTACTATATTTAACTTTTTCTTAATATAAGGCACAAGGTAAGTAGCTCATAACAACAATTAGTTATTACGATATTAAAAATTCTTTTTTTTCAATTTCAATAAATAATATTGAAAAAAAATACAGTGGTATACTAAACGAACAAATGCAATCTCTTTTGAACAATAAAAAATTGCCACAGTTTTATTTGCATTATTAACTTGATGTTAAATAATAAAGATCTACAACATTTTAATTTTTAACAACTGTATTGCTGGGAACAATAATTATTGTTCATTGGCGTATTTTTTTCTTGTTTTTTAAAAACTATATCTTGTTTTATCTTTCAATTTTTATCTCTAACTTATAAAGAGATTCACTAAATCCAATTGTTTATCGTGGTTGAACGAGGATTTTTTCACACTTTAAATTGATGTACCGCAAGGTAGTTAAAGTAGAAGTAGTGGTGGGGACGAGGTTAAACGAAAATACAGAGTTATGGTAAGAGTATTGGTTTTGAACGTCCCCCACCAAATAGACGTGTTTTTTCTTTTTTAAAATTTTTTTGAAATTTATTTTCACAATTTATTTTGAGATTTATTACATTTTTGTTTCGGGTAAAACAGCTTAACTTTTGTTTGTGAGTTAACTTTTGAACTTGAGTTTGTAATAAAATGGAAAGAATACGAAGCTTTTTGAAAAAATGCATCGGACAACTTACTGTCGTTTTTACTAAATGTACTTATATAATTTACTGTAATTTGTGAATGATTTCAAACATTTTGTTGTAATAATTGTTACAGGTGCATAAAATTATAATAAGAAAAATAATTTCTTTACTACTGTTTGAAAAAGTCTAAATTTTTAATATTCGTTTGAGTAAAGTAAAATAAGTTTTTTCCACACTAGTGCGGAAAAGTACATTTTTACGTATACTTCCATTTTACTTTTCCACGATGAGCATTCAAGCCCAAACCCTCACATGATTATATGTAAATATTCTTACTTGTTACCGGTAGGACGGCTAGCTACTGTATCTAGTGTATCAACAGCAGTAGATATGTGTGAAACACGTATAAAAAGCTTACTTTTCATGACTAGTTGCACAAATAGTTATTATACATTTTTATATTGTATTATAAATATTGTACAACATATTTTTTGAATAAATATCCTCTTCAAAGAAGTAATATAACCCAGCTTTTGACCTAGAGAGGGGGGGGGGAATCAGGAATTTTCTGTTGATAAATAATTCAACATAAATAGAAATGCGCATTTATTACATTTATTACAGGTACTACTTACAGGTATTACATGTTTATTTGAAAAGTAATTTTCGTGGATCCTGGATCCCTGCAAGGATCTAGAGAGAGGCAGCTGCCCCTCCCTGCCCCCCCCCCCCCCGGGTACACCCAAGGTGTTTAGAGTTTTTGTTCTTTTCTTCTATATATAATATAATATAAGTATAGTACACTGTAACCCTTATTGGTTTTATTCTTAGTCCACTCTTTTTCATTAAATAATAATGCTGCAGATATTGATCGTGCACATATTTAAGCAAATTCCGTTATGGTCCTATAAGGTCGATACCTACAAAGGCAATTATAGTTAACTTAATTAATACTACTATATAATTCTATTAAAATTTTATCACAAAATAATTACAAAAGAAATTGATCAAACACTATTTTATTTGGGAAATCAGAAATAATATTAAATAATGAAATTATATTCGTCAAGCAAAGTTATTTATACCTAATAGTAAGTATATAGTTTCGTAGTACTTCTTCGCTAGTAATAAAAGATTGAGCTTTTAATTTTTTAATATTATATAATTAACACGACTTGTTTCACACGAAAGATCGTGTATCTTCAGGTGTGTAAGTTTATTAAAATATATTTTTTGAAATTATGTTTGAAAAAAATTTGAAAACTGAAAAAAGGAAATAAAAACAAAAAATATAATTATTATTAACATTTTAAATTAAAAATTGCTTAATTTGAGGTGTCAGAAAGGTTACGTTGCCATTTAAATTTTTAAGTTTGGGTAGCTGAAGACAAAGGGGTGAGTCCTACCACAACTCATACTCAGTCCAGTCTTCCCTTTCCTATCTAGAAAACCTTCTTTTACAATTTTTCGATAATTGGTTTTTGGATATTTTTAAATGTACATCAGCTATATAGATTATAGACCAACGCAAAACTTAGCCGAAAAATGTTTTTTTATTATTATATAATTTTGTTATCAGTTTATGTTTTTATTTTGGAAAGGACCTGTCTTGAACGTAAAGCTAGATACGGTGACTTGCTCGGAAAGTAACATTTCGAGTTCGTAAGCTATCAGAACGAGCGTTTAGCGGGTTCTGATATATTGCTTACTCACCCGCAATGTTTAACTTTCTCGAGCACAATCGTAAATAGCTATTGTATACTAGGCAGTGCTTAATACCGTACAGCAGGATGATTATAAAAATGTTGATGGCTTAAATTAGTTAACAGCTACAAGTAGGTACCTACTCATCGGTATAGATACTCAAGTACCTATCAAACTAGAATTTTCATATTCTACTAAAAGAAGAAAAACAAATAATATCCTGGTTATCATTACTTGATTATACATACCTACACCTATCAATATATAAATTGTTTGCATAAGATAATATGAACAACAGCTGTTAAATTTTTATTACTATTTAATCGACAATTATATACAATACGAATATAAAATACACAGTCATTTAACAAAAATAAAATCGAAAAACTTAAAAAATAATAATTTCTTCTATATTATTTTCATTAGTATGAATAATTATTGACAAGTGGTTAAAGTAAAGAAATAAATAATAAAAAACAACGCAAACTTTAATTTAAATTAAAATAAAAAGCAATGCAAATTTTAATTTAAATCAAAATTATAACCACAGTAGTCGATTGGTACGATACTCGAATTTGACAGAATTTCTTAGCTTGGCCTTCCAGTGTGCATCAACAAGTTGTGGATTTAAGAATTGCTTCTATACTTATATATACATAAGTCGCTGGTCAACTGATGAAATGTCAAGGTCAAAAATAAGAAAAAATATTAAAATTAAAGAATTTAATTAAAAGAAAATTTTAAAAAATTTTCGAATTTATGTTAAAATCGGTTTTAAAATCTGATCGAGTTTTTAAAAAATGTGTGATGCAACAACATGCGCGTTTATTAATTATGCCATACTGATGAGCTGCAAAAGCTAGTTTTCTATTATTTTATCAATATGAGATCATATAGGTACTCCATCTCACTTAGTATAGTTACTACTGAAATTTTTGATAATAATGATGTTGTATGCTTACTGTTACTACTGTATGCAATAATATAATACACATTACTCTGTTGACACACATAGATATCGCATTTGTTGCGTTATTAGTTACATTTAGTGAAAAGATCTTCACGTTACAGTACAATGTACTTGTTGAACTACGTAGTAACAACGTTTTATTATTTATGTATTTTTTCTCAATACACGAAGTTTTCAACACTATTTGTTTTCGCCTACATTGTTTACTTTAGTATCAGAATCACATTTGTTTATTTTAGTTTTCTTTAAAATTTGTTGTATCTCTTCCAAAGATCTTCCCTTAGTTTCGATAAGAAAAAAGTAACAAATGACAAAACCCACTAAGCAGACACTTCCAAATGTGTAAAACGGTACGTGCATACCAAAGTTAATATTCAACCACTGAAATAGTTTAGAAACTGCACTCACGTTTAAACCTAAATACATGCTAAGTAACGCTAAAGCTTTAGGTTTTACACTAACAGGTAGAAGTTCTCCAGCCATCAGATTCGGAATCATCAATAATCCAAGAGAGCCCAAAATATTATAAAGCAACATTCCCGAAATGGGAATCCACGCTACCGAAGATACGTCGTAACCCAAGTCTTGAAAATTAAAGTATAGGCCTATAATAATTAGTATACATCCACTACCAACAGAAGAAAGTAAAATAATTGGTTTTCTTCCGAACAAGTCTACTACGCAAAATCCAAAAATTGCAACAAGACATTGTACTGCAGCACAAATTATGCTAGACTCGGCAGGTGTTAAATTATTATTGGCTTTTAGAAAAATTACTTGAGCATAGTAAGTCAGAACAACGATTCCTGAAAATTGTTGAAGTGTTCTCAAGCCAATAAGAGTTAGAAAACCTTTCAAATTGCTCTTAATCATAAACACATCTTTTATACTGCCCGGCTCGGAAATTTGTCTTTGAACATCTGACATTAAAGAAATAAGTTCTTCTTCGACGTTATTCATATGTCTTAACCTTTGCAATGAATTTCGTGCGTCTTGAATACGATTTTTCATGATTAGATAAAACGGTGATTCGGGCATCCATACAAAAGTAACAACAAAAAGTATTTGCATAATTAGAGAAACACAAGCAGCATTTCGAATTGATAAGTACGATCCATAAATATTTATCAAGAGTAATCCCACAACCAGTCCCAAAGAATGACTTGATCCAGCCATACCTCTAATTTTTGTTTCAGAAATTTCACTCAAATATATAGGAAGAGATGTAAATAAAGCTCCGTCTGATATTCCTGCAAAGAATCTTGATACGTATAATTGAATGATATTTGTGCACGTGATTTTTAATATCCAACAAATTATTTGAGGAATTACTAACAGTAATAAGGTATTTTTTCGACCTACTCGATCGAGTAGCACGCCACTAAGCGGGCTACCCACTAAAAATCCCAAAGGTGCTGTCATGACAATGTAAGACACTTCATCTTGACTAATATTGATTCCCAGATCACCTTCCAATAATTTTGGTATTGATGGCGCTGGCCAACCATTTAGCGTACCGGAACCGATCGCCAAAAATCCAGCTAAAACAATAAATGTTGGTGAATTACAATTTTGTGTAAATTAAAATTGTTCTCTCACGCAGCCAAAAAAAAAAGGTAAAAAGGAATAATAGTACTAACCGGAAATAACTGCTAGAAATTGTGGCCATTGCTGACTTTTTTCACTCAATGAAAGAGCATTTATATTAAAAAAATTTTTTATCATAATATTTGGAATTTGGATAAGTTAATTAAATTTATTTTTGCACTGAGAAACTATGTTTCTGCGATACTGTTTAAGTATGTTAACTTCGTAGATAAGTTAAACAGTAACTGCATTTTTTAAGTGGTATACTAAAACTACATAATATATTGCGATGCCCCCCGATAACCTAATTTAAACTATTGGGATTCGTCTTTCCTAAAATGTTGGCACCAAATCTATTGATTGTTAAAAATAAAATAAATATTTTGTTCTTATTTTTGTTGAACTCAATTTAATAAATTAATTAATTTCGAGACAAACTTTAATTTTGTTTAATCTTTGTTGCTTCAATTAATGTCGGCCACCACAAATCTCCCACAAACGGTGATTTCCAAATTTCTTTCTTTTTCTTAAAAAAATTTCTTAAAACTTGTCCATGACTGGAAATGTGTTTAAATGTTGTGAATTTTGATATTTTGGTGTCCTTGGTTTATGCCGTTCTGTTTTTCACACTCAAAAAATGAAATATTTAAAAATGATAAAAGAGGCAAAACTTAAAATTATACATAAATGGTTTCAAATTCTCTTAATTGCATGTCGCAATTCATAGCAATATATTTTGATGAGTTAATAATAAATTAGTTTAATAATATGTACTAACCAGACATAACTGCTAGAAATTGTGGCCATTGCTGACTTTTCTCACTCGACAAAATAGCATTTAAAACAATTTTTTTGGTCATATTATGAATAAGTATCTTATATTCGTGTTATAGGAATTGGTTTATGTGTGCAACTACGTTCTTATGTTGTATATTATGAAATTACTTTCTTGTTTTATTGTTTATTTGCTAAATGGATTTAAATCTAAATTATATGTACTTAAATTTTTGTCAGAGCGCAATAATTTAAAACCTCCAAAAATAATTAGTAGGTAATCAAATGAATGTACCACTAACCACCTACTAACTATGTATGTATTTAACTTTCCACATCTGTTTTTATTTTCTTTTTAAGAAAAATAAAATTTATATAGAAGCAAATACTCAATCACCAATGTATGTAAATTAATGTATCAAATACTTTAAAAATTTCGAATTTAACGAATGTAATACTAGTTCGCTTTAGTCGGAGTCTACCATATCGGATATTAATGAATAGATGAACATGTAGACATAATAATATGTAATATACAATAAAGCATAGATAAATAAGTTAAGTAAATAGTGATTATTAGGAATTTTTCCTTTACTTACTAAATAGTCTGTAGATTACTTTTTATTAGTAAATTATTTAAGAATATTCTTCTTATTACTAATCCAATTGCGGAAAATTCAATTAAAATGATTTTTTAAATTTTATATAGATTTTAATCAATAAACCAATAGTTTAGTATGTACATATTGTGATGACCCGCTTGTGAAAATTGTAAAATATTGTAAAATTAAATGGAACTTTAAAATAAAACTTAAATCTTCTTCGTCGGGCCACCCATTTTTTTTATATCACATGAGACTCTTCTTTAAATTAATTAAATAAACACCTTTTAAAACTTAAACTCAAACTTTAATTAACTTAACTTAGGAAAACTTAAATCGAATTGGAACGGACAAAAACACGTCCGCTCGCTTGGCTGTCCGCCATCATCCGCTCTCTCTACACATTTTCTATTTCACAAACTTAACAATAAATAATACCAACTTAAAATAATTAACAATTAAAAATAAATTAAACATTTATTTTTATCAAATTAATTAATCAATTTTGAACATGACAATATATTCGTTAAATCTGATTTTCAATACTTACAAACTACGAAAATCTAATGAAAATAAAAGTTTTCACCTGCTTTTCGCAAGCAATCAATACTTTTTTAAGAGTTTTGCGAGTTGATATTTAATTCAAAACCTAATTTTTATTAGGTAGTACCATATAATTTCTTCGTAGATCTGCAAGACCATTACAAAATAATTTAAAAATAATTTAATAATAATTAATAAATTGACCCCTGGGATACTGTCCCACAGTAAATGTGTTATTATTAATGTTTTTGTTATATACACTATAACAATAAATAAAAGTTGAATATTAAATTAGGATTCTTTTATTAATTGCCTTTTTTAAATTCATTATATTTACAAGAAATTGCAATATAACTAAAGTGTTACCAAATGGAAACTGAACCAGCAGTTAAGGGTGAAGCTATAAGATTGGAAGAGCCGATAATGCCGGAGGTTGCCCATGGAGCTCCAATAATACTGCGACCATCAATAAGAGGAGAACCAATTAAATTGGATGAAAGGAGTCCTGATGGAGAAGCAATTAAGTTGGAAGATGTAATTAAACCAGAAGAGGTTATCAAACTAGGAGATCCAATCAATCTGGTAGTGGTGATTGATGGAGAGGTTATTACTCCAGCTTGACAAGTACTTAAAGCCAAAATGGCAAAAGTGGCAATTACCTAACAATATAGAATTTATTATAAAAAACATAATATTAAACAATAAGAATTATTATATAGTTATAGCAGAATATATTTTTTTAACTCACCAAAGTATTCATATTATTTGTTTGATTTCTTAAGGAACCTTAGAAACAGTAATTTCATTTCGCAAAACTATCAGTTTATATATTCAAAAACAGCCTTCAAAGTATTTTGAACTGGTTTAGGAGTAACAGGAAGTATAATCAATTTCTACAATAGCAAAATTTTTATTGTAAATGATTTTAAAGTTGCATCAGTTAATAATTTTATTGTGTCTTTGTTACAGGCTATGTGACACATTTGTATAAATTGCATAACATTTTTGATTTTTTAAAAGTTTATTAAAATTATCAATATATTCTTTATAATTGTAATACTATTTCATGGGTATCAATATTTAACTCACTTGTAATCAAAAATAATAACAAATTAAATTAAATTATTTCATTTTTATTTAAAACATTTATTTTTTAACATTTTTATTTACGAAAATAAAAATAAAAAAGTTCCAACAGCAAAAATATTTTTTTTTATTTATTTTATAACGAGGAGTTAATCGATTTATTTTAAATTGTCTAGCGCTCATGAATATTCATAGGGATATAAATATTGATTCTGATATTATAATAAATAATTTTGCGAATAGGAAAGAAAGGCGCCTAGAATTTAAATTATAAATAAGAGTAGCAAACAAACAAATTTTGTATGTAAAATTTTTATGTTAGTTTTAAATAAAAATAAATTAAATAATAAATAAAAAATAAATTAGTTAATTTTACAAAAATTAAAAAAAAATATTGAAAACATTTGTTTGTAATAATAAAAATTTCCCGAAGGGGAACCCCCGAAAATATTACTACTTTTTATTAAAAGGCATTTTACGAGTGCCCCCCACCCCCAAATGAAATCCTGGCTACGGGCCTGAGAAAATGTAGTTTCTTTTCTGTAAAATATAAATTCGGTAATAAATAATGTAACTAATGTAATAAATTAATGTAATTCAAATAAAACTTAGTTAAAACTTTATTTGTTTTGATAAATTTTTGTTTTCTTATTTTTTGAACAAATTATTACAAATACATATTTGTGTATTTGTAAAGCATAACAATAGTTTTCAATTATGACGAGACTTTAAGTTCCGTGACGACTAGGTACCATACTATTAAAATAATTTATTATTTTAATAATTATTATGTATTATTTTTTAGTATTTAAAAATCAATCCTTAATAATAATATAACTGATCAAGTATTTTAATTAAATAAAAAATTCCATATTTTTTTGTTTTTTTTAATCTTTTAAAAGTACTTATTAAAAAATTGACTTAGAAACATTCTTTTTTTTTCATAATTCTTGGAACATTTTTATTGAGTTTATTCTTCGTTATCAAAATTGAACATGCCGTTTTCTGGTAGACTAAAATAAGATATGAACGGACACGGACAACTAGGCGGATCCTACTGGGCGGCGTATAATTGGGCGGCGTACAACTGGGCGACGGACAACTGGGCAATTGGTAAACTGGGCGACGGATAAGTGGGCGAAAAAACAATAAATTATTTATAAAAATTTAAAAATAAAAAATTATATAAAAAAATTAAAAAAGTGCACTGAAAAATAAAACATTTTCATTTTCAACATTTTCTTCTGATATTTGGTCCGTATATCAATGAACTCTAAACGGAACCGATAGGACCAATAATTTTGCAGAAGCATGCCATCGTAAAATACAATTAGGTTTTAGTAGTGGAATATCTCACCCTAGTTTGTGGAATTTTATTAACAAGTTGAAAAAAATTCAAAAAAGTTACGATGTAGATTACAAGCGACAAGTTGCTGGTTGCCAAGTAGCAACAAAAAGGAGACGTTACATACAATTACGATCGTAACAACGTCGTTGAATACCTACGTGGGATATCCTGGACTAAATGGACTAATTATTTTAAGAAATTTAGTTTTTTTACAATAAATAGATAAATAATAATAAATTTAGTTTTACATTAATATATAGCTTTCGCGATTTTAATACAGCAAGCGAAAAAAAAAAGAAATTAAAATCTTTGAAATTGTTATTGGTTTTATAGGAAATTATCAGTAGATATACCTGTTACATAAATAAGCTAATAAGATTATTTTAGCTCTTGAAATATGTATATATAAATAAAATTATCAATAATGAGCTAAAGTAAAACAATAAAACACATAGTATTCAAGCTTTCGAGAATTTAATCTTCTCTTTTTCAAGAAATGAAGTATAGTCTCGATTCTCGAAAGCTTGAATACTAAGTATTTTATTGTTTTACTTTAGCTCATTATTGATAATGTTATTTATATATGTTACATAAATATATCATAGCCATTTCCTTTTTTGAATGGCTCTGAATGACCGTTTCCAGTTTACCCGTCGCCCACTTTACCACTGGCCCAGTTTACCAATAGCCCAGTTGACCGTCGCGTCGCTCAGTTGACCATCGCCTAGTTTACCAATCGCCCACTTTACCAATTGCCCAGTTGTCCATTGCCCAGTTGACCGCCGCCTAGTTTACCAATCGCCCAGTTATACGTCGCCCAGTGGGATTCGCCTAGTTGTCGCGTACCGATATGAACTATGGGCTATATAATTTGAAACTGATAGTGAGTTATTTCAGTAGGTACCAATTTCAGACTCGAAAAGTTGCTCTTTTTCATACCTATATAAACATGAACACGTGGCGTACAGAAATGTGCGTATTTTTCGTCAGAAGAAGGAAACGAAGAATTTTTGGGACTATTGCAACATTTTTATTATCTCTATATTAATTTAATATGATATATCTTACTCATTTCCAGTGGTTTTTATAACAATACAAAGGTGGAATTGCCGAAAAAATCTGGTGTATAAGTGAAAGGCAATGTGAGAAAATCCAAGAAAATCTGAGGAAATCCGAGAAAATTCTATATTGATTTTTGAAAAGTGAAGAAAAGAAAAAAGATTTTTTTTTACTTATAATTGCAAATACGAATATTCTTAAAACTTTATTTTAAAATAAACGCATAATAATTAATCTTATAAATAATAAATGACCATTGAGGACTAATCAAAATTAAATTGCACACTTTATTTATTGATTTTTTTTATTTCATGAACTAGTTTCGACTATCAGTCCTTTTCAACATGTTCGGTCATTAATTAAAATTAATTAAATTGTTAATTAGTGAATTAAAATTCTAATTTTTGATTTGACAAAAAAGACTCATTGTCGAAACTGTATTTTATTTTTTAAATTCGACATTGTCGAAATAAAAAATCAATTCAGGAAAGTGTATAATTTAATTTTTTGAAATAATTATCTCTAATACCATGATGATAATCAGGGGCGGATGGGCCATAAGACGAACCGGGAAATTTCGCAGTGGGCCGGTTGTTCAGAGGCCCGCAGGGCCGGTGGCTGAAAGTACGCCTAACAAGGAGAGGGTCTGCACCGTGGGTCATTCATATCTAAACAAAAAAATGTTTTTTGGATAGTAAATGTAATCTGATTCAAAAATCTGCAATAAACCTGCTATGCTCTATTTAATTTTAAATATCTATAAATATGGAACGCGATTATAGTTTATTATTATAATAAATTAATAATATAATATTATTTTAATATCAGTATTACTATGCCATCTATTATACAAACAGTATAACCAATTTTATTTTATAGTTGCACTCGGTGGCACTCTGTAACTCGAAGCAACAAGTATACAATATAATGCTAACATAATTTTTTTTTAATTTGAAAGTAAAATTTATATGAATTTACGTAGGTACATTCGAAAATGCAAATTTTTATATATTCCAAAGTATTCAGTTATGAGAAGCATAAAATGCTAATTTTAAATTCTAATAATTCAGATATTATTTTGATAAAATTGTGTCAAAAAGGAAATACCAGGATTAGATATAATTATTACTTACTGAAATAACTGAACCAGAAAACTGTTTAATTTAAATTTAGTTAAGATAATATAAATTTACAACGCCTTCCAATTTATTGTACCTAGTAATACTCGAGACTTAAAATACGACATCTAATTGAGTATTCATGTCCCGATACTTCTGATTTACTGTTCACTTACTGTAACTGTTCGCTTGATTATTTTTTGATTAGATTTTTTTTTTTTTCTTAAAATTGCAAAACTTATTTAGAATTTAAGTAAATTGCCAGTTAAAGCAGATAGATGATATAAATTGGTTCTATTATATTTTTTTATTCGTAATTGTGCTTTTTTTGTGATTTTTTCTTCATATTTAATTTAGATAAAACGATTAAATTTCATTGTTTTCTTTCACCGCAGATTTATCTGCACCAAATCGGTCCCATATAAATTATTAATTTGTGAAATTAATATTAAACTTTATAGACATATTAATCTTAGATGTAGGTATGTTCCAAAGAAAATCTTGTTATTTAGTTATATCTACCCAATGAATGGTAACTGGAAACTATAAGTGCATCTATAATCTTGTAATAAGTAAAGTAGCAGTACCAAATACCCAGATAAACGACAATAATTATAAGAGGATTCAAAGAGCTGTTAGATGTAGACAATCAATGTCGAAAACGACATGATTTCGCACTTAATAGTGCTATACGCCTCGCGACGCTGCCCGACATCAAAGCATCCTTGGCTCATCAACCCCATGTCGTCCTACTACATTAAAACAGCCCTTTAGTTAATGTGTACTCACGTATCTACAAATTGCACACAAGAGTACTATGAGGTTTAAGTAGTGTAAGACGGTTCTAGCATCGTATCAAATTTCGATATTTTGTAATTAGTGGTTCCACTTATGAACATAAATAATCATAACTTAACATATAAAATATAACTTGACAATCTCAAAAGCACAATCATCATCATCTCATCATCTTATACATGGTAGAGATTCGAGAAAGATAAACTTGTGTTTAAATCCGAAAGTTGGCTTTATAAGAAGAAAATTTAAATGTTTTAGTTTTCATGTTAATGCACTTCTAAGTTTGAGATGAGCTCGGAACATTTTTATTTTTGCTACGGATTTTGGATACAAAGTGTCTTCAATTGAAAGTAATCTAAACATTTAAACTTGCGAAATTGTTTAACTTTAATAATTTGCATTTTGATATTTTATGAGTTGACCTGAATACAACACGATACGCAACGTCATGCATAATAAACCATAGCAAACTTAGTCAGCTGTAAACTCTTCTGTGGTACTAATTTTTTTCCCACAAAAGCAATAATTCAGCTAGCAAAATTAAATTTTCAAATTGGAAAGCGATTATTGAAGATTATTTGTTACACAATATCTGGCTGAAATTTTAAACATGGATGAAGTAAGTAGGTAGAATTTTTAATAATATGCTTCGCGAAATATGCAAGTTAGTTAACAATCGTCATCACGAACTCTACCTGTGCAGCTAATGTTTTTAATTTTAAGTTAAAGCTATTCAAAAATAATAGGGCATCATCAGTAAATACGGATACAATTTTTTTGCAATTTTTTCTTTTGACCATTTGTATATAAGTGCAATGTAAGTATCGCTGGGTTATAGAGATGTAACGCTTTGCTTTTTTACTTCGGCTGTCTTCTATGGAAGAGAAACCGAAGTCGTTATTAGCCTGTAAACATATTAATTGTTTTACATCTTTTTGATTTTTGTTAATGAAGGCAAATCATCAACCCAGGGGGACCACCGGCTTTATGAGTCCTCAGAAGTACGGAGATGATCTTAAGAAATTTATTTTTTAGTTATTTATCTAATACACTAGGCTAAAGAGCGTCTCCGATTCTCTTTTTCTGGTGTGAAGTAATCTTCATACTTTGCAGTTGCCTTTTTCCTTATCTTTAATTTATCATGTCTCTTGACTTCTTCCATTAAATATTACAGTAAATTTCCTTTCAACCAGAGCGGTCAACACCGTAAACATGCCGCGTGATTGAAAATTTCCGGCTGATTGAAAATTGAATCCGGCTGATTGCAGGCTAACTGGTTGGCGGTTGGACGTTAATCTACTGCACTAATGCTATTCAGGGCTTTGTTTTCTATTTTCTTATTTCCATGTAAATTTATTTATAAATTCATTGTTTCTACCTTCGTTGCTCTCCTAATCTCTGTTTTGGATTGTTTGTTTCTAGTTCTCTACTTAGCAGAGTTTAGCGGTAAATAAGTTTTTAATTTCGGCTATTGCAGAAAACAAATTTAGAGTTAGTTTCGTATCTTCCTGTAAAACTATCCAGGGCTTTTGTGAATATTTTTAAATTAAAGTTTTTGATTCAAATCTTTATATCTTTTTTTTTAATTAATAAAGCGTTTTTTACGATAATTTATATTTGTCGATGGAGTTCACTGTCCATAATGAATTTTATTATTTTTGGTGCTGCATTTTCCTTATCTACCAAGACGTCACCAATTATGTTTCCAACGCCAACTCGACTGCACTTCTCTTCATGTTGTTGGCATTCCACCAGTCATGCATGGCATGCAATATAGCTTTCCTATTAAATTTCATGGCTATTTCACATTCTACATTCTACCATAATATAATTGTACTTCGTTTTTCAGTTTGTCTTCGTGTCTTTTCTATAGTTTTGTAACTATGCTCTTCTTCTACTATCTATATTTCATTTACGTTTCGATTTTTCTGTTTTATCTTTTTGTTGAAATCCCGATATACCTACTTCTACTGTTTTCATTGTTTGTCATTATTTTCTCTCCTATACTAAAAACGCATTGTTTTAGTACGAATTACCCATCCATATATTCACCCAATTCATTATTGCTAGTAAGAACATTAATAAGCACGATGGCTGCTTGTCCTATAATATACCTCGTGTGAGGAAGGTCCAATCGGACAACCGGATTTTGAATATACATATTTATAGGTAAGTACAACTTGCACTTATGTGAACAAATTTCTAACTACGTCGGGAACAATTAAATTATGTGTTCTCTGGATGCCATTTATCAAACATCCCTTCTGGCGATGAAGTTTTTGAATTATTTACAGCTAACCGAGAATCAGAACAGCAAATTCAAGTCGACTGTGCATTTCAAATTGTTGATTTCGCGCTTACCTTAGACGCGGTGTTTTTAGGAAATAGTGGAAAAAATAATGTAGCTAACATAACTCACGAGAAAGTTTCTTTGTGCATTTGTAAAAAGATAAAAATATATTTTGTAGATAAATACCTACTTCTTTTTCTATTAATTAAATAAGGCACTTCTTTAAATTACTGGCATTAAGTCACTGACAAGCTGAACAGCGGGAAATTGCGGTTCTCTTCCTGGTTACGTCGGATACATTTCTGTGATTCAGTTGTAATTTTGTTACTTACCGAGTTTATAAGGTATGTTCTCAGCTCTTTTAGTATTGAATAATAATACTTCTACGTATATTAAAAATAGTTCAGCATTAAAAAATTAAAATAAAATTAATTTTAATGCTGTTGTTTTTTAAACTTTCTATGGCTACTGGTATTATCATCACAGAAACACTGAAATCTTTCAATTTCTTATTGCAACCTAGTGATTCAAGTATTAAATTTCAACAACGAAGCTCGCTTGGAAATAACTCGGGAATGCAATTTTTTTTGCTTAAACCTTTCAGTTTACTATCAGAAAAAAATTCCTTCGTTTCATTACGCAAGACTCGCATACCGGAAGATTTTCAAATTTGTTGTAGGAGTACTCTAAATTATCTAAATTATGGTTTAGCAGTTTTTCTTTTCAAAAAGAATGTAGTTTTTAGATTTTAATGTAGACTTCTTTTCAATTAGAAATTTGGATGATTTGAAACGCCATATCTGGAAAAATATTCTGGTTGCGTAATCTTAATTTGTTTTTATTTTGTGCAGAATTTTCATTATGTTCATTTTCAACCTGAGGTACATACATTGAAATAGTGTTATTTTAAAAAATGTAAAAGGTGGGAAAAAGGGTAAAAATAATCAATTTTGACAGCGGAAAGCTATAAAACTGCGAATACTTATAAATAATTAGGTGTAGTTTTACTACTTGCGGACCACTTTCAGACCAGATGAACATGAAAAAGGTCTACATCAAAAACTATGTTGTCTTGGGTAAATTTTGATTAAAAAACGGGGTTTTTAGATGGTTGTATCTCGAACATTATAGAAGCTAACAGCAACATTTTTACGTGATATTACATCAATTTTGCTTTAACTTATTTTAAGCATAGGATGCATAAAAAGCTGATAATCTATAATTTTGTGAATTTCAAGATCATCTTCAGCAAATTTGGCTAACTGCCAGTATAAAGTCTAATATTGAGACATTAAGGGCTGTTTCTCTGGTAGTAACTAAAAGGTTTAAGCAGAAACAATTGCATTTTTATTTTGAAAATGATTTAATACAAATAGTTTTTCTATTTCTTCATCGTCTTATTAAATCATCTGGCGCCCGTTCATCCGAGTTACGGTCATTTTTTCGATGTCCAATTATCTCTAACTAAGAAAAGAGTTATTTTTGCAAGAATAATTGTTGTAAATTTAGTCCATGGTTGAGCGTAATTATTGTTAGTCAGAAACCAAAAGTAATTACAGTAGAATCCGAATAGTACGACTTCCTTTGTAACGACCGACCGCTTTTAACGACGGAAGTGCAAGCTCCAGTTTGGTTTTCATATAACGTTATTAAATACAGTTTCAAACCGTTTTGTGCGTCGTCCGGTTAGTACGACGTAATATCGCCGGTCCCTTGGCCGTCGCTATAACCGGATTCTACTGTATAGGATAATTAAACACATTTCGATTTCAATATATAGATAATTTATTTAAAAATCAATTAATAATTTTATTAACTAATAAAAACAATAACAAAATGATATGCATTTTCAATTAAACCTAAAACATTTAATTTCAATAAAATGAAAATATACTTTAATTAAGTTACATAATTATGTTACTCTCTAAGGAATAATTGAAAATGACAAATTATTGGACTAGTACAGAACAACACCGATGAAATTATTATAAGGTGTGGTTGATTATGTGTGTAATGTTGGCAGGTGACAATTATCATCAGTTTTGAAAATTATGAATACCTACATTAATGCTTATCTGTCAACTTAACCTATGACCCTGTGCATATTAACATTAATTACAAAAACCAATCTGCAATACCTAAAAACAACACATTTTCAAGAATTTAAATTCATATGGTTTTGCATTAGTTATTTTAAAGTAGATATTACACAATTTGGATAATCAAAACTAGCGGTGGATGGAAGCAATAATATCAAAATTACATATTATTAATATGGTGTAAAAGTAAAACAAATATCGGTAGGTACCTATATAAGATTGTTGAAGTAGAAGTTTCTAATTAATTACAAGGATTTTGTAAAAGTTTTCTATTGCTATAATCAACACCTAGTAAAGTTCATCAAATTGTTTATAGATCAACTAATTTCACAATTTAAAATCTTTTAATGCAGCTGTTTGAAATGCTGAATTTTTAATCCTTTTATTTCAGCTTTCAACATTCAGTCGAAATAACTGACAAGTATATGCTTCATACTTAATCCAGAATAACAGACAGCTCCTCACTCTAAAATGTGGTAATTCAGTATGTTAAACAAGTACTTTTAGACGCGCATCGCAATATGTATGTAGAAAAGTAAGAAGATATTAGAGTATAAGTTAAGAACTGTTATTCTATGTTGTAGTAATGTACAAAAAACAATAAATAATTCTATCTGTACAAAAAATAAATAAGATAATTATTAAACAAATTATATACAAAATAACTATTCTATCAACTTTGGTTGTCAAAAAAATACAATTTATATACAGAATAAATAGTACTTATGTACAAGTGGAAGTCCTAGCCTAATGTGGTGTAACGCCACCACAATGGAATGTAATTTGTTAACAAATGTGGCCAAAATATATAACTTTTAGGTTCGATTGTAAAGTATAACTACGTAATTCATCTATTCAAAATAAAAGTGTATTAAAAATGGTATACCAAGAAACCATCATTACTTTAGTATATTTAATAATTCTGATATCAATATGTTTAATGTATAGGTACTATAAGAAACAAGAACTAGATAATTACAAAGATTTAAAAAAGTTCTGTTTCGAATTATCCAATTACTAAATATTGCTTATATGATATTTACGTGCACAACCATCACTTTGGTACGACAATTTGTAAATGCAAATACCTACTGCTGCTTTAATTCTATTGACAAAGTGTTTCTGCATTATCGAAGGTTGCACGAGAATTGTATCACATTGAAAAGATAAGAAAGTGTTCAACAGTTTTTAATTTCAAAAATCTGCTAGGTAAGCGTAACCGAGTGTTTTCATTATTTAAAAATATTTCCACTTTTCACCTATGTTAAGTTCAAATCCGCACTTAATTGAGACAGTCTGCGTGGATCTCGCCGACCACGATTTGATCCTCTAGTCCCACTTGTGTGATTGCTATATCCCGAATCCGAACCAAAAGCCGAATCTTGCGAGTACGGTTTAGGAACGGGTCTAAATGTTGCTAAATGGCCCAATACCGGGACCGTTTCGTACGGTCCCGGAGTTTGGGGTAAACACTGTATCCGATGTGTAATACTAGGAACTGGCTGTCTACGATGTGGCGGAGGTTCAATACTACCTACACGCGGATATAACTGAAGAAGAGCGTCGAGAAGCATTCCTTCGTGAAATTCTTGCCTACGTTGTTTATCTAAACTTCTAGTCTTTTTATTGCACGGTAACGGAGGAAGTGGTTCTTGCGGTCGTCTATATCTCGCCGTATCTCTTCGCGTTGCTTGTGGATCGGGCCTATAGGAAGGCGGAGGAATGTGTAACCGACGATCGCCGTTATCGCCTAAACTAAGTTCGTCTTCCGCAAATTCGTCTTCGCTATGATGTGCTGGTGTAATTTCGCTATCACCATCACTTAATTCTTCATATACGGGATTATACAAATCTTGAGAACAATAGGGATCGGGGCCTGGCGAAGAACACAGAAACACAGGTGGATGTTGTGATATCGGATAACCGCTCGGATAATGGATGTTGTTTTTAACGTCAATCATCTGAAATAATTAAATCGAAATTAAAAATCGGCATTAAACACGTTCGAGTTAGAATAACGATATATAGTAGTTACTACCCAAAAAATTAAATGCAAAACTAAAATATTATTATGACCGTTTAGTTATAAATTTGTTTCTAAGGCTACATCATTGCACCCTCGTTTCGTAAAGAAATATGCACAAGGGGAGCAACCTTTGTGCAAAACAAGTAACTGGAAACTGGAAGGCGGAAACTCTTTAACCAACAAGAATGCAAAAAATGTCATGCTTGAAAACGCTAAAATATAGAAGAAATATTTAAAAGAAGTAATAATTTTTCATGAAGTAAGTTTATTTGTTTTGGCGAGAATGAAAAAATGTAAGGAAACAAATTATATGCAGCGACAATTTCTCTTATTTAAATTAATTACTTTGTATTTGCTTTATCGTTCATAATCATAAATTTCCACCCACGAGCGCTACGAACAACGCAAATGCAAATTTTAGTATGCAATGTCTTATACAACTGTTGGTAGATTTACACTCGAGCCATTAATCAATCATTAATTTAATTGAATATATGTACGAAAATCATTATTTACCTCTATGGAAGGAGCGACGATATGTCCACTAGCGTTATGATGATGATGATGACTTGGTGGAGAACATGGAAGATCGTGTGGGTCTTCGTATAAAACACCGACCGTATTAGGGCCATCACAGTTATTTTGAGGAGAATTTTTACATGGTAGGAAATTTTGAACTTTTCTCTTATGTCTGCAAATAAAAAAACACAGTGGATTAGTAATCTTATCAAATTAACAATAAAATGTATATGGATTACGGATGTAGTAAACGAAAACAAATAATCTTGATGGCATTTCGTAAAAATATAAATGGCGATCATTAACCAGAATAAGGAAATAATTTTGTAAGATAAATATCCAGTCACGTTTTGGAGAATAATTAAAATTACGATAAAAATGTTCAAAATTAAATTCCTATCATCGTTTGGTAGGATAATTACATTTTCTTAATTATTTAAACAACGATATAGAGGCGGAACGTATTCGAAAGTATTTTATATGGTAGATTATAGTTACAACTTGGAGAACTCCTGTACCAATTAATGTCGTTAGATATTTCAACAGTGTCTTATTGTCCTTATTATTCCTGTTGCACGTGTAATTACTTGTCCAATGCTGTTACTATGGTAATTTCTAATTAAGAACGCTAAGAAGCTTAGATATTCGACTCTCATTGTTTAGCATCAAGTAAAATTACAATTCAAACTATAAAGTAATGAAATTGATGATAAGGATTAGATACTTGCCGATTATTAATCTGCAAGTACGCCTTTTGTATAATTTAAAATGACTAAGCCTTTACTTGTTGCTATCAAAGTACAACACCGGCAAAAGTTTTAAAAAAATTAATTCACCTTCGCGATTTTGCCTTATTGTGCTACAAATGTATTTGCGGAAGTCTAATAACATAACTTTTAAATTTATGGCAACATTCTAAACTTTTTAACATTATATATCCAAAAACCACCGAATTACTACTGAACTATGTAATAATATTTTAGGAATAACTGCACATAATTCGTTTAGAAAACCTGAAAACTAGCTTGATTTATTGGAACAGTTGGTTCGTTGTTCAGTTACTGCCAGAAGGAAAAAACATTTTACAATTTATTGGAAGAGGAAATCTGCGTACTCTGCTTGACCCAATTCGATTACTCCGTTGATTAAATCGCCAGCGAAACGTATATAGTTTAGAAAACTATTAATTCTAAGCGAGCCATTCGTTTAGGAAAATTCGTTTACAATTTGATTTATGAATTTTTCTACAATTATCGTTAAATGTGGGAGAGATCGACACTCAAAAATAGATTTCGTTGTAATGTTGTATACAATCAGTCATGCTAGAAGTTTTGAGATCTGACGTTTTCAGTAAGTGAGGCACCAAGAAGCCTTATCTAAAATTAAACTGCCACTTACAGTTTTAATGTTTGTTTTTGACTTAAAAGTTTCATGCAGATGCAGTTACATTTAGGTAACTGAAAAAAGCTCTCTAAGTGCTTCATTGTCTGTGCTTAATTTCTCGACTTGAAATTAGTTGAACGACAATTTTCTTAATGTTATAAGTTGGAAATTTTTTCAAGGTTTATATAATTAGAACGTCTCTTTTTAACTGATGTAGGTAGCTAAAAAATGTTTAACATGTGTTTAAATGTCTATAAAATATAACAAGTTTAGAAAATGTCTTAGCGGCAGGAAATCGTAATGACTCTGACTTACTGTGTAATCAGTTAAACGAAAATCTTTCAGCAGTGGGTTGTGGTGTTATTGTATTTGAATATGACACATTTAAGTGCACTAATTTGTCCTCAGAAATAAAACAAACTTTGCTCTACTTTGATGTAATACGGCGGCTATTTCACCAACATTTTTCTTAATATTCCTAACAGCTTTTTAACAGAATAAGAATATATTACGAAATGGATTTTATAAAAATAAAAATTATTGGAGTCATAACTTTCTAACTTTATAATTCTGAAATTTACACCAATCCTTGTGTGGGAGAACGCGTTTCTTGAAATTAACACATGTAAATATGTGGGAAATGGTATTAAGTGAATTGCAATTATTTTAACACAGCATTCTCTAATAAATTGATGACAGGATTGCCCACGGGATTTAAACGGACGTACTATGTATATCTCACTGTAGGAAAAGCAAAGTACCGACTTTACAGGTCGATTTTTCAATTAGTTTTTCGTTATGCTAAGCCGCACACCCATAATCTGCGAGTCATTCTTAATTTCATAGATTATGTATTCAAAGAGGAAAAACTGCAAAATACAAACTTGCAATCTGATTGTAATAGTATCAGTTATTTTTTCAATAAGCTTTATTACCAGGTATACTGATAGTAAATATATACCTCTTTTTATGTTTTATAATCTTATCTGTTTGTTTTTAAAATAAAAAAAATTAAGCAAATGTTCACATATCAATAGATTTGTTTCATACCACGGACGACGAAACTATGGTGTACAACACTTTTTGACGTTTTGAGATCAAATAATTTTAGATAATTATATCTTATTTATTTATTATTTAAACTTATTTATTAACAAACTTATTTATTTATATAATATTCATTATAAATAAATAAAAAAAAATAATTTGATTTAATTGATTTTAAATAGTTTTCTAACAATTTTAAATTTTATACGGTATTAAAACGATTCGACGGCACTCAAAATTATTAAACAAAGTTTTTATTACAAAGTTATTTTCTCTTTGCATGCCAAACATAACTCAGCAAAATATTGGATTTTTCAGAAAAGTCAATTAACTCCAGAAGCTAAATATTTAACAAAATAAGTTATTCCGAACGTATACATACGCATTATTATTATTGATTATATATTTTCGTACGTGACAAAGTGCTACAAAGTTGTTTATTTAATAACTAAAAAGTTGTGCCTATAAAATTCAACCATTTCGAAATATTGCATCTTATAAATTTATGTGAAAACGAACTTGTCTTATTTCCTGTAAATGGAATTGAAAATACATGGTGTAAATATGGGTGGTTTTATAAAATTTATTACACTAAACTTCGTGAGAGCATGCGAATTATAAAAATATTGGCATGCGGGATAATAAAATGTATAATCACTAGCGTACCTACTTCACGTCGGCGATTAGTCATTCAATATTTCACCAAGAGATATTTTGGAAGTGCGAGCGTATTTGAGCAAAAAATATTAATTAGAAAATACTAATTAACAAAAAATAATTGATAAAGGTAAAGACAAAATACAAAAAGTTAGATTACAATAGACTAAAAAAGGCTTTTAAAAAAGAACATAAATCTACAACCCTTGTGCCGTTTCAATTGCAAAGAAGAGATAAGCAGGAGCGTCTATAACTTAACAGCAGGCGCATCTCTAGGACAACCAACAAAGCTGAAACGTCCAAAAACAAAACGAGTGAGACAAAGAAACGCTCGTGGGAATCACACAACGGTTCCAAAATAAATCTGACCCGGATTTTTAATCCTAAAGAATGTTACTAGAAAGAAAACAATAAACCTTCTTTAAACTTAAAATTAACGCGCTTATTCGAAAATGTCCTTTCGCTCTACTCAATTAGAGGGAATCCGTGACGAAACTGCTGCAAGTTTGAGTTGAATTTCAGCCAATTTAAATATTTATATACCATAAACTTGGGAAAATTTGCATTCAAAGTAACACTTGAAGTAGGACTCGTCAGGGAAACTAATTCCTATTTACCGAAAATTGAATTTAATTGTATTTACTCAGAGGAAATACATTATTTTCACTTCACTTTGTTCTTTTTCGCAACATTAAACTTGAAAATTTGCTACTATCAGCATTTTATTGCTGTTAAAACGGCAAAGATTCAACATAATCGTTCATAAGACTTGAAGCTAAAAAATATAAATAAAAGGAACAAACTTTAAAGTTCAATTATTTCGAATTCTAGAAGTATGGCTACACGTAGGCCGGCGGTCACGTAAGACGGTTTGTTGTAAAAGCAATCATTGGTCAACAGTGATGATTTTCCAAGATTGCTCGAAAGGTGGGAATTTTGAACTTAAAAAAGGTAATTTTATAAATATTAATAAGCAGTTAAGATAAATGAAATTAACTTGCCTTTTTTATCATTAATGCTAATGATATTTCCACATTCCTGCACGCATATAGGATATATGTAATGTAGGTATGTGAAAACAGCTGTCAGTTCAGGAAGAGGTTTGTTTATAGGTTTTTAATCTGACGCAGTTTACAGTACATTAGTATGTGGTTTTGGCTCCCTGATTTTTTGTAAACCATTTCCTAATGATAACTCAGAAATTAAGTAATTTGAAAAAAAAACTATACCAATTTAAATAATTTAGATCTATCCCGCTGTATCGCAACGAGCAGGTGACTAAGGTAAATGTAAAAAAAATGTTACATCGCACAGTTCTCAACCAGCATGAAGTTAAAATATTCTGTGCAGGTAATAATAAAATATGCATGTAATATAAGTAATAAGTATTCATATTACAGAAGTTTCTCCAATAAAAACGGATAAGTACCATATTTTGTACATGTGAAAATGTAAATGTACACTCGACTTCTTCGTGGTTTAATAACACTAACTTGTAAAGTGGGAAGTGAGCCTTATCAAAATATTTCGTTTTGAAATTATAATGGGGCTTCATTTCAAGTTGAAATCAATCGCTGTGCAAATACTTGGTGCATCATGAGAATATTATATGATTATTACAAAAAAAAGTTGGTGATAGGTACACAAAATCTATTGACTAAAACCTGTTCCTACTTTCTAAACCTTCCGTGACAACAAAACAACACGATCAGGTATTCAAAAACACCCATACATAGATTTTCAATCATAATGAGTATTATCAAAGGTAGTAAGTAAAAGGGTGTCTCGTTTTCTGTCCGATCTATCGTAAGTACCTTAGAAAAAGTCATTAATTTATCTTCTCTAATGACTTCCTGCAGTGTGTAATAGAGACACTTTACGATAACGAGTCTCGACTATCCTGATTAATTATTTATAATCCATCCTAGGTTTATCATATCCTGATGGCTTTGTTATCCAATCGCATAATAAGCGTATTACACAAAAAATGAATTAAGAAAATTCAACATGCTACTACAATATTATCTCTTACCTACTCATTTAAAACCACGAAGTAAGGTAAAAACGTAACTCGATACCAGCATTGTTTCAGTTTGACTGACCACCATGGGAAAAACAGACTGCCGTACGATAATAATTGTAATTATAAGAAAAGTTACTACAGGATATTAATAAGTTGCAGTTTTACCGTTTACACGACATGGGAAAGTTAATCCCAGGAAGGAGTTATTTTACAAGGAAGACAGCTTTATTTTCTGGTGTCAAATGGTAAATGCAGCAGAGAAGACCGGATAACACATCCAAGTTTTATAAATTTTGTTATGCTAAAATAGACTTTGCCACAGGAAGTTTGCCTTTAGCAGCTGACGTTCCATACTCATGACATTATTGACTTCACATACAACCTGTGTAAACAATACGATTATGTAATTGTTTTAGCAAATATCGAATGAGAAATAATAAAACATGTAAAAATTACAAAACAAATAGTGGATGTCATGTAAATGTACAGTTTGTTTGACTTTACATTTATTTCTTGACGCACGCCATTAACGTTGACAGAGCTGAAAGATAATACTTTTCTGATGGAAGAAAATTATAAAAAAGCTCCGAAGCAATTAATATCTATTAAGTAGGAAATGATGCGTGATTGCGAGGATGGTCGCTTTAATTGTTGTGCTCATTAATTATGCAAAGAGCAAATTTAACCATTTTGGGTTATGCATTTTCTAAAATCTACATCGAGCAATTAGTCAAGTAAATGTTTTGCAAGGCAGATAAGATAAAATTAGCAGAAATTCCGTTTTATTAATCTGTACACGCAGTCAGGTTGACAACAATTCAACCACACTTCAAAGGAGATCTTTTGCGGTAAAACTTTCATGCCCGTTTTCACCAACAATTCCTAACGTTAAGAATTCCCTAACTTTGAGATAAGAAACTCTTATGTCAAATTTGGTTTTCACCAAGCGCTAAAAGTTCCTAAAGAGCATTAAGAAATCCCTAACCTTAGGTATCCGATTTACCGACCCCTAACGTGTTAGGGATTCCTTAGCGGTTGTATTACAGGTATAAATTAGTGTTTATTCTTATTTTTCTCTCGGAAGGCTATTGTTAGATTTTTGGATTGTTTAGAGAGATTTGAAAATGAAAATTTTAATGTGGAATTTGTCGTAAGATTTAAAATTAAGGTTTTAAAATTAATAGTAGGATCTCTAGAGTTTATTAATGATAAATAAATATATTATTCATAAATGTGCATATTATTTATGACAATTATTTTGGGTATTATTATTTTAAAAATCAATCAGTATCGCCTATAAATCAATTATTACTGGCATTACGGTTTTATGCTACCGGAATAAATATGTGGTTTTCCAAATGTGTTAGCAACAATTGGTTGTACACACATTAAATTGCAATTTCCAGGTAACTACTTATATTCATTTTGATACAAAATGTTTGTTTGACTGAAGCAAATTTAGTTGATCCAAACAAAATATTCTGTTATATATACGCAACTAAAGTATTTGTTAACCCTAATAAAAATTTTGTTTGAGGTTTTTTAGTTGCCTAAAAGAAAAATTTTATTTAATTTGATTTTATTTTGATTTAAAATAAATGTTTTATTTGAAGTAATAAACAATTATTAAATTTAAACAGAACAAATTTTGAAAAAATTATTTTTTTGAAATAACAAATTCAGTTTGTTTGATAGAAATAATTTTGTTTAAATCGAAACAAAATTTCTTTGTATTGAATAAAATTATTCAAACAAAATTATTTATTAAATTCAAACAAAACGTTTTTACTGTGTATAAATTCAAATATGACATTTACAACCCGTATTAGTTCATTTGTCCGCTGTAAAGAATACCTAGCAAGGGAGCTGCTCGTTAAGAAATTCTTATGTTGGTGAAATGCAAATTTTCCTAAGTATTATTTTAGGGAATACCTAGCGTAAAGAATTCTTTGCTAGGGAATTCTTAAATAAATGTTGGTGAAAACGGGCATCAGTCTCCTACTTAGCATCATGACAGCAATCGGGACACTCTTCGTATCTTAAGCATCCCACTTCTGGCTCCACATTTTAAATTCCTATTAACCACTAGAAAACACCTTAATGACATTTTAAAAATTCAACTGCTTGAGGAAATTCTTATCATAAGCAGGTCTATTTTAAGACAAACCCCTCGTGTTTTACAGAACCGACAACATTCCTAAACTGAATTTTAGTACTTTCAACAATTTATAGTTTAAGTGTAAAACGATTATTATCTCGAAAAAGCGATAAAATGCCCCGAAATGTGTCAGCTAGTTGCTCAAATAGTGCAATTATTATAATGTTACACGAAAATATGATAATCAAGCGTCCATACAAGTATAATTTAGTGTTAGACTTGATTGTTAAATTATAATTTTTAGCGGAAACTCAATGTTCGTGTAGATAATATAATATTATAATATGCTAACGAATTGTAACTACCATATTAACACCCTCTCCGCGGTTAGTAACACGAATGGGAGAATAAATTTTTGTACATAATTATTATTAATTAATTTACTTACTTCCATACTAGAATGACGCCTATGAACACAGCCAAGCCTAATAATACAGCACATAGTGCTATCACAGCCGATGTCTGAAAGGAAGGACTGCTGCGGTAGCTCGCGTCGATTAACTGAAACAACAAACACTTTTACCATATGGTCTACACATTAATATAATAATTTTGGGAGATTTATTTCTGTTATTTTTTAATTTAATGCCATAATTCACATAAATGTGCGTTTCGAAATATAAATTAATTTTCACATCTCACGGAAATATTTCAAACGGAGATGAATTTAAAAAGTTGAGGTTTTGATTACTTTGAAAGTATAGGTTTGCAATTTATTACGGAAAAGCGGTAAAGAGTTATGGTTGAAATAATACAAAATCCCGCATACATCAATGTTAACTCGGAAATTAAACAGGTAGGTAATCTGTCTTCATAGTGGACAGTGGCAAGCTATCAATCTGATATCGCTCGTAATTACAGTCAAATCAGTTTCTAACAGATTGTGTGGCTGTGATTTGTGGATTACTTGATAACGGAATGAAATGTAATTAATTCGGGTATGATTTAGTATCGCTGTTGCTTACTAATGAGATTCGTAGAGCACAGATGCACACCGGAAGAGTTAAGATTCAGCACGGAAAGTTGTGAGTTTAGTTATTAGTCGAAGCATTGGATTAGGGTTGGTGTTAAGAATTAACTTGTTATAGATTTTAAACTCTCCTAATTAATTACCTACAGTTATACTAACTGTTGATTAACATTTAATTCACTAATAAATACGAATAAGCAAATTATCTAATAGCTTACTTTACAGAAATTACACCTCATTTTAAATTTATATGTATACCGGTTACAATAATAATTATTATTGTTTCGTGTTAATAAAATGTTGCTCTTTCATTTAATTTCTCAAACAAAAAAATTTATTTTGAAATTATTAATTTTGCGATTGGCAAAGGCGTTGCTTAATTAATTTTAAGTTCGTTTAAGAATGCAAGAATGGTAATTTTTGTATAAATTATGATGATCCGAATTGGATAAAATTTTTACGAAATAACTTAATGTGATTAGTTCTCTTCTAAACTTTGGAGGAAGTTCACCCGATGAGAGGCATGCCAAAGTGGTGGCCTGCGGGCCTCATGTATAGCGGAAAAGCAAATTTTTGGCGGCTCGAGCTGGCTTTGCTGAAATACTATTTAATACGATTCAATAATACGTTTTAGCTATCCGCTCTATTTAAGCCTTTCTGTAGATTAATATATTAATAATTTAAGAGGCTTTTGCACACTCTTCCAATCATAACTCTGTTTTTAAGTTAAATTTGTATTAATTTGATCGGAATTGACACTGGCACCGAAGACTCCCTAAAACTAACAGTTTTTCTTATAGTTATTTACACTTTAAATCTGCAAAATTATTGCATTTGGATATTTAATATTTTACTAATAGCAATTAGTCTGCAATAACAGATAATAATCTATTATGATTGTAAATAAAAATTAATTTTATTTTGATTTTAATTTTAATTTATTAGAATAATTTAATTATGATTAAAGCTGTATATCCGATGTCGCTTGCCTTTGAGATTAGCACTTTTCTACGTCGACCCATCTATCTATCTTATAATAATTATTATCGTACAATGATATTCGTATATATTTCATTCAACATAAGCAACATAAAAATTGTTTTAATTATTAAACCTATATTTTAATTTTTTCCTGTTTCATTATTTTTAATTTCTTCTCGCAAGCGTGTAAAGCGGTTATTAATAGTAGATAATAATAGAATAATAAACCTACATTACGCCTTTGTTATTTAATATAGTATACATAGGTAGGTGTACTATTAAATATTGTTATAACTCATTTTTGTAAATATTTCATGAAACCATTGCATTGTGAAGGTAGAACTCCTCGATATTGCAATTAAGAAATATTTAGTGAAATTATTCTGTTAATAAGAGTTTATTTACCCTAAAAATAGAGACAGAAAATTAGAGTATTAAAAAATTGTTGGTAATACAATGTGGCAGAGGCAGATACGCTAATTTTAGGTATAAATTTACTTACAACAAGGTTGTACAATTATCATGTGGTTCTGTAAAATTCAACATTGCAGTAAAATTACTTGTTAAAAGTAGATTTTCTTGTCGAAAATTAACTGGAAAATTTGAAATCACAAGGAAATTGTAGATGGCACATTTATGTACAACAGGTCTGCAGTAGAATGTAGAAGTGATGATGATAATGAAATTTACATCACCAACCTTTGAAATTCATTACTATTATTCATTTTTACTTTTCATTTCAAGTAAAAAAATTAAAAATGTAAGTTATGAAATTAAATTAATCAATTTAACATAATTATTATAAAAATTTAAATTTCTTATTAAATTTTTGATTGTTTTGTATTGTACGTCTTTCAAAAATTAATACTGACACTGCATTTGGGCATGACTCAAAACATTAAAAGTGTTATTTTTTTAAATTTTGAATAAAAAAATAAAATTAAAATAAAACCACTAATAAAAATAAGAGATGAAAATACAGAAACTAAAATGTCAACATTTGGCTAATAAATAAATAAATAAATTTTAAAATAAATAATAAATTAAATTAGTAGAAGCTGGGAAAACAGCTACAAAATTAAACTTTTTTAAATTAAGCACCAAATTTTTGAAATTTTGTTATTTATATTACAATCAGATAATCAATATCTATTAACTGTATCAATATATATTTTTAGTAATTATCTGTAATTTTGTATTTGATTAATTTTGAATTTGGAAAATGTGTTGTTTTAAAAAGATACAGAGGTCGTTCTGAGGCGATAATGCCGGTAGACTGTAATTTTGAAAGCTTCGATGAAAATTATAATTTTTATGACAATAAAATTGAAAATTAATTTTAAAGTTAGTTTTATTACATTATCAATATTATAATTGGGAATCAAATTGAAGAAGAATTCAAATGAAATTTGATATTTTTCAGATACTAATTAATTTAAATTGATAATTTAAGAATTGCAAGGTCGAAATTATGGTAGATAAGGATTGGCTGATAACCAGGTATCGTTAAGTATATATTTTTAAGTTTACACAGACAAATATTATTGAATTTGATTGGAAAAGTTGAAATTTGGGAATCTTAAAAATTATATGCATTGTGTGATGCAAGATGCATTTGTATTAAATAAGACAAAAATGTATAAAAGCTTAATCCAGCTCTGTAAAAATATTCACAAGTGGTGAATTTCTAGTAAATTATTTACCTTGGTCGTATAATAAGGTAGGAGGTCGTTTTCACACATTACCTCGCTATAAACGAAAGTTCGTTATAACCGGATTATAATGTTAATGTGGTAAATAATCTTTACGTATACCCTCTTGAACTATAAATTTTAACATTAAAATCTCGAGACCGTAGGTGAAGTAGTACTTTTTGGTTAATTATTACTTCTTGGGCATTTTCTAAGCTAAGAATTTGGAAAAACAAACAGTTATACCCGTAATTTACCCCGCAGGATTCCTAGTTCTCAAAATATAACTTATGTAACGCTGTTGTACAGCAGGCAGTAGCGTCACCGGGGGCCTAGGAAGCATGGCCTCTTCAGACCACGTTATACACGGTTATACGTAAGCCAGTGTAAATATTTTTCAGTGATCAATACCTACTATTAGTTTTTCAAGAATGACATTGATATCTTTGAGCATAGGTAGAATAGGTGTTTATATGTTCAAAAAGGATTATATATAAAAATAATGAATTTACAGTGGACATTATTTATCGATGATTGACGTTTTTTCTGAATTCGTTTTCTTATGCTAATTTGTTTGATAAATATTTTTAACTATGCGTTGGGTCGTAGACTTCTCGTGCGATGCGTTCTGAATTTAGATTTTAAAAGAAAGAACATGAAAATAATAGGAAAAGAAACAAATAGCCCGTTATAGAGATGTATTTTTGGAGTACATTATTTATACAGCAATCAAGTGTTAATTGCTGCATTATTTTTGTAATAAAATTTCTAATCAAGTCTGTTTATTACAACCTTATGCCAAGACATGTTGAAATAATACATTACAACAATACCTACTATAAGTAGTTGCCTAGTACTTTATTCCTGCTAGCTCCGATCTACTATTATAAAAATCGAGGTGGGTGGTCCGAAATGGTGTATTTATTACCTCACTCAAAAAATGTTACAACCAGAACCATAATATTTTATAGATTCTTATATCAACTTATATTTTATTAAAAATCAATGGAACAATCGTAAGATACAATTTTTTCAGATTTCGTTGAAAAATACGAAAACAGAGTTTCTATTACTACACTCATAAAAATTATTTCTTTAGTAAAACAAATTTGTTTCAAATTTAAGAAACGCTATTTTTGTATATAAGCAACCAAACCATTATTTCAAAATAAGAATAATATATACTTCGTGGTAAATGTTCAGGAGAAATATATTTCTTTGTGTTAAACAATTAATAATTTTAAAATACAGACAGTTATTATTAAAATAAAAGAAGAGTTTCGTTATAAATATTTTATATATTTATGTTAAGAATATATTTTTAAAAAGAGCTTATATTACAAACTAATATTTTTCTTGTCTAAATCTTATAGAATTCTACAATTAAGAAAAATATTCTTCAATAAATCAGAGGTATCATTAGTAAAAATAAATCTTTTCAAGATTATTCAATGTTTTGAAATAAGAAACTATTTTTATGAGTGTATGTAGTAATGTAGTTGTAGATATGTTTGTGTTTATTATGTACCAAGTGAGTTGTATAAATAAATACATCTTACCTATAATTAAAACTTAATAGTAGGTATACCGGTTCTCAAACTACCGGAGCAATAATTAGAACATTGCATAAGAAAGTAACATGCTGCTACAAATTTATTTCTCAAGTGTTATGTGCACGCGGTGCTTAATGTTTACAGTAGTAACAATATAACAAAACATAAAGAAAAATACTGTTCTTGTATACGATTATTGAAACCTTTTACTGCGTTTCGAGACAGAAGCTACATAATAAAAGGCAGTGTAAGCAATCAGATATTTTATTTTTATACCTATGCTTACAGCTTTTTAAATATTCTACTATGCTGTAAAATAATGTCGTATATCATTTACCCCAAAATTAAAGTTTAAAAAAGACAGATTAGTCTCCGAGAACAATTTCAGGTATTAGATTCACTCGAGTAACTTCTGAAAGGTAAACTTGAGCCATTTGAAAAACTGATGCGCTTCATAGGGTTATGGCCTCTTTTGTTTTGGCCCGACTACCGGAACCAGCCATTTCAGGTCACACATGACTTCCGGTCTCCTACTACTTGGTCACTATACGCTTTAAACCAAGTACTAATAATTTGTATTAGCGTCTATTGAAATTTTCAATTTCATTATTACTAACGATCGTATTTACATTATAAAATTTCAATGGTAAATTTATTACAATTGTGTTCATTAAGCTAAAAGGCATTTCAAACGATCCTTTGATTTGTGCTGCATTCAAATATTGATTGGTATAAAATCATAAAAACTTCAATAAATTATGAACGATTGATTCATAAATGAATTTTTCCAGTGTAATAAATTTTATCTTAACCTAAATCGAACCCATTTAAAAAATTAAGAAGTTAACAATAATTCAATGGATTAATTATTGTAAAATATTACTTGATAAATTTTAATTTATCGTTTCTTCAAACTAAAAGTTTATATCGGCAAAGAAAATTAACTTTACTACTATACAAATTTCTTAAATGATTAATCTGACACAAAGTTGATATTAAATATTGAAACGCAAACAGCCCATTAATCAGAATTTTGACTTTATTAATTACTTTAACCAATTTATTTTTGATTTTAACAAAGCCGTATATTATTCCGAAAATAATTAACTTTCGCCAGTTCTTTTTTTCAATTTAGATTTTTTACTCGCGGTTTTAGACAGTCGGGAAAATTTTGTTTAACATGTTAGACAGATTGGAACAAAGCATTTGATTACACATGTGATTGTGATGATTATCACTTGAATACAGAAGCAGATGGAGTACCTAGTATGTACTTACCAAATGTTATCTGTGTAGTAAAATTTTCAAAAATCTATGTCGGATATTACACAATCGAGAATAATTGCTGTACAATTTTCACATACAGTCGCTAATTGGCTCTAAAATAGTATCGAGAGTTTTAAAAATTATAATTGCTTTCAGAGTTCAAAAAATGTACAACTTTAAAGATTGGCCTGGATATAATAACGAGGTTATTGTGAGTGTCTCCTTTTAATATTTCTTCGACGTTCCTGGAATAACAATATACTAACTAGGTACCATTAATAATAAATAAATAAATAAACGTAAAGTTTATTTCTTACATAATTATGTTTATTTTCGTACGATATATTGGTCAGCAATAAAAATTATTTTCAAGTTTGATATCAAAACTATAAAAGTTGACTGAAAGTTTCAATTGTTTTATGGGCAATAAAAACTTAAAATTGTGTGGATATATTGGCTTATAAAATTGTTGTAATGTTTTATCACAAAGGAGAAATAATTGATGGACCAAAATAAATACTTCAGATTCGCTAGAAAGCTAACCCTTTTTGTGCAGTTTGCCTTGCAAATTATTAGAGAAACAATAAAAGTGAAATAAATACTGTTACTTCCAGGCTTGATAATTTATTATAATGAACCCTTAGGAAGTTGAACAAAAGCACAATTTTCTCATGTTAGTAAAATTTTCTACCATTTAAGAATATATCCTTTATGCGTAGTTTAAATGTTGACAATTCAAACTTTTCCTTTAGAACACTTGAAACTTTATATAAATTTTCTAACGAGTCTAATTGAAGCAGCTACATTATAATTTATTCAAAACGTACTACCTACTTAACTTTTCGATTAATCCTTTAGAACTACAATAAATTGGTGTGCAATGATGTAAAAAAAATTATGTTAGGTTTTAACTTAGTTGCCAAAACCAGACGACTAATTTGCCGATAATTATAATTCATCGAGTTTTTATCAGAGTAATGACAAGTTTAGTGGATAGGATTAATTGTCTGAGTTTGTGTTTAGCAATTAGTACCCAATAGCACACACAGAACCACGTTAGGGCAAATTCTAAAATAAAACAAATTTTCATTGTGTACACAATTAACACTAAATAATCGATAAAGCTCTGTTAACAAAATACTTGCTGTGTTTATTTTAGACAAATAGGTAGATGTATATCAAAGAAACACACGGAATTCTTTGATGTTCATGCACACGTTTTCTTCTTTGTAATTTATTTTCGACGCAACCTTTTTAAAAACCTTAACAATCCTGTATATATACCAGACAATCATTAGTTTATTTCCAGTATCTGCATTTTTAACATCACATTTCGCAGTTCAATACAAAATGGAAAACTACAGGCATAAGTTTAATTTTCTCCTTAACAGATTTTTATCAATATTTTCAACTATTCGCTGTATTGAAAGCGTGATTTTAGTGTAATTGTGACTTGAAAAACATGTATATAGTGCCTATATGAATATTCATTCTGCACGATTCAGCAAAACTAACAAACATTCATCAAAAAGATGTAAAGGAAAGCAATTTCCGACTAGAAATTCATATGTAAAAGTGTTGATAACATCCATTCTGCAATGCGTTTTTGCCCATTCAAAAAACTATTAATCAACAACTATTCATTGCACTTTTAAAATGGAAGTTCCATTTAAAAGTTAAACTTAGAGAGAATTAATTTTATTGATCAAGCTTCGGTAGGAAATTTTCCAAGAGGTTTCTAAAACTCAAATCGTTTCGAAAATTAAATATTTAAATTTGTAGGCATGCACCGACATAAACAAACCTTGCAAGACCTTTAACAATAAATAAACACTCGTCGTTTAAGTTTTAAATATCGAAAAAGGAATTTATGGTAAATAAACAGCTCTTAGAAAAAATAATTAGGATATACAAAAGGATTTAACGACGCGAGGTTTAATAAAAAACAGAAATAGATATTATACAAACGGCGCTTTTAAAAGAGTTGTCAAATATGTGTCGGCACGGGGCGCCGGATTAGAAGAGGTGGCGGTCCGACGATGAAAAGCAGAGTGTTCGAGAGAGAACAAGCGATGAACAAAAATAAAATAAATTAGATAGGCGGTGATATTCAAAAATTTAAATGTAAGAATTTAAAAATTAACAATAAAATATATAAATTATGGTATCACCTGGCTAGCTAATTCGACTATAAAAATTTAAATTTAAATCTGAAATTATTATAAATGGAATATTTAAAAAATTTAAATATCTATTAACTAATTTATAATAAAATTTATTTTTCATAATATTCATTGCAGGTAGGGGCACTACCATATATCTAGTATAAGTAATATAAATATGTAAATAAAAGATAAAAAAAGAAAAACAATCAAATCGTTAAATCTGTAATATTATAATAACATAATAAGTACTGAAACAGATTCGCTTATAAAAGCCACAAAGAAGATTGCCTTCATTTTGAATCAAATAATGATTCAATCTGTTGAGGCGGTGTTCACTCAATCTCCTCAGGTAGTTTCTATATTCGGATTATTAACATATTTTTTAGGCGCTTTATTATGAAGCGTGATGTGTCTATATACAGAGCTTAGTTTGCCGCAGGATGTAATATGGTTATAAAAAAATAACGATAATATTAAAAAAACACTACAACTTTCTATTAACGTCGAAAACAAAATATGCTTTTTATGCTACCCAACGAAAATGTTTTCGTTTATATAAAAATGTTTTAATTAGTGAGAAAAACGGAATAACAAATTAATACACTAATTTTTTAAACGGTAAAATATTTTGGGCAATTTAAAGTTTTTAAAAATATAAACACTGCTATATTTAAAAAAATAATTAGTTAATAGAAACTGAAATATCTCTCCATCATACCTACAAAGATGCACTAATCAGGGTTTTCGAAAGTTGGCAATTAAAATTTTTAATTTATTATAATGTCTTTGTAATATTATATCTTTCAAATTTGAGAGGTTTGACAATTTAAATAATCACCGAAAACCTAAACCTCGCTCGCAACAAGTATATTATTATAATATGTCTGTATAGTATCTTTAAAACTTGTGAAACTTAAAATCCGTATAACACTTCTAGTTATTTATTATGCGATAATAAAAATGTTAATAATTTTATTATAATAAAAAGCGAGATAATATAAAAAAACGTTCTAATTATAATAATCACGGCGACTTTATGTGCTTTTGCATAAATGTAAAATAAATATTTACCGAACAAGAAAATTTAAATAAAAATCAAGTTTAAAGCTCAATTTAAATATTTTTTTAAATATACCTGCTGATATATCACTCGTCCAAACGCTTAAGTGAGACCTCATAACAAAATAACTGTGACAAACTGCCTATTCTTTTTGTGTTAAGCATGGAAATAATTTCTATTGGTCACGGTTGTCATTGCAGTAATTTAGTTGTTATTATTATATTTAAAAATAGTATTGCGAAATAACTACAATAGTTGCCATTTTCTCCAATCTCCAATTAGCAATTTAGTTACAAAACTTTTGAAAAGTAATAAAAAAAAAACTAAGTAAAGCACCGAAATATCAACAGCCAACAGCGAAGTTATGTAATATTTTCGGAATTAATTTTTTTTTCAAGTTTCTTGTAGCTTACAGTATTTAAAATTCAATCTCAAAGTATGTTCAAAGTTTTGCATAATGAACGAAAATATTTAAAAACACAAAAATCGTTCAAATTAAATTATAACAAAAGTTTTAATTTAGTTTTGCCATTTATATTATGCAAAATAGTGTAATTTATGATGTTGTGTCAAATGCATTTGCCCTTAAATGCCAAGACAACAAGTGGCAGGTGGTTGTGATTGCTTCATTTCTGCCTCCGAACTTGTCAAAACGAACGACTGCTAAAGTTTTAGAAGATTTACAATATCTGGAAGAACTTATAAAATCATTAGCCAGACTAATAATTTTAAGAATGGCAGAAGTTAAAGCCATAAAACATTTTGTATTCGAAAGGGAGGATCAGCGATGGGAAGGTTAAGTCTAGTCGTAGATATTTAGCAGCCTTATTTGAAATGTCTGTCAAAATTTACGACCACTCTGGTAAGTACAAGTAGCTATCTCTTTGTGACAAGATTAGTGACAAAATTACTGTTATTCAGCTTCCTTTTGCATTTTAAAATGCACAGCGAGAAACATTAAGATGACATTCAAATAGCGCGGTTATAAAATAACCAAGACTTTTGTAATAAATATGTGGTTCCTATTAAATTATCATAGATATTGGAATCTTTTTGAAAAAAAAGTCGTCTAATTTGCTTATGAAGTGGAACCCTCAACAGAAAAGTGGACAAAAATTAGTTTTGTGCAATATGTTCGTATATATTTTTTCCTTTAGAAAATGTAAGCTTTTAAAAAATATTGTCAATAGCATCGGTGCTTACCAAAGTTTTAAAATTAATGTTATATATTGTGTACCACACTGTAATAAAGTTTTTAACAACGTAGTTAACTTAATATTCTATATTTAACAAAATTAATTAAAACTCCGAATCATTTAAAATTTATAACATATTGTATTTTGTATTACTCAAACTAAAAATAGTAACTTTATTAAATTTTCGATAGAATAAATTATTAATTATAAAATAAATAAAAGTTAATGTATAAAGCTCTTTCGGATAAATTATTTAGCAAGCAGGATTAATAAATTGAAATGTATGTACGATTTCTGTTGAAAATTGCCGAATCAATGATGACAAAAAGTTATATGAAATAAAATTTTCGGAAGTGAATTTTCCAGTTTTACCCGATAAGGGTAGGTATAAATTTCATAATGAAAAAAAAATCTAATAAAGTTTTTAGTAATCGTAGTAACCCTACCCTATGCATATTAAAAATTTTTCAATATTGAATTCAATATTTTTGGTGATATCTTATTCATAAAAATAAGCAAAAATTAATAACGCAGCTTATGAATTTTTTTGCTCTGCCGAACGAAAAAACCTTTCTGTATTAATTTTAAAAATTTAGTGTGGACCCGTTAGTGCATCTATAAAAGAAGATTCTGTGCGATAGAAAGGTAAATTTATTCCAAACTGGGACTTGATATCTGTGAATACTGGTGTTGAATTGCCACACTTGTTTATTTGAGAATTTATAGCGTACAGGTATATTAAAAGGTATTTCTAACATCTATTAAATTAATCTTATATAAAAGACGGAACTAATGCATCATAGTAAATGTTTGATTTCGAATCAGATAATCCCGATGTAAAAGTGTCATTTCGGTTTTAGTTTTATTTCATCCATAAACAAGCGTTTGTCTAGAATTTGAATAAGTAATTAGTTTCCCAGGTTGATTAACGATCCATTACAGCTCTCAATTATGGTGGTTGTTGTGCTGTTTAAATCTTTCCAAAACAGTCAAGTTGGCGGTCCATTAACAATTTTTTATAATCAAGTTCACACCATCTTTTAAAAATTATGCTAGCAAAAAATTAGCAAATCAAGTTTTAACCACAGGAAATTCAAATTGTGGGTACAATTTTAAAAATAATGGGTCATATGTCTTGCGAAGTAAAAGTTTTGAATTGTCGGTGTGTTAAACGGCGTAACTAACAAACCTCAACAGAAATAAAAATAATTTTGCTACTCGGTTATTTAATCGAGCGAGGAATATAAGCGAGAGTAAATGGTGCTCGGTAAATTTATGTGATGAAAGAGAGATGTAAGAAAAACCCTCCCGGACGTAAAGCGTGTGTAAATTAAAAGTAGTAAACATATTAATGGTATAACTCATTTCCTTCCTAAAGGAACCGATTTTTAATTAGAACGTCTGCTCTTTAAAATGCAGGATTTATGTTGCGAGATTTTAAAAGATTTTTAATTTTGCTATCAAATTCTCAAGTAGAAACATCTCGAGAATAATCGAGAATAAAGGAGTCGGAGAGCTTACCTGCAAATATTATACGGCGAATCCCTGTTATCCCAAAAACTTTCTAGTTTTGGTCAAATAAGCTCCCATGTATATGTATTTTCACAAAGCGGTGTTAAGTTTCAAAGTGAAATTTAACACGTTTATTGACACGCTAAAAATGAGTTGGTTTTCTATAAACAGTTTCGGTTTCGCATCGGCTTCGATTCTCACGCATTACATGTATTTGACGTGTGCGGTTTGAGGTTTGAAATTTAAACATGTTCAAATTATTCAAGTCTGTTTAGATTAACGTTACGGTTAATTATGGGTAAGTGCTAATTATGGAAAAAATTCGGAAAATAGAAATTAATTGCAAATCTTAAAATCCTCGACGATCAAATTGTGTGCTGGTTTCTGTTTCAGTTATTTGTACCTACACAAATTGAATTTACGAGTACAAAACTTCAAAGGCAATAAATTTCACCTGTCTGCCCCGCCATAAATCAAATAAAGAAACACAATTACTATACCCTCTAAATTCCGCAAGTGAACATAAAAGAAATCTTTAAAATATTTGAAAAGAGTAATTAAATACAACTTTTTACATGTTGCTCTCAAAGTGTAGTATATTTACCGGTAAAGCATCACAAGTTTCAATTGGTAACGGATCCTCCGAACAATAAAGAGGATTTTCTGGTTGCAAAATTGGCGGCCGGGGGGGAGGTGGTAATAGGAACTCCGGAGGTGGTCCCGGACAGTCACACTCGGCGCCAGCCTCCATCCCCCACATGGCCTCGAGTTCTGGTGGCGGCTCTTCTTGGTACTCGGGCTGTCTTTCCATAGACCTTACGGTCAAACTGAAACAACAACTCTTGTTAGTCATTTGCTGACAAAGGTAAACGCCGAGAGCAAAATAGTAAAAATTATAGAATATGTTGACAAATAATTCAACATTAATTAATTATTAACGTCAAACTTGATCAATTATTGCTATTTGTAAGTTTGTTAATTAATAAAGGATAACTTCTAAAATATTTGAATTACAAGCATACCACAGGTGTATAAATTTAATAATGGTCATCACTAAGTTAACACTAGATAACTGTAATTCAATTGTGTTCTGGAACTTCACAAACATAATAATTTATGTATAATATGGTAGACCAGACCTCGAACATAGATGAAGCTTTCTGAATACCTTTCCTATAATCATCATGAAACTGCGGTATAATATTCAACATTACAAAAATAAGTTGATGCGGAAACAATTTTGATCCAATATAATATCTACAATAATTATTAGATATACATACAGAACAATTTAATTATTATTTTCGATGAAAGGGTTAGAATACATATTTTCCAATTTTAAACTCGACTGAAAAACTGAAGAATTTTTTTTATTAAATTTTAGTTATTTTTAATAAACCAATAAACGATTTTATCAAAATATTTCTTAAATTGGAAAATCGTTAAATATGCTACATTATATAGAACGTTCTAAGTGGGGTGTCTCAAAAAATCATGTCTACTTAATTACGGTTTCAATATTAAATATTATTGGCGTTTTAATAGAAAGTACAACATATTATATTTTTTATAATATAGTATCTATAATATTAACTACTCTAAAAGTAAGTCAGTGGGTGAACAATATTGTATTAGGAATTCACTTTAATAATTATTATCTAATCTGTATTAATAGTTTGATAAACTCAAAATTTAACTTCTTGCTTTGAATGAAAAGTTTTTGGAAGTTATATAATATGAAATTGTTTAGAAATGAATATTAAACGAAAGCTTGCAAAATTCGCAAGTATTTATTCGTATACTGAATCAAAGCGATATAGTATTGCAATATTTTGCCGTCAGATGACAGCATACTATGCTGTAGAATCTAGTAGAAGAAAAATGAAATTTGTGCAAACCGAGCCGAAGAATAATCTATCTCTTACCGCACCGTAATATTTTAAAAATCTATTAATTGATAAGAATTTGTTTTGTTATAAAATCCGAAATAGCAATGACGTACGACATATACAAATGTTTCACTTTTTGTATTTTCGCTGACAATTGTAATTATTTAAAACACTTTTCACGGTAAAAAGTTAAACTAGAACGAAACACATTTCAAAACCTCTTCAATATTTCACTTAATTTCTAGTTTTCAAGTCGTTTTGTAATCCGGGGGTGTCAAGAAAAATCTACTACACCAAGAAAGATTTATTATTTCATTCCCCACACTATAAATTCAAATGTTTCTATAAAATCCAAAAATCTATTTTTCTCAAATAATTGAACAATGTAAGTAGATACCTATACTGAAAACAATGACAAATCATTATTTAATTAGTAGTTCTAAATATTTTCCATTAATCATCCGCCAGATAACAATAATTCGGTGTACTTTAATGTTGTCATATCGATTATTTATTGAACGTCGATAAAAAAGTTGCTTATTAAATTTAGTGACGCATTAACATAACTTTATAATAATCACATTTAATGATTAAATTACAAGAACAAAAACTGTGGAAATTAATTCAACTTAAACACTTAATTTAAAATATGTACAACTTGAAAACTTGTTTTCCCAAAGTGTAGGTCTCTTCACACCTGTCTTAACCGTTTCTACATAATTAACACAATTTTCAAGTGTTATTGTTCTACTTTTAATTTTACCAATTACAGTAGTGCTTACTAATATTTTTACATCTTCGAAGTTCATAATTGCAATTTGCGTTCTCCTTCAACTCTATTTTGTAATGGCCTACAATAATTATTGTCTGTAGTATTTATAATATACTAACATATTATCTGTTAGTGTGTAATGTAGTACATATACCTAGTACCGAAAGGCTATTAAATTTTACAGAATTTAGTTAACAATATAATTAATAATATTATCATCATTGCAACGTTTACTGCGTTTAAATTGTTTGCGGATTTGAGAAAATAATTATAAATTAACTTGTTAAATCTTTAATTCCTATTTAACGACGTTTTATTGTTCCCGTTTTTCCTATCTAAAAGTAATCATGATCATTGCGGAATATAATCTAGGAGATTAACTACTGAAAATATTTAAGCGTAAATACGTCTTAAGAAGCTCTAGAAGTCGTGGGGAGTCGAGGTAATCTCTAGTAGCCTTGGATTAACTGAGTGTATTTTTGTGTACACGTTAAAGTGAGGTAAGCTCCGAATATTTTAGGGTAGTTAAAAAAACATTTCAAGTTTTCCCAAACCATATGATCCCGAACTAAACTCTTGGGACGCGAAAGACGTTCTCAACACTAAATTTTGATAATCGCGTCCGATTGTATCCACAATAAAATTTAATTCTAACAAATCACCGCTTTTGTTACTTCGCATTTTAAAATTTAATTATATTTTAATAGACGGCAGTTATCTATGTTGATTAAAAATTGTATTGCCCATAGGTAAACATGTAAAAGTCCTTCAATGTGTAAAGTTGGCAAATAGAAAATCCACATGCAAATGTATAATAACCCGCAGTGTTTGTATAATAAAATTATAAATATTCAACAGCCTTTGAGTTTAAATATTTCATTCTTTGCTAATAACTATCCAACCGCTTTTTGATGTTCATCGATAAATTGGGTAGCACGGAATTTAAACATCTTTTCATGCCCAAATTTCATTTAAATAAAAATCTTTTATCGAATATATATTTTGCAAATTATCATTGTGCAAACATCACTTTTAGATTTTTATTATTTTATAGCAAATATAAATATCCAAATAGGTTATAACCTTTATATTGTTATTCTGGGCGGTGTGTCTTCCGTAATTTTGAATATACATCCAATGTAAATCACATAACATAAATCCATGATTAAATCATGTAACACAAGAAAATCACAACACCAAACACAGATTATCACCACTCACTTAAACATTAAAATTGGATAATCAAAATCACTTTCAAATCGAACTACGTTTACACGGCAACGAACGAAATTAAACTGACTACTCTCGCCGACTATTCGTACACCTCACCTAAGTCAACTTAATTTGAACAGCTGCATGGCTCTCAACAGCAGACAGTCCCCCTTAAAGCTTCATCCAATGAAACTGCAAATTGGAGGGGGTTTCATAAAAAAAATAGTAGGGATAATAATATAATTACTACTTTTAATATCTAGTTAGTTGGCCATGTTCGTTTTGAGATTAAAGTAATTTCAACAGGTAGCCAACTAGCAGCATTACAAGTGAAAGTATCAGCTTAAGACGGTGTTGCATCCTTTGAAGTTTGATATTAAAAAGCCGATTCATAAATCTATTGTGTATTTTATGGGGTTGGTTGGATAATATGATATTTATTTCGCGGTCGATATTTGTCGGTACATAGACATAGATACAGAATCTTGAATCAGAAAGAACTTTTTATGAAAGGGGCGCTCGAATAATAAAGGGAAACCCCTATTTGAAATTATAATACAAGATTGAACCTTGTGACAAATACTAAATTGAGATTAAAAAATGAACCTACAATTATTTACTTTTAATATTCTTCCGACTAGGTCAAATATATTTTATTGCCAACATAATTGCATAGCTGTAGTACCTGTAATAATATATTGCATTAAAAGTTGTTTTAATCCTGAATTCTACACATTACCACTTTTTATGGCTTACTCTTTTATTAAATTTGATTTTGTAATCATAGTAATAATAATTACAGTATTATATTTGCTCAAAACTATCAGGGAAAACATTTTTAGCCAAAACAAGCTTCGAAAAGCATACACCCATGTACGAATGCCGGTAGAGCGCCATAGTTGCCGATATGGCCCAGAGTTGTGCCAAGCCTGGCAACCGACTCTCGGTTGGCGATATTGGCCCAATATTGGAAAATTAACGCATCAGTACCGTGCCAGTCTTGGTTAACAATATTGGTTGAGTTTCGACTAAAAGTACTGCCCCAACACTGGCAACTAAATATATCAGTACTGTGCCAGTCTTGGTTGCCCAGTCTTGGGCGGAGTACTGCCCCAGTATTGGTAAACAATTTTACCAGTACTGTGTCAGTCATGTTTACCAAAGTTGGTTGAGTCTTGGCTGGACGTACTGCCCCAACACTGGCAACTGAAAATATCTGTACCGTGCCAATCTAGGCTACCCAGTCTTGGGTGGAGCATTGGTAAACAATTTTACCAGTACTGTGCCAGTCAAGTTTACCAAAGTTGGTTGAGTCTTGGCTGGACGTACTGCCCCAACACTGGCAACCAAACATATCTGTACCGTGCCAGTCTAGGCTACCCAGTCTTGGGTGGAGCATTGGTAAACAATTTTACCAGTACTGTGCCAGTCATGTTTACCAAAGTTAGTTGAGTCTTGGCTGGACGTACTGCCCAACACTGGCAACTGAAAATATCTGTACCGTGCCAATCTATGCTACCCAGTCTTGGGTGGAGCATTGGTAAACAATTTTACCAGTACTGTGCCAGTCATGTTTACCAAAGTTGGTTGAGTCTTGGCTGGACGTACTGCCTCAACACTGGCAACTGAACATATGTGTACCGTGCCAATCTAGGCTACCCAGTCTTGGGTGGAGCATGGGTAAACAATTTTACCAGTACTGTGCCAGTATTGTTTACCAAAGTTGGTAGAGTCTTGGTTGGACGTACTGCCCCAACACTGGCAACTAAACATATCAGTACCGTGCCAGTCTAGGCTACCCAGTCTTGGGTGGAGTATTGGTAAACAATTTTACCAGTACTGTGCCAGTCATGTTTACCAAAGTTGGAAAAGTCTTGGCTGGACGTACTGCCTCAACACTGGCAACTGAAAATATCTGTACCGTGCCAATCTAGACTACACAGTCTTGGGTGGAGTATTGGTAAACAATTTTATCAGTGCCGTGCCAGTCATGTTTACCAAAGTTGGTTGAGTCTTGGCTGGACGTACTGCCCCAACAATGGCAACTGAATATATCAGTACCGTACCAGTTTTGGTCACCTATTACCGTTGAGATACAACTTTTTTCTACTGATTATCTCATAAAATTATTATAGTAAAGAAAAATTTTTTTTATCAAAAGATAGGTATTTTTCTCAGAATTGCAGGATTAAATTATCTAATTTAAATTGAATGAATTATCCAATTCAATTATATGGCTAAAATTCATTCAATTTCTTTAAAGACATTCATATAATATTTATATGATTATATAAATATTTTTTTCTGTGTTATAGTTATAACTAGAGACCGGATTATAAGCATTTTTGCTTATTGTCAACTTTAAAAGCAGCTCTTGAAAATTTGAGATGTGGATGAATTACATAAAAATATGTATTTTAACGTATAGTTTTTCATTTTTTTTGCGATTTCTTGCTTATTTGCTTATACTTGAACTTATTTTTAATATTTTCAATTGATGATATGATGGTCAAACATTAGCCATAAGCTGGGGCCCTAAAATTACACCTTAAAATATTTTTTTACATAGTTTTATTTTTATATGGTAAACAAAACTATTATTTTTAAGACAAATTTAGCATTCGACGTTTAAATTAGATTTTGAAACTGTTAAATATCTTTGAGTTTTTTTTTAAACATTTATGAAGACATTTAAGTTATTTATTTGCTTATCTACCAGCTTTTTACTTTAAACAGTAGAGGTAATATCTATAGTGAACTAGTAACAACAAAGCAATAAAAACTACCCTTAAAACGACTTATTTCTTATACTTTGTCGGTATATACGTAAAAATATGTCTTATTTTTGGACAAAGTAGTTTTTCCGGAAATATTTAGGTAAATCACATCTGGTCATTTTAATATATAATTTGAATTTATTTTAAGCATATTTTAGAGGTATATTAGGGACAATAGATAAAGGGAAAGTATATTCTCGAATGCTACAAACCTTTATAGCTGCATTTAAATACGCTCCTATCACAAGTGTTGATGTAGAAAGAAGCTTTTCTACCTAGAAACATATTTTAGACGATAGGAGACACAATTTAATAACCAAACATTTGGAACAATATTTAATTGTCAATTCTTTTCAGCAGCACGAATAGTTTTATTTCATTGTATTATTATGTTTTGCTATGCTATGTTAATTTTTAATTTTATTATTTATTATAATAATTACGTGCAAAGGGGCTTGTTTAATTCTTTCAAAAAGTAGTGGCTAAGATAAGAATTTTTGCTTTTTTTATTTAATTATTAACTTTTTTCGTAACTTTTTTTGGCATAATTTGACTTATTTTTGTAAAATGTGCTATTTTAAGCACTTATTTTTCAAAAAACCGTGCTTATATTTATCCGGTTTCTAGTTATAACTGATAGTAAGCTATAGTAATAAAGCAATAAAACTACCCTTAAAATCTGCTTGTCGCGTCGGCACAAAAACATCTTGCAAAAACATCAGCAAAAAATTAAAAGACAATCCGGACAACTTATATTTTGGTTTTATTTTGAGCATAATAAATTAGATTACGAATAGAATAGAAATACGTACATGAATCATGAATGTATGAATTTAAAAAATTTATAATTGTAATTTTGTTGTTGATAAAATTGGAAAATTCGAATAATTTTTAAAATATATGTCGAACGAACAGAGGCAAATATTTTTTAAAGGCCCCTTGGCTTTGCATGTTTTAACAAAAAGGACCGCAGGTTATTTTGATTGAAGCAATAGTTGATTTTTCAATATCAACTCTAAAGTAAAATGATAATAATTATTATACATAGTTTATTATAGTTTTTTATAAAACACAATAACATTTTAAAAACAATTTCTTATTATCTTCCCAAAAGTACTCTGGAAAGATAAATTTAAATAGATATCTCCACGTATAATTTTGATAATATTTATTTACAATATGATCGTTACATTACTGTATCATTCCAAATGCAAAAGTGTTACAGCATATCTACTTCCTTCCACAGATAATATCATACATTTGTCAACTATACTTGAAATTGAGTAGAATTTCGCTGTAGAAATTCGGCGTCCTATCTTATAAATGCCTAATTTAGAAGAAGCCATGGGTGTTGTAAAAGCATCTCCTTTGTTTTCAAGAATTTGCCCTTCTAAAAATAGATTTCTTGAGTTGTAAGAAAAAATACGCGAGAGTTGAAAAATCTCGCCATTCGCTAATCATTCTGGCTGATACAAACATCAGCTATGCTATCATTCCGGTTTTTAGAAACATCAGCAATGCTGCTTAAATTTGATGAGATATTCATCATTGATACACTTGAATTTAATTCATCGTCACTAGAAATTTCGGTATCGCTGATATACGCTTCCTCTTTGAGTTTTAATGCTCTGTGCTTTTGCGTCCTATATGACATTATGGTCAAAAATTTAAATCTTTGTTTTAAAGAGCGTGTAAAAGTCGTAAAAATAGATATACCGAATGTGTAGAAAATATTATTTTTTCTTGGAAATTTTTTCTCTCTACCACCACAAGAACATTCGCAATTCGAAAATACGTTCGAGGGCCATGGTTCGGGGGTAAGTAGGTGGGAGCGCATTTCTTGTTAGTACCTCGATGCCATAGATAAAGCAAGATAAAGTAGTTCTTTACCTAGTTCTTATCTATGCTCGATACGAACAACATCCAAAGCTAAGGTGTAAAAGTGAAACTGAAAATACATAAATTGGGAAAATGGATTCGTCAGGCTATGAAAATGAAAAGGTAAGAAAAATAATAGGGTCTAATATTTTTAAATATTAAATTATTGTTTACCTTTATTTAAATAATTGAAAAATTTTTTGTTGAGTAATTAATTTTAATTTAAAAAAATTAATTTTTAATTTTAATTGAAAAATTTAATTTTAATTCATTATTGTCAATTGTTTTCATTTTTTATTATAATCATAAACAAAATGACATAATTTGTCAGTGAGGTAAAAATTAAAAAAATTTTTAATTTAATATTTTAATAATTTTTTATAATTCAGTTATAGCCTTGAAAATAAGTCAAATTATAAAGACTCGAAACGTTGGACAATTAAAATTGTTAAAAAATAGACCAAATACTCAACAAAAAATTTTTTCTGATATTTTTGTTCTTTTTTCTTTTATTCGTTTTAAACAAATTCGTGATTCTCAAGTTGAATTATATATCTCATCATGGGCGCCGGCAGGAGGGTGCACTTGCACTTTTTTGCATTTTCATAAGAAATAAATTTTTTATTAAGTGATTAAGTTAGTTAGTTAGTTAATAGTATAGTGTGTAGATGCACATGCACTTCTGTGAAGTTAATCCTGCCGGCGCCCATGTACTATCTAATTGAAATAAATTTTAATTATTTATATTTTTTTTTTTAAATATAAATATATTATCTACAAAATGTACATTCAATTAAATTTATAACAATATCTAAAATTAAGGACTAACACTAACTATATTTAGGTATCTAAAAACAAATCTAGAGCTATTCACGCACTTGGGGGAGGGCGGCACCGTCTTCAAAACCAATTAGGGTGGCTGACCTCCACTTATGTCTTGTTCTTCTGATGCACATGCTGGTTGCGCGCACGATTGCAATTGCAATTCGTGCTCTCAGCCAGCCCATGACCGAGGAACATAAGCGGCCCCAACGATCTGATATGGCCTCTCCAAGGTTCCTGACAAATGTAGCCATCTGTGGTGCAAAGACGCCGTCCACGGAGGTTACTAGTGGGGTGAAAGTGGCATGTTTAGCTTCACAGGCAGCGGAGTATTTTCTTTTTTTCTCATCTTCAGCGGATCGTAGTATGGAGCCTACCGGGCGTGAGATGTAAGAGGGAGCGTCGGTGTCAACGACACGAATATCAAATAACGCCTCCCTCTGGGCATCCCATACACCTCGGCAGGCTAAGTCGCCACGGAGCATACATTCACCTTGAGAATTTTCAGAAACAATAGGTTCTTTTACAACATTGCCCCATGCTTCATTGCAAAGTTCGCAGAACAGGTCTCGTATTTCATTGTGTCTTCTAGTGATGAGGCCTCCGGTTTTACAGCATAGGGCGTGATCGATATTGAAGTTGTCGTTACCACAGCCGTCGCAGGACGGTGGCATTGACACGGGTGTTCTGTAGTAGCGGATGGCTAAAGCGTCTCTAAATTCATGAGGGGAGAGATCCAAATTATCTTTCTTTGTGGGAATTACGGAGAGCCAGGTAGATGATTTTGTTTTCATTTTTTCCGCAATTGATCTTTCGATGGCCCTTTTTTTGATGGGTGGAAGATTTTCAAGGATGTTTTCTAAAAGTTTGTCGTCATTCGCATCTTTCTCCTTTTTACCATCTTTCCTAGCATCTGCCAGGGATTTGTGATGTTGTGCTGGGTTCATGTTTGTATGGTCTATTATGGCATATGATAGAATTTCGGATCCCCTTTTAGATGTTTCGTAATTCAAGTTTTGTGCATTAGATGGGTCAGATATGGCCAGGCCTCCTTTATTGACGGGGAGAGTGAATAAGCTTGCCTCCTGCGTTGAGACATCACCCCCTAGAAGAGTTGGCAGGAAACTGGTGCGCAGTGATTGTGTGAGTGGTTCAAACAGTGCATTGGCGTTTTTTATAACACGTAGTAAAAAGGACCACTTGAATTGACATGCCTTGGTGAGAGTCGTGTAGGCGGCTTGTGGTGAATCTTTGCAGATAGCTGTAAGTTTTTCTAGTGTCGATACCCATTTTTCTACGTTATTTTTGACGAAGTCATCTCTCCCTTCGCCTATGTAGCCACCGAGGAATCGTGCTCCTGTTACAACTGTCAAATTTGTTCCTTTGAATATCTTCCGAGCGGTATCTTTGTCAGTCTCCGACACTACGAGAAAAGATTTTTTCCCTTGTGGAAAATAGCCGAAATCTGGGCCAGTACTATTTATTTTATCCCACCAGCGACGTAAATTTGGGAGCGTGCCCTGGGCTGAAGAGTCATCGGCGTACCAGCATTGGGTGGTTTTTTTAGCATCTTTCAATTTGTCTATAAGAGGAAGACTTGCGAGGGCATATAAAGGCATGGCAAGCGGGTCTCCTTGGGTTACTCCTTCTTTGCTGTATAGCCTTGTGTCAGAGTCACGAAAGACTAGCTCGGCATGGCCGTTGTAGGTGTTGTATAAGAACCTCGCGCAGTGTGGCCAATGTATTCTTGCCTGCCAAAGGGCCAGTTGTCTGTTCACCGCATTGAAAGCGTTGTTGGCGTCGACGAGAAGCATTCCCCAGTTGGAACCTGGTTGACAATTCCGTTGGAATTGGGTGTCCATGGCATGGATGGCACCTTCGATTCCTCCGCTCAAACCGCTACATAGCTGTTTTTGGGCGCAGGCCTCAGTCACTTCAGAGCCGGTTGCTTCAATCATGCATTTTGATATAATACGGCGGAGGCATTCACCGATGCCGATCGGTCGGACCCCGGGGTTTTTATCAATGGCAACTAGGCGACTTGACATGAGCGCTTGTATTTCCTGCCATGGGACAGTCTCGTTATTTAATTTCATAGTAAGTTGTGCAACAGCATTTCGAAGGAGAGAGCTGGCTGCGCCAAATCGAAGTAGGAAGTCTTTCCAGTGCTCGGCGGTAGTGCCGGCTGGACCTCCGCCACCGTGAAGTTTTCTCGCAACTTTTTCGACATGTGCCCTTGTGATGTCGACTTCAAGTAGTGGGGGTAGCTCGGTTAAGTCTTCGGGGAGGTAAAATAGGCGTGGGTCTGGAATAATTGGTGGGGGGTGTTTTTCATTTAGAACATCAGTGACTGTTTTCCCTGAGGGATCAGCTTCGGCGTTAGGATCTAGAATTCGGCTTGTATCTTTAGTTAAAAGCCAGTTGAGGGCCTCACTTATCTTTCCTCGTAGAACTAAACGTGTAAATATTCTTGTTACCTGATCTTTGTTGCCAGCTTTGTGGTTGTTCCAGAGGGATTTGTCAGATTTGAGAGATTCTGTTATTAATATTTCGTATCTTTCGTCGGACCATAGCTTCAGGCGACGGTCTAGTAGCCTGATGATATCTTTTGCTTGTCTGACATTTTTGTCTCTTTGCAGCATAACGGGTACAAATATGAGCACTCGTTCTGACGGATAGGCAGACTTAGTAAGCAATTCAATTTCATCTGCCAGTATTTGCACAAATTTTCTGCTGGTGGCACCTGAGGGTAGGTCGTAAAGTTTTCCATGAAGGCCACATACCTTATCCCACCTTTTAGACCAGATTCCAGTCCTAGGTCCGACTTTGTTTAAGAATGGAGCCCCGTAGGCAGTTTCTAGCGGTGAAGAGGAAGCAACGAAGGAAGGGGAAACTGGGGTGACGCAGCCGTGGTTGGATGGTTGTGATAAATTAACGGGAACTGCATGGGCAGCTCTTATGTGGCGCTGGAGACCGGCGCGTTTGAATTTTTTGCCACAGTACGGGCAATCCGCATCTCCTATTTGAGGTTGACTATTCATAGTTTAGATTTCTCATCTTGCATAACTGGCTTAAAAACACTGTATATTTATCACTTTTTATATACCCGAACGTTAAAAAATATTGCTTTTATGATTTTTTCAAAATAAAATTGTGTTGTCACTATATGTCATATGTAATAATAATGTTCTGAGAATAAATAATATTTATAATAATTATTTATTAATATTATAATAATTAATAATAATTATTTATATAGTTTTAATTTTATTGAATTTTATTGAAGTAGTAATATGAAATACAAAAAGTATTTGCTATTTGATTAATTAACACATAATTTTCTTTACTTAAAATTTTATTTCGTTAACATTAACCATAATTTTATATTGATTTAAAATCCTTTTATTTGAATGAATGAACAATTATTAAAAGTAAGTAATAAACAAATTTTTAAGATAATTTTTTTTCTAAATACCAAAATCAGTTTGATTAACGGAAACAATTTTATTAAGATCAAAACAAGATTTGTTTCTATTCAGTAAAATTATTAAAACAAAATTGTTGATTAAATTTAACTAAAACGACTCCGCAAAAGTAAACCTTCGCATCTGGTAGTAATAAATAAATAAACCGACACCCTCGCACTTGAATAGAATTCCCAAAAGATCCTTCACACTGCTGGTTTGTTATAAGAATTGTTTTGTTTTCATAATTTTTTTAAAGTTTTACATAGTGAAATTCAAGTTTAATTGTTTATTTTGAAGAAATATTTATTAAAACCTTTGAAACATTGAAAACAAACAAACATTATTCAGATGAATTATTGGCTGAACAAAAAAGGTACCTGCTAACCTATACTTAGTTGAAAATCAACCATATCGATCCTTGAGATCCGGACCCTTTCGCCGAGACGCTAAAGATAAAAAATTTTCCACTTTCTATTGCTATAAAATTAACAAATCGGGTTTAAAAACGGAGCGTTTAAGACATTGCTTTTTGCTATTCGCTAATTTATAAATTACTTTAAATAACAATATTTATTATATTTTTTTGATAAAAATTAATTTAAAATAATCGTTTCGCTTAAAAGACAATAGCCTTTTTATTAAGAATTAGTTATTAAGAAACTTATTTTTTTATCCATATTTAGCACTTAGCTGCCTTGTTACGCCACTGCAGAGACGGGCTGTTATTATGGTATCTTTAATTTTATTAGATTTATGTATTTAAATAAAATTGACAAGAATTAACTATAATAGCATTAAATATATAAGTAGGTACCAATTTAAAAATTAATTCATTTCAAAAGTTAATATTTAATAATCAATTTTGTTTGAATAATTTTACTCAATAGAAACAAAGGTTTTCTCCAACCGTATTAAAAACAGTTAGCATTACCTCAAGTAAATGTTGACATTTTGTAATTAATATAATAATGCGTACATTGCTGAGCAACACTTTTTTACTGCATTCAAAGTACTTTTTTTATAATTCTGTTAGAAAATGTCTACTTTTTGAATGTCATTTGAGTTTTAAAAGGTCATTCTTTTTATCCCAAGTTATAATAAAAAAGTAAAAAAAAACACGTTTACTTCGTGTTTCATATATATACAAGATTTTTTCTAATTCTTTTGATTTTAATAAAATTTATTTTGTTAACATGTGTAAACGTACTTAAAATGATCTAATTTATTTTTTTCAGATATCATCAAGATAAAATTAGAAGGAGCCACTGAAAAATCCATCCTCACTGCAACCAGCAGATATTTATCTGGAGCTGGTGATCGTGAAGGTGGCAAAGCGGAAAGAGATGCCAAAAGAAAATAAGATTAATTACTTTTGTATATAGATTTATATTGTAAATAAGTTTTTTTAATATTTAATAATATTAATAAATTGTTTGACGATAGTATTGTTTATTTAATAATATGATTGATACTTATTGCTAGTAATTTTGAATTTTCATTTTTTTAATGCTATTTTATATATTTTTTTATATATTTATTTTATATTATATAATGCTATTTATACTATATTATAACAATGATTAAAAATATAATTTTTTCAACAATAAGTAAATCGTTAAATACATTTTCTGTGAACACTTTTCAAGAAAGTTTCTTGATTAAAAAATATAAATTCAAGCTGGCGTAAAAATGTTGCCAATAAAGCAGGGTCAGTCCTATACATGTCAACAGTGTTGAGGCAATACTGATAAGCAGTATCGAGCCAATACTAATAAGCAGTATCGAGCCAACACTAATAAACGGTATTGATATCGAAGCAACACCCGTAATCAGTGTCGGGCCAATACCCGTAAGCAGTGTCGGGGCAATACATGTACACAGTGTAGAGCCAATGCTTGTAAGCGGTATCGAGCCAATACCCGTAAACAGATTCGGGCCAATACCTGTAAACAGTGTCGGCCCAATACATGTTTACAGTGTCCAGCCAATACCCGTAATAAGTAACGAGCCAATACCCGTAAACAGTGTGGAGCCAATACATGTAAACAGTGTTGGCCCGATTCACGGCACAATGACTTGGACCGGTGATAACAACCCAATATTGGGCCAGGGCTCGTAAGCAGTATCGACCCAGTATCCGTAAACAGATTCGGGCCAATCCATGTAAACAGTGCTGGACCAATACCTGTAAGCAGTGTCGGGCCAATACCCGTGAACAGTGTTGGGCTAATACATGTAAACAGTGTCGCGTCAATACCTGTAAGCAGTGTCTGGCCAATACCCGTAAACAGTGTTGGGCCTTTACATGTAAACAGTGTCGCGTCAATACCTGTAAGCAGTGTTGGGCCAATACATGTAAACAGTGCCGGACCAATACCTGTAAGCAGTGTCGGGCCAATACCCGTGAACAGTGTTGGGCTAATACATGTAAACAGTGTCGCGTCAATACCTGTAAGCAGTGTCTGGCCAATACCCGTAAACAGTGTTGGGCCTTTACATGTAAACAGTGCCGGACCAATACCAATAAGCATTGTCGGGCCAATACATATAAACAGTGTCGGGCCGATTCATGGCACCATGACTTGGACCGGTGTTAACAACCCAATATTGGAACATGACTCGTAAGCAGTATCAACCCAATACCCGTAAACAGATTCGGGCCAATACATGTTTACAGTTTTGAGCCAATACCCGTAAACAGTGTTGGGCCAATACATGTAAACAGTGCCGGACCAATACCTGTAAACAGTGTTGGGCCAATACATGTAAACAGTGTCGGCCCGATTCATGGCACCATGACTTGGACCGGTGTTAACAACCCAATATTGGGTCATGACTTGGGCAAGGCTTGGCCCTAGATATTCTGCCAATATTGGCAACTCCGGCAACAGTACCGTGCCAATACCGAGCCTGTCTGCAATACGTACATGGGCATATTTAAAATTTACCAATAAGAGCAATACATTTAGGGCAAGAAAAACTTGACAAACGGCAGTTTCATTATGGCGTTGCCGATGAAAACATGATACGACAAAAAACTGCTACTGTCCGTCTACTGGATTTCCTGCCCGACTACCGATGAATTTTGACTACACATTCAAATTAATAATATTATTTCAGTATTGGCAATCTCAATCGCCGATGAAATAGATGCAAATTTCAAACAAATTCAATTTTAGTGTATTATATAATTTATAATCCAATTTTATATTAGATTATATAAAAGGTATAGGTAAGTCTTTTCTTCGATCGCTTTCCAATTCTAAAATGCTGTTATAAAACTATGGGAATCATGTTCATCAATTTGACATTAATTAGAATCTCGTTAATCCATTCACAATTAAGTTCATTCCCACGAGGTAATAAAAAATTTTGAAATATACATAATAGATACGTCTGGGATCAAATATGAAATTTTTTTCATATGTCCGATGCATCCAAAGACCACAATGCTGTGAGACACGTTTGACACATAAGCAAAATACAGATTTAAAAATATATTGCAGTGTTCTCTCTTATAAATTTAGGCGTTAAAATCAAAATTATTGTCTTTCAATTTTGAAAGCAATTTCATTAAATATTTCTGATAAAAGAAATCTGCCTTTTATAATGATTGATTTTAAAAATTGATCCAATGGAAAATTCAAAGTGCGTTGTTTGCATTTCTTATAACCCTTGTCATTATGAATAATGAAATAACAGAAAAATTACCATCAGGTCTTCGAGTGATAGAAGTCAAATAAATGTTTATTTAAACTTTTTGTAAATAAATTTTGATGCAACGAATATGGTAAATGCTGGTGCTGGTAGTATCGAGTAGAATTCCATAAAATTTCCTAATTCAAAATTTTTATGATTTTTCAAACTAGAATTAATTCTTAAAATTCACAACAAATTTTTCACCTGAATAACCGACAAATCTTGTGTAAGCGTGAATAAGCTGTAAACCCAAGATGCTTTTGTTCTAAAATTTGATATTTTATTTTTTAAAAACCGCCAGTAACTATTTTGCCGTAAGTAAATTGCCGTAAAATATTAGAAAACAAAATTTTATATTGGAAATTGATGTTTTAACAATAACATTTTTAGCGGTTCCTTTGTGATTAAGTATTTAAAATTGATATGGTTGTACATTAAAACACCTTATCACCTTTATCAATTTTATCTATCGTTTGTTGCAATTACCTTATATAGTTATCAAATTTTATATAGAAGTAAGGATAAATTAATCATTTTTTACGTCATTTTTGAGCAAAGAAATTATTAAATATTACTTTATTATTAAAAGTTAAATTTGGTAATACCGAATTTCATCACTGTAGCCCTAAATGCCTAATAGTTAGGCCCCAACCTGAAACTTTAATGTTTTTTCAAGGTCGTTTGGGAAAATTGTTTTATTCAGTTTTTCGCAATTTTGAAAACACCTTTTTATAAAGTTAATTTTACAGTAAAGTAGCTTTAAAGTAAAGTAACTTTTTGTAAATGCAATTGTTAAAGCAACAAACAGTGACTGATGAGACTAAAATATGTACTTTAGTGCTGCCCGTCGCCGGCAATAAATAAATGCGAATTTAATTTGATTTCCTGCTATTTTTCGGGTCGAGTCCGATGAAAAACTTCCGTTTCCGAATAATTTTTAATCAAAAGTAGTTAATTTAAATAAACGTATCCAATTCTGCTTTTTTATATTTTTTGTTAAAACGGAAAAGCAATCACCTTTTTTTTATTTTTATTTGTTTTAACTGACCCTCGCAGGTATTGTTATACAGGGTGTACATTTGAAAATGATCCACTTTAAATTTCTCGTGAACTACACAAAATATCCAAAAATTGTAAAAAAACTTTTCTAGACAGAAAAGGGGAAACTAGACCGTGTACTCTCCGTTGCGTTACAACTCACCCTCTTATCTTGAGTTACTCCAACTTCAAAAATTTAAAGAGCACACACTTTGTGACACCTCAAATTGAGTTTTCTCAAGTTTTTCACAAATTTATATTTTTTTGGAAAAAACTATATTAAATATGTAACATTTCGTGGTATTTACAAAGCAAGAAATAAATTTCAGGAAAAATTAAGTTGGTAAATTTTAATTTCTTTGTGTCGTAATAAGATAGCATTTTAAAACACCTTTAATTTGATGTATCACAAAGAGTATAGTGCCAATTAAAATTTTAAAGTTGGGGTAGCTCAGGGTGACAGGGGGTACTAGCGCAATTTAGAGTACGCAATCTAGTCCCCCTTTTTTTCTATAATTTGTGAACTTAAGGATTACATTTAAGGTGAATCGTTTAAATTCATGTTTAGATTTTAAATAGCAATAAGTTATTCAGGTAAAAAAATGCCTGGAAGCATATATTTATTTGCAATGGGCTAGACGTTGAAAATATTTACACCAAAATTCAAAATCTTTTGTTATTAAGTTATTATATTTTGCCGTTAAAATCCGTCTCTTTGTATTCAATCTTCCAATAATCAGTTTGAATTGAAATTTATTTTATTAAAATATTATTGAAACGGTTCGCTTTAATATCGATTATAAATTCTCTTGTCGTAATAAAATAAATAATGAAAAAGCCAATAAGCGATAAGGTCAAGCTATCTGGGGTTCGATTAGATAAATACCAACATTAATATACTCATCGTGAAGAACATGAGGTGAATTTTCACTTGCCATTAAATAAATACTAGTCGCAAGAAATAAGCTTTAAGATTTATGACCTTATATCGCCTATCAAGTAAACAAATATCAAAATCCATACAATTTGATAAAATTGAATTCTATAAATTTTATCTATTACTTCTATATGTCAATAAAACATTTTAACGTTTTTTTAAAAAACGTATAAAACAGAATTTTTGTATAGCAAAAGAACTGTTTAGTAAATAATATTAAATACTGAGCATTTCTTTCAAATGTTGGAACTTATTTTTATATCAGATCCCTTATAAAATATTAAGTTTAGCATTCCCTTGAGTCAACACCTCCCTTATATTCTGTCACTCTTGTCACTAACTTATTCATCTTTTAACCCCTCTTAATTATTTTATCGTGATTTTTTCCATTGTTTCTGCGAGTTAAAAGTAAAAATTTTTCTTCGCTGAAAAATGTTATTTGATCACACTAATGTATCTAGCACGTTTTCAGGAAGAAGATTTTCCAGTTTAGAAGAGTTGCTCTATATTGAAAGATATATAATACAAATCTGATAATTTTTTTAAATAAATGTCCCTTCTTTCTGCCCTTGACAATTTTTTATTGTTTCGCTTTTGAGCTGTGACGTCATCGATAGAGTACAATTTTTTAAATCAATTTTGAGTGATGTAAGATAGCTTCATCAGAAAAAAATCATATTATTTCGGAATCAATCCTCAAAGAAAAATAAGGGTTGCCATTTAAAAAATTTACGATGACGATATAAACGCGATAAAAAAAATGTTAATGGCTGAAAATAATTTTCTAAAAAAAATCTTTTAAAATTTTTAATTGAATTTATTCCGAACTGTACAAGCTCACTGTATTATATTTTTATTCACTTTTATAATATTTAATTTGAAATAAAAAAATTGCTTAAAAATGAAGGTCTTTGAGAAGCTATCATTTCGGTTTTCTTAATTATTAAATAAAAAGATAATTTAAAAATAGAGCTCTTTGAGAAGATTTAATTTTTGGTTTATTAAAATATTACATTGCTTATTAAACAGGTAGGCGTGTTTTAAACATTTTATGAAGTAAATGTCAAAGATAGAACTTAATAACTGTATTATGAAAACTTACTTGTGAAACTTTTCAAATGCTTTAAGAAATATTTCCTTTGTGTATGTCTTAATATTTATTGTTTATTACTCGAGTTTATTTCAAACAAAACATTTTAATATATCTTTAATGTTTTATGTCTTCAGAAAAACAAGTCTCTTTAGTTTAGATAATACATTCTTCTAACGTAATTGAAGAAATCTCTTAAGTTTTGTATTTGTTCTAATATAACAATATAAAATACAATTGGCAGTTTGATATTGTCCTGAATGAATCTAGCTCCACCGACCCGACGCATTGTTCGTGGCTTTAATGGGATGGGATAAACAAAAAAAAAATGATAATGTTAATATGCTAATATGATTTGGATTGTTTAAAACATATAATGCACAATTTATTCTAATCTTAAAATTATGTATAAAAGCACTCACTTTCCATTAGTTCTTGTTCACATTCAAAATTTAGTTGGCCTATTTTGGTCAGACTACTCGACTCGGTAGCATTGTACTAATTGAATTATTCGTCTTCAACTACTTATTTTCATGGCTTATATTCTGTTACGAAGCAACATACATATTATCGATAGTTGGATAGTTTTCAACAGTATTGTTGATGTAATTGATGATTAAGGTAACGGTTCCGTGGAGTAGCCTTCTTTAGTTTTATTCTTATTTAATTATTATTTTCCATTAAAAACTACAACGTGTCAAGGTTTAAGTAATTTATGCATACATTTGCTACACAATAGTTATAAATAAATTTTTGATAAATCTTCAAGTTGGAAAAGATAAAATATTTCATATCTCGGTTAATAATGCCAAATGCATGCTTGAAGCTACATAAATATGGCACTTCTATAGTGTAAAAGTTATGAGGTGCAAATTTCACAAAGCTTTCTTAAACTTACTTTCGTCGGCGTCGTTTATGTGTGGCAATAAAAGTTGAGAAAAATCGATAATAATTAATAATTTATAGTGTTTCGTAGGTTCGTAGATTGAAATACTTAAGTGTACACATAAAGTTCGTAAATACACTAATCGTAAAATTATTTTCACATGCATTTCTTAATATATATAATAAATGTTGTCCTATTTCTGATGGTTTTTTAAATAAATCTGTAATATCTTTATTTTTGATTATAAATTGATTCGGAAATTTAGTAAGATGGGAAAAACCCGATTCATCAATCTATATTTTGTCAGCATAAAATATTTTTGCTTTATTTAAATCGAAATTTTAGCTTCCAATCAATTAACTTTATTTATTCCTGAAACCGTATTAGATATTCTCTTTTCGAAAAGGTAAGTTAGCTGTATACTTTTTTATTGGATGGGGTAATCGTGGCTAATCACCGAATTACCTGTATAAGTTATTTTTTTATTAGCTTGATTAACGATAATTATATTGTTTCACTCTAATTGTATTTCTTCTAAATGTTCTCAATTTCGTCCTTGTTTATTCGAGCGAAAATATATTATACAATGCATGCTTTTGTTATCATCAATCGAGAAATCAATTCTATTGGAATTCTGTTGATATTTCCTTGTGTTCAGTCAATTGTTAGAAATTTGAATATTAAAAATACTATAAAAATGCAATCTTCTCGTGAATGACTTCAGTTTATAAAGAAGAGTTGATGCATATTTGTTATAATAGTGCGGAATGTCGACTTTTAAAAGTTTACGTTTGAAGAAGAATAATTAATTTGTAAGGTGTAGGTGGCGAGGACGATGCAGGTAAAATTTAAATAAATTATTCTTGCGTAAATAATTCACTCCTAATAAATTCAATATCAACCCTTTCAGCCACTCGACCAGAATTCATTAAGCAATCCTTCTCCCTCTGAAACAAACCAATGCAATAAATTAGAAAGGTAATTGTTTGCCCTATCACTTCTACCTGAATATATTAGCATTAACTCTATTGTTAATTGGAAGCCTTTCTATGAGTCTTCTATTTATTATTTCAAATCTCACCGTGGTTATAATGTAAAGGGGCGTCAGTATTACCAAGATAATGGGTTTCTTGTGTTAGTTTACTTAAACGCGTAAAATAGAAATATTCAACGATTAAGTGTTACCTGCAGGTGTAGAGGAAAATTCGTTACAAGAAATATTATTTGAATGCCAGATCTAAGTCCTTATGAGCCATTACATGAAAAGGTCGTATGTCCATACATATTCATAACCAACGAATCACGTAATCGTCGTAATAAATGCAATTTAAAATTTATCCCATTCAACGACTCACTTTTAAATTTCACCAAAAGCTAACTTGGACACTTCAGTACATGTGGCGCGTCGTTTACGAGGTGGCACGACTTTTTGTTATGCGTTTGGAATACAAATCCGTTCTTTTAATCCAAAATGCATTTCAAACGCCATGTTTATATTATTTGTTTCAGATAGCTAACGCTTCGGGGTTTCCACGAAAAATTTTAATTAGTCGCAAAACAAAATTTAAATAAAAATATCGATATGTGGAGGCTCCAATTAGTAGAACTGAATTAAAATTTCGTTTACACGTAACCAAATAATTTAAATTCCGATTGTTTTTAAGTTAAATAAAATATTATTGTCTAATATTTGTTGCTGACGAGAACTTACAGTTCGAAACACGTGTCTCCGGTCTATTATATTTATATAAACGGTAGTGCGGAAGATTAAATGTTACACCCAATTTGGCTTACCCACAAATATGATTAACAAATAATTTTAATTTCCACCGTTTAGGTTTTGTTGTAAATTACGTTATCAAGAATTTAGAAAAACGTGTTGATGTATCAATTTAAGGAACATCTTTATTATGGCGCACACTTCAGGTAGAAAAGTTAAAATTATATTTTCATTAAGGCCCAACAGCTGGCCGGCGGCTACAAAGGGTCAGACTCTAGTGGTTTGCGTTATTGTTGACCAGCATGACTTCAAATTGTCAATCTCTAAATTTTTACAAGTGTTTCAACTTTACACATCATAAATCTTCGGGAAAGTAAATGTAACATAAGTAGGTACTTGCTTTTTAAACCCAATTCAAATTTCGACATATTGCATTCAAAATATGTAATTGCGCTTTTTGAATATAATAAGCCAAATTTAATTAACTATTTCCTGTTACCTGTTGGTTTAACCCGACGTACTATAGTTATATCTACCCTTAATTTAACAGCCTAGAAAAGCTCCATAATTGGGTAATCAAAGGAATTGTTATAACAAAGGGATTTACTTAGATTATCATCCAGTTGTTAAGACATCTGTTTCGTAAAATAGATTTTTGTTTTCTACAAACTTATTTTTGTTCGGTTCACGCCAATTATCGAACCTGTCAGCTGGGCAGCGCAGGAGATGTTATCATAACGTCAAGACTCGTGTTCTTCAGATTGAGAGTTCTTCCTACCTGTTTGGGGGATGAAAAGCATAAGAATCTAAATTAGTTTCAATTTTGTCCATTTCGATAAATCTTTTTGTTGTCATTATTTTCTTAATTGACGGTTCCATGTAGCTCCGAACAAAATAAAGAAAAGAAATAATGTGGAAGATCATTTAGATATTATGTAACTATTAAGTTTTATTCAGTAACGGATAGAACCGAACCTTTACAATTTATTTTTTATCGAAAAAAAAAAAAAAATTTAAGGGATGTAATACAATGAAACTTGACGCGTGATTGATATTATACAAATATAATATCAAATTTATGGAGAAATGAACTTACGACGACCAAGTAAAAGTAAGTACAAAAATTGATATAGATATAAGTAAGTACCAATACAAACAATACAAGAAAAATAATTTTGTCTCAAATTACTTTAAACAAAAAGCTTTTTCGTAACACGATATTTCGCAATATTATATATTTGCCCTTTACGTAGCATTCTATATAAACTGTTGTAAAAGCGTATATGGCTGACGCAAATCATGATGTGTGTGCCAGTTCTCTTGTGCTTGATTTAATAGCGGTTTGCCATTTATACTTCTATTTATTTAATTTTCTTAAATCTTTTTTGTTTTCAGTTTAAATAAACATATTGCCCATGGAGGCACTTAAGAAGTTAACTCATAGGTAAATATTGAATGCCGATGTTAAAATCAATAAAGTTAAATAATCAACAAACAAAAATCTTGATGCATATCTCTGAAAACTGATATTCCATTTGACTTAAGAGGTATATTTCAAGACCTACAGCAAAAAGATTCAGGTAGGTTACTAAAACCGGCTCACCTTTTACCTGCGGAGAACCCACGTTCATCTTTTATCTATCATTAAACGCAAAAGTCGATGTCGAAACCGCAAACACATAAAGATGTGTTAAAACCTTAGCTTTATTAAAGGATTCCTAAATGAAATTTAGATTAATTAATGGTTTGATAGGGTAATCTATTTATAAACATGAAATTCTAATAATAACAATTTAAATCGAACGCAAATTTTTGTAATGCCGCGATAATTAAGTTTTTTATTCCAATAGAACCGTAGACGAGAGTCCATTGGCATTGATTTCCATCAATTCGGTGCAGATCCAAAATCAAATTCCAGTTCTCATATACATCGGCAGAGACGAGTCTATTAGAAGAAGATTAATTAAATAAAAAATCGATCGATTGACCTTCAACAAAATGATTTATTCTTTAATAATTCCTATAACGCATGGTTTGCACGGAAAACAGAAAATTTATAGCTTTCATCAAAATCGAAATTTCTTTGTACTTTCATAAATTAAGCTGTGCGGTTGCTATTGCATAACCAAAACGAGCGCCAATAAAAGCGATATCTTAAATCGAATCTGTAAAGAAAGTTGTTCGGAAATTGAAGTGCGAACCTGTTACTGCAGAAAATAGGTGTATTTCTTTGAAAACTGCCAATAATGTGACGCGCTAGTGTTTCAAATAATTGATCTGTTAAAGATCTTTGTGGGTTCGGGTCAGTCGCAGAGCTTAATTATCCCAATGTGTTTTCAAACGCGGCCTTCAAACTCTACTATCTAATCAAGTTAAATTCATCTCTTTAATTTATTGCGGCTTTTTTTAAATTTGATTTAGTAGTATCACCCCGAAGCGTTAACTAGTAATTTTACTAATTTAATCAATAGTAGGCACATCGAGGTATGCGGTAATTACATTTAGTTTCATTTAAATTAACAAGGTGCCCATTTAAAATACCAATTTATAAAAAATATTAAACAATATAGTACTACAAGACTCTGTTAAACAGTGTCTTGTGATTTATCTGAAAACATCCATTTAGAATAGAATATTGTATAATAGTTTTTCTGCTTAAATCTCCGATACTGTCGATATAATATTTATTGCGGTATCTCCAAGCCCTGCGTGCAATGCGCAACCGACCTAAAATTTTAATTAAATAAAAACGATATTGGTTCGTCGTGCCGGCCGTCCCGTTTAAAAAAATTACCTATTCAAATTTGTCACTCAAATTTTTTTGAAACGTACAATTCACATAGAGGTCTAAATTTACTCACCCTTCTGTTTGAAAATATACTTTTCAACCCTTCGCATAACGTATCAGTGGGAAACGTCACAGAGGGAAAGTTAATGTCGAAGCTTGTATTAATAAAGTTAAAAAAAAACTTTTGCATTGTTTGCGCAATTACTTTGAAAAAAATCCTTAAAGTAAAATTATGATACAACCAACACGGCAAGTTAACATATTTTGACAAATATATTTGCAACATTACAGTTTAGTACCATATTACGATCCAGTTATTCAGAGTAAATGGCTGTAAATGGCCGCATTAAAAAAGCATGAATCGACGAGGAATGCTTAAGTAACATAAATCAGCCTAAAGATTTTTACAGTAAATTTGGCCTACACCAACGTGTTTATTTTGTAGGAAGTACTAATAATATTTTAACGCTCGCAAAGAGTAAAATTTAAGTACATAATTAAAATGTTCACCTGATATTGCTCTCCTAATAGTAATGGCGCTATAATAATTATATTTATCTTTCTTTGGCAGACAACGACTGCTCACTTTCATAATTTAGAGGGCATACGAGTTATGTAGCGTATAAAAATTATATTTGATAAACATCACAGGAAGGGATTATTTTGATATAAATCGAGTTAGTCGTCTCCAAAATAATAACCTTCCTGCTCAGTGGACCACGTGATTGGGATTATGCTACCCCTGATATTTGATACTGGAGTTACTAAAAGCAAAGCTTTTCTTTGGTCGAAAGCTGGTCGAACCTAAAGTAAAATTTATAAATCTAAAAACTGTGAATGATTTTGTTCAATTCGCTAAGCATTTCTAGTCTCCGTTTTCCAGCTGTCTTAATTTAATAAAATTTATTGAAAACTCGGTCATCTTTAAATCAAACTTTAAATTAAAATCACAAAAATTGCGCGAAAAGTTTTTTAAATTTTTCAAAATTTTGTGATTTATGTCTTTTATTGTTCAAAAATATAGACAGGATTTTAAGCGTTTTATTTATTTAACATAACTACTTGTACTCGATCCATTCATTCATATTACAGTTAAAAACTGTCATAACTTATTCTTTCTATTGTCTTTTTGGCCAATTCTCATATATCTCATGGAGTATAACATTTTATCGTACGGCCCGATGAGTTAGTCGATGGAGCAAAAAGAAACATGTACTTGAAATTTAAATGTCACACGCAGTTAGTTTTTCAGTGTAAACGATACCGATGATGGTTAGAATAGTTGCAGCATAAAAAAAAAGTTGAAAAATTGGTTACTATCACTTAATTGAACCCACGAATTGAACTTTTTCCTATAGACTATTGAAAAGAGGACAATTTTCTAAGCATTTTTTTAAATTCAAGCTGGATTATAAGTTAATTTCCGAGAAAACGGCATTTACATACATTTTAGATGCGGATTAAACAATAATTTCAGATTTTTATTTAAATTAAACAAACGCAGAACTAGCTTTTAGGGTGGATCCGTGATTTGTGGTTGCGTTTGTCAAAACTGAGGCTCCTCCGCAAACCCTCGCTACGCTTGCTTACTCGCCAAAGTAAACCCAAAAAGTAAAGTAACTCCAACTCGTGAAATGTGCTACTCGAAAGGAGTGAAATTCATTTTAGGATGCAACCGATATTTGTCTAAAACGCAGAAAAAAACATCCTCCTACTCCGCTGCTAATCGGTAAAGTGTGTGGTTACTAGCTAGAGGTCCTTCCCGCACGATGTGCACTTGACAGAATAACAATCGTATTTGACAGCTATCACTAAGATTATATCTGAACACACGTACTGGAAACAGAATACCTATGAACGTAGAGATAGTGATTTAATCCCAATCAGAAATGCATATAAATTCGAAAACTAATGGATATTCCAGCTTGAATGTTTTTTAAATGCTTAGAAAATTGTTCTCTTTCCAATAGTCTATAGCAGTGTTTTTCAACCTTTTCGAATGTACAACCCCCTTTACTTGTAAAAGAATTTTACATTGATGTTTTATTTAAAAAGGTCATTGATATTCCATTTGCTGAACCCCTTAGAAATAATATATAAGCGCAACCCACAATACTATAATATTTATGTTTTATTCGTGTGTTGCGCACAAAGTATTTTACATTATTTTACCTAGTTTGCAACCGCGACCCCCAAACGAGACGTCGCGACCCCCGTGGGTTGCTTTATAGGACTAACTAACTTTATAGGATAAAGTTCAATTCGTGGGACTAATTAAGTGATAGCAACCAAAAAATTTAATTGCAATCGAAAGTAGAAAGAAAAGGTATGTCAGATAAACCACAGCCAAGTAACATATTAATTAGCGGTTTGCACTTATATAGGTGACCGCTTTGAAAACCCCCAAGATGGGAATTGAGCTACACCTACTAAAAATTCTATTTAGACAGATAATAATAAATTGCCGGGTATTTTTCTAACATCGAAAGGGTATGAAGCATATTTGGAAATTTATTTGTAAAAAAATTATTGTTTTGTTTGGTTTGGTGCTAATGGCAATGAATGTGAATAACTCAGATTAAAATGGTGGAATGGGATAACCGCGATCAACGCTTCTGACTTCTATAATTGTCAATTATTTTGAAAAATGCAAACAAAAGCTTGACTAGGTATATTATTCAATTGTTAAATTTAAAGACGTGTAAAGAGCCACTGTGTTTTAGTGTCGGCGTTAAACGGAAGTAAAGTATTACTTTATAGCTGTTTAGAATTGACTTTATTTCTGACATTGATGTTTTATTCTTCTTCACTGTAAATTATGTTATTGGAAATTGTTTGTTGTAGTACTTGTATTTCACAAATGGAACAACGTTCTCTGGTCACCCATTTAATTTATTATTGTATTATACTCCAATCTTGAAATATATTGTACTTTTATTTATACATTTTATGTTTAGTTGTTGCCCAATAAATAGTTAGTTTCCAATACCTACATCAATATTTATTCCGTACATTTTCTACCACACATGGAAAGTCGTCAAGGTTTGTAAAGTCAGGGGATACGAGTACATTTATATTGGGTTAATTTATTTTAATATATAAAAGATTTAATTGTGATAACATCAAAAAGTAATAAAAAAAAAACTAAAAAATAAAGCAAAATATCTGAATAATTAGAGATGTTGAAGGAAAAAGTCTGGGTTGAAACAAAATTTATTTATTTGAAAATAAATTGTGAAAACCTTAATGGAAAGAATAAAAAACAATTATAACATATTATTATAAAAATTTATAATATTATAAAAATATTAAAAAAAAGATTTAAAAAAAGATTATAAAAATAGTATACCGGTTGACCGGCCGAACACTGAACATAGGGAAATAACAAGAAGAATAGATTTTTTCTAAACTCCTGCTTCCTATTAAAACGGAAAAGCATAAAAAATATTGAATTAAGAGATTAATTTTCTGCGTCGAAAGTTACCCAACACTTGCTATTTTGTTTTTTAGTTGTTAAAAATTTCATAAAAAAATTAAAATAGCGATTTTAAAATATGTATTAGCAGGCTTGGTTGCGTCGTATTACGTCTAATATGCCGCATTGCTATTGTTTTTGTTTGAAAAACAAATATTACCAACAAGTTACTTTGACAGATTGAAATTAATTTTGTTAACAATGAACTGGTCTGTTAAAGAGAGAGTTTTCATGGTAAAATATTATTTCAGCGGTAGCAAAAACAATAGCAATTAGCAAAAAAGCGCTATTTATTAATTTTATTATCGAGTTTTTAACAATAATTTAAAAATATATCAAGTGTTGGGTATCTTTAAACTCGGAAAAAAAATCTCTTTAATTTGATTTTTTAAATTTTTATTCGTTATAATGGGAGGCAGGAATTTAGAAAAAATCAATATTCCATGTTATTTTCCCATGTTCAGTGTTGGGCTGGTCACCCGTATACATACATTACATTTAAAAGTAAAGTAACCAAAATGGCAACAGTAAAATATACAGAAATACGCACATAGATAAATGATGTTAGAATTAAATAATATAATCATAATAATTAAACGTTTTTCGTTAAACTCCTTTCTATATATAATATGTTACGGTCAATGATGACAACTCGGCCATTGACGTTAATGGCCGGACAATGACGTCAATGCCCTGCTTAACTGGGCGTTGACGTTAACGCCCGGCCAATGACGTCACTGACGGTGCATTTTGGGTGAAGTTGACATTTAAAATTTCATATGTGGTTTTTATATCATTGTCTTTTTTTATTTGATTTATTATTGGTTTAGCTTATACATGCTACACACAATACTTATAACAAAATTACAGATTTAACATTAACTAATAATTCAATATTTTAATTTTTACGGTAAGGAATGCCGTGTGGCAAAACTGTTATCATTTTAGTACTAGTTATTAAGAGATTAGAGATAAAAGATTATTAAGAAGAGCTATTAAAAGAAAAGTTAATTTTGTTGGAAAACATTAGTGATACTACCAAAGAAAACGAGATTACTCTTAGACAAGCTACAGCTCAAAGCAGTGTTGTAGGGAGACAGGGTTACAAGCGTTGCCAATGCAAGGGTGGATGTAAAAACAATAAATGTGCACTCTCATGTCAGAATAAAAATGATTAATTTAAAAAATTTAATTTAATTATTTTTAAAATTTTTGTTAATTTTTATTATTTATTTTAATAAATGATTATAATACATTAGAATATTAGCGAAGTGTTACTTGCCAGTTGACGGTCCTGCTGTTCCTTATAGTATTTATTCTATATATCATCATTGTCCAATTCTTTTTGGGCAATAACGTCATTGACCGACCAAAGACGTAAATATTACAATCAGATGAAAATATTTACATCATTGTGCACCTCTAACGGGCGTTTACGTCAATGGCCGGACAATGACTTTAATGTCCAACATAAATGGGCATTGACGTCATTGTCCGGCCATTGACATATATAAAACATATATAAAAATAGTTGATTGTATTAGAGTGCATTAAAACTGTAAAATGAAAATTAAGCTGTTGCTTTTCCGCCCTAGTGCGGAAAAGTAATACTTTTGAACTTTTTCTTCTTTGGCCTCGATCGTAAACCTTCGCCTTGAATGGAAAAATGTTAGTTTTCCTAACTTGTATCGAAAATATCTATAGCAATTCAAGTTAGGTACTAAATATTGAATCAATGAATGATTTTGATTGCATACTCGTAAAGTGTATTGGTAGTTGAAGTGATGATGGGAAAGTTTAATAAATTACCTATATTTCAATGCAATAATAAAGTCAGTAATAAATACTGAAAAATAATACCAATTTGTTGTTACTCGACTAACTAGGTTCTCTGATTGTACGATAGTAAACCGCATTTTTTAATTACTTAAAAAAAAATTACAAAAAGTTCATTTACATATGTCTTTGATTTATTTTTACAATACATAATTACAAAACCAATAAAACTTTTAAATTCCTCTATTTTATAGTATTAGCTCGAGGAATAAAAGTTTAAAATAAAACAATTATTAGATAAGAATCTTATTTAAACGTCATATTCTCATATCATTTATCATTGATGTATACGCAAAACAGTGAAGTAAGAAAATGCATTTGTCGTTTTTATAGGAAAGATAAAACTCATTTTAGTTTTTAGTATACTCTTTGAATCATTTTATATTATTCAACTTCAAAAATTAAAGTGTTACGTACGGTTTTTAGCAAATTTACTTTCTTGCGAAATTGCTTTTTACAGTAACTATGATTTTGCATATTTATCAAGCAGGTAATAAATTTGATATTTTTTGTTTTTATAGAATACTAATCAAGTGTTCTGAATCTATTCAGTTTATGTAGTTAGCTGGTTTTTTCTATTTTAATTTTTGTTTATTTTTATAATTTGGTTGGACTGCTTTCTATAGTCTGTACAGAACTTCTGTGACGGTGAAAAACGGTAAGTTTGACTATGGTTGAAATTGAAAATTTTGTGTAATTAACTGTATAGTATATTATATATCCCAGGAATCTTGATTTTTGAATTTAATCTAAATATAATTTTATATGTATACGAGTACATAGTAGCAGATATTCTACTATAACTAATATATCTCTATTTCAATTTATGTTCAAGGAACAAAGCTAAAAAAAAAAGAGAACTTTAGCTATAAAGAAACCCATTGTTGTTTATTAAATCAAGATTCTAACTATACTTTAGAACAGAAGACAGTTTTTTATAAAAATTTATTACTTTTTTATTGAGGACTTGTAAAAACGTTCGTTGTACACATTTAAAAATTTTCATAGCAGAAAATCTTATACAGATGTCTGCGTTGACAGATATTGTTCACGAACTAATTTAACTTAACTCGAGCTTAGGGCAAGTTCCGCTGCGCTAGCTGGTAAGAAATATCTGACCAAGTTTTCCATTTCAGTATTTGAATACATTTATGTACAATTTGATTTGTACTAATTTACAAATAGCCGTTGACATTTTTCAAATATAAAAACTAATTAAATTTTGATTTCAAAATCACAACTCGTTCTTAAAAAAAATTGTATAAATGTAATAAATTATTATTAAAAATAATATCTTGGCCGGTCACACTTCTCGTTTGAATACACAAAATTTTTAAAACTTAATTAAAATTATGAGGCAAATTAATTAAAAAGATTAAGAAGAAAAACAATTTTGAAGTTTAGAAAAAAAGTGCAGTCGTCAGTCTTTGTCTGCGTAAACTTAATTTATCGTCAGAGTATAGTAACATCTGCTAAGAGACATCAAAGATCGGACACATCGGATTAATGGACGCAGACACTAAATCGCGATGAAGATGTCACAGCATCCAAGCAGGCGGAGCGAAACGGGCATCAGCTAATTATGTCTCAAAATAAGTTCCACCACGACTCGATCAGAAGCTCTAATACAGAACCGAATAATTTCGATTAGTCCATTATAATATCATAATATAAAATAATTCCGTAACCTAAAAAGTATTAATATGTCTGCTTTCATTTCGGAGAAAAATACTGGAATTAACGTTTGTGCTAAACCAAAAAAATTAATTTAAAAATGAAACGCTTCTTGCAAGCAGTTTCCTCTTGATACATATATGAAAAATATACAATTCAGCAAAAGCGATGAGATAAAAATTAAGTGAAAATAAGAAATTAAGAAATAGCTGAAATGTTTCGAGCAACAGTAACGGAACGTAAACATCGCCACGCGTGACGCGTTTAATTTAGATAAATGAAATAGCTGTCAAAGGTTGCGTTTAAAACAGTTTTCTGCTTCATTCGCCATGCTTTCTAATTATTATTCTACATAATGCTATTTTTGATACATGTAATTTCTTTTTTTTTCTGGAATCATTATATAAATTTAAAAATAAACAACATAATCGTTAAATTACATTCATAAAATTCATCATGTTTCATTTTATGACTGAAAGTTTTGCATAGAATTTTGTTTAATAATTTCATCTTTATGCAGCACATATGTTTTTCCAAGAGATGTTTAAGTTAATATTATGAGAACATAAAGGAGAGTATTTAAAGGAACTTTATATTTTATACGACATGACAGTTCGACAGCTACTTGCTAAATTTATTCAGTGACCAAAAGTTAACAATTTACCTTTATATTAATAACCCAAGAGCAGCGTATTGTCGTTTTTCTTCAATTCTCTTTTTTCATCTCTCGGATAGATAAGTTGCGTATGGTGATTGAGGCTACAGTTAGAAACAGGATTAGGCCATTCCACCCTGACCATTTTTTAACTTAGAGGAAATTCCAAGACATCATAAGGCAATCCAGATAGAAATTTGAGGAAATATCATACCTACTATTATTAATATCATCCCGTAAGGTTTTAATAGCACCAGGAAATAGTATCAAGTTTTATTTCTGCAAAAGTAAGAATACAATTTAAGAGAATAAAACTTATCGGAAATTGTTTTCATTTTATTCCTTAATATCGGTTATAACATAATTTCGTAAATTTAAAAGGAAATTAAATTCTTTTCTACAAGAAGTTGCGGAGTTGAAAGTTTAAAATCTTTTTGTAAATGATTAGAACACTTTTACCTATCTCCCAAAAAATGTTATGCGTCTGGTACTACTAAATGGTACCGTCTACCCAGACACGGCCTTCTTTTATTCATTTGTTTCTTTTCTTCCTCCCATATATATTTTTTTAAGCGATATTATCTCTTTCCAGTTCATCTTTTAAAATTCTAGTTAAATACATTCTTGGTAATTAAATTCTGAACATGATACTGTTAATCATATACTTGGAGTTGCTGACACTTAACCGTCAACAATATGGATCGTTAGTTCTTGAGTTATAATTTCTACTCAAAATTAAAAATCTTCACGAGCACAATTTATGTTGCTCTTGGTTCGGTGTTAATAATAGGTAATATTTAAATAATTCCAAATTTTATCGGCTGATTTTTATAAATTTTAACTCATTGTGTAGTTTATTTTCTCTTCTTGCCTAATCCAATAATTCAGTCTCTTTAGGTAGGTATATTTTGATGGTTCAAATCCAGAACCAACACTTCCTGACAGCTAAGGTCTGAAGTGCATCAGTTTCTGTAATTTCCAATATCTAAAGTTAAGCAAACTGCACAAGTATTTTAAATTTCCATTTTGGAGTATTTTTTCAACTTCAATTTATAATAAATTGCAATTTTAGTAAATTCGAAATTTATTATTTCAGAAGTGCTGCTAGTTATTATTTTTTTGAAAATTTCGTTAAGCTTTCCTCGTTCCTTAAGAAGTATGCTCTAAATTGCTTTTCTACAGAAGCTGTTCATCTGCCAAAGCAAATCGTTAATAAAAGTTGTGAGGAATTGTTTCCTCTTAAATATTCATAATAACTATTTTTCCCCTAAAGCGTACGGCAGGAGAAACAGTGGTATGCTGTAGTGATCTGATGGGGAGGGGTTGCGCGGGTAAGTTATAATTTGAAACTTTATTGACCTCAGTACATCTAACATCAATATCATTGGTTCAATAAAATCCACCTATGAAGTTGATTATCTAACTTTATTTTTAATTACTTTGCCTGCATTTATTTTGGTCAATCTTTGGACCGGAGGTTATCAACTCATTTCTTCATCAGAGATTTTTTGTACTATCGTATATATTATATTGCTATGTTTTCTTTTATTTTTATTAGCCCAATGGAGATGTAAAAAGTTACATATTTAGTGAAGCGGTTTATCTTTTCTGCTTGGAACATACAAACATCATGAACAAAATCGCTCTAATTCTATGGTAAATGAGAAATTATTGTAATTATGTAATAATGAATTAAAAAATAAATTTTGTGAATTGGTCGCCGCGTGATAATTATTTTTATTATTCATGGATCATATGCGATAATTGCGTTTGAGTAGTAATTTGCGAAATATACAATTTTTACAAATTTACAGAACTACCCTTGTGCATACACTCGGGTAGTTTCTACGATATCAAGCATTCGAGCTGATTGAACACCAGTTTAAAAATTGATTATTATTAAAGTTGGAAAAAGATAATCCATTTGATGGTGTGAAATATGTATATTGTAAACTGAAGCAAAAGCAACTGAAGTTAATATACGATTCTCGAGTGAGAAAATAAAATTACTTCAATATTGAAATTAAAATGGTAAAAGTTTACATGGTAATTAATATTTATGATGCAAGCAAAATTTTCAAAAAATTTATTTCCTAGAATAATTATTGCAAAAGTAAAATAGAAATTAGTTATTTAAAAATTTTTAGTTAATATCATAATATCAATATACGATAATAGGCCTTTTTACTCCATGAACTTTAATTTAGAAGCACCAAAATCGTAGAGAAGCTATCAATCGAATTCAAAATAAGCAAAAAAAAAATAATATTGACGCGTATAAAAATTTTCAATTAGATAACTTGACCTTTTATTTTGTAAATTTTATATTTTGATACGGAAAACTTTGGTTTAATATTGTAAATGTTGAAAAGTTTTGATTTTGCCGCGAATTAGTAAACTTGGCGCCAACCAGCAGTAGTAGAAATACAGGAGTTTTTTTACCAAAATTGCGAATCGTTAACAGTAACCATACAAGTGATTTTTGAGCGAGTAATTTGCTTAATTGAATTGAGAATTATTCAAATATAATTAGATTGAAATTAATATTTTTGGATGAGATTAGATATTCTAAATAATTCATTTTTGATTGGAGAGATCAAGTTGATATTTGGAAGATTGGAATATTAATTATAATTGATTTGAAAGATAAAAATCGCTACTTTTAAAATAATGATCGGCATGGTAAAATAAAATTTGATACCGAGACAGATGGGTATGGTTATCTTTATAATTTACCATTTATGTTTTAAATAAAATTAAAAAATTAGTAATATTTTAAAAACTGTATTTTTGAAAATTGATTTTAGAAAAATTGTAACTAATAAAGTTCATCAAATTAATCAGTTATCGCTAGAAATTTTGTGCAAATTATTTTTGCATTTTATGAGTTGAATTTTTTTGTTAAAATAAATATTTTTTTGGGTTGTTTTCCGTAACCACGATATTCCTGTATTAATTTTCCCATAATACACCCGAGGTTGACCTTTTACTTGAATAAAGTTGTTTTTCATCGACTGAAATCAGATTGCCTTAAGATAAATAATTATTTTTTAATTCAAGGACCGGAAAAACTGCTCGAGTTTTGCTTATTTGATTTTAACGTGTTCTTAATTTTCAAATAATTTTCATGGCAATACGATTTCCATCCAAAAATAATTTTATACATAATAGAAAGTTGAGAAATCTAAATAATTGTTATCGTAAGATATATTATTATAATAATCAATAATATTTCGAATTCCTGATGATTAGTGTATCCTAATCATATACTACTCAAGTAGTCCGTAGAACATAAAAAAGCGGATAATTTCAGTTTCTGATATTCCAACATAGCCTATGGCATGATAAATTTTTTTAACGAGTTGTCGTTGTGATGGTGTTTCCTAGAAGGATTTCAAATTTAGTATAAACTCACCTGATAGTGTATGGATTTCTCTCTCAAACACAATTTAATAAACGACTTGAAAGTTTTAATGAAAACGTAATCGTCTCTGTGTTTATACTATGTCCTATGTACGTATATGTTGTGCTAAGTGCATTTAATTTAGTCATTCATTCAGATTATTTACAGTTGCAACTTGCAAGTGATGTTTAAAATAATTTAATTATTCCTATTAATAAACCTTGCCATCTCTGGATCTCTTTGAAGATAAATGCATAAGATAATAATTTGGCGGTATACTCGACATAGTACGTACTATGTTGTATGTACGACATACCATAATAATTATATTTGGTGAAAATTTTGTTTAAAACTACCGTGATCATGTATTATATTATAGTATCATTAAGAGTTTGTCTCGACAATACAATTCCATAGTTTAGGAGTTTAATGCATGCATTAGTAAAGTTTGTTTAATTAAGAAATCCTGTTTAGTATTTGCAGGTGCTAATTAATTAAAATGTAACCAAGTTTGGAGACTCGTTTGATAGCTAATTACAATTTCTACTAACATTTCATGGGGAGTTTTAATTAAATTTTATAAATTAACTTGTATAATTTTAAAACGAGTTACGCTTTAGGTGCCTTTGGCTGTTTTAAAGTAGTTTATTATAGATATTAATATGTTATTTTTTAAATGTTCTTAACGACAGCCTTTTATTGTTTGCTTATAAATCAGTTGTTACTTGAAAAGTTTTAGAAAGGAAAACATGAATATAAAATTAAAAAATGGTGTAAAAATCAGAGAGCTTTATAATGAGCAAACAAAAATTGCAAAGTTTTCAAATCTACAAAGCGTGTGTCGACTTTTTACCCACACAATAGTGTGCTGTATGATTTATTTAAAAAGAGGGGCGCATAATCGTGTTTTATTCAAAGCTCAAAATTTAATTTTCTGTCAAATAAAAGCTTACTTTTAAATAAAGTTAGTATGCAATTAAAATTGTACTCGGAAAATGTAAATAATCTAATTAAGTGCCTGCAAAATTATAACATTTCAGCTTTGTAAAGCTGCTTTATCAATTAAAAAAGTAAAATTGTACAGCTTGCTACAGCGTAAGTTACTTAAATAATATTAATGCAAAATGATTATACAATAATTTAAATTAATAAATTTTAACAAACCATTTGAGCCATTTCCAAATTAAAACCCAACAAAATGTGATGAACTTGCGAAGTTTAAAATATTACAACGTTTAAAGAAATAATCAAATCTTTAGATGCGCTTAGCTAGTTTTTAGTAATTAAGAAACGTCAAGAAAATAACTAAAAAGTTGGAACATCCGCAGTTGAAAAGTGCAGAATCAAGGAAATCTTTTAAGTTCCTGTGGTCATTAGTACCTCCTTTCTTTGTCAAACCTTTGTGAGTTACACTGCTGGTCTTATAAAACCCAATAAAAGTTATTTTATTAAACTTCTGCTAAAATATTTTCAATTACAGTTTAGTCTAAAAAAATAAAGAAGTCGACCACATCTGCAGAAGGCGAGGTGAGTCGTATACTTCATTCCATAAATCAAACAGTGTGCGATCGATAATAGGTACCGCTCACATAAATTAGTCTAGATTTATTTCGAATCCTTACTGTACTTGCTGAAAATTAGCAAAACCATATATAAGCTCATTTATCTGTAAAATCTTTGGTCCAAAATTTAATATTCATCACTGATCATTTGATTTAGGGTAATTTAAATTTATTATCGACGATTAAAACCTTGTACAGGAAGTCTGGCGTAGTGGGTAACGAATCGATACCAAGTTACTCTCTCAGTTTGGAATCTATTACACCGCGGTTTGAATGAATAACAAAGTTTTGGTTCGAGTTTTTTAATTAAAGACTACAGAAGCCGTAAGTTTGTTGTTGCACAACAATTTATATTATGCATGTTGGCTTGTGGCTTGTGCCAATCTTGTGCAAACTATTAGAACGTGTAAATAAAAAATTACCAGATTAATTTGTGTAAATACTGGACTGTCACAAATAAATTTTTGCATCAATTTCAAACTTTACCCATCATAAACTTTGTAATGCTACGAGCACCTTCGTGGGCCGCCGAGGAACTATTCAGAGATCAACAAGTGATTTCTATTTTTACTTTTATTTTCAGTTTATTTCCTATTCTTTGTTTGTATAATACGTATTTTAATAACTAATTCACTAATACTGCAGTACTTTTAAGAAAATTAATTTTACTTCAAATTGATTTCTTTTTGGCCTGAAAAAATGTCATAAACTAATAAAAAACATTTTATAATATGGCAATAATTAAATAAAAATACATTATAGTCGGGGAGCTGCCGGACCTTTCACGACAAAATTGTTTGTGATTGCGTTATTGCGTGCCGACACGTACCCGACACAGCATTCTATACATTAACTTTCTTGTGACATAAATCTTAGAAAAAATAACGTTGAAAGAAATTTACAAAAACTTTAAACATTTGTATTCATTCGATACACTTAGGATTCAACTTTTTTCTGGCAAAACTTATTTTGAAGCAGTTAATTAAATTTAAATTAAAAATTGCGATCTTATCAAACTTCAAAATTAATTATATAAGTTTATTAAAAAAATTGTTAGTCTAAAAAGTCTTTTGATATAAATTAAACATAAATTTAATTTATTCAGTTGTTGTTTTTTATTTTTTATTTAATTCGATTTTCAAAATGTTATCATTGCTTAATAATATTTTTATTAGCATTAATGCTACATTATTCAATATTAAGCATTAGTGTTATTGTTTTCATTTTTGACCAATTCTTACATCAAAAACGTGTTGATGCACACCACAAGTCCGAGATTCGAACCCAGAATTTCAAAATTTCATTTTGGAACATGTAAAATTGTAGTTACAAGGTTTAACTTGAAAATCAGTAAACTTCATAAATACTTTTACATTTAAATTTTAAAAGAAGTTAGCCTATAGCAACACGTGGAGGTACATATTTACGATTTAAACTTTTGAAGAAATTTATAAATTGACAAGGTTCATACACCGATAAAAATTTAATTATTTCACCTAAATTCAATTTGAAAAAATCATATTGTCTTTTAAGAAATAATTCAGCTTGAAATTTCAGTTGTTGGCTTCAATATGGAGAGATTAACTACCCTTAAGTGCTGCCCGTCCGTGCTCAAGTTTTTGTATAACAATGTAATGTTAATGTAATGTTAATGCAAATAAGTGAATATTTTTATTAAAAAACATTAAAATAATAATTTCAAATAACTTTTTAAATTACAAATTCAAAATTCTGAGTGCCTTGCATTAAATCTTATTTTTTGATATCGGCTTTATTTAACTCTATATTTATAGGGAATAGATTACAAAAAAATAATTTGTTGATTCTGGGTTGTTTGTTTCTTGTTTAATTTAGAATAAAATAGAAACTTTGTTGTCTTAGTTACAAAAACTACACGATAAAATAGCTGCATATTTAATATTTAAATTAGGAAGATTTGAGTATGTAAATATAATCTAATTATCTATTATTATATTTAAATGTTGAGTATTCACGGTAATTTATTTATTTTAAACAGTATTATGCATTTAACATTATATGCACCGCTTTTAATAAGTTTAAACAGACTTTCGTAATGTTAAGTTTAAAAGATCTCAAATATAATTTGCTCGGAAAACTATTCTTAGTTTGCAGATTAAATTAAATGCTGCAAATATAAACTAATAAAATTATAGTCATATATACAACATAGTATGACACAACATAAATAATTAATTTTGACTTAAAACGGACGAGTTAAAATAGGAAATTGCAATGAGTTTTAATGCAACGCTTTGATTAAATATTATTATTTATTTTTTAGAATGAAAGTACGATAACACAAAAAAAAATTAATATAATTTGAAAACTGAAGCCTGCAAAAGTTTTGCTATATTAACATTGTTAGTTTAACATTTTTTTCAACAACGAACCAAAATTATTGTTTAAAATCAACAATTAAAATTTATTTTCATACCTACACTAGATATTTGGTGAGTTTTAAAACTTTTCAATTTTCAAACTTGGAACATAATTGGCCGATCCTACTTTATACAGTAGCGGTCATGGAAATTGCATTGGGAATTATTTCCGAATTACAAAAATAGATTTCTAAGTATATTATATTCTTAATAATAAAGAATAGAAAATATAACAGAAATAGATGAAAAGTTAAATGTTTGGTTTGAAACTCGTAAGCTCAAAAATACATTTTCTATTTTAAAAGCTAGGCTTTTCAAACCGGGGATTTGGGTGATATGGAATACCCCCAGCGCCCCAGCACATCAGAGATTCTGTTCAATAAAAGAAAATGTTTTATTGAATTTCAAATCAGAAATCTTAAATTTCAGAATTTTAGAAGTTAGATTTCTGGTGTGAAACTAATAAACTTAATGACACAGACCCCCCGGTTTGAAAACCTAGCTCTGTGTGTGTATTGTCTTCATATTGTGTGCCGTTATTGAAATTTCATTGGGAATTGTTATTTTAATTCGGAAATAATTACCGATGCAATTTCCATGACTGCTACTGTATGTATCGTTAGGTTAGAAGAATTCTGCCACAACTCAAAAATAAAACACTTTTGAGATTTTTGTTAATATTGCTCGTCGAAGAGAGTCATAATTTCATTATTATTTATATATAATAAATAAATAAATTAAAATCTTAAAAATGTTTTTTTTTGACGTCATATAGGTGACAAACTATGATTTGCATTTAAATAAAAAAGAAAACTTTATTCTACATCTTGTAAATAAATGAAGGAAAATATTTAAAATCCATCAAAGCACTTTGTGTAGGTATACAAACGGTCCTCGTTCGTTCTAATAACAATATTTGCAAAATTTAAATTTATTATTAACCACAGAATAATAATTTCCATTTAGCTTGTATTAATGTTTTTAACCGCAAGAGCCATAATAATAAAATAGAAATATAATATAATATTGTGGCTATAACATTTCTGGTAATGTACATTATTGACATAGTGTTGACCGAATAATTGCAATGATAATAATAGTAGAATGTGTATATCCTGCATGCATACACGGTATTTCTAAAATGCAGCTCTGTTAATATTTGGTTATTGAGATGAATAGAGTATTGAATTTGTTGAATAGAATCGTAATGATCCAAATAATTTAATTATTTTACTGAAGGTTTTAACTAACATAGCTTGCTTAATTCTATAGCAGCCAATAATTTCGAATAAATAATAAATTAACACCAATACGAACATTGCTCTAACATTTTATTGAACAGATGAAAAAGTTTCGGCAGCAAATTGAAAGAAAATTAATAATAAGATTTATAATATTGTCATCGGAAAGAAAATGTAAATTAAAAATTTCCGGCAATTTTGCTACAAAACGTTTACAAACACTCAAATCAAGTTTAAAAGGAAGGGCTTATTCATCAAACATGAATATTTGATAGCGAGTGGCTTTTTTATGCAAAATCTAATCGCACAGGAACAAACCCTCATAATTTATACTTCAAAAAGTTTTTACGAGTGCAGTTTTGTAGCACGGTTTTTAATTAAATTGCTTGCTAGGGCGCTTTTACATCTACAGTCATTTGCCAAGTAAAAAGAAAGCTGCAATACTAAAAAATGGACGACTGTGAATAAATAAACCAACTTGTACAGATTATACATTGTGATCAACTACCAGCATAGAAGGAAATTTTTTTATCTTTTTTACTATGCAATCGTAAAATTCTCTCAGTTAAAGTATAAGATGATATGGAGATTTCGTAGGAAGAAAAACTCTGTTGTACAAAAATGAAAATATCAAAAGTATTGGTAATAAAGATGTGAATATTCCTTTCAAAGTTAATTACACATATAAATAGTTTAAATGAAGTAAAATTAAATGAAAGATCATAAAGTAGTGTAGTGAAGGTTTTGAAGATAACAGAATTCCATTATGAGCCAATAATTACGATCTCTTGTAGAAACCTTGCTTGGAATTTCTAGTTTGTATTCAATTTAAACTTACAATAGATGTTGATGAACCAAAAGGATGAGCCTCGCAGCCTATGCTCTCGGTAAGCATTGTTACCATTAAGTTGTTATATATAGTATGTATGCGATAATGTGTTTATATATTATTTCATTAAATAATTCTTTCGATCAGCACGACTTATAGGTAATTTAAATATTAATCACATTCGTTTTGTAAAATTGTTGTAGGTAGAAAATTCTTTTTCCTGTAAGGCACTCTACGAGCCATAAAGAAGAAGAAATGATATCCTACATTTAAAAATAATGGTCTTATTTCAATTGATGGAATAATAGAATGCCAATTAAATTTCACAAAATATTCACACAATTTAACAATTCTAACGAGACCGTTAAATTTTGAAGGGGTGACTTTTGCAGATCCAATTAAACGGACTAAGGAACTAGTTGATGAATAACAAACAAGATTCAAAATTGTTTAATAGGAATAATATAAACGAATCGAAAACTTTCTTATTTAAAAATTAAACGAGATAAATTAGTTTTCTACCGGAATAAAAAATAGTCTTATGCAATATTTTCAATAGTAAATTGAAACTTGATCACTGAATTATTAAAGTTATACTTAAATTTGATGCAGAAGAGAAGCGTTCCTCAAAAATTCTTTGCAAATCGAAATTCCGTATATCGAGTTTTATTTTTTGCATATAAATAAATACATGGAAAGCACGATTCTTTATTCGTTGGTATGATTTTCAATTAGGATTTGCATCCGTAATATATTTTTAGTATTGAATTTTTGATATTAAGACCAAAATAGATAAGAATTTGAAGAAAAAGAAAAAGAAGCAATGTCGTTGTTGTATAATATTTGTAGATACTTACAGTTAGCAGGATAGATTATCATTTCGAAATCCAGAATACTTGTAGACCTTAGCATTGCTTTAGGTAATTGACAAATCTGAAAAAATTCATAATAATTAGAAAAATGTTAATCGAAACCTAAGAAGTTTATATTTTATCACAAAATTACTTTCCAATTTCATGTTCATTATTTTCGGTTTGAAAAATTAATCATCACATAATCTACAAAAATTCGTGATATAAAAATTATAATTTGTTTCTAAAAGTCTATAAAAAGTATCTAAAAGTGATAGTTATCGCACTTTTATTTAATTATTTTATTTTTTGACCAACATGTGTTTGCTCGTTCTTTTGCTTTTCTACCATCATAGATATCTTGAAGAGATATATGAAAACGTATTTCGATTTCTCAGAAGAATATGTTTTACTGTTAGTTAAAATTACGATTTCCAAAATCCTTCCAAAAATCGGGCATCCTATATAAACGATTGGGTTTTTTAAATTTTTGTTGTACTTTTTGAAAAATAGCGTTAATAAGTAATGTTCTGAAATATAAAATAAATGATCTAAAACAAAACTAACGCGTAAAATTAATTATATAAAATTTACTTCAAAATTAATTGCCGTAATTTACAATTTGTGCAGAAAATGTGACTTGGTAATTGCAATTATCTCAGGGGATAGTAAATAAATCCTGAATAAAAATAAAGTATCGCAGGTACTTTATTTAAAGTTAATGCACATATTTCAATGCTGAACTCTCTTACCTTTCACTGGCTTAATTTAATAATTGTGTTTATACTGGGCGTTCGTTTAAAAAGTTTGCGCTCTTAATATTACTTTAGAGTATTAGTAACTTAAAAAATACCTTTATATCGAGGTAAGGACGAAGAGTATATGCTAACTATCACAACTACACGACAAAATCTACGCAATTACTAACGCTCGCACAAGACGCTCGTAGCTTAGCGGTTAGTGTGTTGGAATGTTAATCTCTTTGAAAGGCATTGGAAAAAATTCAAGAACAATAAAACCTTGATAAAATTATTTCAATTAATTTAGAGTTTATCTTCTACAATTCAGTTTTAGCTCCTTTATTTGACTTATTATTTAAAATAATTTGTTTCTAAGTAAATATTATAAAATTATTTTCCAAATATTAGCACGATTTCTTATATCACTTTCTTTTTTGCTTCTTCAAAAATTGAGAGTGGGTTCTTTCCAAACAAATGTTGGTAGGTGTACTTTTATAACATAATAAGGATACCAGGTGTAAGATGAAAATATAGAATTAAATATTATATTTTGCGAAAGAAATATCCTATTGTAAAAGCACTTACTTATAGTACGTATAGGTATGTGTTAAATAAAATTTTAATAACGATAAGAATTTTCAAGCTATGACACGTACTCAAAAGATTATTTGGTATTCCTTTCACAAAACAGGTGAGACAAAATTTTAAAGACCCATTAAAAGAGTACGCTTATAGTGAACATAACATTGTCCGAAGCTTCTAAAAGGCTTAAGATGTATTAAGTGTTGAATTAGTAATTTTTTTAAATGGCACACATCGGCGTACTTGATCTTTACATAAACAAGGCTTCAAGAAGCAAATTTAGACATCGGTAATCTCTAAAATATCTTTTTGTTGAGAATAAATGAATACGACCGCATTGTCAGTTCTCCACAAAGGCGAAAGACAGCATTACATTTAAATACATACTTCAAATTTAATTTATCCTTTCAGGAAAATAACAATTATTTTTTCTGTTCTGAAGTACTCGAGTACCTATTTAACGTATCTCATATAAACCTCAAGGATGATGCTTTGAAGTTTCAAGTACCTCAAAAAATTAAATTCATTCTATTAATGTATCAAATAATGATATATTACACCATTTCTTGATACCATCTTCAGGTTTTTATATTCACGATTATGGTTAAAAAGAATTTTAACACTTGAAACAAATTACACCTTATTATATAAAGGTAAGGCTGTATAAGTAAGCCCTAATTTTTTAAAAACATATTTGGTTGTGCTTTAGCTGTGTTGATTATTTGATCATTACTTAAGATAACACAACTTAACTACATACCACTAAAAAAGTAATTTATGGAAAACATCGTTAACTTTGCGTTGGAGTTGGTACCTATAAAGATTTGCGAAGGCGCAATAGCCTGCAGTAAGGCCCACGTTGTTTACATCTTGTAGTATTAAAATTTAAAAGATATGATTGTTTGTATAGTGCATTCTATAATAAATTTTTTTAATATTATAACCAACTAGTTATGCAAATATACAGTATGAAAAAGAAATGCACAAACTTCGTTATTACATATCATGCAATTGCAAAGCGGTCTGCGTGTTTTCTTAATTTTATATTCATATTTTTGGAGTAAACTATTTTTTATTAGTTTTGTATATTTCGAAATTTTTAACATTTCAAGAAATAAAATAGTAGGTACATACCTATGTATATATATTATTTACTTTCTGAAGTTTTCAATCTCGCCCCCTCAGTCTGCAGCTTCAAATCATAAATAGCACCCTACTTTTTAGCTATAAAAAATAATACATACTTGGGTTTTTTAATTTTAAAGTTTCATCTTTACACCCCTTAACATCAAAATTACAAAAAGCATACTACCCTTCCCAATATGCCAAGCCAAAGCTATAAAAATTCTATTCCTTACAGCAAAAAAAAAATGAAACTGACTTAGTCAGTAAAAACTTGTTATAAATAATATAGCAAATTGAGAATGGATCAGTGGATTAAAAATGTTTTCATTATCGCTTTAAAGTGGGGGGGGGGGGAGGAGGAAAGGAGGTATATTTAATGTTATTTTATAAGTGAAAATCTAACATTTTATCACGAAATCTGGCATACTGACCTTTATTTGGAACTGATTCTGAAGATGGTGTGTCTTCTTGAAAAAGTTGCCGGGATTTTTCCCATTTGTGTGATAATTAATACTTTATATTTATCAGTGAATTGTGTATAAGTACATAATGGTTCAAAATAATTTCTTAAGGAAGGAACTATAACACAATAGAACAAATTGAAGGTTTAGAAATTTATCACATTTTGAACAAATGGTGATAAAACATCATAATTAAGTTTATTGTTTGAAACTGAATGAGACGTAATTAAACAAGAGTAATATATTAAATTTATTAGTTATTAACCGTTTTGTGTGGAATAATAACAAACACGTAGGTATCAAGCTTCAATGATCGGCGTAAGGTGCACATAGAGTTATTAACACTTCGTTATATATGTACGTCAAATAACATTGCAATTTCAGTTCAGTTAGTAACATAAAAGCGAGGAGTGTAATAAATAACGAACATCTCCTATATTATCGTGTATTCAATTTGAATTCTTTTGTTTAGCAGTGATAAGTATCAGCTCTCTGTGTATACCGACAATACCCTCTATATTTATTGCTATCCACTGGACAATGGGCTAAACGTATAGTGCTAGAGCATGAACACAGTATGAGTAAAATAGGGTTAAATGATAACCGGCAGACTACGGAACTTTATTGTAACTCAAGAATTGTAATTAAATCACATAATGAACTAGAAAATTAAAAAATTTCTAGTTAGTTCTATGAAATTAATCACCATTACCTGGTGCAATGTATAAATTTTAAAGGCAAAACGGAAATAATTCTCCGATAAATTAAACAAATAACAGTTATTTATTTTATACTGTGAAAAACTAAAAATTTAGAGTTAACAGTAGTAGGTAAACATTAACACTATTTACTAAATCACTACACGTAAATAAATCAAACGTGTAAATAAAAACCCAAAAAATACAATTACTTGTTGAAGTGCAAAATCAACCTATTGTCACAAAATGTGTTTCTTTCAATAGACAAATCCAATTTATTAACTCGCGTTTGAGGAAACGCAAAATATTTTAGTTTCCCAAATAGTATACCAATAAATTAGCTTATAATTTGCATTTTGATGTAATTTCCACATATACATATACAGGGTGGGGCAAAAGTAATCGCCCTATTGGAAAACGCTATAACTTTTGCAGATGGAGCTAAATATCAATTCGGTTTTGACATTTGTGAAGTAAAATAACGCAGAAACGCAAATCGACAAGCCACGAATCAGTTTCCTCTGCAAGAATGCGGAATAATTGGTTCTTAATAATTAATCTCGTTTTGGTGATTTGCACTGGCCGGCCAGATCACCCGATTTAACCGTTCCAGACTTCTTTTTATGGTTTTTTTTTTAAATAGCGGGTTTACGTAAACAAGCCTCTGACTCTTGAAGCCCTTAACTTTTTAAGGTCCACATTTTAAAGGTAGGAATATAGGAACAGTAGTCATATATTGAAAATTTTAATAATTTTAAAGAATTAGTATTTATTTTGCGGGTTGAAATTCAATAGTTCGATTTAGGAACATGGGACTTTAAGAGGTTAAGGAGAATATTTGTCAGGAATGCGAGAACCTGTTGCCCGAAGTTCTGGCAAGAGTGATGGAAAATGCCATAAAACGGGTGGTCATCAACTCTGGCGGCGGCCACTTGGCCGATATCATTTTCTCGACTTGATGGAATAAATTTCACAAGCAGAACCAAAGCTTTTCCTTATAAAAAAAGTTACAGCAAAAGAACATCGGGTGATTACTTTTGCCCCACCTTGTACATAAATAAATATGATTATTTTATTTTATTCTAAATCGTAATGCTAAAATACCGACAGGATTAATTATATTAGGTTTTCCTTATAGAATAGTAGCTTTAATAAACATTTTAAGCTACTCTGCTTATTAGTGAATATTACATTTATTGCAGGGGGGTATCGCTCCCCGAGAAAAGAAGATGTAAAGCACAGTTTTTAATTTAAAAAGTAAAGTTTTTAATTTTTTCGCTATTTTAATAAAATAAAGTGGAACTCGAATTACCGCAGTTTATAGGCTTCTGTGGAGCTAAATTTCGAATTTAAATAATATTTGCACAATTTTTACGTTTTCTTGTTAAATAAATCATTTATAGGATTGATTCCTCGGCGCTTTGCACCTCGGTCAACTACTACAGCCTAAGGCAGTAATAAAGCATACCATTAATAATTAAAATTATATTATGGTATGCTTCAATCAAGTGCAAACCCCAGAAATTATTAAAACTATTCTCAGTTCCTACAGTGCGGTAGTTAACAGGTAGGACGGCTACCTAGTCTAGCAGCTTTCTGCAAACAAAAATAATTTCCAAATAAATACTCTGCAATAGTTTAATAAATTTTATAGTATTTTATTTAAACAAGCAGAAAAGCAGAAAAAATATTGCGCGAAATGCATATTATGAAGAGCTTATTATATTTCCGCACACGGCATGTTTAATTATCTCGACTAAAGCTTCAATGAAAATGTCGCTTACATGATTAATTTTACAAATAGTTACAGAAGTACTGAATGACACATAGGAATTAGGTGAATCGAGGCTATCCAGAAAGATTTAAGGCCAACTGCTGCTTGCTGCTGTATCGTTGTACAAACACCCCCTGAACCCTGAAACAGGACTGCGTGATTCAAAATCAGATTTCCAAAACATATTAATATTTATTAGGCAGCCATAGCGAGTCTATGACCCACGGGTCAGACGCTTGACCCACGAGAACTTTCTAAGTGACCCACGCATTGATTTTTATATCACTAGAGAGAGAACAGACAATCGAAAATATTAAAAAATTGAAGTATAAAATATCTAATGTCGAATTTATAGAAAAAATTTTAGTTCTTCATTTCCAAAAAAAAAAGTTGTAAAACAAAAAAAAACTCAAACTTTTTCAGAAAATTTTAAAAGTGAGAACCAAAAAGTAGGGTCAATTTTTAAGTTTTTGTGTCAACAAATTTTTGATATTTGCAAATTATTAGTGACCAACGCGTTAGTAATAAAAATAATAATATAAGTTCTTAAAAAGGTTCGCCATCGCTGTTTTAAGTCCTCCAAGTTAGGGGCTTTGATTCGGCTGAACCCGTGAAACCCGTGAAGTATAGTTATAAATACGTGAAGTAGTTATGCCATCCTATGTCGGGAATACTTTCTCCTCTTCCATTAATGTATTTAGAAAACTGAAAATAATAACTATCCAAATTTTTCAGTTTGGTGATGCTGAGCAAAGAAGAGGTAAACAAAAGTTTTCTTTGAGTAAATTCAAAGATTTGAAAAAATTCAAAATAAAGGAAGATTAAATGAGTACGTTACTAATTACTATCACCCATTTCAGACGTTTTCATATATCATACACTGTAAAACACATGTATAATTTTACCCATGAAAATTTACCCTAAAAATAGTGTAATTTTATATGTTTAAAAAAAATGTAAAATTACCCTGAAAATAAGAGTATTAAGTACACCTTAACGTTAAATTTTCTCTAAAATTGGTGACAGGCAAGTGGCTACTGTCGGACCGAGGAATATTTTGCAATGTATTTTGATACAATTATTACATTATTTAACTTATGTAAATTTAGAGACAAGCGGTTAATAAGTAGCATTAAAGAAGTGAGCATGGTTTCATTCCATTCTATTGACTGTACGTGCAATTTACATAGCTACCTCAATACAATTTTTTAAAATCCTGCAGATGGGTTTTACGATTAAAACAGTAAGTTAACATAATTTTATTTTAAATCGGATTTTGTTAATTATAGCACACCGAATTTTACTTAAAATTAGAGATATCTGTCCTATATCTTGTTCTTTGCAAAGGATTTTTTAGCAAGTATTTTCTTAAATTTATTTGTCAAATGTTCTCCACAAATGGGGCGGGGCTAAAAACCTTATGAAAATAGCCAATACAATATTCGCATTACATTTTTACGATTTTTGATCATATTTTTAAAAATATACATGAATGATTCTCCAAATTTTATGTTTATATTTGTAATTTATGCTTTCTACCATAATTTCATCAGAAAATATTTAATATCGTGGGCCTGGATAACGCGCTATTCCCAAAATCTGCATTTTCTGTTATCGTAATAACGTTAATTCTTAATGTAGGATAATCTAATTTGTTAAAAAAAATTGAGTATGCTCAAAAGAAAGTAAATTCTATGTAATTTGAAGATTGCTAAACTACCAGGGCATTACTAAGTATAATTTAATATTGAAAGTGTTTTATTTTGTTTGGGAGCGGAAAATTTGCATAGCTTTGTAGAACGAATGTACCTAGTCGTTATCTGGGAGTCTATAACCGCTTATAAAGTTGCCAATTAAAAAAATCAAATTAAAACATTTTATTGGTATAATTTTTCTTATACGGGTCCGAATACTTCTCCGCCTCAAGGTAATAAATAACAATTAAATACTAATCAAGTATATAGGTATATGTACAACATAATAGCAAAAAGCACTTTACTAACCTTAATGTCTTAATTTAAACCTAAACGCATTTTAGTTCTATAAAGGTACATGTTTAATAAACATAACTTCATTTGCATTTTTATTACAATTTCCAATTATGTATTTTATTGTCCGCACTAAAATCTAATTAATATGCAAGGCAACTAATTATAAAATAGGTGAATGCACGAATTCTCGAAATTGTCCTTAATAATAATTTGAAACAAAAAGTAAAACGGCAACATTGAAGTAATGAAATATTTTAATTTGTAATTTTGCAAAAGCATAAATGGAAAAGAAAATTGGAAAAATTTGATTTCTTTTGTACATAGCGAGAGGGCAAAACAATGAATTGTTTCCTTTTAATCTTTTAATAGCATTATTTGTATGAAATCGACGATATATTTATTACTCGGTCAGGGAATAATGTGCATTACGGTAACAGGAAGTTATCTTTTACAATTTTCACATCCGTGCCATAATATAATGTTGTTTTGATTACGCAAGCGTGATTTGTATCATAATTTCTTGCAGTCATCCCCCATTAATGTAAATTTATGTGTCCAGCTTTATCTTGCCGTCATGTTTTTGTTATATGTTTGATATTAAAGAGAAGAGTGGCTGGAAATGTACATCAATCAAGCGATATTTAAAATATATACTTTTTGTTGTGAGTATAGTCAGAGCTGGGAAGTAACTGAGCAGAAAAGTTACTTTCAGTAACTTAGTTACTTCTAGGAACTTAGTTACTATAACTTAGTTACTTTAATATTGCAAGTAACTGTAACTGATTTATAGTTATTTTTTTAATGTAACTGTAACTAAGTTATTTTTATAAGTAACTTAGTTGCTTTTCTGGAACTAAGTTACTTTCTATTAATTAAGTTATTTTAAAAATAACTAAGTTACTTTTACAGTAACTAAGTTCCTTTTACAGTAGGGTACTTAGTTGCTTTTTAAATTGATATTAAAGGTCTGTTCGATTGCTTGCACTAACTTGAACCAAGCAAGCAAAGAACCAATCAACGTACGTTTTTATTGACTGTGCGTTCGTTGATTGGTTCTTTGCTTGCTCGCTTCAAGTTAGTGCAAGCAAACAGACCTTAAGATTTCCAAGGCTTAATTATTTTTAAAAGGAAGGGAAGGGGCGACGTTCTTCAATTCGCCTAGGCGGCGTGCGTTATTTACTATTAAAAATTGTAAAAGAGTTTGAGTAATGTACTGAAAAAGAACTACATAAGTAACTTGTTTCAAGTAACTAAGTTACTTAAACTAACTGTAACTAAGTTACTTACTTCAAAAGTAACTGTCTTATTAAGTAACTAAAGGTATATTAATCAAGTAACTTGTAACTTGTAACTTAGTTACTTTTCGAAAGTAACTTTCCCAGCTCTGGATACTGCGTTAGTTTTGAATCTTCATTTGGCAGGTTTTCGATATACCTTATACCTACTAATAATAATTTTATCTCTAGTGCTTAATTAATATTTAGATTCTTCCTCGCACTTGGAAGCCGATGTCAAGGCGTATCTTTCAAATTAATTTTTTGAAAGTATTTTAATGAAAAATTCCGAGAACCTATCGGTAGCAACTGGCAGCTAACGTATGATGAGTGACAATTAGGTCACCAGCAGATGCGATAAAAACTTTGAATTTTACACGACGTTTTGACAGCTTACATCAAATCTAACATAAACATCTCGGTGTTCCGCTAATGTGTTGATCTTCTTCTATGTTGTCAAAACTACTTACAGACTCAAATCGTGTTGCTTGTTTTGTTGTATGAGCTAAATGAATTTTTCATCGTGCATTACTTTGACGAATAATACATGGTACGTCTAAAACAATGCTGATGTTATTACATACAATCTCTAAATAACTTAGTAGTTTGCAATAAACCTTCCATCAACGTCCGCTTTAATCTAAACAAATTTTTGCCTTTGGATTTATTTAGCAAGAAGCGCATCTTGATTGTACTACACAGCATTATACTATACGTACATGTGGTAATACATCAGTTTACTTACAAATTGAATACATTAATTCAAATAACTGCTGTAAATTGTTCATGCATGAAATGAGAATATAAAATTATTATTCAATACTTTCGAATAAGTAATGAATTGATTCCATAAAAGGGACGGGGATAGATATTATAAGAATAATTGATGCAAATTTAGAGCGAATTTCAATGCACATAGATAATCTTATTAAAGATAGTTATTATCTCAAAGCTAAATGTAATACAGTCCCATTAAACGTGATGATGTATGTATAATAATAATATCGATGATCGATCTAGCGTTTCATAAATGCATCAATCAAATCTTGTTAATAACGCGCAGTCTATCTCTCTGTTATTAAAATACCTTCATGCATTATCTGCTGCAAATGCAAGCGATGTAATTTTATCCTGACAGTGTTTCCAATCATTTTGAACTAATTTTTGTGAGCAGTGTTTTAATGCTTTATTTATAGCAAAATATAGGTATTTGAAATTCCGCTAAAATAAAAAGAAAGGTATACCTACTTCATTTATTATAAAAATGCAATACATTAAGCTTTGAAATTTACAGTCATGAAACCACTTTGATAGCTAACTTTATTAACTTAAAAAAACTAAATAAAGTTCCGTGCTCGCGTATTTCATGAATGATTCCCATAGAAAACCTTATCCAAGTATAAAATTAAGCTTGCATAATATGTACTTAAAAGAGTTTATCGAATTAATTTTTCTGCAAAAACATTCAAGTTATTCCTATCCGGAGAGTCGGTCAAAAATTTGTAGCTTTACACTGTTATTCATATTTCAACCACTCACTCGTATGTCATTTACATTTATGCGCATTCATTAATACACCATTGATTCGACAAAATTAGATGGTAATTTATTCTGACAATAATTGATATTTCTTTGTTTCAAGTACGCATATGTATGTGCCGACCGATAATAATTTATTAATATTATAGGTTTTTAATTGGACTAAAATGTCGATAACGTCCAAATGTGATTGGAAAAAAGTTTGAAATGTACCCTGTGGGAAGTTAAGTTTAGATATAGTAATTACTTTTTGTAGCAGTGCTAATTTTAACGATTCAATTAGGTGTGCGTTACCTTCTGTAATATTTAACTCGATATAGATTATCTTGGTTATTTCGACGCCGAGCTAATTTACCTTTCCAAGATAATCAAACGAAACCTCTGGCATTATTTTGCAAATGTAATATAATACCTTATTAAAACCGAGAACCCAAACCGTACCCGATATTCAATAAAAAATACAATTATATAAGATTTTAAACTTCTTCGGTAGCAAAATATATAGCAGAGATTTAGTATAATTCTCGTCAGTTTGGTATTGTGTCGTCCATCATCCAGAATTGCTTGGGATAAACTGCCTCATTTGCACACAATAAGATGAGATATCGCTAATTAGAGGGTACAGTTATCAGTTAATGATGCGATTTAGTTTTCTTATTACGGTTACCTTGCAGACCGGTCGGTAATAAACCGAAAACCATAAATATTTTTGTATAAAAATTGAATATCTTTAATGTATAATACTCCGTCTACGCGCAATAAACTTCAACTATAAAATGTCATGTACTTGAAGCTTTAAATAATTTTATACTAGATATTGGTTACATACGTCATGGTACTTGAATTTTTGAATACTAAACTCAAATACATTTGGGACTTTCGGTTTACGTATTACAGAAACTGTCATAAGAATTATCTGAAACTAAAGCCTTCACTGTACGCGAAGGAAGAGGGTTTTGATATTGCCATTACATTTAATGCATTATAAGGTAACTAAATAGGTATTATAGGATAAATGAAAGGTAAAGGTGTGCAAAATTCATAAAATTGTACATTTAACACAACACAGATATAGCGAGAACAATTATAACTACACTTAATTCGTAGAGATTACCATCAAATTTCTAGCAAATTACAAAGTCTTCCAAAGGTATTTTCTTGAAACCCTTAGAAATATGCTCGGCATTACTATTAAATGCAAGCAAGAGTTATACAAGTATTTCAAGCCGTTAAATTATTCAACAAGCAACAGAAACTTACAGACTTAATCGCGCTGTATTTAATATAAGAAGAAGAAATTTCTACGTTCCACGTGAAATTCTATGTACAAATATTTATTTCAAATATATTTTATATATACGATACCTGGGTATTCGGTTATCTCGTACGTCGTACCGGTTTGAAATTAATTAAATTGGAATATTTTTCCAATTCCGAAAAAAAAATTGTATACCAATGATTATAAGGAAAATCAATTTCCTGTAGGATACACAAATAAACGAATTTGTTGTAAAATCCATATCGGGTTTGTTTAAAAACACAATGGTATGTAATAGTAGTCGTGTAAATCACAAAATAATTAATTTTTGTTTACTCAATCAAAGTTAAAACAGAAACAAAAGCACAAGGCGAAAATGTATTCGGCAGTTGTTAAGTTTGATGACAGACGTGTATTTTCTCATTTCCCAAAGCGGCTTGAACTTGTTTGAGTGCGGAATAACTTTGGGATCATCTCGGCTCGCATACAATGACAACCGCATATGCTGTTTGTTTATTATAGAGATTATATTTTGTAATTTAAGTTTGAATCATAATGTCTCAGAGTTTAACGAGCGTTAAACAAGAAATGAGCTAGTGAAATAAGTTAGCCGGATGACATCGAGCTTTTTTCCATTTCCACAACTTTGCAATGCATATTTATTGTTGAAGATGCCGGAAGACTCTTTTACTTAACTTTTTTTCACCTGATAAAGCGTAAAATTGTATTTGATAATAGCAGCAATATAAAAGCTAAATCGAATTTTTTCAAAAATTTCATAAAAATTTGCATTGTTTTAAGACTTTTCCTTAACTCTAGTCAAGAAACTTTCAACATGAAAGAAAACTTTTGTTAAAAGTAGCATTTCGGTAAAATAAAAAACACAAAAACTCAGAGTGACTATAACAATGTTGCAGGACAAAGTTTTATTAAAATGCGATTCTTGCTTTATAACCAATGTATGACTCGAGCAATAATACAGTGGATAAATATTTCACTACGTGGGTATTTTCAAAGTGGATTCATCATTAGTATTTCATCTAGCATATTCTTTATTTTACAAATAAGATTCAATTATGTACATACATTGTTATTAGAAAATTGAACCAAGTGTCGACTTATACTTTAATCCTTTTAGTCACCATTTATTTCTATTGGAGAAAAAATTTTGTTATTTAAACCATTGCTTAATTTAAAAAAAAATATTTTGAAAAAAAAGTAATTTTGATGTAGCCAATTGATTACAGGGTGACTGAAAGCGTTAATACGATAGGCATGCCTATGCTAAAAGTTTAAAATACAAAAATTGAAAGACATATATCTTGGCGAAAATAATGAAGAAAGGTTTATGATTTATAATTTTCTAATATTATACAATATTTTTATGATTATTTCAGGATTTCCAAATTTTGGCAAAGGATAAAAATTACATATAAATTAAATAAAAAATAAAATTAGGGAAAAAAAAAGTAAAAATGTAGAGCAACATTATCTTTTTACAGACTCTTAATTCTCATTCAAAATTTTCACCTACTAATTGTTCCATAAACATAATTTTAAAATTTTTATTATTTCCTTTATTTCCTTGATTCGACACCACCTTTCCGAAAAAATTCGCTAGAGTGTCTTGGCATTTTTCAATAATCTAAAACTAAACAATGGACAATATGCAAGAAATTGAAATCTACTTCAAAATCGCATTTATTGATAGTTCAATATATCTAATAATCAGAATATTCGAGTAATTTTTCAAAATTCTGTATTGTTAGCTCGCAAATAATTTATGAAATATTAGAATTTATTTGAAAAATTCACGTGATCGAAAACGGGCGCATCTTACATGTATGCCAATACACCCGCGTAATTTCCCTACTGTTACCATTTAATTTAGATTAGACCCAGTGTAAACAATGCATTAAGAGGATATGTCAGAAATACAACCAATATAAAAATATTTTAGGTTAAATTTGCCGTGTTGTTATGTTGGTAACGGTATTAAAATTTGCATTCATCACCAGTAAAAGTTGAGTAAAAGTCCGCCTTATTTATTAATACGTTTTCGCGCCATAGAATTAAATTTAAATTTAAATATTTTTTTCTGGCTTTATTTGTGCACCGAATTTTAAAAAATTAAGACACATTACATATGTTGATATGTAGAATAGTTAGTTATATGCTAAAATTAAAAATCATGCAAATTATCCATTGGTTCCAATGCAGTTATAGTTGAGCAAGATTGTTCTCTAGCTCATTCAGTAACTTCATATTTAGAAATTCACAAGACAAGTGACCAGAATAAAATCATTAGTAAAAGTTCAAAATAATGTATAGTGCATCATTTTAGAAACTAGTTAAAAAGTAATTTAGATTAGAAGGAGTTTGTAAATGGGGAAAAGAAATAAAACAGATGCAAAAAGTAAAAAATTAGATTTTAATTATTTATGTGCGATCAGATAAAGAAAATTGCTAAATATAACATTAATCAATCAAGAAGTCATCAATTTATGGAAAGTTTGTAAAAGTTGACCTAAGCAATTGCTTAATTTGCTTATGGGTTAATCCGGCACTGATTATGTGAAGAATGAACTATGACAAAAAATTTAGAACAAAGTTTGGAGTAAAGTAAAAAAATTAGAACTTGGACTTGGAATTTTGTTCAATTCAGAACAAAAATTGAACAAAACTAAAGAGGAAATAAACATAACGAATCTGAATTTAAATAAATTCCAAAGAAAATTCCAAGAACAAACGAACAATTTTAAGAAAACCATGGCTGAATTAAGAAAATAAGCAATAACAGAAAAAATAATAAAGATAGAGATAAAGCCATTGCCAAGTAAAGCAGAAAAAAAATATAGGTAACATAAGATTGTTCAGAATTTTGAAAATAGTAGATAATATGTTACGGATAAAGTACATATACCGGTAAATGTACATACAATGTATTTTTGCTCAATAGAATACAATTAGAAATATTTTGTAAAAATTAACAAAAATGAAGAAGTCACTTTTTTGGAGCGAATAACTACAAAATTTTCTAGTTAACTTTGCATTAAATCTATAGAAGTCAATTTGACACAAAATATTGTAAAATGGACATATTTTTAATGTTTATATTACTTTCTGAGAGTAAACTAATTGAATTTTGCAAAAAAAATTGTCAATTATAATAAAATTAGTTCCGTTATTATTGACTCTATTTGTCGTTGCCGATTTAACAAAAAATAAGAGTGGACCTGTGGGAACTCCATTTCTTTGCTATTATGGCAAAATATTTCTTAGGAATATCTGCACATAAATACCAAGTAATGTTTCGAAAAGTATACTGAAATTTGACAAGTTAGTTTTCAAATTTAATTTAAATTAATTATAATTCAAAATACTAACTTTCTATTTCTTTTTTGATATTTCTTTAAACAATCTAAAATATGGAAAAATAAATACTATTTAAGTTTTAAATTAATTTTATAAAACTAATTGAAGTTAAAACCCGCATAATAATTAAATTAATCATTATTTCCGCACGGATTGTTACTGTAGCATTTCGAAAATATTAAGTTATTTTTTTTAAGTATTTTAATATTAATTCGGTTTACAATAAACTGTATTTGTTCGACTCACTTTACCAAGGTACATACCTTACATGTGTATATTTACCGGTAATTGTAAAGATAACGCTGTCTTTTACATTATTCAACACCTTTTACCAACTCCCGTGGAACCTGTACATATTTACCGGTAAATGTATAATATATTTTCCAGTTACGTACTTTTTTCGTAGCAAATACACCAAAATCAAACTTTAAAAATAATAAATATTATTATGTAACATTTTTTCTTAACAAAATTACAGCTTAGAATCGTACTTTCTACAGTAATGACTTGTTAAGCAACTTCGTACAATGTTTTTAGGATTATTTTTACACTCGGTCCTTATAATTTGATTACAAAGCCCATTGTAAAGAAGTATTGTTTGATGTTCTACCTATATGTACACATGTACAGTGGCGGCAATCTAAAATGCCCGGTTGAAAAATTTTAAGTTATTCTTAATTTTTACTTACAAATTTTGTTAACATGGAACTAATTCATATGTTATATAATTGTCTAACTATAAATACATATAAAAATTATTAAATTCAATGATAGATAGTATAAATAACTAACAAAAGACTTCATTATAAAATAAAGCATTGTTTTCAGGTATATTTTTGCGCTCGAATTTGATATAAATTTTATAGTAAAATAATTATTTAGTAGATAATTAATGTAGTCAAGTGTTGATTAATAATATATTGGTTAATAAAAAAATTTATTCATATTTAGTTGAACCTCCATTGGGCCTTTATTACATCTTTTAAACGGCGTGGCATTGATTGTTCTAACCGCTGCAAGTAATCGTCGCTTACGATTATCCCTAACAAATTTTATCGCTTTTTTTCAACTCAGGTATACTTTTAGGACTATTGTCAACTACATGCCTCTTCATAACCGCCCAAAAGTTCTCAATGGGGTTTAAGTCGGGACTTAAGTTAGGTCAATCAATTGTATAGATACCGTTATTAACAAAATAATTCGATACCTGTGTAAAATAAAAAGGAATCAATTTCATATTATTCAATCATTTGTTAGCTAAATGTATTCACAACAATGCCTGATTAATACATTTTGAAAAAAAAAATTATTTACAAAAATATTATGTACCGTTTTCGCGGTATGGCACGGTGCATTATCTTGCTGAAAAAACCATTCTTTGTTTTCAGCATATAAATTTAAAACCGATGGCTCCAAACTGGGTTTTAAAATTTTAATGTATTTTTTTACATTTACAGACCCTTCTATGATATGTAGCTCACCTAAACCACGTTGAGAAAAGCAACCCCATATCATAATTCCAAATCGACCGCGTGTTGTTTTTATGGTGCATTTATCTGATAGGCGCTCGGTTTGAAATCGCCGCACATATTGCTTTCCATCTGACCCATGGAGTAAAAATTTTGACTCATCTGAGAAGATGACCCTTTTCCAATCACATACCGACCAATTTTGATATTTTTTGTCAAATTGTAACCGTCTTTGTTTCGATTTTTTTGAAAAACGCGGTTTCTTGACAGCAGCCTAAGCGCGTAATCTGAATTCAGCTAAACGATTACGTAAAATTTTTTTGCTAATATTTACGCCAAGGTCATCTTTTAACTGTTTTTTTAATTGTCTTCGAGATTTGAAGCGATCTTTCAATGCCATTTTGCAAAGCTTACGATTTTGTGATTTGGTTGTTTTTCTTTTCGAATTCCCTCTGTCAAGTGGTTTTGTACTGCCCTAATGGCATATTTAAAAAAAAATCTACTTACAGTATGTCTGTCATACCCAACTTTCTCACTAATATAGGTAAAACTCCTATTTTCACCATGCAAAACTAAAATTTTCTGTTTTTCAGTTTCTGTTAAATTCTTTCTATCTACGATTTTTTTTATATTTCTAAGATTTATTAAACTAAACTGATGCATTTTGTACACAAAATGGTTAAAAAGGGTTACCTCATAATAGTGTATGTCATTGTATTTTTCAAAAAATTACCACCCTTAAAATTAAGCCGATTGTAACAGGTATATTGCAAATAAAATGCACCGGGCATTTTAGATTGCCGCCACTGTATATAACTTTTTATTTGATTTGACTTTTTAAATTTAAATTTAAACCGCCTTATGGCTTACCGACAGAGGGGGTTTGAGCTGAATATAATAAGTTAGGCTATCCAGATATTAAGTTTAGTTTTTCTGTATTTAGTTTTTAATTGTTGTTATGTTATTTATCTATAATATCTATAGATGATATCTTCAAATTTACATTAAATTTATGTTAGCACAAGGTTTAATTTTTGAAAAAAAAAACCAATGCTGAAAAACAGTAATTCCTGTTTAAAAACTGTTAAAGATTAGTTCCAAATTTTACGAGCTCATTATAGCATGTAAGTGAGTTATAAGGTATAACGCAATTATTGGATAATTTAAAAATATAAACACGTGACTACGTATTTATTGTGTAGCTAGAATAAAAATCCTCTATACAGACATATTTAGTTGTTCAATTTTCCGGGTATTAAAAGTTTAAAATAATGTTTGTCATTATAATAAATTGTAGTGAAAACTTTTGAGTTTCATTCGCTATAAGTATTTCCAATCTATTTTATAAGTAACTTCTCTTTCAGCCCAGACGATCTATTCTTTTTTGTTTTGCTGTAAGAATATAGTAATATTATATAACTGTGATGATATAAAATCGTCAAATTCTCAAATTACATCAATAAATGCAGAGTAGAGCTGGGTTTTTATCTTTTATCGGAAAACGTCAAGAAATCTACTCGAAGGTAATGCTACCTACGTTATTATGTCAGCTGTAAATTTATTCTAAAAATCAAATCTCAAGAAAACCAGATTGTAAAAAAATACAATATATTATATTAAATTATTAATATGTCTGTTTCAAATATTTATTTTTAGTAAAAAAAAACACTTGTTTTATCATGTTTATAATTATTATATTTAGTACATATATCATCGTTTACGTATGAGTAATTTTAAATTGCACAGCCCAGGGCTAGTTTACAAAATAAAACACGTCAATAACTGACGTGTACATAGATTTATCAAAAACTAAGAAGTTGATAATTACGAATACTTATTAGATATTATTTAAGATTACTTTTGTTTATTTGAAATTATTATACCCGATTACACCACACTCAAAACTTAAGTTCGAATTTGATTGTTTAGAAACGTCAAATTCTAACTTCAAAATCTCAGATTATTAATACACTGCACCGCACTGATATGCTTAATTAAGTAGATACTAATAACATTTTTAAGTAAAAAAAATTAAAAAGTAGAATTCTGGACTGTTTTAATACTCAATAACAAACTGCCGAGGTCAGAAGGTGGATTTACGATGAAATCAGTATCAATCAATATTTAGTGGTTCCCTAAGCTTGGTTAAGATAAAAAACAGCACACTAGGGTTATCTTCGCCAACTGCAACAAGTCAAGCGCAAATTTTTTTAATAGTATTTTACTTTATATGTTGTTTGTATTTTAGTCATTATTTTTTGTATTGCAGTGAAATTAAATTATATTATTCATATTAATCGTCTTTTCACAATTTTTAATATATGAAATGTCGGGCCTTATTATATATCAATTTTATATTATTATTTCATTTGATATTTGATTATCATCAAAAACAAATTAGCCCGAATAATAAATTTTTTCAGTAGCCGTTAAAGCTATCAGATTTGCAGTAAAAGGAAAATAATTCCTCTCGACAAAAGAAACTTTTGAGTAAAAAAATGATAAACCTTATTGTTAATAAACGCATTTAAGAGCCGCCATAAAGATAATGGTAATTAAAACTTTTTTTCTATTTATCTTGTCAATTTATTGTCTCTTCGTTGGGCCACACTGACGTTTTCATAAATATTTATGATCTTTATTATGCAAAATGTTTAACAACTGACATTTAATAGCCTTCTAACCCCATATATGAATTTCACCGCAACAATCCCGGCATATAAAAAAACCGACGTAACGTGTTAATCTTTTTGGTCATCCATCATCATTTGTTATATTAAACACCCTAGGTGTTGGCTTTCACATGCTGAGATAGTTTAATACATTTTGTAGCAAAAGTATTAAAATTATACCAACTTTTGTTCAAGTGTTCAATACCCGGCACGATTTTCTCACTTGGTAGCTTTTTTTTTATTTTTTATTCTTCAAGAAATGTAAAATTTGATAATTTGTGTTTGTGGCACATCGTCTTCGTCAAAATCGAGTAGTACTTCATTAACCTACACAATAAGTGCAGAAAAACTTCAACAAAGACCGTCCCTTTATAGCATGTTTAAGATCGTAAATTTCATTTTCAACGTCGCGTCGGGCAGGGGAGTTTATCATATCTGCAGCGAACGCGACACGCTTCTCGCAATTGTATTTTTACAAAGCACAACAGCATATGCCAAGATTAAGTTATTATAATCACGAAATATTACTCCAGGCTTCACTATTATTAAAGTTAATTAATGTATTACTAATGTAGGTATGGCTTTAATAATTATTCTATTAAGCAAATTTACTTTATCTCGCCTAATTTTAATTTAGTCTCACTCTTTCGTTTCATTAATAAAACAAGCCCGTGTAAAGTTCTTAATTGATGATTATTACGCGGATGATTCTCCATGCATAAATCAAACAAATTGTATAATAATTAAAAAAAAAAATTGTAATTATAAATAAAATAATATAAGAGAATATTATATCCGGACCATCCGGACATAATTACAGTTGGGGACCTCACTATGCGTTTTCCGCATCTTTTCTTCAACTAATCCTTCTTATATTAGAGAATTATTGTGTCAAATTTTAAGACATATGTTATTTGATAAGGCTTACAGAAATTAATTACCCTTTCATGTAACATTATTAAGTATCATATGACTAACTAAATCTACCAGTAAATTAAAAATAATTGTCAACGTTATTAATGAACTCTTTTCGGTGGAAGTTAGCAATTAATTTTTTCTAATCGAATAAATATAATGGTTTTATAGTGTAGAAATAAAGAGTAAAGTAAGATGGACTACTTTTATCTTTCTAGTAATTACTTTAATTTATTATTGTTTAAGTGTTCAACTTGTTGGTGGTTTACAACTAATAAAATACCTAATCCAGTTCAACCGTTCCCGTACAGGTTATAATATACTAACTGGGATAATTAAAAAAAGTAGGTAATTGGAAATGTAACAATAATTGTTACGTTTTCGGTTGGATAATTGACATTTTGAGGTTAAATAAACTCGAGCCATGAAACTATAAAATAATTAATTACTCAATGGAAAGGAAAGATATGGAATATATTTATTACTCCAGCGAGCGTAAAGCACCAATTTCCATTTATGCCGTGGGCCGAAAACTATTGCTTTACGCCCTAGGTACAAAAATAACTATTTGTTGTCATTAATTATTTGTACATTGATTTTAATCTACTGCCCCTGCTGGGCATTTTATCAATCAATCCAAGTATTGTACTATAAGAAAAGTAGATTAACTTGAAATAAAATTTTAATTTAAAATTTAATCAATTAATAACCGTCGTATGTTTAAAAATTTTGGAATATTTCCAAAATTAAAATTGTTGACCCTATTTTATTAGAATAAAGTAATAAATAGAAAAAAAATCACAAACATGAAAAATCAAATTTAAAACTGAAAAAGATTATTTTAAGTGAAATTACATTGTGAAACCAAATTACATCAAAATGCAAAATCCATTTAAAGGATAAAAGACTTATTTCAACGCTACATTATTGAGTTAAATAATTTAATTCGTCAAGTTTAGTTGAATGACGGATTTGTAATATTAATAACCTAATAAAAATAACTTTTAGGCTACATTAATTAAATTTTAAATTATTGAATTGTTTCGAAAGGGTTGCATTTATTTTAAAAATAAAAAGCTATATAATTTAAACTTATATAAAGTAATGAATGTTTGGTAAAAGCTTTGGTTGAATTTTGTTTGTTGATCGACAGCGTTGACTTGTTAACTGCCTTTCCACTTAGACCAATAGAGAGGGGAAAGTCGAGAGTTTGGAGAAATTACGATATGTTGTGATCCCTCCATTAGAGTTTTCCTAAACCCCTAATCGATGTCTTGGAAATATTAAGGGTGTATCACTATGAACGAGTATGCTTTCTTGTTTTCATTATCATTGCAATGAATACAAAGCTTGTAGATGGAATCTAGCTTTAGTGCCTTCCAGATCTGCAATTCAAACTAACATTTTACTTTTTACATTTTATTTGATGTTGATGGAATTTATTCCAATTGAAATGACTGGGTTTTCTCATCATACTTCAATTAACAATTAAGTAAGTATTAAGTTATTGTCAATAATTGCGTCACGCTCTATGGCATTGTGAATATCGATCTGAATCAAACTCCCATTTAAAGTAAAATTCCACAAAATTAAACCCCAAAATGGATAATTCAGTGTCTACGTGAAAATCACATGACACGTGCCACCGAGAGGCAGTAATTCCTAATTCGACATTCGGTATGGCATAGTGATTGATACCTGTGACTTAAAATAATCTTTATCATCCATTTTATTCCAATAATTCCAATTATTTGAACAAGGCTCCAAAGCTCGCGTGGCAATTATTCTCGATGATATCTTCCAAACCAACTTTTGTAGGATGCAAAACAATCAACTTAAAAATATTCCCAACTTGTGGATATCGGGCATCAGACAACGACTGCATAGCCATAGAATTCTGGTTAAACTCTGGATTCACAATTGAAAATAGTAACCTTGATGATTTGAAATTAGTACCCTGAGCATATTAATTGTTTTACATGCTGGTTGTACTTATGAAAAATAACGACTATAATCAAAAGTCTAATATAGATTTGTAAGCTATAGAAACAGCAACGAAAAATCACACTGTTAATTGTATTCCTTAGTAAGTCATTTTGGCTTTGGCTAAATTGACCACCTGATCTTTCTGCAGATGAACCGGGTATATCAGGGTCAGTAAAAAGTTAAAGGCCAGTTTCATAATAAATATCAAAGAAAGTTTTAATTTTAAATCCAGCTTTAAGACCAAACAGATGATTTTTATTAGTCTATTTTGTCTTCAAGCTGGCTTTAAAATTAAAGCTAAAGCATTAGCTGAATAAGGGCCAGTTTCATAATTAATATTAAGGAGAGCTTTAATTTTAAAGCCAGTTTTAAAACAAAACAGACCAATAAAAATCATAAGGTTGGTCTTAAAGCTGGCTTTAAAATTAAAGCTTTCTTTAATATTTATTATGAAACTGGCTCTAAGTTTATTAAGTAGTTAGCGCCCGTCTTCTAACAAATCAAGCAAATCAAACCAAGTATTAACAAATTAACAAGACATTCTATTAAATTGAATCAAAATTTTTTACACTAAATCGGACATTTTGACAGAATCGCGGTGGTTTATTAGGTTACATTTCATGTGATTGTTAAACAAGATGTTAATCTCTTAGAGCGATAAACAGAAAATTTACATTCACGAAAGAACGAGAGGTAAACCACAGGCAAAAATTTTGTACACACTAAACTTCGCCCTACTTCGAACTATCCGGAACTACCTCTAATTTTCCCCAACCTTTAATTTTCGTTTTTGAAATTGTTCTTTTAGTTTTTTCCTTATTTTTTATGCTAAAAGTTTATTTTTACTTCTATACTAAGGGCCAGTATTTCGGTGGGCAGTTAAGCTATAGCTTAGCTAATCTCAAGTTTAAGCGAAAGTTTTTGCATTTTTTGAGTATTTTTTTGTATTTTTTGAGTAAGCGATAGCTTAGTTAAGATAGTTATGCTATCGCTTAACGTTAAACAGAACTGAAATACTCAAAAAATGCAAAAACTTTCACTTAAACTTGAGATTAGCTAAGCTATAGCTTAACTGTCCACTGAAATACTGGCCCTTAGACTTCTCTGAGTTATCTCTGAGAATATATAGAGTTTTACTACCTAAACCACATAACATAAAATGTTATAAAACTTAAAATTCATTCATTCAGTCACTACAATGTTTATAGTGTAAAGCATGAAAAGTAACTACAATAATTTTTAAATGGATTTTCCGAAAAATGATAGCACCTACTTAAATTTTCCAATTTAATTTCATTATAAATCCTATTTGAGAAAGACAAATCTTAAAAAAATTAATTTTCATGTATATCTTAACGTTCAATAGAGATTCAAGAGAACGTACAATACAACCGATAACTTGCCCATCTGCATTGGTCACAAATTTTATTTTATTTTTAAAATATAATATTATATTATTTTTAAATATATTATAACTTTTATTTTTATATTAATAATAATTGAATTTAAAAAACGAGCAGCCTACCGGAATGGAAATTAGGGACAGGTAGTCAATCACACAACACCAAATAGTCACCAAACACGCTTGAAAATGCAAGCGTTGCTTGCGAAACATATGTTGCGTTAAATAAAGACATTTTCCGGAATTTAATTTGGTGTTGTGTGATTGACTACCTGTCCCTTAATAATAATTAATATTCCAATTTACAAATTAAAATATTTCGTTTTTATCTCAAAATTTCCAATTATTCAAAATAATCCAAAAATAAATTATCAATTTTATTCAAAATCTATTTGAATAATTCTACACTCAAATAAACGTATTACTTACTCAAAAATAATTACTTTTTATTGTCATAATTGTAAAATTCAAAACAAAATCGCGAAATAAATTTTTACCTATTAGGTAGCCATCTACCCGGTTTCTAACGTTAGTTAACGAATTTACGACAAAACCAAAATTTTGCAATATATTTAATAAAAAAAAAACAAATTTACGAAAATATTTAAATTATCCAATAAAAAATTTTGTTTCTAAATTATCTGCATAAGTCTATGTTACTTTAATGTAATTTCGTTAATTTAATGTTGGAATTGAATTGAATTAATTATTGTTGTATAATTAAAACAACAATGTGCGAATTAGCCGATATTCACGATTTGTTATTGAAAATATCAACTTTGGTTTGTTTTGTTTTATTTACAATATGCTCCGCACCAAAGGTCTCACTAGTACTTAGTTTTATCAGTTATGTTGTATGATTAAACTATAGATTAAATTTTGAATTAGTTTTCTAAAATCGGGATTATTCTGCACGAATCTAACTTTTGTATTCATTAATTTAATTTAACTTACATAAAAATTATAAAAGTTTTGGTCTAATGCACTTTAAAATTAATTTTAAAAAATTATTGGTTTTAAAAAATTTGTAAAAATTGTTTAATTGATTTAATTTAATAAATTATTTCTTTATTTAATTTATTTCCTTAGACGGTTAGTGGATGTTAATTATGAGCACCATTAACTGCTAACTCTAACGTAGTCTGTGCAAATCTACAATCTAGTGACATAGCTAAGTAACTAAGTAAGCATAGTAAAGTAACATAGCTTTATTGAGATGAACAGGATGGTTAAATGTAAATACCTACACAGAGTCATACCGACATTACAAAATTAACATTTTATACATTTAATTTCATATATTTATTAGCTTAAATATGAATATGTTTTAAAATTCATCGGTTTAATAATATCTATTTGCAATTTTACAGTAGTAAGTACCAATTAACCTAAACTAAAATTCAAAAAATATAGTTGTTTTTAAAAAAAAGGTCTCGATGTTAAATAATATTAATTTGATTTAACACGAAAACCAGTTGCTTTAACAAATACTACTTTACGATGTAGTAATAAAAGCTTTGTTGTAGCACCAAAAAACTCTCTTGAGACTGCAGTGGCTAAAATGGTTGTTGTCACGGCAACAAATCTTTTTTCAGCGTGTACCTATTTGTCAAAACAAATTTGGGACAAAATGTTCCGTTTGGTTGTGCATCTTTTATAAATTTATAATCAATAGTTTAACATGAAATCCAAATAAAGATACAAGAAAATCTTGGTATTTAATTTATCACCTGCAGTATAATGCATGAATTTCCTTTGAACAAATGTTCTAAATATTTGAATAAACTTAGCCAATAACGAAATATTTCAATGACTGTAGCCGAGATAATACCAGATGAGAAAATCTTGAAAAGAGAAAAACATACATCAGCAACACCGATCAAGTCGTTTCGACGAAGTCAAGAATTTGCATCAAAAGAAAGCTATACATACATATATCAGGTATTGTGATTAACACATACTCGAAGTAAATTATCCGCGAACAGAATATGTTCGGAACTTCTACATTCTCTTGGATCAAAGAATACCGAGATGTATGACTGCGTCAACTGAAGAAAAGCGGCAAAAAAATTTGGAATTATTCCAATGCATACCGTATATACCTCTTTCACAAACCTATTTAATGAATACTCGAGCATCTGTGCAAAATTTGAAAATGTAACAATATTATACACTAACAATATAATATTAAGTATATGAAAATGATCTAGATGTAATTTTTATTATAAAAAATATAGCTTTTATTTTAGTTACCCGCATATTAAGTTAATTTAAAGTAAACTTAAGTAATAAAATTACATGCCATAACTCTTGTGAAAGAAGACAAAAAAGTTAATAACTTTACTCAGGTAATAATAATCTTTTATAAAAAGTTATTCGAATAAAAAGCAACTTTAAAATTGAAACAAAACGAACCGGGAACTGAATGATTGCCACTATTTTTCATGAGATACGCGCGTTGTACGTATGATAAATGCAGCTACACTCAATTATAAAGTCAGAATGCGGAGGAGCTCATTGCGGTAGCCGTATGTGAATGATGGCAGAGGTTAGCTGGTAAATGAAGCGCGAAACTAAGAACAGTTGTGGCAGCTGTCGCAAGAAGATCCTCGTTGAAGGGGGCAAAAAGTGGTTAGATGGGATCGAGCAAGAATCTTGACGACTAGACATTCACATTTCATTCTCTAAGGAACAATGTATAGGTACTTCTTTCAAACACGTCAATCCTTTTGTAGTATGTTCGATTTTTACCGATGATATGATTTGTTCCACTTGTTGACTTTTCAAGTTAACAGAAATATTATAAGTCGATGCGGTGTCATAATAATGAACGGTTTTGATTTGAAATTTTTTTTAGCTAAAATATTTAAAGCGAATCTTGAAATAATGCATACCAAAAACATACGATATATACTTAGCATATAAACACGTCGGATTGTGATGCGAACTATGTTAAATATAAAATGAAAGTTATAAATAATTCATGAATGTGACAATACCGTGTTTCATTTTTATTTTCAGTAACATCCAGCGTATATTACTTAGATATTCATGTTTTCACTTAGCAAAATTTAGTTTAGCCTAAATATTGCATTAGCCAAAAAGTAATTTGGAAGAGAGGAGCAAAACGTGTAAATATTTCAAAAAATTGCAAAATAATTATATTGCTTGAAAGTAAATTTGATTTAGAAGGGATTTTTTCATAAGCAATCTGTTTTAGGATATCAAATATCAAAATAGGACGACGAGGACTACCTAGTAGTTTGCTACTGTCCAAGAAAATTGAACCACGCTTACTCCGGGGAAATCATATAAGTAATATCGCACTTTAAAAAGATATTACAGACCTCTCAGGCTTCTTTTATTATATTTCAAAAAGTATATAGACGCCGTTATACGTATAATATGTATAAATATGTAAGATAAATGTTTAGCGCTTAAAAATTTAATAAATAAATCTGTTTAGTTCTTGCGGGTTTTATTTTTAATCAAGTCAGATAAGAATTATTAAAAATGATATTAAATTAATAAAAGTTAGCGGAATTGCAATTCGTAATAAAAAAATTAATTATGAAATTTTTATTTTTCTGGAAAACAGCTGTAAAAAGTATAAATTTTTTATGACTGAACTGAAAAATGACCATCATTTGTTACACAAACTACTTTTATCACTGTGATGAAGTGATCGTTGAGTAACTCTGCCACAACCCTCATATTAATAACAAGCTTTACTTGCACTTTAATACTAATTTTATCGTCATCGAAGTATCAATCAAAACGCTGAAAAAAATAACGAGGTGTTCTAATGTTATTCATATGTAAACCAAGAGCGCTAAACGAAGTACTACATGGCAGGTTCTCAAAATTTAATAGCATATGTTTTATAACTATAAATTAAATAAATGTGCTGAGGATATATAAATAAAGCAATCGCAGCAATAAACCATTTATCTCAATTAATTTTATTTTACAAAATTTTAAAATTTAACCCATTAAGCTATAAATCCCAAAAAATATAGTCATAATAATTATCGTTTTTTTTTCTCTTCCACATGATGATTTAAAAAATTGTTGGGTTGCAGCATTTCACTATGTCACAGGAATTATAACATCATAATATAATATTATTATTTTAACAAAAATTGATTTATTTAATTGAAAATAATAAATCTTGATTTTGAATGTAATTATCGTAACAGATCGATTGCTGGTACATTTTATTGTAGACAGTATTTTCAATAGTCGTTATTAAAGGTAATAAGTAACCACCTATAAGTATTGACAGGTCCATAAATTTCTCCCCATGTTACGTAATTAGAACTTTTATCTAAAAGCTTTACGAGGTTGAAAATAAAATACTGCAAGCACTTGAAAGCTTTTAAATAAATATAATGTTGATAAGTAGTTGCCAATGCCTGTCTAAATATTAAACATGTCAATGCCACAAGGCTAAACCCTCTGACACTAGTATTAGACCACATTTGAATATGAATGAGAACGCGGAGCTGTGATTAATGCCGCGCTTTTGTTTAAGGTGTGGGGTATACATGTCCCACAGTCGGGTTACATATCGCGTCTTATTTACACTTTTATTCAGCATGTGTATACTTTTTTCACTTTTTGTATTCAGAAATACAACATAAAGGATCACGTTTCAACGAAAATGCTTTTTAAGGTAGGGTTGTATCGTGCAATAGAAATACCCGTAAAGACTCCAATATTAGCTACAAGTACAAATTTTTTTTAATAAAATATTTTAGTTTATTATTTCATTCAGTGCTTTATATATAACATTATAATAAAAAATTATAATTGTTATGAATAAATAGCATCGAAGCGGAATTTCCTCATTGGATGCACAAAGTGATCCTAAACTCTTTTCCCGTTTTTCCCTTGAGACACCGATTAGAAAACGACCGAATCAAGGGCTCAAGCCCAGATTATGAGAAATCATAATGATCTTTTATTGATTTATATTTATTGTTTTAAGGTTGCAACTTGCGTCGCTTCCGAACTGGCCATGTAACACGCAATTCCCAAGTAACTTGGAGCCATTTTTAAATTACATTTTATAGCATGAAGGTAATTTATTTCAGGGTAGTTTTAGGTAAATTTACAACTTGTAGTTTGGTTATCCAAAGGTCATATGAATATATTTTCGGTCATCATAAAAACAAAAAGAAATAAATATTCGCATTATATAACTAATTATAAAAATCTTAAATTGGTAAATGCTGTATATAAAACGTAATACTTTTTTCATTATAAAATTTTTCTTTCAATAATAGCTATCGTTACTCTTACAAAAAGCTATTTGCATAAAAACGCTCAATTTTAGAGAAGTATCATACGAATCCTATATTATTTAAGTTTATCGTCGTATAGGACCATTGAAATTTATATCAGCGTGAGGTTGAAGTGTCAACACGAAAAAGCTTCAAGAAGTTTGTGAAAAATATTGCAATATCAACGAAAATTTTCAAAACGTCCGGCAATGACTTTCAATTTTTCATCTCTACTTTCTTTTGCTTTATCTAATTTCATCCGATAAAGTGAAAAGTCACGTGCTGTTTAGAAGAATGTAGGGGAGTATATGTGCATGTGCATGTTTCAAATAATGCAGTAATGGCCAGGGTTGCATTATTCGGTAGGTACGCGTTTTGGTTGCACAGCGGTTTTATAGCTATTTTTGATTATTAAAACTAGCGAAAATTTAATACTATATCAGGACTGATAGTAAAGGGAGAATAATTTTAAATAAATTTTATTTTATTAAAATTAATTGTTTAACCTAACGTTAAAACGAATATCTTAAATCCAAAATTGCCTATATACGATTCTTGAATTTAATTTTGTTAATTATAAATTATTATAATAATAAATAAAATCAAGAATCACCGTTTCGAGAATATATTATTGTCTTCTTCAGAGATACATAACAGCTTGGAGTTTATATTTTCAAAATTGGATAGACAAAGCAGTGGCTGAAAAGTCAGTTGAGTTTTACAGAAAACGCTGATTTTGATGAGGCAACAACAGCATTAGCGGTATACGATTCTAACAATTCCGTAAACTTAAAAAAAGGGCACAAAAGCTCTGTGAAATCTAAAATAGTATGACACATTGATCCTATGTTGGGTTTTTCCAGTCATACTGTGATGGTTTATCATTGTTTCTTCCGTTTCCGCTCTTCCATTGCTTTCCTGTTTCCTTCGGTATTAATTTTATTAGCTTAATAGTGTAGTTTGTGCCTTATAATTTGCATGTGTGTTATTTACATCTTTATGATGTTAAACTCTCACTCTTGTTATCGTGTTTGCAATTTATGGTTCATAGTTTTTCCCATTTAAGTTATCATACACTGAAACATAATTGTAGTAAAATCTTTTGCAATTATTAATATTAATAAATATTTTTTTATTATTATTTTCTAATTAATTATTTATTAAAAAATAAATTATCAAGCAATGTTATTTTTAAGAGTCCAAGTTTCGCTTAGATGATTTTCTTGAAAATTAATTTCCTCCTTGTGGGGATGAAGAGGGTCGGATTGTGGTAGTACTTCGACTCGTTGGTTCTCTTTTAAATCGAGAAGTGAGTGTTGGGTAAGTTATGGGTAATGAATTTGTTTTAATTTCATGTTTCCTGTTCTGATTTTTCAATAATAAATGGATACATAATAATTGTGCTTTGAATTTGGAGATGAAAAAACGTACTAGATTGATCGTTATAATATGTTATTAGCTGAAATTCACTTGATTTTCCGTAATAAATTTCCAATTTGTTCAAGTTGGTAATAAAAAGTTTTCCGGAAAATTATAAGAGTGTAAGTAGCTTGAACTGAAATAGTTACACTACGATTTCTCGATTTGTTATCAGTTCTGAGCAGCGTTGAACTGTTCATTGGATATTCATTTAGATTTTCTTTTTCTTCAGGTTCTATCCGTTCCCATCCTGGCTATTTAAGCCAAGATGACTTACTAAAGAATTTAATTACTGAGGTGGTTTCCCGTTGCCTTCTCCATAGCCTAAAGGTAAATAAATTGAATAAAGATCTTTCTTGAGCGTTTCGACCTCACCAGTGTAATTGACACAATTAGAATTTGAACCGTGGTTACTCGATTTTCAGTCGGCCGGTGTAAACTTTAAGCCATAACTACTGGTAGGTATCATTTGGATAGTATTGCTGATACAGCTGCTTATGCAGATGATACTGCTGATACCGAAGCCGATGATCCTAACTAATGATGATACTGCAGGATTCATTTAGATACACAGAGCATTTGAGCTGGTATCTCATCATTGGCTTCTTCAGTAGGTTTTTCTGTCTTTAATTATCATGAAGTAACGAGGATTGCAGAATATTGAAATTTCAGTCTTGAACTACAAATTTTACAAACGTAAAGATTTTTTAAATTTGATTTTAGTTTTATTACATTATTTTAGAAGTCAGTGTAGCCACCTATTTACCTATTTAGTGTCGTTGATCATTATCATAGTAGATAATTAGTTTAAATTATATTTAAATTATAGTAAAAATATATTTTATCGGAAAACATAAGGAAAGCGATGCTTTCCGAGTGTCCACCCGGCAGCCAAAACGAAGCATTCCTAGTCAGCTCACAAATCGACTAATAATGTAAAATCGACCATTAATGTGTTTTTATTAATGGTCAATTCTGTTACTTCTGCAAGTCAATTCATTTATATTATAAAAAAATTCTATTATAAAAATTTGTGCGACGTGGGATTCGAACTGGCGATCGCCAAACGATTTAATTATGATTCAATCGCTTATTGCACTTCGCCATAGAGGATTTCTCTAATGACATTGTTTTAATTTGTCTTATCTGTCACAATTTGTAATTTAAACAATATTTTTTTATATTTGATATAATTGATAATTTTAAGTTTTCCGATAAAACAGTATACTCACCTCGCCTAGAAATATGATCCGCTACTGGGCTTACAGCTTTAAAAAGTGAGAGTGAAAAATATAGCTGCGCGCCCAGTAACGGATCATTTTCTATGCTTGGCCAGTAATATACTATTTTTGATTGGAGGTAATATGCTGAGATTATCGGAATTTAATATTTTTAAATAAATTAAATTACAATAAAGCTAAAACCAAATCACATATAATTTTTTAGATCATACTGTACCTGTGATAGGTTGAATAACAAATCAACATCGAGTTTTATCTTTATTTAAAATTTAATTTTATTTAGTTTTTTTAGTATTTAGTCAGTACGTTTATCAGATTTCAATTTGACATATACTGCGTTTCGCACCTCTAATTATAATATATCAAATAAACATAATAAAATAAAGTAAGGCATTATTATTATAAATGAATGTTGAATGTTTCAGAACTGCAGTAGATATTTTTTATAATATGGAGTAAATAACTTCAATAACACATGAATATATTGTGAAAGCTCACTTATCTAATCAAATGATATTTTGACAGAAGATATGCAAAATTTTAAATTGTGTTAATAAAATAAATCAAAACATCACGTGTACGAATTCGATATCTGCGACAGTGTATGCTAATTTTAATGAATAATGTGATATGCCGTGGATAAAATTTTTCAATTTACTGAAGTATTGCTTTTTCATCAAACTCAGCGAGGATGAGGGAGAATATGGAATTATGGATAAATATAAAATAGGTACATTTTACTGTGTCCAAAATGTTTTTTTTAAATATATTTACCACTATCAAGTTTTTGTATAATATTTGTTCATTAAAATATATTATTTAATATGGGTTTAAAACAGGAAACTTATTATAAGAAAATCAAATACCTGGATACCTGTGCTGGAATATTTCTCTGAGTCTCACCTGCAACCAAAAAATAAATTTAGTATTTTTAATTATTTAATATTATAATTTAATTTAAGAAATGCCATCGGAACATTAGTTATAAGGAATTTTAATAATGTAGCATAAAACATTTACCGGTTCAATTACAAGTATACTTAATTTTTACTTCATTCCATAATTATTGTTATAAATCAGAAAACAGCTGCAAAATATCAGAATAAAATTACCTACAATAGTAACAAATTAAGTTGAACATGTCGAACGAACTCAAAAAATGACACGAAATAACGGACTTTACACGAAGTTTCTACAACTAAAACAAACAAGAGAAAATAAATTTAATTTTGACGTGATTGGATTTTTCGAAGCATTTTAAATCTCATTGATAAAATCAATTTGCTCTACTCGAAATTTAAATTTAAAAATGCAAAAAAGCCTTTACATACATCCTCTTTAAACTAAGTTACTTTTGTTCTATATTCTACTTTTCTAGAAAATTTAATAACAAAAATATATATTTTACACAAATTGCCATTATTAAAGTTACAAAATAACACAGAAAATTTCAGATGTGTATTATCAGTTCTTCCAATTTTGTTAAAAATATTTTTCTTTGTGTCTATCCTATCTACTTTTACGTAATATTCTTTTGTAGCATATAATAATTTGAAGAAGTTAATCCCTATCAATATGTTTGTGGAATTGCTGCAACTCGTGATAATTGAGATTTGCTAACAACAAAAAAGGTTTTTAAAACCGACGACAAAATTCAATTGACTACTCACTGAATCATAATTGCAAACGCGACAACTTAATACGGGTCTTTGCTTCATATAAGCTTTTTAAAGCTTTTAAACAAACTGTTTAAATAAAATAAAGCAAAGCAAATTTAATAATAAAAAGTTGAAGCAGTAACTAACGACAGCATTTATAAATCCGTTCAGCCAGTAAACATAGACGAACCTTAACATAAAGTTAAATCAATTTTACGAAATATACAAAAGTAAATTTAACGTCAATTGTAATTTAATAAAGAATAAAATAACTTAATTAAAATTGAAAATTTAAATTTGCGTTATACATAGTCAAAGTTAAGTAGTACTGCCAGCAGTTAGTGCTTAGATAAGCGATCGTTGTGGATTGTTAAAAAAACTTTCGACTTTGTCATTTAAATAATATATTATATTAATATTGTTAATTATCATAAATTCCGTTTTTTATTTAAGTCAGTTCTTATTTAAAGTTTCCGTGTAGATTTCCTCTTCAACAGCTTCAGCATATTTTATTGTATTTATCGTCATGCAAATGCAAAAAGGAATTCTAGGTGTATTTAATTATAATTCAACGATCAATCCAATTGAGTTGATTAATTAGATGCTTTTGATGAAGTTTTTTTTAATTAAAATTTTAAGTACCTATTTGAATGCTAAAAATTTAAATTTTTTAAAAAGATCTTCAAAATCAGCAAATTGTGCAGCTCAAAATAGTTATTTGCCGATTTCAATTACATAAAATTAGCCAGTGTGAAATTATAAGAAAATATTACTAAAATTTCTGAGGAATTTTCAATCTGAGCAATTTTTTTAATATTTCACCGTAAAGAAATGTAGACTTTTCGTAAGTTACTATCGAAGAAATTCTAGCTTTTTCTATGAAAAATTCGGAAATTACAAAGATTGTAAATTAATTTTCTTTTTAGTTTTGCTCAAAATTTTGTTGACAAATACTTTGGCAATATAAGACAAAGCAAACGACAAATCCACGACTCGACTGGACTGTGTAAGCAAGAAGTTGTCGAGCAATAAATTTTATATCTTATTTAGTCTTAAATAAAGTTTAGCAAAAGTTACAAGAAACCGCTCTAATTATAAAATCAATTAATCAAGTTTTAATTTTGTACAAAATAAAATTTTAATTTTCCAGTCTGCTTTCTGCGTAAACATAATTTAAAATTTGAATTGCTCGTTACTGCTACTGCATTTATTTAATAAGATTGATTTAGATAAATGTTGCTTATAAAATCAATTTACTATTTAATTGTTACTAAAATCTGACAATTTATTATTAAACACATTAAATGATAACAAAATAATAGGAGAATTTAAAATTAATGAAAATGATAAAAGAAAATAGCAAAAGCCATATAACAATAATTTAGAAAAAATATGTTACCTAAACATGTCAACAATAACCATTATCGAAACAACCTTGCGTAAATTGCAGCTTCTCGTAATGACTTTGGTGTTTCCGTATTCCCTGTTCTCCTTTAAACAAACACTTGCAACAAAACGAAATACAAGAGAACCAGAAATTCATGCAGTTCATTTTGTTTTTCCATTTTAACTGTAGGTAATTTTACTTACTAATATTTATTTTTACAAATTAGGACACGCAATTAAAATTAATAACATAACATTTAGAGGTTGCGTGTAATTAAAATTATGTAGTTGTTAATGGAGGACATTCAATAATCACACGATAAATTTTGCTAATTAGTACAAAAGGTAACAGCGGAAGTTTTGGCATGAAGATACAACATCTTTCCGAAAACGTTTACTAACTTATACGTATTAAATGTTCACTCAGACATAATAAATTATCAATTTTACATCAAAATCAAGGTACTACTTGACAGAACTAGAACACTGATGGCTCCGCCACTACAGGATCTCTTTAGAGATTTTGTGCTGGCATTATTTTAGTTCACAATATTCTTGTGGTATAAAATAATTTAAAAATTTTAAATTTGAAAAAAAAATTTTGGTTAAACCAAAATTCTTTTCATTTTTACCAAAATTTAATTTAATATAAATCTCTTACATCCTTTCAAACGCCATCAAATTAAGTTCTTTCAAAGCCATCATAGAGTCAGACAGAAAGAGGTTAAGCAATAACCATTCTATTGAAAAATTTTTTTCTTTAAGATTGTGACGCACTGGCATCGTCGACCTGGTAGTTCAATAGATTGTGTTTTCAATAATTCTATTATTTTTGTAAAATACAAGAAAACCCCAGCCTTAGATAAAATGAAAGATTCCTAGTGCAAAGTGAAAAATAAAATTGTATTGTAAGGACATCAGCAAGTGATACAAGGACAATAATTTCAAGGTGGTTTTTATGCTTCCATTCTAGGTTAGTGGTACAGTGGTGAATCTAGATTTTTCGGGATCCCTAGACAAACTTAAGATTTTATCTTTTTATTTCGTTCATGTAAAATTGCGCAGTCAATATTTTTAATTATGGGATTCCTTTTACGTGAGGCCCGAAGCTTCAGCTTCAATGCAGATCCACCGCTGACTGGCAACCATTCTAATTACTGGAATTCCAACACGTTAAATATAATAATAACCATATAAACATCATAATAATTATTACCTTTTGATGGGCGCATAAAATTTTCAGTAAAACTTACTTTTCGAGAAACCTTTAATTTTCAGTACTTCATTATTCATCTTTCGGTTGCAATAACTGTTATTTATATTCGTCATATTCTGTACCATTAACGTTTTACGAGATAGTAAAAGGAAGAGATTGGTGCATATTCAAGAGTGCATTTAATGAAAATTTTTACGATTATGACAAAAAACAACAGAAAAATCCTTATCGGAGAAAATAATACAATACATTGTAATTAACCAAGAAAATTATTTTAACGAGCTGTCGGTATGTCCTTATGCACGATAACATTATATTATTTATATACGCACCAATCATCTTGGTATCTTGGCACGTGAGGCCAACACGCTAACCGCGCGGTTAATTCTCACCTCTACGATGATAGTAAGACTTATAGTTTTTCTGATATTAGTGCTTATTAATTAATTAATTAAAAAATGGTTTTTAATTATTTTAGGTCACAATAAAAAGTGTTGTGAAGCTACACAAGAAAACGTTTTGTTGTTGGCGCATTGAAAAACGAAGGAAAAGGCTTACAAGCACTATATTATCTCCCTGCTTCAGTAAATTATTATATTAAATAATTTATATTGTTTACGATAAACTCGTATTCATGTACATGATAATGACATAACAAATAAATTACATTCAGCGGAAATGTATAGTTATGTCACTAATTGCCCTACAAATTGTATACAAATTCATGCCAGTTAAATGTAATTGGGAAATTGATTAAAACCAAACTAGTTTTACTAGATAACAATCATAATTATTTTTGCAGTCAGTTGCAGATATTTCAAAGTACTTTAGGTAATTTTAGAGCAATGATTCCCAGCTGCAAATTCTGTGGTACTAATTTATACTTGGGTTTAATGATAAGTTGCCGCGGTTTGGTAGGAAAACATAACTCATGAAATTAATAAGTCGTTGTTTAATTAGAGGTATTTGGCCGTGGGATCGTTTAATTGATGTTTGCGTTAGTGATATAGTTTATCTGATGCGTGAGTAATAATAATATGGTGCACTTGATGTCTCAATTTCAGCTGCCTCTCCAACTGATGTGCGTAATTATAGGGTTCTCTTCACTTCTTTGCTGCCGGACAAGACGGCTTATTTTATCATTAGTATCGTGACCACATTATCATGTCTGTTTATGCTAAGCTAATTCGATTAAAATAAATTTTAAATTTTAAAGTTTTCTCAAGCTAGGTAAATCATGTTGAATTTTTAAAAGTTGAAAATTGCATATTAATTTAAACGATTTATAATGACCATTTCGGGCCATTTAAGTCCATTAGAAAATCGTAACTAATTGTTTTTTGCGGCTTTATTATATTAAAGCGAATTAAGTCATCTCCATTATGCGCCCATAAAATTTTCTACTCAAGTTTTATAAACTTGCTATACAGTTTTTTTTATAACCGTATTAAAATTGCAAAAATATGAACTCATTCTCGCAGCTTATAGTGCCAGTTTAAAGCCGTCTGGCCACACTCTTCACGCTTGCAGTCGTATAATATGGGGCTGTAAAAATTCTACAGATTGTATTTTTATATTTATGATGCAGCAATTAGTAAAGAATAAAAGTGAAAATAAAACAATCAAGTACATAAATGAACGGATGCCATAAATTATTCCTACTTTAGACATTAGTTATTGTATTAACTGAATAAAAACTGAATTAAATGATGTATCAAGTATCTTCCACCTATAGAAATTCTTAAGCACATTATAAACACCTATAATAACTCCACCATAAAGGTATTACAGCTAAATATAATGTATGGTCTGTTTTAAACCTACAATCTCTGTCAAAGTGAATTTTTATATCATCCTTGATTGCATTGATCAAATAGTAGTAGGGTTATGTTGCACATCAAGCACTGGTTTCGATATATTAAATGCCTTTCAAGTTGAAGACTTTTTAATACAATAATAATTATTACTTTATGTCTTATTGTTTTTTTTAAATGAAATTTTCCCATAGGAAACTGTTTTAAATACGGCTGTGTATCTGTTTTATAGTATAAAATACATTTATACATTTACGGCCTGAGCGTCTTAAGTAAGTTAATTGGTAAGCCGAGATCCAGGGTTTGAGCCCGGATGGAGCAAGTGCTTTTCCGTCTCTCTTTGGCAGGCAATATATTGAGATTTGAGAGAGATTGAGAGAGATTTCTCTTTAATCAGGTACGAATTAAACCGCAGACCTGGGCAGTTTATGCCCATACCTAGCAGCGGTCCATGTGATGGCGTAAAACTATCTGCATGTGTATTTGAGCTAGGAAATTCTAATTTTGTAGTAACCCCACGTTATTTATTGGTAACATATTGTGAAAAGAGTATCTATCACTGGACAGATCTTCACGACCGCAAATCCGCTAATACCTACTTTCTGTAGGTTTAACTTTACGAATTTTCAAATTACGTCGTATTGATATGCTAAAGAATTATATTTTCTTACTTTAACATAGTGTTTCTCACATTTTTAGTTGGAGAGACTGTCAAAGTGAAAGTTAAGTATACAATTTTGTATGTTAATCTTATATTAATACAAGTACAGGTAGCTCCATATACCTACCGTTTGTTGTTAAAAATGTGTATATTTGAGTAATTTTGGTTTTGGAAATGACCCCACACCATGCATTCTTATGGGAAAATATCTTTCTGTAGATTTGGCTGATTTTTGGATATATTGTAGTTCTCATCATTCTGAAAAAATGTTTCAATGGGCACAACTTGATCCTATGTAGTTTCCGAGTTAAAACTCCTTAAAGGTCCAGATTTAACATGTATTTTTATTATTTTCTACCAGTGCCTACCTATTAATTCGTCAGGGCCGTATTTCCAACTTTAATTCGGGGGGGGGGGGTTGAATGAAAATAAAAGCGCGTTGCGTCAAGGTTGGTTTATGCAAGACGCCGACGCACGCACTGCACGCAAGCAAATAAAGTTGAAACATTGAATTTCTGTAGTAGCGTTTATGCACGTCGCTGACGCGCGTAACGTGCGTGCATATCTTTGGTTTTCATTGCAGCGCGTAACGCTAGGAACTTTTCAAGTTATATTATTGTTGTGGTACAAATTTTTTTAATTTAAAATTACGACAGTAATTTATTATAAATCTTATTTTTGCAGATGATGTAAAGTAAATTTTTGTTCCTCATTTCATTTTACTAATTTATTTTTCTAAAATTAAAATTATTAGATATTAATAATAAATTAAAAATATCAATTATAATTGTTACCTTAGCTTATAATTGATATTTAATTTTTCATTTATTTTTCATTATTGTGACATTTTCTAGAAATAATAATAGCACGATGAAAAATTATCGACCCTAAAGCTTAACTTTCATGCTCACCATATTTTGGGTCGAAAATACCTACAAAAGAAACCAGTCCATCTTTCTGATTTATTAGAAATAATAATATTTAATTATTTGATTTAAAAAAATTTTAAATAATGAAATAAAATAATATTCGCGCCATCTACCGTAATGTGAAATTATTCTAATTTGTAACCAGAAAACTCACTAGAACGCATCAAACGCATTCAAACTGCATAAACCAATATTTTTGTGCGGCGTTTTGTGCGGGGCGTTTCATGCGTGCAGTGCGTGCGGTGCGTGCGTCGGCGTTTTGCATAAACCAACCTTCAGTCCGAACACCGGGGGGTGTAATCGCTCTACTGTAAAGTTAGAAGTGCCAATTTTCAGGTTTTGATGGATTCTTATTTATTTTTTAAAGCTCTTTTTAATGGAACAATGTCGTAACTTCCATCGCTTATCATTTAAGCGCTATTTAGCCAACAACAGTTCTAAACTTCATAAGAATGTACAGCTTTGCAAATTTTAAAATGCAATTATCTCAAAACATGCTTTTAAAAGTTACGACAGTTGTCGTCTCTACGATTTTATCTCGCGCTTTATTTGCGGAGGGGGGGGGTTGAACCTCCAAAACCCCCCTTCAAATACGGGCCTGGTTGGTAATGTAAATAATATAGAAAGTAAATAAAAATACATGTTAAATCTGGACCTTTAAGGACTTTTAACTCGGAAACTGTACATAGGATCAAGTTGTACCCATTGAAACATTTGTTCAGAACTATAAGAAAACATATCCAAAAATCAGCCAAATCTACAGAAAGACATTTTTCCATAAGAATGGTGCGGGGTCCTTTTACATTGCAAGAATATTTTCTTTTTTTCTTTCTTGATTTAGTGAACAAAAATTTTACATTCTAAAATCTAAAAAAGTTTTAGACATTGGATGATCGCGGTTTTGGTTTCATCTGTAATAATTTATAACGATTTCTGCAAATCAATGCAACAAAAATTTTTTAAATAAAATAGAAACCACGGTCATCGGATATAGTATATAATTTATAATGTTTTGTTGCTACCGACAACGGGAGAATTGCTAAAGAAATCTTGTGTGCAAGTGAAGGAAAATCTGGTAAACCTGAAAAAAAAAAATCTGAAAAACCGATATTATCGATATTTATCGATTTTATTATTTATTTTGTCATAATTAATTTTAATTTTAAAAAATAATTTTCTTTTATTTCAGTCATATTTTTTTCGTTACCTATTTTTTAATTGGTGGTTTACTTCTGATATGTTTTGGTTTATTTTTTTTTGTACATATCCATTATCATCTTCAGTAAATCTTCTAAGGATGTTTTTGTTCTCCCATTTTAATTTTTCTGGGCTTGAGAGACAAATAATTGCAATTTTGTTTAATCTCAGGGTCTGCTGTCAGTTCAAATTTACACAATAGCCCCACTTTAGCGCCAATTGACCGAGGTGACCCGGCGGTCTCAATTTATAAAATTATTTATTTTTAAAGAAATATTATTATTCCTTTGAGCCACCCAGGTTTTTGAACATGAGACTCTTATTTTTTTATAATTAATCCAAATTATATTAATTAAATTTTGTAAAACGCCGTCCAAATTTATAACAAAATGTGCACGTCAATATCCACCCGTTGCGCTCTTGTCGCTTTACGTTGTCTTTTTTAAATTTTTGCTTTTAAAGTTTTAATTCAACGCAATTTAAACTTTCTTCAAATCAGAACATATAAATTTCCTTTATCTCCAAATTACTGTCACTAATCATCCTGTAACAAATTTTATTGAATTTGTTTTTATGTATGTATTCCTTTTGCATTTCACAACGAGGCGCTCCTGTTATCTGGGCGGATAAGACTGCGTTGCGCGCGGTGGTATGGAAAATTGGGAGTCGAGTTAGGGACTCGAGCTTGAAAAGACGGAAGTGAGTGTTTTCTGTGTTCAAGAGAAATTTTGGGTGAGTTTTGGTCCAGTGGACTGATTTTTAGGAGACATCTTATCTTTTTTGGACACCTTAATTTTTTTATTTTCGCTTTGTTAAATACTCGCAGCAGTTAAAAAGAATTATTTGCAATAATTTAATTCGCATACTATATTTTATTTTCCATCGACTGGCCGTATTATCAAGCGCTTCAACGATAGCATTTTTATCTTGCTGGCAAACATTTCCAACGTGATCCTTTAAATTAATTTAATAAAGTAAATTATTTTTACTTTTATTTATTACTTTGGATTAATTATTATTTTCGCTGTGGGCGTAGACTACTTGTTTTCTGTGTGTTTCTCCATTACGGATAATATAGAGACAAGTATCTACAATTTCTTTTTTTCTCCATCTACGTGCTGGACTTCCTTTGTTGGTGAATTTTTCCTGCAGTGGTTGATTAATACCTTTAAAACCACCCCCTCGCTACCGGCACAAATCAGCTAGTCGTAACATCTTGGGCTTCTACACAATATTTTAAAGCTGGTTCTTCTTCCAGCGTGTAGAGGAAAATTCTGTTTGCCCGAAAGGGTAGGTAGCAATTTTTTATTACAATCCAATTAATTAATTACCTCCGAAAATACTTAAGAAAACCATCAAAATCTTCAAAATTTCCAAAATGATCCAAACTCAGACAAATCAATCTCATTTATAAAATAAAATTTATTCACACTAAATCAATGAATTTATTTGCAAAAAACATCAAAGAAATCTCAAGCTTCCGCAAACGCGTCCGTCCACTTTGACGGTCCTGACCAAAAGCAAAGTTATTAACAATTCTACCAATTCAATAATATAAAAATAGCTGGCGCGAACAATTATTCAAATATTTACAAAAATTAAATTTAAATTTAAAAACAATTAAAACAAAAATTCAAATTCAACAAAAATAATCGGTTGTGGCCATGTCCATAACTTTATCATAGTAATTTTAAATATTTACTAACAACTTTAAAAAAAGACTTTTTGTTAAAACAATTAAAAAGAAATAAGAAGAAAATATAAAAAAAATTTGTAAAAGCTATGTAAACAAAAATAGGATATTTATACGATTATTGATTAAAACTTTTTTATTATTTTGGAGAAAAATATAAGTAGTCCACTATGTACTTGGACCAGTAGCTGGGTTAGTGCACATAATTAAGTGGTTATCAGCAAGTATGGGATATTGATGACGACTAATGAGTCAGAAACACATACAAGGTGTGATGGCTTGATAGTCGAAGAAGCAGTGTGTGTCTATCGCTATTCGCTTAATTATGTTTTGGTTTAATTAAAAATAAAATTTTAAAATTTTAAAAAAATTATTTTTTTAATTTACAAAATATTATTTTTTTTGCGTTTCCATGTACCAATTTAACCAAAAGCTAATCAGCTCTAAGTCTCAATATTTATGTACTAAATACAAAATTTTGTTAAGAAATTCCTATTACTTTTTGAGGTAGAGTACAAAATTTGACCACTTACATACATACAGCCATTTTTTGTAAATGATGATTTTCTGCTTCTGGGATCCCAAAATGTATAAATTCATCAAAATCACAACTTTTGTTTCTGCACGATTATAATTTTATAATTCAAAATTTAAATAAAAAGATTTTGGAACACGACATTTTTTCTTCCTGAAATTATTCATAACTAAATCTTGAAAATATCTTGTAAAAACAAAATCTGGATTTCTAAATCCCAAAAATTAACTCTGTGACTCGCGCCTTTTGATTGCAATTCTGTCATTCAACAAAGTACCTAAAAAGTAAATTCCTAAGGTAAAAAAAATATAATAGGTTAAAACCATTCTGATAATCCCACTGAAATTTTTTGTTGGCCAGTTTTGAAAATTTTTTATGCAATCTTAATTTTTCTCTTGTAAATGCAGCTAAGAAAATTTTTTAAAAGAGTTTTAGTGAACCAGTTGATGTTTTATTTATGGATCTTAAACTTGTATTAATGCTATAATGTTATGCTACTTTTTCTTTAATGTACTTATATACAACTTATAATATTTTTTGATATGACTTGTTTGGCGTTCTTTAGAGCTGATCTGTATTTGATTGAAACGAATAAATTTGATTGATTGATTTTAGGTTTGCTTATTTGACAGTCGTGAGAAAAATAATAATCTATCAAATATAAACTGCCCGATTTATAGAGAAAGTAACTTAGTAGACATGCATGAATTTCTTTACATTGTACGACTTTTTGTCGATATACGAACTTGAAGAGTTTGAATAAAAACAGAATAAAGTATACAACTTATGTAAAATAAATATGTTGACGAATATAAGTAGTAAGTCGAATGAAATGTTATGTACTGTTTAAGAAATAAATTAAAAAATGAAGCAGCGTCAGAATAAACTCTTGGTTGAAAAAATTAAAATTTAGTTTAAAAATAAAATTTAAATTAGTTTCATCTTTTAATTAAAAAATTTTAATTAATCTTGTCTTTTATGCTATTAAAAGTTTAGCCAATTAATATTATTTGTTACGGTGATTTTATACTACTAATTATTTTTATGCTATATAAGAAACCTACAAATGCTACAATATGACTTTACTTATCTTTTAACACAATTTGAAATTATAGTAAATTGTAGTTCAGAACAGTTACATTTACATCATGATCCATTGTAAGTTATATAATATTGTGGTGGGCACACTATCGTGATTTGGTTACATTATTGTTTTAAACTATTTCCTTCTTTTCCTTTTCCGTGTATAAGTATTTTGCGTCCTAATATATAATTTTCTTAAAGAAAACCATGAAGCAAAAAATTATTTTAAATAACCCAATTTGTTTCAATTTTGCAAACAGTTTTAAAGGGAATATTTAATAAACTATATGGTTAGGAATTCAAAGCAGTGCACGGCAAGCTGACGGCATCGTAAAGAAAATATAGCATAATCTATTCTGTAAACCCATCACTTTGTTTGCCATTATATTATAAAATATCTGAGCGTCAAAATATTGTTAGGCAAAACCAAAGAGCGAAGTCCAACTGTCAACTATACAATTGAATAATGAACCATCGACTGCGCCGCGAGGTGGTTTCTTAAAAAACTATAAGATCACGATTTCTATGAAATATTTCTGATGTATCTACCAATTTAATAATATTATAAAAGCAATAAAATTTTTAATCTCGAAGATATTTTACCGAAAATGATAATTAAATTGGTGCAAATCTGCAGTATCAACCGCAGGAACTTTTCTCTATCAATAAGTGCCGACATTTGTATCGAAACGATTTCTGAAAACAAGCCGTATGCCATTATTAATTTTCTATCCATTTTGTGTGTCTTTTATAAGTTCAAGATGGTTATTGGTTATTATAACATAACTGCAGTCTTTATCAGCAATAATCGTGTGGTTCTTCGAACTCAATTGGCTGCTATATTTCTTAACCCTCGTAATAGATTATATATGATAGTTGAATTCGTCCATTATGGTTATTCTTCCAAGCTCGACACAAAAGGAAAACTTTAAAAAAATACTTGAACGGCTTTTAGTGGTATATAACTTTCGATACAATTCCAGAAGGTGCTTTAACCGTAAATATAAAATTAAAATATTTAAGTTGCTACAAAGTTTTGAAATCAACAGGGTTTTATAGAGACGTTTTATTTTTACTATAGCACTTAAAAGTCTTTCAGTGTTGTACTTAGAGAACAAACTATAGGTATATGGTCGCTTTTATAGCGTTCTATTCAAAAAGTCACCCTTCGATTACGTTCGATCAAATTTACTTTGTGTTGTTCGTAAGTGACAGGGCCGATAATTGGGATAGAAAGAGATAGAATGTTGCTCACTATTGACACGAAGGAAATAAAAAAAAGAAGAGAACGCCAGACATAAAAGTGGGCTCAATCGGTTTCTAAAGTGTTTCGTATTCTTTGATAAATTCGCCTACAAAATTTTATATCTTCAAAAGTTTTTTTTTCATACGGACGGCTGTAGGTGCTAAAATCGTACTACAAAAAGTACTTCAACAAATAACAGAGTATAAAATTCTTTTCTTACTTGAAAAATGATGATAAAATGTGAAAAATTAAACCCACAGTCGCAAACTCTTGTGAAGTAGTTTGAATAAGTAGTGATAAATATTGATACCTAAAAAGAAATAGACCGCATAATGTTTATCTAAAACTTTTTTCAAAAATATTTTAAAAGATAAAGTCAACAACGTCAGCAACTTTTAAATTAGATTTTTTTACTTTTATACGTTCTGCTAATTAGTCAGACTTACTACTTAAATACAACATTGTTTCTTAAATGTTCGTTAGAATTCAACCAGCATTCACATAATATATAAATTTATTTACAAATAAATTAGAAACTAGCAAGAGCTTTAAACTATACTTACTTTTAAATTTATTAAACTGTAAATTATAATATTTTACAATGAAAATCTTCAAGTGGTGGTAAGTTACATTAAAAGACCTAGAGCGGTAAAATAGCTCGTAACCTTAACGCTATCGATAAAGATTACGCTTACTTACGATTACGATTATTTCTTAGTACTCAGCTATCGGTCCATTGGCTAAAAAAATTAACGTTTTTTAAATGCATACTATATTTATTAGATACTTTTTAGATAGGTACTTCAAGAATAAACAATGATTTAGTAAATTTTACAACTAGTTGCAGAAAGCTATGTGGGTGAGATTCTCGTTAATCTCTTATGCGCGTCCTTAAAATCCATAAAAGATTGAAAAAAAATTATTGGAAATCATAATATCGTTTTTAAAATATAATTTTCTGTTTTGTGAAGGCGGCGGATTATCGCCTTTGAATATGTACTGTGTATACCTACATTATATTGTCATTGTAAGATGTCCGGATGGGTGTAGAACTGTAGATGCATTCAAATCAGGTATTAATGTGCTAATTTAATAGCTTATTTACTATTTTACTATTCTGTGTACACAATTGTAGAGATACCGAGAGTATTCCCCGGTTTCAGATACTAAAATTTTTTCATGTGTTGAAAAAATAAATTTTTATATATAACTTTATTACAGAATAAATACAACTATCGGTCGCGGCAGTGCAGATTAAGAGGTATGGAATATCTGAAAGCTATTAACGCAAAAACTTCCGACCCTAAGACAGCTGGTTCGAAACCGGGTCTAGTATAAACTTTCATATGACCTTCTTTGTGCTTCGGAGAGCACGTAAAGCAGGCGGTTCCCTTAAGTTAACAATTTGTCTTCATAAACAGTAAAGAAAAACTAGGGTACAGTAATATCTGTGGTTTTGGATCATTGAGGTTACTGTCGGTGACAACAAGCCACAGACATAACATAAGTAGAAGTAGAATGAGATATAAATATATTTTGGTTGGAAATTCAGAGGAAAGACCAAACTTTCATACGCTCAAGGCATCTAATCGGACCTATAGTAATATTTACTGTCTACACCATCTCTATCTATGATATCTATGGTGATATCTACACCAGAGTTTATGTAGAATGCCAATTGGAAAATGGAAAATTGAATTGATCTACAGTGAAAAATAAATCAATAAGAATTATTCTTGTAGTGTTGCGTTGTCTGCATAAATTTAGCTTTAAATGGTTGCCAGGCCAAAATATGCTGTCCTTACCACACCAAGCTAATGATGTTTAAATTAGGTTAATTAAATTGTAACGTCGACAAAAAATTAATCACCAAAGTTCAATTTGAAAGAAGTACGTGAATTGTCGTTTGAGCAAAAATTATATCAGTTTGAAAATTTTGGAATTGAGCCTGTGTAACCGGGAATATTTTACCCCAGTGAAATTTTACCCCCTGGTAAAATGTCCTTAGTAAAATTTTACCCCCTAATCAAATTTTGCTGGGGGTAAAATTTCCCTAGAGAATTTTTACCCCTTTAAGAAATTTTATAGGTAAATCAGAATTTTTATCACAGTTTATGTATCAAATTCGATTATATTCAAAATGTTCATTACTCATTGTTCTATTAGTACTAAATGGCTCCCGCTTTAGAGCGTTAGGTTTGGGTGGAGGGGAAAGGAGTCAAGACCATACATTTAGACTGTTTTAGTCAAATATCTCGAAAATGCGAGATACAGCAAATACCACGATGTACAAAATCAAAGAACATTAAATTTCCTATAAAAGTGTTCCTGTAAATGTTTTTATTACCGACATCTATTAAAAGACTATTAAAATCTTTTCTTTTTCAGTTCTTTATCAGATCTTAATTTTTTAAAAGGTGTAATTTGTACTTTTCTGTATATTCACACAGAATCTGTGAATCACACAGCTTGCACGACATATTATACATATATAAAAATGAAGCTAGAAGGGAAATTATAAAAACTCTTCCCTGATATATCTCTTAAACTATGAACTTTACTAAAAAAAATATATAGGATCATTTTTGTAGGAAATTCAACGGTCTCTAATTTTGTATAAAATGGTTTTTGATGTATCTCACATCATTTTAGAGATATTTGACAAAAACTGTAAAAATGTATGGTTTTGACTCCTTGTCCCCTTCTCTCCACCCAAAATCAACCCTCTAGAGCGGGAGACTTTTTAGTACTTACAGAGTAGCAGGTAATCACAATTTTATGACAATCAAACCTTTTGTTTTTTGAATTTCAGGGTTCAAATCACAAAACGTTTGATTTAAAAATGAAACTAAAATAATTCGTAAAATAAATTATAAATTAGTTGAATCCGCCTTTAGAGCATTCAGCTACAAGGTATAAGATCTTTACTGTAAAGGTATAATTATGATATGGCAAACTTAATCAAATTACCAAAATCGAAACAGTACTATAGTTAACAATTAAATTAAATTTTATTAAATTATAATTCAACCTCAACTTTCTTTGACTAAAAATCAAATATTGTAAGGATAAATAATTTAAACTTAATAGGTCAAATATGTTGTTTTAATACAATAATTATTTTTATAAATTTGAGTTTCATTTAGAAACTGACATAAATAAAGAATTAGGTTTTCTTTTGGCGTAGTGCAAATTTTTGAAATATTAGCTGTACCCAAGAAGGTGGGCCTTTCTGGGAAAGCTCAAAATTTTACCTTAGAGGAAATCTACACAGCAAATTTAACACATTTTCATAAAGAGCCAAACATGTTATAAGAAGAGAAATTATCAGAGTTTTTTATCTTTATCTTTAGAAATTATCAGAGTGGATTTAAACCGGAAGTATTTTAGCATCTATTTGCGCCAACAATGATAGTAATATGATGAATATGATAGTAAATGCTAAATACGGTGATTCATGAGGCAATAACTTGGTGAATTCAACTGCATCGAATTATGTGTAATAATTAATAGTGCTCCCGAAATTCCATCTACGTATTTCTAAAATAAATGCAAAATGTTTTTTTTAATTTTTCGGAAGTGATTAAAATTATACAAATTTTTAACTGCGGTTAAATTTTGACCGTAAAATTTTAATTGCTGAAATTCCTGGTAGCCTGATCAAGCTCTGTCATAGGTAGATAGTATAAATTATGAAGAAAATGAAAGGCAAAAAATGGAGTTATTTCTGTCTCACCATATATCGACTCTGATTCCACTCAAGCTTATTCATTTTAAACAATTTTCCATGCTTTAACTTGTTCGATAAAAAAAACTACATTGAAAAAATATGGTTCTTCATATTGATGAAAAATTTATCATTTTGGGCCGATGAACATTCAGCATATTGCTGAACAAATTCATAAATACAATGAATTTTTCACCCATACGAAGAATTAAGGTCATCGGCGTAAAAATGATGAATTTTTCATCAATATTTTTTAATTGTAGCTATATACTATTTTTCTCGTAAAATAAATAGACATAATACGGATGTACTTATAATAATAAATTAAAAAAGTTGTTGATGCTAATGGCATTATTGATTTAAAGTAGTAAACAATAAATTTTGATATCTTAAGTACCGTTACAAATGTCATTTGATTGACACTCAAAAATAATTCCCTGAATGTGATAAAGACCCACATCACTTAAATCTAATTAGCCACAATAAAAATATCTAAATAATTCGGCCATTTTGATGGTGGTTTTAACATTATTTGTATGAGCATAAGTGAAGCGTTTCACAGTTCCCCTATTGTTACGGTATCCTAAATTAAATAATTCATAAATTAGTAGTATTCGGACGATAATATAGTCGTAAAACTAAATAAAATTTTCGTAAAATAATTCTATGCTACACCTAAAAATACTTTTAGGTAATTACCTACACTTAAAAAACTTGGAATTTTATTTTATAAAAATAATTATGAAGCATTAACAGCTGGCCGTGTCAGTTCGGGTAAAAATGCTTTATCAATTAAATAAAAGAAATCATCAAAATAAAAGTGCCAAAATTGTTACCATTTGATGTAGACAAATTGATGGTAAATCGTTTAAATATAAAAACAGCGACAAAGAAAAATATCCTTAAAAATTTAAAATAAATTCGATTGGTTTTAGCTATTATTGCTATTTAATTCAATAAAGATTGGTTTATCTTGATAAATCGACTATAAATTGTTTAGAGTATAGCGAGAGCGGTAAAAAAAGTTTCACGTCGAAAGCGAATTCGGTTTCAGTGCGCATTCAATCTTAGCACGTCCTGCTTTTATCTCGTTTCCAAATGAAATTATTTTGTAGTCCCTTGCGATATTTTATGATTCAGAGCCTTATCAGCATTTACTTCGTCATAAAATTTGTTTTACGAAACCGTTTCTTTTATTTTATGTTGCCAACTAAACAATAAACCCATACTTTATCGTTTTTCTCACCTATCCAGTTAAGGAAAAACATAAAAATCATCTTTTCTTTGTTCTTATTTTAATTTCGGGACTCTTTTGGAAGGGTTTTAGTGTGACAGTATTTGTAATTTTATTTTTTATATTTCGCGGTAACAGAAAAACCTTTGACCTTGACGTTCTAATTTCTCCTGCCGTTACTCGCCCGGCGATCACACCAATCCATTGCTGTGGCGCTTAAAGTAAATTCGTATACTTTACAAGTTTAAAAACGATTTGAGATATGAATTTTGAAGTATTTTTGATAATCAAAACTTAGAAGCTACTTGAACGGAAGGGTGAATTTGAAATTGATATTTATATTTATTCAAAATATTTCAGAACGTATAAAGAAACTCGATACGTAGAAAAAATCTAACTTGCCCTCGGGAGGTTTTGCTCTTGCAACTCAGTCTCTTTGACTCTTCATTGGTTTCCTTCTAGTCAGAAGACGCACCCTAAAGCGACAAGGCATAAAATCTAGATAATATCATCTCGTGACTCGATAAACATTTGTGCGGAATCCACGCACTGACATTCAAATCCGCTCTCATACCTTGGATAAAAAAAGAAAGTTGTTTATTTTCTCGTGAAAAGCTCATGCATGTCATACGAAACGAAATATATATATTTCAAAAGTTTTAAAAGAAAATATTAACAGCTGCAAGAATACAAATCCTCAAAAAAGAAGCCATTCGAAAGCACCCAACCGAATATTTAAGTTCAAAAATGAAAAGTATTTAAATTATATTACTATTAATGTTATTGACCTCGAACTTAAACTATTATACTATTTTGGCCAGCTTATCACTGCTAGATTTATCAAAGCAAAGTTAATTGGAAACCTCATAACAAACCAATCTGTAGTTGTGCTTATGTCCGGATATGACAGTTAATTGTTACTTTATAACCATGTCAGGTAACTCGGCTTTTATAAATCGTTCTAAATTTCGATTAACACGCAAAGAATATTATCGATTATTTTTTTAAAATAATCTGATATGTGTAAAACAAAATAATATTTCTGAAAACAAATATAAATTTTATCTAAATTGTGTAAATAATTGGTATGTAGGTATCAAAATTCTCATATTATTCATATGTGCATGTCAGGAACCTATATTATAAATAGCGTAACTTTCCATAATGTTTTATACACACATTAAGCAATTCCCGAATAAGTAATAACCATTTTCAGCACGCATAGCACGAAACATAGTTACTAATAAGACTGTCTGACCTCTAATTATGACTCGTACGATACGAGATTCACGAAGGTGCAATGTGAAAATTTTTTTAACGATCTATACACCAAACTTTAGTCCTCGTTATTGTAAAATTTTACTCCGCTTAAAATTTATGAGATCCCATGTTGAGTGATTTACTTCAAGTGTGTTGTAATGATATAAAGCACCCACACGTAAAAACTGCGCCAAAAACAATTTTTCACTTTAAAGTAATGATGTTATTACATTGGAAAATAGGATGCAATTAAGTGGATGATGATGCTATTCATTAGTTATCATTATTTTTATTAAGCAACAAATAATTATGAAATATTATTATTATGACAAATAAATCGAAACGACCCAATAGAATTTTGAACTAATGATCATGGAAACATCTAACACTCGCTGAAATTAATGTACATTTGCTGAAAGAAAACAGGTAAGCATTGTTGAAATTTTTACAGAAAACACAACGAGAGTTGAATTTTCAAATTTTCAACGCTTTTTCAACTTCTCGCCAATATAGATTTCCATTCATATAATACAGTATAATATAATTTGTAATATATAATATTATAATGTTCCATGATTCAATCGAGGGTACGCAAAGCAATTTCAAAGATATTGAATGAAAATACTAACGCCTGGTTCTGCAAAGAAATATTCCACTATTAGAACAATAGAAATCTTTTGTTTATTTGGAAATCCAATGCAAGTTATTACATGTCCCAATAAAAGAGAGCTACAGATTGTCTCTTATATAATGTATGTGCATCTGCATTTACAATGCCCTAGTTCATATGCTTCAAAGAATGTAAAGTAGGTATACTTACTCATGATTGTGTAGATTCAAAAGTACGAAATGACTGCTTGAACAGAGATTTCCTACATTTTCAATTATTACATTCGAAATATTCATCATAATCAATTTGATTCACAAGAAGTATATGCTATACAAATTTATTATATTATATTACGTATAAATAATGCCCAGTGACTTACTGTGCACCTAATCAAAGCTAATATATGTTTTTGTAAATGTAGTACCTACTGCATAAAATATACGGTAGCTACATCTCACCTGTTACAATATAATGTTGGAAATTGTCCCAGACTGCTTTATTTAGACGTTTTATATTGATTACAGACTAAAAGTCTAACACGTACAGACGATATAGATTTTAAAGCTTTGTGACAATTGAAACCGAAATATGTTCTTCATAAATTTCGTAATAATCTCTTTAATTTCAAGAAAATTTCACAGCTTCGTGGCAGAGGTTTACCTTTACGATAAATGGGTAATTTTGAATGAAATTGTGATTTGTTTTACCTGATTCCAACTGAAAGTTGCTTCTGAAAAGTGGAGAAAAAAATTAAACTTAAGTATAAAAATTATCTCGGGACTTTTTTCCGTAGAACGTATTATTTTGGCATAATTTCAATTTATAAATTTCAGAAAATGTATTTCAATTGCCATTAGAAATTTTCAATGTATGGCATTATACATTTTAAATTATATGAAAGTTGTGGTTTCCAAAATTTTTTGAATCAATAGTAGATGCTTTAAAAGTCCATTACATCAAAAAATTATAGAGTAATTGTTGAACTCTTGTCAAATAAGCTAAAATTAGTAGGTATAGGTACTTTTAAAATTCTATTACATTAAAAAATTATAGGATAATCGTTGAACTTTTTTCAAATAAGCTAAAATCGATTGTATAACTGAAAGTAAGTATTACAAATATATTAATTTAAAAATATGTTTTAGAGTTCTATGGTTCCAATAAAAAAATATATTTTCGAGAAGTATTGAAGATCTGCATACTCTTTAGTAAGTAACAATAAAACACAGTTTTTCTTTTAAACATAATTACTGGGTATTCTAAAACCCCAGACGCCTTGGTTTCAGAGAGTAAAGATTGCAGCATTGAATACAAATTTTCCTATAGTTTTTAATTTAAAAATGTTTTGTTCTAAATCTATAAAATTAAATAAAAGTACCTACGTAATTAATTAATAAATCATAAGCATTATTACAACCGCGCAATATTGTTTTCCCATTTCACGTCAAAAATATCGACAAATTAAAATACCAATATTTTATTCAAAATTATTAATTAAACCCTAAAATATATGAATCAATTTGAAAAATTGATTGAAAAATTATGAATTAGGTCGAACAAGGAAAAAACTTAAAAAATAACTCCGCCGTCAAAATATCGGCAGATTTTTATGATTGACCAAACAAGAAAACAAGTTTAAAACATAAAAAGTTTTATTGAAAACGGTTATTTTACCAAAATTATAAAATGATATTGAAAATCTTAATTTTAAAATGCCGTATCTCTGAATACAGAGTTGGTTCAATTGTTACAGTACATTAAAAGGTCTCAAAATAGGCTCTTCCTGCGCCAATACATCGCTTCCAGTAAAATTTCCAAGCTTAGCGTTACGGTAGGCCTTTTTTGGAATGTCCTTTAGTACAAGCCTCTTTGACTTCTTAAATTGTATTACATACAGAAATGATGTTTTCATGGGAGCTTTCAAGCGCGAGAACAAAAAGATGTTGAGGGGGGAAGCCACATCAGGACCGTAAGACGGCTGGGAAACCTTTGCCACCTTTAAATCGGCCAGGAAGCGGGTCACCAAGAAGTGTACGGGTTACGCACAAACCTTTTCTTAAAAATGGCCAAAAACACGTCTTCAGTAAAACAATCGGCCAATTCATTTTACTTGCACCACTGAACAAAATTGTTGTACTGTCTTTTTACTGCTTCCTCGATTTTGTCGGCAAAAGTTCTGCCAACTGCATCTTCGCTACTTCGGCAATTTCGAGGTTCTCGCTCATGACACGCCTTTCTAGTTCAAGGCCTAAATATAAATGAAGCCTTTTAGTAATAATAGTTGTACCAACTATTAGTAGTATAGTAATATAGTACCAACTATTAGTTGGTTATATTACTAGTGACAACTGCTACTTTCAAAATACACAGCACAGTAATTTTCTATAAAAAATATAGAAAATTACTAATAGAGTACGTGTATTATTGAAATTGCAAAATGCAGTATATGCACTTCGTGAATAAAGCGACGTTTGGCTTTCGGGTAATTTTTGCCTTCAGCTAAGGCCTCGTGCAAACAATACTTTCCCCTCAAGCCAAAAAAGGTCACTTTATTCCCTGGTGCATAATGTACTATTTATTGTAATGTGATCTGCATTCTTCGAAATCTTAATTATAGTTTTTATTGGATTAGTCTGTCTCTATGTAAACGTTTGCTTATACCTACAAATAATTCAACCAAGAGAATAAATCTAAATTTTGAAATTATAGTATTCAAATTCGCATTCATTATAACGCCAATTTTTAATCTCATTGAAACCATGTAGCCGCATGTTCATTTACTATTAGTTTACTGTCATTTTCTTACTGTCACTTTCCTAATTAACAGTTTTGTTTCTTTTCAGATCTGGGGAGAGACAAATAAAGTTTAAACTGGGATGGGTGATCCCATGCTGACCGAGTTAAGAGCACCAGGTGTCGCTGTTTACCGCTATTACCAACCCAAACTGGTCAGAGCAAAAGAGTTACTTTCAAAGTAGACTTGTTTACACAAATAAATATTATCTGAATTGCAGCATTCAAGTGGATTATATGTATTTACCCAAGTAAGAATATTTCGAGTTCAGTTTTTAAGGAGAGAAAAATATAAACCATTGTTAGGTTTCGATAAGAATGCTTAACTTCGATGAATACATTTTCTATGTTAAAAATTTCATCTATACATAATTTAGAAAATTTGAAATTTTTTGTCAATTTATAGTTATTATTAACCTATAAATTATAAATATTATGTTTTCCTGCTAGGTCTGGTGAGCAAATTTTTGTATATTACACTGTTTACCTTGTTATGCAAATATTTTAGTTTCGATGGCCATGTTTCGCACCCGAGGGTCGGTTTCGGTAAATTTAATTGAAATTATTTGTTTAAATTAGCTCTTTGACTTTGCTTACTATGTACGATATTATCGTATTTTACCGACTTAAATTGAAAACTGCATTACAGTAGTTTAATTTCTGTTGCCAACAAATCATGTTTAATTTTCTATTCTAATATTGATTTTGTAGTTTGAGGTTAGCAAGGTTAAATTCAAACGAGAACAAGCAGTCTTCAGAACAATTCCGATCGGTTTAACATGCCCAGGCGACACCTCAGGTCAGCTTGAACTCTCTCAAGTTAAATCATTGAGAGCATTATTATGTATATAAACCACATTAAAGAACACAATAAGCTACTTTCAAGTTTTAAAAATTTAAAAACATAAAATAGTTTATTGTGTTCCCTCTAATGTGTTTTATAATATTAATTAATTTGTCTATATTTTCTTTATAAGAAAATTTTTAAAAAATTCTCGGAAATAGTAGGTACTCCATTGTGCAGAGATAATTATTTAGTTAATGATTTATTTTAAATATGTCTATTAAATCTAGTTAATAACATCGATTATAGTTTGTATTTTACATGAATGTGATATCAAAAAGCAATCGAAACTTTTAATTTGACTTACTTGTGATTTTATTTACTGTCGACAATTTTCACGTGGTATTTTCACGACGGGTTGTCTCGCATGCCTGGCTGGTGGTTGTACCTCCTGCCGTATATTGCGCTATCATTCACGCCTTTCTATAGCACCACGTCTCAGACAGACTGAAATTTTCTTTGCAAAACCGAATTCTTTCTCATAGCTAAACCGTAAGCTATAATGGAATAACGTAATACTTTCTACCTCCCGTTGTACTAGAGTGTTGACATTTCTTGTACATATTAATATTGCACTTTGTCCACACTACAACCAGGATTGCTATTTTACTTGAAATATACTTATTATAAATAAACTGGTTCATTCATAAAAATTTTGATTTATATTAAATTACCCTCGGAAAATACTCGAGAAATTAAGTCATCCATAACGTAACGTAAAAAATTTGTAAATTAACCGCATTAACTTAGATTTATCTGAAATATTTAATACTCAATTGCTTTTAACGAACTTTAATTATTGCTAATTTATTGTGAAATATCTGAAACTAATCTCTTATGAATTAAGGTTATCACAGTTTAATATACAAATTTTGAATGTCTTAATTAGACTTATTTATGGTTAAAATTTCTAACGAAACTTTTAACATACAATCGCAGAATTTTATTAAAAAAAGTGAAAATATGTTCCATTGCTACGTATATTGAATAATTCGTGTTTCATGTAGTTTATTTGTAGAATGTTACAAACATTGAAATATGTCTATTATATCCGAGATCAATGAAAACTAGTAATTAAAAATAAAGTAATTAAGATAACTTATAACTTAATCAATATAGCACAATAATAGCACTGAATAATGGTCAAGAAGAGGATGGGTATACTACTAATATAAAAATTATAAAATTAAATCTGTAACGAATTTAGTTGAATTTGCTGTATAATAATAGCTTATTTAACAAACTAATTGTTATAATTCATATTACATGTGTGTTAATATTAAGCACTTACATAGAACATTGATTATTGATATTTTAATATTTCATTAACAAACATTGTCGACAACGTGTTTATATTATGGAATATTGCATATTATGCAAATATTTAGTAACATTAATAGAATTATTGTTATTGATAATATCATAAAAATAAATCAATAGTTAAATGAAAAAGCATGATATCTAAAGTTAAAAAAGTGAAGATAAGTATACTTTCTTAAATGCATTAGGTCTTGTAAGATATTATTCATAGAAAAGCGCTTGGGAATACAAACATCTGGGTGTCTTGCATGCAAGATAGAGGAAAAGTTTATTAAGAGTAAAATATACGACGATAAGAACTCAAAAAACGTATACATAATACAAAAGTATTAAAATGTCAAAAATTTATTATTTAAATGATTCATTAATAAATAAAATATTAAAATACTTTTAGTTAAAACTTACACTAAACCATTTTAACCACATCATGATGGGAATATAATTCAAATGAAGTAAAACTGATTTAGTGAATAAAGAACGGGCAACTTTTATTCTCTTCTATTAAATACTGTATTATATTAATTTTGTAATTAAAAATTTCACATTGTATAATATACGAGTATTACTGTAAAGTTCTAAAATGTTAAATGGAATTATGTAAAGCTTATTTGATCACCAACCTATTAAAAGATTATTGGGTAAAACTAAAGCAAAATAATGCTTTAGATAAAAGTAAATTGGCTCAATCTATTACAGTTATGTTTTTAATTCAAGACATTTCTGAGCAGAATTTTTGCAATTTTCAAATTTGCAAATTTTGTTATTTCAATGGATGATTTAAATTTGAATATATTTTAAATTGTATTTCAGGTAATACTCAACTACAACAATAAAATTTGTTTATTTTCGTTAAAAAAAAATATAATAAAAATTCTATTTTCGTATTTTGATTGCGGACAGATCAGATCAGTGCCGCACCGCACCGCCAATTATAGCCACAACAGCGAAGAAATGTGAAATAATATATAGTAAGTACTACATATTATAATAAAATATTGAATAGTCGTGAGTGGTTTATTATAAGCTAGTAGACATAGGGCACATAATCTGCTATAATATTTATATAAAATTGATTTAGTTCTTTATAAACTTGAACCATGTTATAAAATAATCTCGTGTTTGAATTTTCTCTATAAAAGGTTTTTTAAGTTCTCATTATATACCAATATTCAGTTTAGGAAACTTTGTTATACAAACAAACCACTTAAAATTACAAAATGTATAGAAAATTACCAAATAGTACAAACAGTATAATTAAACATTATCACTCACGTGAGCTTTTATTAAAATCATAAAATTGTAATATTTCTTGAATTGCATTATTCGAATTGCTCACAGTCTGAATAATTTTGGAACGAATTAGTTCGGATAATCGGCATTATACGATAATACATAAAACTGAAAGGCAAGTTACAGGACAAATTTTTGTACATTTTTTTTGTATTCCTATAGGAATATTTAATGTTGTTTTATTTTCAGACAAAAAGTCAACAAAATTTCATATTGATATTTTGTATTATGCATAAATTTATAAATTGTTCGATAAATGTTTTATTGCAAGATAAGAAAAAGACAAATTTTCATTAAGCGATCGTAAATTTTATTTTACGATCAATAATGAATTTATTTATGCTTTAATCAATTATTTTACATCTTTTTAAACGATTGTTATTTCATGCAAACCATTTGATCCAATTAAACAAATTAATTACTAGAATTTTTCATACCGAAATGTAATAATTTAAATTGTTTGTTAAAATTTTTACAATCTCTCGTGTAGTTATTAAAGTAGCTATTGGTAGCTCTTAGTGGTAGCACACTAGGTAGCACAGTTGTTACTATACATTTATCACGTTAATCTTACCAATGTTGTTTGTTAAATTGTAAAGTAAATTATATCCAAGTAAATTATAAATGTCGGAAACCAATTCTTCGATTGTTACTAATATTTATTAAATTGTACAATAATTTTAATTATTGTTCATCTGGTTAAGGTAAAACAAAACGCATTGCTTTTTCTTAATGATAAATCTAAATTTAATTTACTTTAAATTTAGCCAATTCCATTAAATAGTTACATCTCTGGACACTAATTAATAACTTTTAGGTAATTATATAAACTTATATCGACTTTCAGCGTTTTACGTTTCATCTTTTTAGCACCTCATTGAAAATGCGTACTTCATTTTTAAGAATCAAAATACGTCTCATAACCAGTTCTACTTGCTACAAAATTGACGTAAACGAACACAAACTCTTGCTCTCTCTTCAAAAATTAAAATTTTGTTGTATAGGCTCTGTTAAAATATCTTTTATAATTTCACATTTTTTTGTGATTTTTAACATTGTGCATTTTGGTTTAAAAATATGCAGTAAATAATCAACATATTAATTCTTTCAATAATTACTAAACGTTTCTTTCCTGGGAAATATGATTCATTTATCATTTTCCCATACAAGAGCCCCCAGAGTTGAACAACGGGGCCAACCTTGGGACGCCGAAGTTTGGCGTCCCAATCTTGGCCCAAGACTGGGTAACTCAGCCTCGGCCGTTCCTATGATGAGCCAGTCTTGGGCCAAGACTGGGGAACCAAGTCTCAGCCATCCCTGCCGTTACCTAGCTTTGGGTCAGGTCTGGCTAACCAGCCTCGGCCAATGATTGACGTGCCAGGCTTGGGCCAAGACTGGGGAGCCAAGCCTCAGCCATTGCTGCCGTTACCTAGCCTTGGGCCAAGGCTGGGGAACCAAGCCTCAGCCATCCTTGCCGTTACCTAGCCTTGGGCCAAGGTAACCCAGCCTCGACCATTCATTGGCGTTCCAGGCTTGGGCCAAGACTGGAGAACTCACGAGCACTTGCGCATCTACACTTGTACGCTGGCGCAAGAAGTCTTTTCCAATAAATCCACGACCATTTTGCAAGTAGCTGCTCTTTTATTGTTTCTCGAGTGCTACATCATATTGAGTTTCGATTTGAATCATATTTTATAACAATTATAACCGATTCATATTTCAGATAGTTAAAGAGTGGCGTGCTTTACATAAAACTCGAGTTTTAAATAATCATAATAATACAGACGTTCACGAGAAATCAAATAACAAAGTTATAAGCAGCGTGAGTGAGAATAATTTATTATAGTGTTTCAGAACCATGTAAGTTCACAAGAATGTTACAATGATTTAGATAATAGTAATCACAGTGATTTAGACAGTAGTGATAATGATTTTATCAATAGTGAAGATGTTATTGAAAATTTTAACTGTGAAGACTCTTATGCCATTAATGCTCCACATAACTCAACACCCCAAGGTGAGGTTATGTCGAAAAAAACTTTGCGTTAAAAATTCTGTTTTAGAGTATCAACTTTACATAAAACGTTGCTCTGGTGAGCCGTTTCCTGTCTGAAGCTAAAGATCGTGAGGGAGGGAGAGCTCATCGCGATGAAAAGAATTAATTTTTTAATTATTTATTTTGTAATTATTAGTTTATACCAATAGTGATTAAAATGTTACTCAAACATGCTTACTTTTCTGTTCTGTTTAAGTTAAGCGTTTAAGTTTAAGTGCTGTTAAAATATTGCATAATTTGTCAGGTAAAAAAAATAAATCTACTATGAATGTAATTGTTTAGTTATTATTTTTTTAAATTTTAATTCGCCAGTCTTGGCAAATATACTCGGGCCAGTTTTGGCAAGCCAGTAATGGCCCAGCCTTGGCAATACAGCTTGGGACCAGCCTTGGCAATAAAGCTTGGGTCAGCATTGGTAACGTAGCTTGGCCCAGTCTTGGCAACCAAGCTTGACCCAGTCATGGCAGCCAAGCTTGGGCCCGTGTTATCATCCCAGCTCTTTGCCGAGACTGGGCCAAGACTGGTTTACAAGCTTGGCCCAGACTTCTACAAAGTTGGGCCAGGCCTGGCCCTATCCTGGGCCAGTAAAAAATAAAGCGTGGCCCAGTCCTGGAAATCTAGTATGGCCCAGTCTTGGAGACCAAGCGTGGGCCAATCATGGCAACCACGCTTGGACCCGTGTTATCATCCCAGAGTTTTACCAAGACTGGGCCAAGCCTGGTTTACAAGCTTGGCCCAGACTTCTACAAGGTTGGGCAGGCCTGGCCCTATCCTGGGTCCGTCATACTTTCCTGTATGGGTTAACATCTTATGAACAATTCAACTACTCCCTCAAATGAGCAAGATTTTTAAGTTTTTATCAACGTCGATTTTTTATTATACTAATCATTGATTAAATATTGTATACTGTGATTTGTGTAATCCAAATCTGACTTAATCAATGATTAACTTTTTAATCAATGATTAAATTTCTTAATTGTCGTTTTTCAAACCGGGCGTTAAAATTATACTTATAAAATATTAATTCTTAGATAACATTGAATCCAGATAATGAAAACTACCAAAATTTTTGTATTTCTAAGAAGGGTCTTTCTAAATATTATTTAATTCAAATCGTTGCTTTAATTTTTTAGTGATTAAAAAAACGAATTGATAAGACAAATATGTGCTTTTGAATTAAATAAATTACACTATGATTACGAAATTGCTTATCAGTTATCATTTTGATGTACGTATACAGAGTATTTGAGCTAAAAATTTTTATTCACGAAATCCTAATTTTGTTTTTTTTTTCATTTTTTCAAAATTAATTTCCATTTTCATTGGAGAACAAGGTTTCGTAACTCTAGAGCTTGAGTCTTCAATCTAAGTCTTCCGTTTATTTAAAGTATTTTGTGAATTTAGGAACCGCTTTAATTTTGATGTTCGGTACTCGAGGGCTGTTTTAAAGCTCAAAAAGCTGTAAGCTTTTTTAACATTTTTTTACCGCTTTAAACTTAAACGGTTTAAGCAAAAAATTAGAGTTACGAATTATTTCCACATAAATGTACCTACTTAATATCTTAAAAATGACGATACGCTTCAATTACTCTTAGTCTCAGTAGTATCTTCAATATTTCTGTTTGTCACTAGCAGTATAATTTAATAAAAAGAGTGGGACTGTTGTTAACTCGATAATTTAATTTAAAATCAAATGTAGTTAAGCAATAATTTTTTTAATGGTTTTAATCAGTGTCTTGATAGATATTCTATATCTACTATTAAATAAGTCTTTGATTTTAATGTCATTGAATGACAAATTACTTTACATAAAAAGCAAAATATTTTTACGTTTAAAAAATAGTTTGTTAATTATATTAACGTCAATATAAAAAAATAAATCATGATTGACTTAGTGCTTTTAAATAAATTGTCTTTGGCTTGGTTGCAATACTCACACGCACACCCTAAAAATAATGCAACCCCCAAGTGATTGTTTTTTTGTCTAAAATACTGAAATACTTTCAAAAAAGACGGGAGGACCCTCTTTTATACTGAGAGGTACTTTATCAACTGTAGTAATCGATGTGGTAGATATACAAAAGCATTTACACCAATTCGTCGAAAAAAATAAACTGTAAAGTTCAAGTATATCATAGAGAATTAAGCCATCGAATTTGAGGTATTGGTTATTATTTTGTAAAATTACAAAATTTAAAAATGTTCCAAAAAATTATGTAAAATAGTACGATGGAGTATGGCGAAGTCAATTACATGCTTGTATTTTATGTTTATAATATTATAGATAGGTATACAATAATTAATATTGGTAATGATAAATATAGTGGGATGAATTTGTATTTAAATTGTTGATAAATTACAGAACATTTAGCATAATTATGTACTAAAATATTTTAATCATTAGTATTAGGTTTTGCTAATAGTTCATTATGTCAATAATGTAACTACCAAATGGAAATTATAATTAAAACGACAGTTATGTAAATAACATGCAGACAAATTACTTCAAAATTTATAAAAAAAAAATTACGTATTATTTGTTTAAATAGAAAACGTACAGAATAATGAAAGTATTAAGAAAAATTGTAAATTTTGCATATTAACTCTTACTGGCCGCATATAAAAAAAATTTACATTAAAAAAAATAACTCAATTTGAAGCATGGAAAACGAAACACAACTTCAATATAATTTTCCATCAACCACAAATTTTGCTTAATATATGCATGAAAATGCCATTTAACAATGCTAATTTTAGTCCCTCTTTTCCATAAATCCTAAAATCCATAAATGAAGCTTCTAAGTCTTGAATACACGAATCGTCTCTTTCACACAGCGCCAAGTTTAAAAGAAACTTTCATCCCTTTTATACTCTCGCTTACAATTAATTACATTACGTTGTACCCCTCCGTATCTCATTTACTCTTTATATTTTCTAATTGCTATATAGTTACGTCAGTAAACATCCCAAACTAGTTAAGAGACAGCTCGTAAATAAATTTTAACCAATTACAACACTTTGTAATTCTGCAAAAATTTCTGTTGTTACAAAGAACCTCATTATTAAATAAAAGATAGGGTAACACACAACATATACACACACACAAAGCGTTGCAAATAAAATTTAGCATAAAGACGACGAAGATTCGTCAGTGGCTTGGCCATTAAAAATTCTCTTGTGTGTAGTAGAGCGTAAGAAAGGAATGTAAAAGGGTCGAGTCTAAACAAAACGCGTAAATTTCACTAGCAAGTCCCAATTAGAGAACGGTAGCAAAAAGAAACATAAATTCATCATGTGGATGAGATTTTATGTCGGTCTGTAAGGGTTCCCTATAATAAAATAGAAGCGAGACCTGTTTGCGGTTCGCTTTTGCTCAAAATATTTTACATAATAAATTCACTTTTTTTATTGTCACATACAAGATTTTCTTTAATATCTATTTTCATGCAATAAATACAAGTACGGAATGCGTATCATCTCGTTATATATTGTTCACTTCATTCTTAGGCAATATAAATTTGAGCTAATACACGCCTGCAAGATAATAATAAATCAATTATCGAATAAGTTACTTTTCATCTACTAATTGCAATTAATATTTGTATATAATTTCATTTCTATAGCGGAGCAAAATCTCGTGAAATCCGGAAAATGTTTAAGATTGAAGCAAATGAAATTTTAAACAAAGCCTCGGTTTGAAAAATAAAAATCTTAACGGTAAAATAGGATTTCTGTTTCGGAAAAATATACTATAATCGAAACGCAATTGGATTATTGGATAAACTCGAATCTTTTAACTTTGGATTTCTTAAAATTTTATTCGCATGCAAATTCCAATCAGCTTGATAAATGTAAAAAATGTAAAATAAGAGATTATGGCTTTCAAGTAGGGGTAGCAGTATACTTTTATATATAAGATAACTTAATGTCATGTTTACTTAAATCCTTCGTTTACATATGTAATTTGAAAGCAACCTACTTCAAAACTTTCGTGTACGATTCAGCAACTCAGATAGCTGGATGTCTTGTTTATTGAAACGTCGTGCCATCATATTACGCCATGCAAATTAGCCTAAACATCTAATCGAAAATTAATCTCGATTGTTGGTTGTAAGTTTGCATAACATGGTCTAAGTTCGATAACGCAGCTGAAGCTTGGGGTAGATTAAGAATCAAGTTTGTTGGCTTAGCAGCTTGTCTGTCCTAGGGATGTTTAAATAAAGATTAGTGGATTCGATGTTGACCTCAGGAGTCCTAATCTCCAACAAATGAGATAGAGACCCTCAAAAAGATGAAAGCAAATCTCAAATATTAATCAACTAAATTTTGATTTAATATTAAATAAATATTCTAGTTAAATTTGTGTAGGTAATATTATAACTATTCCAACAAGATGACAACGGCGAGAGTATGCGTATTACTGCTTCTTGACCCAGACAAAATCTTTGCAAACTCACCTTTCAGGTTTATTGACAACTGAACAAAAACCTTCGAACCGTATGTACGTCGTTCGTGTTGGTCGAAACAAAATTTGATAATTGAATTTATAAAATTGTTTATGGAAACTATGCATTTTTTCAATAAATATTGATTATATTTACTGGGGTCAGAACCTAAATAGTATCTTAACAAACTGCGTGAGAGTCGACTATACGCTGTTTATGCCTCAGGGTGCGTCGGATTATAAGTGTAATCCAAAATAACGGCCAGATTTAAGTGGTTTATAGGCATTATTCTATGTAAAACTTATTTATCTCCGCAGGAGCTACTGAGCTTTTAGAATCCCCATCGTGGTGAACAATTAGAATAAATATGTACCAACTTAAGTGTAGGTAACCTACCTATATTAAAATTCATTATAAATTTGTCATAAAATCTTAATCCACAGATCCAATTTATATTTTATTACTAGTAAGTATCATACACGTCGTGTAGATTCTATACCTACATACCAATAACTTATTTCAGTTTGAATATTAAAGCCCCCAGCGACTTATTCGTTAGTGCTTTACAGAAAAACTTGCAGGTGACTGCTTAATTCCATAAAAATACAATCAAATCAAGTTATATCTAATAATTTTACTCGAGAAGATTTTATAATACAATTCTTTTTAGTAAAGATAGTACACACAACTATTTTTGGCATTGCAATTGTGGCTTGGAAAAATAAAAAATAAAACAAAAGTGATTTCTGGATAAAACTAAAGAAATTCAATGGAAATGACAGGACTGTGCGTCGCCATTTCACGCGTGTTTGTTAACGTCTGATCCGTTTGGAAGCTTGTCCAGATCACTTATGACTGTTTCTGGTCTTCTTTAACGCTAGTCACGAAAACTTCTATTATTTTGTTTCAAAAGTTGACGACTTTTTCTAATAACATCGTTCCACTTGTCTTTTATTATTTATTTCACACGACATTGGTTTACAAATTCAATAGCTGCAAATATTATTTTTCAAACTTTTCTAATATGTATCAGCACTATAAAATATAAGTGATATCATCAACGACGTTTAATGTTTAAAATATAAAAAAAATAATAATAATAGGTTTGTATGTTCTTCAGAAACATTTTAGTTCTGAAGAAAAATTTTGAAGCAATGAAATCTATTCAAAAAAATATTAAATGAAGTGGCAGTTCATCTTATATATTTAAAAATTATTTTTGACACTAGAAAAATTCGAGATTCAAATCCGAAAAAATTATATTAAAATTTCGTCTGCCCTTTGGTTGCTAAGTTTTTTAAGAAGTCTTGGGTGCCTATTATTATACAGCTAATAAAGTTAGATGTGAAAATTACGTTCTTAATAGGAGGTAATAAATATTAACAGTGGGAATGTTATTAGTTATTACTAACAATAAACCTAATCTCATTTTAGCATGATCCTACATGACTATTAATGATACATAATCAATCTACTCGAACAGCTAACACATTTTAGTGGTAATTTTAGAGATAATCTTAGTTGCCTTAAATTATAAATTAAGTACATACTTATATATAATTTTATCTTTATGATCGTTTATGTAAATCTTTAGATATACTACTTTAATTTAATTACTATTAGAGAAACATAATATATATTTTTCTTATTGTTAGTAAAAAGTACATATACTACAAACTATTCTGTCTGCTGAAAAGATTAATCACACAGAGAAAGGTCCCCAGAAATAAGAAGATCCTGTATTGGGCGTTTTTAAATTTACAGCCATTCGAAAATACCCAGATTATTTTAGGAAAAATTTCTACTTTCCAACTTGGCAAAAATTAATGGATTAAATTTAAAGAATTTCGATTTCAAAAATATTGATGGGCACCCGTGGGTACCTGCACAAATTTCTTGAAGTTTTAAGTAAAATGTTATCTATGTAATTTAATTTAAATCAACTTCTCGGGAACGTAGACAACTTATAGGTTTTCTTTCTGTGAAAACTAGAGCTTTCAAGCAAAAAAGTGCATGTTCAGACAAAAGTACCTAATTACTGAACTGGAAGTAAATAAATTACTTTGCTCTTAGTATAATAAACAATACATTGTATAGAGAAGTTGTGATTTCTCGATCGAAATTTTGATCGAGCTAATGCAAGTCTCAGTATAAGTTGAAATTTATTCAAGTATACAAATTCTCTTTATTGTTTTTATTTTTAATTAGGCAATTAAAAATAAACTTCCTTTAACAAAACATAAAATCTGGTAAAATTTTTCTCGAGCAGCTTTATTATAAATTTTTATTACTAAACTGAAATTGCTTTGACTTAATATTTATAGCAGAATTTGCATAAAACCCTTTGATGGAGAAAATGGGTTCTAAAAATCCTTTAAGCAAGATTAGCTAACAATTTTAACGGTTCGCATGTATACTAAAGTATACATAATCAATTTTCAACCTTAGCATAATTGTACGATGTTTATGTGTAAAAGAAAAAAATTTTTTGCTTGGTAGATATAGTATGTACACAAGTACTTGTATTATACGAAATATCACGAGAATGAAATCAAAAAAAAAGCTATAATTAAAAAATTTCAATTTCCAAAATGTTTAATCGCTTTTTTGTAATAACAATTTTAAGTTATTTTCGAACTCATTAAAATTGTTTGAATTATGTTCTTATACGAAAGTTGCCTGCATTTTTCAATTTTTTTACAAATTTACATTTTATTTCTTAGAAACATTAAATAATTTGTCATCGTGGAAGCAATCGAAAGAAATATTTTATTAGTAGTTATACGAGTATAAATTTAGTTTAAAAAGGTTTAGAATTAAGATGTACGTTGTAATAAAACAAACTATATTATCCGACGCGACGTTTCGGAGTATTTATAGGTTTATTTTCAAGGCTAGTACGACAGCCAGTTTTGCGGTAGGTTTATGATTAACTAGTTGCTTATATGACTATTTTATTGGAAAATATTTTAAAAATAAAAATTAATTTCCACAATGACAACGACTATGCATGATAAACTTCATAGTAGAGCTAAATCAAAAATGAGATTAAGATAAGATTGAGATAAATATTATGTATTTTAAACAAATATAACTACGAACTTGTATGATACAGTCTCCTAAATTTTATAAAATTTATATCTGTTTTACACGGTAAATTTTATTATTTTACTTTTTACTAAATAAAATTATTAATATTTAACAAAACTAAACAAAACGTTATTTTAACGTTAAAATACCGTAATAAAATTAACTAAAAGCGAAAATTACTACAATACAAAATGATAAAATTATAATTATATTCAACCTGAAAAATATTAAAATGTGGAAGTGTGGTTTTTTATCCAAATATTCGCATTGAAATTATTTCGTTAATATGAATAACGGACGCAATCGCTTAACGCAGTAAAAATCCCCTAAAAAATCTAATTATGCAGCGCTAGTTCTGTTTTCGTGAAACGTTGAAAATTTAATTTGTTCTGAGAACTTGCACAACGCAATATTAAGGACAATTTAAGTTTACCTAATTGATAATCGTTTAAGGAGGAAGATAACATTAAAGATTTGAATTGTAAAGTAATTGAAATTGTAATAGTTAGCATACGACTAGGAGAAGTAACAAAGCGTTAAGTGGTTGAACGATTTGTGTGCTCCCAATTAATAAAACCCGTCTATAAATCAACACCTCCTGTAAGGAACAGCCGTTAATGTTACCATAGCTGCCAGTTGCAAAAGCATCGACTATGATCTGTGACTTAACCGTACGTGCTTTCGTCGTCGTGTTTGCTGAATGAACGCAAATTTACTGTTTAATTTATGAATACATTATTTTACTTGAGAAAATGTCTTGTGCATTCTGCTACTAATTAAGGATTAATTAGGCCATGATTATACATTCTGAATTGTCGAGTTTCATTTGAACGCGGGAAAATTGAAATGAAGTTTGTTGGTTAATGTTAAGGCTCTATTATAGTTTCACAGTGCCAGGTGCTAAATTCCATTGAATTAATCCTTCTTATAGTTAAAGTTGAAAATTGCATAAGCAGCATAAAGAGGACTTTATTTAAAACAATTTTCATGTAATGATAGCATTTAGAACGCTCTAATTTAGGTTATTAATATTGTTACACTTAGTGCTTCTCAAATGGCAACCTAATTCAGGTGGTAATATATACATAGATTTAGCAATGCTATAATAGCAAATGCTGAATATTATGTATAATGGTATAGAGAATGACTGATATTCGCATATAAAATGAAGCGCTTTATCAATGTAGAAACATCAAATCATTCTAGAACATTTGTTTCCATGTCAAATTTGGCAAATAAAGCCATATTTTACAGATAGTTTCTTAACTAAAATCAAGGAACAACATGCGTTAACGTCTTATTGTTAGTCAAAGTAAAAATACGAAAGAAAATGCTCGATTTAAAAAAAAATCTTCTATCTAACTTGCCATAAAAACATTAATCATTAAAAAATATTGTATATAATAAACCGATATAATAATCAGAACGTGGTGTGCTTTCTATCGATTTGACTGAATTTATGGCGCACTCCTGAGCGCAACGCTATGCATGCTAAAAAGTATTAAAAAAATTACGCTTAAATCAATTTTAAAGTGTTCTCATAATTGTCTTATAATAGAAAAATGTGATTTGAATTTCAAAATAATGTTCATTATAGAGGTGGGATAAAGAGAACGCGAGGGCGCATCTATAGAAAGAACTACGTATACGTGATTCTTAAAACTATTATTTTACATTATCCAAATTGTATTCCAATCCTGTTTCTATATAACTATGGGTAATATAAATTAAAAGCCACTATCGCGGCATCCAATATAGATAAAATATTAAAACAACCCCCAGCTAAATATAATTTTGTATATGTAAATAGTCTCAAAATAAAACAATGCGATGCAAAAAATTTTAATAATCAAGATTAAATTAAACTTCCCAGTTGAAATACTCTAAAATGTATTTCGATTACTTGCTGGTATCTGAAATTTAATAATCTATTATTAAACTTTAAGAATAACGTTTAATATTCGTAAATACTTGATTTGTTAAGAAGTTAAATCGAATTTTTTTTCTATTCGCATATTAAAAAGCTTTGTTTATTTAATCCGAGAAGAAATATTATCGGACGAAATTGATTTAAAGAGTTGCTTCCCTTGATAATTATTTAGAAAAATAACAATAAAATTAATTAAAAATTACATAAAATTCGAACAATCGGGTAATATAGTTTATTAGGAATAAGATTATAATGGCAGAAACGACGCATTACGAATTAAGATCGAGATTAATAATAAGTTTTTGCAGCTACAATATCAGTTCAAATAATCAAAATTTAGCGAAATATTATACAGAATTTGTTCAAAAGGCACGTTCAAATTCAAAGTTGTACCTATAATACAACATAAATTACATTTAAACATACTAGATAAAACAGATTAAAAAAAATTAATTTACATATGCACATAGTGTGTTTACCATAAGTCTCGTTATGTATTTAAATATATTCTGCTTAAATTTAGAGAAAAAGTCGGTGTAGATCGGTTGCGAAAGTTATTCGTGCGAGCAAAAGCTTTTAGGTACCTATTGCCTCTTTTGATATACTTCATCTCTAATTAAATCTCTTCAATTTGGATTTTTTTAAAGAAATTTGATTCTTCATGCTGAATATTGGTGAATATACCTCTTTAAATTTTGATGAGCCTTCTCGTGAGTGAGGGGTCGTGAAATCTAGTTATAGACTGAATGCAAAACCGTGATTGGCAAGGGAAACTGCTGGGCTTTTATCACAACCTGCCAGCACTTCCCCAGTGCTTATAAACCTTTATTATGCAGCGACTTTAAAAATATTGATTCAGAACATGAAGGCGAATTCGTTTAAATCTAATCGACAGTTCAATTGAAGAATTTCAATAGGAAATCACATTAAAAATTATTATTTTTATGTAATTTTCTAAATTTTTGCTTTTTCAACTTTAGACAACAGAAAAGTTACGCTTTTCCAATATCGCAATGTGGTATTATGTGAAGGTATACTTAAAAATATTAAACTTTGCTTTGCAGCTTGACAGTTTACTTGATTTGAAGCAATATATAAAAAAAGCTATAAAACACTCGCCAATAATCCGAACATGGACTTTACAGTAGGTTATTGAACAGAGGGGAGCATAGAAACGGCCATATCAGGATATATTGATGGGTTTGATCACAGCTCACACGCAATATGGCTGTGTCAGGGACAGATGACGCAAAGGGACAATCATACTAAGTCCAATTTTGTGGTCAAACACTCAAAACCCATTTTCCTTTATATAAGCTTTTAGTTCGAAATATCGCAAGCCTTTAAATATAAAAATCGCCACATAAGTAGTGGCAGTCATACTTTGTGATAATAACAGTATTTTTGTGTGCAATTTTAAAACTTCTCCCGAATATTTTATATGTTAAATCTAAAATCAATATTTTATTGCACATTAGGATTAGCAAATGAAGTAATTAGTGGTAAAAATGGCAGGCACAATTTGCTAATAAGTGTCAGTTTGTTTTAATAAATGCCGTGCTTACGCAAAATTTCAAATTAACAACCCTAAAGTTGGATTTTAGTAATAAAATAAATTAAAATATCGGACTGCTTATAACATAACTAAGATTTATTTATTTACTGTAAATACAATCAAATGCAACGACGAAATTCAATTTTCGAAATACATCGCCGAAAATATGTATACGGATTTAAACAGACGATAGTTATGTACGATATTTCAATCCTTTTAAATTTCAATGTATTTCTCCCTTTTGCATATTACTTTTGTTGAAGTGGGCAACTTGTGAAATATTTATCTATGGAATACGAATCATAATTTTTATTTCCAGTTTAAAGCAAGAATTCTACGTAGTACATGTTTCGATCTCATTTTTGTATTATAACACAAAATATGTTAGAAATATTTAATTCGAACGGATTGTGGGGGTTGAAAAAATTATAAATGGTTGGATTAAATAGTAAATGCCGAAAATTGTGCGGTATGCTAGCATTCCTGTTAAAGGATTTCCGCACATAATTTGGAGAAGCCATTAAATCTTTGCCATCACTCACAGTTTGTTCATGCGGTGGATGTTAACGCAGACAGCCTCTTCGTTGTTTATAGCTAGGGAAAGTTCTCCTTATTGTGTTCGTATGTTAAAATACCACCACCCCCATTTATTTACTAGTGTTTGATCTAACGTCACAGATTCCAAATTATACGCTCTGTTACTGTAGCATCCCATTTAGTAACACGTCATTCTTCCTGTTTTATTAATTAAAACTTACTTTTCCCGATAGTCATGTGTGACGTTAAATAATGATAAGTTAATTAAAAATTTGTAACGGTAATTAAAGGGTTGATTAAACTTCATAATTATTACAAATAAGTTGGACGGGTCCGTTGAACTGAGGAAACGACAAAAGGAGAACCATAAATAATACAAAACTTGTACGTTGGACCACTTGATAAATTTAGTCACAGTTTCAAAACCAATTCCTGACAAAAGAGGCAATCAGTACAGGAGAATATCTTCATGAATAACACACGTACATGTTGGTTGTCTAATTAAACAGTTGTGAAAATCTCTGGTGACTACCTCCCTCGAGGGTCTGATGCCATGGTAGCGACCACGATGCTTGAAATTGCATTTTACCAAGTAGGAGGTCTGAACTTGCACCCCGCAGTTTAACTTAGCAACTCATTTTGGAACTTTACAGCTTTGCTGTTATGAAATTAATAAATAATTTTACTATGCACAAGAAATAAAATCGATATTGCTAAACTACAGAATAATGTGCCGGTAGTTCTTGCTAAATAACACGTTTCAACGTTTTTCAATCGTCGTTTTTGTTTTCAGAACAAATCTTGCGATATAACGTAGAATACTATGTAAAAAGGGAATGTCACTTTAAGTAACTGTCAGGAGGACAGGTGGTCTGACAATATAGTTAGTTTCAATGACTGGTTTTAGGGGGTCGACCGGAATTACAAAATACACATACATACATACATACATCCAGTTATTGGATTCAATGTACCATGTGTGTCGTGTATTTTATTTTATTCAAATTATATCAATTTGGAAATATAAAATTTTAATGCTATTGTTATTTTATTTAATTAACGTTGCTTATTTTAATAAAATTAGTGCATGCACCTAGAATATAATGGATACGCTATAGTATATATGTGTGCTTTGTGCAGGTTGTGTTTTTGAAATCATAATTAAATTTTTAGTCAATTGTTATACAATCCATTCAATTACTTTTTTTTTCCGAACCACAACTGCATCAAACAATATAATCAATTTTTACTAATTTATCTATAAAAAGTACATGGTATCCTGACAATGTGTTGTATGTGCGATTAAACTAAATTTATTGATATGTCACTCACATAATAAATTACTTTAATTAAATAGTTATTTGATTAAGACAAATGAGATGACAAGCGACGGTTCACATGAAATGAGGCAATTGACATGACATCAATTATATGGAACAGTTTACACCTGCATAAATAGCTAATAATGCGATAAATTATTAAAATACTGATAGGCTGATTCTAAAAATAAGATAAAACGAAACAGATTTTCGTAAAACGGAATAATATTTGATTTTTCGTGTGTACATCAACTATATCTATCTACATGTACTACAATAATAATAACATCGTAGTAACAGCTGGCATAAAAAATGTCCCCTCACGCACCCCTTACACGTGGCACTGCAACGAAACGAATTTTAAGCTCCGATGTGTCCCCAAAATACTATAAAATAACATATTAGTAGCTATAGATTATAGGACGATTGTTTTTTCAATTCGACCCAAGTTTTATAAATTCCGTGCATTAAATGCACAAAAAATTATGCATTAAAATTTGTCTTTTGTATAACGTTGGGGGATTACCGAAAGTTTTGTTGTGTTATGCCATATTTTATTTTGGTTTCGGACAATCGGCTTAAGCGCACACAAATATAAGTTTATATAATGGATTATGGCTAATACATATTTTTTTTAACGAATTGTTGGCGAATTTCATTCTACGCTTTGCAGTAATTATTATTAAATTTACCTTATAATTATAATCAATAGCATTATCATTATGTTGTTAGTAGAACAAAACGATTTATCCACTAACAGCTATTAAATTGATAATTTAATCAAAATACGTCACCTTTAACACGTACAGTGGGTACCTTGTACGTGTTCGTTTCAAATGGGTTGATATAAATGACTCAACTTGATAATCATAGATTACTTCCTCCTAGACGATTTATTTGGATGTGGGGTATTTGAATGAAAATTTAAAATGTATGACGACTAAATTTTATTTCAAGTTACTTTGTTACGAACTCATAGAGAGATGTTCAATTTTTAAATTTAAATCGCAACAATTATTGGATATTATGGAAGGAGATGAGTTTTGGAAAATGAGTTTTTGATGGATCGAATAAAAACTTTACAACCGCAAGTTTTTTTTATCCAATTCATTAATAATCCTCCTAAAAGTTTTACCATTCGGGAGTGGTAAATATTTTTTAGGATTCTGAAGATTTAGGTGAAAAACTGATTATTACATACAATCAGCAGCTCTCGGAATAACTTAGCAATATTTTTGCAATTATCCAGTTCTATTGAAGAAGCCTATTTTATAAGACCTGTTTACAATGCACCAAGGATATTGCCTACACGTTTCGCGTTACCATAAATTGTAACCATCCCATGTACATTTTATCTAGTCACGTTTCAAAAACCATTGTTAGCATATACTTTTACTAACTGCCCTACTATAGAATACACGGTATCGATAATAATAACATTATGGGTTATACGTGTAGGTACAAAATATTGCATTCAGATAATAAGGGCTTACTCATATTTGAGTGTGAACAATGCCAGTAGTTGACAAAAGACGCGTGGAGTCTGCAATAAAAGCTTCTATGTCCGGAAACGCAAATTTAAACCCACCACCCTACAATTTAGCAGATGCCATTTATTTTAATAATTCCATTACCAATAGCGTTATCAATATTTTGTGATCGCTAATCCTAACGGCTATAGCTTTAAATTTACTCCTAGACAAAAACTCAATCAATTTTCACGAGTAGCGTTTTTAAGGTGTAACAAAAAATCTAAACAAATGCAGCAACTTCTAAAAAAGTCTCATCAAGTATTATTTTCTACTACATAGTACCATAATCACGTGAAAGAAAAAGTATTTTGTCGGCTAAATCAAGACGTTTTCTGATTAGCCTACTCGTTTTTGTTTTAATAATAATTGGTTTAAAATGTTGTGCTGCACCGGAATAAGTAATGGTTACAGGTGAGTAAAATATAAGTTGTAGGCAACTAACAATCAAGCAAATTTAGACATTACGTTTTTCGATGTATGATTAGTTGTATAAATCTACACCTGCTTTGCTAATAACTAGGTAGCTTTGAGATATCTCTATTTCTCGCATCCAAAAAATCGACCCTATCATTAATAACATTTTTATTTTAAACCAGCCAAAGCTTATGCTATGTTCGGGGCCGATTCAAATATGCGGTCCACTAAAAAATAAATTAATGTTTGCTGTGGGCTAGGTTTTATTGCACCTCGTTAACACACTACAGTTACATCAGTTAACAATATTAGATGATGCTACATAATATTTTTAAATGTTAAAAAAACAACCGATTAAAGTTCCGGATTTTATTGTGTTATATTGGAACATTAAAATTTTCCGCAAGAAAATTGAGAAACTTCGCGTCTGGCAGATTTGAGAAATTGATAAAAAGAATTTAATATACCTAATCCAGTTAACTTACAAATTTAAAAATTAATAAGAGCACCGATATATTTTCTTTCGTGTGCTAATCTTGATAAATTAAATAACTAATTAATTAACTACCTACAATTTCTTGGTTGCTGTAAAAGGTAAAAGATAAATGGTAGTGAAATATATTATTCCTCAGAACTAAGAGGCTTACGAAACTTGACTGTAATGCGATTTTTCTTTTAGTTAATAAACGGAAATTAATTATTTTTTATATTAAAATGAAGCATTAATTGCAACGTTTGGTTTAGATTCTGATATTCAAACGAATTTTTTCTGCTGAATCTGTTCGATATTCACAAAGCATAATTTAAATTTTCGGTTTTTGTATATGAGTACATTTATTAAAAATTTTTAATAAATCGTTATTTTAAAATGTAAAAATTCTGTTTTGATTATTTTATAAATTATTATGTAATAAATTTCTTTTAGGTAATAGGTACTTACAAAACCGTAGCTAATTTTTATCAGAAGTGGCTAATTACTTAAATTTATTTTTTCGTTCTCTCTGTTCGCTGTATTTGAGAAGTAAGCGAATACACGCATGAGTTGCCTAATGTGTTTTTAGTTTAGTTTTTTTTTTTCGTTAAGAAACGATTTGATTTATAATGAGCCTAATATAAAATATTGAAATATTTAATATAAATATTGAAATCATGTTAAATAATTGGGAGCAAATTAGCGTAAAATAACAAATCCAAAAAATTTCTACATGGTAGTGGTATAAGTATGATATGATTTATAGGCGCCCTATAAATCGTAAGATAAGAGCCGGCCCTGCCTATACAGAAACTTAAAACTGCCAGTTAAAATAAAGAGAATAACTTTTCAACTGATATGGTAGCTACTATTAATTTTTAATCAAAATTTTAAAATTGTAAACCAACGAACTGCAGAGAGATATAATCTGCTTCATTGAACTTACAACACCTTTTCCTAAGTTACTCACCTATACAATGTCATTTACTGTAAATAAAAATTTATGAAAAATTATTTTTAGGATAAAATTACAAGTAGGTTTTTCTATATCATTCGTTTTCGTTATCACCTTGAAATTCTCGTAGGTAAAATTCGTAACATAGCTATAATCATTTCGATTTCTTCAAATTGAAGTTATTTGCAGTTACAGTACAGCACAATTTATTCTGATTCATATCGAGTGTTGCAATTATAATAAAATCCTCAGGAAATTTTCCAGAGCTTTCTCTTTGTACCTACGTAGATCTAGATTACTTCAGGTATTGTAAGGTAAAATCTTTGATAATAATCATTGTGGTGGTTTTAGTAATTCAATGTAAAGAAAGTGTATTGTAAATAAAACAACAAAATATATCTACTATAATATTACATTGTTAAAAATTCTTTTGACTACTTGGATACTCTAGAGTATAACTACTTCTTGTGAGATATATTTTCAAAGCAGAATGTTTCTATAATAATTATATTTGCCGACAATAAGTATACAATAATAATTATGCTTCTATATAACATTATTTATGAGCTTAAGAATTAATCATTTGAATAAGAAACTTTAAATATAAATTCATTTCATAATAATCAAGTTAAATGATCATAAAATTTTATTTCCAACTGAGGTTTTTCCAAAAATGTGATATAAAATTAATTAAGAAGCCTAATATGAATTTTATGTTTTACTTTATGAAAATATAATATGCATCTCGTACCTATTTAATATTTTTCAATTACCTCTTATTCATGTGGAATTTTTGAAATAATTATTAACAAATTAAAATGTTTATTAAATCTGCCTGTTTAGTTATTTCTAAAATTTTAGCTTGGCCATTATTAAAAGAACTCATATATTTGAAGTATACACCACGTTTAATTTATTTAATATATTATTATCACGTAATTGCTTCATTACGGAATAAAACTTAACAGTAAATCCGGTGTTTTCTTTACAAACTACATGCAAAAAAATTAATTTGAACAAAATTTACTACGCCTAACTTTTTAGGGCGTACACACTTGAGGGTGTAAACAAAAAAACTGCGGAGAAATATAATTAAAAATTGTAAGATTAATGTTATGCTTTGATGCTTTCGCAAAGAATGATCAATGTGAATTACAACCAAAATTTAATAGAAAAAGGAAACTTTTATGTAATTTTATGGTAGGTGGATTACTATAATACATCAGTTATTACAAATAACCCCTCAAAAAGTATTATGCCATTTGGTAATCCTATATCATAACAATACACGTAATATTTGATACATTATATTATCTAACATTCTGCTTTCAATCTTCTCAGTAAATCAAGTTCGATAATTTTTGCCAAAAATAGTGTTTTTCGTATTTGTTTCTTTATTTTCATCGCGAAAATATGAGAATTCAAAACTCGTCAAAAAAATTACAAACAGTAATCGATCGATAAATGACAATGGTCAGAAAAGTAGTAATTTTACAAAGTAAGTTTTACTTGTTCTAAAATTCTTTTTTTTTATTCGACAATTTCGATTTCATCGAATTAGTTCCACAATTTACACTCGCATTGTATGAATAATAATATATTTCTACTTTCTAAGCCACTATGATCAAACGAATTTCAAACAAAATTTTTCTACCTAAATTTCCTGTGTATGCGCCAAATTTTGAAAAGGATGAATCGTGCCATGTAAGTTAAAATTAATTAGATCTGCCTTTATGTTGAGATACCTTAGAGCTCACTGCAGTATCTGCAGTATCTGAGAAATAAACAAATACAGTTCAAAATAATTTTAATAACCAATTTTCATCTAATATGTAAATTTATATATTAAATTAAAATTTAAAACTTAACAAGCTATAACGTAAGGCAAAAGATCAGATTAAATTATAAATTTCTTGGAAATATCTGATCGAAAAACAAGAATTAAGTTCTTATTATTTATATTATTAGTTTATTAAATAACGCCATTAACTGCTTAAATTATTATTGAAATTTTAAAATCCTTCTTTTTACATCCATAATTTGAGACGATTCAAAAAATTTCATAATGCCTAGCTTTGTTACTAGGTTGTATTTTAACCGAGTAATAATTTAGTTACTTACCAATAAATTCTTCTAGAGATCTTATTCCCCCTCGTATACTGGCTTTTACGTAACGAGAAGCGACGGACGGTGAGGTTGTGCAGATTATTTAAATGTGAAGATTTAGCCCTATTATTGCTAATAGTGTTTATACCACCGGTTGATCGAGCGTACTATTCATTACACAACGATTTTTGAAACTGCACTGTCTGTCTTTCTTGTCTGAAATTTTTTATTATATCTATTTAGTTTAGAAACAATTTTTGATATATTAATAACACCGATTATTGATGAGTCTAACTTCATGTAGAAGCTGATATATACTGGTCTCAAAGCTTTAAGGGCTGGTAAAATTCTCAAAAATTGATTTGAATTAAACAAGAATTTAGTAATAAGGGTTCATAGACGAATGATAGATGCTTGAGTTTGTAGGAGCAGAATGGCTAACTTAAATACCTGCCGTTGTACAAAGTGCAAAGTTGACCTAAGTTTCAAACTAATTTGTTGAGCAATATCGTAAGGTGAAAATTACGCCTTGTGCGATAGTGAATAACTATCGAGAAAAGTAAGTAATTTTAATAATTACATAGTAGGTTTTGTTCACGGAGGTAAATTTGATAAGGTTTTAATACTCTTGTATACAATTAATCCATCAGTCCAAGAAGCTTCAAATGTTTTTTTTCTATTACCTATTTACTGCTCGAATACTGTACTGAGTAACTGTTCGACGCTGTGATGTACATGGTCTATTTGTTTCGAACTTAACCGTTCTTGAGATATTAGAGCAAAATTTTAGTATTAGAGTCAAACTCGAGCCGTAGTGGATACTGATAAAATTTTCTAATAGTCTTTTGATTGTTTAACCTCATGATGTATGTGAATGCTGTAGAAATTTCTTTTGACGCTAGTCCGTAATTGGTGTGCAGCTCGAATGGTATGCAACCCTTATTTATTAAAAATTATATTAAATATAATTTAATTTCTAATTTACACAAATAAAAGTAGCAACACAAAAGACTATAATAAGTACTTAATTATTATATTACTCTATGTAGCTAGAAATTATATGCATTACTTAAATAATGTCATCCAAATTAAATTTCTTACATTTAATTTTTTAAATTTCATAAACCAACTTATATTAATAATTCACTTAAAATACTTGAGAATAATTTTTTTTTAATATGATGTAATGAAGGTGTCTAAAAAAGAACTGATAAAATTTATTTTTCACCAAATACTTGCGGTACCTACCTAGATCTTATTCAAATATTTGAGCAGTAATAGTTATACATTATCTCGACTGTCTCATTTTTTGTAATAAAAATGGTGGAAATAATTTAAAAAGAAAACTTTTTCTATTTAAAAATAAAAGAAGGAAACAAAACGATGTTTTGAAGTTAAATTGCTGATTATTTTATCAAAACATAAAAGTTTTCAGACGTGAAAATGAAGTAATAAATAATAATTAAAAATAAAAATTACAACAAATAGAATAAAAAAAACTGTGTTTAATGTTTACATTAGGTACCTAATAATAATTATACATAAATATTATACTATAGTAACTTTAAGTAATGTTTCGATATTGAATAATTTTGAAGCACTCTTTTTTATTATTATAAAATATTATTTTATTAAAATACAATAGCTATTAAGTTGAAGTGGCTCTTAACATAGTTAAAATCACTTTCATGTTCTATGTCGAACAATCGATTTGTGAATCGAAAAAATGTAAAGTAAATTATACTATACCATGACGTTCGTTTAAATTTTTTATAACAAATTTTTATCTTGATTTTTATGGCATTCATTAGCGTAATTTTCGACGATATTATCACATCGGTTACCATAATATTCCGTTCTGGTTTTATGTTTCAAATTTCGTTTGAGTTTTATTATACATTAAATTATTTCAAGCAAGTGAATAATGGCACACGCTGGACGAGTAATTTCATAAAATTTTACACTCGTATTAAAACATCGCGATTGGATGATAAAAAAATTGTTAAACGCAGCTTCGGCGATGAAATTCGGCCCGGAACCAGGGTAATGTGCAACGGTAGATATTGTGCGACGACAGAAAAAAATAATAGCACAAATTTAAAATTTGTTATAAATACTATTAGCGATAGAATATCGCTTTTAAATGAAATGGGTCATACATTATCGCTTCACATCCCATTGACAATTGAAATCTAAATGCACCGGAAAACATCTACGTACGCATTCATCAGTTGATCAATTTCTGATAAATAATATTTTACGCTATTCGATAACGAAGTTGATAAAAAAAATCTATTTGGAATATAAATTTAAAAATAAGATGTCAATATGCTAAAGTTCGGTTTAAAAGCGAGATTTAAAGACTACACGTACACATAAAAAAGGTTCTTCTGGAGCATCGAACCTTTTCAAATAAAAGTTACTAAAATGTAAGCGACTGAAAAAGCAAAATACGAATACATGTTAAAACTGTCAGCAAACTTTGTAACTTGTGTTTTAATTCAATTACTAGATTTCGTCACTTTATTTAGTACTTATAAGCCTTCGGGATTGGTATTCATAATTAAGGTTTTTAACGCTTCTTGAAATAATGCCTGAGAAAACAATATAACTCGAAAGTATTTTAATGTAATTAATCATTTAGGAAAACTTTTTAAATACCATTTGGAGAAAAAATTTATCGGGCTATATAAGAATGTTGATACCTACTTTAAAAAGCGAGAATTTTGCAACAGAAGAAAAGAGCCGCCAAAGCTGTGTTAAGCCAACAAGAGCTCAAAAAACCCGCCAAACTTCCTCGTGGATAAATACCGAGCAAATAATTACAGCTCTAAACTCTTGAGTCGTTAGCTAATGTAACAAGAACAACGATGTAATTTTAGGTAATGGGATATTTTGCGGCGATGCTCTTGTATATTTTGTTGTGTGCTAAAGTAAATAAAAGATAAAACAAAAAGCTTTTCTTGGACATGCAGTATAACAATAAAAATCCAACCTTTAATTAGAAATCTTCAAGAGCATAGCAAAAGGGTTGTTTATACCATCCACAACACTCGCCTTGTTCTTAAATGCGATAAGTTAAAAAACACGAAATAAAACGTACTTGAAGTTACCGCTCGTTTTGGATCATACGATGATAACAAGTACACACAATAGCGGTTTGATATCAACTGAAATCGCGTCCTATTCGCGAAGTGGTGTAGGAGTTATTGCGCACCTTCTTGTCGTCGTCGAGCAGCGCCATAAGCCGGCGCAAGGTTTAAAGTTAAAAAGCCCTTTTGAAGTATGATAAGATTTTTCTTTTATATTTTGTTTTCCGAGAGTTGCTTAATTCACTCTCAAAGAAGCATTTTTTTGTTTCGGGAAACTTAGGATAGCCGAAGGATTATAAACTGCACCGGATTTCTTTTTACGTTTGAAAGCTTTCCAGTTTTAGCTTCGTGGCAAAATTATCATTTTTGAAATTAATTGATGAGATAAATTTAGTAATGTGGTGGTGTTTGATATTTCCTATGTGTCTAGCTGTTAGTAAGTAATTGTCAAACAGATTAGGCATTCAAATGTGAACATTATCTATTCTATAGTTAGTAGTGTGGTCTATCTAGTTTCTAGTTCATAAATAGATAAGCATTTGCTTTTGATGCAATATAACCGAGTGGTGAACAATCTATATATCTACCATCCAATGCTACGGTTTATATTTTTGAAGTTGAAGTAAACTGTCTTGGCAATTTCACAATGCATTCTTTTTAAAAAATACTAAAAAAGTAGAAATTGCTTTATTACTATTGATTGAAATGTCTATAGAAAAATAACATGTTATAACATAAATTTATTCGAAATTTTTATAGTTTTCCCTATATCACCTAACAGAACATTTTAAAAATATTAAAAAAATTATCAAAAATACTATATAAATTAATTCATAGAAATTAAAAAATGCTATCACAATCCAGTATTACGTAGGGATGTTATTCAGCAGTAAAAAGGATTGCAGTTTTTTTTGACATAAAAAAATGAAAGATTTTCATTTCTACCATCGTGGTTCATGGACATATGGGCTAGGAAACTTTAACATTTTGATATCTCCTGGAAGATATTTTTGAAATTAATTTAATTGTCTCAAGAAGCTATATAATATTGTTCTATTGTAACAAACCGTACTATAATATGTACTGTATTCTGTCAACGCTGAACTAATTGTGTTCCAAAATACTAAAAATAATTCGTTTTTTAACTTTTAATTCTTACAATGCCATATGTGATTTTTAAATAAACATTAAAAGTAATGTCTGGTACACAAAGTATTGTACTATAAATTCATCAAAAACACCGACGTTTATTTGCCGGGCTATTAAAATGTTCTTAATAGTAAACAAACGTTTTAGTATTTTACTGTTAATATTAAGCTAATTTTGTTCTAAGCAATTAAAAGATGTAATGGGGTATGCATTACAAATTCTTTTAATATTCCAAATTTATATTAGCATAGTTTGTTTATATATTGACAATAAGTGTAAGAGAAATATTTACAAGTAGAAGAAATATACATATACTTTTGGTATTACTTTGTAACTAATAACTATGCAAAAACTGAACTATGAAAGCAGTTCTTTGAGAATATTTACTTACAAGGATGAAAGGGAATATTGCAAAGACCGAGATATATTATGTTCTTTGTGATTAAAATTCTTGTATTGAAGTGAATTTTAATATAACTGTAAGGATTACAATCTCTTAAGAACGTTATATTAAAACTAACCTAGGTTTAATTAAATATATAGGTTTTATGCTCGAACAATATTATTATGTAGGTTATTGAATGTTAACCAGATAACTTTTATTCAATAATTTCAGAAAACTTATTCAGTATACCTTCAGAAGTTCCTTGAAGTTACTTTAAATGTAAAATAAGATAAGTTATTAATTCTACTAGCTTCTACATAAAGTAATAAAGAGAATATTATCATGAAACTACACTCCAGTTTACGCTAAGATTAGCAGAGAGATAAACAAAAAATTTGTGTAGGAACAAAAATATTACTATTATTTAGTTATTGCATTTTAAATTATTTCTTTCATCTATTGTTTCGTCCATTAAAAAACAAAATTTTAAACTTTTAAGACAAAAGGGAGTCGCGACACCGCGGTGTAGCGAAAGAAGTGTGGAAAAAGAAGTAAAAATAAATTAGTTAAATAGATTAGTTTTACAATACTGCTTTTATCACATTGTCATTGTGTTTTTTTATTGCAACCACAGCCAGTGAACTGGTGTGATCACTAGTTGAGTTACAGAGCGAAAACTCTGGGTACAATTCTCGGAACTCAACTCGGATAAATTTTACTAAATTTGTATATATATTTAAGTCGACACAAAAACCAAATATTTTTAATAAATTCACTAAATTTTTCAAATTAAAGTGGAAAGAAATCCTTTTCGTCCTTTAAATTAATTTGTTACCGTCATCGTGCTACTAATAAAACTGTTCTTTTTTGAAAATGATTATAATTTGGTTTTACATTATATCCGGTGAAAAATTAGTTAAAAGAGAGATTGTTTCCTAATATAGCATAAATGCAGACGTTTTAATTTTTGAGCTTCCGGAAAAAATTGTGATGATCCTTTACTACAGGTTGAGAAATAAATGCTTAATTTACTGAATTCTACTTGTGTGTATTCTGGAATTTAATCACTAGTTGAAGATATTTGGTTCGTTGCGACTGATTAGAGTTTTATTTAATTATTGGAAATTTGTTGCCGCAGTGTCGTGTCGTTGGCAATATTTAATGTGCTAAGTAGTTTGTTTAGTCCTTGAAATATCTTTTCTTTCTGGTTTATATGTGGAAGATTGTAACGCAAAACTACGATTCTAAGTTATTTAGTAGATCGTTCTTGTCTTCATATCCAGTAATAATTTTAGAGGTATTTTCAACGATCAGGAAGCGGAGAGGTAAATAGATGACGTTAGAGATGAACTCGATATAAGATAATTGGTTTGTTTTTATTATAAGTGAAAATTGCAAAATTGGTAATTCTAGTGTGCAGAATATGCAATTAATTTTGTTGTTTGCATATTAATTTTTTTTTTTGGTTTATTTTATATTAAGATGAAGTCATTCACATTTTCTTGATTTATAATTTGTTTTATTTGTAACTTTTACAGTGAAAAGGTACATACCTATTGCCGTTGAAAGGTACATAGTTGAGATAAAAACCTGTAATTTTTTCTTTTTTTATTTATTTATTAAATATTTTACACACTACATTATTAACATGATTATGAGGTGAAACCACTTTGACTAACAAAAACATCGGACGTGCATAATAGAACTTGGTGCACTTTCGAGTTTTGACGTACTTCTAGCTACCAACATCTTAAATTATTATAAAATCTCGGTGTACTTTTATCAAAATTGCTTAGTATTATGTGAATATATTCCTAATTCTATTGGAAAAAGTACATTGTATTTACATTTACCATAAGCGCTGGTATAAGTGCACATTTGTCGGAAAATTTCCATATATCACAGCGTACGTGTACATTTTCCGTAGAAATCACCTTTATTTCTGCTTTGATATAATATCCAGTAATAAGGAGTAATGTTTTACTCTAAATAGTAATTTATTCTTTCATTCATTCATTTATTTATTATGTATTTTTAAGTTATTTCTTTCATCTTCAATTGAAACTTAATTAATAATGTTAAAAATTGTTTTTTTTTGATAAGTATAGGAAAAGTTGGAGTTTTTAGATTTTTAAAATTAACTATTATTCTGCTTATCCGTTTTTTTATTATTTTTTATGATTCATGTAGTACATGATTTTCTCTTCTCCAGTGTTTGGCTCCGCTACAAAAATTATACAAATTGTTATAAACTTCAGAAGGGTTATTTATCGATAATTTTAAAATAATCCATAGAATTAAACTTAGATTGGTAGGCAAACCTTAGAATTCTGTTACATGTTTAAGAAAGCGTTTACAAGAGATGTAGCAATTTACAATGAAAGCTTTCATGATCTTGTATACAAGCACAAAGATCGTAAAATGGTTGATAAATGTCATGTTTGTATGTACGTTGACTATACGACTTCATCAATACTTTTTCTTGAAAGTGTTATGCGCTGCACGATTTGCACACGTATGAGTTTCCCGGAAGGAAACGCGTTCTACACTTACCTTTTTATAGAAGATTATTTCACAAAAAAGTTGCTTGCTATGAACACCTGAGTGTTTAATTAAGTGCCTATAATATTATATTATGAGTTATTAATTATTGTAAATTAAATTTTGAATTCAATAGGTAGGTACATCGTTCGAATACTAGAACTTGGTAATGGATTTATACTAATAAATTATTTCTCGAATAACATATTATGTACGAGTTAGAAAACTATCTGATTGCATAACAATAAGTTAAACTTAATTAATAAAGTAAATTGAAAGCGGCTAATTTAATTTACTAAACTTTATGTAAGTACGTTATCAATTAGGTACTTATTACATACACACTAATAGTATTGTTTGCTTCTATTTGTAATTTTCCTAAAATGTAACTTGGTAGTTAGTTTCAAACCTCATTATTGACCTTAATAAAAATATGGTTATTTGAGGTAGGACTTGTTCCCGAGTGCTATTAGGAAAGGTTAATTATCTTCATATGTTATTGTATGCAAACTTTTGTTGTTGCTCCTCCTACGTACCCAGATTTTAATATTTCTAATTGGATTAGATCTCAATGAAGTTTTGCTATTTGGCTTAGAGGTTACAGTAATTTACGGTTCACTATGAAATTAAGTTATCTTCGTAACCATTTCGGTTTGTATATGTCTAGATTCGAAATATTATGTATTTCAATCATAATTTATATTGTATAGGTAACTTATTTAGAATAAAAGTGCACTATTCTACAGTTTGAAGCATTTCAACTCATTTTCCGTCTCAGATTTTCCATCTTCAGATATAGAATGAACATATCCTACCAATATTTGCAGATCAATTTTTATTTCAATTGATCCTAGTATTCCCTAATTTTGGCAATGTCCCGTTTCAAGTAAAAATAAAAATGGTCATGTTAAGTATGAACCTATTAGGAAAGAATTAAATAATTAATCTTTTGGTTATTTGAACCAATGGGTAAACCATATAGGAATTTTGGTGTACTAAATGTTGGTCTGCGGTTTATCTCTCGACTTAAACCAATAATAATTATACGGTGATTAAATATGCAACAAAAATTATAGAATATTTTAAATAGAAATGCACTAATAATATATTGCCTTCCGATCTCCAGCCAATATTAGTGCAATATTGTTTTTGAATATTGCTCCAATATAGAATATCAATATTGCACCAATATTAACTGTAGGTTGGTGCAATATTGCGTCAATATTTATGCTCAATATTGCCTGTCGCTTTTTACCCCACATTGGTTTAATATTGTTTTTAAAAATTGCGTACATATAGTAAATCAATATTTCAATCAATAATAGTTAATATTGATGAAACTGACCAATTGCCTTCCGATTTGAAGCAATATTGGTGCAATATTGCCCCTCGCTTTTATCCAAAATTGGTTTAATTCTGTTTTCCAATTTTTCGAAAATATAGGAAATAAATATTGCACCTATATTGGCTGTAGCGTGGTGCAATATTGCGTCAATAATGATATCCAATATTGACTATTTCTTTCTATTCAACATTGGTTGAATATTGTTTTCGAACATATATGGCAGATATAAAAAATTAATATATTGCATCAATATTAGCAGAAGATCGGAAAATATTGGTCATCCATATCGTCGCAATATTGCCAATATTGGTGTAATACATACAGATTTACTATATCGGCTCAATAATGAAAATTATAATGCACCTATGTTTCAAAATTATATATTCCTGGAATAATTTTGGATGTCGTAGAAAATACTGGAGTATTTGTAATCCTTTTCAGAATCAATCAAATTCATCCTTTCTAGGAAACAATTATTTTTGTTTTTCTTCTGTTTGTTATATTTTTCTACATAGACGGGCTGATGTCAGGAAATCCGTACTTGAATCTACATTGCACTAAAATGTTTGAAAACAAATATTCAATAAAATATTTCAAAATGAAAATATACCGTAAATGCAATTTTAAAAATTTTGAAGTCCAACATAATAACGTCCAATATTGAAATTTTAAATACGTAAAAGATCTATGTCAGCCACAACGGTTAAAGGAACTCCCACAGTTGAAAGCGCCTTACGTCTGGAGCTTTTTAAATTTTAACAATTTTTGGTAGTATTAGAACTATAATACAGACATTTTTGAAATAACTTAAAATTAAACTACGATCAACAAATTTGTATCTTCTGTAGCACTCCAATTTTTGTAAGCACAAAAATATATTCAAAATTATCGAAATTCTGATGAAATTTTGCAGCTAAAATCCTACTGTAAAAAAATGTTATATAATGCATATTTTATATTCTACTCTAGAGCAGTACGGTCATGTTTTTTTAATTTAAGCTCGCATTTAATGAAAATTCAATTAATTGGACGTACTCGTATTGTATCAGTAATATTTAATTATATTCCGATTCAATTAAATTATGACCATGTTGTCTATTTTATCGGATTTATCTAAGCGATAACACCATGAATTAATGACCTGCCAGAGTATAACAGTACTATTATTAATTTGTAATTCACGATTTATAAAATGTCGACTTATTACAATTCCACATCAACATAATTAATATCCCCACGTTAAAATATAACCTGGAATACCTTGCATTGCAGGTACTTAAAAAGTAAAAATCAACTAAAAATTTACAAAACAAATTAAAATTCCTATTAAACTTGCTCACAAATCACGAATGTTTACTTAAATTTTTATTTTGAACAAGTCATTGTGTAGACAGATAATGACTTCATCTTAAGATACTAAAGTGCCTTCAATACGCTTGGTTGAGTCTTTACCACAAGTAAATACATCCTTCGTGGATACTAGCAAAAATATGCCGCTCTCTCTTTTTAAAATTGTTATACCAGATAAAATTGGTATTCAATTTCAGCGAAAACACTTGCGGTCACGATTCGGCGGGCATAATTACAAAAAATTATAATGGCGAGAATGTAAAATTAGTATGTAATTTGCAAGTGCTTTCGGCCTCAATCTAATGTTGTAATAATTATAAAATTTTTAAATTATACCCATTTTTATTAGCAATTTGCACCACATAAATACTCGACAGATAAAATTTTAATTAAAAAATTTATTTAATGTAATAATTAAAAATATTTTGTACGTACCTACTTAGCTTTTTACAGTAATTATCCTTTTCTTAAAATTCAAATTAAGCCTTCACGAGTTACGGTTTCTATTGTAAATTTTCGTTAATATTCAGAACGAATAGAAAATAAAAAATTCTTTGCAATACCTTGACATAAAATTTTTAAGTAAATCAATACTTCAGAATCTTGAACTCCACTTCCTATGGTTTCTGTAAGTTCTAGTGGATAACTTAGAACTTTTTTGGCACTAATGCTTTGTACAATAAATGTATATGAAAGCAGGCTGCAATATAAATTAATATGATAGAAAGTCTCTGTCCAGGGTAGAAAAGAACTATAAGAAAACTTCTTCAGTTAAGACTCGAACCAGATTCGGTCACGAAATCAATCAATATGCTGTGATTGGCACAAAATATTTTTATTAAATGAAATTTAACTTTATCTACGTAAAAACTTTAAATAGTACCTACAGCGACATTATTATGCTATTAATATTACGTAAACTTTTATTAGTTTCTAGAAGCATTAGCATATAGTGCAGATGTCAATTTCTCAAACAGATTGTTCGATATCTCCACGTAATATTGTTATCCTTTAAGGAAATACATGCGTATATCGATTTTATTATTATTAATTAATTCGTGACCCAATAACAAACATTTTCTTTGTTAAATTGGTTATTTTAATTTAATCGATGGATACGTGGTTTAGGTAATGAAACTCAATAGATTAAAAAAATCCAAAAGATATACACACACTTTTTTGATTTAAAATGTTTTTAAGTTTTCATAAATAAAATACACTGTAAATATTATCATCGCAACCAATTTCGTAATACTATATTACGGCATCATCAGGAGAAACTAGGAAGAAAACGTACAGAGCATCAGTTCAAATATCATTCAAATTGAAAGAAACCGGGTTAAAGTAAGTGAGTATTTTTGAAAAAAGATTTTTACGGTATTCATGGAAGGATTTACTTCTATAATTTTCAGTTTAGCTAAAAATTGTTCTATCGAAATGTTTGTACTTTTCAGTTAGTAGTGTTTAAAGTTAGATCTTTTATTGATTACGTTAAGGTGATTGGCACGTAGGATAAAAGTTTTTGCTTTCTTATATTTAAAGATTTTATTATCTATTATAACTGAAAAATATAAAAATGTTTTTCAAGTTTTATTACAATGTAGTTTTGCCTCTGCCGTCGGTTCAGCATTATTTTTCACTGACAGTTGTGTTTAACCTAAACGAGCATGATGATTTGGATGGGTATAGTGAAAATGTTCTATATAAAATTTTGGTTGTAAATAACAATTTTTATAAATTTTCTTTAAGAAATTTACTACGCTATACAAATTTTATAATAAACTCAAGTGCAAATAAATATTAATGGCGGTACGTGGTAATCTACTTTCGAGGTGCAATGAAGTAAATTGCACGAGAGAGTCTTGTGTAAAAACCTGGAATAATATTTAACAATCGTAAAGTGATGCTTTCTTCCGTACTACTCAGGATGACCGTCGGTATTAGAATATCATCGTGAGAGCAGAAATACGATTCATAAATATATATACGCAGCGGTTTGAGCCAGATGTAACAAATGGCTGCGTCATGCCCATGCCATTATTCGTGGTGCTTTTTATTGGTTGTGGGCCGACGCAGCCAGACGCCTTTAGACATCAAGTTATTGTTGTGGCTACTAGCTTCTTGCTTCTTCTGGTCCTCTTAAAGCCATCGTTTTATTAGGCAGAAACGATTCATAGATAGAAATGAACAAACTTGCTCAAAGGGAATATTAGTTTTATATTGGACATAATACTACAATTAGGAATTTTTTTCATGGATCGTTAACAGCATTAACGATTGTTATAGTTACTCTATTTCGTATTTCAACAACATAAGTTTAGAAACATTCTATTTGCAAGATATACAGTGTGTCAAGGATAAGAAACTGCATGGGATTATTATTAGTGGTACCGCAAAAATAATGCTGACATTTTAATTATACCTTTTTATGCTCAATTTAAATCTGCTCAGCTATGAATTTTTGATATCAAAGTATTGAGACCAACTTTCGATATTTTTAATTAACAAAAAAAATGTCGCCCATATTTAATCTTTTTGGTGAATTTCGTAACAATTTTTTAATATTTTGTTTGAAGTAAATATATCAAAACCACAGTTCTTTAGATCAAATCTGTCTGTTTCAAAGTTATTATAAGCTGCAAGGCTTTTCTTTTCAATTTAGACGATTTTAGATAGAATTAACTCGCCAGCATAATTATTATGTAAATGTTTGTATAAGTCATCTTTGTACTTTTACGTTTGCTTTACTTCTAATTTTGTTATCTCATAATTGCGGTTAGTTAACTCTGAGTGACAACGGAAAATTCGCTATTTAGATTATAGGACACACTATAAAAATAAATCGTCTAAACATTTTATTGGAAAGCTCCTTCATGATTTAGATTCAGATATTTTGGTATGTGTCTCGAGCGGTCTGCTTTATTGTTATATTTACTTATCCTGTCTGCATTTTTAACTCATTTAAATATTATAAAATATATATTTAATATTGAAAATATTATTGGCATATATCTGACATAGCATCAGAGCACTTGCAGAATCCATCCCTATTTATAATTAAATTACACATTGATTTACGAAGAAATCTATAACAAACTTGATAACTAATATTCCAAATTAATATTTTAAGTCCCTAAACTCAAATATAAACTCATAAGTATGAAACTTGAAATCACCAAAACTTTTAGGTTCGTAAAGTTAGAATAACCAATTAACCAATCAAGCCAGTATAGCCTTAAGATGTTATAAACATTTGCGAAAATAGACAATTTAATAAATTGAAATGTTACTTTGAAATGCATTCAAAATTATATTGTAACTTAAGCACAAAATTTGCGTTATTATGAAATTACTTCATAATTGCATTAAAATTATGTGACCACTTTTGAATTACAATTTTTCGGCATTTAGTTAGATTTTAGTATAAAACGTCTTTGTAAGCGACGAAATATTCATTATTCATTTATTCTGTTTGTAGAAGGAGTATTTTACTCGCCCGCATACTGGCTTTTGGCCAAGAGCTAATGGATTTGATGTTCCTGGTGCATTACAAGTATAAAATTTCGAAAAAAAAATTATTAATAAAATCATTTTTCATGTAGAATATAATTTGATGTACCTAACCAAATACGATTAGGTTTTTGCTGCTTTTTTTTTGCTGACGGTAATAATTAAGTTTTACGTATTTTTATAGTTTAAGTAATAACAACTACAATAGATAAAATTTTAAAACTGGGTTAAAGTGTAAGGAATTTACAAACTACTAGTCGTTTGGCAAAGTCGACTGTTCATATCATTGCACAAATTGAAATTCTAGTTCTTAAAGCTTTATATACATCAGTTTTAACGATTTGTTAAGACAGATGAGCTTCTTTAACTTGCCAGATATATATTTATACTTTATACTTATTATAGTTCTGCTATTCTTGCCAAAAATTTTTAAATGTAGTAATATGACATTTACAATACTTTTAAAAGTTATGATTCAATGTATTAACCGTTAGTAATACAAAATTTTCTAATACCAGAAAGAAGAAAGTTTAAAAAATAACAAGCTAAGGATATCACAATAAAAATCAAATTGTTCTGTAAACTTTTATCATCGCCTTCAGATGTCTCCAAAACAGTGACTCATGTATCGTTTAATATTGACATTGACATTATATAATTTATATTATATCATATTGCAATATTGGTACAATATAGGTTTTCTATCTAGTGCCAATATAGAAATGTGATATTGCTACAATGTACTATATAAATAGTTGTGCTATACGTATAGTAATTTTTTTTTTGAGCTGACCACGATTCTCGCTTACCGCCGAAGAAAAGCTGTTGAACGATAGAGGAATAAACATTGATTTGTAAATAAGTGGAAATATCACTTAGTCTCTATTTTTGATTTCCTGGATAACCGTCAGGGAGAGAATAGAAAGGAAAAATGTTTCAATGTTTTTTGTGATTAATTTCTCCCCAATTGACGGTAATATTGTTAATTTGGATTATTGATTTCTCACAATGATAGTATTTCTATGTAGGGTTCAAATCGATTTAGAGTGAACACACAAGGTAACAGGGGATTAACAAATGCCGTATATTTCATCAATAATATAATCAAATCACCATATTGTTAGCATTAATTTGGTTAATCGAATGTTTGAGACTAAATTTTCATAAATGTAATATTTGAAATTATTGACCACATTATTCAAAATTTTGAAATTGCAGAACTATGATGGCAGAACTAATTTAGTATGCGTTTTTAATCATTAGAAATATAAAATATCGTTTTTCCAGAAGGAAATTCTTGTCATTGTTTAATGTAACAAATGATACTTTAAAATATTAATTTTAAAAAGTATTATGTATCGTCATTAATAAATGAATTACCTTCATTACTCTTTGTTCTACATAATTTTGGTAATATCAGTGGTCAAGCTTCATCATTAGTTGAATGTAACAAAAGGGGATGAATCACGTTTCTCACACGACTCACGCCTAGACGCCCTAAATAATGGGAATCCCTTAAATAGCCCTAAACAATTGGCAATAACCACCCTCTAAACGTGGTTACACCACACCTTGTGATACATCTGCGAAACCTAAGTTTGTTGAAAGTATGAATAGACCACCATTAGTTTATTAGTCAAAGGGATTAATGTTGATCGCTGCGCATACAATGGAATTTGTTATAACTATTATATTTCGAAAAACCCCAGCAAAAAAGAAAATTTCTAAGTCGTTTAAGATCTAACTTACTTGAAACTATTTATGCTAATTTCTAGCACTTTTTATAAAAAGTAATATAAGGTAAGTCGACAAACTTTAATTTAAGCAGTTTCAAATATTTAAAATTACTTTATAAAACAGTTCAGTTAACTTTTGTTAGTAATTGCCATTATTCAAATGGCTATGCGCTTGTGGTTTTAAAGAATTAATTCTTAAACATAGGGAAACGTTTTATTTCTATTGTAATAATGGAATGTAAATTTTTATAAACTCATAAGCATTCAATGCCATAGTTTGTATAAAGTTTTATTGTGCGGAAAACTGACTTTATATGGCCACATTTTTATTCGACTCACTGAAAATTGTGAAGTCCGAGGAGTCTCTTGTGGTCTACTATTAGACAAATTTACATATTTCATATAAGTTTTCAGATATTTATCTAAAGCTACATTTAATTTTATACCTACTGTTTACGAACATGCAACATACTAAAATATTTACTAACATATTTGTTCACTTCATTGAAATGTTAGCAATACAGCACAGGTATTTTTAATTATAACATTTTAATGTGGCTATATATTTTTCATAAACTGCAATAACTAATTTTAATTAAATTGGTTTTTTTTTTGGTAGCCAAGTTAATTTTTAAATTTCCTCTTTTTTTTTTAAATACCTATCTGCGTAAGTAAATTTATTTTTTATAGCTTTACTGCTGTTACACAGTACGAGTATTACATTCAAATAACTTTTACTTTTAAAATAAAAAAGTAAACGTTTAAAATGTAAAATTTGGTTTTAAACAATTATGCCTCTAGAAATTCAAATCACATACGCAACACATCAATTTAAATCCTGAGAGACAGGTAAAGTTATTGATGAATGCGTAGACACGCACATACAGCATAAGGATTTATCTAGAGAGACTTTCAGACAGTTCACTCTAAGTCTATTCTTCAATTCACCGATTTATCAGAAGTTTGACAGATCAGATCTTGTATCTAAACAACCCACTGTTGCTTTTTAAAGCAATAAATTTTTTATATGAAACGGTTTTAGCAAAACAATAAAACGTTTTAATATTTAATGAGGCTTTGTAACTTTGTTTACCGAATTTTATGTAGAAGTAACAAAAAAACGCATCGAAAACAAAATAAAATTTAATCGATGTGGAATTTTTGTGTGATCGCAAAAAATTATTTACCTACCCTCTAAAGATAAATTGTTGCAATTTATTATCATTAGGTAAAGTGCCAATCTTTAAAAATAATCTTGAAAAGTTATCTAATAGGCAGAAGAACCAAATATTTACATGACTTGTAAAATATTTGTTGAGAGTATAAGAAAACCATTTAAATCTATTTTCTTTGTTTAGCTCGTAGAAAAGAAGTGCCTACTTGTAATGCTCCAAGATAAGGAAGCCAAAATTGACAGAAAATAAATATCCTGAAATATTTGTAGAATTTTTCTGACACACCGGATTTTTCAGGTTAACACACTATCAGTTATTTCTAAATTTAGTTTTGGGGTGGAATCTGAATAAGATCTATTAGTTTTGTTTATTTAAACCACGACGAATGCTATTAATCTTAAGACGGATGGGTCTTTAACCTACATAATACGGTTAGGGGATAAACCAAGCTAATATTTACAAATATGGCTATTATTGATATTGGTTCTAAACTATACCGGAAAGCTTAAATACTTCTCTTCCTACATATTTTATTTAAATTATTTTGAATAACGTCCGTAAACGTTAATTATAATTATTTTTATTTTACTTCTGAGTTTTCTTCGAGAAAATCCTAATATACCAACTTTACAAAGTATAATATGAATCTGTAGTTTTATAAATTAAATTGACATTTGAAATAATTTATTCTAATGAAGATAAATTATCTTCCAGAATAAGAGGCAAAACTATTTTCAATATTAAAGTTAATATTTCAACATTTGCAGGAAAAGTTATAAAAGTAGTTTGCACTTTTAATTTATACTTAATGATTAATATCTTGCAAAATGGAAACTATAATAAATTTCTAGTTGCTTAAATAAATTAAGCGTTATTAATGACTTAGATTCTTCTGTTTTGTTACCAAAATTATTAATTAATCTAATGAGTGAAAATACACTTTGAGTGAAGTAAATCCATTCATGACTCGACTGGAAAATAGCTTTGGATGGTAGGTAGCTAACATTCATCCATTACTAATTGAAATTTAAATAGCATCATAAATATAAAGGAGCGAGATTAGTGTCGAAAATTTGAGTGAATAGATTTTACAAATAACTCCTATCGTACCCTCCCGATGGGAATTTATTATATCCTTATTCATTTGGCAATTTCTATAGACATACTCTTATCGACTAAGATAAACAAGGAAACGCTGACGATATGACTGCATTGTCAAAAGTTTTAAAAGCATGTACTCCTATTAGTTTCTAAAGTACAATAAGTCAACTTTGCCAGCATAGAGACTTATGCATATTTGACTGATGCAGTTTATCCTGAAAAAGGTGATAGCATTTTGCTTAATATTTTAATGCTATTTCATTGGGTAAATTTTGTCTACTAAAAGGAAATTGACGTAAAATGGATTGATAAATATAGACAAATTAACGTCAATTAACTTCGATAAAGAGTCTGGATTTCTTAGAACTATTGACAGGAAAGATCGATGCGTATTACTGAATTTACTCATCCATTACTCATTCAGACACGCACCTATTTGAACCCTGATTTTGGTTGTCGATTAAAAGTAGAAAAGAAAACGTTTTCACTTAACAAACTGAACAGCAAAATACAAAATTAATTTTTAAGTTAGGAATCTCTTCCTAAGTGCCGAATATCTGTTCCACATAATTGAATTTCGGATTTTTTACAGTTTGGATTGATTCTACTATATTATTGAAAAATGTAAAACCTATATTTATAGTAACTAAATGGATCAGGTGATGCGATAAATTAGTTACGTCCTTACATTAATCAAAAATTTAGTTAACAGAGTTCTTTCGCAAGAGACAATCTCACGTTACAGATACAGAAGGACATGTGTTTGACAGTCTGCATTCGGGGGTGTATTTCGCATTCCGGCTAACGAGCCGCAATGTCCGCCGGTAATTGTCTGTAGCCTACAGTTCCGGTTTCCTTTTATTTAATCATTATTGTTGCTACATTAAACAACCATATCTTTACAGAAATTTATCAAAGATTAAACACATTATATTGTTAATTTATTGTACACCTTTTAATTATATCTCTAGTTTTAACCTCTAGTTTCATCAGTGCTTTCGTAAATACGTTTTATAGGATTGCAACAAAAGGCTCTTGTTTTTATATATCCACGTTTGCTAAATTATTAATATTAGTTATGTATGTATACTTAGCATACATGCAGAAAATATTCGTCAAATGTTAAATATTTGCAAAAAAGTTCCTGTTAGCTTGACATTATGAAGAAAAATAAGTAATTAATTGCATACACCCGACTAGAAATTGTAGTTAGGCTTTCCGAAAGATCAATTCGGGCCGAGTTAGACATGCCTAACTTAGGCAAACCTAACTCTAACCACGTCAGGGCCACATGAGGCAAAACGAAAAATGACAAAATGTAATTGGGAAAGTGTTTGGCACTGCCTAACTTCGGCATACCTTTGGAATTCCTAATTTGGGCCTAATCACGGTGGCCAAAGGTTTACCGAAGTTCGGTATTCTAAACTCGGACTTCATTAGGAAAGTGTTTGGCACTGCCTAACTTCGGCACACCTTTGGAATTCCTAATTTGGGCCTAATCACGGTAGCCAAAGGTTTACCGAAGTTCGGTATTCTAAACTCGGATTTCATTAGGAAAGTGTTTGGCACTGCCTAACTTCGGCACACCTTTGGAATTCCTAATTTGGGCCTAATCACGGTAGCCAAAGGTTTACCGAAGTTCGGTATTCTAAACTCGGATTTCATTAGGAAAGTGTTTGGCACTGCCTAACTTCGGCACACCTTTGGAATTCCTAATTTGGGCCTAATCACGGTAGCCAAAGGTTTACCGAAGTTCGGTATTCTAAACTCGGATTTCATTAGGAAAGTGTTTGGCACTGCCTAACTTCGGCACACCTTTGGAATTCCTAATTTGGGCCTAATCACGGTAGCCAAAGGTTTACCGAAGTTCGGTATTCTAAACTCGGATTTCATTAGGAAAGTGTTTGGCACTGCCTAACTTCGGCACACCTTTGGAATTCCTAATTTGGGCCTAATCACGGTAGCCAAAGGTTTACCGAAGTTCGGTATTCTAAACTCGGATTTCATTAGGAAAGTGTTTGGCACTGCCTAACTTCGGCACACCTTTGGAATTCCTAATTTGGGCCTAATCACGGTAGCCAAAGGTTTACCGAAGTTCGGTATTCTAAACTCGGATTTCATTAGGAAAGTGTTTGGCACTGCCTAACTTCGGCACACCTTTGGAATTCCTAATTTGGGCCTAATCACGGTAGCCAAAGGTTTACCGAAGTTCGGTATTCTAAACTCGGATTTCATTAGGAAAGTGTTTGGCACTGCCTAACTTCGGCACACCTTTGGAATTCCTAATTTGGGCCTAATCACGGTAGCCAAAGGTTTACCGAAGTTCGGTATTCTAAACTCGGATTTGATTAGGAAAGTGTTTGGCACTGCCTAACTTCGGCACACCTTTGGAATTCCTAATTTGGGCCTAATCACGGTAGCCAAAGGTTTACCGAAGTTCGGTATTCTAAACTCGGATTTCATTAGGAAAGTGTTTGGCACTGCCTAACTTCGGCACACCTTTGGAATTCCTAATTTGGGCCTAATCACGGTAGCCATAGGTTTACCGAAGTTCGGTATTCTAAACTCGGATTTCATTAGGAAAGTGTTTGGCACTGCCTAACTTCGGCACACCTTTGGAATTCCTAATTTGGGCCTAATCACGGTAGCCATAGGTTTACCGAAGTTCGGTATTCTAAACTCGGACTTCATTAGGAAAGTGTTTGGCACTGCCTAACTTTGGCATACCTTTGGAATTCCTGACTACTATCTTGTGACAGTAACTAAAAGCTTGCCGAAGTGAAGAATGATAGCTATAATCTATGGTTGCCAATTGATGCAAATAGAATACTTTATATCTTAATTCATGTTTTTTTATTTCTAATAGATTTTAAAATTTTAATCTAGATTCAAATTCATTTTTACATTTAAAATAATTATTTCATTCGTCAATAGAAAAATAAATTATAAATAAAAAGTGCTAGTGTAGTGTCTGTGTTCTGAGAAATTTTTATATCTTCTCGTATTACATGAACTATTTTACAACAGTCGAGTCGTTCAGTTGTCCTATATCCATGTGACTTAGTTAGTTGCTAACGTCTTTATATCATAGTGAGCGGTTCTCTAGGTTATTATAATTAAAATTATATCAACAATAAATTATATTTGATACCTAATAATTTATTTGTTGGCAAAAATCAACAAAATGTCGGTTGGTTTAATTGAAGCAAAATATCGGTTAGTAACATTTTTAGAAAGTGATTTTTTCGTATTTTTTTCTGAAAATAAATTCCAAAACGAAAATTTTGAGAAAAAGCCGTCGCATTTATTCAATTTTTGAAAGAGTAAGTAAGTAAAATAATAAAAGGTATAAAAATAAATCATAACTTCATAACTAAGCAGCATGAATTATTTTGTAATAAATTTAATAAATATCTTTATATTTCAGGGATATTAATTAAAAGATTTTCAAAATCTGAAGATGATCCGTTGGGTGACAAAGCTGTCAACGATAGTATTTCATCGATACTCAATCATTGTGGTGATTGGAATAGTGGGCTAAATGATAGAAAAAGCAAAAATGTACAAAACAAGAGTGACATGAAAGAAATAATGCTAAAGCAGCGTTGACAATTTGCGTGCGTGTTCCACGAATTTACAAATTTTAATTTTCACCATTTGATAATTTTTATATTCGTGGCGAAGGTTTACACGGGTGCGCATATAACAGTTTTAACAGTTAGTGGTGAAAAATTACGATTTATATTTCAGGAATCGTGAAAATTAAAATTTGTAAATTCATGCATCGTGGAACAGGTACGTGATTCACTCACTACCCATGTCAACGCTGCTTAAAATTAAAATTAATTTTAATTTATATTACCTTTAATATGGTAAAGTTATTAACATGTGAAATTATTGTAAAAATTATGTATGTTAGAAAAAAGGCGTTAAAACGGTTTTGTATTTACAGTGCGATAATCGATATCCACCATCCACCCATTTCCCTACTTTTTACGAATTAATTTTAAGAAATTGGAGCTATTGTTGTATTATTGCTATATTTTTTAAGATAATTATTGTATTTGTATTTCTGCCAGGTTTTTAAAATAAATATTAAATCTAGCTCGTGCAATATAATATCGTATTTCTGTTTGTCCTAAAAAAAAAAAAATTTTTTTTAGATTTAGATTTAGGTGGTCACCTGCAAGTTTGGTTTTCCAAACCACCGCCTAATTAGGAAAGCGAATTCGGGCCACATTAGGTTAAGGTTGTCACCTGCAAGTTTGGTTTTCCAAACCACTGCCTAGTTAGGAAGGCGAACTCGAGCCAGATTAGGTTGAGGTTGTCACCTGCAAGTTTGGTTTTCCAAACCACCGCCTAGTTAGGAAGCCTAATTAGGTAGGGACTCGCAACTGCGTTACGTTCGTAATACGGGCCTAATGCGGCTGCCTCACTTGGCCCGAGTTTGAAATTCGGCATGCCTAGTTCGGGCCTAATCACCACCTAACTACAATTTCTACTCGGGCAGTGGGTGAAGTATGCATCAAATGTAAAATCATTTATCACTTTTAAAAAGTAATTGTTTTATTTTACAACCGACGACGTACGGTGCTAAAGTACTTTAGTCTGTTTAATGTTAATTAAATATAATAACTATTTTATATACGTTGGAAAAAGAAGGAACAGGTTTTATTCAGATTAAGCGTAAGTTTTATAGGTCGTATGTAATAATTTATTATAAAGCTTGTTCCACCCGCCTGCAAACATTTTGATCATTATGAAACAATATACTATTGACTGTAAAATTGATGCATTGGTCAATTTTAATTTTTTAGTTACACTTTTAATGTCATTTTGAATTTTTTAAAGTATTATATTTATATGTATAGAATAGGCACTACCATGTTAGTAGTAATTTTTTCTTAGGCCCAATAATGAAAATATGCTTTTGAAGCTCTCAGTTGAGAATCATTGAGAGCTCTCAGTTGAGAGAACATTCCTTGGTTTGTGATTCCTTCAAGTATCTCTCTGCTACTCAACTTCAAACCGTGACGACAAACTTTATTCATTTTGCATCATTTAATAACGAACAAATCATATTCTCTCTCACACCTCTTTTTATGTTTATTTAGTAATAAATTCAAAATTATTTTATTATTATCTCCTATGTGTGGCGGAGTGGATTCTATTTCGTTTTCATCAATACTATTCTACAGTGTTACGAAGCAATAGAGATACATTGTATTTGATAACCCATGTATGATGATTCATCCATGATAACCTTGGTAGTTGTTATACAAATCTGCTGACTATATGGCTGGATAGCAGGTTTAATTTGTTGTTCTAGAAGTTTTTCGAAGCTTTTAAAGAGATCTTTCTGGAAGTTTGTGACTAAGTTTAACATAAATACAGACTTTTATTAAGTAAATAAACGTAAATAATAAAATAAAAAATTATTAAATAAACGTTTTAATTTTCGTTACAATATTTTTAATAAATTTTATTATTTTATAAATTCAGGACTTGTCGTTTAACAAAATATGTATAAATGAAACAAAATAAAATATATATCGCAAAATTTTAATAGAAGCGGTGCATGTAGCAAGACTAATATGATAAAAATAGAAATAATTCACTACAGAGATTGAATGTGAATCCTTACCTAGTTTTTACTAATTTATAAAACGGAGACAGGAAAAATAGTGTGTATGTATGCTTTAAACGTAAAATTAATTTTATATATATTTTATATATTTAGATATAGGAACCAATTCTTAAATTCATGACGTGTTGATGCACACCGGAAGACCCAGCTAAGAAATTCTGAAAATTGAAAATTAGCTCAAGAGCATTATTATATAAAGTTTGCTAAATATTATAATTTGCCTAATTTGATCAATAATTAATTAAACGCACTATTTTTGCAATTTGATCAAAAGGTAAGAGTCCTAGAAAAAAAGTGGTGAATTACAACGTAAAAGGTAATTTAATTCTCTATAACTTGATAATTTTTCTTTATTCCTTCATGGTAAAAAATTGGTATTGTTATGATCATGTATTGTTAAATAAGTGCGTTGTCGTGAATATCAAAATTGCATCCCGACAAAAAAATATATCAATTATATTTTTCGGTCTACAAGGACCTTTTGAACCAGCGTTAATTATACATAATATGTTACGGTCAATGATGTAAATCGGGCGTTGATGTCAATGGTCGGACAATAACGTCAATGCCCATTTATGCTGGCCATTAACGTTATCTTGCAGCCATTGACGTGATTTTCCGTTAAGGGTGGGCAATAATGTAAATATTTACGTCTTTGGCCGGTCAATGACGTTATTGGCCAAAAAAGATTTGACAATGATGATATCATAGAATAAATAGAAACAAAAAAGTTATATTTCTGTTACATAATATGTTCAACTCAGTCGTTTTAATCGTTTTTTTTACAAATAAATTACTTCTGTATAGATAAATTTTTAGGTTGGTAATAATCTCGTAATAGCTAATACTAATTAGAAAGACACATTTACTATGTTATTTTCTGATGAAATAAAAAAAAACGCCAACTATAATGATACCGGGGCATTGACGTCATTGTCCGGGCATTAACGTTAATGGCCGAATTGTCATCATTGACCATAGCATATACATACATTAACGTGTTATGTACAGAAAAATAAAATAAAAAAATATTATTTGTTCAATCATGCTATTGAAACATGTCATTTCTTACTTGGATGCGCAACTAGAAATCTTTTGTTGTACTCATTCAAATTATTTCTATGGTAACGATTGGGCGAAAGAATTTTCACCCACTAGTGAGTGAAAAATGCAGTTATTCATTTATTTTCTGCGCGCAAAATTCGCGCTATTGATCTAGAATTTTTGCATATGGCTTCCTACGATAAATTGCTAGGAGAGGAGCAAAGGGGGATACATTTCTTGCTCAATTTTTCAATATCAAATTTCAAAATCTCAAATTTAATTATTGATGACACGCATTATATTAAATTGTATTATCAGACATTTTTAGATTTATAAGTGCAGGATTAAACAAAACGCTATACATCCTCGTGCAGAAACCCTTTCACTCACTTATTTGCGTCTGCACACTCGCCTGGTGGCTCGCGAGCAAAACTTTCAAATGCGTGAGCGAATCTTTCGGTTTTTCCACTAGTAATGTAATATACTATTGTTCTATTAATTCATTTCAATAATTTGTTCATTTTTAATAAGTAGATAAATACATATTATGTAATATTACAAAGATATTTAAAATAAATTTTTACTTATAAAAAAATTAGAGACTTTAATGATATCTGAATGACGAGGAGAAGAAAAAATATTATATAATTATTATCCGAAACATTATAGTGGCTAAGAACTACAACAAAACCTACCAAAGATGTTAAATTCACAGTACTACCAATAAATTAGAACAAACAAAAAAGTATATATTCTTAGACAATTTAAACACTTTATTGTACGAAGTTAGGTTTTCTAATTAAATCAATATATCGAATGCAAGTTCTTTGTGAAAAGTAGACTTGACCCGCATATATCGTGATATAATGTACATGGTATGGCGAGCAAAAATGTTCTTGGAATGAACAGGTACGTACATAATACATTCAATTGTGTGCATATAATTGCATTTTACTATATGCGTGTTTGTTATTTCTGCAATTTTAGTGTATAAAAGCACATTTCAACCGTTAATTAAGCAAATAATACAATATGTAATGTACCATTATTATTTTGCATATTATTTTCGTGCAAGCAAAGTACAGCTTAATAAAATGTAATGCATATTTATATGTAACTTCGACTCGGAAAGCTTTAAATTTTTAGTAACACGGAATTTTAACGATAATGTATGCAGACTAGACTTAACTTTCATTTATGGCAACAATAGTGGAGATAGTAGATATACCCTTGTCCGTGCGCAAACTAACAACTATTAAGTTTTAGTCTAACCCTAGTAAGGAATTTGTGACAATGTAGTAAAACCGAGTCCAGAGAATTAAGTATGGGTAATTTTCAGTCCTGCGTCGCACATATGTTTACCGACCCATTTCGTTCCTTCATAGCCAGATGCGTAATTAAATGCAGACATCAATTTAAAGGTTCAAGTAAAATGTTACGAGATTAGAAGCAAACTGACCAACGCTTCTTAATGTTACAATTTACTTCAAAAACTGCACTTTATAGTTGTACATTAACTAGTAAATGTATTTGCACGTGTCCAAATACAAAAATTAACTGTGCCAACTTTCGTGATATGAGAACCTTCCACAAACATTTTTCAGGTAACTAACAAATTTAATATTGATATAAAATATCAATTAGTACTTATGCAGTAGACATCTGTATAGTTAAGTTATTTTGTCTTGTGTTCTCATTCGATGCAATTATCATTTTTCTTGATTATTTTAGTTTTTAAGCAACGAATGCATTATAGCTTTTAGCAAGAGCGCTCGAGCTAAAGCTCTTGTAAGTTGCTGTAAGCAAGAGTGCATTTTTGTTTATAATCATCAAGTTTTAATTAAAATATGAGGTCTTGTTTGTTATATTATTACTGTTGATAATTTTGTATGTGGCAACTATCAATTATTATTGGATTCTAAAACTCCCGACGTTTAACTATTCTTGTAATGAAAATGGTATCGCGCCAAAGCTTTGCTCGATGAAGTGCAGTGGTACGAAAACTTGGTTCAAGTGTTGCAAATCAAATATAAATACGATGGTAACCAGTCTATTAGCAAAATGCTTACAATTGTCGAGAATAAATTTAATAATTTAAACAATATACGAGTAGAACCAACTTTGAATATGTCATAATATTATAATAGTCCATTATATACTTATCTTTATTGCTTTACATAATTCTAGTATGTACATATATGATTGGTATAATCGTCAATTTTAGTATAAAAATTTCTAAATCTTAAATAATTTCTTTTAAAATAGGTTTTACTCAATTTTGGACGAATAATAATGCAGGACTACCACATTGATAAGTTTCAGTGAGTTTCAGTATTATGATCTCTAGTTGAGACCAATGTTATCTGTTTGAATGAAGTAGTTAATTGATATTGACAAGTGACAGGCATGGTATTGGTATAATTTTGTAAGTTTCGTTAGTCAGTAGTAAACTTCTGGCAAGCAAGGAAAGCTGGATTATTATTATAGTGTGCTTTGTACATATAGTTGTAATGCAATAAAGGCAATTATGAATAAAGTAGATTTTAGTATTATCATTCTATTAAGTAAGTAATTAATTATTTCGACATTTGAGCAAGCTTATTATTATTATTTTAGTTTAATTTTAGTTTATCGTATTTTATTCTATTCTAACAATGACATTGCCTCATATACAATTGTATCTACTTATATTTATAATAAAATTTATAACAAACAATACTTTGTAATTATGAGGATATAATCAAGGTAAAGTATTTTCTACAGTGAAAATTGTAATTTTAACTTTTGTTTATTATTAACGTAAATTGTAAGTACAGTAGAAGCTCAGTTTTCTGAACTAATTCAAACCAGAAGTGTTCATATAACAGCGAGTATAAAAATTATATAATTGTATTTTACTAATATTAGCAAATTTTCTATATTTACAATATTATCTAGTAATAGGTAACAATAATCTCATAAATAAACAGAAATCTCAAAAATTATTATTAAATTCTTGAATATGTATGTACCACAAGTTAATTCTTTCGTAAAAGTTAAATGCACACACACACAGAGAAATAAGTGTTTCTAATCCACACAATTTTGCAGAAAAATTACATACATTTCTGCGCACAATTGTGCAGAAAAAATACATACATTTTTCTGCAAAATTGTGTGGATTAGTAACACAAATTCTTCACTGTGCACAGTTGACATTTTGAATAACTTCAATCGAATTCTGGAACATTGTTAATTAATAAAACTTCATCACCAATTCATCACCACCCAACTACCAATTGTTAAACTGAATTTAAATTTGCAAACATATAATAATCATAATTTTAGTAAAAAATCTAAAAAGTACAATAAAAATTTAAGATTTTAAATTTTAATTTCAGTGGTCTACAGGGAAGGATTTTATCACGACACAATGTGAATTGCTCCTAGTTATATTGAGTATATTGAGTTTGAATTATTAATAATTTATGAGTAGTCTGTATTCAAATTATATTTGAAAAATTTTTATTTGTTAATAAATAAATATTTTCGTTTATGTTTTATTTTAAAATGGACGGTTACTTTAACTCATCAGATCGGCTCAGGTGATGTAAATGTATATCATGTAAAATATTTTGTAATTTAATTTTTAACGTAATTTTAATTGTTAATAAAATTATAACAAATTTAAAATATTTAAAGAAATGTAATGACCTATAATAATATGGATAACAAAAAACTAAAATTTGTTTACAAGTTACATTGCAGCCAAGTCATATTATAAAATTTCAATTAACATTTCATAGAATTAAATATATTTACTTCAAATGCACAAGTACGTAAATAGTTATATTCTTGGTAGTTTTTACAAATTTTAGTTAATAAGTAAAATTAATTCCTGAAGTTTGAGTAAACGAATTAGAGTCGTGAGAAATGCACTGTTTGTACTTTTATAATTTCAATATCAAGATGTAGTACTTTGTAAAATATAATTAATTTCTCTTCAGTTTTACGGAGCTTTGAAATATAAATTAAATAAAAAAAAGGTGTTTAATTTGAAATACAATTTTATAATTATCTGACTTGAAGTGAATAGTTATTTCAAGATTTTGCTGTAGTTTTTGATCTAGTTTCCAGAAAATTCTTACCACTACCGGGAAGATGTGCACAAGAAAATTCTGTATAAATTTTCTCTTTATAAATACTCACTTTAAGTGGCTATTTTTGATGTATTTTATTATTTTGTGTTTACTCTAAAATAAAAAAGTGTAAATGCCTTGGCATTTTAAAGGATTTCAATCTTTTGCATGTTTGTATAAAATGTTAATTTATAGCAACTCTTTCATTTCTAAAGAGGAATTTTCACTTCTTTGTTTTATAAGAACGTTTTTATTTCAAATAAAAAATTTAATTATAAATTGATTAACAGTTAGAATCTCTTTTGCATTGTCTATTACACCTTGTGCATGCTGTTATCATTTTCGATTAAAAAAATTACAAAGTCAAAAATTATCCTTGTCATTGAAGGATAAAGTTCTGGATTATACATCCAATGAAATTAATAAAGTTTTTAGTTTGAACAAATAAAAGGCACAAGTCACAAATTATTACCAACAAATTTACATCAATTAACAGCAAATGCAATAAAAGTTTATTACAAGTTAGTTCGTAACTTATTATCTTGATTAAATTAGTAGAAGCATACTAAAGTGCTACGTAAGTTTTGTGTAGTTATTGATTATTTTCTTTGCTACAAATTGCAATAAATAAATTAATTCATGCAACTTGGCGTACCCATTATCAGAGAAGCGATAATTTTGGAAATTTAGAAAATCAAGTGAATTCACGTAATGCTGTTATCGTTACTTAGTTATAATTTGAATATTTAATGTGATGTGCTTTTGATCATAGATAAGTAAACTTGCTTCATCTGTTAGAAATAAAATTGAATTGATTCAATTAACCACAACCTCTCATACAAAATAATTCAAATACAATACAATTGAAAATTTTAATTGTAAACACTCAATTATAAAAACTTAACTATAAAACTCGTAGTAGGTAGGTAGGTATGAAGTTTTTTAATTTATTTCTTAGATTATCTGATTAGAATAGAGCATCTAACAACACGAAACTTGCCACTTTTTATCTGTTTTATTTCTAATCGTGTACAATGTAGAACGCGTTAGTCTATTGGATTTATTATAAAGTGTAACTTGAACTAAAGAAACAAAATTTTAATTAAAATTAAATTAAGCGGTTAAAATATTTATCGATGGTTAGAACAGAAAATGTACACCGGCCGTATCGTAATAAAATTTTCTTAGGCATAATATTTTTTTTAAAGCTTTACAAAAGCTAAAAAAATTTTTTATCTGGTAAGTTGAATGCGAACTCGGTGCACACTGAACTTACAAGCTTAGAATGCTTATTAGTCTCACCACATAGAAGAAGTATAAAATGAGGTATACAGGTACGAAGTTGGATGTCAATATTGTTATCAACGATTATTTTAATTAGATTTTTACCAAGTTTACAAGAAACAATCGTATACATGATGCATAAGTTATTTCCTATTCCGTTGTTGTTTGAAAAGACAGATGTATTGAAAATTTAAATATTTAATTGTTATTTAGATTTTATAACAACCCTTATCACACAATATTGTTTTACATCTGTATTAGTAGATACATGAATGAATAAACAAAAATTAAAGAGTCTATTGTTTATAAACAGATCTATTAATCATTACGATAACAATCTACAGTAAACGATACGTGCTTGTAGTACACCAAAATTACTAATTAGAAGTTCGAGTAATATACGCGTATTACATTGTAAAATTGTAACAATTAAATCTAATTAATTAATTTAACGCTAAAAAATAATTAAGAATTAATTGCGTTCTCATTTCATTAAAAGTGTAGTGACCGCAGTGAAGAGCTTAAAATTAATAGTTACGATTACGTTAATTTCATTATTAATCAAATTTAAGTGTATCAGGGTATCATCAACCGCTAATCTATTATGAAATACGAAAATTATGTTAGATAGAAAACAGAAAATTTTATTTCTACTGAAATAATCATCGGATTTACGACTGCGTGCAAACCAAGTACAAATTAAATCTGATAATCTCCAGGAAAAGTTGTATTAAGTACATACATATTATAGCTACTTTAATTATCATTACTAATTAATTAATTGAAACAGTCTTAACAGGTTTAGATATAATATGTTTACTCAAATTGAAATTGATTACTCTTTCGTGGTTTACAGCCCACGTTAAACAATATACGGACTCGAGTCTGTGATAACTCTTAGCATGGGCCAAACAAATAGAAGATATGGTACCGACGTCGGTCGTCGGGAAACCCGACAGAACACTTGGATGGAAAGGAATTCATGAAAGGATATAGCTGTTACTCGTTTTTAATATTAATTGCTTGAAATTCATCTTAAACAATGAGTCTTCTATAACTTCACCAATATGGATACGCGAAAAGCTCAATAAATTGCAACAAAGAGTATTTTAAGTATACAAAATTTATTTTTGTTCTTATAGAACGCTTATCTACCCTTATCTATACTATAGGAGAAATCCCAACATAAATTTTTGAACGCCAGATTTAATTTTAAAGATTTTATCGGATTTCAAAATATTTTCAGATTTCCCTTTGGTTGTACTGAAGACTTTATTCTAGCTTTAGTTCTCCTGATTCACTTGTTTGCTCACCAAACATCTACATACTTGCTGGCCTTAGGTCACATTATAAATTACCATGCTGCTCTGAATACTATAAATAGGTCCGTGTTTGTAAGTTTTAATTAAATTCAAATAAAATTTTTTGCATTTTTAACAAGGAATTAACTGATGCTGAGAAAACAGAAAATTTTCACACGAAATAAAATCGGAAATTTTAGTTACAAATGTTATATTTGTAAATTTGTATATACCGTTCTGTTAAAAAGTCTTTTTTACATTTGATCATAATTTTTAATTCTAGTCTACTCATGTCATAAAATTTATGTTTACCGGTTGGCATTTAGGAAACATGATGATGTATGTGAGAAACCTTTCATGTCACCTGTTTGTCTCACACCAAAGTTGAACTTTTTCTTTAAGAACGCACAAGTTACAATTTAGTAGATTAAATTGAATATATTGTATTATATTATTAAAAATTCTTCATATCTAATGATTGTTAAGTATAAAAAAAATAATAACTTTTGTGAACATTCATAAATATATGAAGTGTCTTCAAGTTTATTATGTAATGAAGAATGTGTAATATTATAGTGACAATTGATAACAAATTTATAGAACTTTGAAAATAGTTGTTCGTATCTGTTCCTAGTACTTATATATCTCCTTAGAAATACTGTAATAAGCTTGACGATGAATTGAGCAACACTAACAAAACCAATTTGCTACTAGCTCTACTTGCTTGCTTTGGCTCGAGAATGGCATATTTAATTAATGCTGTCAAGACCATCTATTATCTCTAATTGTTCATTAATTGCTTTACCGGGAAGTGACTCATTGCCAAGTAGTTTTAGAAAAAATTTCTTTTTAATAACTAAATTTTGAAAACAATGCTAATTCACCTTTAATGTGTAATTTACTAAGCCCACCTTTATAAATTTAATGACTATATTTAAACATCAATTTTACTAACAATGTTTTTTATTTTTTATAGTTCTTTGACAAAAAGCGCAGTAAATTCCGTCAATTTTATTATTAAAATCATCGATTGGCAAAGAGAAGTTTTTCTAAGTTTCCCAACTCTTATTAATTATTATTATTTTGAAATTTAATGCTAGCGATAGTGTTACAGTTTTCTAATAATATTATAGCAAATTCATAAACTTAAACTAACTAGTGGAAAACTTTGTACGCCGTAAGTACACAATATGATTAACAAATGTAAACTTTGCTTAAAATTATTAAATAAAATTATCGAATATACTTGGTAAGATTTTGAAAATTATTTCACAAAAAGTAAAATTTTACAAGTACTTAAAACTTTTTGAATAGGTGACAACGAAAAGAATGAAATCAATGCTTCAATTAATTCAAGCGTACCAAAATGTGTACAAAAGCTGCTGCAAGTTTTCTTGAATTTCATTGTATGTGAACCAAAAAATTCATAAATAATATCTTTAAAAGTGGAAAACGAACGAAATTCTATATTGTTAATTTTATTTTTAAATAACTTAAATTGTTTAACTTGCCACGATTTTAGGAAAACTTTTTTTTGAGTTGATTTAAAAGCAACTTATAAATTTGTTGAAATCCAAGTACTAACTGGCGTTTTAAAATTTTCACTTGGCGGCGTCTTCTGAATTACAATTTATATGCAAATTTTGAATATAAATCAATCTTTTAGGTAAGTGAAGAAAATCTTAAAAATTATTTTTTAAGTTCTAAATTAAATTGCGGTGTCAAGATAAGATTTAATAAAACCGAATTTTACATAAAATAATTAATTGTGTTATAATAAATATTATACTACTTAATTTTTCACAACAAAATTGATAAAATATTCGAAAAGGTTGGTGAAATCTCACACGTGAAAATTATCTGTTTACCATAAAAACTTTGGGATTTGATGTTCACCTTCACTGAAAGAAAAAAAAGTAAAAATATTCAGGAAATTAGTAGAATTGTTGTGAAGTTACTTGGAAGACACTGGAAGATATGATTTATCATGTAAATAAATATCATAAATTTATATAATATTAATTTAAACCAAAATAGTTGCCTGCCTTCTGTAATTATTAATTTACTTTTAATTGCTATAGCAAAAAAGGCGCACTTCGACCACCTTTCTGTATTTACAATTCATCCATCTACCTAGAAAATCAATTCATAATAATTTCTACTCGGAAGCACAACCTAGATTATAGTTCTATTGATGGATGTTTAATTTACCGTTTCGGTAGCAAAGGAATCTCGCGCTAGAAGCAATTTCTTCAATACCTCAACATGTAAGGAAAACCCAGAGCATGTTCCTTACTATTGTCTGGTACTTATGCGACACAGAAGCGAATTTATTATGTGACATTGCTACGGGATTAGTATGTTTGCATTTGCTTACAAGTCTTTTAACAATAGATGTAGAAACTACAGTTGGACAGGATTTAAATACTTGTTTTGAAATTAGATGATACGGTATAATAGGTGCATACTATAAACGTTTTCTTTGTGTTGCTGGATTAGGTTATTGGGTTGTTTTCAAAATCAATATTTTGAAATTTTGTAATTTATATACAGCGCGGGCCAAATAAAACTTAAAGCGACAAAAAAGTATATTGGTGAAAATAAAAAATAAAATATACTTCGGTTTGCTTTTTGAAAAGTTAAAAATAATAAAGAGCAATAATTCACGAACAAGATAGGTTGTCTTGGAAAATCAAACGCTTGCAAATACAAGTTAAATCTGATTATTTTAATCAGCCAAAGAAATTTGTAGGCATTATTTTTACACGCAACTCGTATTGTTTAAAAAAAATTTATTTAATTTTTGCATTCTTAACAATAATTAAGGAACAGCTGTAAGAACATTTTTTTCTTTTTTTTTTATTTCATTCTTAATTTAACCATGAGTTGATTAATTAAAGTAAAATTGCAATCTTCGGGCAGTTTTTTCTCAAAATTTAGATGTAAAACTATAAAAATAAAAATAAAACAAGAAATAAGGTATCAATGATTGTATTTTTTTGTATTTTTGAGTATCGATTAAATCAATTTCAAATCATGCTGGCTGGGTGGACATCATCTTCCAGAATTGTTTTTCGTTAAAATATGTGTGTTGTTATAATAATTGGTATAATAATTGTGGGAAAACATTTCTTTTTCACCCGACGCTCGATAATGTTATTCTCAAAAATTCGGTGTATGGCATAAATGATAATAGAAAATTGTAATGAAGAAATTTTGATTGATTTTTTTCTTACGAGGAACATCACACAAGATTTTTAAAAACATAAAAATCCAAAAAAAGTAAAATATCTCTTTGTTAAAATATCCACTTTTTTTCTAAAATTTTATTATGTTTTGGGAACTCCTGATTTTCAATATCAATATATTATTTATTTTAGAAATATTAAATTTTAAAATTTTATAATTATACAATCTGTATTTTCAAGATGAAATTCCAAAATTTATAAAATGTCAAGCATTAATATCTTCGAAAATAATACAATATTGATATTGAAATTTGCTGAAACTATAGGGCAAGTGTCTTCCGAAAATTTATTAAATTAAAAAATAAATAAGTTTCTTGAGAAAAATCACTTTCAATTTTTTTTTAAATTGTTATATTTTTGGTGGTTTTGAAATATTTTGAGTTTTTATAATTTTGAAAGTGCTGTACGATGTATCTCATAAGCGAAAAATAAATGAATCTAAAATCTCAAAATTACCCAATTGGCAGTTATATTCTTAGGCGAATTTTTGAGAATAACATTATTTACTTCGAAATCTTAAAACGCCATTATCGGGCGTAAGACCTCATTTTGGGGTAAAAAAAAATACAGGTCGTTTCATTTTGTATAATCAACTACATATTTGACCACATTTTTTGACTAGTAGTGTGGTGTAAAGCTGAAATGCCTGGTCACGCCGACGACACTGCTGTGATCTAACGTCCAATTTTGATCTATGATCAGATTCTGACATCTAGTCAGATTAGCACCCTACTAGAATATTATTCAGTGCTTACAGTACCATGAGTGCCAAGTGTAAATTTGGTACAATTATGGCAATAAGACGAAGTCTTAAATTAAGTTAAAGAAAAAGAAGAACTACATATTTCAGTAACAACGAATTCTGGAATGTTGGAACTCAGCTTGTTTGATTCGAAATGTATTCAGTCTATTATTTGGAAAAATAGAAGTATATTTTTATTCTGAAAGATAAATAACATACATACATACATTGCATCAGTACGCAATACTGACAGTAATAACTGATGATAGTATAATCACAATAAATTATTGACGCTATAAGATGAGTATTATGGCTGTTGTAAATATTTGGGTCCTGAATTAAAGTGTCTTATAATTATAATAATCCTTATTAATTAATTTTCAAGCAATAAAATAATTTTTGCATTATTCAGGTAGCATAACGGCAAAATAAATAAGATTAAAAAAATGTCGCATTGTTTTAATTAATTTGTTTTAATTTTTAATTTTTTGGTAGCGCACCTAGTTGAATGTCATCACCGTCATGAATTTACGTGATGAAATTTAAAAAAACAACATGTACATAATGGCAAATTTATGTAAACGACAAGCTAATTACGACGACGCGACCGTGTGTTTTAAATGACAAAAATTGCCGTGGTCCAACCTAAGAATATTAAACATTTTAAGTAATTAATGATAAGGTAATGTTGAGATAATAAAATGGATATAGTAATAAGCCACCAGGCTACCGTTTAGCATCACCACATAATATATCCCAACAAGAGCGCTTGAATTATAGTATTGCGGGTTACGGGCTAAAGCTCGCATTTGGGGGCAGTCACCGTAGTAAATGACATCCCACGCGTGGCGGGCTACATCAATCGTCATGGGAGCAAAGGCAACTGGAACAAATACCTCAGACCTGGTCAAAGGATTCTCCAGAGACATCTGTACACCGAAATAAGTTAACCGTTTAATGTTGACTTTTCCTCAACTTTGTAAAAATTTAAGCAATTACATTTTTACAATATAATATCTACCAATCACTTTTTTTTTTATAAAACTATAGGTAATAAATCTGAAAAATAATAATATATAAGCCAAGAAAGGTGAAGTGTTAAAATTTTTAAAATCACAAGCTGCTGTGCTCCTGAAGATTTCCGTTGTGAGCTGTACAAACAGACTTTGTGTGGTAGTGTGAACATTGGCAAGTCAATTTATATTAGCAAAACAATTATTTTTGTGATGGCAAGTGGTGCACACAAAAAAAAAATTGAAAAAAGTAAGAAAGCTATATACAATTGTCTGCTTTAAATGGAAGCCTTTTGAATAGCGGATGTAGAATGTAGAAACCGGACAGGTAAGGTATTGAATGTAATGCATTCATTCTATTATAACCCTGTGCAAATAAGAGCAAAGCATACGATAGGATTTTTTGAAAATCCGTTTTCACACTTACGTGAATCTACTACATTATTCAATTCAGAATTGCGCAGTGCATGAAAAGTAAACGGCTTCTAATATTTAAATTAAAATTTATAATCACTTTCTGTAACATTTAATTCCGCTAAACTCGACTGTTTGTATAAAAGAACATTCCGACTTGATTGAAATTCAACATCAAAAGTTCAAGCTTAATATGTGAAGGTATGTTGATGCGGTTGACAGAGGTTGACATACAATTCAAGATAATATAGTTGAGAAAATTTTAAAATTGTTTTTTGTACTAAATTTCAATAAACTTTTATTAATTCTACAGATTTGCGTTGAGCACTTCAACACTTGCATTTATAACAATTTTCAACCGAGTATTAAGAAAGATATTGAATACAGAGTTTTTAAATTGTGAAAATTTCAAATAAAAAGTTCTACAAGTATAAATTCTACATAATACGGAGAAACTTCGTGAAATGAAAAATTAAAAAGTTAATATAAGAAATGATTTTTTAAATTAATCACAACTTTGGCTAGATTTTCCACAAGCTGAACTTATACCTATTTGCTTATTTCGCATTTGTTAAGAAACCCGCAAGGTAATAAGTACGATAATATTTACACATACTTTGCTATAACAGTCAAGTTTGGCAGTAAAACGTTTAGTCACTAAAATCAATGACAACGTTACAATTCGTCGGTTTGCACAAAGTTTATACTTTTGTTAAATGACAATGAAACTCGGTCGCATTGAAACACCGCAAAAGGTGCCGGTGACTTTTAAGATTTCTTCACAAAACATTTGAGCTCGACACTTCCTCACATGCGGTGAAACTAGTAGAAATGAGCTTTATGTAGTGGAAATTCGGAATAGATAAATCTTAAAATGTCACCTCAATGACCGCAATCGTCACCAATATCGAAAATATAGAAGTTTCGTTATGATATTTGGAAATGTTTGGAAATCTACGAGAAAGTGAAGTGAAATTATTTTCAGTTTTACCTGAACAAATACTACTAGTAGTAGTACGGTTTCACTAAATTAAATTAAATTACCAACGAATTATGATCGTTTGATACACATTATTTTTACTTTATTAATCCTGCTGATTAAATTAAATAAAACCATTAAGTTTCAACAATTTGTCATTCTGAACATCAACTAACGTTTAAAAAAATTGGATTAATGAAAGGCTTGGGAACAATCTAAGTAATAACCGTGACATAATTGGTTAAATTTTTAAATGGCCACTAATGAAATCCTCTTTAAAATTTCATTAAATTTGAATTTTTTACGAACGATCCTTATAGCTATTCTTAATATCAATTCAATTATAAAAATCTATTAACAAAAGCCGAGTTGACAAAAAATCTTATTTATACCAATAGTTCTATTAAAGCTTCGTATCTTTAGCAGCTGCAAAGTCTTTGTGAATAAGAATTGTGGGGATGAGATGTTTAGTGGTATTTGTGAATGATTTCGATTCAATTAGTAAATTGCCTAAATTTTAGCTAAAACTCGTTGAACCTTGATTGAATTGTGTTAAATTGCAGGTGTAAGGGTTTAAATTACATAATACGAGGAAGCGATGAAGATTTCAATTGCCTATCGAGGAGGATTTAGGTATTTAGTTCAAATTATTTTGCAAGGGGATGTTATACTTAACGGAGATTGGTTTTTTTTGGCGGAGTTATATCGAGACTATTGAAATACCGTAAATTATAATAAAAACAAAACTAATTTAGATTTGATATTTAATACGCATGCACATTATGTATACTAAAAGGTTGTCACAACATAATCGTAGTATGTTTGACAAGCTTGACATATGTAAATGTCAATTTAAATTTCCGGTCGTACTTGAGTTATTAGCATAATGTAGTGGTAACGACTATATTAAGTTGACAAGTACTAACCGAAATTTATTTTTCCGGAACACAAATACAATAAATAATTATCTATTGTTCTCTAATTGAATTAATCATTTGATTTAATACGAAGCACCTAACTCGGAGATTGTTTAATATTGTGACAAAAAATATCCGGAATTATACTAAATAAAATCAAAATACGTGGTCTATTATTGGCAGGCTGTATTATGTGAAGAATTTATATAATTAAAATTTAATTAAAAAAATTGTATCCAGAATTGACCAACATTTTAGGAAACCATAAAAACTTAAATTTTTTAAACCCAACATTTACAGTTAAATCAAAAACAAAGTGTTCGAAATCTCAATCGGAACTTAATTCCATACTTAAACGGTAAAACAATATTTCTTTTTATTTTAGCGAAAACTGTTATGGTGCACATCTTACATTCTGTTAAAAATTTAAAAAAATTTAAAATTAAAATAGAACATTAAAAAGAAAAGAAAATATTACTGCATTGAGTGTAAGTGCGGCATCTGATTGCTCAGCCAAGATCTTCAGTTCCAGCCCGGAGCGGAATAAAATCTATATTTTGATTCTCTTCCCTAGGTACATCTTCCATTCTGTTAAAAACGTAAAAAAATTTAAAATAAAAACTTAAAAAATAAAAAAATAATAAATAAAAATAGATATTTTCGATACAAGTTAGGAAAACAAACATTTTTCCATTCAAGGCGAAGGTTTACGATCGAGGCCGAAATCGTAAACCGAAGCCGAAAAGTGTGTAAAAGTATTACTTTTCCTCACTAGGGCGGAAAAGTAGTACTTTTCCGCACACTTTTGAATGTCACAAAGTGACACTTTTTGAAACATAATTGGAAAAAATATATTGCGGCAAAATATATAGTCAGTGGTATCTGACTGTTCACCCAAGATCATCAGTTACAGCCCGGAGCGGAGCAAAATCTATATTTTGACTATTTTCTCTCGGCAGGCAGTAGCATTCCGCTGAGGCTGAGATAATCCATCATGGAAACGATTTTCTAAATGAAATGTATTGTGTTCCTCGTTACTCAAAGCCCATGTTAAACAAAAAATTCTCTATGGGCAAACATCCTCATAATAGTGTACCCCACAAAAAGGGGTTATGAAAACTGTTAAAAGTTTCTGAAAACAACCACAACCTTTCTGGCAAAATCTGATTTTGTTTTAATGTTTTAATAAAACAAAAACATAAAATACTATTTTATCGTATACGCTAAATAGAAGATGGTAAATTTTACTAAAATTGTGTAGTACTAATCATTACAAACAAAAACAGTTGAAAAATCATCCAGACCCTGGTGGAAGTATTTCTCTGAAAAAGTAAAACAAAGTCTGCAGAAGTCTTACAAACTCTAAGAAACTCTGCAAAAGCCTAATTCAGAGTTTTTTCAGGAAATATTTCCACCAGGAGAAACTTGATCGTTTTCGAATTATAATAAAATCAAAAGTTTTTGTTTTGAAATAATTGCGACTAGGTAAACTATAATTTCAAATTTTAATATTTGTATAATATTTTGTAATACCAATAGAAAAGTAGTTATTATCGGAAATAAATTAATATAGGTTCGAGTTTTTTAATACGAAATTTAATGATCTAACGAGCGAGGCAAATTAAGTGCAAAAAGTTCATACTAAAACAACCGTCTTTATTAAATTTCCAATAATTCTCCGCTAGTTGTACTCGACTAGAAAATTATTGTTATACACAATAACACAGTTGTTGTAATCATTCGTAAATGTGTTGTAAATCATGCAAAATAATTTTCAATATTATCCCCATCAGAATGGGATTATCAGAGTGGGATTATCAGAATAACGGTGTTTTCCTATTATGTTTTGTTTATCTGTCAACAGCCTACTTTTAAATTCTACTGACAAAACAAAAAACGACACTGAATTATTTTTATTTAAAAAGTTAAAAAAAAAGAAAGATCAGATTATAAACAATCACATTTTAAATTTTATGCCACATTATTGCTGTTGAAATTAAATAAATTTATTTGAATTAAGTTATTTACGAGATTAAAAATATTATCTTGGATATGTATAAGTAGTTGCTCGATTTGAATACATAAAGATTATATCATTGTTCTATATTTGAAAGTATCCAGAAATAAGTATTGATGATGTGATAATGGCTGCAGTATAAAGAGCAAGAGAAAAAATTTATTGTTAATGGGAAAAATTGTGGCAAATACAGTGTTTTTTTGTGTTTGCATCTTGATTGATCCTATAAATTAGTTACACTTAATTCTAAATGAATACTTACCAAATTTCAATTTTAAAACTAGAAGAATTTTAAATTTCTAGAAATGAAACTGTTTTTAAATATTTAAATTTAGAAAGTCTTCAAATTATATTTTAAGTTTTATTTTGTTAATTATGTAGAACCGAATTTTATTTAAAACAGAGCTATTGATACCTTTATAGACCCGGAATAAAGTAAACTAAAGCAAATTAAAATCTTTAAAAATAAAAAAAAATTGCTTGATTTCCTAGTTTTACTTAAAAACAGAGATTCCTGTTTTTTTTTAGAATCGTGTCTTGAGACTTTCGTCATATAATCGAGATTTTTTTAACATGTTTTATACTGATTCCTTGATCTGTTTAGACTGAAAGTTATTTTACTCAAAATAATAAAAGTCCTGATTAACACACATTTTTAAAAATAATAACGTGGTGTTCCAACGGCCATTGCTAAATAGATCATTTGTGTACTCAAGTAAGCGAGCCGTTGAGGTGTGTGTCGGTGACATAAAGATTAAAGGCGTTGTGATTAAGACAAAACCAGACAAAACAGCGGAACATGTGCTCTGTTACAGCCCGTCTCTCTAACCTATGGAGGGTAGAGGTAAGGAGGACAATTTCTATGTTACAAAAAGTGTCCTTCAAACAGTAGTAATTAACGTTTCAGAAAGTGTCCAGAATGGCGCTACTGTACTAAGAGGGTTACAGTCACTAGATATATACAGTACCGCAACGTCCGGCCATTTTGGGTCCAAATTTATGCTTTTTCTCTCGCACTCATTCAGTCATTGTGCGAGTGGCCAATGAATAAGCATAAATTTGGACCCAAAATGGCCGGACGTTGTGGTACTGTATATATCTAATAGTGACTGTAAAGAGGGTATGGTTTGAACTATGGAAGGTGGAGGTATCTACACTTCATAGTGCATAACCTGCATAACCCACGTATTTATTATTAAATCCGTGGCATAACCTGAAAATTATTTGTGTGGTTCAGTGCGGTTAAAAATTATTGTTAAGGTCCAAAATCTATAATTGATAAACCCTGTATTCGACTATATTTAATAATGGTAAAAGTGTGTGCTGTTAAGAATTGTTCAAGTGGTCGTAAAAATAAAATTGACATACGCCGTCATTGTCTTTTTTCCAGGCCAGGGTTTGAAAGATTAATAAAAGTGTTCAATTTATATTCTATTAAACTTTTATAAACAATTTTGTAGTATTTTAATTTATTGCTTTTTATACAACCTTGATAAATGGAACTTTTTATGTCAAGCGAGCAATTTGTATTTATTATTCAAGTATAATTCTCAGGTAATGCAATATAGAGTCCTCTGCCGTCCATAGTTCAAACCATACCCTATCGGTACGCCAGCGCCATTCTGGCCGTTTTCTGAAACCATTTAGTGCTTTTCAGTGGCCACTTTTAGAATAAAACAGCCATATGAGATTGTCTTCTTTACCTCTACCCTCCATACTCTAGCCTCAATGAGATGTGCCATGCTAGGGAATTTCTAACCTGAGTTGGCTAGAAACTGGAGTTTATCATGAAAGCAGGATGACTAGAGGAGTAACAAGTCGGGAAGCAGCTGCATTGGAATCTGGAATCCTTCCAGATAAATTGATTCTGGATCCAGAATCCAGATTCCAATGCAGACAATGGGCCCAATTTTAGTGGCTTAAGTGCACGCAGATCCGGATTGAAGGGGTGCTAAGAGAGCTGCAGCCCCGTGTTTCCAAATTTCTAGAGCAATATTGAGTAGCAAAGAACTATAATATGCACGTTTGTTTGTCATTTTTGAACTTGATTTGATATATATGATTGATAATTCTCTGGATACTTATAAATTAATAATAAAAAAACACTTCGGGACTCTTTTCACAACATTTACATTTACAAACAAATTCCGATGATTTAATTGCAGAATTTGTGCAACTTACAGTAAGAAAAATTGTTTTTGAAATGTTATTGTATGTATACCTGTGTTGTGTAAAAATATATAATAATTATTATCTTTTCAAACATTTTACATTTGATTTAAGCGTGGTTGACCTTGAAAAATCAAACATTTTCACCTGTTGAAGGTCAAAGGACCTCCAAAAGAAGGTTGTGCCAGACCTCCCATATCCTTAATCTGGCTCTGAGTGCACGTAGGAATTACCTAAAATCCAGAATCTAGAAACATAACAACTCCAGTACTAACGTACAAACTGCTTGCTTCATGCAAGCAGTGACTTGTTATATAAAATATGTCAACGGGAAACTTATGAAAACAGCCTACACAGTATTCGCATTACATTTCTATGGGTTTTAACTCTTTTTTATCAAAATTAAATCCATAAAATTTTCTGCTTATATTTGTAATTTACGTCTTTAACTGCTATAATTTATTAGAAAATTTTATAAAATTAGAGGGGTAGTACACCCTCCCCGAGAAAAATTTATAGAAATTAGATTGTTAGTAAATGAATTTGTTGAAATTAGATGATTGTGAATTACTATGATACAATTAAGTTGTTATAATACATACAAGTATTATAAAACAATGATTTTTGAGTTGTAGTCTCATTGGTTGATTGAAAGCTGAGTGAAATAATTCCAGTATTTATAATTTTCCAAAGTTTTATTATTTAGCTATCATAATATATTTTTAGTATTTTGTACCTGAACACTGAAGTTTCGTAGAACTTTCTGCTATATGTTTGCATTAGGATATTCAATATTTCAACGTAGTAAATGCTACAAAACTATCAGCGATGCATAACATTTTAACAAGCATTGAGTAGGTTGACAACGCACATAACGTACCCTAGCTACCTCAGTGGTAGAAAACGCGAACCCCCAAAGCGTGTTAGGCTAATCAGCGTAAACTCTGCGATCAATTCAAATGTGTATTTCAAAGAACTTAGAGCATGTCTAATGAACAGCTGTCGCCCGTTTTCTCACATTTATTACAATAGCATCAAGGATGAAAATATATTATCACAAAAAATCGTTTAGAATAAAGCTGCTTCTCAGATGTGTTATTCTCTAAAAACAAATTTTCAAAAGTAAGAAAAATACGAGTATCTACTTAATCTAAAACAGAAAATTTTTGGAATTACAAGACCCACAATATGTAGGTCATTAACAGAATATTACATTAAGTTTTATTCTTGCTCTGCAAAATCTCAAAACATTAATAAAAGTGTTATCTATTTCTTTTTGGTTCTGTAAGTATAAAGTGTGGTGTTTATTACAGGTGCATTGCAGTAACAAAATAACTTAAAACAGGCGGTTTAACCACGGGGGATCTTGGAGAGTATTGTACTTAAAACTATATATTTCAGGAGAGACCGTTAGGGGAGATAACCCTAAATGGGTCTTCCCTTGTATAAACGCGTTATGAGCATCTCGCTATGCATAGTAAAACACCTAACTTTACTAATTCGATTTGCGTTGATTCAACTTATATTCAATTTAATTTAGTAAGCAACGTAAGTTCTCTTTCATATAAACATAATTAATGTAAATATGTAAAGTACCTACATATAATGAAACAGTAACAATTTAATGTTAGCCACTTTAGAATAACTTTACAGCATTAAGTTTATTTCTCTAAAATTAAATATGTTTTATGTGTTGTGTTATATTGAATATATAATTTTGCCAAAATTAATAAATATCGTTGTGCAATTGCAACAACACTACTTGACATAGTAAAATTAGTTTACAAACGTTTTGCTTTGTAATACAATTACCAAATATAATGTGCTAAATAGCTACTTGATAACAAGTTTTGCTGATTTAATACATAAATAGGATTGTTTGAGAAATTTAAACAAAGCCAGTTGCAGAGAATTTAATATTATTTGCTGGTATATTGAAATTGTTGATTTATTTGTGGTATTAAATTGAGTACATCTTCGAAATAGTTTAAGACATACTTTTCCACTATTTCCAATTTAAAAGTTGAAATGCATCTGAGCAGTATTTCCATTTGTTCCAAAAATATGTTCAATTCATGCTTTGCGACAACTAACTTCCGACCAACGGTAAGCAAGAGTCGTGAGTCCATTAAAAAGAGTAAGTTAAGTTGGTACTATATTATTTAGATGATAAGGTTAACTGGGGTGTAAATTTTAGAACATGAAACAACACAAAACATTAAACACTTACTAAAATAATAAATTTAAACTTCAGCATAAATGCTTCGTACATCTGAATTACTGTGCAATGAATACTTCAACGTTGCACGTAATTTTATGAAATAATAGAATCCGCAATTGTCCTGTACCTTTCTTGGTTTCTCATGATTCTTAAGTTTGTTCCTTCCGAATTCAACATTAACATCAAACCGTAATTTTTAAAGATTTAAAAAAAAATTGAATTACGATTCAGTATCATTTTTTCAGAATACCACGGGTTATTATAACTTCATTAGGTAATTACTGATCATGAGGTGCGTAAGAAATCTTCTTCTAGTTAAAATAGAGTTACATAATTAGTAAGTGTTAATTTATACTGAGTTGGTATAATATTTTATAGCTTACAAGTAAACAGAAATAGTTAAAACTTCGGCAACTGTATTTGAAAATAACTGATAGCAGCTGACGTAATTTGAGCGCAGTTTCCCTATATATACGTCATGTAATTTTAGTGTTTATTTGTGGTTAGCTACTTCCATCTGTTATAAATTTTATAAATTTATTATAGGCAAGTGTTTAAAAACTTCGTGTGGAAATGCCTCTAATTTATGTAATTATTATAAAAATTATCACGTGTTTAAAATTTTTTATACATTTTTTTGAACAATCTTTATTTTTGTACATAGTTATTCTTATTATAAATAGCCTAAATTTTATTTTCTCATTATAAAAATAATATACTGCATGTTTAATTTTTAAAAGCATAACATATTTTCTTAAAAGTGCACATAAAAGGTATATCTATTTGAAAAGTTTCTAAGCTTCCTTAAAACTACTGCAGTAAACTAAAAAAGTTTTAGATTGACAAAGTATTTAAGATACTTTTTACAACTTGTGCTAAAACTACATTTATGTTGTAACTTGTAACTATACAAACGTTTAACGATAATTAAAATTTAAACTTTTCACCATTTTTTTTTAAAGGATATTTATTTATTTTATTGTTTTCAACTTTATTAAACACATGGATTTAAAAATTTTCTTGGACTTTTGTGTGTGGAATTTACATAACACAAATTTTTCTAACCTATGGTGTTACTTACCTGTGCGGTTCCTTTGAGATTTACCTCATCCTTTGTCGCGACTATTGCTGCCGGTTTATAGAGATGGCCCGTTTCGTCTTCCAGAACTAATTCAGCACACCTGAAATTCGTCACAACCTCACAGGATGCAGTTACCTTCGACTTGTATGAATGACTTAAAATATTTCTAGTACGAAAGGAATTTATATTACCAAAATTTAATTTCGAAATGAAGAGAAAATATGTATTATAATATACTTACCTATATTATGTAGGTATATATCGTATTATTTATTTTTATTTAATATTAAACTACCTTATCAAGTCAATAAAGAAATTACATTATAATATAAATGGATTGAATTGTAATAAAATAAAAAATATGTTACCTATATTGGGGATTTAGGTGCATTGAAGTCATCTAAAACATAGAAAAGCGAACGTATATAAGCAATTTGTTTTCTGTAATGGATTTTTTGTGTTGCAAATGTAAAATGTATGGTAATCCCCACGATAAAAAATCTGAACGTTATTTGCAAGGTGTATAACGATATTAAAATCCAGTATATTGAATTAAATTTTTAAATGTAATAGCTACGCATTTGATATAGTACATGATATTGTACACTTTCAATTTAAAATTGAAAAAAATTTGTAAGTATACTGCAATACTACGTTATTACCTTACAAATAGTCAAACCTTTTTATTTAAAATAAAAATACGATTTTAGATAAAAAAAATATTATAGCGAACGTTCTAAGCAGGGCCGTATTTAAACATAGGCAAGAATTTGGGTGCTGTAGTAGTAAATTTCTATGTCAACGGGTCGCAATAGAGTTGCTCTTACCCTGTTTCACGTATTTACAAGTTTCAATAATTTAAATTTAGTTATTTAACTAAATTGTTGTAAATCTGCAATTAAATAAAAATAAATTAAATTTTCTTTCAAAACAAAAATAAACGACCATAATATCAATATTTTACAGAACCCAAAAAATTCACTTACACTTTTTAGAACTAAAATGTTGTAAGTATAAAATATCGCAAACTATTTCACCATATATGGCATCATCAAGCGATGAATGATTTGAGAGCTCGACAGCTTGACAAACACTAGTACAACTAATACCAATTTAAAAGTAATAAAAAAATTAATAATTGGAGGATTCGTGGGTTTTTTGGGACCCAAAAAACCCACGAATCCTCCAATTATTAGTTAAACTATAGGGTCGATACAATTACACTTTAATAAAAAAATTAATTTTAGTAATTAATTCCACCGTAATCCCAATAATTGCATATCTATCTAATTTTATAACTCAGGCTGAAGGTAATTTTTCCCTTTTATGCGATAAAATTTTTCTCATTAACTTTTCTCATTTTAATTTTACTTTTCTAGAATCCCTCGGAGTTCAACCAATTTTTCTTATACTTTTCATTCGGAAACAGGTTTTCTTATGATTTTTTATTTTTGTATTTAAATTTCAATTCCAATAATTCCATTTCAGTTTTTGTAATTCTAAAACTAACTGCCCTGCGGACTATACTGCGATATTGTAGTATTAAAATTTAGATTAGTATTTGCATTTGAAAATATGTCGAGATTTATTTGATAGATATTTAAAAACAAGCGACAGAATATGTTAGATAACATAAAAATTAAGATAAGGTAATTAATTTAGAGGACGGCCACCGTTTGAATTCATAAGTGCGGCGACTACTAAGCAGAAAATCCTGGTTCGATCCCGAGCAGTGAAGTAAGAACTTTATTCTAATCGCCCACCCTTGGCGGGCAATGGCAAACTACCGAAGTAATATGCCTTGAAATCATTTCATAAAAATGAAGTGTGGTTAGCCAAAACCCATCCTGGGTTGTAGCACTACTGTATGTGTGTGTAATTAATTTAGGAAATAATCGATATTAAAGTTTCAATTTGTCTTTTCTATTTAAGAGTACGTGCGATTTACACAATTACTTCAATTCCACTTTTTCAAAAGTTACAGATGAGCGCTACGTTTTGAATAGTTAATATCGTAACAATCCTGACAATTTTTATCCTGACAATTAACAAAGTCGATTAAATGAAGTCTTATTTAAATACATTTTTAGACGTAACACACCTACCATAGTAATACGTACAAAGTACAAACTAAGAACTTAGCTCTGCCTTTCTTATATTTTCAGAGCCCTTGCTGGAACAAAACCGCTACTGGGAAGCTAACCATAAGGTAATCTGGCCAGGCACTCACAGGAGGAGCTGGATCATGGTTGAGTCATCGTATCCATGAAACATTGGTAAAACACCAAAATTATTTTATATTCCATTCACACTGGCACAGGCAACCCAGCAGATATGTATATCTACAGCAGTTGGGCCTAACATTGTTGATGCGGAATCTAAATCGCTGCATAAATATCTTCGTAAAAAACCCCGACGAGAGTCGAACATGAAATCTCTTTATTTAATATTTCCAACGTCCACACCCAGCAAGATTGAACCAATTTTTTTATAACAAATTGGAATTTTTAAGTTATAATTTTTTTTTTATTATAAAAATATGACATTTATTATTATACAAAAATATACATTTTATACATGTATCTTCTTAAAAAATTCAAAAAATGATTGCAACATTTTTTTGGTAAAAAAAATTTCCTGGGAATCACTTTAAAGCACTATAAGTAGTCTAGGCATGGGTTAGACATATTAGAGCTCTCTACTAGCCGTTATTTAATCAATTTTTACCATGCATTTTTTAAATGTATTTTTATACAGGAGCCTTTACAGATGAACCACACTAAGAAAAGCCCTGAAGGGGTGTGGCTGGAGCTGGTGTATTTGACTATGTACACTCAAATGAAAATTAAAGAGAATTCTAACCAAAAAAGGTACTTACCAAATAATGTTTAATTAAATTGATTTATTAAGTATAGCTATGAAGATTAGTTCTAAAACGAACACTTTTCTGTGCACAATAAAGATTAAATAATATGAATAACACGAAAACAAACAATATAAGAAAATCAGCACAATGACAATTGACACACAATGATTTGTAACTTTTACCACAGAATGTACTTGCAAAATAACTCGATGTTCATTGGTTCATTCAAATTTTTATCAAATTACTAGTTGACATGTTTTCCGGGGCTTTTCTTGGCTTGGTGGCACTTATTTCTATTTTGGTTAAGCTATGTTCGTAGTGTAGGTACCATTTAAGTCCGAAAAATATTTGTTTATATTTAAAAATACTGCGGAGTAATGAGGGAATTGTAAATTGCCCTCCTAACTTGACCATAAAATTATAAGGTTACCACTAATCCCACATGTAAACTGCTCTCCAAACTACCTGAGGATTAATTTATTAATCCCATAAATCCCCGACACTAATACCAATTAAGAATAAAAATTTTGTTCGCTAACCAAAGATGGAAGGTAATCTTGTGATATATTTTATCTAATTTCAACTCTACCACCACCGGTGGTTGAGGTTCTCTTCTTTTAAACAAATATATCAATAAGTCTACCAGGATAATCATTCTTTAAAAGCTGGGTCTTTAGGTCGTGTAATCTAATACCCACAATCTCTGTGGGCAGACATGTGATAATCCTCTGTTTCAGAGCTTTTATCACGCTCATGTTCTGATTGGGGGGAGGGGGGTGAGAAGAGCTGAAATTCAGCAGACAATCCGTGAATGAAGACTTCCTGTAGATGTCTGTCCTCAAAATTCCATCCTTTTCACTTTTGATTAAGAGGTCTAAGAACGGAATGGTACCGCTAGATTCCAACTCATGTGTACAGTTGAGCAATTTGTCATAGCTGTTCAGCACTTCTAAGCATTGTCCACCTATTTTGAGGGGATTTCAGTCAAAATGTCGTCCACATATAACAACAAGAAAGGAAGCTCAAAGCTCACCGATCCAAAGAAATTAAGTAATAAATCGGTCATCACAAACTTGGAAAAAATAGAGCACTTTTATAGGAATGGAAGTAAAAGGTGAAATAATCTCCCAGTTATTTGTGAGAGATGCGATGACAGCCTCCTTCGAGATATTAGTGAAGAGGGAATTCACATTAAATGATATAAGAATATAATCTTGTGGTAACCTGGCCTGTAGGATCCTCTCCTTTCTGAACACATGATTGGAATCTCTCATAGTTTTCACACGAAAATGTAAGTGTTTTGAACCATACAGAAAACGAACATTCCTGGAGGCAGCTTATATATCCACGACATCTGGTAATGTTAACAAGCAAACAGAATAAAAATTTAATTCAGAACATAAAAAAATCACAGCTTTTAGTCCACATGAAGGGAGATCCACCCCTTTTCTCGTAGTGCATTTTGCCGAGTAGGACCAGTCTAGAGGGATATTATTAGCGAGTATAGCGTTTGTCAAAACTGTCCGAAGTGTCCTGAGCGGAGAGGGTCGATTTTGACAAATGCAACCACGGCAAATCTCGAATCCACTCTAAAATCCAGACATCTATAGATTATTAGTTATTTTAAGGACCCTTACATGGGAGACGAGAGAGTTAAAAATTACAAAAATCGTCCTTTACTCCCTTACCAAAGTAGCTTGAATTATCGCCTCCTCCAATATCAAATTATATGTATTAATTTTGAGGTCAGAGCTCAGAGGTAATAATTATTTCACAATTATTATTGTCACATTGATGTGTGAATATGAAGCAAATTAATTTTCGAAATTTACGTATCTACTCTTATTGATAAAAACTAAAATATCGTGCAAGTACCCTATTATATTAACCACAATTTCCTTTTAAAAGTTATTTCAAAAAAAGCTTAAGTGTAAAGAATAAGTAGTTGAATAAAAATTGGTAACATAAGAAGATATAGTTTCTAGTATAAAAGCGATATCTAAATTAAAAATCTAAATTTCATAAAATTTTATAATATAATCTCATCCAACAAAGAAAATCGCTCGACTTGGAATATATTTTCAGAGATGATCCAAATAGGTAAGATTGTAAATATACAGTAAAAGTGCCTTCCCAATTTTAAAAAGCATTTGTTAACATCAATCTCACACAAAAAAGTATTAAATTTATTTTTAACGAAAATTGCGTTTATTTTTATATTAACTTGATCAACATTCCTAACAACAAACACGCCGCACTATCATAAATTGCGCACATATTAATTTTGATATATAATTTTGAGTTAGAATCTGTAAAATTATAAAAACTTCAAATCATTTCATACCTGAATCAACTTATCGACAAATTGCAAGTCACGTAATCATTTTATTATAGACAAAACACACTGTGAAGTCTCCCATAAAAAACCATGGTAGCACAATAAAGAAATTACACAACAACCAAAGACTTTAAATTGTTCACCTCACGCTGTTTTACAAGAATTTAGTATGATTTAGAGTACTTTCAAGCCATTGTTATTTATTTGTTTTGAGTTGTTAATCGCTCCACCGTAACACAAGTAGAAGTACAAAAAAGACGTATTTATACAAGAGTGAAACAATATTTCAAAGTGTTAGAACTTGTTAAGGCCCAGCGAGTTTAACGTATTGTTTTCAAAAAAAAGTTTGTTAACTTAGATGCGGCTATCTAGGTGCACATATAAAATATTGTTACTTATTTATTTATACAAAGTAAATAACCAAATATTATGTTATGATGCATTACAAAATTGCAGAATTTTTATGCAGCAACTATATTTGAATTTTTCTGTAAGGTAGATGCATTGTGGCATAGCATTGTAGTAGTGCAATTTATATTATTAACTCGGAGTGAGAGATTCATTTTTCCAGCTTTTCCCATGAGGGAATAGTAGAAAACTTTTGAATATTGAACATTAAAAATAATACAGATTTAAAGTGAAATAATACACATGGTTGCAATGACGAAATTAAACCACACCATACTAGAGGGATTAATTTACTGGTAACAAGATTTTCCGAGTTTATGCTATAGTTACAGTGCATTTAGCAATTTTTATACTTTTACATAAAATATATATTTTTGCTCTACCAGCTCCATTATAGTAAGCTCAAAATTGCATATTTTTTCTTGTAGCACTTAATTTTTTTAAAACAATGTATGTAGTTAAAATACATCAACAATTATATTAGTTAGACATAAAGTTGATGTGAGCTTTGCAAATAAAATGTTGGGTAATGCAACATTATTTTGCGTACCAACATAGAATTATTTATATTATACATTATAACATTTTTAAAGATCTTTAAAGAAATAAAAATTCTGTTTTAGTTTTCTTTCAAAAAGTGCAACAATAAATTTCCGGAATAATGCTTATGAAGTTAATATTATATTGCTTTTAAATATTTATAATACTATTCAGTTTTATAATATCAATAGATCTTTTGAAATACGTTAAATGCAGTTGAAAAATTAAACTTTAATTTTAAAATATTATTCTTTCCGTTTTATGTTGAAAACGATAAAAATATATCAAATTTTTCAAATTGAAGTTGGTAAGCAATATGTGCTAGAAATAGTAAGAATTACCAAAGTATTAAAAAACTTTTACTTCTACTAAAAAACTTCGATTGGCCTAACCAATTTTCGATATTGCTAACTTATTTTTAAGCCCTTAAATTTATAAAGTAAAATGCTGGCGCCACCTAGATTTTATGACGTATCTTGACCTGTACTAACGCCAAATATTATTTATTGTTTAAATAAAATCTAAGTTTTCAATATAAAATTAATGTAAATAGTATTCGCTTAATAGGTGTACTGCTTTGAATAGCTGCTATCGATGTTCTGATTATTTGAATCAAATAATTATTTTATTGAGAAAAGTTTTGAAATTAAATTATCTCTAGCATTCCTACACAAAGTAATAGAATTGTGTATAACTATAAACAGAATTACTATGTAAAAGCACACGTAGTAGAACAATGCGCCACTTTTAGCGGAATTCAACAAGAGGACCTCCATAACTGACAGATAAAGCGATTGGCTCGTAGTGCACTCGATTTGTTGGCCTGGGGCACCCTCTGTTTTCCCAAGAGACTTGTGGACATATCTACACCGATGATCCATTCTGCTTGCCTCAGGATACAGTAATAATAGTCAATGTCACTCGAGAATACCCATGTTATGTTCGAAAAGGTGGCAATCGTATTTTAGATTAATAAAATTCGATAAAATAGATTCTTTATATTACATTACTTAATATATTTTTCCGAAAAACTTTAAATTATTGAAAAGTTTTAATATTTATATTTATGGGAAAATCAATGACGTAATTGAATAAGCATCTTTTCGAAACAAAATATTCATGCATAACAACGCCAACATTAAAAAAATGTATTCAATATTTTACAAGGATGGGAATGAAATATTTATAGTAGTGACACTTCAACCTGCATTTTATTTGCGAAACTGCTTTTTCCACCATTGATTTGCTTTTATAAAACCTCGAAGTATTTCTAAAATTCTAAAATTCATGAAGTTATGAAATACCTATGGTACTTTGACTGGGGGTAAATATAAAATCAATTGCAAGTATTTAAAAGATGTTTTAACACAACCGCAACTTTTTAATTACATAATATTAAAAAGCGTGGTCTAGACATTAATTACTGGATATTGTCAATATCAAAATAAACCGCTCAAATTTTGAATTTAAAATTGTACTTTATCTTAATTTATTTTGAATGCGATGCTAATACATTATAACATTAGTATATTATTTAACTTAGAGTTTAAAGGAATCAATTAAAAAATTGATTAAATTAAAAAATGCGTTGGAATAAATACTACCACTATAATTTTTTATCGAAAGATTACTCCCGTTTTTAAATATTTTATTTCACATAAAACTCAAAATTATCTCAAAATTGAGACACAAATTACCGAATTTTACGTACACTTCCGCAAACGCGTCCGTCCACTTTGACGGACCTGCCCAAAGATCTTTTTAAATTAAATTTTCAATTAATATCTTTATAAATTTTCATACCTGGTCAACGATCAAACCTGTAATGGAAAACTTATCTGATGACAACAGATAGCATAATATGTCAAATATTGCAATTCAAATATGGCTGCTATAAACTGTCAAAATCCTATTGTCTCTATTGGGAATGCCTATATTGGGTAGTATAAAAATATTAAATTTAGAAACAGAAAGTCGGTTGTTTTAATCCACCGTCGGAAACTGAAAGAAACCGACTCCTTTGTTATATTTGACATTGGAATAAAGTATTAATAAATTGATTAATTATTATTTATATGGTATTTTTTGGCAAACTAAAATAAATATACTTGTTTGCAACTAGTTTCGCAATTTTTATTGTATCGTCAGACAATTAACTACAAAAAACTAACATAAGAAACTTTTCAATATTAAATATATATATTATATAATTGCCTGATGATGCAATAAAAATTGAAAAACTATAAGTCCAGGACCGGCTCAGATATCGGGGCTTTGGGAATTTTTCCCGAGGCCCCGCGCTTAAATTTATAACAGTTATTAGTAGCTAGGGCAAATTTTTGACACTAAATGCAACGTTTTTTACATTTTTATTAAATATATTGAAGAAATAAATATTTCATTAAAGAAATTGATAAAATCATGATCGTGTATCATTTCTTCCTTTTTGAAAAGGAGCCCTGCATATAATATTTTCCCGAGACCCCGCAAAACCCACAGCTGGTCCTGTATAAGTCCCATGTAATTAATATATCAAATAAATTTCGCTGCAGCAGAACATATACTAATTAATAAATTAATTTTTTACTATTCTTACCAATGACACTAACCAAATGTCATCGGCTAAGATAAATTATATTATTCTAAATCCACTCTTTAGTCAAAAATTAATTTTTGATCGCAAAATCACCTGGTTCCATTCACTGCGAAAACGATTGGATCTGCCTAATTATGTCGTATATTACAAAAAAAGAAGATTTTGTTCTTACTTCTTAGAAGTTCCAACAGAACTTTTATTTTATTGAATTTTGCTATAAGTAGTTAAATAAAAAATAAATGAGTTATATAATCGTCTCTGAGATTAGCGTTATAACACTTCTTAACTTTTAAAGAAAGCAATAACTTGAAAGTTATAGAGCACAAGTTCAGAGAATAACGGTTAAATGTAGCTAAAATTTGTATCGAGAGATATTTGCTTAATGAAATATAATATTATATTAAAGATAACATGCGTACTTACCATGCTTACTCACAAGTATAGAACTAGCTACTAATATGAAGCATATTTGATTAATCGTTTGTATACACGTCTCGTCTAGAATATTCGTTGTAATATTAATTATAAGAGCTCATATTAACTACTAGGTTAGTTTAAATAAACGGAAACTTTCAATAATATAGTTTCCTTGGATACAAAAGGGTTTGATGTACCAATAACGTATTTTATCGTGTAAATAATATAATTTCACGTTGAAGACTTCATAATTGAATAAGGTTTGGTACAGTATTTCTATAAAGTGTGCTTATTCATGTGTATACTTATAAGGACACAATAAAAATATTTTGTACAATAATAATTTTTGATTTCAGATCAATTTTTAAGATCTCTTTCAAAGTTTCAATAGTTTCAAGTCTCACCTACTTTGCATAATTCAAATCTATTTGACCGATATATTGACAAACGATATTTTGGAAATTATTAAATTGATAATCTCATAAGTACCAATAAATTACGTTTTTTTGACGTCATGTTTATACCACTTTAAGACGTTATTATTATAATGTCATTTAATGTCATAAATATTTTCGTTCAGAAATTACCGATAAAACTGAAATAACAATTAATTTATTTATTTTCACCATATTGCTAAGCCAAATGCATGTCTTGTGTTTATAGAAATAATAATAAAAATTAGTAAACTTTTGGTATTAATTAAGGCAGCGTTTCTCAAATAAAGTACACAAAAATGGAAAAAAATATTATATGAAGGGGGGGAGGCGATAAAAATTATGATTGAAATTGGGTCGCAAATACTGAAATTTTGAGAAACTCTGAGTTAAGGTTTTACTTTTTACTGCTTTTAACCAAAAAATTTGTTTTTTAAAGCTTTTCACAAATTTAAAAGCTTTTTTTACGATTAATTTTCATCGCTCTCATCTATTTTTAGTTAACAAAAACTGAAAACTTGAGCATGTAATGCTTAAGTAATGAGAACATATTGCATTACTAGTTCTTGCTTAATTTTATTTAATGTATTTCATCGATTTTTGTAAAAAAAATTACTGCTACTTTGCTGTAAAAACCTTGGGCCCTTGGAGTAACGCTGCAAAGTCTTTGATTGCTGGGATCAGTCGTCTTCTCGTCTTCTTATTGATGTATCACGGCATAGACTAACAAAGAGGTTCTTAAATCAAAGGATTACTTTGTGCATCCAATGAGAAAATTCCGCTTCGGTGCTAGAGTCAATGCTTACATGAGCATTAATGGACGAATTCTTACCAGATAATTTATTATAACTTGTTTTTATAAATTATTGTAAACCACAAAAGCATTCGTAGAAATAAATTGTTAACCAATATATTAAACTATTCTATTCTCTATTACTCTATTCTGTTTTCACCTTGTACAAATTCTGTTAGTCGGGGAGCTTCAATTGAATCCATCTAAATATAAGTAAGTACTGTTGTAAAGTAGCTAAGTAACTGAAGTGTCAAATCTATAGAAGTATAAGTGCTGTCTAGAAGTATTACTTTTCACATCTTAGAATAATGTATAAAGTGAAAACAGAATTGAGGAATTTAATATGGAAATCCATTTCTAGTATTTTTATTATTAATTTTAATATCGCGTTAAAAATATCTCATGGAAAAATCTGCTAAATGTTCTGTAGCGAAATAGCGGCATTGAAATGGCCACGTAAAAACGTTTTATTCACATTGAATATTTTATTAAATGGTCTTGAAAGAATATCAATTAATTTATATTTCTGGAAAGAAATAAACAAGAAATAGTGTGCGACCAAAGTCAATTTAAATTTTTTGAGAAAGTTTAAATTGATTTTGGTACAAAATGTCGTAATAAAAATTTTTCCATTTTCCACCATCTTGAAAGTTACGATTATCGAGATAATATTCAAAACTAACTGACCTTTAACTTATTTTCTAAATATTAAATTCTTTAATAAAAAAAAGTGATCTTAATAATAATATTAAATTTATACTTCAAACTTTGCGCACCAAAAATATTATGACTGTACTTAAAAATAAGTAATAAATCAGTGAAGAATATATTATTAAAACGCAATAGAAAGAAATATGTCGAAAATTAAAATTGAACAATGTTTGTAGGAATTGGAAATAATTAATAGCACCTTGGTGTAAATTAGATTAAATTTGATTTTATCTACCAATTAAATTTTTTGAGTGTGGAAAATTTAAAAACAATGGTTCAGGCTAAATTTGATCCTTACAAAAACCTTGCTTTGAAGTTTTTTATTATAATTAAAAATTTCTGGTAGATCAGCGGTCCAAAATACATAATTTAGAAAATTTTCATTAAACACCACATTCTTCTACGGCATGGTAGCATTATTTGTATGTGGAATAACAGAAAGCAATTTCAATTTACTAAGGCCAGAAGCAAAATGTAATTTTCATCATGTTTAATGCCTGTTTTGCAAATTATAGTATACCTAGTGTACCGGAAGTATGTATTCACTCAGGTATTTGTTATTTAAAAACCATTTTTAGGATTTTTACGAAATTTTAATGCATAATTGCTGATTTATCATTAGTAGGTACTGCTAATTGAAACCAACTGGTATTGTGCAATACCCAAGTTAGGCTTTATATCCGGTTTGTATTAAAACCACAAATGACCTGTTGGCCACTTTATAGTAAGCTATTAGCTATTACACATCAAAACATTTATCCAATTATTATTTACATTATGAAGTAAACGCACAATATTAATTTATTGGAGTACTTGCATAGAATTGGAAGTTTTCCAATATACCTAGTATAAAAACCTTATTAGTTTTTGTAATTTTACAGCAAAGCTCGGTTATTAAATTTACGAAATTAATTCCTTTGAACTACTTGATTAAATTGTTATTTAACATTTAACGATATCGTTGTGGGTTAACGCAATGTTTATGACTACAAGTTGGGATAACGGCCGAGGTGCTTAAGATACCACACCACACTGATTAAATTGTATGATGGTCAGTTTCGTAATAAATTCTTTGATTTATGCAATGGTAGTTCGTACGCCATCAATATAACTTTAACCAGCTTAGAAGCGAAAGTGAATGAAAATTTATTATGTTTTTCGGCTGTAAAGTAATGATCACGTAATAATAAAATTAGATTGTTATGTTCCTAACAAAACAGATTAATTAATTTATTTTATGGACATTCTAAAAACATGCTTTTATTAACATTTTAATTTGCTATATCCACTCCTATCATCTTTAATCCATACTTTTTATTTATCTAATTTTAGTTGCTCAAGATTTGCGGTTATTATTGTTGGTTTGAATGAATAGAATGCAGCATAACTCAGTTTATATTGCTCCAATGTGTACTTAGTCGAGGTAAGTTTTCAAACAACAATTTCCTCATATACATAATGAAACATACATCAAATGTGCTTCCATATGTATGAAGACCCAAGCTTGAGTTGTAGTAGGTAGAACCCAGACTAATGGACTTTACTTTGTCGTCGTATCGATTAATCAAACTACCACACGAAATGCAGGTTACAATTTTAATAAAGGCGGTTATTATTTTTTAATAATACGAGCATCTTGCTTTGACCGTTGCAGCAAAACAAATAAACAATAGTACTTCCATAATAATATAAAGTTAACTTACTTACTATTTTTTGGTTTGCAGATTAAATAATTTTATTGATTCTTATTATTTAGAACTACTTAGCGGAGGCACTTAAATATAATAATTTGAGATATTATGTAAATAATATTAATTTATGTATAATACATTTAGGTAATAGTCACAATGGGCTTTATAAATTTGGTACCATTGTCCGATTTCAGAAAACAAATTAACATTGAGGTCAGATGTAATCTTGGTCTAGGACCTTACTGAATATTGCCCCAAAGAGAATCAACAACGGTAATGTGTTAACTCATTCATGAATATGTACTGTACTAAAATGTAGACAATATACTTTGAATATTATTCCTTTATAAACTGATTAGCTTCTTAATATCATATAGTTGGCATTATCTTTAGGCAAGCAATTTGGGTTTTTCGGAAGAATAGAGTTTTTAGAGCTACTATGTGAAAGCAATAAATAGTCCCTTAGGATTTTAATATTTTAAACAACTATTTTTATTGCATTGCTATGAAATTTTATTCCTAATTTTGATATGCCATTAAGTGAATAATAAAAAACTTGATGTGAACGTTTAATGTTCTTAACAGCAAGAATGATGTGTGAGATGAGAACCCTTGTAGTGCCCACTCTTCAGAAGTGTCATCTGCAGAATTTCACACTTATAATTTATACATTTAAATGAGCATTATCTTTTTATGTAATCAAAATTAATTGTTTGGATAGTGTACACGTAAGTGCTCTCAATGTTACATAGTGTTATTTATTATTAAAAACCGCATAAAATAATTTTTAGTGCGAAATTCGAGGGTTTAACTTTTTCATATCCCGCATATTATGAAATCAATTAAAACGGACTGTATCATAAAAGTACCTACCACTATAACCGTATTTTACTTCGATAAAAATCAATATCGTAATCTGAATAAAAGAGGTTATTACTTATAGGAGGACCTTTAAATTTACCCTTAGTCTTGACATTTTAAAATTAACTGCCAAGTCATAAACATTTTCCAAGATATTTTTAAATATCACACGTTTGATTGATATTTGATTTATAACGCGATGTTTTGTAGAATTTTCGCTTAAGCTAACATAATATATATTTTATATAAGATACATATTATACCTAAAATAATAATTTGGAATCCCTCTCTAACAATAGGCAAATACTGAAAACTAAGTCTTTCAAATTTACATAATCGCTTAAGCTTTATGAAAATTTCTTTATGAAATGATGTAAGTTAGTAAAAGTTCTTGTTTTTATTTAAACTGTATACCGTCGAATGCTTCGTACAGTTCCTTAAAGCATCGCAAAATAAATACTCTATAATTATTATTAGAGAAAATTATTTTAAGAAAATTGATAATCTCGATACTAACATACTTGGGCGAAAATTCCTTTCTAAATCTGCTTTAGTTCGCTTTGTCGAAATCCCAAAACGAAACTTTCAAACCACACAGTCAATAAAGTTTGAAGGCGTAACTTTTTAATTTGAACATATGGCAAAGAAAATTGCGACCGCTTAAGAGAGTTAGATATCTGAAAAGTTGGGTAAATTGCTTTACATGAGTTTCTCTTATGGTGTGACCTACATTCGAGAGGTAAGGAGAAAATATATTTGAACACTTGAATTATAAAGTAAAATTGCAATCGTTTACAATATTCTGTTGTTCATTTCGTAAATCTTGAAAAATTATTGCTTATTGTATTAATTCAACATTTAATAAGTTAAGTAAAAATTTTGGTTTACTAATAATTTGTATAGGTTCAATATAGCAAACGTAGTGATGACTTTGATAGGTTTTCGATTACTCTGTCATACTTCAATTCCGCATTTGCTCAATCGGCTTATATCTTTACAAAGCAGCTTCAATGGTCTATTAGAGCAGCTAAAAATCACACATTGCATTATGTTCACCATAATTGATTTTGATTTAAAGCCACTTGCTGTTGATTTAATAAACCTTAAATTTTAATTAAAAAATATATTATACAACATCCGGATACACCTACTTATAATAATCTTGTGCCTTTGTAGATGTGTAAGTTAGTCTTCAGAAAATGAAATAGCATTGTAGATTGTGGCTGAAAGATAATCAAAAAGGAAATTAGCTTTCCGTAAATAATTACATATTTCAAGCATTTCTTGTTTTTGCTCGCGTTGAGCATTCTATTACAATGTTTTAATTAGATAAAATATAACTAGAATTATAAGATTTTCGTGGTATTCTATTATATTTAGTGAATTATGTACAACAAGATATTACAAACAACATCTTGGTAACGCGAACTGATTCGAATGAGCTGATAAAAATTTGTATATTTCGGGCAAAGAAAGTGCGTGAATATTTATGTATACTAAATGAACACCTGTAATTATACCTTCATAATACATAATATACAATCTAAAGACATAAATAATTCGGAACGATTGTTTTATAATGTAATCGTAAATCGTTTAGTACATAACTTTTAAGACATTTTATTTGGTATCACTACAGGACCCCATGTTGATAGTATTGTAATTATGGCACTTAATAAAACGATACACATGATGGGATGCGCTGATATATTTATAATTTATGCATACTTAATATTCATGTTACATTCGGTATAGATATTCATAAGTAATACCAATAAATTTTCAAGAAGACGTGCATAGGAGGTTCAAAACTATCTTTAAAGCTTGTTTAAGTTGTTTCCTAGGGTTTTCGATGTATGTAAGTAATCAAAATCATAAATAGCAAAAACTTCTACTATATTGCCATCGTTAAATTGCAAAATACATAATAATTGTATAGATAAAAGTTTCCAAATTTAAATAAAATAAAAGGATACCAGAATTTTAATCGACGAAAGGGATTTTTCTAAAAATGATGTACATAATATTTATTACCTAAATTGCATTTCAGAGAGTCTATATTGTTGACCTGCTTTTTCTGAATCCGAAGCGCTTCTTAAGGAGGTCTTGATGATTCAAACAAGAGTCAGACTACACCGTCCGACTATTAAAAATTAAAAAATTACATTAAAATTAATTTTTTATACCCCCCTCACCCCAATTAAAAAGATTTCAACTGCCTCAAAATGCAAAATTATAAATTTGGCTTATTACGTACAATTCAAATTAAATTTAATAATTGAAATCAAAAACAGAAAATAAAAATTAGCACAAGTTTTGAACAAATAAATAATGTCTAAATATCTGTACGAGTGTATACGATGTACGAATTTCCACTAACAATTTAAGAAGTTATAACATAGGAAGGAGTACATAAATATGTAGGTATATCACGATCAATTTTATAATACACTTTAATATAATTTATGTATGAAATATCTGGTTCCTTATTACAACTTCTAAAATTTGCAGAACTTAACCCATTATAGACTAGTGATCCCAAACGGTACCGCTTTTCGAGAGTTTTAATTTGACTAGTCAAATTATAATACTTGAAAAGTGTTTCCGTTTAGGATCAGTCTGTATTTTGTTAAGAGAAGAAAACAATATAAATTTTACATTTTCGAAAAATACTCGTTTTTGGAAATGTTCTTTCAAAACTTCAGAAAGAAATTCGTAAAATTGGCGTTAAGTTTTAGCGTAGTCCTTCGGCTGCATTGCGTTTGCAAGCTAAGAAATGTTATTATCTGCGGGCACAAATATCTCAGAACGGCAAATTTCATTCAATCCGGTTTGAACAGAAAATCAAAAAATAAATATATAAAAATCAGATTATATGACTGAAAAATAATTTTATTCAAAAATTTTATTTTATTTAAATATTTTTATATTTTAAATATTTCTGATATTTTTGATATAACTTGATATTAAATATTTAAATATTTTGTATATCTTTATATCAGGCGAAGATGGCCGAATAGCTGTCAACGAGACAGACACCTATTTTTTTGGGTGCCGAATCCAGGTCCCGAATCCCTTTTTTTCCTTAATTTCTGACATAATTAATAAAATGTGGTTAAAATTTGAAAAATATCCTTTCCTCGTAGTTTTCACATAGCAGTAGTTTTCCTCTAAAAATTCAGTAGAGCACAAAAATTCAGTGATTTCCCCTTTTAAGTTCAATTTATCTTCAACAGATTATTGTAAAATCGACTTGCAATTTCCCATATTAGTAATAAAGAATTTTTATAAAAAACCAAAAAAAAAATATCGTCACTCTCTGCCGCAATACCTCCAATCACCAGCACACCAAATTTTGTCCGGAGATACGATGACATAATGTTCATTTTTGTTTTCTATTGTGGTAGCCTTAACAAAGATATCGGTAGCCCTGGCAAAGATATCTATATGTATCACCCCTACCCTAAATCTATCTATAAAAGTTTTTTTAACAAAATCTAAAATGAAAAAAATTTTTTATTTTTGTACGCCACTGAATTTTTTCCAAAATTTTTATATACGTCACATAATACCGTAAGAAGTCACAAATAAAATTTCTCCAAGATTGGTACAACACATTTTTTCGGTCATCTAGCGGATTTTTCGAAAATAAATTTTTGTAAATTACTGACTGCCGATTTACTGATTCTGAAAACATTTGCGAAAAAATTTAACAAACAGCCTAAACTTGGTCGCTACCTAGTGGCAGAACCTTTTACTTATAAAGTAACGTTCCGTCAGTCCGTACGACGATATTATAAAATATTTCCCACCAAACCACCTATTTTTGTATTCTAAAATAAATTGTTAAAAGCCCTAAACTCAACTCTTATGCTGCACTCGGTATACAAATCAACATTAACCTAATTTTGACACATATGTCACAAAATTATGACGTTTATTAAAATTTTGAATATATTGTTTTATTTTTGCCAGCCATCTGACAAATTCTCACAAAAAATATATAAATTAAGATTTCAGTTAATATTTTCTATAATTTTTCTGACCTGCCCCGCCCTGTTACAATTGGCTCGGTTTGTTTTCTCACCAATACTTATACTTTCAAAGCTCCATCGACACACCAAATTTTAGCTGAATCGGTTAAACATTTCCGGAGATACGACGACATTTTCATTTTTTTTTATTTATTTTATTGTGGTGGCCCTGGTGAAGATTTCTCTGGCAAAACCTTATTTTCACCATTCCAGCCCACGAGGCATACGTCCAAGAAGTTTGATTGCAATCGACGCAGAAATGCCGGAGAAAATCGATCGACAAAAACTTTTTTCATGTTTTTGCCAAAAAAGTTAATTTTATTTTTTTCATGTTGCATTAGTGATTTCTATCGAAGGATTACATATGCTCTCATATCCATTAGGATCAATGTACCTACGTACCAAATTTGGGTAAGATCCCTTCAGCATTTCTTGAGTTATTCACTCTTAAAGTTTCAACTTTGACAACTTGTGATTTTTGACAAACGACAGATAGAAGATTAATTTTACCTATTCTGGATAAAGCCTTTTAAGGCCTTTAAAATAACATATCGCAAGACAAAATATTTTTTAAAAATCCCGTATTATTTTCTTGTGGTGGCACTCCTGATTGATAGATCGCGACGAAAACCTTATTTTCACCTTTCCACCGTAAACCCTACCACCATACCAAATTTGGTCGTAATTGGTTGGATGGTTCGGAAGCAAATCGATCGACAAAATCCAACGACAGACAGACCGACAGACAGACAGACCGACAGACAGACCGACACAGAAATTTTTATTTTACTTTTTGCAGATCTTTACGTTTCTGAACACGGTGATCTCGAAAATGCAAAAAAAAAAAGTTGAAATTTTTTTTCGATTACCATACCTCCAATTTTTTTTTTTAAATTGATTGGAGGTAAAAGATTAATTAATCAATATAAAAATTAAATATTATATATTTATATTAAAATAAATATTAAAAATTAAAAAATTAAATTAAAGTAGCAAAAATTTGGAACAAAATACTTCTAATGAGATAGACCAAGAATCAAATGAGAGCTTCTTCTTCATCATCGGGCTTTCAGATCCACAAGGTTCGGGCATTAAAACCTCACGGTTGCGGCTGCCTAAACCGGGTTGGGGAATGCTTGTAACCTTGTTGTCAATAGTTGACGGCGCCAATTGTCAAGCCGCCCTCCGGCTCCGTGCCCTCCGAAGCACAGGGATGGTCATATGAAAGTTTTTGAGTCCTCCGGATTCGAACCGAGTACCTTAGAATCAGCAGTTGTTCAGCTAACTTATTAGGCTAATGACCGTCTCTTGAGCTATATGAGAGCTAAAATGAGAGCTATAAAAGTTATTTATATATTTTTTTAAATATTAATATCTGTATTTAGGATAATTTTGAAATAATGTAAAATTTACATGACAAATTGGTAGATTTTACTGTGCACCTTATCAAATACAGGTGGGTAATGTCGTTCTTCTTTTATATACAGAGTGCCACACTTTAAAGTCGTTAGGGGAATAGTTAAAAATTTTCCCCAATCTCAGGGAAATTGGCAATGGCCTATGGCTAGCTCGTAAAGACAAAAAAAAGAGTCGAAGGATAAATAAGAGGCTGATACTTCTTCAGGTATATTGGATTCATATACAGGAAAAAAAAACGCTATTGTAACGCTCCGAAGAGCCAGCTGATTAGTAAATAGTTTGGGCGCCACAAAGTTTAAAAAAAAATGAATCACCCTGTATATTGGCATCAACAGCCACGTTAAACTGCGAAAATACTGCCTGTTGCCAAAAAAAAGAAGTAACCAGGTCAAAAAAAAGAAACACTGCGAATATCAAGATTATCGTTTGTTGTGATACGATTTAATAAACAAAAAAAGTAATGATTGTATTTACAGTAAACGATAAATTGAGCTATCTTTTAAACTAAAAAAAAAATATATAGCTATCAATTGAGCTACAAAATAACAAATAAATAAAATGAACTAGCGTTAAGTTTATCGCGTATACGTATACATGGCGCACAAGATCTTCGTAGTAAATTGTATTTAAAAAAAATGTTCAAGAGTTCAATGTTCAACAATAATATTTGACGACACAAACAAACAAAATCTTATCTTTCGATGTCTTCTTTCTTGCTGGTTGCTAGTAATTTTCCAAAAAAAAAGAAATGCAAGCTTGCAGTGAGTTCCGATACAGGTGGACAGGTGGAACACTCGATAGCAACCCAGCCAGAAATATTACACCAAAAACGTACAAAGGTAGCGTCACGGTTGATTGCTATAATATTGGTAATCCACAAAAATATAAAAAAAATGGCAAGACGGTGAACCACCACTAACACCCTAAAAAAAATTCTAACTCAAAAAAAATGTGGATTTAAATTATTAATCATACCTCTAGATGTTATGGGAGGGTTTTTTTTAAATCAAATTTCAAGCGCTGCAAATTTACTGGACGAATTAATCCTTCGAATGAAGATCAGATTACTTCACAAAATGCGAAATCAAGCCGGTACAGAAAAAGAAATCCAAAAATACGTAGTATAACCAATATTAATCCCAAATAAACATGGATGAAAAATCACACAATTTTCATAAAAAAATTGATCAGCTACAACGTCCAAATATAATTACTTAACTCAAAATTTGTACTTTTCTCAAGATCGCTAATTCAATAATGAAAAATGTGCATGCTATCATTGTTGATAATGATTTTGGTTTAAATTTAAAATTTTAAAAGTGAATTAACATGCCACCTTTTGAAAATTATTGCAAAACAATCTAAACACCTTTACCACGAAATTGAACCGTAACAAGAGGGGGGGAGAGAGGTTGTGTAAATCATCTAAATTTATATTTTGTAACAGAAATTCAGTTTTGGCTAATGTTGAAATTCTTACTTATCAGTAAGAAAATTGATTTCAGATTATGGGTGTATGGAAATCAAACAACGATTACTTGTCAGCCAACCTATTGATGTTCATAAATATAGCCACCATAATCATGACAAACAAGTGTAAGATGTAAAAAGTTTGTAAAATTCAAGATTATTAGTGTAACCTGAGCCCGGTATTGCAGCAAAGCCAACTGCGCAGACTCAGTTCAGATGTGGTTAAATGCCTCTATTAACCAAGTTCCTACAACAACGGTGGGGGGGGGGTCAAAGGAGTAGCAAATTCCGACTCACTAAACAAAAGCCAATTCGCCATGTACTTATTGTCGCTAAATTGATGTTCTGCCTGAAAGTACGAAAGCAAAATAAGGTGATAAATAAAATGCGTTGTTGAGGTAACGTAATTAAGTTTAATAATTCAAAAAAAAACAAGTCAATAAAAAAAATTAGAGCATTGCAATATAATAAAAATCGCAGTAAGAATAAAAATGTGGTCAGATCTGATGGCGCTTACAAAACCATACAAGCACGACCAATATTGCACTTAGTGCAAAGAGATAATTAAATTGTTACGATGAAAAGTAAATCTTCTCAAATGTTGACGAACGATGACAATTTGGCTGACGAATATTTAATTACGCACGACACTATAAAGAGCGACACGGTGGTTTGACAAAAAAATTTTAATTTTGGCTCACCCCAAATTATCCGGATGTCGGTACGGCACTGGATGTTAAAAGTACCCACTCTGTTTCATGTATAAAAAAAGTGTTGAGTGAATGTTTCAAAATTCGAATTGCTGGTATTTTCGATGAAGTACTACTTCGTGAAATATTGTTTTTTTCTGATGTCTTCAGAAAAAACTAGCTTTAATGATGGTGCAGTAAAACAAATCCGCATATTGATTATCGGCCGACTGACTTCCAAAACAAACTAATTGTCGGTCTCCGAACCAAGTCACTAGATATTCAAAATCCCAAATTAACGGTACGGAAATATATTAATTTTCCTTCGAAATTTCTCTAAATGACCACTAGACATAAAATTTACTAAAAATTTTCCAAATTAAACCCGGTCAAACAATAATGGCATTTACTTATTTCTGATATCCTATCGTCTAATTTTATATTTTAAACAAATTGAATTTATATATGTATAGGATGTTACAAAAGACACAACTTTTATAAATAAACATCAAAACAAGAACCGAAGGTTACATTAGGTCGAAGCAGGGCCGGTTCCAAGGTACTACATTTTTTCTTTGATTATAATATTCTATATAATATTATTAATATTAAAGGCGCCATTTACCTAATCTGCACCCGGCGCTGAAATAGCTTGATCCGGCCCTGGGTCGAAGGTAAGCAAGAGCTGCAATAACTTCCATGACGTCGAAAGTTCTAAATTTACTGTAACTCATAGATAAACGGGAGTTAATAATAAATAAATGCTCAAATCTCAAAATTATGAAAACGTGAATTTTCTTACTTTTGGGAGTCAAAACGGTATAATTGATTTGAGATAAGAAAAACTGGATTACATTTGGATACAATAATAATTAATAAATTGATTGATCGGATTGTGGTAAAAAATTTGAAATATTTGTTTTAAAAATTATTATTGAAGGAACGACAAATTTGTACTATGCGTTACGAATGCAAATGTGTATATTTATTAGTAAATTTAACTTTTTCGTTTCATGTAAAACTTTTGTTTATTAGCAAAAATGTTTAGAATTGTATTTTTTCTGTGAAATTCATTTGGAAAAAATATTTTAGCTAAAAAATAACATTTCAGTAGTTATACAAAAGAACGGCGTTTATTATAGATTTATCTGTCAAAATATTTAAATTTTTTGTTTCAATTTGTAAGGAAAGGCTGACCTGGGCTCATAACCGATTATATTATTGGAGCTTGTATGTTGAAAAATTGATTCTGTCTCGTCTCGTACTGTGTAAAATAAGAGACTGCAGCTACTTTATTTAGCTGAACTTACAACCGGAGTTTAGAACAAAAAAAAGAGAAAGAAATAGAAACAATTGCAAAAAATTTTCTGTTTGCGCTTTAAATGTAATTAATAACTTATTTTTTATGTGTAAGTTCGTATACTACTAGACTGCTTTGAAATACTAAATTAAATTGCGAAAGCTTAATAAATTAAGAAGCTTTTAAGATATTTAAATATGCTATATCTTGATTGGAAATCATAGTGAAAACGATACTTTCCTAGCACCTAATAAAACGCGAAAACGATTCATTACTAGTCTCATCCAAATTAGACGCCTAATCATTGTTTTAATGTAACTTTACTTTGACCTGACCTGTAAAGTGTTCATTACATAGTTAGGTCAATTACCAAAAGGTAAAAATTGCCACTTATGCCTAATAGTATCTAACAATTCAAGCACTCAGCGCCTTAATTATTAGAGAAACAAATAAATGACAAAATATTGATATTTTTATGTTATTAATCATTATATTGTAGAAATCGTATAACCTAGAATAAATTTATTCTATAATTCTATTAGAAAAACAAACAAATGGAGTAAAATTATCAGTTTTTGTTGGCAATGAATTAAACCTCAATATTTTTTTCGTGATGTTAATATTACTTGTAATAAGGAATTTTGGTATAATATTTTATTATTTTCGTTTTTCGATAAAAATTAGTGGGTTTGCAGCTTTAAAAAGCTCGCGTGTGGTCGTTTGTTATTATGGTTGTCCGTCCAATAACAAGTAATTTTGAAGTCTCGGCCAGTAATACAATATTTCAAATTAAATTGATTTCTACTTCTGTATATTCTTGGTAATTTAGCTTAATAGTAAAATTTCTTCGTGAAAACATGCAATGTTTTTCAATTTTCTAAATTTTTTCCTATGACGAATTACTTGGTTTTCTAAAATTAGACAGAATTTCAAGTTCTAACATGCACAACAACAGCATTAAAAGTCATAACAAAATAAATTAAGGAGAAATTATATTGGACTAATTCTTCAAACAGAAAGGGAAAAAGTCCAAAATGCTTAACAAGACAAGAACGGTAGCAATAGGCAATTAACAAATAAGAAAGTATTCTTTGTCGTTGATTACTTCTTTTGTGAAAATGGCAATTTAAAATATTAAATTAAAACTTTAATGACAGAGCGGTAACGAACATTGGAAAATGCTTGGCAGTGTTAAATTGGTTTCTAATTATTTTAAAGTGTGTCAGAGTATCAAGTGAGGCTAATTTGAAAGTAAGTTGATTTGAACTTTTTAGATTTTACCAGATTTATTTAAAGAAATTTTTAAAAAGTTGCTTTAAAGTTATAAGACCCTTAATTGTAATTTAACGGTTTTCTACATTTTCTTGAAATTTATAATAATTAAAAATCCAATTATCTACGTTTTTTCAAAAATAATAACAGATAATATAATAAAGTGCATGATTAATATGGGTGGGTATACAATATAATAGTACTATGTGTACATTAGAACCATCCAGTTGAGAATGAAAAGTTCTTTCTCGGAAATAGCCAGAGGGTAAGGCTATTGAACAGACAAGAATTTCGTGATGCTCTTGTAAATAAGATGTCAATATTAAGAATAAAAAATATATTGTTCAAGATTAACAAGTAACCTTTGTTTTGAGAGTGATTTACATAAGTTAAGATGTGTTTTGCAAGTAATACTCCATGTGTGTGGTCATCTTCAGGTATATTATTTAAAGATAAAAATCTTATTTATGGTTTTATAATTTTTAGACATTTTCGCTTTGTAAATTTGGGAGTTAATGTGCACAAATTATACTAGATTATAAAATAACCTCCGTTAAGACAGATGCACGCTTTTTAAAACTAAACTAAATTAAGATATTAAAAACATCCACCTGCTTTATTATTTTTTTTACAGTATACTATATTCATATAGTTATAGGTTTCTAAAGGATTCAGTTTCCTATTATTTGAAACTAAGGTGGAGTAAATTATATTCGACTGTAAATTATTGCCTTAGTTTAACGATTTCACACAGAGTAGTACATGTGAACATACAAAACCGTATGGTATCTTAAAGAATTTTTATATTTTTTACTTCCTTGCCTGTTTTGTATTGAACAATCTGATGTAACTTGCTGGGGTGACCGATTGAGATACGGAAATGAAAGGTGCAGTAAAAATTCCAATTCTTCCAATTCGAATAAAAAAATGTTTTCTTAAATGAAATTTAAACGTTTTCACCATATTGAAATTGATTTTAATCTAATGCCAAAAATAATAATTTAAATAAATAAGAGTTATTGGTTCTTAAAACAATAGGAAATATGTATGTTAATTTTCTTTTGATTTTGATTTCGATTTATTTTTTAATAGCTGTAGTACTACCTGTCAGAAAAAAATAGCTTTTTTAAATTAGAGCTGTATTAAAATTCTTAAGATAATATAATAGATTTTCTCAAAAAGTATAATTGGACAACGAAAAACGTTGTGACCATTAATTTACTCAATTCGTTACCGATGTCTAAGATTGTTAAAGATAATCCGTCTACTACATACCAAAACAACTGAGCGAGTGTTGTATATTACATTGATAAAACCACGGTATATAATTATTATAATTTTAAAATTAATTGGTAGAACTGATACGTTTCAAGCCGTCATCTAAAACACAGATTTTATTTTGAACGGTGACATTTCGTTCCATTTCGTGCCCACACATTCTCAAGTTAAATTTTAAAATCAATTGAAAAAAAATTGTCTAACGTCTAATGGTAATATAAAAATTATAATAACCAAATTGTTGGTGGACCATTTATAATGTAATTTTTTTATCATTATTATATTCTTTGATATCATCAAAAATATCAAAAAACCATTTCTCATGAACGTCAGTGATTTAAAAGTAATCAAGACAAGGTGTCAAGGTCAGCGCTCTTTATTTGTTGTATTGGAATTGGATGTAGGTAAGAGGTTTCTGAGAGCCGTTGATGAAGTCATTAAGTTTAGCTTCAAGTTGCGGGTAGGGCGTTGGAACCGACAGGTGCTTTTGCTATATACATACGTGCGGTCACCTATCTTGAGAACACCTCCGGCTTCTTGTCTAACTAGTAATTTAATTCAACGTTCATCTGCTAGCTTGCAAAATCCACAGAAATTGCTTTTTTTCTAGCAAAAGTTTTTCCGATTATAAATTTTAATTGCATACCTACTGCTGAAGTCAATTAAATTTATTATTTTGTTTAAGGACTTGTGTAATATATTTTTTAATATTCAACTTTTTATCTTAACTAACTTTATAATTTTATTAAAATTATAAATCACTCTAATTTTTAATTATGATTATTATTTATTGTTAAAAAAAATAATAGTTTCAGGTTCCTACAATGTAAACGTGAGCTCGCGTAGGCTTTTTATCGTAACAAGTTTACTAATAATAATTAATCGGTGTAACAGATATGTCAAATGATAAATACAATATAATTTGTTACAGACTTGATTAGTTATACCACTTAGCCTAAGATATTACAGCTACCGTTTTTTAACTTCTGTGTTACAGTAAGTTAGCTTACATAAAAAATTTAAATATATTTGAGCCCTTGAGCAGTATTATTCGCATTTTTAAGTATATAATATAATCAGTTGATACCGTAAATAATTATACCATGCAACTTCTGCAGGTGATAGAATGTTTAATATTTTAATGTTTTTCAAATCTTAATTCTAAAACTAACAAATATATATATTTAAAATATTAATTTTAGTAATACAGTCAGTGGCGGTGATATGAATAAGCAAACGTAAGCAATGCTTAGGGGCCCGGGACCATAAGGAAAAGCTTTAACAAGAAAATGGGGAGTCGAACCTGCTTTCCCCATAAAACGGAAATCAAAAGTTAAAAAATATTTTGATGAATTAGCTTCTGATTTCCATTTTCAAAATCCAGATGATTCGTTTAAAATGAATGTATTTTATTTTACATTAAACATTGTAATACAACGCCTTGAGATTCGTTTTGAGAGTTTTCGAAAATCAAAAGAAAATTTTGAATTCTTAGAACCTAGATCCTAGAATCATTTTCAAGATGAAAGAAATCGAAGCAGTTCAATGCTGTGATTTGCTTCAGAAAAAATATTGTGATGTTCTCAATAATAATCTCGGGATTCAATTCAAAATTAATACTTTGTTTTTCTAGGTGCCCGATTTGTATATTTGCTTACGGGCCCTAGCTACTCTTGCACCGTCACTGAATTCAGTGGTTGCCTGTTTTAAGAATGTATTGACAATAATAATTTTTATATGTTTAAATTTCTTATATAATAATATTATAAAATAATATTTTGAGAATTATCTAGCATGTTATTAATTTATACGTATGTCAGGTAAAATTATGTATTTCCTTTACAAAATTTTAAACACAAATATTGCAGTGTTCATAAAGGTAGGCAATAAAGCCCACAGCAGTTATAAATTTCATTAACAAATAAATGTAAGAAAGTTCAAAAAAAGTTAATGTTTGAAATTTAACAATTTAATTTAAAAATAAAATAATTTATTGCTTAAGTAAACAATCGAAAATTGAACAACTTCAAGTGTATTGACCAACATGCGTCGTCAGTGCGGGTATACGTGAGCAAATAACAAATTTAAATCACATTATTAAAAACAAAATTTGAATTAAGAAAATAAATGAATCATATTGGCAACGGGTTGATAAAAAGATGAATAATAAATAAAGTCAGTTGATGATTGAAAGTGGACCAGTGAGGTCGTGCGGAGGTAATCCTCCGAGAAAATAAAGTTGATGAAAAAAGGTGGACCAGTAAGGTCGTGTGGAAATATCCTCTGAGAGTGGAGTGATCCACAGTGAAAATTTAAATAATTAAAATCATTTAGAAGCAACAATAACAAATTCAATTTGGATAAATTTATAATATAATTTTGGAGAAACAACTTTGAAGATCATTTGGAACTGTGGCATAGAAAACTTTGGAAGTAGATGAAAGCTGCTCCATTTAGCGTGAAGGAGAGAAAGAGGAAGATTCACAACCAATGTAAAGGGATCGTTCATAAACTACGTGGTTTGGCCAAGGGGGGGAGGGGTTAGGTAGAAAGCTACGCAGGGCTACGTGAGGGTACGGGGGGATTATAGTCAAGCTACGTAGTTTTCTTCAATTAGTATGAAAGCAATTTTCAGAATATAAGCGACAACATAATATGGATATTTATTTCCGTATTTGGATTTTTTTTATTTATATTTTATATAGGTGCGCTATTTGTTTTAAAAACAAATATCGGTTTTATGGTTTTATTCATTTTTTATACCAAATAATTTTTAAATAGTTTTGTTAACAGAAAACATAACATATCTTCTGGACTTTATAGGAAAAAAAACTACGTTCCATTTAGGGGGGGGGTAGGGTTATCATGGTAAAAGCTACGTTAAGCTACATGATGGGAGGGAGGGGTTCTAAAGAGGTCAAAATCAAACTACGTGGTTTATGAACGCTCCCAAAGGAGAGACGATCGAAGATCGAGTTTAAAAGAAGAAAAAGACAGGTTTGAACAATCCACATTATTAAGTGATAACGGGATATTCGCGGAACACGAATTGAAATAAAAATAATATGGTGCATTTGACGAATTTATAAAATTCATTTTAAAATTGTAATTCAGTTGTTTATTTAATTATAATAAATCTTAACGTTCAGCTAAAATTTCATTAAATTAAAAAAAAAAAAAAATAAATAAAAGATTGCTTTACTTTGACATTTTTTGTGGAAGGCTGAGGTTTGATAAGTTTGCATTTACTGCATAAAAGAATTCAAGTAAGTATGCATTTTTAAAGATTTCACTCCTTAACAGTGCAATATATACATTTTTGGGGTCTAACACAGAAAATGATCCCACGGATGGCTTTCATGGTTAGCCCAGTCAATAGGTAGTTTTTACTTGCAAAAGGTATAGGAAAGTTGATATTTGGCATGATTGTTCAGTTAGGTGAGTTATATAAAATTCCAAGTTTTCGACCTTGAGGGGTTCCGCTCGCGCCGCCATCTTGGTTTGAAGGGGTAGAAAATCACTTTTTTGCTATTATCTAGTTAACGGTGCTAGATACGCCGACTATGTAACAATACAAAAATGTAGATCATAAAATTGTGCATATTTTTTGTTCTATACATTTTTTTATAAGATTAATGGTTTTAGAATTACAGCGCGTAGAAAATAAGCGCTTTCGTAAATTTATCGGAAAATTTTATTTTTGAAAGTAATTTCTCGCCTTTTATCCAATGTTATTCTTCCTATTTACTTTTTTCCACAAAACTATAGCGGTAGAGTAAAAAGATGCGGTTTCTTTAACGTGGTATCCCCAGTAGGCATACTCCACGAAGAATGCATAGTATGGTTTAAGATGATTAACGCTTTAATCAAACGATTAAAGCGTACAAAAAGCTCTAAAAAGAGCTCCTTGTACTCGTCGATGAACCCAGTTGATCTGTATCAATCGATGTTGAAGAATGTGGTTTATAATTTTTTATGGATTTTTCCTGAAAGTTTTCCTCTTGTTCTTCAAGGGCATCACTTTCGTCATCTGGCATATGCATTGAGAGAAATTGATTTATTTCCGCTGGTACATCATCTTCCTCTTCTGAGTCGAGTAGAATGTCTGGAAAATATGAAATTTCTGTACAAGTTGCACATATAATTGAACATTTTAAGCCTGCCTTTCTGCAACTATATGCTGTGCTCTATCTCTTTTTACATTTGCATGAAATGCATTTTAATATAGCTTCAGGGGCAGGATCTTCCATCATTAGGGATTAGAGTAAGACTAAACCTAGAATGTTTCCATCCCCAATGAGTTGCGTTTTTAGAATTTTTGCACCATAAATTGATAATTCCGTAAAGAATGATATCATGCAGCATCGCTTGTAGAAGGCAAAGTGGCCAATGTAAATTTATTTTCTGTAAGAAATTTAACAAAATGTTGATAGCGCAGAGCATTTAAAATTACGTTATTACCAGTTAAACTGTAAAGTGCGATCTGAAATTGTTCCCCGACAATAGACATTGATGCACTCAGTGATTTATTCTTCTCAAGTAGGTTGAAAAATTTCACTTTGCCTTTACCGAAAAGGCAAGACGGGGTGTCAGAACCACTGAATGCGTGCAAAAATAAAATGTTATTAGCTACAACGTCACTATATTGTAAACTACGAAGAGAGTAAATTTTGTCTACAATTTTTCCTTTGCCGGGTTTTCGAAAATATACATTTTAAAAATGTCTCGCCAGCGCAGTTAAAAGAATAAGAAGATCTATATTTTCACCCACAACGAAAACTGAAGAATGCAATGAAGACATTTGAATTGCTATTTCAATTATTAATGAATCAGCGTCATCGAGGGCTTGTATCATTACTATGTTGCGTTCTTGTAGTTATTTTTGGAGCATGGCAATCAGGCGAAATTTATTCTTTTCGTTTGATAAGAATTTATCAAGAGAAACAATAGCTTCCATTATCTCATCAAATTTTATTTCTATAGAATTGTTTTTAAAGAGGACTTGAACTATTTTTGTACCTGCTCAAACAGTGTACGGCAACCCTGGGCAGGTTATTGCAAATCGCGCTCTTTGATTTTATAAGAGCAAGTGAGAAAAACTGTAAGTCCATGATAGAACTTAGAATTAGTAGTAATTTCTTTACTGCAAAATAATTTACCGTTATCTCGGCTAATGTATATGCATTGCAGCGCCTTAAGTACATCACTGGCCACAAATACTTTGAAATTTACAAAAACGCTCATTTTCTACGCGCTGTAATTCTAAAACCATTAATGTTAGAAAAAAATGTATAGAAGAAAAAATATGCATAATTTTACGCTCTACATTTTTGTAATCTTACATATTTAGCGTATCTGGCACAGTTAACCAGAAAACAGCAAAAAAGTGATTTTCCACCCCTATAAACCAAGATGGCGGAGCGAGCGGAACCCCCTCAAGGTCGAAAACTTAGAATTTTATATAACTTAGCCCATTTTTTTTGCTCTATTGACTGGAATAGGTAGCAATTGCAAAGTTATAGAATTTGATAGATGACATTAAAATAAAGCAAGTAAACTATTTACTGTCTAAATAGATCCACGTAATGTGGATTGCAAAAGTGCAAAATTCTTAGAGTGCAAAATTTATTTATTACACGGATATACCACTTTAAATAATATAATCATCAAACATTAATTACACATTAATACTAAATTTCCACATTATCTTCTTCTTAAACATGTAATGAGATTGATCAAAAAGTTTAGGTTTAGGATAGGTTTAGGTTAGGTTAGGTTTAGGTTAGGTTAGGTTTAGGTTAGGTTAGGTTTATGTTAGGTTTAGTTTGGGTTTAGTTTAGGTTGAGGTTAGGTTTAGGTTTAGGTTAGGTTTAGGTTAGGTTTAGGTTAGGTTTAGGTTAGGTTTAGGTTAGGTTTAGGTTAGGTTTAGGTTAGGTTTAGGTTAGGTTTAGGTTAGGTTTAGGTTAGGTTTAGGTTAGGTTTAGGTTAGGTTTAGGTTAGGTTTAGGTTAGGTTTAGGTTAGGTTTAGGTTAGGTTTAGGTTAGGTTTAGGTTAGGTTTAGGTTAGGTTTAGGTTAGGTTTAGGTTAGGTTTAGGTTAGGTTTAGGTTAGGTTTAGGTTAGGTTTAGGTTAGGTTTAGGTTAGGTTTAGGTTAGGTTTAGGTTAGGTTTAGGTTAGGTTTAGGTTAGGTTTAGGTTAGGTTTAGGTTAGGTTTAGGTTAGGTTTAGGTTAGGTTTAGGTTAGGTTTAGGTTAGGTTTAGGTTAGGTTTAGGTTAGGTTTAGGTTAGGTTTAGGTTAGGTTTAGGTTAGGTTTAGGTTAGGTTTAGGTTAGGTTTAGGTTAGGTTTAGGTTAGGTTTAGGTTAGGTTTAGGTTAGGTTTAGGTAAGGTTTAGGTAAGGTTTAGGTTAGGTTTAGGTTAGGTTTAGGTTAGGTTTAGGTTAGGTTTAGGTTTAGGTTAGGTTTAGGTTAGGTTTAGGTTAGGTTTAGGTTAGGTTTAGGTTAGGTTTAGGTTAGGTTTAGGTTAGGTTTAGGTTAGGTTTAGGTTAGGTTTAGGTTAGGTTTAAGTTAGGTTTAGGTTAGGTTTAGGTTAGGTTTAGGTTAGGTTTAGGTTAGGTTTAGGTTAGGTTTAGGTTAGGTTTAGGTTAGGTTTATATTTAGCTTTATATTTAGGTTATTTTTGGAATTTATATTGCACTAGAGCCCATAGCTGCAATTTTTCTAGCAAAAAGTGATAAAGAATGTTCACTTGAACAATCTATTAAAATGTTAGAAAAATAAATATTACAATATACAGTATGATCATTTTAGCAATTGTAAATGTATGCAAAGTATAGGTTTCATATTGGTTTAATATACTAGATAATATATTAAATTTAATGAGAATTGTAAATTACTCTCCAAACTCGGACGCGGACAACTCGGCTCCGGAAAACTCGGTACCGGATAACTCGGTACCGGATAACTCGGTACCGGATAACTCGGCACCGGGCCAACTCGACACCGAAACTAGCGTTCCGTCTTACGGAACTTTTCCACACTTTCATTACGTATCGATGACCCCTTCATCACAGAAAAAAGTTGAAATTAAATGTACCTCTTAAGTTGAGTTTTTTTATTTATTTTAAATTACATAATATTTAATAATTCATTACATAATTGCGAGATAAACCGCTCAAATACTCCACATATCGTCTTGCTCATAGTTGGAAACTTTATTGCGTTTAGGTTCATCTGCTTCCTCGTAACGTTTTAGTTGTGCTTCATATCCCGCGACATAACGCTAGTAATCCGCATCGTATGTTTTTTTAATTTTCTTTAAATTTCCAATGAATTTTAAATTTATTCCCTGTTGCAATTTTTTGTAGCATGTTTCAGCAAAATTATTTGTTCTGTCAGAACCAAGCAAAGTACGTTTATATACCGACCAGACTTCATAGGGAAACAGAGGTGGGGCTATAAATAGCCTTGTGGTGACACAAATTCACCATCAAATTAAGCCGTATTTCATAATCGGATTATTAGGATAATCCGATTATGAAATACGTAATAATAATACGTAATAAATATACGTAATGTTATAATAAAAATAACATTATTAACTATAAATATAAGAAAAATATTTCCTAAATAAAATAACTTACATAATTACTTAAGACTAACAATAAAATGTAGTTCAATAATAATAGGGATATTATCCCTAAAATGGTGACCCGGACAAAAAGAACAATAACAAACAAATACGAACAAAGACGAATTAACCCCAAACCTAAAGATGACGATTTCAGAACGAACACAATGTACCAAAAGTGACCATTGACAGTACAACCGGTGGTGATGAGAAGACGACTAGGATCTACTATGCACACGACTGCAACCGTTAACTTGAATTCAAGCGTTAACCCAACCGCAACCGTTAACCCGACAGCAACCGTTAACCCGACAGCTACCGTTAACACGACAGCGACCGTTAACCCGACAGCGACCTAATAATCCGATATCCTAATATCCTAATAATCCGATAACATTATTAACTATATAAGAAAAATATTTCCTAAATAAAATAACTTACATAATTACTTAAGACTAACAATAGAATGTAGTTCAATAATAATAGGGATAATTATCCCTAAAACCTCATAATCTACATTGACAGAATCTGGATTTAATTCTGGCCACATATTTGTAATCATTTGGAAAAGTTTTTACAGTAAGTCGTTTGTAACCAACTTATTTGGAAGACGACAAAATAGAATTACAAAAACAAATCCGTGACCGTCACCACGACTAGCAAGCAAAACAAATATTTGACTAAACAACGGTGGAGTTAGCAAAAATGTACCATCCATGAAAATTTCGCGCATTTGTTCACTCCAGCTTTTATGATATTCTCGGCCAAATATCAAAATTCGTTGATTATCGCCAAATACTGAATCTTTTAATAGAAAGTCTTCAAGCTCTCCGGGATTGGTTTCGTATTAGATGAAATCAATTGGCATAACTATATCTTGCCGTGTTCGTGGATTAGGCGTTCTATTAGTTTTCTCATCGTCTCTGTTGAAGGAAATTGTCCCAGAGCACCATCCGAAATATTTTGAGAGACCAAAGCTCTAATTTCGTGGGGCCTTTCCATTGTGTCGTTTACTCTCTTCACAGCTGTAATAACTTTTGCAATTTCGACTTGAACGGCAACGGCGAAGATTTTCTATTAGAAGATTCAGGATTTGGCGATAATCAACGAATTTTGATATTTAGCCGAGAATACTATAAAAGCTGGAGTAAACTAATGCCAAAGTTTTCATAGATGGTACATTTTTGCTAACTCCACCGTTGCTTAGTCAAATATTTTTTTTGCTTGCTCGTCGTGGTTACGGTCACTGATTTGTTTTTCCAATCCTTTTGTTTTCTTCCAAACAAGTTACAAACGACTTACTGTAGAAACTTTTCCAAATGATTAAAACTATGTGGCCAGAACTTAAACCAGATTCTGTCAATGTAGATTATTAGGTGGGTATACACAAAGCTTTGCGAGCAAGATTTGCGAATGTTGCCATTAGAGGTTGCTTCTTTCATTTCGTTCAAAATCTTCGGAAGCATCTTTCAAAAGTACAGCTGCTCAGTCTCTATACTACCGACTCTAGTTTTGCCTTGAAATGTCGCATGGTTACTTCAGTAACTTTTGTTCCGGAAAATGATGTTGTATGCGCCCTTACAATGCTTGAAAATCATCTTCCATCAGAATTAGAACCAATTATCAGTTGGTTTGCAAATACATATGTGGGTAGATTCAGAAACAATGCAACAAGAAACCCACCTCTGTTTCGTTCTACTTCTCTTTGAGAAAAAATTTGGGTAGTATTCATTTTATTTCTTATGTTATTCACTTGTCTTTTCTTTCCTTAATTCACTATTTTTTTCTATGCTATTTCTTTCTGGTGTGTTTTGCTTATATAGTAAATATTAATCTTAATCTTCTTAATTCCTTTTTTAATCTCTTAATCAGATAATTCGAGAATATTTTCTTTGAAAGCCCATCTCTGTTTCTCCTATAAAGTCTGGTCGGTATATGAACGTACTTTGCTTGGTTCTGATAGGATAAATAATTTCGCAGAAGCATGCCACAAAAAATTGCAACAGGAATATGGTGTCGCACATTTAGAATTATTCAACTTCATTGGCAATTTAAAAAAAAACCAAAAAACATTCGATGCGGATTACGAGCGTTATGTCGCGGGGTATGAAGCACCACGAAAACGAAAACGCTACGAGGAAGCAAATGAGCGTATACTTAACAGAGTTTCTAACTACATATGAGCAAGTAAATATGTGGGAGTATTTGCGCGGTTTATCTCACAATTATGTTATGGATTAATAAATATGTAATTTTTTTAAATAAAGAAACCCAACATAATAGGTACTACTTTTTTTAATTTAAACTTTTTTGCGATAACAATAAGGAGTTATCGATACGTAATGGAAGAGTGGGTTGAGACCTTAGTGACGATTTATTATGAAAGGTGGTAGGTTTTCCAAAAATGTGACGGATCCCTAGTCTTGGTGTCTAGTTGTCCGGAGCCGAGTTGTCCGGTGCCGGGATGTCCAGAACTATAAAATATAAACTGCCCTCCGAGCTGAAAGGTCGCCAGTAATCCCAGATGTAAACTGCTCTCCAAGCAAAAAGGTTACCACTAATCCTACATATAAACTGCTCTCCGAACTACCTGAGGCAAAATATATTAAGCCTATAAATCTCCGACACTAATTACCAATTAAGAATAAAAATTTAATTCAGAATAAAAGAAAATCACAGCGTTGAGTCCACGTCGAGAGAGATCCACTCCCTTTCTGGTAGCACACTTTGCCGAGTAGGACCAGTCTAAAGGAATATTTTTAATGCTTATGATGGCGACCCTCCTCTTCTCGGAAAAACGGACGTTTTGACAAGTGCAACCACGGAAAATCTCGGATCCATTCTAAAATCTATAGGCATCTATAATAGGTATTAGTTATTTTAATGATTCTTACGTGGGAGAAGAGAGAGTTGAAAATTACGAAAATCGTCCTTAAGTAATTTATAGACGCTCCCCTTACCAAAGCAGTTTGAATTATCGCCTCCTCCAATAACAAATTTTATGTATTAATTTTGAGGTCAGGGCTCACAGTCATTATTGTCACATTAATGTGTGAATATAAAGCGAATTCATTTTCGAAAGTTTTTCGATAATATGTAATAAATTATAATAAAATACAGTGCCACCATGCTAAGAAAAACCCCGGAAAATATGTTAACTAATTTGATAAAAATTTGAATGAACCAATGAATATCGAGTTATTTCTCATTAACATTCTGTTGAAAAAGTTACAAATCATTGTGTGTCAATTGTCATTGTACTGGATTTTTGTCTTGTTCGTTTTCGTGTTATTCATATTTGAGCTTTATTGTCTACAGAAAAGTGTTCTTTTTAGAACAAATCTTCGTAGCTATATTTAATAAATCAATTTAATTAAACATTATTTGGTAAGTACTTTTTAGGTTCTAACCTACAAATTGTATTCTAATGCACTTTAATTTTCTTTTGAGAGTACAAATTTAAATACACCAGCGCCAGCGTGTGGTCGAACTGTAAAATAAAATTTTTTGAGCAACTATTAACAGATAGTATCTAATATGTTTTTAATAAATAAATTTAATTAATTATTTTCTAGCGGCATCACCATGTGCTTTGTATTACTGAGATTAATGGCAACCTTTTTGCTTGGAGGGCAGTTTACATCTTTTTCTTCGGAGGGAAGTTTACATCTGGGATTAGTGACTACCATTTTGTTTAGAGGGCAGTTTGAACTTTTTCAGTTTTGCAATTTTAGGGGATAAGTGCAATTCTACCGGGTAGAATCAAGCCGTTTATCAACTTTTGGCCTAAATATCTGTAAGTCCTTTGCTTCGAAGAAGATTATAGACCTCATATATCTGAGGCTTGAAGTATCCTCTAAAGACTGTATAAAGCTTAGTTAAGAGTTAACTCAAGAACAAGTCCCAGTTGATTTAATCATAATGTTCAAAGCCAAAGTTAAACCTGGTTGAACTCTGATCCGAGATTGATCTTCTGTTATACAACTGACTCTCAAGAAGTATCAATGTTGAACTGACCGTCGATCAATCCACCAATCAAATTTTTGTTTTATTATTTTGAATTTGAATTGCGATTATCTGATTGGTCACTTGACTAATTTGATTGGTTAATGGTTATACTTATACTTATCCGATAGATATCTCAAGGTGAAGAAATCGGGCATAAGTCGTAATTTGTTCCTTAAAAATGCAAATTTTTATCTTTACTTATTTTGTAGTAAGAAGAAATTGTTAAAACCATAAGAATGAGTACCTGCGGAACCCGCAAATATGTTTTAGATAATTTTGATTTCGGGATCACGCTAAAAAAATATTTTTCAGACTTTGTAAGACTCTACAAGATGATTTGAACTATTGCTAGATACATGTCTGTCTGTAGTAATGTTTCTCGATAACTGGCGAACTGTTCTTCTGATTGATCTGAAAATTGGTATATCAGTACAGTTTAGGTCAAAATTGTGCTCATTAGATTTTGATTGAAATCGATCTATCAGAAAGCGAACTTGTCAATGGTAGAAATTGAAATGTTGGAACTAAACACTTCAAATTCTGTAGGTAGATATTTTATCGTATATAAAACGTATATCTTAAGTTTAAAATTGGTTTCTGTTGCAACAATTTATCAAAAACGGATACAGGGAAGCGGTGGTAACGAGATAACTACTTCCCAATGAGCCATATAATATGTAAATATTGTTATCTTTTTAAGGTATAATTTTAAAATTTTATAGAAATAATTTGTATTAACCCTACATAAAAATAGGAAACTAATTTAAAATTTTTCCACGGCTAACTTCTCCTTTTAAAAAACTTTATCACCCCTCTCACCAATAATAATAATTGATAAATATTTGAGAAACTCAATTGATTGTCACCCACAACAAGATAACTTCCTTCATCATTGTAACATCTGACATCTAATGGTTTTAGAACAAATTAAGTGAATTTCCAATATTACTAACTTTTAAAATTTTTCAAATCAAATATGAGATTGATACGGTATAGTGTGCTATCGTTGGAATTCCGAGACTTAATTAAATTCAAATTTTCTCTAATACTCTGAAAACAAATTGCAACCAGCTGATGCATAAATTACATAAAATTAAAGGTTCGGCATATAAAAAAAATTTAGTCTTACCGGCACTATTTTTGATCTTACAATAACTCAAAAAGCTGGTTCTTCTTGTAAATCCAAATTTCACTTTCCCTTCAACTATAGTGCAAAATAATTGGGTGGTTCACACAAAACACTGTCGTACGATCAATTGAATCAATCACCTTTAGAGTAATTTACATCAAGAGATTTAATTACACACCATGTTTTTACTCAATTTGTTTCCAGGACAAAACCAGATACTATAATAAAAATACAATACTTCATCGATTAACATCCTCCATATTTGAGTTGTTAATTTTCAAAATATATCTATAAAATATTGCAAACATTATTAATTCCTTTTGTATTGTAATATTTTTCTATTTTTCTCTACTTTACATTGCAATTTTCCTCAAAAACTTTAAAAAAAATCCACGTTTTTGATCGATCGTTTTTTGTTTTTCTCCTTCTTATCTTCTTACTTCTTCTAGGCGCCCAATTTTTAATTTTTCATATTACATAATAGTAAGCTTTAATTTCTGTAAAGTTTTTGCACACTCCTATTTCCATAGGTCGATTTTTATAAAAAAATTTATGAAAAAAAATTCATCAATTATTTTTAATTTTCACAAACGTAATTTTTTTAAATTAGAAATATTTTTTTATTATCCAAAATTTAACAATTTTATGACAACCTCTGGACCACCAAGCTGTCAGGCGTGTATCAAACAACAACTTACAACCGACGCATCATATTGTAGATGAAAAATTTTGCTCAAATTTTCAAATTCAAATTTCAGGACATTACAATATATAGTATTAACAATAATAGTGTTTTTCTTTCATATTATTACAAATAAATACAATGTAATTTTCTTAATGCCACATTTTTTGTACACAAAAATCAACCCTTTTCACATATCAAAATAAATACTTTATTTGGAACGCGCACTACGCTATTATTTTTTCGTAAAAGTATCACATTTAAGGAATGTCACCTTCAAATTTGAATAAAAAATGTGAAAAATTCATGATTTTTTTACGTATTGACCACTTTATAATAAATTTCTGTTTTACATTTTGCCGTTTGATATCTTATAAATCGACTACTTTTACGTAATCTATATAGAGTGTTGGAGCCATGTTCTGTAATTTTTTGAACATTTGAAGAAACTAAATCTACGTTGTTGAACTGCATTTTGAAAAAGTTAAAAATCTATTTTGTGTACCAATGTGTACGTGTGAAATTTCACACGCATGAACATTGTAATCGTGCAGACCTTTTTCTGGATATTTTCAACACACCCGAATGAAAGCATGAAAGTATAATGCGTTATTATAAATTTAGATCATCACAATGACTATTAAATAAGCAGAAAATTTTATTAGTTTAATAAAGGTTAACAGCGCACCCTTTATCAAACTATTATTATACCCTATATTATTGTAAACGTGTTACACCTGCCTGCTTAAAATTTCCATTATAATCTCTAAAAAAAAAAGTAAAACCTTTTTGATAATAGTAAAATAATGCATTATCAAATATGTAGTATAGAATGTTAAACGTGGAGTATCTTTTATAGATCAAGAAGTACAAACCTACATTACGCTTCGAAAATATTTTAATAACCATGCTATCATTTCAAAAATTCCCATTAGGCTGAATCATTTTAGATAATTGTTTTGTTTCTAATGACCGAGGGTAATAAACACTCTCAAACAGACATCACAAACGATTTTCTAGTAAACAGAGCATTATAATGATCACTATGTTTTAGGGTCTTGATTATCATTTACCGACTCACAGCGTTCATTCAAGTACAGTTCAGCTTTCGACTTCTTAATTGGCTAAAATTTTCGGATAGCGATGGAAGCGATAGAATTTATGTTATACGATAAACCCTAGTTGTACATCAATTTTATCGTTCCCTTTTGTATTTCGATCTATCTATATTATTAAAACGTTGTAATCGTGTCAAATACTTTTCAGAAAAAATTAATTCGAAACAAAATATTGAGAAACTAAATAATTAATTTGATACTTAATATTCTAAACAGTTTTAGAATTTTTCATAAATAATTGAACGAATAAATTGGATATATAAAGAAATTTAAAAAATAAGCCTTCATTATATTTCTATATTTAAAAGTAACTTACTTTGATCTATTTCTAGTATAAAAGTACCCTACATTATTTTGTTTATACATTTTATACCTAAATTTAAAGTAATATTTTAGTATACCACCTAATTATTTAAAATTTAGTTTATAGAAATAAAAATACACCGTTTACAAGTTAATTTATTAGATGCCCACTTCTCGCGTTGAGTTAACTTTTAAGTTAATAATTTGTCGTATAAATGAAAAGGTAATCTATTCGAACCATCACATGACTTGGAATAATTTATAAGGATGTACTAATTTAGAAAATTTGTCACTAAAAGATTTATAATTATTTCTTAAAAATTTATACTTCGGCCCGACGATATCCCATTTGTTGTATGTGGTTTTTCCATATTGTAACTTCTGAAATGTGTGGGTACATAACAAAGTAACAACTCCTAAAAATAATTTTAAAAGCTTTACACAATTAACGTTTCAAAAGTCATATAATACGAACTCATTTCTAATAACTTGACAGACAGTTCAATTTATGTGCTAAAATTAACTTAGAGTTTGAAAATTAAACAAAACTTTTGTCTGGCAGATGAATTGGGAATCATGATTTAATCATTAGTTTCTGTCACGCTATTCTGCTGCATTTGATTATCACTATACAAATCCGGAAAGTATGATATAATAAGAAAAACAACTGCTAAGATATATTGTGCAAATAATACCACTAAATTTTGTATGTTAACTAAATTGCACAAAATCTTTTGGGAAATACAACAAAGTTAACTACATTTTAGTTTACTTTAACAACTACTTAAATTGGCAAATGTACAAAAACATTGCACGTCTTTGGAAAACCTGATGAAATTAATAAAATAGTTTTAGCCTAGTGTACGAGTAGGTGATTTCTGGGATTATTTAAAATAAACACAAAAATATTTGTGCTCTGGCGTTCTTTGGATCGTTTATTAAATCGTGTATTTTTAAATAACTGCAGGTACATGTTGAAAATTGCAGTCAGCTTAACTACTTCTTGAATTATTAACAAGAAAAGCATTTGCAAGGCTTGTACTTTATTATTCGAAAAACACAAAATTAAGAACTTGTCAGGGTAATCTAAATAAAGACCCTTTTTGACATATTTCAGGGAGTACTTGTTTCAGTTTTATCTACTAGTTTTAGTTTATATTCTTTCGTAAAGTAATTTAAATTAAAACTAAATAAAAAGAAAAACCTCGACGCGAAGTTCTCATAATGAAAGCATTAAATTATCTAGAAAAAAACTTTAAACTTTTTTGGGAAGTAAGTAATTAAATTACAATTAAATTCTTTAACTGTAAAACGTTTTAGTTTACTCGCTATTACAAAATGGCGTGTCTCAAGTATAATAGAATTTTAATTTTGTATTATTTTTTTAAGCTTTTAATAATTTTAATTTGTTTCGGTTAGAGATTTACAAAAAATTTAAGAAAAGTAAATAGAAGTTAATTATATATTTAATCAGTATTTTACTCAACAAAATGTATTAAATATTTTAAAATAAATAATTAAGCACCAGTTAAGTTAATTGGTATATCAGAATTTATTTTTTTTAAATTTAAAATTTGAAAATTTTCAAGACAAGCGGTTTTCAGTTTCACCCAATGCTTATTTGAAAAGTGCTACTTAGAAAAAGTAACAAAAATTAATTTATTTTTTGCGACATTTATGTAGGTATCAAAGGCTCAAGTGCAGCATTTCGTAATCCACAAATTCGAAAATTTACATGTGAATAAAATGTTTTAGTATTTTTCTCAAATTATAATATTACAAAGTATGCATTAAATTGGCCTGCATTTAATAGTAGTAGAAGACGGTCGTTATTTTGAAATAATGGTTCTTGAGTATACTTATAACTTAGTTTTGATAAAATAAGGTACTACATAATATGCTACTAACCAAATTCAGATTTCTCATACTTCACAATATTTAAAATTTACTTTGATTCTCACTTTTCACCTCAGATTATTATAATCACTTTATGGCTATTATATCAGGTACTCTTTATAGTTACCTGTACAGGTAACTTTTAGTTGCCCACAGAAGTAGTTCATGAAATAAAAATCAATTGAAGAAAGTGTACGACTTAATTGGGAATATAATAATTGGTAGAAAACTGGAATACATTTTGTTATCTTTCTTTTTTTCATTCTTGACGACAGAAGAATGTTAACAAATTACCTATACAAGATAACAAGAACAAGAATTGGAGAAGTGAGACTGGACAGAGGTTTACAGAGGTTTGTAAACTGCCTTTGAATACCAGCAAAAGCTTATAACTGAGCTATCAGATGTAAGGTCACCAAGGTAGCATAACTAATGGTATAAATAAACTATAACTGGCATAACTAAATTTTAAAAAAGCACAAACAAAGCACTATGAGTAAACTAATTTGAAGAATAACATAGCCATTTTACCCATTAAACAAGAAATAATTTTACACAAGCATTGTTTGATTTTTTAAGTTTTCGTAGGCATGCAGTTAGCATGTAAAATTACTATGCCGGAGTCGTTGATTCAATCCCTGACAAAATGTCGTGCAAAAATTAAAGTATTTGATTTATTTCATTGACTTACCTCTCAAATAAATATATAATATATTTAAATCAATATAATCATTATTTTAATTTATATTTTAAAATTGAGGTATCCTTTAATGCCTAGCTAACTTTATATATAACTTGAAGTTAATAGAAACCTTCAAAATTGAATTGAAAATACCCAAATATTATTTATTGCAAATGATAGAACTTGTGTTTACTTGCAACAAATTTAGATGAAATTACCTTTAGAGATTTAGAAACATCTTTATGCTTTATTTAATGACAGTAATAAGTAACTTTTTATACGATCAAAATGATATTATCCTACGTACCTCTGCATCTCTGGTTTCCGTACTAATAAAACTAGTTTATTTCGGTTTTAAGGTTTACTGTTGATCATAAACGGACGAAATTTCATTTTTAAGCTAGGATGCTTAACTTATGTTATAAAATATTGAAAGTTTTATAAGTGTTCTGTGTAGTCATTTAATGTTACACTCAAGAAAAATATTTATAGACAAAGTTTTACTAATAATAAAAGTTCGGATATGAAATAGTAATTAAAGAAAATAATATTATTTTTATATGTGCACACCTATTATATATTATAGTTAATAAAGAATATAAAATGCGACTAAAATAGTTGAAGATCAGACTTAGAAAAAATTATTAAACCACTAATGCAAATCACGGATTTATGTACCCACTACCTACACGAATCCTCGTATTTTTGCTTGCTACGAAGATCTAAAATGATTACAAAATCAATTGCATATTATAAGCCCGATATTTAATAATATAGAATTTATTGTTATAGCAGAATGCGAAATAACGTATAAAATGGAAATCTTACAATTACATTTTTATTATTTATGCATCGGTTAGCATCAAATAGATTTAATTTTAATTAAAGATTGTTAGGATTATGATATCGGCACTAAATATCTCAATATTAATACGCATCGCTACCACCGGTAGCAATTTACATCATTAAAATTACTTCATTATATTGTGAGTATCCTAGTAATTTGATGTGAAGTTTGACATCATAATAAAAATATAATTAATGATGTCCAACTATCGACCTATTATTTGCGGTATACAAATTTTTTGAAATTTACTAAAATAAAATAATTTCTTTTGTACTGAAAACATTATAAAATTGCATGAAAATTATTAAGATAATAATTTATTGTATATAATTTTGTGAAGAAAGACATCTTTTCAAAACCAAACTTGAGTTTGTTTAGTTAGCAGTTAGTAGAAAAAGGTTATTAAATTCTGAAATTTCGCAAGCAGTTTACTTAGCAGTTTGTGCTGGATATGTCTGCTTGTTCAGTAATCTATTCTTTTTCTTGTTGCAATTTTATGATGTAAAATACTATTTTAAGTTTATATAAATATCTTATTCCTAAAGATTCTAAGTTATGTATTCAATAGACATCAAACATTTGGAATCTATTTATTAATTAACACAAAATTTTTACCTACCCAGCATATTATAATTATAGACCAATTGTACAATAATAGTAAAATGCAATAATTAGTGTTAAGTCAAAAGCAATAAATCAATTGATTGACAGTTTAATTGACCACAAAATTATACAAAAAAAGAAAAATATTTGGAAATACTATTAAATTTTTTCCAATAATTACTCATTTAGTAAACTGCAACTTGTTTACATCATAATTTATATAAAAACACAGTTAAATTAAAATTTCTTGCTAGAAAATTTATTGATAATAATAAAAAAATGTTGTCTGTTTCAAAATCGATTTATTTGATAAATGTATGAACATCGATAAGACTTTTAAGATGTATGATATGTTGAAGATATAAATTAAGGGCAGCTGAAAACCCCAGAAGAGTGTGATAACAACTAATAAATTAAAATAAAAACGTATTACAAACTAATGGTCTCAAATGAATTGCTGTATTTTGAAATCTAAACAACATTAGCGTACATTTAACCGGTAGTTTAACTATCAGTTTTGTGTAGTGATAGCTATCAAAACTTTTTGATATGTAGACATACATATCACTTTGACTAAATCTTTTTAAAATATGTAAATAGCACAGTGACTCAACAATTTATATAATGTAAGTATTTATTTCAATTAGAAAAAATCAAAATAAAAATTACCTAATAGTTTTAATAATTAAAATATTGTTATAATGTGACCTAGTAATTAAACTACAAGTAACTCAATATTTTAGAATAACGCTAAAATCAGAAACCTTTTATTAGAGTTAGTTCCAAATTAATAATTAAAAATAATGCAAAAAAAACTCAATGAAAACAACATTGTATATTATACCATATAATATTATATTTTAGTTAATTAAGTTTGTGTGGTTTTGCTTTGAAATTTTTCATAATTATTGTAAAATAGTAGATACGTATGTTTTAAAATAAAATGTTTTAAATTAAAACATAAAAATTATAATTTTTCATGGATGGTATGGAAAAACAGCGAAATATCCTAGTATCAAAATATCCTTTAACCAGATATTTGATATAATAATATCTACATAAATATTTGCAATTATTAGGAATACCTAATATATAAATTAAAAACTGGTATGTATTATTATCTATTATGAAGTTTTACTAGTTCAGCCAAGAAGTAATCCATTAGTGAAATGAATTCATACGACTCTGCAATAACCTGTTTCCGAGTTATTGGTTTGTTTGAGATACATATTTCCCATTGTAATAAGTTTTTTGCAGTGTTCGATGACGATAAATACTGAAACTGACAATGTTCTAAGTTATGTATATTTATTATAAATATAGTAAGTGTTTCTACATTAATTTAAAATTCTCTTGGCTTTAAAATATCGTAATATATTATGTAGTGTCTTGTGTCTAGTGTTATTTGAACTTTTCTCAAGTTGAAAAAAGCGAAAACAAATAATTTTCTTGGTAGATTTTATAAACCATATAGACATTTAGACATTTAAGGTTTGAACCCTAAATTAAAACTTTATCGAAAGAAAATATGATTTATACACCTGGTACATAGACAATTTTATCATTTATCATATAAAAATTGCATTTTGAAATTTTTTAGCCAATCCATTGCTATAATACCTGTAGTAATACACATAGCATTTATCTTGTAATACAATATTAGTAGAAAGAATTAAAACGTAAATCTATCAACCTCGTCGGGCTCAACTATGGGCGATCCAAGAGGTTGATTTCGTTTAAAAATTATGAAACCTCATGCCCAACCATGGCGATTATTAGGCCAGTAATAAACCCAAAAAATAATGGTAGTCCACATTTTAACATTTTTAATTTATCAAGCAATAAGCGTAGGTATTTTTTGGCTGACATTCCAGCTATGAGACTACATACATCAAACAAAATAAAATGCCAGAAACCCTAAAGAAGAAACCCAGCTTTTGAGCTCTGTGCATCTGAATGGAGGCTGTAGCAGACACTTCAACGTTACTCAAATTGACAGCAAGACAACAATACTATAAAAGTAAATCAAAAATCAAATCAGTAGCACGATAGTCCATGGTGAGTTTTGGTTGACCTCTTTATTTTATGAAGGGTTTTCAAGGCAGATTACCTCGATAGAGGGAGGACGGCTAGAGTATAGTTCTAGATCTACTCGGATTTGAACCAAGATTCTCGGCTTGGTGGTCTATGCACTGAAGCATCAGACCTCAACCGTCCTTAAAAATAAATCCCTTTGTTTAAAAATATAATGTCCCCACAATAAAATTAAAATGAAACTTACCATTTCACCGTTTCATTACAAGATTCAAAAGTCCACTCTATAAGATAGAATGTTGCTTTCCTATTCTCCTGTTTAATGACATGGATCAAATAAAATCACTAAATCATCAAAGCAAAAAAAAAACATAATCAAAGTTCATTATGTAATAATTATGTCATCAATTTGTAATATTGCAGATAGCATCGATTAATGAAAATCATTTATTCAAGTCACATTACAATTGACTACAACATAAATCTTCCCAAATGGTACCTCCACGTTAACACAAGGCAATCGCTAATCTAAATGAACAATTACGCCAATCGATGCTCCTTCAAGCACTCCAAATAATTTTGCACCATACAGTACCACAATCGATTAGCCAATGTTACAACGCTAGCAGATCCCCTCGCATGGGAGCAGATATGCAGATAACGGATCGTATACTCCAAGGACGAATTCTATCCCCCAACCACTGATTTATACGGGAAACTACTCACCTGGGCAATGTCGGAAAACCAAATACAAAAACCCCTTATCCAACATGTACAAAAACCAAATGCATTTAACCAAAATCATAACTGGCAGCGCAATCTGTAATTATGAAAAAGAAGTAGCAACCTGACATAATAAAAAAAACGTCACCAAGGTAGTTCGCTGACTTCGCACGAAACATAACGTCGACAAAGATGTTAAAATAACGAAAATTTTGTAAAATTACAGCAGCAAAGAAAATAAATTTCTTGCTAGAGCATTAAAATATTTAAACTTTAACTTTAAATTTACCTGTAGCCTTTTCACAATCACAAAATTAACATCATTTTGATTATAACATCATGTAACCTAGTTTGACAGAACAGTTTTATTAGGAAATGCCAACATCGGTGTCGCGACGAAAGATTCCGGTGTCAAATAATCTTGGGCGACAAATGATCTTTTTCGAAAGTGATCTTCACAGCAATTGATCCCCAATCAAATGATCCCCAATCAAACGATCCCCAATCAAATGATCCCGTTGAAAATATCGCAACCACAAAAGATCTCGTCGCTAATAATTCCTACGACAAATGATCCCCAAATTAAATAATATTTTTCATTTTAAAAACTTTTATTATTATTTAATTTTTGTTTAACAGAGAAGTCTATGCGAAGAGATAGATCTGTTCTGTAGGTTAGACTATGTTTAAGTTAATATTTAGCAAAACTGTCATTACAGCTCTATCAACATTAGAACCGAATTTAGGTGCGTGTCAAATTAAAAATGATGACTTCAGATGAAGAAGTTTCTCGGCGCGAATATTTAAAATCCATAAATTAATTTGTCAAATTGTTCTGAAATAAACACTTTTTTGTAGACAATAAAGCTCAAATAAAAATAACATGAAACTGAATAACTCGTCGTTCATTGGTTTATTCAAATTTTTACTAAATTAGTTGGCATATTTTTAGCGTCCTTTCTAAGCTTGGTGGAGCTGTAAAAGAGAGTTGTTGATTGTTTGTTACTTTAGTAACAAGGTGGAACTCGCTTTTGCGACAGTTCTTAGGCTTCTATACATCTACTTTTTCGGTAGGTTAAATTATTTGGGCTTTATTTTATTCCAATTTTTAATGCCTTAATCTTTTAATTAGGTAGATTTTTTTACTATATAAGGAAAACGCTAACATTTTAATATTTTTTTTTTATTTCGACCTTTATAGGTAAATATTTGCAATTTACAAACCACAAATAAAACACAATTCATAATGAAATATTAAAATACCCGAAACACGTACCGAATACCGTATTAGAAACACGTAAAATACCTACTCTAAAAATACAAAATAAGAATATCGGATTAAAAAATATATATGTAAATAATCTGAATAATTAATACCAATCTAAAAATATTCTATATGAAGTAAAATTGTTTTAAGAACGTGCGTTCTGATTGGTTTTGAATTATGCGGACAGACGGACAGACGGACAGACGGACAGACGGACACGGAGCTAGATCATAAGGCTTCTTCCTATACGTTGTATAGAAGCCTAAAAATGTATGACAACACCATTTGTTTTATTTCATAAATATGCAAGCTCTTTATGATATTTTGAGTTTGCGCGACTTGAACGCGTCATTAAGGAGCGTCTAAAATATTTGCTGATAGATCCGCCGCACATCTCAAGACTCGAAACGTCTAATCCGATTGGGTCTCACCGAAGCAGTAAAAAGGGTCCTAAACTTCCGGACACCTTGCAGAGGACAGAACCCAAAAGGAACTTTCAGAATCGCCTTTTCACCCAGGCATTTTATATAAGATTCAAATTTCTGAGAAACCCTGTATAAACGAATCCAACTGGAAACCGATATACAGGGGGTCACATAAAAGGGGGGGCACAAGCCTTTCCACCCAGGCATTAAAATGAAAATGAAATCCTGCACAACACCCCTGAATCGAAGTAATCAAGGCGCGCAACTTGATGAAAAGAGGAAAGGGGAATAGTATTGTGAGCAAAGAAACGAAAAGTGGAAACCCAGCGAATAATGGAGAATCGAAAATTCGTAGAAGTAAGATTGATATGAAAGCCAGGACCGACTCGAGTATTATTTGGACACAAAATCGCATTAAAAGCGACGAAAGGGTGAAAGACCCTTACCAGAAAAATGGCAGAAAAATCACGCCTGGAAGACCTGCTAAAAACAGGCATTTTTGTATAATATAAAAAAGTTTGAAATTTTCTGACCCGATCAATTTGTCGGGTGGTAAATAATTATTGTATTTATTTTTTATATATAAATAAAGACTTAATCTGATAGATCCGCCTAGTGCAATTTATGCCGTAACTTGAGCATTTAAATAAATTATTATTACTAACTTTAATAAATATTCAGGAAAATTTGTTATAAAAATTATTTTGTAGTTAGAATGATTTAGTATGGAATCATGTGGTTGGCGATTTTATTCTCTTGATTTTAAAGAGGATCTTTTATATGGAATCGCCAATATCACCAGGCAAATGTAGTGTACACAGTGTTACCCACAAACTTTATCCTAACAAAACTTAACAATACTTATTGTTACAGAATACCAATGTGTACTTATACAATTTATTATACAGGCATTTGTACGGATTTAAACAAATACAAGAGACCTATTAGATATTAGATAGTTGAGAAGATATTGTTTATGTAACCAATATAATTTACGTATACAGCAATGTAATAAATTTATTTTAGTTAAGTTCTTGAATATTAGTTTCGGATAATTATAATGAAAGCTGGTTGTACAAATAATAATTTACATTATTATTACAACCAATAACACGACAACAGGTAATAAATAATAAATCTTATTAAAAATATTTAAATTTTCAGGTTAAACAACTAACATAAATATATTCAAGAATACAATATATTACATTTTTTTATAGCCTCATCAAGCTATTTTGTAACTTTCGAAGTTATAAAAAATAATATCATAAAAATAAATTTGACACTTTTAAACTGTTTATGCGCAGGTAAATCACATATAACGTTAAAAAAAGTAAACGAAAAAAAGATGTTGAAATTGATGTTTGGTGTTGTAATTATTATAATTCAAGAATCATTTTTAATTTAAAATAAATTAAAATTTAACTTTTTTTGACAGGTGCATTTGAAGTCCTAATATGGATGATAAGTTAAAACAAATTTATTGGTTTTGGAATGAATGGTTAAATAACGCATGTATAATTCTTAGGTATAAACAACTTATACTGTAACAAAAGGTTAGTTTAGTTAATCAAAATATTCGATGCGGTTGCATCTACAAAAAGCAAACGCCTTATTACGGCACACCACACCTGCTCAATTTCGGATGTTTGAATAATTTTTTTCCTTAATCGAATGTTAAATAAAATATAAAAATCAATGCCGAGTATAAAGTAATCGTCTGATATACATTTTGTCTTATTGTCAGTGTTTTTTTTTATTTATAATCAATATTATATTTTTGTATATTATTTAAATACTTTTTTTTTCTAAAATAGATTTTAATATTATTTAGATAAAGTAAGAAAACTTTTTAAAAATATTAAATGTATTATTTAAATCTTGCGTCACATCGCACATTAACATAACCTTAAAAGAATTTTATAGTGTTAAACTTCTTTGTATGTATGCTAGTATTTCAAACACAAACCTCTCTAAAAATACAATGATACGCTCCCTGGGTCAGACGTGAAAAGGATTGTAATGTCTTTGATGCACCAAATGCATATAAAATATTGCGCCAGTTGCAATCCAATTTCTCTGTTGATTTCCACCAAACTATTTTTTATGGTAAAAAACCAATGAGTGTAAATGGAAAATGTAGATTATTTATATTATAGATACATTATAAATAATTGTTATTTTGCAAAATAATATTATATTGCTTTGTATCCAATCACAATTTAGTATTCCTTAGAACAGTATTTATGTATTCAAGACAAAAATTCTCACATATATTAAGTAGTAATATCACTGCCATTTTTGTTAGTAATAATTTATGTAGTTATAGTTCCATTTTGTTTTGTACATCCTGTATTTAGAGCTCATTTTAGTATAATAATAATTATTGTCAAAAAATATAGCGAACATTAAAATTAATTTTGCTTGACAAACTGGAAAGCCGACGAGATATGTTCTTAATTAATTTTAAAATTGTTGATTGTCATTTGAGATACAAGAGATTTTAATTCTATTTTCATTAAACTTGTAGAAAATCTTGCTTCAGCAACTGAAGGGTGTCATAAATTGCTATGTAATATGCCTCAAATTTTATATTACCTATCTAAAATGACACATCATGCTAAGCAATATTTTTACATTTTCATTAGACGTTAGATATTTTATCGTAATATTGCAGGGGGCTGCTATTTAATCAAAATGCAATTTACTGAGCCAGTAGCAAACAAATAATTTAACAAATGGAAACATAGATAATTAACATCCGGGAGAAATGAGTGAACAATAATAGTCATGACAATAGCAATCAACGTCACTATATTCCACGCCCACTTCAATTTCTAATTTTATCTACACCCTTATGAAACGCACCCTTAGCTTAGGTATCTTAATTTTACAAATTAAATACTGCTACCTATCGTAAACTTAAAATTGTCTTCATTAATTTTCATTTCCTGCCTAAACTTTTACCTAATAAGCTAACTTTCAATATTTTGTTTAACTTCGTCTTTCATTTTGCAGATCAATTCATCTTAGAATTAATTTTCTTTTGTAAGAGAACTTTTAAATGTGCAATCGTAATTTAGTAATAATTTTCAAAAGACATTTTATCAATAATTTCTAATAAGGTAATATCACACATTCATATCTATAATAATATCCGGAAAGGCTATAAATTTTTGTTGTTATTGTTTCTTCAATTCGGCCCCGCACGTTAGGTATATTTTTGAAATGCGTGTGTAAAAGTATACCTATTTATAAATTATTATGGACCTATTCGTCAAAATTTAGCAGTTGCGTGACGCGGAAAGCTACAAAATTAGATCCCACTATATTCGTAAATAATAATTAAATCAATCAATATAAAACATTTTTGTGTACATTTCAAGTTAAAGATAAAATAATTTGATTTTAACATTTGAATTAAGTTTATGTTCAATTAATCTTGGCGCAAAAGTGTACTAATGTACACTTTACAAAAATTGATGTACATAATAATGAAATGATCCTGTGGGTAATCCACCTTAGTAGCAAAGCCGAATTTCCTCGTTGTATGTACAAACTGATTCTTTAAATTAGTAAACCTTTTGTGCATCCACTCATAATACATCAATTACTTAGAAGACAACAAATCTAAGACACCAAAGCTTTTTCATCGTTACTCCAAGGATCCAGGGTCTCTAAAGTTATGGTCCAATGTCTGATACGACGATAAAATCGACATGCAAAAACATTGGTCTTTGCGCAAAAATTCAACCCTAATTCTCAGGTTTAACCTATTTTTAAAGTACTTTGGATTAGTAGTTATAGTTTGATTTTTCACGTATATTGATTGTGTATAGTTTTAGCAACATACGCATATTTTTTCTTTTGGTATAGCCATATAATAATTTGCTAGATATTACGTTTTAAGGTGGAAACGGCCGAGGCGCTCTGTGAGGAGAAATTTGAGTGGATATAGGTACTACTTTACTATTTTATCAATTTTTCTTAGACTTTTTGTTTGACACCGAGATAAACGCCAAAGAAGAAGATTTTCTGTCGAACAAGTTCAACAAAAGCAGGCTCATCAACATGCTTAAGGTGAAGCTTGAGAACAATAGGATCCAGGACTTTTCAAGCAGAAAGTGATGGTGTAATAAAATATATCTTTCCAAAAAAATGTGGAAGCGACAATTTCTCACCACACCTGGGATAGGTGTTCCCCAGTAAGAAAATTTCCAGTGGTGATGCCCTTGAGCGTGAATCTGAAAATGAGAATGAGTTTGCTTCTGCATTGCATCGTTAAAGAGTTATCCGGTCAAAAAGAGCAAAAAATGTGAGGCAAAATGTGTTTTCCAAAATTACAGACTTTCAAGAGCAGATATCTCGAAAACTGTACAAGACATCGAAAAACTTTATTAAATAAAACTTGTAGAAAATTTAATTAGATTTAATTTTGTATAAAATAGTCATGTCGCTAGGACGGATAGTTTCCGAGATATAAGCAAAAAGCCGAAAAATGGAACCTTCAAACCCACCCTCTCCCTCCGGCTCAAGGGCTACGGGCGAGGACTTTTGATATGTTCACCTCCTAACTAGCCCAAACAAAGTTGCGATATCATAAACTGTGTTCCCAACTTTTCCTTCTATACCTTTTCGTTGGCTGGACTAAATATTTTTATTATATTTTGTATTTGTAAGTAAATCAAACGATGTTTCAACAGTGTTGATTTTTACTTAAATTAAACAGGGGGGTGGAGTCAAGTCGAAAGTAAAGAATATTATAAAATAACATGACATTTTTATTGAGACCAAAATAATAATTGAATCGCTTATTTGAGAAACAACACACATTTTGACAGTTTTCAGGTTTGACACATAATTTGTGTGTTATCTCCAAAAATACATGCAGGGCTGGGCAGTATTTCAATTACATGTATTTTAAATATGTATTGCTATGTTTATTCTTGCCCATAACACTAAAATCTTGAATTATCCATAGTTCGGGTAAAATTCATGTACAACGACTTTGGTCGAAAGCATCGAGTTAAATAGGGAAATCATCTTAGAATTATTTTTAGCAAATTTCTTTCCAAGTCTTCATTGGGAGAGATTCAACTGAAAATAAAATGTTTATAAAATTAATTTATAAAGTAAATTTAGGCAACGTACCAGATATTTGTTATCGGAGAACCTTCAGCTACGTTTGGTCTGGCATTGCAAGTTTTGTTATGGTTAAAGTCAATCTGGACATTCCAATATTGCAAAGTTGGATTGTTTCCACCATAAAAAAAATCGTTGTGCTGAAAATTGAAAATATTAAACATGCTGGAGTGAAAATTGTATAAAATTTGTGTTTATTATTGTTAGGTTAAGAATAGATTTAAGTGGTTACATTTTGGGACGATTATTTTGACCAAAATATTATAAAGGTGCGACGAAAGACGATTAGGTTCGCGAGTGTTCACGGGTTTGTGAAAAATTAGGATTTTTGTGGTGCAAATGCGTGTATGCGTGGTTGCATTGGAATTTTACAAAAAGTCGTTTGGACTTACGAAAGGAGAGTCTACCGAGAAATGGAAAACATCATCGGAAAGAGCAGGAAATTCTCTTTAATTTAGGACAATTTGAAGATCCGATGATGAAAATTTAAGAGTATAAGAAGAGATTCCATCCGAGAATGTGGACGGATCTAGACAAATTGGACTTTTTAATTGAAGCTGGAGTCCGACCGGAAACATTTAGGATAGGAAAATTTATACCAAAAAGATGAAGGATTAAAAGTTAATGACTTTAGATAACTTTTAATCTCAAGAAAATTGTGTTGCTGGTTACACCAAGTCAAATTAAGTATTTTAGTTAGTACAGCAACGCAAAATTTGGCATCCTATGGAACCGCGAATTATCATTGGTCGATGCGAAGATCATCCACCACCCTAAATTTTAATTTAGTGGATTTTTATTGGTAAATGGCATTATCGATGGACATTGGTCAATCAGCCATAAAACGAATAATTTGGTTCGGATTTCGTATAAAAGGAGGTGCGTTTGTAAAAATAAGAGAGTTCGTTTCTAATTTTTGGACTAATTGCAGCGGGAGCTTCCGCCCGACAAATCAGCAAATTTAAATAAAGTATTTTTCTGTGATCATCCTGAAATTTAAGTGATTAGGTTGTGTTGTGTTGAAAGGATTACATAAGAAGAATATAAAAGGTAGATAAAACAATTTTGATTGTAAAAATGTTGTGTTTTTTTTTAGGTAAAAATGTTTTTTTTTTTTAGTTTAAGTTAAAAATATGTGGGGTTAGGTTTATGTTGTTGTTTAATTGTAAGAAAATTGTACTTACGTGTGATATGCAATTAAACCAGATGACAGAAATTTATAGCATTTCAATTCACTCCACAGCACAACATTTATATTTGTTTTCAGAAAAGTTTTTAAGCTGTCACCATATTTGCACAGGTACATTTGACGAAATGCTAACGAAAAATGGTCGTTGCTATCTTACTTTCATAATCATAGTAATGGTATGTTCAGTGGCGTGTACATGATAAGTAAGATAGGTAGGTCTGCTATAGTTTATTTTTTTTTATTATTATTGTTATCAATAAATGATAACTGGCGCCGGGCAATTTTAGGAGACCATCATAACTTATTTGTAGCGTATCACAGCAGTATTTTAAATAATACAAATGTATTTCGTTACATGTATTTTCGATGAATTTCTAAATGTATTTTTGTAATTGTATTTAAAATACAATAAAAATGTATTTTGTATTTAAAATACTTGAGCCAATTACATTTTTTAATTTTTAAAATTATAAAATAATTTTTTTTAAATCACCCCCGAATCTGCACATTTTAAAATGTATTTGAAAACAGGGCGCAGGGCCCTGCAGGGCAGATTGGTTTTTTAAAAGGGAATAACCATTATGTTAAATAAATAAATAAATAAATAATTTGTATTTAATCATAATGTATTTTAATAAAGTATTTTAAATACAAATGTATTTTGATACATTTTTTGAATGTATTTTGTATTTGTATTTAAAGTACTTTACTTTTGAGTATTTTGTATTTGTATTTCAAATACAAAAAAAAAATATATTTTGCCCAGCCCTGAATACATGTTGGTATAATAAACTCAAATTGGCCAAAATGTGACTTAAGTAAGTCACAAATCAATTTTTTGGATCTTGTAATTCAGGAAACCCCCTAAATCTTCACACACAATAATTTCAAAACAATAATTTACTGAAAACTATAAAAAAAACTTACTTGATTTAATAATATCCTTAGGATTGAAATAGCTATTTAAATGATAGTATGTGTTTTCTACACCAAGTTCGTTTTTCAAACAATTACTCTGGTGAATTAAATAAAACTAATAAGCTTCATATCCATAAAGTTTTGTTTCGTTCTTCTTGCTCAATAGAAAACTGTAAGTGCGGATAGAGAACATTGAAATGTCCGATAATACCGGATAATACCTATAAAATCCGCGTTGTCTTTCGAAATAGCAGTAATAATATCAACAAATAAAATTTGTAGAATGGTAATTGAAATAGAAGCTATGAAAATAATTCTGTATTTTTCTAAATTTTCTGCAACCCAAATTGGATTTATTTTATGCGAAATTCAAGTAATTAAATGAATTTATTTTTTGTAGGATTTTGAATGCTAGCGATTATTTCAAGTTTTGCAGCTTCCTTGAAATACATGATACAAATCATAAATAAAACACAATTGTTGAATATGCCATATTTTTGCTTAAAATTTTAATGGCGCAAGTGCTATTGTTCAAACCCAATCTTAAAGAACATCAACATTGTTGTAGTATGGTTTATTTTTTTACTTAGGTTTGGGGTCAATGATAGAACACCTCTAAACCAATTAAATTAACCATACATGGTTTTATGCACGACGGATGTTATTGTATGTGGTAGAACCAACACCGGAAAGAAACGCCTACTAATATAATATGTAAATTTATATTTTTTTTGTTTCAATACATTTTAAGAGTAAAAAATTAATATTAAAGTTTCACTGCTCACAAGTTTCAGCTTTTCAACATTGATTTGGAAAATAACACTTTAATAAAAAATTTAGTTTAATTTGAAGTGACATAAAATTCTTTAATTAAAAGAGAGTAAAAGTCCGTACCTGCTACACGCTTCTTAACAATCAAACAAAAAACTGAACAATTTTATAAATTTTTCATAAGGTTAGAAATGGATCAATTGGTTCAGTCCAATCAAACACTCGGAAGGAAGTCTATAATCAAGTTACCTCTAGAGACAATCACTTGTCTTTAAATATAAAAAAAACGTAAAAATCGCTTCAGTTTGCAGGAAGAGTGCACAAGTGCTATATTTTCAGTTTTGTTATTTTCTCATATTGAAAATTAAAATTAAATCGCAGAAACCTGATCAATACCGTCATAAGTGGTATCTACTGGGCTAACATTTAAATTTAATTTAATTTAACAAATAAAAAGTAATTTTCACCGAGCATAATAGTATATTAAATATCAAGGGAGTATACAGCAGCAGGTCATTAATCGCGAGTGTGGATAATGTCACAGGATATTATGTAAGTAGAGTGATAAATTATCCACACGAACGATTAACGACTAGTTTATTCCCGAGGTATATATACTATTTTTTACGTTCTTAAAAAATTAATTAAGTTGAACAAATTTGAGTTAATTGAATTTGAATATAAACGAAAACTGCAGGTAGATTTGTAGTATTTTTAATAATTTAAATTTTTAATATTACTCTGGGAAGTGTTTCAGATTTGATTTAATAAGTTATAAGGTTACGTTTAACTTTAGATTAGGAACTTCCTAGTTAGTTAAGTGTAGAAACTTTTAAGTATTTTAACAATAGACGAAACAAACTATCATTGTATTTAACGCTTTACATTAAGACGATTCAGGAAAGCTAGAAAATCTACAACAAGACTTGAAACAATCTCCTATTATTATAATACATCGAGGTTCAAGCAAACTTGTAACTTTATGCTGAAGGAAGCTGCATCCTATTCTAGATTGCTTCACAACTTTGATTTATATTTCATTGTCTTTACAAGAGTTTCCAAGTTGGAAACACCACAATGTTTATAAATTGTCAACTTCAAAAATTTATAACATCGAAATTAAATTAAACTTTTTTTTGGTTATTATAAGTTGGTGTCTCTGCTTTGGTGACTGTATGAACACTGCACGAAGGTTTGTAGGGAAACCTTTTAAATACTATGAGGAAAATGAATTAATAACCTAGTTTTCTAAAAGCAAAACAACTTTTAAAGCTATACGGAAAGCTTTTACTAAGATTAGATCTCCAGTTGGCAAGTATTCAACCTGTTCTTGGGGCTTTTACAAAGCTCAACTAAAAACAAAATGAAGGTAGATTTTGGAGTAGGTAGCAATTTTAGCTAATCTTCAAGCAAGCTACCTAGAGTTTCCTTTTAGTTTATATAAAATATTTACACCAACGACAATTTTGAATCACAATGCCTTATAAATAAAGCAAACCTGAGGGTTTTATTTAAGAACAAGGACGCTCAGTTAAAAGTAACAATGTACCCTCTTCTTATTTCGATCAATTGATTTATTAAAGTGTACAATGCAATTTTAATGTATCTTAAAAATAACATTTCGAATAAGAAAATAATTAAATTTATTTAAAATTTTCTTTACTGCTTTCAAAAGTTAAAACAAATTAAATTTATATAGGTAGGCTCGTTCGTAACTAATTTGAATAATTAACTTATGAAAATTTAATGAATAATGATTTAATGTTTTAAATATTTATATAGGTACTTGTATATTTTATTTTCAAGAAACTTGAATGCTAAATGTTATGATAATCATAAATTATTCAACTACCTATATTATAAATGACACAACATGATAGTTTAATTTATTTTTTGGTATGGTAGTGTAGTGATAGTGTATATGGTGCCCTCTGTATAACATATATTCGAACCTTGCGTAGTGATTTTCTATAACTTCAAATTTTGAAAGAAAAATTTCAAATTTAAAAATATGAAGGTTTCTATGACTGACAATAATAATAATTATTAATAACTATTACGTCATCAAAATTTTTAGTAGAATCGTTCAGATACTATAAAAACGATGAATTTTGAATTTGCCACAATAAGCATAGAACACGGGTTGCTAATGGGTAGAATATGTGAAAACTATAAAGGTAGAAAATTTTACAGTTTCCAAGGAATTCCCTACGCAAAACCCCCTTTAGGAAAATTCAGATTTAAAGCAAGTATTTTCTTAAGCAATGCTCTTAGAAATGTTTACATAGAAAAATCAATTTTAAGGCTCCAGAACCACCAGAACCTTGGGAGGAAGATGTGTTAGATTGTACCATCGAACGACCTTATTGTTACCAAAGAAATATTATTGATTTTGATAGAGTAGATGGAGAAGAAGATTGTTTATATTTAAATGTTTACACACCAAAGGTGATGACGATCGACGATAAACTTAACTAAGCCTAATTTAATTTTTGTTTTTCCAAGATTTCTGTTGCCTACCGGTTGCTCCCTGTAATGGTTTGGATACACGGAGGAGCTTTTGTCGCCGGTTCTGGTGATACGGAACTATGTGGACCAGATTATTTTATGACAAAAAATATAATTTTAGTTACCTTTAATTACAGGGTAGGATTGCTAGGAAAGTTAGGAATGTAATATTAATTTTCAAAAATATCAATTCAACTACATTTCAGGTTTTACGAGTTTCGAAACTGAATTCATAAGAGTTCCCGGAAATGCTGGTTTAAAAGACCAAGTGATGGTTTTAAAATGGATAGAAAAGAATATTATTAGCTTTAGAGGCAATAAAGATAATGTAACATTATTTGGACAGAGTTCCGGAGCTGCTTGTGCACATCTGCATATGTTGTCTCCTATGTCAAAAGGTTTAGAAGACAAACCAAAGTTTTCAATTTTTAATTTAAAAGTATTTAGGATTATTCCACAGAGTTATTTTACAAAGTGGATGTGCTTTAAACCCTTGGGTTAACGGTGTGTTTGGTTCTGGGAAACTTCTAGCAAAGCAATTAAATATTGACAGTGACGACGATGAGTTCATTTTAAGAAAACTCAAACCAATACCAGTTGAAGACATATTTGAAGCACAAGAAAATATCACAAATGTTAGATTTTTCCCATACCAATTTATAATCTTTGCAATTAAATTTAATTTTCAGAGTAACGATGTGGACATCAGATGGTTATGCAGTCCAGTTGTTGAAAAGCAAAAAAATACCCCACAATTTTTACCGGACGAACCAATAAATATTATTCGATCAGGAAACTTTTCAAAAGTGCCTATGATAATTGGCTACACATCCAGAGAAGGAATTTACTGGGATATATACAATAGAAACATAACAGGAAAATCTGAAATAATAACAAACTTTGTAAAAGTAATTCCCAATAATATATTTGCTACAAAAGGAAATCTTATAAGCGAAACTATTGCAAACAGAATCGAAAGTTTTTATTATGGTCCTCGAGTTTTTAAAACTAGAATGGGGCGCTCCCCAAGATTAAAAATGATGGATCCTTTATATCAGTTATTAACAGATGTATTTTTCTTGCGAGGAATTCACAGTACTGTTAAAAACCATCATGAAGTTGCACCTTCTACGCCGATTTATTATTACAAGTTTACCTATGAGACTTCACTAAATGTATTTAAAAATATGTTACCCCCTGTACAGCAAAGAAAATATCCAGGTAAAATATTAGTGCAAAATATTGTTGCGGAATAACTTCATGCAGCTCTGTTATAGGAGTTGTGCATGGTGATGATTTGGCTTACTTTTTTTCTACGAAATATTCACCTGAAATATACTTTGGGACTATTGAAGATATTGTAATTAAACGATTGATGCGGATGTGGACTAAATTTGCAACCACTGGTAATCCCAATCTAAGATCACAAGATGCTGCAGATGCATGGAATCCTGTTTTTAAAAACGGATTTCAATACTTAACTATCGGAAAACCATCTAAAATGGGTTATAGACCAGATATAGACAGAATGAGATTTTGGGATATAATTTATGAAAATGATTTACGAACTAAGACTCTGTAGTAATCTCAATTATTAAAATTTTAAGATAAAATGAGGAATAAACAATTTTAAATGCATCCTCATAATGGTTATTTTTAAACAGTGTAGTCTTCTAAATCTGAGTTTTAAGAAAATAAAAAAAATATTTTTCTGGTGCCTAACGTGGAAGCAATTCGGAAGGGGGAAATCATACATAAAAGTTAATTTCTGCGGTTTTAAGTAGCTTGTGATGGATTTTTGTTAGATTGTTATTCACACTTGAAACATATCCATGAGAGGTTAAGAAAACTCGCTCTTCCATGAAAAGTTTTAGTTTTATGAACTAAGAGCCAATTTTATAATAAGTTTTAAAGGAAGCTTTAAATTTAAAGCCAAAGTGATCATTTTGATTGGTTTATTTTGTCTTAAGGTCGGCTTTAAATTTAAATCTTCCTTTAAAACTCATTATGAAATTAGCCCTAAATTATAGTTTTCACCTTAAGAATTCTCTACTGAATACGAGGAACTTTAATTTGGAAATGTTTTCTTGATATAACAGTGTTGAATTATTATCACAGCTATAATTATGTGTTTTGATAATTTAAAATTAACCTCAAGGACAACTATTAACGGTTTGTGTTTCACTCAGAAAGTAAAAATAACTTTAAAATTTTATCTGCTCACTTCTTAGTATCTTTCAGCTATTATCTTAGAATGGATAAATCATATCAGTATCAATCTAGACAAGTATTATACAAAACTAGCAGTGATATTTTGCAGTCGATTTAATTGAGTAAAATTAAATTATGGAAGAAAAAATAATTGTGAATATAAAGCAGGGAAAATTATGTGGTAAAATATCAACTGCTCTTAATGGTGAAGAATTTATTAGTTTTCAAGGCATTCCGTATGCAAAACCTCCATTAGGCGAATTAAGATTTAAGGTAAGCAGTTCTGTTACTAGGTATACAGTTTTACCAGGGATTGAACTTTGTGCCTTTATCTCAGTAGTAATCAAGTGATGTACTCGAAGAAAAGAGTTTATAAATATTGTACAAAATTCATGTTCTAAATCTATATTATTAGCTTAATGAATATTTTTCTTGTGCTTCTGATTTAATATGCACAGGTATGGCAGATCTATACTGCTTAAGTTGGCTTTGAATCACATTTCGAGAAAAGTTTTACGAAGAAAAGCAGTCAAAATAAACACAAAAACAATTACTTGGTCTGTCGATTTATGTATAATTGAGTAATACAATGTACAATTCATATATATGAAGTTAACATAAAAACATATTTTAATGTTTAAATTTTAGTCCCCCAGATTGCCAGAACCCTGGGACGGAATAAAAGATGCTACTAAAGAAGGAAGTGATTGCTATGCAAGACACATTCTCACTGACGAAATCGTTGGTTCGGAAGATTGCCTTTTCTTAAATGTTTACACTCCAAATGTAAGTAAATTATTATTTATGATTTAAATATTCTTAGCAAACTAGAATGTTTATACTTAGTTGCCGGATAAATCTAACTCTCTAAAACCTGTGATGGTGTGGATCCATGGAGGAGGGTTCATAAATGGATCGGGAAGTTCAGAACTTTATGGACCTGACTTTCTAATACCTCATGACGTAGTTGTAGTTACTATTAACTACAGAATTGGATTATTTGGTATGCACTTCCGTTTCTTTACCTTCTTTTTTTCTACTTTAATAGGTTTAACTATATATTTTTTGTAGGTTTCATGAATTTTGAAGATTCCTCTTTAGAAATACCAGGAAACGCTGGACTTAAAGATCAAGTTATGGCTTTACAATGGGTAAAGGGAAACATAGCGAGTTTTAACGGTAATCCAGATAATGTGACTATATTCGGAGAAAGTGCTGGTGGTGCATCTGTTCACTACCTGTTACTATCTCCCATGGCAAAAGGTATTTATCTTATATTCTCTGAAATTGTATATATATCTCTATAATTTTAGGTTTGTTTCATAAGGCTATATTACAAAGTGGAACTGCCATTAATACTTGGGCAATGGGTAAACGAACAACTTCGTCAATTGCAAAGGTGTTAGAACTGGACCCGAAAAATGAAAGTGAAATTAGCGAAAAATTGCAGAAGATGACATCTGAAGAAATTATACTTTTACAAGATAAACTACCCGATGTAGTATTATAATTTTTCAAATTTTATTTGATATATATTTTTTATATCTGCAGGTAACACTCCATGTAAATGAGAGAATAATCAGTCCTGTAGTAGAAACTACAACAAAAGAATCTACCTTTCTATCAAAACATCCATTTGATTTAACTAAATCTGGAAATTTTAACCAAGTTCCAATAATGATTGGATATTGTAACAGGGAAGGAATGAATATAGAATATGTAGAAAAGTGCCGTGGTGGACAAATTACATTTAGAAGTAATTTTGAAACAACTTTACCTTATATATTAAAATTGCCTAAAGGTAGCAGTAAATCAAAAAAACTTGCCGAAAGAATTAAAACTTTGTATTATGGTAAAGAAGAACCGTCCAGAGATAATCTTGACAAGTCTTTTATGGTAATCAATAAGTCAATGTTTCTGCAATTTCTACATTATAAAAAATGTATTCAAATTTTTTTAGTTGGAAACCGATTGTTCCTTTTTGAGTGGTATTCATAGCACTGTTAGATATTTCAGTGCAACTTCGTCTGTACCTATCTACTATTACCGAGTATCGTTGGAATCCAAATTAAATTTTTACAAACAAGTGATGAAATCAACATCTTCTGGTATTACCTATAGCTAACAAGTTTCATTTATTTATTGATAAAAATTAAATTTGTAGGGGTTTCACATGCTGACGATCTTGGATACTTGTTTAAAACAATTTTTACTCAACAATTTTCTTCAAATAGTACTGAATCAGAAGGAATAAGACAATTTACAAAGTTATGGACGAATTTTGCTAGAAATGGTAATCCGAATTCAGTTGAACCAGATTCTTTGCAAAACATTGAATGGAAACCGGTGGAAAAAGGAATATATCATTTTGCTGATATTGGTGAAAATTTAACCGTCGGTTGCAATCCAGAAAATACTAGAATGAAGTTATGGGATGAAATTTATGATATGATACCTACCGCAAACGTGTAGCAAAATTTTTAATTTTCTATTAAATTGTTGTATTCAAACATTGTATAAAAATCATTTATTCATTTCAATCATTTTATTCTAGAATTATCTGGTAGGGAACTACCCGTACAACCAAACCCTTTCCAAAAATATAGATTGCTCTCCAGAACATATCAAAATATTATAACATTTTATAGTTATGTTATAATGTTATAACTACAGTGGACGTCTTCTTATCCGATATTTTCATATCCGACCATTTTGAAAATTTATTGTCTTTTCCGACCAATGCTTACAAGCCTTATCTCGCCGCAACTCCGAGGTGAACATTTAGATAAACAAAGATAATACAAACAAAAAAATCAGTTATGCCCATACTAATAGTCACGGATTAATCCGAGACCCAAGATAATCCTAGAATTTACCAATGAGATTACTAGAGTTTAGACCTATCGTAGCAACAGTTCTTATTTCGAGAATTAATCTTGAATCTCGAATCAATCCATGACTATTAATACGATAAGAGAATAAATCAAGAGAGAGAGAGAGAGAGAGAAAGAAAAAGAACAGGGTGATAACGAAAATTTAGACGAGCTGCAAATCGCTCAAAAGAGAAAAAACAAGTATTCAAACATAGAAAATCAACGAACACAAAACACCGTAAAAACAGAAGGGAAAGAGGAAATAAAAGAAATGTTAATAAAACTAACGAGAGTAGTAAATCAAGGCTTCTGAGAGCATAACAGAGAAATATAAAAGAAAAGTTGAAATTACACAAATTGGGTGTCATAATTTACAAGGATTTATATAAAAAAAGATTTAACCTACAACGAAAACTTGATGTAAGACAAAATAAGGAACAATGCAATGAAAGAAATCAAAAATGGAAGGGAAGTTAAAGTAGGGTACCAGAAAGTTACCACTGATAGAAAATCTATATATGGTACGATTTGAAATTAATCTAGAACCTAATACAAACATAAAAAAAACTAAACAATATTAGGGAAGGGTAGCTAGAATGTTCCAACCAAATGATTCAAATAGAGCGAGAAGGAAAATACAGACAACTACATACGAGGGGAAGGAAGTCAAAAATAAATGGATGTAAAACAACATAACCAGGGTAAATATAGATAAGAGAAGAGGCTGATGAGCTACTAAGATACATAGTAGATATAGAGCATTTCAAAAAATTATTTTTGACTGATTGACTGGTAAGGTTTACACAACGTGAATTTTTCACCTTAACCTCAGACTAAAGTCCTCGTGACAAGCAATACTGAAAAATTCTCTCAAGGAAGTCTAATGACATTATCCTCCTATAGTGCTGTTTGGTAAAAATATTATCTACTTAATAAGAGTTTAATAAAAATAATATGAGTATTAAGCACACCCAAGGGTCAGTTATCAATAGTAATATAACAAGACCTCGTGTTTTAATTGGAAATTTTAGTTTGCAAACAAAAATGTATTTTTGCTTAGCAACGCACGAGAGCTTCAGCTCGAGTGCACTTGCTTCAAAGCAACAATGCATTTTTGTTTAAAAACTAAAATTACCAAAGAAAAACGCGAGGTTATGTTATATTTGTTAAGATAATTGCGTCAAATAATGACACACGTCACTGTCACGAATGCGTTGCTGGGTTACAAACAGGATGGCCTTCTCTTCTCAAAGGACGGAGCTCTCTTCTCAATGTAAGTGCTACTGTACTACCTATTGTACGCAATTATCTCTAAAATTGGTGACAGAAAAGTGGCCACCGTTAGAAGAGCAAAGTTTATCCGGAAATGTTTTATGGTGCAGCCGGAAGACTTCCATACACTGTGAATCAGTGGCAGCTTGCCGGTATCAGACGAGGTAGTGCCGCACCAAGTCAAAAAGCTAAGTTTCACAAAAACAGCGTTTATATTTTTAAAAACTGCCAACTCCTAATGGACAATTTGCATGAAATTCAAATTCACTTCAAAATTGCATTTATTGATAATTCAATATATCTATAATCAGAATATTCGAGTAATTTTTAAAAATTCTGTATTGTTAGCTCGCAAATAATTTATGAAATATTAGAATTTATTTGAAAAATGCACGTGATCGAAAACAGCTGAGACATATCACAAACACAAAACGCATCTTCATGTATGCCAATACACGCGCGTAATTTCCCTACTGTTACCATTTAATTTAGATTAGACCCAGTGTAAACATTGCATTAAGACGAAATGTCAGAAATACAACCAATATAAAAATATTTTAGGTTACATTTTCCGTGTTTTTATGTTGGTAACGGTATTTAAATTTGCATTCAACGCCAGTAAAAGTTGTGTATCTATACTAGATCTATACCAATCTTTTATCTATGAACTAATTCTGCCTACTAAAATGACGTCATAATGCGAAGATTTTACAATTCAGTCCGCCATATTTATTAGTACGTTTTCGCGCTACAGAAATACATTTCAATTTAAATATTTTTTTCTGGCTTTATTTGTGCACCGAATTTAAAAAAATTAAGACACATTACATATTATGTTGATATGTAGAATATAGCTATAAGCTAAAATTAAAAATCATGCAAATTGTCCATTGTAAATTTTTAATTTGACTTTTGATATTATAATTTTTATATTAAAAATTACATAATAATTTTTTTTAGAAAAAAGTAATTTAGTTTGCAAAGATAAATAGTTTTCTTTCCACATTTAAATGGATATAAGGTAGAGAATTAACATTTTATTTAAATGTAGTAAACAATAAAAATGTTATATATTAATAAACTGCTAATTTATACAAACATCGTAAACTGGGCAATGTTTGCCGCATTTGGCAAGGTCAGTAAGATAGATTTAAGCGGCAATTGAATTAGAAATTGTTTGTTTTTTTTATTAATTTTTAATAAATTTGTTGATCCTAACATTGTGTTCTATAAAATTCATATATCTTGCATATAATATACTTACACTATGTACTAGAAGCTTACATACACAGAAAAATGTTCAGTGACTCCAAAGGGAAGGTAGGCTTTTCTTTTCTTAAAAATCAAAAAATAATTATATTGGGAATTAGATAAAAAATTGCCAAGTTTAAGAATTACGAAATAATTATTACACTGTGTATTTTATAATAAAAATTTTATTTTCTTCTCCTCCTATTTATTCTTCCATAGTTTAGGCTTTGTCACAATCCGTCCTCCTTGATTATTCTGACTTATGGGTCTTCCTTATTATTCATCTCATTATTAATTTTCAAATTCTGTTGCAAAATTACTACTTTTTGATGTCATTTGAGATATACAAATTGATTCTTTTTATCACTAGCGATAAGACGATGAAATAAAACGCGCCGTGTTATAAAAAGACGCTTTTACCTCGTGTTTCGTACAAAGATTTTTCTAATTCTGCTGCAGTTAATTTAATTTATTCTTTGCAAGTGTTGGAGTTGTCAATGTAAACTCGAGATATTGCTAGTTCAAAAAATTAAGTTTTGAGAAAAATTATTTTGCAACAGTATTAGAAAAAATCTTGTATAAAACACGAGGTAATAGTATCTTCTTGACGGCTGCGCCTCGATGGACAATTTTCACACCTGGTTGTAAAAAGTAACACTTTACCTCTAGTTGTGTGAACAACTATTAAACTTGTACCGTTTGTAAATAGTTTTTATAAGTACTACTAAGACTTATTTTTAGTTCTCGAAACATATTTTTATTAATTTTAAGAACAATTAATGTTAATTCATATTAGGTAACCTCTTAGTAGCTATTGATGAAAGTCCACGAATTTACCGCTGCATAAGGTATTTAACCTTTATGGGGCCATACAAATTTACACCTTCTATCCGCCGTACGTAGTACCCGGGTACTACCATATATTTATATGTAATTCAGGTGACGATCACAATTTAAACAAATTTTTTATATTCATATTTGTGACTCATACTTTGCTGCAAAATTTTATGCCACTGTAGCAAATTTTTGAAATAAAACTCATTAGTAGTTTTTACGTTTTCGAATGCAGTAGTGATTTTTTAATAACATAATGAATTCTAAAGAATTGGAAATAGAAGTAAATGTTAATAATTTGTTACCTGGACCGAGTAGTGCAACTCATGGTTCTTTACAATATAAACATTTTTTTTTCTCGAGTCAATATTTTTCGAGATATAGTCAGTTGAAAAATTCAAAATGTAGTTTGATTACTAGTATTTTATTGTATATACAATTGTCAACGAGAAATTTAAAAAAACTACATTTTGAATTTTTCAACTGATTATATCTCGAAAAATATTGACTTTTGAGAAAAAAATCTTCAAACAATAATGATAGAAAGTTTAATTTCCTACAAAAAAGGTTATTATCATTTTTATCGTCCGGCGCACCGTTTACGATATAATAATAATAACGCGTTGTTCAAGATGACGGCTGACGCGAGTGCTATCCGAGGCCGAAAACCCGGTCTTACACTTAGGGGACATCCACTAACATAATCCAATTGGAAAATCTCTTACCTGGATTTTATGTTTTGCAGCACCATTTTTGGTGCTCTGGCGCCTGGACTAAAATAGGAGTAAAGATCCTTTAGTAACGCGCAGTAATTCCATTTTCACAATCAACGTCAACCCAGAAATGGGATGTTGCCGGCCGCATAAAAGTAACAGGATATTGTTTTTTATGCCGATTAAACGTTCCAAAGAACCAAAGACCAGGAAAAGCTGCCACAAATGCTAGAGACCTGTATGCATATGGCATACCAATATCCCGAAAAAAAATTGTAAAGAATCTATTGAAATATAATATAATATAATATAATATAATATAATCTTCATAATATAATACGTTTACACAAAACTAACATTATTGTTAATAATAAAACAGTTTTGAATTAATGGAACCATTCTTTTTAATTTATATCCCATAGAAAAGTAATCAAGTACCCAGGTACTACGTATGTGGCTGGATTAGGTATAGTTTTAGAAAATCTCAAAAATTTTTCACTTAGTATTATCATTTTTGCTTTCTAAATTTTTTGCGTATAGAGAACCTGTTTTGTAGAGATGTCACCAAAGCTCAAAAAATCGGCGCGACAGGATAAAAGTTATGTTGTTTTAAAGTCAAAGTAGCACCCGGGTACTAGGTATGGCCCCATAAGGGTTAAAATGTGTTTTAGAAGACACATCAACTATCAACCTTCATATCAATGGCCGCTTAATAAATTTTGAGAAACTTTCTGTTATTATAATTATGCGGTTTTTTATTTCATGCTCCCGTTTATATTAACTCATAATTAATACTTTTAATTTTAATGAAGCGCAGACGTTGCCAATGAGAGTAGTCATCTTTAAAAGAACAAAAAGAGAACACGTTATATCAGGATAAAAAATAAACCTTTTTTCTATAGCAGATGTTAAAGTGCGATTTGTCCGACTGAAATTAATTGAAAAAATGATACTTTAACAGCAAGAGTAGATAAAATAGCATTTGAGTAGATAAAGTAGCATTTTAACAGCAAGGGTAGATAAAATACTTTGTTTTTACTCAAATTAAATTATTAGCTCTTGAAATTATATATTAATAAAATTATTAAAAAATAAAAAATTTTCAAAAAAAAGAGAACATTAAATTCTCGAAAGCTTGAATATAAAATTTTAAAAATAAAATAAAAACTCTCAATAATTTAATTTATAAATTTCTTATAAATGTTTTCTTTAAGATTCGTAAAGAAAACAGGAGACAAAACATGTCCGAAAATTTTACAAACACAACTATCTGCAAGAGCTTCATATTTTACAACCAATGTTACAGATTTTAGTCACAAATTTAATGTCAAATTTGGGATAACTTACCTCGCTACCTCATCTTGTTCTACTTTCCCTATTTACATAACAAAATAATATAAGAAACAGCAAGGTTTTATTATATTGTTGTGTACATTAACGAGCGTTCAAAAATGCAAAGATTTTTAGTGATTTTTTAGTGGTATTGTGAAGTTAATTCTCGACCGGTTAGGTGGTTTTTTTATTTTTAACATAATTATATTATTATAAAATATAATTTAAATTTTTCTAAAATTTTCTAGTTCTAGTTTTTATTGTAAAACGACGTCATTGTATTTTGTCTTTTAACACTTTGTTTATGAGGTTTATAAAAAATAATTTGTGCATGAAATATTTACTTATTTTATTTATATTTTTAGTTCTGAAGAAAAGAGGAAACAATTGAATTTCGAAACGTGGACAATTAAATATTTGCTTTTCTACAATCCCCCAATAGTAGTTTTTTAAATTACTTATTACTAGAGTACGGACTTTTAAGCATAAAAAATATTGAAAATAGCGCTTAAAATAGCACAAAAAATTGCCATTATATGCATAAAAATATGCATTAAACTTCAACATAATAATAAATAAGCACTTAAAAAAAGTGCACTTAAAAAAAAAGATGAAATTTTATTACAATGAAAACAAATTTTTTTTTTGATTCGAGGTAAAAACTTTTTTAATAAATTTTTTTTGAAAAGTAACATAATAAAAAAGAAACAAAAAAGTAGTAATAAAAAGTAACACAATAAAATAATTACTCTACATCATTTCTAAAAAATGCAATTATTAAAAGTCCCTAAATTTTCGATTAAAATTTTATTACGACTATCATTTAAGACATGTTTAAATCTGGAAAAACTGCGTTCTACCTCGACACTATGGTAATTGGGGCGTTCTTAAATTTCGACTAAGGTTTTGTGGTAGTTCAAGCTTCATTTCTTCACTAAAATTTCCATTGAAAATACCTAAGTTTTTATTATACCCCCTATTATATCATAGATCATTAAATATCAATATCATTAAGTTTTGAAGCTACTATTTGCCGTTTTTTCATTTGTTTATAAACCCAAAACGTTTTGTCCCCTAAACATTAAATTTACAGTAGGCAAAATAGAAATAAATGTAACTATTAATTTATGTATCTACTGCAATTTTTTTTAATTTATCAAAAATATGCTAAAATAAGCACCAAAATAGCTTAAAACTAAATTTAAGCATAAAAGTATCAAAATAAGCATATAAGCATCAAAAAAATAGCCCCAAATGGCTTATTTTTTATCAGATTCATGGACATATATCAATTACACTTCTGCTATCAATATTTCTGTATAGCAAAATTTCTAGAAATCCGTACTCTACTTATTACCGTTATAACATTTTAACCGGATGCATAATTAAAAATTCAATTATTATAGAGATTATCTAATATTTGTTTTCAAAAGGATATAATAAACCGAATTCTTATCAGTGCGAAACCGACTGTCGTGCCAACAACTGGTTTGTAAGAAACATGGCAGACAAAATCATTGTTGATATTAAACAAGGAAAATTATGTGGAAAGAAATCAAAAACCAGTAATGGTGATGAATATTTTAGTTTTCAAGGTATACCTTACGCAAAGCCTCCCCTAGGTCCATTAAGATTTAAGGTAAGATAAAAAATGAATATAAAACTTAAAATAATTGAAATATTCATAATATTTATTTTTATTTGTAATTCATAATAGTCATTATATTTATATAAATAACTAGTTGTTAAATTATATTTTATTCAATTATAAAGTATTAAATATATATAATAATAAGTTTCAAGCTTGACCTTGTGTATAGGATTCACTGCTTAATAATGAATTGAAAATAAAATTAAACTAAAAACTTTAATGTTAAGAAATAAAATTCCAGTGTTTTTAATTATTAAATTAAAATTAAATGAAAATTTTTTGTAATTGATATTAAGCAGAAAATTTAATAAAAAATTTCCATAGTAGATAATGCTATATTGAGAACACGATAACAACAATACCTTCACACATCAGCTTCTAAGTATGGATTTTGTATGTTATCCTTGTGTTTTTTATGTGTCTTAAAGTAATTAAAATTTTTATCTGTAGTTTGTCGTTTTTGTAATAACAATCTTCAATTAAATTAAAATAATGCTTTACATGGAAATAAAATTGCTAGCAATAATATAAATTAAAATTAACACCACTTAAATTTTTAAAATTGAAATAATTTTTAATGCTATTTTAATTAATTTATTAAGTACTATGAAAACTGATAAAAAATTGATAGTCATTGGTTGCCTATCAATTACCATGTTATCAAGAATTACAAAAGTGGTATTGATAATGTGTTGTTTATGTATCTTAATTATTATTACCATATAATTTTTTCTAATTAGATTTTAGTTTTATATTTTTACTGGTCTTTAAAATTTAAATTTTGAACAACCACAAAAGATTTATTAGACACTTTTTAAAAAGATAATCAACAAATTCATCAAAAATAAAAAACCTGTTTGCAATTTACCAAATTATTTTTTTGGCAAAACTCTATTTAATAATACATAGTACTATATTATATTAGTATTATACAATATGGGAAAAAAGTTCATGGTTTAAAACTTTTAATTTTTATTGAAATTTCTAATTAGGGTAACAAAAATGTGTTTCAATTAGATGGCAAATTAAGAGTTTTGACTCAAGATAGTCCTTGAAAAAATCCGCGAGTAAGCAAAATATTGGGTTACTTACCCATACCCAACTGTTGAAGATAAATTTGTCTTCAAAAATTTGGTTTTTCAGACAGATTTTCACGAATATATTATTTAGATTTAGATTTAGATTTAGATTTTATTAGTTTAAGAAAAAACTTTTTGTACAAATATTTACAATAGATTTACAAATTATTAAAAGTAGCTTAAACGATATTCATGTACACCCTCAAAAATAGCAAAACAAAAACTATAGTCTCACACTAACCTCAAAATGACTCTAAAACATATCTAGATAACTTACATTTAAAAGAATCCAAGTTAGTTTCCTCCTTAATTCTTTTAGGCATTTCATTAAACATAATTACACCCCTATTCATAACAGTGTTTTGCGTTTTAACTAGCCTAACTCGATCAACCCTGAAATCATTCATATTTCTCAGGTTAACACTACACACATCTTTTACACAATTTAATTTTTTCGACAAGTATCCTGGCAACAAGTTGTATTTCATTTTAAATATAAAAATCAGAATTCGAAAATTTAGTCTTTGTTAACACTTAACCACTTCAAACTACTTAGCATAGACTTACTTGACGTAAATCTATTACATCTCAGAATCACTCTCATTGCTCTATTTTGCAACCTTTGCAATCTCTGTATCTCCTTCTCTACACATGAACAATATGGTACTACAATAATTATATAACGGCAATACAACTGTATTATAAACATTTACAATGCACTCGTTTGGTATTTTACATCGTATTCTTGCCAATAAATTAATTTTCATTGAAATTTTAGCACACAACCCGCTAATGTATTTACTGAAATTTAAGTTTTTATCAATGATTACACCTAAATATTTTATTTCATTAAGTTGTTCAATTTTTTGCCCATCAATACATAGATTTAGATTAAAATTGCTATTAATTACCATACATTTCGTCTTCTGCGCGTTTACCTTTAATTGATTCATACTAAACCAATTCTCCAATCTTTTCATATCCTCTGTCATTGCTTTTTCGCATTCATACTTATCTTCGCCTACTATATATATTAATGTATCATCCGCAAAAAGTCTCGTCTCACAGCAACTCAAGACAGCCCCTAAGTCATTAACATACAAAATAAATAGCAACACTCCCAAAATACTACCCTGCGGGACACCATCATCGCAATTTATTTCTTCTGATATTATACCATTGAGTTTTGTTCTTTGTGTGCGATTTTCCAAATAAGTCACAAACCATTTACATTCCAATCCTCCAATACCATAATTTTGCAACTTGGCTATCAGAATTTCCCGATTCAACGTCTCGAAAGCTCTTTTCAGATCCAGAAATACTGAAAATATAAATCTTTTTTTGTCGATTTTAGATCTCCACTCTGTGATCATCCAGTTTAGCGCCGTCTCACATGAGTGCCCCTTGCGAAAACCAGATTGCTGTTCGGATAACAGATTGTTTTTCTCAATATAGCTTTCCAACTGCAACTGCACCACTTTTTCCAAGATTTTTTCGTATATTGGCAGCATATTAATTGGTCTAAATTCCTCGCATTTATTTGTTCCTTTGATTTTTTCAACAGGTATAACAGTTGTTTCTTTCCAACATTCTGGAAATGTTCCCGTTTTCAACGATTCGTTTATTTTCGTTTATTTGTTTATTTCAGTTCTAAATAGAGTACAGTGAATTTTTTTTTTATTTCTAAAATATTGTTATAGTAATATCCTAATATCGTATCGGCTTTCACTGCTTAGATAACGAATTTATCAAATACATATTACTTTATTTGAGCTACAAAAAATATTAAATTTTAATTTTCTTTTACATTTTTATATAAATCTTATCACATATTAATAATTTAAAAATACTATTAATAATTTATATATTTACTTCAAACTATTAAGGCACCTAGACCAGCTGAACCATGGAATGGAATACTAGATGCTACAAAAGAAGGAAGCGATTGCCAGGCAAACCATATGTTTCTTAAAACCATAGTGGGATCTGAGGACTGCCTTGTTCTAAATATTTACACTCAAAATGTATGGAAGTACTAATATTGATTAATTTAAAAGAAAATATTATAATGATAATTACTTCTTTAGTTACCATCCGAGTCTACCTCACCAAAACCTGTAATGGTCTGGGTTCATGGTGGAGCATTTCTATATGGATCGGGAAGTTCAGAAATGTATGGACCAGATCCTTTAATTGCTAAGGATGTTGTTCTAGTTACCTTTAATTATAGGCTTGGTTTACTGGGTAAATAAACAAATTTAATACTTGAAATTATAAATTAACAGATGTTTTAAATACGAGTAGCTATTAACTAATTCAGATTTATTTCATTTTCACATTTAATATTTATTTCCAGAATATTACAAAACTTAATTTTATTGTTTTTTGGTAATCATAAATTCAAATTTAACAAATTCAAACTTTTGAAATTTAAAAAACTTTAAATAGAGAGCAATTGCAAATTTGAAGTATTTAATTTAATTTAGGTCAAAACCATTTTAAATTTGTTTAAGATAACTCTGCAACTGCTTATAAATATATTACTACCTCGAGATTGTTAAATATTTTCTGCAATATCAAGTATATTTCATTTTAGGTTTTGCAAATTTTGAAGACTCTTCGTTAGAAATTCCAGGAAACGCTGGACTTAAAGACCAAGTTATGGCTCTAAAATGGGTCAAGGAAAATATTGCGAAATTTAATGGCAATCCTGATAATGTTACTATATTTGGCGAAAGTGCTGGAGGTGCATCTGTTCATTATTTAATGCTTTCACCAATGACAAAAGGTAAAACACAAAGAATAATGTGAAATTTTACTTTACATCATTTTGTCGTTGAAATTATTTGTATAGGATTATTTCATAAAGCCATAATTCAAAGTGGAAGTGCTTTGGCTAATTGGGCTTTAGGGCAAAGAACTGCTCCAGCAATTGCAAAAGCTCTAAATCTACAAACGGTAAACGAACGAGAAATTGTAGAAAAATTGCAAACAATGACTTCTGAAGAAATTGTGGTTCTACAGAACAAAATTCCAGATGTAAGTTAATTTAAATTTATTTTTAGTTTTGCTTTACTTTTGCCTATTTAAATATATTTTATTTATAACATCAAAATTGTGTTGCGCCAAAAACAATCGAACTTCTAAAATCCAAATTTTCAGAAATTTTTGCTGATGTAAAAATTTAAAAACACAAAGTAATGCTGCTGTTTTTAGTTTGTTCCAAATAATCCTGAAAGAGTAATTGCTCCTGTAGTAGAGACTTCCACAAAGGAACCTACATTTCTACAAGAAAAAGCTTTAGATTTGTGTAGATCTGGAAAATATGCCAAGGTTCCATTAATGATTGGATATTGCACTAGAGAAGGTATGATCATAGAGTACGAAGAAAAAATTAATAAAAACAAAGTTGATTTTCCAACTGATTTTGAAAGTACTTTGCCTTATCAATTGAAAGGAAATAGTAAATCAAAAAAACTTGCTGAACAAATTAAGACTTTGTACTATGGCCATGAAACGGCATCCAGAGATAATATTGACAAAACTTATTTGGTAATAATGAATAATGAAGTAGTAGTGGTGTCAGTAAAACAATTCGCTTTTTTAGATGCAAACCGATTCTTTATTCCTTGGTAGTATACATTCAACAATACGATATTTCAGTTCAACATCCTCCATGCCTATCTACTTCTACCGATTCTCTTTGGAATCAAAACTAAACTTGTTTAAAACTGTACTTCAAATAAATTCTTCAGGTATAATAGTTATTTTAATAATGATATGTTATAGTACTATGGCATGAATAACTTTAATTTCTTCCGTATTAAATTGTTTGTGTAGGTTCTGCACATGGAGACGATCTAGGATACTTGTTTAATAGCAACTTCACAAAAATGTGGGAAAACGGTAACGCAGAACAGGATGGAATTAAAAAGATGACGACATTATGGACAACTTTTGCTCGAAATGGAAATCCTAATCCTATCGAAAAGGATTCCATCATTAACATAGAGTGGATACCTGTGCAGAAAGGATTACACCATTTTCTTGACATTGGAGAAAACATAACTGTTGGTATTAATCCCGAAAGCAATAGAATGAAATTATGGGACGAAATATATGATTTGATACCGTCTGGAAGCAATTAACACTTTGTTTTTCAGCAGGGCAAGAATTTTGCTACAATAAATCTGTGCGGCGCGATTCGTATAACTATGTATCACATATGAAGTTGTTTTTGTATTTCCGTATTAATTTTCTTTAAGTGGTTATCTTTTACAAATTTACTAAATAAAATAAGCAATAATAATAATATTATTTTAGACAATTCAACTTTTGCAAATATTATCGCAATGTTATAATAACAAAATAATTTGCACATTTTAGGATTAATATCTTCCAGAAGTGGCCGGGCGGTAATGTGGTTTGCAAAAATATTTTAAATCAAAAAACTTGTTGATGGAGTTTCTTGCAAACCATGTAACCATATCACAGGGCTGTGCCTGAAATCTCCATTATGTAAAAAAGTGTTTTAAATATATTTTATATATTAGGCATATAATATATAAATAATTTTAATTTGTTTTTTTGCTTTTGAACAATTACGAGTATATACCTATATTCCATCAACTAGTTTTTAAATTCAATAAATAGAAAAAGGATGATCGCTTTTATTGTAGCAACATTTGTATCTCTTGTTATATATACTAAAATGGAATTAATCACAAAATGTTGTAAAAAAACCAAATTATTTTTTATTAAATCCATGGTATTTTGTAGTCGTTTTTAATATGTAGATACTTATACATCACGTACGATTTAAAATGGCCTGATCAGAAGGTCAATATTTTAATCATTTTTTTAATCAAAATTTTGATTAACGTGTTGATGATGTAACGTCATAGTAATAGAAGCATAATAAAGAAATTTTTTTATTGAAAGCAAAATTTAAAGCCTACCCCCCACTTTTAAAAATGTAAGTTTTCGGTTCTATATTAGCTGTATTGTTTTTACCTATTTTAAGTGAGATTGTACTGAGATACTCAGATATTCTTTTTTTACCGAGATTTAACTGAGTTAATTACCTCCCTCCCTAACCCAACTGATTTTGCTGTTTTGAAGTGTTATAACTGAGCACGACCTGAGCTAAATTGGGAAATAGCCAGCATTGGTCGGTTTAAAAAGGTTAATGCCCGGTTTGTGGAGGTTATGTTGACATTATATATAGTAAGCATTGGTAAATATAATTTGGTTGGTAGATAATTTTTGTATTATGAGTTGGTAGTGTACTTTTGTTGTTCTTTTTACCTTTGCCTCAGTTAATCTCTGTTCGGCTCAGCTAAATTTCTTGTGTAACTGAGATGGAAATAAAATAGGTAAAAAGAATACAGCTATTGTTAAGAAATACTTTTTCAAGAACTGAAAATGTAACCCGAAAAATTGTAAAAATATGTTTTTCAAGTAAACCCCGGATTAAAAATTTTTTTTAAATTTTGCTCCATAGTTCTGTAATTTTTTAGTTTTGTCGTTTTGGATAAATGTTTTTATAAATAGTAATAAACACTACAATTGAGATATATTTGTAGACCCATCTTAGCAAAGTACTAACTGAAAATATTTGAAACCATATGGAAACAACCAATAAAGCTTTTGTATTAAATTTTGAAGAATTTTGGCCCTTTTCTATCAAAATCTGCAAATAAATCATGGCGTTTTAGCTATCATGCGAGCATTATCTGTCTAAAGACTCCGCTAGCAATAAAAAGCTAAGGCTGTTTATTGTAGCTGATATAATAACGTTTAAGCCTATTAATTATAATAGCTAAACAAAAAGGATAGTATTGTGAAGGTAAATGTCGAATGGTCAAGTTGTTTTATATTTTTAACATTTACAAGATTCACAATTCTTTAAATTTCCTTTTTTAATTTTAATTGCAAAACAACACAATTTGTTTTTGCCTTGTAGATGGATTAATATCCATCTTTCTTTTATCGTGGATACAAAAATGACGTGTATAAAAGATAACTTGTGTAATGAAGTATTTACCTACTCAGATATGTTATTTATTTTAGAAAACCCGACGAGAGGGTAAATAAAGATTTCGAAGCATAAAACATCGATAATAGATTTTTTTTTATTAATATTTTTGCAATGTTTTAGCTAGAGATATATTACATTAATAAAATTATCAAAATGGAGCTAAGGTATAAATAATTAAAACACATTAACTTCATTTCTTGAAAAAGAGAAAATTACGTTCTCGAAAGCTCGAATTTAAAGTGTTTTATTTATTTACCTTAGCTCCATTTTGATAATTTTATTAATATTTATTTTCAAGGGCTAATAATTTAATTATTTAAAGATACATTAATAAATATTAATCTTAATTGAATAATAATAGATTATATTACCTAATATATGTTTAAAAAGGATGAAGCGAATTTTTATCAGTGCGAAGTCGACTGTGGCATCAATAACTGGTTCGTATGAAAAATGGCAAATAAAATAATTGTTGATATTAAACAAGGAAAATTATATGGAAAAAAATCTAAAACCAGTAATGGTGATGAATATTTTAGTTTTCAAGGTATACCTTACGCAAAGCCTCCCCTAGGTGAATTAAGATTTAAGGTAAGATTAAAAATAAAAATAGCACTCAAAATTGAAATGTTCTTAAAATTATATTTGAAATAATTAGTGTAAGATAATAATTTTACTGATTAATAATAATTTATATATTAGGTGGGTGTAGGTTTCACTGTTTAATAATAAATTGAAAATTAAATTAAATTAAAAAATTTAAAAATGGCCTACCTCGAGAACAAAGAAAGGATGAAGGTATTTTATAAGGTCTCATCTTTATCAACACGATGAAAAAGATGAAATTGGCTTTGATTTCAAATTCATTTTTAATTTTGTCACAAAAAAAAAGAATTTACGGTCAACGAAAAAGTATTGTAATCAATTCGTTTGTTAATGAGCGATTAATAATCTCAACTATTAAAATGCACTCACTCGCTTCACGGGTGCGTGCGTGGTGATTATTATACGCCTTCAATAACAAACTAGTTAATTAAATAACTTTTACATGTAAGAAATAAAATTGCTAGTAATATAATTTAAAAGTTGCATCCCTTAAATTGTTAAAATTGAAATGCTAAAAGGTTCTTTGGTAACTTTTTATACACTAGGTAAACTGATAAAAAATTGAAAATCATTGTTTGCCCACCATGTTATCAACAATTTCCAAAGTGCTATTGATAATTATTGTGTTATTTATGTTATATAATTATTATTACCTTATAATTTTATTATTAGATAATATTTAATTAGATAATTAGATAATCTCATTAGATAATTATATTTTTTGGCAAATATCTATTTAAATACATATTAAGTATTATACAATACGGGAAAAAAGTAGTTCAAGGTTTGAAACTTTTAATTTTTTTAAGATTTCTAATTACAGGGATGCAAAAATGTGTTTCAATTAGGTGGCAATTAAGATTTTTGGTCTCAAGATGGCCCTTGAAAAAATCCGCGAGTAAGCAAAATATTGGGTTAGTTACCGATAACCAACTTTTAAAGATAAATTTACTATATTCGTTTTCAAAACAATAAATTGATTTGCAAAATTATTGTTTTTCTGACAGATTTTCATGGCAATTTTGTTAATTTTAGGTCGTAGGTGAATTACTTTGGTAATTCCAAAATACTGCTTTAAAAATTTTAATTCAGTATCAACTTTTGCAAGTGATTAATTTACATGTATTGTAATTAAAATTAAAACGTTTATTTAATGATAAAGGATAAAATATTGCAATATCCCATAAACCTTAAATTGATAAAAATTCAAATTACTATAAACCAAATCTTCCAATTTCTTTAAATGAATTATTAAAGTCAAACTTTAGTAAAATTTTTGTCCAATTTTAATGGGAATCCAAATGCGCGCGATAATGTGACCATACATCGATATCGTATCGACCTTTAAGTCATCTTTCAATTTTAATTTTATAAACTTACTGTAAAACCAATACAATTCAATTTTTTTAAATCCTAACTAATTTTCTTCAAAATTCTTCTACAAATCATCCAATTATGACGAAATTATCCAAAATTAATAATAAAATCTTACACACTTAATCAAATCTATTTTTTCCCAAAAAACATTCAATAGTCTCAAAATGGAAAAGCAAAAGATAAGTTTTAGGAGACCTCCCGTAAAACACGACAACTTTGGGTTACGTAGACGGCAATAGCTAACAATTTAAGTTGTTGCGCAAACAATTTTCAAATATTTACGAAATGTACAAATATATTTATAAAAAAAAAATTAAATTTAAATTTAAATCAAATTAAAACAAAAATTCTAATTCAACAAAATCAAAATTTGAAAAGGTGATTTTAGAACACCACAATATATTATGTATTTACTGACAACAGAAAACACCTAGTATAACGAGTATATGTTACATATACACATGTTAGTAATTTAAAAATACTAATAAATAAAAGTTACAAATTTTCTTAAAACTTTTAAGGCTCCTAGACCAGCTGAACCATGGAATGGAATACTAGATGCTACAAAAGAAGGAAACGATTGTTATGCAAGGCATATGCTTCTTAAAACCATAGTGGGATCAGAAGATTGCCTTGTTCTAAATATTTTCACTCAAAATGTACGGCAGTGTTAATAATAATTAATTTAAATGAGAGTATAAAAATTTTATTTCTTTAGTTGCCAACCGAATCTACCTCACCAAAACCTGTAATGGTCTGGATTCATGGTGGAGCATTCCTATTTGGATCGGGAAGTTCAGAAATGTATGGACCAGAATTTTTAGTTGCCAAGGATGTTGTCCTAGTTACCATTAATTATAGACTTGGGTTACTCGGTAAGTAAGCAAACCCAGTGCAGTATTGAATAATTCATTTTTTCTTCAATTTATTTCTAGAATATTAAATATTTTAAGTCTATATCATACGAGTATATACCTTTACAATTTAAAATTTAAGTTGATCACTTTGGAATTGAAATTAAACATTTCAAAAAACTAAGAATTAAGCGTTTTTGCATAGAAATAAAATTATTTTAAATTTGGAATACAACAGGGAATACAAGAATACAGGAAATACAAAACACAAAATTTTCTTTTTTAACTCCTATAGACAATGTTTATAACTTGAAATTAGAATTAAGCAATTACAATTGACTGATATTCAGAAAACTTCCAATAAGGAGTATAATATGTATTAACAGTTAGAAGTTAAACTTAAAAGTTAAACTTTAAATAAACAATTTAATTTGGATGTAGCTATTTCAAATTTCCAGTTAAATTGAAAGCGATAACGCCCGAAGAAACTGACATCAAGCATCTTGTATTTCGAAGATTTCCATTGGTTTTGTCAAATCTGCAACTATGCATTTCTGAAATTTTACTATTCCTTGATTCAGAAATTCTGAGATTGTTAACTATTTTACGTAAACGACTATACATAGAAAGTATAGCATATCAGGTAGTTTTTATCGCTCGAAAATGATACTTTGCAGCGGTGTTCGGAAAATTCTTGCACATAAGCAGCAATGGTGGCGTACATAGTGGGTTATAGTTCTTGTATGTAGTGAGAATGCTTCGCTTTTAGTACCTTTCCGCACTCATACAACCAAGTAATGCAATACCCTTATAATTAACTCGAATCGTGACCACCTTTCCTGGCTACGGCGGTTGTTGATAAGCGATAAGGCACACCTGCAAGATTATAAATAGTAAAAGCCGGCGGTTGTTTACGTTTTTACCTCCAATTAATTAAAAAAAAAAAATGGAGGTATGGTAATCGAAAAAAAATTTCAATTTTTTTTTTGCATTTTCGAGATCACCGTATTCAGAAACGTAAAGATCTGCAAAAAGTAAAATAAAAATTTCTGTGTCGGTCGGTCGTCAAATTTTGTCTATCGATTTGCTTTCGAACCATCCAACCAATTACGACCAAATTTGGTATGGTGGTAGGGTTCACGGTGGAAAGGTGAAAATAAGGTTTTCGTCGCGATCTATCAATCAGGAGTGCCACCACAAGAAAATAATACGGGATTTTAAAAAAATATTTTGTCTTGCGATATGTTATTTTAAAGGCCTTAAAAGGCTTTATCCAGAATAGGTAAAATTAATCTTCTATCTGTCGTCTGTAAAAAATCACTAGTTGTCAAAGTTGAAACTTTAAGAGTGAATAACTCAAGAAGTGCTGAAGGGATCTTACCCAAATTTGGTACGTAGGTACATTGATCCTAATGGATATGAGAGCATATGTAATCCTTTGATAGAAATCAGTAATGCAACATGAAAATAATAAAATTAACTTTTTTGGCAAAAACATGAAAAAAGTTTTTGTCGATCGATTTTCTTCGGCATTTCTGCGTCGATTGCAATCAAACTTATTGGACGTATGCCTCGTGGGCTGGAATGGTGAAAATAAGGTTTTGCCAGAGAAATCTTCACCAGGGCCACCACAATAAAATAAATAAAAAAAATGAAAATGTCGTCGTATTGTTTAATGTTTAACCGATTCAGCTAAAATTTGGTGTGTCGATGGAGGTTTGAAAGTATAAGTATTGGCGAAAAAACAAACCGAGCCAATTGTAACAGGGCGGGCAGGTCAGAAAAATTACAGAAAGTATTTTATAATACACTGCTACTCTGTCTGCGTTTATACTGCCTACTGAAGTGCACGTGCAATTTTGCAGCACGATAAGATAGATAAGAATATGAGATAGATAAAAGATAAGATAAGATAGATAGATAAAAGTATTATTTACTTGCGTTATGTCGCGTCTCATTTCTATTAACCTTTATATATAAACATTACTTTTTAAAGCATAATTTATGTTTTTTTTGGAAAGTACCTGTCTTGAACGTAAAGCTAAATACAATGATTCGCTCAGAAAGTTTCATTGCGGTTTCGTAAGCTATCAGAACGAGCGATTAGCGAGTCTGATATATCGCTTACTCAACCGCAATGTTATACTTTCTGCAGCACGACTGTAAATAGCTATTCTTCCATATTAAAAAGTATCTTTTATTCTAGGTTTTATAAATTTTGAAGATTCTTCGTTAGAAATTCCTGGAAATGCTGGGCTTAAAGACCAAGTTATGGCTCTGAGATGGATCAAAGAAAATATTGCAAATTTTAATGGTGACTCTAATAATGTTACTATATTTGGTGAAAGTGCTGGAGCTGGATCAGTTCATTATTTAATGCTTTCACCAATGGCAAAAGGTAAAGCGCAAAATTTAATTTAAAAATTACTTTACATTGCTCTGTTGTTGAAATGTTTGTGTAGGTTTATTTCATAAAGCCATAATGCAAAGTGGAAGTGCTTTGGCTAATTGGGCTTTAGGACAAAGAACTGCCCCAGCAATTGCAAAAGCTCTAAATCTCCAAACGGTGAACGAACGAGAAATTGTAGAAAAATTGCAAACAATGACTTCTGAAGAGATTGTACTTCTACAGGACAAAATTCCCGATGTAAGTTAATTTAAATCTGTTTTTTCTTTCCCCAATGCGTTTTAACGTATGTTAAAGGAAAGTATTGTAATCCACTCAAAACTCATAAATCAAAATTTTGGTATTTAAATGTTCCTTTGCTCTGTTAAGATTATGATAAATTTTAAGTCAGTGTGTGGTTGTGGTACATATAAAATAAATAGTATCAATCGCACAGGTTGAACTGTGCAACCAAATGTCATGAAATTTGGTATACAAGCGCATCATAACTAAACTTAGAGGTCACCTAAAAATGGCGATGATCTGTTGAAAATTACGGAAATGATAATAAAAATAACAAAGTTCAAGTGTCAATTACTTTTGGTCCACCCTTGTTTTATTGTATTCAATTGTTTAACACGAATAAAATGTTCAAACAAATAAGATAACCTCATTTTTTGCATTTTGATGAAATAAATGGGGAAAGTTATGCGATGTTTTCATAGGCAATTTTTAGTATGGTTTTACTATTATTATATTATATTTATTAATATTATTATATAATATAATATTTTCTCTAATCTAAATTATTAATTAGATCAAAATTATATTGCGCAAAAACAATCGAACTTCTGACATACAAATTTTCACAATCTCATGTAAAAATTTTCAAACATAAAATAATGCTGTTTTTTTATAGTTTGATCCACATAATCCTGAAAGAGTAATTGCTCCTGTAGTGGAAACTTCCACAAAAGAACCTTCATTTATCCAAGAGAAAGCTTTAGATTTGTGTAGATCTGGAAAATATGCCAAGGTTCCATTAATGATTGGATATTGCAATGGAGAAGGTATGATCATAGAGTACGAAGAAAAAGTCAATAAAAACAAACTTGAATTTTACACCGATTTTGAAAATACTTTCCCTTATCAATTGAAAAGAAATAGTAAGTCAAAAAAGCTTGCTGAACAAATTAAGACTTTGTACTATGGCCATGAAACGCCATCCAGAGATAATATGGACAAAACTTATATGGTAATAATGAATAATGAAGTAATAGTGTCAGTAAAACGATTCGCATTTTTAGATGGAAACCGATTCCATAATCCTTGGTAGTATGCATTCAACAATAAGATATTTAAGTTCATCTTCCTCCATGCCTATCTACTTCTACCGATTCTCGTTGGAATCAAAACTAAACGTATTTAAAGCTCTACTTCAAATAGAATCTAAAGGTAAAATAATTATTTTAATAATGATATGTTAGAGTACTATTAATTCTGGTACGAATAAATTGAATCTTCCTTATTAAATTGTTTGTATATAGGTGCTGCACATGGCGACGACCTTGGATACTTGTTTAATAACAACTCTACAAAAATGTGGGAAAAGGGTAACGCAGAACAAGATGGAATTGAAAAGATGACGACATTATGGACAACTTTTGCTCGAAATGGAAATCCTAATCCCATCGAAAAGGATTCCATCATTAATATAGAGTGGAAACCTGTGCAGAAAGGATTACACCATTTTCTTGACATTGGAGAAAACATAACTGTTGGTATTAATCCTGAAAGCAATAGAATGAAATTATGGGAGGAAATATATGATTTGATACCGTCTGAAAGCAATTAACATTTTGTTTTATGTTGCTACAATAATTCAGTGCGGTGTGATTCGTATAACTTTATATGTATCACATAATATGAAGATGTTTTTGTATTTTTGTATTAATTTTCTTTAAGTGTTTATCTTTTAAATTTACTAAATAAAATACGCAATAATAATAATAATAATAATAATATTATTTTAGACAATTCAACTTTTACAAATATTATCGCAATGTTATAACGACAAAATAATTTGCACATTTTAGGATTAATATCTTCTAGAGGCGGCCGAGCGGTGATGTATTTTGCAAAAATATTTTAAATCAAAAATATTGTTGCTGGAGTTTCTTGCAAACCATGTAACCACTTCACTGGCTGCGCCTGAAATCTCCATTACTTAAAAAATATTTTAAATATATTTTATATTATTAGGCATATAATATATAAATAATTTTACTTTGTTTTTTGCTTTTGAACAATTACGAGTATATACCTATATTCTATCAACTAGTTTTTAATTTCAATAAATAGAAAAAGGATGCTCGCTTTTATTGTAGCAACATTTGTATCTCTTGTTAAGGCGGGTCCAGACACTGCGAGGCTGCCGCGCGCGGCTGCTGTACGAGGCAGCTGCCTCGCACAGTGTGGACCACTTGTATCCCAGCTAGCGCGAGCCAGAATTTTCAAGGCTGTTTCATATGTATCCCCTGCGATTGCGTAGTTGTCTCTATAGAATGCATCTCCAGTTAGTTGACATTGTATCATGGCATCTGAGCATATAAATACCGTATAAACGGAGCATGGAAGTTATAAATCAAATCTTTTAAAGAAATAATTAAAAAATTTTACTAAGAAAGAATAAATAAGTTCACGGATAAACCTTTCTTATTTATTTCAAAAATATTACCAGTTGCCCTTCTTCTTTAAGTAGCGTAAAAACGGCACTAAAAGATATATTGGTGTTATTGTTGTGAATATCATAGCACTTACCTGAGGTTTATAATTTCTGATTTATAAGTTCGAAAAATAATTATTACTAAACGAAGTCGATAAACTAATAATAATTAACTACCTACAACTTGCATAATGTTTTTTTGCATCTATGAAAATTTTATCATAATATTCATTCTTTCTGTAAATTAAATAATTGTAGTAGATACTAAACAATTTTATAATAATTATCAAAAAGTAACTAATTAGGTATTTATTTTATTATCGATTTAGTTAGTTTGCAATGTTTTTTTACAATTTTGCATTTTTATTTAAAAAAAAGAAAACAATCGTTTGCTGGAAAATAACAACATATTCCTGTTTTTAAACCAATATATATAAACATGACGTGTATAATTTGTATACACGTTGACAAGTCAGGCTAAAATTTTAAAAGATTTAAATTTGAAATGCACATGGTCATAAATTATGTAACAAGTAACACCTAAAATTGAACACTTAATGGCAATATATCTTCAATTAAATACCCAAGTATGACAGTAATGTTAACTTTATCCTGTTTGGAAACTTTGTTTATTTACTCGACCACTTTTGTACGTAGTCTTTTCTTTGAGTCGACCGACAAAATTTGGCTCGCAGTGAGGCAGCTCCGTTTTGTATCTCCGTTACTGTAAACATGGTCTAGACCTTTCCGATGTGGCTAGGAGGTAGCATTGCTTCGCTCGACACATGTCTACTTAATGAAATTTCTATAAGAAAATCACCGTCAACACAGCGCGAAGCGTGCCGCGCGCGGCAGCCTCGCAGTGTCTGGACCCGCCTTTATATGTACTAAAATGGAATTAATCACAAAATGTTGTAAAAAAACCAAATTATTTTTTATTAAATCCATGGTATTTTGTAGTCCTTTTTAATATGTAGATACTTATACATTACGTACGATTTAAAAATGGCCTGATCACAAGATCAATATTTTAATAAATTCTTTTTATCAAAATTTCGATTAACGTGTTGATGATGTAACGTCATAATAATAAATATACAAAAAAATATTTTTTTATTTAGAGCAATATTCAACGTCGACCCCACACCAAAAAATTTAAATTTAAATTCTTAAAAATGTAAGAACTGAAAATGTAACCCGAAAACTTGTCAAAAAACTATGTTCAAGTTAACCTTGCATTTAAATTTTTAATTTTTTGCTTAATGTTCTGTAATTTTTTAGTTTTGTCGTTTTGGATAAATGTTTTTATAAATAGTAATAAACACTAAAATTGAAATAAATTTGTAGACCCATCTTAGCAAAGTACAAACTGAAATCATTTGGAACGATATTCAAACAACCAATAAAGCATTTGCATTATATTTTAAGGAATTTTGGCCATTTTTCAAATGAATCATGGCGTTTTAACTATCATGTGAGCATTATCTGCTAAAGACACAGCTAGCAATAGCTAGCAACAACAACAGCTATTATAATGTATGAAGCAACAAGGTTTTATTATACAATTTGTGTATGTTTAAGCCTACTAAATTACAAATGCTAAACAAAAACAAAGAGGTATCATATGATGCCACTTATGTTTTAATATGTTGTATGTACCCATTGTTCCGTTGTTGCACACTGTACACATATGTGCCATTTAATCCCAGGGCTGAAATGTACCCCAAAAAATAAGTTTTTAATTTTTTCAATAATTTTAGTATCTTTTGTTTTTTTCACTGAATACTATATAGTTATTGTTAGAAATGTGAAAAAATCATGCATGAAGAGGTTAACAAACTTTTCTTTAAATTTTTTATTCTAATTTTAATTGCAAAACAATATAATTTGTTTTTGTCTTTCAGATGCAGTAATATTTGCTTATGACGTTTATTCAAAATTACTTGTGTAATGAAGATTTACCTATTCAGATTGTTATTTATTTTAGTAGAACTGAAGGAAAGATTTCAAAGCACCAACAATTAAATATAATGCTTACTACAATCTCCGATAATAGATTTTTTTTATTAACTTTTTTACAAAATTTTAACCAGAGATATATTAATAAATATTAATCTTAACTGAACAATCCCAGATATCACCTAATATTTGTTTTAAATTTTTATCAGTGCGAAGTCGACTGTCGCATCAATAACTGGTTGGCATGAAAAATGGCAGATAAAATAATTGTTGATATTAAACAAGGAAAATTATGTGGAAAAAAATCTAAAACTAGTAATGGTGATGAATATTTTAGTTTTCAAGGTATACCTTACGCAAAGCCTCCCCTAGGCGAATTAAGATTTAAGGTAAGATTAAAACTAAAAAATAGATCTAAAAATTGAAATTTGCATAAAATTATAGTTAAAATAATTAGTAGAAAATAATAATTTTACTGGTTAATAACAGTTTATATATTAGGTGTGTGTAGGCTTCACTGTTTATTAATAAATTGAAAATAAAATTAAATTAAAATACTTTAAATGTTAAGATATAATAATTTAATAATAATTTAAAATTAACAGCCCTTAAATTGTTAAAATTGAAATGCTGAAAAGTTGTTTGGAATATCCTACCTACTAGGTAAACCGATAAAAAATTGATAATCATTGGTTACCTACCAATTATCATATTATCAACAATTTCCAAAGTGGTATTGATAATGTGTTATTTATGATATATAATTATTATTGCCTCATAATTTCCTCTAATTACATTTAGTTTTATTATTTTTATTGCCTTGAAAATCTGAAATTTGAAAAAATCTGAATTTAAACACTTTTTAAAAAGATAGTAAACAAAATAATCAAAAATAAACACCTGTTTGCATTTTACAAAATGATTTTTGGCAAAAATGTATTTAAATATAAATCTATTAGAATCTATAAAACTGAAAACTTTAAATTTTTATTGAGATATCTAATTAGGGAGACAAAAACGTGTTTCAATTAGGTGGCAATAAAGATTTTTGGACTCAAGATAGCCCTTGAAAAAATTAAAAAGCCATTAAATTTAAATTAATACGTTTATTTAATTATTAAGGAATCAAATATACGTATGTACATATCGACACCCTCAACGAAAAAGGACGTAACTCACTTTTACCTATTTTTTAGTAGAGCGATTTGAAAGTTTGTCAAATTCTGGAAAAATTCTATTAACATATTAAAAGGTGATCCCATATGTAATATTTTTATCGCGTTAAAAATAATAGTTCTATAATTTTTCAAACTTTCAAATCGCTTTACTGAAAAATAGGTAAAAGTGAGTTACGTCCTTCTTCGTTGGTGGTGTCGATATTTACTCATAACAGAGCAACGAATATAATTTATTTACTTTTACAGCAATACTAAAATACTCTACATTAATCACAGCTGATGCGGTTAACAATAAATCTGTAATTATTTGTAAACTAGAAAACTTCTAGAAGAATCAAATTTGAAAGTCTAACAGTATAGTCAGAAAATTTGTAATAGCAACCACCAGAGTTATCGCTGCCAACATTTTTCATAACTTCTTCATAATAATTGTGTAATATTACCGTGAATATTACATAATTTTTAGACGAAAATTATGAAAAATGCTGTCTGGGATCATATTATATAAGTTATTATGTATAAGTCATCATATATGAGTCATTACTGATGAGTCATCAACCACAATTAACCAGTATTATTTTGAAATAGTATAATATTTAATTTTAATTTTTACTAGCTAGAATAATAAAGTTTATTTCGTAATTTTCATTTTTTACGTCAATATTATCACATCATGTTAGTAATTTAAAAATACTAATAATTAAAAATTACATATTATTTTCTTAAAACTTTTAAGGCGCCTAGACCAGCTGAACCATGGAATGGAATATTAGATGCTACAAAAGAAGGAAACGATTGCCATGCAAGGCATATGTTTCTTAAAACCATAGTGGGATCAGAAGATTGCCTTGTTCTAAATATTTTCACTCAAAATGTATGTACTATAAAATGTATAATTTAAAATTTATACATAGTATAAAAATATTTACTTCTTTAGTTACCAACCGAATCTACCTCACCAAAACCTGTAATGGTTTGGATTCATGGTGGAGCATTCCTATTTGGATCGGGAAGTTCAGAAATGTATGGACCAGATCATTTAGTTGCTAAGGATGTTGTTCTAGTTACCATTAATTATAGACTTGGGTTACTCGGTAAGTAAGCAAAACCAATGCAGTATAATTCATATTTTCTTTCATTTATTTCTAGAATATTAAAAAATTTTAATTCTGTACTATACGAGTAGGTATACCGCTACAATTTCAAAAGTTGGTCACTTAAACATTTCTAAAAACTAAGAATAAAGCATTTTCAGATTGAAATAAAATTATTTTAAATTAGGAATACAGCTAATTTTATAATTAATAAAATTAATGATAAAATTATTAAAAGAAATTTCCTTTTTTAAATCATATCGACAATCCTTATAACTTGAAATTAGAATTAAGCAAATACAAATGACTGATATTTAGAAAACTTTAAATAAGGAGTATAATAGCAGTTGGAAGTTAGAAATAAACATAATTCTAAACAATTTAATTTAGATTAACAATTTAATTTGGGTTAAGCTATTTCAAATTTCCAGTTAAGATTAGTGGGAAAAATTGCACATGCAAAAGCACCTTATATTTTGAAGATTTGCATTGCTTTCGACAAATATAGCATCTTCTGTAATTACTTCTTAAATTTAACTTTTCCTTGATAGAAATATGCTGAGATAACTATTTGCTGCCATATTAAAAACTATCTTTAATTCTAGGTTTTGCAAATTTTGAAGATTCTTCCTTAGAAATTCCTGGAAATGCTGGGCTTAAAGACCAAGTTATGGCTCTAAGATGGATTAAGGAAAATATTTCCAAATTTAATGGTGACCCTAGTAATGTTACTATATTCGGTGAAAGTGCTGGAGGTGCATCTGTTCATTATTTAATGCTTTCACCAATGGCGAAAGGTAAAACGCAACAAAAAATTTAAAAATTACTCTACGTTGCTCTGTTGTGGAAATGTTTTTGTAGGTTTATTTCATAAAGCCATAATTCAAAGTGGAAGTGCTTTGACTAATTGGGCTTTAGGGCAAAGAACTGCCCCAGCACTTGCAAAAGCTCTAAATCTACAAACGGAAAACGAACGAGAAATTGTAGGAAAATTACAAACCATGACTTCCGAAGAAATTGTCCTTCTACAGGATACAATTCCAGATGTAAGTTAATTTAAAGCATTTTTTTGGTATGATTTAAATTCTACTTTTAACTTCTTATGAACAAATCGCACAAATAGCAAAATTACTATTTTCAGTTAACCAAGAAATGTAGTAAATTTTGATGTTTTGGTATTATATATTTTAACATTGAGGGAAACGATTAATGGTAATAAGTAATTACTGAAAAAACAAGTTTCTTAAATAGTGTCACTTTTGTCGCAAGGGTGCAAAATTTTCCTAAAATTTTCCCCATTTACTTCCGCTTATAACAACTTAAATTATTGCTCTTATATTATCTATTGTTTCTGACATACAATGTAATCTATGTAAACACAATTAAAACATAAAATAACTTTTCCTAACGTTTTTTCTAGTTTGTTCCAAATATTCCTGAAAGAGCAATTGCTCCTATAATAGAAACTTCAACAAGAGAGCCTGCATTTATACAAGAAAACGCTTTAGATTTGTGTAGGTCCGGAAATTATGCCAAGGTTCCTCTAATGATTGGATATTGCAGTAGAGAAGGTATGATCCTAGAGTATGAAGAAAAAATTAGTGGAAACAAAATTGAATTTCGAACTGATTTTGAAAGTACTTTACCTAGCCAATTAAATAGAAATAGTAAATCACAAAAACTTGCCGAACGAATTAAGACATTGTACTATGGTCAGGAAAAGGGATCGAGAGATAATATTGACAAAACTTATATGGTAATAATGATAATTCCAAAACAATACATTTAAAATAAAATCTGTACTAAGTACTATCATAAAAAGAATTTCCTGTTTTTAGATGGAAACCGATTCTTCATTTCTTGGTGGTATCCATTCAACAATAAGATATTTTAGTTCAACTTCCTCTATGCCTATCTACTTTTACCGATTTTCTTTGGAATCAAGATTAAACTTATTTAAAACTGTACTTCAAATAACAGCTTCAGGTATAATATTATTTTAATAACAATAGTATTTTGTATGTATTTTGTATGTATTTCTTATTATTTGTTAAATTAATGAAAAAATTCAATTTATTATTTGTTTGCATAGGAGCTGCACATGGCGACGATCTTGGGTACTTGTTTAATAGTAACTTTACGAAAATGTGGGAAAAAGGTAACGTAGAACAGGATGGAATTAAAAAGATGACGACATTATGGACAACTTTTGCTCGAAATGGAAATCCTAATCCTATCGAAAAAGATTCCATCATTAATATAGAGTGGAAACCTGTGCAGAAAGGATTACACCATTTTCTTGACATTGGAGAAAACATAACTGTTGGTATTAATCCAGAAAGCACTAGAATGAAACTATGGGACGAAATATATGATATGATACCGTCTGGAAGCAATTAATATTTTGTGTCTTTATGAGTGGGATAAGAATGCTGCTATAAAAAGTGATATATTAATATCGTCCTGTAATGTTGTTGCTAAAATAATATTATAATCATAATGTTGCAATGCAACCACAATATACTGATTGCGCCTCATAGTCTAGTCAAAATTGGCATTCACCATCGGACAAATTCGCATAGATCTATCGATCCAACGTCCCTAAATCCCTAAATCCCCTAAATCTACATATACATACTCGTATACATACATATTGTCATGTTCCAAATTTCTTCATTGAAGTTTTAGTATTTGATTCTAGAATTTTGTATTATTGTTGTGAAAATTTTATATTTTAAAAATTTGTAATAAATTTGTATTTCTGGTTTTCCCGCCAACTAATTAAAGTGGCAATGGTGAGCGGTAAAAACCAGGCTTTTTGCCAAGATGGTAAAATTTGGCTTTTTTCAAGGTTGAATGATCTAATTTATTCTAGGTTGAGGGCAATTTTGAACTTTGATGCCTGTACAATAATATTGAGCCCAATGACAAGCCAAACAAAAGCCCTACACTGTAGGGTGAAAATTTTCATTGGTTTTATTAAAACCATCTCCTAAATAAAAATTCAAAAATTTAATTTTTTACTCTATTTTTAGAGCGATTTCGCCACTTAAACTCACGTTTGTAAAAATATGTATAACTAAAATAATAAAATTAAGTATCTAATACTTATAAAATAAACATTATTTTTCATTGAAAATTAGTTATTTATTACTTCCATTAATTGTTTGAGCGAAAATTACGAATCTTCTGCTTCCACTCGCTACTGCTGAATATCGTCTTCGGACCACTTCGGTCGTTGGGATAACAGGTAATAGGGTTTTGTTTGTTATGTTGTCCATGTATACTATATAACTGTTGTTTTTAATTATTTGTAAGAATCGTAATTTTGTAAATGAAATTTATAATAAAATTATTGTGCTTGTGTATACATTAAAATCTAGATACACAAAAGCTAAATTTATTAGGTACTACTGCTGTTCGTAATCACGACGAGAAAATTAGTAAATGATAAAATAAAAACAGTTTCAAAATTGAAATTTAATCTCAAGTGAGTAATCAATATGTACGAGTAATTATCAAGTAATTGCTTTGAAAATAAGACGTACTTTGTACCAATTATTTATTTAAAAATTTTTTCTTTCATAGATCACAACTTTTGTGTGAGAAAAATGACGGAAGAAATAATTGTAGATATTAAACAAGGTAAATTGTCTGGAAAAAAATCTAAAACTCACAATGGTGACGAATATTTTAGTTTCCAAGGTGTACCTTACGCAAAACCTCCAATAGGAGAATTAAGATTCAAGGTGAGAAAATAGAATAAATGGACGTATGTATAATACGAATTTTTTAATTAATAACATTTTATTTAGAAAATATTAAGAATCTGTATATACTCGTAATTAGCAGCTCCTTCAAATTGCAATAAAACAAAATCTCACTCACATTTCATTCAATACGCATCGAACTCTTTAATAGATTATTATTATTGATTATAAGTCAATCATAGTTACTTTCGAAATTGTTCTTCTTTTAAAATTACTTCTGTAAATAATGAAAAATTTTATTAGTCTGCGGATCACTGCTTTCTTTAAATTCCAAGATGTGTTAAATAAATAAAATTATAGCAAAATTGTGTTTGGCTATCATAATTTATTTATTATATACTTACATAATATTATGATAAAAAAAAACATTATCTCTAATTATATTATTATCATAATACTAATATTATCTACTTAAATACTATATAGGTACTATGTAAAAAATTTGTTAAATATATTATGGTCAACTGCCTTATTAGATTAGTACATTCGAAGTAATAAAACTCAATTTAAATTTATTTTTGATATTATTTTATTTTTATTATTATAAGGAATTCGAAAGGTCTATTCTGAAAATGTATAAATCAATTTATGCAACATCATCAATTTTATGAAATAACACTATACAGATGAATTGTAAAATTTAAATATTTCTTGGTCAATACTATATAAGTATGTATATCTGCATAATAATAATTTTTATATTTATTTTAATCTTCTAAGGCACCGAGACCTGCTGAACCATGGAATGGAATACGAGATGCTACCAAAGAAGGAAACGATTGCTACTCAAAACATATGTTTCTTCAAACCCCAGTAGGTTCAGAAGACTGCCTTTTTTTGAATATTTTCACTCAAAATGTAAGGAAGGATTATATACTTAAAATATTGATTTAATTTGCAAAATGTTTAATATATATGATTAATAATTTAGCTACCATCTAAATCTACTTCACCAAAACCTGTAATGGTCTGGATTCATGGTGGAGCATTTCTATTTGGGTCGGGAAGTTCAGAAATGTATGGACCAGATTTTTAGTTACTAAGGATGTAGTTCTAGTCACCATTAATTATAGAATTGGGTTGTTTGGTAAGCAAATCGGTTACTGTCAGGGAATTGCCACCAAGAATTGGGCTTTGATTTTTTTTCTATTGGAAAGAGGACAATTTTCTGAGCATTTTGAGACACCGCACTTCGATGCGGATTATCCAGTAGTTTTCGAGAAAACGGCATTTGAAAATCAAAATTTTACATGCATTTTAGATAGGGAAATGCATTAACATAAAAGTTCTATTGACGGTGCGTGCGTTCTGATATAGTCTTAGTGTTGGCAGTCAGACGCGAATGTGACCCGGTCGGGAGCACACCGACCGTTGCTAACGAGTTTCACACCTTACGAGTTTCACCCCTTTCGAGTTGCACCTTTGGCGTGGTGGTGCGACCTAGAGGGATGTTTTTAGCGAGTCAGCGTTCGTCAAAACGGCGCGTAGCGCCCGGAGCGGAGGGGGCCGGAGCGGAGGGTAGCGGAGCGTCGGTTTTGACAAACGCAACCAAGGCACTCGAGATTCTAACCTAAAAACGAGTTCTGCGTTTACTTTTTTAAATTGTTGCATAATGTTGCGTAATACACCCGATGTACATCCGACAATGTCACAATCGCGTCTGACTGCCAACACTAAGACTATATCAGAACGCACGCACCGTCAATAGAACTTTTATGTTAATGATTTCCCTATCTAAAATGCATGTAAAATTTTGATTTTCAAAAGCCGTTTTCTCGAAAACTAATGGATAATCCGCAAAATTTCTTTTTTTATTATACACAGAAAATTGTCCTCTTTCCTATAGTGTAGGTGTCGAGGCTCAATTCTTGGTGGCAATTCCCTGACAGTTCCCGATTTACCAATGAAATTACTGCAATTTAGACCGTATCGTAGCAATAATAGCTGCTATTGCGATAATTAATCTTGAATGTTCGATTAATCTGCGACTATGGTATGTTTCTATGCATTCCTAGATATTCCCATTCAAAATTCTGCTCGCCTTTAGTGATTTCGCTATAATTTTAACTTGAACTTTACTTTAAAGTTTTTACTCTATCTACATGTGTGTAAGTATTATCTGTTTTAGGATTTATAAATTTTGAATATCCTTCATTAGAAATTCCTGGAAATGCTGGGCTTAAAGATCAAGTTATGGCTCTAAGATGGATTAAGGAAAATATTTCCAAATTTAATGGTGACCCTAGTAATGTTACTATATTTGGTGAAAGTGCTGGAGGTGCATCTGTTCATTATTTAATGCTTTCACCAATGGCAAAAGGTAAAACGCAACAAAAAATTTAAAAATTACTTTACGTTGCTCCGTTGTGGAAATGTTTTTGTAGGTTTATTTCATAAAGCCATAATTCAAAGTGGAAGTGCGTTGGCTAATTGGGCTTTAGGACAGAGAACGGCGCCATCACTTGCGAAAGCTTTAAATCTTGAAACTGAAAACGAACGCAAAATAGTTGAAAAATTACAAACAATGACTAGTGAAGAAATTTTGCTTTTGCAAGATAAAATACCGGATGTAAGTTAATTTATATTTGTTTTTAGAATTAAAAATAACAGAAATAACAAGTTAAACCGCAATGCCATATTAATAATTTTGTGTTTCTTGGTTGTTACAATTTTCATACTCTTTTTCTGGTCATTCTTCTGATCAGTTTCTATTTTTCTATTCCAATGTTGTTGTAACAGTTTTTTTTTTAATTTTGCTTGTTTCTTCACCTCGTAGAACCTCTTACATTCATCTATGTAAAGTTAATTAACATTTACTAAAATTTAAAAACTGAACTTTGTGGAATTGGTTGTGTACGCTTACAGTTGGCGAAACTTTCAAATTCTTAAATTTTAAGATAAACAACAATCGGAATTCAAAAAAGAATCAACTGTTTTTGATTTACTAAAAAATGTTTATTATCATTTAAATTTTGTTTTGTTCTGTTTAGATGGTTCCAAATAGTACTGAAAGAATAATAGCTCCTGTAGTCGAGACTTCTACAAACGAGCCTGTGTTTCTACAAAAAAGTTCTTTGAATTTAACAAGATCTAGCAGTCATAACCAGGTTCCATTAATGATTGGATATTGCAGTAGGGAAGGAATGATTATCGAATTTGAAGGACTAAGTAAAGGAGGAAAACTTGAATTACGAACTGATTTTAATAGCGTTTTACCTCATGCATTGAAAGGGAACAGTAAATCAAGAGAACTTGTTGAAAAAATTAAGACATTGTACTATGGTGATGAAGAACCGTCAAGAGAAAATATCGATAAAACTTATATGGTAAAAATAAAAATAAAATAAATTCTAGAAATATAACTTAATTACTTTTTTTTTCAGCTGGAAACTGATTGTTTATTTCTTGGTAATATAATTTCAACAATAAGATATTTTAGCTCATCTTCGTCCATGCCTATCTACTTTTACCGATTTTCATTGGAATCTAAATTAAATTTCTTTAAAAGTGTACTGAAATTAAGAACCACAGGTAGATAGCTATTAACTGCAACCATATAATTGAATTTATTCTTTTTCGTTAACCCGAAAAAAAATTATTTAATTACTTTTGTGTAGGTGTTTCACATCTCGATGATATTGGATATTTATTTAAAACCAACTATACTGAAATATGCGATCAAGATATTGTAGAAGTAGATGGAATTGAAAAGGTAACAACATTATGGACAACTTTTGCCCGAAATGGAAATCCAAATCCCACTGAAAATAATTCCATTATTAACATAGAGTGGAAATCCGTGCAAAAAGGAATACATCATTTTCTTGACATTGGAGAAAACTTAACCGTTGGTATTAATCCAGAGAGTACTAGAATGACGTTATGGAATGAAATATATGATTTGATACCCTCTGGAAGTAATTTAAACAATATTTTTGTAACGACATTTTACGTTTCTCTTTGTACAATAAAATTAATTGCACAAACTTGTATAATATTGTAACCAATAGAATATCTGCATTTTTATTTTATATTTATGATCTTATAAGCATATGCTAATTATTATATAATATGATATTATTTTTTATAATGATTAAACAACATATATAATGATTGGAGGGTATGAATCAAGTTGAAGCAGATAAGTATTGGAATGGTGCAACACTTTGTTTTCCGATGGTGGCGCACGAGGTGACGATTTTTGGAACTTAAGTTGCATTATTATAACATATTTTTGAAACGCATGTTAAAAAGAAAGTATTTGTCTTATTAATATGCATTAGAATGACTTAGAAAACTCTCTTTATTTGGGTTAAAACATCTAATTGTGTAAAATTTTGAATAAGCAGAATTGACATACGTCAATTATTTATTTGACGTAAAAAAAGTTAGGCATGCTGTCAAAATCGACCAATAAATAGATTTAGCTGTTGCGCCCGAAGTTCCAAAATCTAGCACCGGTGTCGCAACCCTATGTTGTGCATAAGCCAATAAGAACTAAATTAAAATTTAAAGATTATATCTTAAAGTCAAAAATTACTTGTAGATCTTTGTATGACTATAAATACGTTCCCTTACGAGGGGAACCACTTAAGTGTAACTTTAGGATCGGAACAAGCTTCGGCAGAGCAAAAAAGCACTAAAAGCAAGCCAATACCTGTTATTTTAAAACTTATGATCAAATATAACGCTTATGAGCAAATAAGCGCTTAACTGATTTGCAGTGCTTCAGTTAGTTTATGCAACAATATTTCAGAAGTTTTCTAATAAATAAAGTTCTAGCGCGTTCGCAAGCAAATTGGAAAGTCATTTCCAATTATAGGTTCATTTCCCACAGGAATAGTTGCTTTCTTCAGATCGTTTTATATCTTTCTTATACATACAGAAAATGCTTGATTCTGCTTTTTTTATAACGCGGTATAAGGTTGTATTACTGCGAGGAAGTGAATCTGAATAATTACTGTGAACGCGTTACTATCCCAACTTCTAATGACCTTTGGAGTTTTGTTGCATAACCTTCCTGAAGAAAACAAGTGGTAAGCGAAATCTACTTCTTGGTCGCCTATGGTTGGGTCCGAAACATTCATAGATGTTTCATTTTATTAATATGTATTAATAAATTCAACATTTGATCTAATTGTCTGAGGAAACCATTAAGAAAATAATAAATATATTATAAACTTATAGGTAAAATGAGAATAAATAATAATATATTCAATACAAGGATCTCGGGTTGAGTGGATTGTGTAATAATTCAAACTAGAATTGTTTGTAAGCCGACGTTTCGATCAATCTATTTAATCATATTCTTGACACTAAAATCAACATATGGTTACATCAGCTGTTACCTAATTAATTGCTACTTACAACAAACGGGATGGTAAACGTTTGATAAACACTTTTACAGTTCAATTGGCGGAGTAACAGGTACCATGGTAAAAACAATTCACCCAATTCGGTAAAATTGTTGTACAATTTATAAAAATACATTCACTTTGTATAATAAAAACTTTTCTAAAATGTCTGACCAGGACAAAAATTGTAGAACAAATGGTGTCAGATTAAAAGCAATGTCGCTAACTTTGAAGTTTAAAATTTTAGAAAATTTGTTCTACAATTTTTGTCCTGGTCAGACATTTTAGAAAAGTTTTTATTATACAATCCTTTTATTATACGATCCTTGTATTGAATATATTAGTGTTTGGATGAGAATCTGTTTTTCTGTATAAATAATAATTTTTGTTTTGAGGTAATTTACGAAAATATCCGTTAATAGGCAAGATAATAGGGTTCTCCTACAAAAGTCATCTTTATGAAGATAATATTTGTTATTGAAAAATTTGTTGAAAAATATCGAAATGTGTTTAGAAAACTTTAAAAAGATTAATGAATTGCCAATAGTGGGTAATATCAATTGGTGTAGTACAGTTACCTGCAGAATAACTCATGCGTAAAATAAAGTGTAATTCCATAATTAATTTATTAATTTATAATTAATTTCCATATAATAATAATATTAAAACTTCAATATAGCAAGCAAATTAAACCTATAAAATAATTTTGTACAATTAATTGTACAATTTTTGGTTTTGTACAATGTACAATTATACATTTTTGTACATTGTACAATGTTTGTACAATAATTAATCAATAAAATACAATTACTAAGTACCCACACAATTATTGTATTTTATTGGTGTAATTAGATGTTATATTGAATTTTTAATATTATTCATTTTTATTTTAGATTAATATGTTAAATCCTAAATATACATTTAACAAAACTGACTCACCAAACATTATATAAAACACAACCAAAAATCTTTATTTTGTTTGCTATTTTAAAACTTGCATAAATCATATAAGCATTATTCTATGTAATTATACTTAATTACGTGAAATTGTTATGAAATATACTATTTATAACAAGTGTTATCGCGATAGCACTTTTTTAATAGTTTAGTAGTTTAGTAGTTTAGTAAGTATCAAAAGCTTTGAAAGGTTGGAAGTTTAAGAAGATTACAGAGTTTGTGGTAAGTAATCTGAAACAATTTAATTTTCTAAAATAATAATATATAGACCAGTAGTGAAAAAGGGGTCTACGTGAAGATAACTCGGAAATAAATTGTTTACTTGCTCTTTGCTTTAGTGTCGGAAAAAAGGTCTTAAGTTTTCTACAACAGATTAAAACCAAAGCAAGAGAAAATTTGGCATGAAAGATCCCAAAAATGAAACATTTTTTGAATTACTGTTTCTTCTGAAATGACCGTTAGTTATAGGAAAATAAAAGTAGACAAAATTTTCCGTAATAGAATCAAAAATTGTTGTTCTGGTTTACCTAATTACTTTATAGCTCTTTATAAAACCCCGAATATTATCGATATTTCAAAATTTATGTATTCAGGTTTTACTAAGGCTGTCCCAATTTCAAAGTTTCAAAATTTCAAAATTGGGGTTCTAAGGAGTAGAGAGGCGTAAAATACGGAGCAGTATCTAGATAGCTCAACAAAACCCCCATTGTCTAAATCAATCATTAATATGCCTAACAACAGATGCACATTGATGATCCATTCACTTATCAGTTTATCTGCAGATAAACCGCAGATCTGGTCTGCAGATCAATTATATTTAGACCATCAATACCACCGACACACCGATTATCAGCAGATTGAAACTTTACAATATTACAACCTTGCAATTAACAGAAAGTCAAGGTCAAAAATGATAATATATGATATAATATACCTATTACCTTTGTCTACGTTTCGAAACTCCACATTCGCGAATTGAAAGTTTTGTACTGTCTACCTTCAAATAAATCTTGAATCATACCTACGCTACGTAGTAAGTACTTAATATAATCAAAACTTCACAAAATTATTAAGTAGATACCTACATTACCTAATTATTATTTAAATATTTATTTTTAAATATATGTGATAGTGGATACCGGCAACTGTTATAATGGAACAACAACCTATGGTTACAGTTAAACAAGGAAAATTAGTTGGAAAAATTGCTGAAGATATTAGCGGAAGAAATTATTTCAGTTTTCAAGGAATTCCTTACGCTAAACCTCCCATTGGAAAATTACGGTTTAAGGTGAAACCATTTTTATTTTTTGAAATGTATTTAATTTAGATTGCATTAATTTGTAAAAATTACTATTTTTCTCTGACTCTACCTATATATAGGAGAGTTAATTATAACAAATTGATCTTGAAAGTAATATGTTATTATGTACATAAATTATAATATATCAAATTAAAATATGTTAAGATTATCTAGTTGCTAGTAAGTGGTAAGTAATTCAAATTAAAGTTAAAATTCTTACGAACAAAAAACTATAGCACATATAGAAAACCCAGGACATGCGAATTATCACAAGGGCAGATAAAATAACTACTCCCTTCATATAACTCTTCAAATATTAAAAAAAAAGTTTATTAAAATTTCAAAAATATACCATGGGTTCTTTTGTCATAAAATACTTAATTATCGTTCATATTATCTTATTTGAAATTTTGTTTATTAATAGGCACCGCAGCCTGCCGAGGCATGGAATGGAGTGTTGGACGCTACTTCCGAAGGCAATGAATGCTATGCGCGAAATATATTAACACACACTGTAAGCGGTAATGAAGATTGCCTATTTTTGAATGTGTATACACCAAAAGTAAATTTTAAACCATGTATTAATGTACGAATAATAATATTAATTGAATATTGTGTTTAAGTTGCCATGTAAAACTACAGCTTTATTGCCAGTGATGATTTGGATTCATGGAGGAGCTTTCATTTGTGGTTCTGGAAATTCTGATATTTACGGTCCAGACTATTTAATAGCTCATGATGTTCTAATTGTTACTATCAATTATAGACTTGGATTAGTTGGTAAGTCGAAAAAAAATTTAATTTGTCAGAAAATCTTATATAAGTTTGGGTTTTCCAACCTCAGTGGGAGTTTTTGCCCTACTGATGGTGGGGTAGAAACAATTTTGATATATATATGTTATTTAGGTTTAGGCCCCGATGAAAACTCCATGATTTTAATCTTGGGAAGGGTCGGTGCGATCCGTCATCTTAGATGAAAGGTACAAAAGTGTGTTTTTTTCAAAATAATTCTTCAACGGTTGATCCTGACAAAAATATCTAATAAATACAAACTTAATGAAGACAAAAGCTCCTACATTTTTTGTATTCAATATATATTTTGTAAATCTGATATGTAAGAAGTTACAGCGGCGACAACGTGAACATATTGTGTAATAGAGGTTAAGAAAACTTGCTGATTATCTTCATTATTGCAACACAATGATTTCCTTGTGCTCATCATTTGATTTTGTTGCTATTTTTGGCGGAGACAACTACGTATTTTTTAGTTCTGTTGACAGCATTAGCATCATCCAACGGAAACATGTACCTTTGCAAATCTGAAAGAAGCAAAACTGCTGAAAGAATAGTTTTAGACAAAAAAAAGCAACTAAAAACATTCTGTTTGAATGCGTTTAGTGGCTGTGACAAGACACTTCTGTCTTACATTTTTTACAAATGCTCTTTGTATATTTCATTTATATGCTATTAGTTCCGCAAAGCTGTCCTGCGGGCTGGGACTCCAAAGTCGATTTCAGGGGGGTGGAGCTCTCCTATTTATATCTAATATATATTATTTCCTTAAAAAATTCAACATTTTCGAAATTGACCCAACTTATACTTTTTGATCAACAGTAATTCATATTCATTGAATAAGACAAAGAAGTCAGGATTCCATTTATTTATATTTTCAAGGTTTCCTAAGCTTTAAAAATCCATTGTTGGAGATTCCAGGAAATGCTGGGCTTAAAGATCAAGTATTAGCGTTAAAGTGGGTACAAGAAAATATAGCCAACTTTGGTGGCGATCCAAATAATGTTACAATTTTCGGTGAAAGCGCTGGAGCTGCAAGTGTACATTTATTAATGTTATCACCAATGGCTAAAGGTTACAATTACAATTTTTTTAAAGACAAAAATAATAAAGTCGTGATCAATTTCAGGATTATTTCATCGAGTAATTCTTCAAAGTGGAAGTGCTCTTTCATTTTGGTCTCTATCTGAAGGATTAGCAAAGGCAATTTCTGATATTTTTAATATTGATGAAAATAACGAAAAGGAAATTTTGCGAGTTTTAGAAAACATGAATTCAAGTGAATTACTTGCTTTACAAGAAAAGGTTAATGATGTAAGTATACTGATTTTTATTTTTATTATATTTTAGGATTGGATCTAAATTATAACTATCGGGTGGTTGAGTCTTCTTCTCCTGTGACGCATAGAATCGAACAAAGAAAATATTATTTGTGTTAATGAATTTTTAACTAATTTTACAGTGCTGTTTTTAAGAAATTATATTTTAAAACTAATTTTGTAAAAATATATGCAGTACTTTTATAAACATAAGTCGAACTCAGTTGTAACTCACTGTTGCCCGTACTAATAGTCACGGATTAATCTGAGATTTAAGATAATCCTAGGATTCACCAATAAAATTACTGGAATTTAGACCGTATCGTAGCAACAGCTGCTATTTCGAGAATTATTCTTGAATCTCGGATTAATCCGTAACTTGCATGTAATATGTACGGGCATTAATTAGCGTCTTAGTAATTACTCAGTAATTAACAAGTAAAAGCATTTTTAAATTTTAATTGACATTTAGATTATTTATAAGATTATATGCAATTTGATAAATTATATTTTTAAATTATATTATATATGAAAATGACTTTTAATATCAATTTTGCAATTTAATCGTCTATTTATAAATTTAAAAAATAGACTTTGGGAAAAAAATCGTTGCTGGATACCAACAACTTTTAATGAAAAACTTAATATTTTAGATATTTGTACCTTCTTCTAAAAGGCTATTTGCACCAGTAGTTGAAAAGTTTTTATCTGAATCTGCATTTTTATTAGAAGATCCAATGGATATAATAATTTCGGGAAAGTATTCTCAAGTTCCTATGATGATTGGATTCTGTAGTCGTGAAGGAATGGTAATAGAACTAGTTAAACAAATGAAACTGGATTATTCTCTATTGAAAACTGATGAAGAGGCATTTATACCGTATACCTTTAAAATAACCAAAGATACTGCATTATCAAAAGACATTGCACAAAAAATTCAAGCATTTTATAATCAAAATAATCCTGAATCAAGAAAAGATATAGATAATGCTTATATAGTAAGTAGAAATGGTAGATGCCAGTATTTAATACTAGTATTCTATGCAAAAAAAAATAATATTATCGTTAACTATATTTTTGTAGATGACCACCGACTTATTCATCAATACTAGCATAAATTCTACCGTTAAAAATCACCTTAAATCTTCTTCACAACCAATATATTTGTACAGGATATGTGTTGAATCAAATTTAAACATAATGAAATCGGAATCTCACATAACCGAACCAGGTTAGTATAACCAAGTTACCTATATACTTGAACTCTTATCGGTTAAAAGGCTCCGCTGAGGAGACACATTAACATGCTTTCTCAGCAGAGCCTTTTGACCGTTAAGGGTTGATAATGCAGATAGTATAATATGTAGTACAACTTCGATAATCTAAAATATTTAATAAGTAATCTTTCACTATTCGTATTAATCAATTTCATTTAAAAAAAAAACAAAAACAAATGATAGGGTAAATGAAAAATGAATAAAATTATTTTTCAAATCACAATTTATCGTTTGAATTCGGATTTGGATTACCGCGGTTGTAGAAAATAAAATTTGAAGGTTTACTAATAATTTCAGGTTATAAATACAACAAATCTTTATGTACTTTATTGTATTTACCTATATACAGACTTATAATAGCAATTATTTTTATAGGTGTATGCCATTTCGATGACATTTTTTACTTATTTAAAACATCACTTACCCCTAAATATTACCCCAACACCATTGAGTCAGACTCCATATACAGATTTACAAAGCTATGGACTAATTTTGCTAAAACCAGCAACCCAAATTCAATTGAAAAAGATCCTTTAATTAATGTTACGTGGAAACTAGTGGAAAAAGACAATTTTCACTATTTGGATATAGGAGAAAATTTAACTGTTGGTGTTAACCCCGAATATTCCAGGATGAAGTTTTGGGACGAAATCAGCGCACTTGCTGGACCTACTTACTAAGGACTCTAATGTGAAAATTTTCCCGCAAGTAACAGATAGCTGCCAGTCCTAGCAGCCAACAAGCTATCTTACTTTTAAATTAATATTTAACTGTTAATTAGTTAACGCTACAATAATTAACAACAACTATTGTTACTATTAACTTTAAAAATCAAATTAAAAAATCTAAATTTTAATGATCTAAGCAATTTTTCAAAATCTCAAATGTTGGGGATATGTTAGAATATTTTAAATATTATAATTTGGGACTGCCTATAATGGGTCATGTAGAAAATAATAAAAAATAATTTGCAAAAATGTTTCTGTAGAAAAAAAATTATAAATAATAAATTATAAAAAAAATTTTTTTAAACTTTTTTAAAAATTGTAATCTTCCCAACTGAAAATCGGGGAGAAAGTTGAAATATCAAAACCAAACATTTAAGGCTAACTAATAATAATGTGTAGTAAGTGCATATTTTTGTACTTAAAAGTTCTAAGACCAAATTTTTAAACTCCATAACGTTTTAAGTTAAATATCTTTTAACGCATGTTTATACACAGTAAAAAGTATTTCGTTAAATTAACAAAAAATGTTGTCAGAGCAGGTCCACTACAACTTTTATGTTATATTAGCAAATTTATTGCGCAGAATAACAACTTCAAACCTCAAATTATGATTCAAATTATTATATTTTGTAAGTATTTATGTTACTATAATAATAAAATTTGCTAATATGACAAAAAAGTTGTAGTGGACCTGCTCTGACAACATTTTTTGTTAATTTAACCAAATACTTTTTACTGTGTAGTGTTTTGTTAAATTAATTTGGACACAGATAAACAAAAAACCAAAAATTTCTGTATAAACCAGTACAAGCAAATTTAAATTCTCCTGAGGTACGTATACTTCATATAGCAGAGATATTGAAGTTACACTAGCGCCACCATCGGTAGTGTAAAATCCCTGTAATATAAACTCAAATTTGATCGGTAAACGACTTTATTTTAAGCTTTGCTGACAAGTCAGTAAATCATGAATGTATTAATAAAAAAAAGAACTAATTACCATGGTACTATTATACAGGTATGTTCTTACGCAGAGAGAGATAGCAAGCTTGGGTAATCTCTCTCGCACTATTATTCCAAACGCCGCCATTTTGGTAATTTGTTCCACGGTCCAGGGATGGCGTTGCTTTCAATAACACTGCTATTTTCCATGCGCAAATAAATTTGAAATTAATTTGTCAAATGTCAAGTCTTCAGCTGGTGTTTTATTAAATCGGCATTATCGTAAAACATAAACAAACTACCTTATAGTTGCTTGTTTTAAATCTACGTGTAAATGCCGTACCTGTACAAAATTCTACTTGTTTTCAAATTAAAATGCTTTCTTGTTTGTGGCAATGGAAAACAACATCGTAATACCGGAGGAAGTTCTTTTGTGCATGGCACGGTGCATGACATGGTTTAGGATCAGACGATTTAATACCAAGTTAAAGGAAGAAGTCTACCTTCGAAAGCAAAATAAAAAACTTGCAAAAGTTAATTTAACGGCAATTAATAATTTTTAATAAAGTTATTTTTATTTTAATGTTTAATTATTTATTTATTTTATTTTAATCAAAATAAAGTTTTTATGAATTTTCAAAATCTACAGAAGTATCGTTCAAATAACTATATTTACGGATTTTTTTTATTTACGGATTTGAATAGAAGGCGGGATAAATCTAAGATGGCGTCGTTTGGAATAATGCGCAAAGGAAACCAAAACTCGTCTACAAAAGGAACATACCTTGTATAATAGTACCATGCTAATTACTATTATTTATATTATTTTATACTGATTAAAAAACCAAATTTGTTAATTTACCTCCAGTCTCTCCTATACTGCCAGCATTTATATAAAAAATAAATAAAATGAGTTGAGTGTTTTCGATCAAAAAGTGTTACTGAGTGAGAAATATTCGATTGCTTTTGTATGATGTATTCATTATGTGTTTGTTTTGTTCATTTGCCTAAACACCTTCGATAAAAAGATAACTGAGGAGTCTTTTGAAACTAAATAAAATTAAAATCAATTAAACTTTTTTGTAAATATTAGTAGTATTAGATATTATTAGATGAATTTTTTATACTATTTTTTTCTATTTGGCGTTTTATACCCTTAAAATTATTAAATGTGAGTTTACTAAATAATATGTAGTCAATTTGTATTGTTTTTTGTATACCTATTTGTAATAGTTGGTAACAAAAAATTTACAGGTTAGGTCATTGCGTAAATGTTTAAATAATAGTTATTTACCTAAAAGTCAAGAAAATGATACATTACTGACGAGGAGCAATTTGAAATACGAGGCACTCTGTGCCCAGTATTTTAAAGCTCCGAGTAAAGTGTGAAGTGTGACCTTTTCCTGACAAGTATGGTATTAAATTTTACCGAAAATCATAAAAAGTTGAAATTTTAAAGCGTTATTTGATTAACGTTTTTAAAATGAGCAAAATTCAAGTGTGTCAATTTGTAGACTGCATAGTTACCATACATAGCTACTGTCAAAACAATAATAAGTAATAAAGAAAAGAACGACGTCTCTTTTATTTTGTTTCAATGACTAAATTACCGGACTAGTCATTAAAATCTAATTTCCCTGCGCGTAAATTAGCAGGGAACTGTTGATTTGATGACGATTTTCGGTAAACAAAGTTATACAGGGTGCGGCATGATAACTTCCTTATTTCAAAACGCAATAAAACCCATTTTATGGATTAGAAGTTTTTATTATTTTTTTTAATAATGTAGGTACATATTTAAAGTTTTGCTTCACACAGTTTTCATGTCCGGTAGATGACGCCCCCCATTGTCAATACACTGAATAAGCCGATTTCTGGCGTTTCCAGCATGTCAACTGGTATGTTGGAAATTTCAGCCCGAATATTGGCTTTGAGATCTTCTAATGTTCTTGGACAGTTGACATAAACACGGAATTTTAAAAATCCCCACAAAAAAATCGCAAGGGGTCAAATCCGGGGAGCGGTTTCGAAAGGCACGCTGAGTTGCGATCACAGAACGTCCATTCGAAAAGTACGCCTCAACGGCAAATGCACGCTGCTCACTGTTCCAACGCATCGTGGCGACTGACCGGATGGGGAACAAAACTTTAGATGTACGCCTACCGAATAAGAGCAGTCTCCGCTCACTACGATCTTTACAGTATAAATGGCGCGCATTTCAAAAAAGGAAGTTATGATGCCGCACCCTGTACCTGTAGTTTACAATATTTTCTTTACTATTACTAATTTATTTTTTATAGATAATTAACATATTTTGCACCAATCTATAGGTTTATAATTTTGTCTATAGTGACATAGTTAGTTTCAATTTTCACTGACGCTTAGTTACCAACGTTTTTTAAAACAAAAAATTGGGTTCAAAATATTATAATTATAATTATAATTTCACAAGTTAAAAATTTATATATATCAAAATATTGTCCATTTCGATACGCGATTGGGTTTTGAAATGATTTCGATTTAGACAGATAGTTAGTTACATATACATACATATAAGTAATATCATTCTGTAATGTTATTATGTACTATGTATTCTTATTTTATGCAACTTTATTTTAATAATTATTAATGTAATTATTTTGAATAAAAAATATAAGTTAATCTTAAAATTTAAAATAGAAGTTAAAATTTTCACTTTATCAATATTAATTTATATTTATAATTTACAATGAAAATTTATATGCTCAAATTGAAATATCAATTATTGTAGTTTATTTAACTTGTTCTATATTTAAAGTTTTATCTTATTATTTATGTTATATTACATAAATATGTAAAATGGTTGGATCATTTATATAAAACATAACAAATAAATAATATTTTATTTATTTTTTAATATGTAAATATAATTTATAAATAATATAAAAATAAAATAAATATAAATTGTTAAAATATTATAATATTTTAGGTTTTAATATTTTTGATAGTGTAATATAAGTTCAAAACTGATATATGTAGTGTGAAACATGCTTTAAGTGTGTTGCATTTTCTTATTGATATCCGGAGTCAATGGAATGTAATTTGCTTAACATGCGTCTCCTTACATATTTCTTTGACATACGATCTGTTTAAGTGACATCGACCAGTGAACTGCTGATCACAGTTATTAGTCGGGGTCAATAAATAGCGTAGATAGGATATAAATAAAAAGTAGTAATAATTATGTATAGAGAGAAGTTGATTCACAAAGCAGAAGCTATGTCCGTTTCCGGACATGTAGTGTATCCTTATTTAATAAACTTATTATAGAAAAATCAACCTTATGCGTTTCGACTTTCGGCGAACCTGGACCTCCAAAACCCACACAAAAAGAACAAAACTATAATATTTCATGGCGATCTTGTGCCAGTGAAACGCTATAATAGGTTGGAAAATTCGAAATCAACATGGGAGGAACAGAATCCAAAAAGGAAGAGGTCATAATAGCCCAAGCAGGGAACAGTGGAGGCCAAACAAATAGTACGTCATTTGCTACAAAGGATATTTTATTTATCGTTGTCTTCGTAGTCGTTATGTTAATACTTTTGAGTATTCTGTGGGATAAATGCAATAGGAAGATAGACACTAAAATTAAACGCGAGGTGTCGAGGAGCAGAGAAATTTTGTGAAGTGTAAAAAGTGTGTAGTGCAAAAATTAAAAGAAGTGCCTAGTTATAATTAAAATTTAAGTGAGTGAAAAGTTGACAATTCAGAGGTAGATGGCAACTCCATGTCAACCGAAAATTTAAGAGATATTTTAGAAAACCTACGAGTCTTCCAAACAAACTTATCAAAAGACAATCAGGAAAGGCGTAAGTGTTTGCAAGTAACAAATAGTAAACTTGAAAAATTAGGTGTATTAAGGCGTAATTATATTGACGTTAAAAATAATTTTAATCTAAGTCCAAATCATTCAGAAGAAGAAATAGAAAGGGCAAAACAATATGCTTACGAAATTTGTAGAATAATTGTAGAGATTGATGATATATTAAAAAGTAGGCTTTTGAATTATAAAACTTTAACCATGGGGGAAAAATTTGACTTAAAAACCGCTGTGACTTTATTGCCAGTAATGAACGGTAAAGAGGAAGTAACTAAACAATTAATCGATTCGATCGAACTTTATAATGAATTATTAGATAATAGCGGGAAAAAATTACTTACAAAATATGTGTTAAAAACAAGGTTGTCAGAAAACGCGAAAATTCGGTTAAAGCAAGATTATAATAATAATGAACTGTTAGTACAAGATTTAAAAAAATTCTTTTTAACAAATAAATCTCCAACGGCATTGTCAGTGCAGCTAAATAACGCGAAACAATCAAATAAGTCGATAGAGGATTTTGGAAAATCTATTGAACAATTATTTGTCGATTTAACAATTGCTCAAACAGAAGGAAAAGAGCAAAATTTTGAAATTTTACAAACAGTCAATGAGAAAATTGCAATCAATGCGTTTTCAAACGGTTTAAACAATCACGACTTACGAAATATTATAAAGGCTCGAAATTATTCAAAATTAAATGAAGCAATACGCGCAGCAAAAGATGAAAGCATTCAGTCAAAAGAATGTCGTCAAGTTTTTCATTTTAATAAAAATCAAAAATTCAGGCAAAATTTCGGAAATCAAAAAAGCAATTATCGCAATTTTAACAATCAAAATTTTAACTACCAAAAATCAAACAATTTTAATTCGCGTAACTTTGGGAAAAATTTCTCATACAATCAAAATAATTACGGTAGAAATGGAAATAACCCGAGACAGTTTACTAACAACAATAATTATTATAGAAGTCAAGGTTACAACCAAGGAAAAAGTTCAAAGCAGGTTAAGAACAATTACAATAAAGCGTACTATATGTGTAACAAAAGTAATGATTGCAACTTAGGAAATGCATCTCAACAAAATGCAAGCAATCAACAAATGAATTTTCAAAATTTAACAGAACCAATGCAGTTCTTTCGTTCCTAAAGATAAGCAAATTAAAAATTTAGCAATTTTAAATTTAGAGGGATTATTTTATGTAAAATTTAAGTATAAAAACGAACCATTACTTTTTCTTTTAGATTCAGGTGCTTCTATTAGCGTAATTTTCAAAAATTGTATATCAAATGACGAAATAATAAATGAAGCAAACCAAGTAGAAATTAATGGTATAAGTGGTTCGGTGAAATCAATTGGTACATCTCAAATTTTGTTAGAAATTAATGATAAAATAAATTTAAAACACGAGTTTTATGTACTTAACAAATTTCAAAATTGTAATATGAACGGTGTAATAGGAACAGATTTTTTTCAAAAATACGGTGCAACTTTGAATTTTGCAAAATTAGATTTAAATTTTTACGTTAACAATATAAAAATTTCACTTGCAATAGAAACTAAAGCAGATTGTTTTACTACAATACCGGCAAGATGCGAAATAATTACGTATGTGTGCGTAGAAAAAGATGAGGAATGCATAGTTTTATCTGAAGAATTGACAGAAGGTGTATTTGTCGCAGGAATGTTAGTAAAACCAAAAGATAATATAATTCCAATTAGAATTTTAAATGTTCAAGATAAGGAAATTAAAATAAAAAATTTTAAACCAAAACTAGGGAGCATAAATGATTATCAAATTTGTAATTTTTCAAAAAGTAAGATAGCATCAGTAAATAGAATAGAAAAAGTATTGAAACTTTTAAAAACTGATCATTTGAATCAAGAGGAAAGCATTTCAATTCAAAAAATTTGTGCCAAATACGATGATGTTTTTCATCTAGACGAAGATAAATTATCAGTTACAAACATAGGTAAACAAAAAATACAATTAAAACCCGGAACAAGTAGAACGTACGTAAAACCGTATCGGTTACCACACGCGCAAAAAGAGGAGGTCTACAAACAAGTCGAAAAAATGCTACAGGAAGGAATCATAGAAGAAACTCGATCCGATTGGAGTTCACCACTTCTCATTGTTCCAAAGAAAAAAGATGAACATGGAAACCAGAAATATAGGGTGGTTATTGACTACAGGCAGCTAAATAATCGAGTCGAGGACGATCTATTTCCACTACCTTGCATTACAGAAATTTTAGATTCATTATCAGGTGCAGTTTATTTTACACATTTAGATTTAGCACAAGGATATTATCAGGTTGAACTAGAAGAAGAAAGCAGACCATGCACTGCATTTACAACAGATAGAGGTCAATATCGAATGAAACGTTTACCGATGGGTTTAAAAATTAGTCCTAGTGCATTTTCACGAGCTATGACAGTAGCAATGTCAGGATTAAATTATATAAATTGTTTTATTTATTTAGACGATTTAATAGTTTTCGGAAATAATTTAATTACTCATAATTCAAATTTAATAAAAGTTTTTCAACGACTTAGGGATGTAAATCTAAAATTGAATCCACTTAAATGTCAATTTTTAAAAAAAGAAATTTTATATTTAGGCCACGTTATTTCAGCAGAAGGAGTTTTACCTGATCCAAGCAAAATTACTTCAATTAAAAATTATCCAATACCAAAAGATGCTAACGAAACAAAACGTTTTGTTGCATTCGCAAATTACTATAGAAAGTTTATAAAAAATTTCGCAAACATTTCCTCACCTTTAAATAATTTATCAAAGAAAGCTGTAAAATTTGAATGGACAGAGGAATGTCAAAAATCATTCGATGAATTGAAGAAAGCTTTAATAAATCCGCCAATTTTGCAATATCCAAATTTTTCAAGAAATAATTGTTTTAATTTAACAACAGACGCGTCAGGAATCGCAATCGGAGCAGTATTATCTAACGGAGATAACTCGACAATTGCATACGCGAGCAGGACATTGAATAAAGCAGAAAAAAATTATTGCACGATAGAAAAAGAATTACTCGCCATAGTATGGGCAGTAAAACATTTTAGGCCATATTTGTACGGAAGAAAATTTAATATATTTACAGACCATAAACCACTAGTGTACCTCTTTGGAATGAAAAATCCATCCAGCAGGTTAACAAAATTTAGACTAGTTATTGAAGAATATGATTTTACAATAAAATACGTACGAGGGAAAGAAAATGCCCCAGCAGATGCTCTATCAAGGGTTGAAATCGATTCAGAAGAATTAAAAAATATGAATGCAAACATAAACGTTATTACAAGAGGTCAACAAAAGAAACTAGATAATAATATCACCGAGGATAATAATTTAGAACAACAACGGATTGGCCATCCAGGAATTGTTGAACTATTGAAAAGTCCAAAAAACGCAGTAGAATTACGTTTAATAAGTAAAAATGAATTCGAAACTTTAAAGAGAAATAATAGTTATGATATCATAAATAATAATTTAATATTTAATAAAAGATTACTAGTAATTTATTACAATCAGGATACTCGACTCGCGTCCCTATTAAGTAGATCGCAAGGAGTACTTGAAATCAAAGAATTTTGCATAAATAACAAAATTCGCGAATTAAACATTGTTAACAAGAAAGGTGATCACCATCAAAGGTTAATAAACGATATTATGAACAAAGTAAAAGAATTCAATACTGCAAATATAAAAATATCCGTAATAAGAGGTGTAAATGTAATTGATGATTACGAGGTAAGACAGCTCATTTTAAATGATTTTCACACGTTAGCGACGGGAGGTCACGCAGGAATAAACAGGATGTATAATAATATCAAAAAATATTATTTTTGGACAAATATGCACAAAGACGTCGAAAAGTTTGTCAAACATTGCGACGATTGTCAAAGATATAAATATTCAAAACCAAATGTAGAACCAATGTCTATCACAACAACCGCGTCAGCAGCTTTTCAAAAAATTTATTTAGATCTTGTAGGTCCTTTTGAAGAAGACACAGAGGGTAAAAAATACATTTTAACAATACAATGCGAACTTAGTAAATTTGTCGAAGGTTACGCTTTAGAAAATAAAGAATCAGTAACAGTTGCAAAATTATTTGTTGAAAATTTCATATTACGTTACGGAGTTCCCCGCGAAATTGTTACAGATCAAGGATCAGAATTTTTAGCTTCAGTATTTAAAGAAATTTGTAATTTGTTAAACATTAAGAAACTAAATTCCACAGCTTATCACCACGAAACGTTAGGGTCACTCGAAAACTCACATAAATGTTTAGGTGCGTATTTAAGGATTCAGATGGCCAAACACCCATCAGGTGCTTGGAGTTGTTGGATCCCTTATTGGTGTTTCGCGTATAATACGACGGTACACACAGAAACTCGTTATACGCCATATGAGCTAGTTTTTGGAAAAGTTTGTAAATTACCATCAAATTTGAGTAATGATAACGATCCTTTATATAATTTCGATAGTTACCCGGTCGAATTAAAATATCGTCTTCAACAAGCGTGTCAGGATGCTCAAACTAATCTAATAAAGTCAAAAATGAAAAGAAAAGAAGTTCATGATCGAAAAGTTCATTTGGTAGAATATAAAATAGGTGACAAAGTCATGTTAAGAAACGATGCTGGCAATAAAGTACAAGAAATATACAAAGGTCCATATGAAATTGTAAAAATAGAATCCCCAAATATTATTGTAAATCTAGATAATAAGTTAATAACTGTACATAAGAATAGGATAAAATTGTATTACAGTAAATGATTTAGATATAGGAAATTGTCATGACAAAATATTCAATTAATTTTTTTTTAGATTATAAGCAATAATTAATTACTTAATAATCAAACATCAATAATTAATAGCAATTAGTATATTGTTTTTATAATAGCTTAAATAGTAAATGGATAGGTAGTATAATAGCATGTGTATGTTAGTTAATTCATAGTAAAATTTGTGAAACAAAAAAAAAATTTAATTTTGGAAAATGTAAATTTTTTTTGTGAAAGAGGGAAGGTGTAATATAAGTTCAAAACTGATATATGTAGTGTGAAACATGCTTTAAGTGTGTTGCATTTTCTTATTGATATCCGGAGTCAATGGAATGTAATTTGCTTAACATGCGTCTCCTTACATATTTCTTTGACATACGATCTGTTTAAGTGACATCGACCAGTGAACTGCTGATCACAGTTATTAGTCGGGGTCAATAAATAGCGTAGATAGGATATAAATAAAAAGTAGTAATAATTATGTATAGAGAGAAGTTGATTCACAAAGCAGAAGCTATGTCCGTTTCCGGACATGTAGTGTATCCTTATTTAATAAACTTATTATAGAAAAATCAACCTTATGCGTTTCGACTTTCGGCGAACCTGGACCTCCAAAACCCACACAAAAAGAACAAAACTATAATATTTCAATAGTACTTACCAACAACTCCTGTTAAAATGGAACAGCAACCTATGGTTACAGTTAAACAAGGAAAGTTAATTGGAAAAACTGCTGACGATGTTAACGGGAAGAAGTATTTTAGTTTTCAAGGAATTCCGTACGCTAAACCTCCTATTGGAAAACTGCGGTTTAAGGTAAAATAATCATTTTTTTTGTTTGGCTTAGCGCTTTTATAAGTTTTCACTATATCTTATTCTTCTATTTCACGGATGATTCCATAGTTAAATATCTATCTATCAGTGGCGGAACTTCAAAATTTGGCCTCCCCCGCAGAAAAAATTTATGGGCCCCTAATAAAACTGTATTTTTTATAAAAAAAAAGTAAGTATATAATAAATATTTATTTCTTAAAATAGAAAAATAAAAAAATAAACAATAAATTCTTTTTAAATTACAAGTATTAAATGAAAACTAAGGGCCAACTTCATAATAAAAGTTAAAAAGGCATTAAAACTTAAAAAATAAATTTTATTCAAACGAGTAAAATTTTAATCTCCTGTTAAACCTTTATTATGAAACTGGTTTTATGTTTCAGAAAAAAAAATAAAATATTAAAGATGGAAATCCTTCTTTCGAGCCTTCATGTTAGCAATGCCTTTAATTATATCTCTAATTTCCATTCGTTGAGCCGCTGTTGCCTCAATAGACAAAATAGACAGCTCTGGCTTAAACGGTCTTTACCAATTAAATTTCGCAAATAATTCTTTATTATTTTTGATTTAGAAAATGACCGTTTAGCTGTTGTTGTTCAAAATTATCCATTGTCTCTAATATATCTCAAAATATGCTTAAAATAAATTCAAATTATATAATAAAATGTCCGGATGTGATTTACCAAATTTTTTCCATAAAAACTACTTTGTCCAAAAATAAAACTTATTTTTACATAATACCGACAAAGTGTAAGAAATAAGCCGATTTAAGGGTAGATTTTATTGCTTTGTTGTTACTATAGTTTACTATAGATATTACTTCTACTGCCTATTTATGGCCAACAGCTGATAGATAAGCAAATAATAACTTAAATGTCTTCATAAATGTTTTTTTAAGAAAAAACTGGAAGTTTCAAAATCTAATTTTATCGTCGAATTTAAAAGTTGCCTTGAAAATAATTGTTTTGTTAACCATATAAAAATAAAACTACGTAAAATAATGTTTTGTGGCGTTATTTTGGGACCAAGGGCCCCCCGCGATGCGGCGTTCTGCGCACCCTAGTTCCGCCACTGCGTATCTATACTCGAGTATATCTAACCGATAATAGGAAACCTCTGTTGGTATACTAATAAGCTATTGGAAAACATCAGTTATTTCTACTTCAACTTCCTATTAAGTGATTTATAAACCGGGGATTTAATACAATATAGTATTAAAATTTTAATACCTAACGGTATATATTTTTTCCATTAATAGGCACCTTATCCTGCCGAGCCATGGAATGGAGTATTTGACGCCACACGTGAAGGCAATGAATGTTATTCGCGAAGCTTCCTATCACAAACTGTATGTGGCAGTAAAGATTGCTTATTTTTAAATGTGTATACTCCTAAAGTAAATTTTAAGTTATTTAAGCCATAAGGATGATTTATTAACTTTTTGTTGTATTTAAGTTACAAAGTAAAAGCATAGCTTTAATGCCGGTGATGGTTTGGATTCATGGTGGAGGTTTTATTAATGGTTCTGCAAATTCTGATATTTATGGTCCAGAATATTTAATAACTCATGACGTTGTAATTGTTACTCTTAATTATAGGCTTGGATTAATTGGTAAGTATAGAAAATGAAGATTCACATAATTTAAATTTTTTGTGAAAGGCGACTCAAGTAAATTTACATTGTGGTAAATTTGAAATTACAATCAGTTTTATCAAACACTTTTTTAAATAATATTTTGCATTTTTGTAATAATTAAGTTGAGAATTTTATATTTGATTGTTGAATAACTTTCAAATTTACGCAAGTAGGTATATTATGGCAGTTTGTAATTGTTATAAATTACAATTTATTTTGTCTTTTTCTTAATTTTTGGTCTGTTGTCTTTTTATTATTCATACTAGTTAAGTTAAAATTACGTCTCTAATTGGAAAGGGGTTTTCTATAAGAGGAATAAGAGAGATATCCTATAATGGGAAATTCTATTCTGAAACAGAAATTATTATAATGTGATACAAAGAAAGAAGTTTTCTTAATTAATTATTATTTACATACTTAATTTATGTTTTCAAGGGTTCCTAAGTTTTAAAAATCCATTGTTGGAGATTCCAGGAAACGCTGGGCTTAAAGACCAAGTATTAGCGTTAAAGTGGGTACAAGAAAATATAGTCAACTTTGGTGGCGATCCAAGTAAAGTTACAATATTTGGAGAAAGTGCTGGAGCTTCATCTGTCCATCTGTTAATGTTATCACCAATGACTAAAGGTTGCAATCTTCAATTTTCCTAGAAAAGAAAAGCACTAGTATCGTGATCAATTTCAGGTTTGTTTCATCGTGTTATTCTTCAAAGTGGAAGTGCTCTTTCATTTTGGAGTCTAGCTGAAGGATTAGCAAGCGCAATATCCGATTTTTTGAATATTGACAGAAATAATGAAAAGGAAATTTTGCAAGTTTTAGAAAATATGAATTCTGGTGAATTACTTGATTTGCAAGAAAATCTAAATGAGGTAAAAATAATATCTATTGTTTACTTCCATTAGATCTTAAAATTAGATATAATATCAAATAAAATAAAAATTTGTTGTTTTGTTGTATATTCATTGATCAACTTATTTACATAAAATACTCAAAAATAATTAAAACATTTCTGTAGTTGCTATCATTTAGTTGCTAGATGTCAATAATTTTCTTATGAAAGAATAACATTTCAGATATTCATACCTTCTACTAAACGGCTGTTTGCACCAGTAATTGAAACGTTTTCATCTGAATCTTCATTTTTATTAGAAGATCCACTCGATATAATAACTTCGGGAAAGTATTCTCAAGTTCCTTTAATGATTGGATACTGCAGCCGTGAAGGAAAAGTAATAGAACTAATCAAACGAATGAGACTAGATTATACGAAAATGAAAACTGATGACGAAACATTTATACCATATATGTTGAAAATACCTAAAAATACTGAATTATCGAAAGAAATCGCACAAAAAATTCAAACTTTTTACAACCGAAATAATTGCGAATCAAAAAAATCTATAGAAGAATCATTTGTAGTAAGTAGGAAGGAAGATGCCAGTGTTTACCATAATATTTATTTATATAAATAATGGTTTTACATATTTTGTAGTTGTACGGTGATTTATTTGTTAATACCTGTATACATTCAACCGTCAAAAACCACCTCAATACTTCTTTACAACCAATATATTTGTATAGGATATCGGTTCAATCAGATTTAAATTTAATGAAAACGCAATCTAACACCCATGAAGCAGGTTAGTAAAATTAAATATGTGTGTCATTCAGTGAAAAAAAAAATATCAAAGGCACAAAAAAAGTGATATTTAAAACATAGTAAGGTTGACGTGTCCCAGGATTTTCTGAAAAAAATTTTCTAAAAAGTTTTATTGAATTTGTTTCAAACTTTAATAGCTCAATAGTGGGTTTGCACATGCAATGATTTAATGGCGCCAGTCGTCGATGGTACGCCACTAAAGGTTTACATATTATATGTAAAATTTTATTTTATTTCGCCAGTCTTATTTTTCAAGTGCATTTTAATGTAATGTCCTATAGTCTCATGTCAAAATAGGCTTCCTCTCTTGCGAATTTATTTTTATAGGAATTGCTATGAACATCCCACAAACAAACGCACTGTTCGTAAGCTTCTAAAAATTTTCTTATCAGAGTTCCACTTTTGACTCATTTTTGAAAATTATAAATTTAACAATACGTGAGGTAACAAATAAATTCAATACACTTATGAATACTTAGACAGTGTAATCTCAATGGGAGAAACGTGAGATTATAAAACTAGGAGTATTATTGTTTACTTATCAAGTATGCGCGTTACATGTTAATTTACGTATTAGGTATGCAGGCGAAGATAAAACAATTTTAAAATTCGCTTTCAGTTTATAAATTAAATCTTTAGATAGTAATCAATAGATTACTCTATTGGTAATATTTACAATTTTGTAGGTGTCTGCCACTTTGATGATATCTATTATTTATTTAAAACATCACATACCCCTAAAATTTACCCCAACAGCATTGAGTCAGATTCCATATGTAGATTTACAAAGCTATGGACTACATTTGCTAAAACCGGCAATCCAAATCCAGTTAAGAAAGATCTTCTCGTTGATGTTACGTGGAAAGCGGTAGAAAAGAACAATTTTCACTATTTGGATATAGGAGAAAATTTAACTGTTGGTGTTAATCCTGAATATTCCAGAATGAAGTTTTGGGAAGGAATCAGCAAACTTGCAGGGTCTAATTACTAAAAACCTTATCATTAACCGTTTTAAATACTATAAAACATAACTAATAAATTTTTATTACAATAATTAAACAAAATGCTGAAATATTTACGTAGAAAATTATTATTTTATATTAAACCTTAAAAAAACACTAACTTACCATTTTATACCGAATTAGGATAATAATATTGGAAAAAAAAGAATTTTTAAACTAAAAGGGCAAATTTTATTTATGACAAACTAGGAAATACATAATGTTTATAATGATAAAAATTTATTATAAATCTTTGATGGCTTTGTTTAGTTTTTGCTAAAATTTTATAAACAAATTTTGATAAATAAATACTACAAACTAAAAAATTATTTCTTAAATTTTATTTGTAATAATAATATCATCTAATTTAACAATTTAAGAAATTGAACGAGGCATTAGCTGAGTAGATGGCGCAGCTACACCGGTTGACTGATAGCTCATCCGAACATAAGGAAATAACATGGAAAATTGATTTTCTATTAATTCCTACTTCCTGCTATAAAAAGAAAATATTTTTAAAAACTCAATAATAAAATGAAAAATAATACTTTTAAAACTATTTAAGTTGCCATTGTTTCGCACTGTTTGGCAATGCAATGCAAACGAGGGTATTAAATAATTTTAAAAGTGCCAGGAGTACTATTATATTACTCAGAAATTAATATTGGTTCTACGAAAAATTAGAATAAGAGTCTTTTGTAAGATATTTTGCAGCCTTTAATTTTTTACTACTTATTTTAATGGAAAACCTACAAGATAATTAAGTTATGAGCAAAAAACCTTTTCGGATACCTTGTGACGCCTTTGTAAAGAAATACACATAGATCGAAAGAGGTGAAGCACTAAAAGCAAAGAATCCCCGGTGTCCCTCAGCGATTTAAATAATTTTTGGATATGTAGTAGAGCATTAAAAAATAAGAGACCCCTATTTCTTTTTAGCTGCTAACACGCGGGTTTAAGGGGTGTAATCGCCCTTTAAAAATAAGGTAAAAAATGAATTTTTTTAATTTTTATATAGGAGGTTTTAGATTTGAATGAAACCAACGGTAAAATACTTAATATTATAACTAATAACAAATTTAATTTTTTCGAAGCAAACTCTTAATATTTTCGGGACATGGGACATGGTACATGGAGTGTACTGTCTTTGGTTCAAGCAATTTCCCTTATCAAAGAATCAAGCTCCTCCTGCTGGTTTGAAGGATTTACAAAAATTAACTCACCGGAAGGCGTGTAAAATTGCCTGATAGCGTTGTTCTGGGATCCTCGGTCGTGAGTACGAGTTGAACATAAGTCCCTTTGTCCAAGGAATCCGCGCAAATCTCCTCATAAAACCAACAATACAGGGTCAACCGGTATACGGTACACGTCGTTTCGGCGACCGCAGTTCGGCGAAAGCGCTTTGGCAACATATATTTGGCGACGGTCACATCGGCGACCCGAAATTCGGCTATGCTAGTTTCGGCGATTCCAATTCGGTACCGGCATTTCGGCAATTTCCATTTGGCGACAGATAATTCGACTACGTCGATTCGGCGACGGGAAATTTATGTAAATGTTAAAATTTATTAAAAATGTTATAATTGTTTGGACATCCCTGTTGATATCTTAATGAGAGCTTTTAAGACTCATCACGGCCAAAAACTATTTTGTAGACGACTTGTTTGAGGTGGTCGAGTGTTTCTTTTGTTGAAGAATTTTAAATCTGAAGACACCACGTGGCAGTGAGATTGGCCAGGAGGAGGGTAGTTTGAAATATGGTGGCTCTTTAACCTCCATTTTTCTCCATTTAGGTTTAGTATTCCATCTATAGGTTTTTCAATCTTATTTTATTTTATTAATTTTTGTTATTTTTGTAAATTTTTGTAACCTTTAGTAATTTTGTAATTTTTAGTCATTCTGTTATCATTGTTTTTTCAAATTTTTGTTTTTACATTTATTATATTTTTAACCTTGAAAATGGGTCAATAAAGAACCCAAAACGTCGGCAAATTTATTTGTTTTTATGACCGCTTCCTCAACAATAATCACTAACTTAATATGGAAGGTCAACTATATTCACACAATTTTAATTAAAAAAAATTATTTTTTATTTTTAAATTAAATATTCTTATTCTTTACTCTTCCACCGCCCAAACTCAACTGACTAAAAAACTCAACTCAAAAAGCCACCCATGACTCCTCGAAAACCGTTACTAAAAGTGGAGGACTAATTAAAATTTTCGAAAGGACGATATTATTTAATTGAAAAGGCTGAATTGTATTAAAATAGGAGAAACCAAGAATCCTCCCAACCTCTCTTAAGTGGATCCCTTCATTTTTTCTAACAATTCTTCAACAGCACTTCAGATCAACTTGAATGGAATAAAATATTTATGTTACAGGGTGCCTAGTATTATTAATTATTTCTTTATGGACGTGATGGATCAATAATTATTAGTTTTAAAAATTAGATTAAAATTGTACTCTTCATGTTTTTTTCAAAACAAAATCTTTTACCCAATCGTCAATATCAGAATGTATCTATGTCATGTTCAATTGACAGAATATCTAAATTTGATAGTCTCAACGTAGGCATAGTCGATCTCAGATAATTTTTTATTAAATTTAGTTTAGGCAGATGTTAAAAAAAATTCAACATTATGACAATGTTTGTTAAGCCATCTTCAAGTTTGGACTCAATTATGTATTTTAATAAACCCAGAGAGCCGGGCTTAATAAGCTCTTTTTTACAGTCTGGGCCTGTTGCAGCTACGAACGGTCGTAAATGTTCGCGCTCATGTTGGAACTCTTCTGTATTTATGTCCCGAGGAGCTTGATCTAGGTTAAGTTCTTCCAAGCTCAGCATTACTGCAGGCATTAAAGGGGCATATTTTAGAGCTAGATTTTGCAAGTGTTGGAATCGATCACGAATTTCGGCAGTTACTCTGTCTACTGAACCATTGTTCGCCTCAATTCGTTCTCTGTCACTTATATTTGCTTTAAAATCAACTTCAAAAAATTGTCGCAGCAATTCGATTGCTATTGGCTGAATGTTTCGTTGTTTTTTCATTCAATAGGTCTAATAACATCTGAGTGAAATAGTCGCAAGCAATACCACAAGAGCTTTGATTTATCCGGATAATTTTTAATTTCAACGAATACGTGATTAGCAATTTAGCGAGAGAAAACTGGGTCGACTAAAATCACGAGAGCGATCGAGCGTCAGCGAGCACTCAAAACAAGTTTTTCGTGCATTGCTATTATGCAACGATGCCTTCGTATTTACAATACAACTTATCGATCTAAAAATGAGGTCTTGTTATATTACTATTGATAATTATCTTTTCCAAATAAATCCGGAACCGTTAACTTCTCACCACACCTGGGATAGGTGTTCCCTAGTATTACAAAAATTTCAGTGGTGAGACCCCTAAAGTTATAAGTAGCTCTATAGTAATTGGAAAAGCAAAAGAGCGTAGATCTGAAATAAAGAGTGAATTTGCTTTTGCACCAAATAAAACAACAGTGTGAATAGATATGTATTGAATCTAATATGAAAATTATTATTAAGTAATACAACAACAACTTCCAATGCACAAATTATGAATACGGCAACCAACACATACAAATAAATCACGCCGCGCACAATTCCAATCGACAACAAGAAGTGTTAAGCAAAAGATTACTCACCAAGCGCCTGATCAGTTTGCAAACTATCGGTAACGACAATGGTAGTTTACTACCCCTCGCAATCATTGAATCGGGTGGTAAAATTCTCGATCGTGTTTGATGGAATATTGACTCAATTGAATTGCACAACAGGTTAAACAAATATCTCCAATTAGGCACTTGTAGTAACTGGTCTTGGGTCGCGTTGATAATTCGCACAATAATCCTCTCCGAATTCGAAATTCTCAACTTGGTTTACTTAACAATAATCGCTGCGTAGTTGCATTCCCACTTGTTCTTGCAAATTTACATCCGCGTTACTCCAACTTTAACCCAAAGCCTCCTAATACCCTTGGCGCGTCGAACCTTTCATTAGCGGCACGAAGCAGAGGGCTAATACGACGCTCGAACAATTATTATACAAAAAATTGTTACACAATGAACATCGAGTTATTTCTCAAGTACACTCTATTGTAAAAGTTACAAATCATTGTGTGTCAATTGTCATTGTGCTGGTTTTTCATCTTGTTCGTTTTGGTGTTATTCATATTTGAGCTTTATTGTCTACAGAAAAGTGTTCTTTTTAGAACAAATTTTCAGAGTTATATTATAAATCAATTTAATTAAACATTATTTGGTAAGTACTTTTTAAGGTTGGAATGCACTTTTATTTTCTTTTGAGTGTACATATTTAAATACACCAGCGCCAGCCACGCCCCTTCAGAGCTTTTCTTAGTATGGTCGAACTGTAGGTGTATATTTTGTGTATAGTGGCATTATTAGTTTCAATTTTCACTGAGGTTTAGTAACCAATCTCTTAAAACGAAAAAATTGCATTTCATAAAATGTTTAATTCGTTATACGCAATCGACAATTTGCATGAAATTTAAATTCACTTCAAAATCGCATTTATCGATAGTTCAATGAAATCAGAATATTCGAGTAGTTTTTCAAATTCTGTATTGTTAGCTCGCAAATAATTTATAAAATATTAGAATTTATTTGAAAAATTCACATGATCCAAAACAGGTGGTGACGTCACAAACACAAAACGCATCTTATATGTATGCCAATATACCCGCGTTATTTCCGCGTAAAGTATAAAAATATTTTAGGTTAAATTATTAGATTATTTACATTTTTTATAATACAAATTGAATTTGAAAATTTTAATTATTATTGTGTGCATCATGCCAAACTTATGTGAAATTAGTAATTCTAGTTATGCGACAAAATCTTACATTTTGCATTCAACGCCAGTAGTTGTGTATCTATAATACCGATCTTTTATCTATGAACTAATTCTGGTTACTAAAATGACGTCATAATTCGAAGATTTTACATTAATACGTTTTCGCGCCACAGAAATACATTTAAATTTAAATATTTTTTCTGGCTTTACTTATTTTGTGCACCGAATTTTAAAAAATTAAGACACATTGCATAATATGTTGATATGTAGAATAGTTAGGTATTCCAGAAAATATGGAAATTGAATTGTGAGTGAGGAGTGATAGTTAAAATATAATTATTTAAATAAATATTACGTTAGTTTGTAATAATCGACGTTGAATAAATAAAAGTTTATGCTATTTTAGTTTCTATCATTGAAATATTTTATTATTTATAATTTTTTATATAGCCAATTGATATGCGTACTCATAAACATCAACACGCGTACACTTATGCATATCTATGTATAGACATCATTAGTTTTAAATTTTACTGACGTTTGGTTACCAACATTTTACAACAAAAAATTGCGTTTCAAAATATTGTCCATTTTTTGGTATCATCATTTTTCGATTACTTAATTAAAAAATTAATCAAGTCGAAAGTGAAAATAATTTGAAAATTTAAAATTACATGTATAGGTACATATTAGGGTAAAGTTGGGTATATTGTACCGGGTTTACAAAAACCCTTGTAAAAAGTAAAAAAAAAAATTTTCAAAATAAGTAGGTACGTGGTTAGTTAATGAAGCATATGCTTCTTGTCGGCGATCTGACAATACCTGCTAACTGAAATTTTTTTAACGACGGATTTGTATGTAATTTCCATCATTACTTCATTGCGCACATATTTAGAGTATCTGCTAAGTACAAAACAATTTAATGAAATTGTAATTTTTCTACTTAGCAAGTACTTAGCAAGTAGAAAGAAAGTAGAAAGAAGCTTCTGCTTCCGTTATAGGCAATTAAAGCTATCAAACTTATAGCTAAAGTATTATAAATACGATTTAAAAATTTACCATCATTGGTACGAATTACCCAACTAGTCTGATAAATTGTACCACTGGGTGGGTAAATCGTATTGTACGTAAATCGTAATCGTTATTGTTTTCATGAGACTCGTCATTAGTGACCGTAAAAACCTCAGACGCGCCAAATTGTTGTTCTTGAAAAACATAGCGATTAGCAGGCCAGATTCTATTTCCACAAATTCCTGCAATATAAGTATTTTCTACAGTAGCTGCTCTTCCAAAAGCTTCTGCAATTAACTGGGAAATTTAAAACTGTGAAACACATAATCTGGGGTTAGTACGTAGCCATTTTTCCACTGATTGGTCGTAATAAATCTGTAAAGGCTTTAAAAATTTCCACATCCAAAGGCTGAAGTCTATGTGTAGTGTGTCCAGGTAACTGAATCAAAATGATGCCATTATATTTAGCTAACTTTAGGGCTTCTAAATTGCGTGGATGTGTTGAATGACCATCCAGCAGGATGGAAGAATTTTTTCCTCTTTATTTAACTTTCCAAAAGTAATAAAAAGCTTTAACCATTTTATAAAGAGATCTGAGTTAATATAGCCCGTGTCAGAAATTTCGAATCACTATCTGGTGGAGCACCTACACAGTAAAAAATCTGTTGTCAATTTAACAACAGTTGTTGGATTATACGGGACACAACATCTATTAGTAATAATACTTAATGAAATTTGATCTTAAGTGCAGGTGTTTCATTATATTAACTACGTGATTTTTATAAATCAACATAACTTGAGATATTGTTACTAGAATATACAATCATTTTAACTACTAGATGTGGTGGCCCGTATAATCCAACAATTGTTGTTAAATTGAGAACAGATTTTTTACTGTGTACTTTCAATTCGTCACATTATCTTTTTCTTTTAGTAGGCTAAATCGTACTGGTACGATTTACCCAACTAGTGCTGGTACAATTTACCCAACAGCACAATATTTAAAATTTTTGGCTTTGCCGAACACAGATTTAAGGTTATTATAAAATGTCAGTGTCTTAGAGGTTACACATAGTTGTACAATTCTGTAATTATTAACGGTTAAGTAATATACATATAAGTAATATATAGCACGTTAATTCGCTTAGAGGCGAAGTTGAAAAACTACAGTGAATTGGCTTCAAATTTAATTTCATCCCGGAAAACTTTATCTTCGCTGTATAGCGCCTGATTTTTACACACACGTTTGTTAGTGTCATTATATTCAATAATTAACTGTTAGATTACTCTTAGATGTCGTCAATTTAGAAATAATGCAGTGGTACGATTTAGCCGACGGTACAATTTTCCCTACTTTACCCTATAATATTATTCTGTAATGTTACGTTGTTTTTTGCTTTTCTTGTTTTATGTAACTTTATTTTAAAAATTAATGAATTATTTTGAATAAATAAGTTAATTTCCTTTCCGACCTTGTTTGATGATTTATAAACAGTAGGGATATGTATATAAATAATTGATGTCGTTATTATCTGTGATTTTGATGATATAATTTGCCTTTGAAGATTAATTAATGGCAACTGTTCCACCCACAGATTTTTAAATCAATCAGAAATAGGTATGTATGCGCAATATGTATAATATAAATAAGAATGCGTTGTTTACATTTAAATTAATAAATTTAATATCATAACTTACATTTTTATTACTATATGCATTAGTTAACCTCGCTATTTTCAATAATACAAAAAATTACTATTGTATCAGATTGTACCAGATGTGTGCCACGTTGTGCGGTATTTTTTACCTTCAATAAAAAAAAAAATTTTTTTTTGGAGAAAAAGAAACCGCTAGAAATTTTATTAAAAACGTTTGGTTATGTTATACCTTTGCAACTTCGTGTACACTCGTCTATTATTTCAAATGGAAAATTTTCATTTTATCAATATTAATAATTATATCATATAATATTATAGTGAAAATTTATATAATCAGATATTTTAATTATAAAACTAATACTTATAATAATTATTTTAATATATTACATAAATATATTATGTTACATTTTTGGATCATTTATATGGATAAACATAAAAAATATTTTATGTGTAGTAAAACATAAATAATATTTTATTTATTTTTTAATATACCTAATATAAATTTTTAAAATATTATAATATTTTATGTTTTAATATATTTGATAGTGCTTGCCGACAACTACTGTTACAATGGAACAGCAACCTATGGTTACAGTTAAACAAGGAAAGTTAGTTGGAAAAATTGCTGACGATGTTAATGATAGGAAGTATTTTAGTTTTCAAGGAATTCCGTACGCTAAACCTCCAATTGGAAAACTACGGTTTAAGGTAAAACAATCTTTTTTGTTTCTTCCTATTAAGCGATTTAAAACCGGGAATTTAATACAATACAGTATTAAAATTTTAATACCTAACGGTATATATTTTGTCCATTTACAGGCACCTTATCCTGCCGAGCCATGGAATGGAGTATTTGACGCCACACGTGAAGGCAATGAATGTTATGCACGAAGCTTGCTATCACAAACTGTATGTGGCAGTGAAGATTGCCTATTTTTAAATGTGTATACTCCTAAAGTAAAATTTAAGTCATTTAAGCCATAAAGATGATTTATTAACTTTTTGTTGTATTTAAGTTACAAAGTAAAAGCATAGCTTTAATGCCGGTGATGGTTTGGATTCATGGCGGAGGTTTTATTAATGGTTCTGCAAATTCTGATATTTATGGTCCAGATTATTTAATAACTCATGACGTTGTAATTGTTACTCTTAATTATAGGCTTGGATTAATTGGTAAGTAGAAAATGAAGATATCACATAATTTAAAAGGTTTTGCGAAAGACGACTCATGTAAATTTACATTGTGGTAAATTGGAAACTTAAATTACATTCAGTTTCATGAAACATTTTTTTAAATAATATTTTGCATTAATTAAGCTGAGAATTTTATGTTTGATTGTTGAATAACTTTCATATTTACGCCAGTATATGGTATTTTGGGTCTGTTATCTTTTTATTCATATTAACTATATGTTAAAACCGGCTTGATGTTTAACTTTTTGGATCTAAAACGACTCCTACGCATACTTACTGGTTAAGTTAAGTTAAGAAAAGGATTGAAGAAAAGGATCTACAAGAGGAATAAGAGAAACTTCCTATAATAGGAAATTCTATTCTGAAACAGAAATTATTAATGTGATACAAAGAAATAAGTTTTCTAATTATTTACATATTACTTAAGGTGGTTCGGTAGAGTTTGCTTTCACCCGCAACCAAAGGTTTTTTTAGGTAAAATCAAAAGCAAATAGTTTTTTTTATGTGTTGGTGAATTTTCAAGTCTTTTTACGGTGTAGTTTTTAAGAAATCATCTTTTAAAATTTTTAAAAAAATACATTGCGAACATAGGAAAACACACAAAATAGCACAGATTAGGATGTTAATTTTGAATTCACTCAAAACTTTATCCCGAAACTCACGAAAAAAAACTTACGACTCTAATCTAGGATGTATGAAGCATCTTCTAGGAAACATTGAATTGGATTTACGGTGTAATTATTGAGAAATCGCTAATAAAATAATGCCCGCGTTTTTTGAATTTGAAAACGAAACATATATTTTTGGTGCGAGCTGTCATAATTTATGTCAAACAAATTATCATTTAGACTACGGATTATTTTAGTAGATGGCGTAACTATACATATTCGAATTTTAGTTATAAATAGCCTTTATTGGATTTCTTGCATTTATGTTCAACATTATTTTAACGTTTCCTTAATGAAACGACCCGAAAGAGCTCGTAATTGACTCATTGTGCAACAAAATTTTTCAGGCTGCGTTTATATTTTCAGCGATCAGTTATACTAAAGTCAATGTCGAGATAAGTTAGGTTAGGTAGATCAGCTAGTAAGTGAATCAATTAAAGTTCTAATTATAAATTCTAATTGTCATTTAGATTATTTATAAGAGTATACACAATTTGATAAATTATATTTTTAATTAAAATGATTTTTAATATCGATTTTGCAATGTAATTGTCTATTTAAAAATATGAATAATAGACTACATTTGGAGTCGGCCAAACTCTACCGAACCACCTTAATTTATGTTTTCAAGGGTTTCTAAGTTTTAAAAATCCATTGTTGGAGATTCCGGGAAACGCTGGGCTTAAAGACCAAGTATTAGCGTTAAAGTGGGTACAAGAAAATATAGTCAATTTTTGTGGCGATCCAAGTAATGTTACAATATTTGGTGAAAGTGCTGGAGCTGCATCTGCGCATCTGTTAATGTTATCACCAATGGCTAAAGGTTTCAATCTTTAATTTTCCTAGAAAAGAAAAACGCTACAGTGTCGTGATCAATTTTAGGTTTGTTTCATCGGGTTATTCTTCAAAGTGGAAGTGCTCTTTCATTTTGGAGTCTAGCTGAAGGATTAGCAAGCGCAATATCTGATATTTTGAATATCGACAAAAATAATGAAAAGGAAATTTTGCAAGTTTTAGAAAATATGAATTCCAGTGAATTGTTTGATTTGCAAGAAAAGCTAACTGAGGTAAGAACAATATTTATTGTTTACTTCCATTAGATCTTGAAATTAGATATAAATCAAATAAAATAAAAAATCAACTTACTGTTGTATGTATATTCATTGATCAACTTATTTACATTAAATATTTAAAAATAATTAATACTTTCCTGTAGTTGCTATCATATTATCGTTGCTAGATGTCAATAATTTTCTTATGAAAAAATAACATTTTAGATATTCGTACCTTCTACTAAACGGCTGTTTGCACCAGTAGTTGAAACGTTTTCATCTGAATCTTCATTTTTATTAGAAGATCCAATCGATATAATAACTTCGGGAAAGTATTCTCAAGTTCCTTTAATGATTGGATACTGTAGCCGTGAAGGAAAAGTAATAGAACTAATCAAACGAATGGGACTAGATTATACGAAAATGAAAACTGATGACGAAACATTTATACCATATATGTTGAAAATACCTAAAAATACTGCATTATCGAAAGAAATCTCACAAAAAATTCTAACTTTTTACAACCGAAATAATTGCGAATCAAAAAAATCTATAGAAGAATCATTTGTAGTAAGTAGAAAGGAAGATGCCAGTATTTACCATAATTTTTACAAAAATAATATTTTTAAATTTTTTGTAGTTGTATGGTGATTTATTTGTTAATACCAGTATACATTCAACCGTCAAAAACCACCTCAATACTTCTTTACAACCAATATATTTGTATAGGATATCTGTTCAATCAGATTTAAATTTAATGAAAGCGGAATCTTACGCCAACGAAGCAGGTTAGTAAAGTGAATATGTGTATTATTCGGTGATAAAAACATATCAAAGGCAGAAAAAAGTGATATTTAAAACATAGTAACCTTGACGTGTCCCAGAATTTTCTGAAAAAAATTTTTTTAAATGATTAATTGAATTTGTTTCGAACTTTAATAGCTTAATTTAATAATAAAATAATAATTTTTTAATTAAATTAATTTTATATTAATTAATGTCAAACTTCAAATTGTATAATTTCGTATAACTTAATTAGTATTTCATTTTTATGTAAGTTGATTTTAATGTTGATATTTTTAAAATTAAAATTTGAAATTTTATGATTATCGAGGTTTTACTAAATATATTGTAGAATGTAGAATATATATGTAGATAACAACTACATCATTTTAATAGTATATTACTTAACGAGGAGTTTAATATACTATTTTATCTTGGCCTGCAGACATAATACGGAAATTAACAACTTAATGAACAATAATAAAAAACTCGATGTCCAAAGTAACAGTTAAAAATATAATTGTTCGTAAACAAGTTTTGCGAGTAACAAGGTAATTCAATACACTTATGGGCTCTCCCATACATGCAAATTCGCATTATTCAGTAGCGCCTGACTCACCGATTAAATAGTAGTATAATTAATTGTGAATTAAAACGAGCGTAAATTGGAAAACGAATAAAAATTGGCATTAATTGATTGCCTTCAAGCAGAACCAGTTTTGTGGAAAACAGGCATAAAAGACTATAAAAGTAAATCGAAAAATTGTTTATTAGCACAATAATGTAAATACCCGTCGATGAATTAAGAACAAACAAAGATTCCCTAATTGAAAGTTTTAAAGAGGTTATAAGAATAGAGTGAAAATTCAGTGAATTTGGGAGCAGGAACCGACGAGGTCTATAAGCCCATTTGGTTTGCGCTATGGACTCCTTTCTTGGTGACAGTACAAAATGTAAAAACACAATTAATATTAAGATAATGAAAACTTGAAGTTTGACGTATTTATGTCGATTTTATACCAAAAAAATTACCTTTTTTTTGACATAATTTTGAAGATTTGTGGTCAAATAGATATTTAATTTAAACTATAGGTACTCAATGACACCAGGCCCTACGAACATTCAAGATGCGATTTTGACAAATATTAATTTATAAGAAATAAATAAATAATGTAACTTTATTTGCTTGGTACGTGTCCCTAATTCGAGCGCTGACCTCGTTCGGTCTTGTAGCGCAGACCGGGTTTAAACTTTCCTGCACTCACAATATGCGCGCGAGTATACAAACTAAAATATGCGTCAACAGTCGAAATAAAAAAAAAATAAGAAGGCAATATTATCTTTCAAGAAGAACATTATCGAAGTAATGAAGTGGAAATGGTCGCCGACACCACAGTAAATGCAACAGAAAATTCTGATACGTGTAGTACATTTCTTGAGCAGAAACAAATAGACTTGAATTCACAAATCACACTTTTGATGATACTAATCACTTTAAGAGGCCAAAATTTCCAAATTTAAACTTTTCGACATATCACAAAATTAAAGAACTGTTAAGCGTTTTAGAAAAAATTATAGAAATTTATTTAAAAAATCTGTAATACTGTAGTACTTATGAGAACCTTGCAAGTGTGGATCAAGACCAATTCGATGTAATACGATCGAAAATCATTTCTCGACTTGTTATGGCCTTGTTCTCGCCTTATTGTTATTCTCGACGAGATTCTCACTAGAGTCTGGAGCGCCCATTACATATGAAGAGCGCAGGCTAAGAAGAGGGGTAGTCATTTTTTTGAAATTTTTAAATTTTTGCGGCAATTGATAGCTAATGCAATATTCTTTCGTATAGAAATGCAATATAGGCTAAGATTGAAGTTAGGTAAAAGATATTGCAGATTAAAGTTTGTCTATACCGGCAAAACATATGAGGTTTCAAACTTTAAAAACGCGTTCCTGAAAAATTATAAATTTTGACTATCCCCCTTCTTAGCCTGCGCTCTTCATATGTTTACTTAAGCAGTATAAGCAGAAGGCGGATATAGCCGACGGTAATTAAGAGGCGACGTAATATTATGTTAATAAAAATTCATTCGGGAATATATAACACTAGCTGGATACCCGGCTTCGCCCGGGGTCTCATTAAAAATATAATATTTTGCTTTAGTCTGAGTACTCCAATGTTTTCCAGTCTTGCTTTCCGTTGCTGATTTATTTGTGAAGCTCAAAATACCTTCTTTGGGGGGAAGGGGGGGGGGGATTACGGGAATCTCGTTAATCCGTTTATGCGCGTCAGCTAATTTTGTGAGATCTCACTTTCCTTGCAACTTTTTAAACATTTTCTTGCACTAAAAGATTTTCCAAGTCCAATTGAGTATGTGTTCCAAATTTGGTTAAAATCGGTCGAAGGGTCTAGGAGTGTATAGCGAACAAACATACAAACAAGCTCTTTTATATATATTAGAGATAGAGATTGGTAGACGTATCATTTAATGCTTACTTTGCGTTGGTATATTAAATCTCAAAGAGGGAAACGTAAGATTATAAAAACTAGTATTATTGTCTACTTATCAAGTATGCGCGTTACATGTTAATTTACGTATTATATATGCAGGCGACGATAAAACAATTTTAAAATTTGCCTTCAGTTTATAAATTAAATCTTTAGATAATACGCATTACTATTGGTAATATTTACAATTCTGTAGGTGCCTGCCACTTTGACGACATCTTTTATTTATTTAAAACATCGATTACCCCCGAAATTTACCCCAACAGTATTGAATCAGATTCCATATGTAGATTTACAAAGCTATGGACTACATTTGCTAAAACCGGCAATCCAAATCCAGTTAAGAAAGATCGTCAAGTTAGTGTTACATGGAAAGCGGTAGAAAAGAACAATTTTCACTTCTTGGATATAGGAGAAAATTTAACTGTTGGTGTTAATCCAGAATATTCCAGAATGAAATTTTGGGATGGAATCAGCGAACTTGCAGGATCTAATTACTAAAAACCCTATCATTAACCATTTTAAGTACTATAAAACATTACCTTACCATTACTTACCATTTTATACGGAATTGGGTTAAAACTATTGGAAAAATAAAAATTTACTAAATCAGCAAAGCTATTATGCTTACCTATTGCCGGGTAAGCATGGGGAAATGGCCCTTACACCGATTTGGCTAATTTTTTTTTAGATATTCCTTTTAAAGCACTATTAAATTTTCCAAAATATTAGATCCTAAATGTTCATAGTTTCTTAGAAAAAAATTATTTTCGAAATTTAGAAAAGAATTTTTTTCTCAGAAAGTATTATTGCAAATTGAATGATTTTGGAATATGTTATAGAGGTACTTAAGACCTATAAGTGGTAATTTTTTTGTGGTATTAGCTCCACATTAAATAGGAAAAAAACGGGAAAAAAGTTTTCAAAAATTAAAAAAATTAAATTTTGGCCGTATAACAATCACCAAATTTTGTCAAATATTTCTTTTATATGCCCTTACAACATATATTAATTTCAAAATTTTACGAAAGGTATAACATATTGATATTTATAAAAGTTCTTACGTAGATGCACCGGACAGCATCAATTGTCGTAATAATAATTTAATAAAGAAATAGAAAATACCATTTAATTATAATTATATAACTAATCATTTAAGTAACTAATGGTTATCACTATCGCCTTTAATGATTTTCACTGATATGTTTGTATTTTTAATTTAGTCAATTAGGATTTCATCAGGTTTTATTATTTTTGCACAATATCTTGCATAGCATAAATAATATCAACAATCACCAAATTATGTATGTCCTACAAGTATATAGGACATACTGTAAAAAGCAATGATATGATTTTCTCGAGATATGCGTGAATTAAGTGATTTTAAAAATACTGCCGTTTTTGTAGAAAGGATATTATTACAGCAGTATTTGTATTAATAAATAAAATACAATTTCACAAACGTGCTATTGTGAACTTTTATAAATATCAATGTGTTATTATACTGTTCTTAAAATTTTAAAATAAATTAATATATGGTATATGAGCATATGTAAGGAATATTTGACAAAAATTTGGTGATTGTTGATATTATTTATGCTATGCAAGATATTGTGCAAAAATAATAGAACCTGCTGAAATCCTAACAGACTAATTTAAAAATACAAACATATCAGTGAATATCATTAAAGGCGATAGTGATAACCATTAGTTACTTAAATGATTAGTTATATACTTGCAATTAAATGGTATTTTCTATTTCTTTATTATGATTATTACGACAATCGATGCTGGCCGGTGCATCTAGGTAAGAACTTTTATAAACATCAATATGTTATACCCTTCGTAAAATTTTGAAATTAATATGTTATAAGGGCATATAAAAGGAATATTTGACAAAAATTTGGTGATTGTTGTACGGCCAAAATTTAATTTTTTTAATTTTTGAAAACTTTTTTCCCGTTTTTTTCCTATTTGATGTGGAGCTAATACCACAAAAAAAATACCACTTATAGGTCTTAAGTACCTCTATAACATATTCCAAAATCATTCAATTTGCAATAATATTTTCTGAGAAAAAAATTCTTTTCTAAATTTCGAAAATGATTTTTTTCTAAGAAACAATCAACATTTAGGATCTAATATTTTAGAAAATGTAATGGTGCTCTGAAAGGAATATCTAAAAAAAAAATGAGCCAAATCGGTGTAAAGGCTTTCCCCATGCTTACCCGGCTATAGCCTTTTATTTTTGGAAAACAAGGAGATACAAAATATTTATAGTGATAAAGATTTATTATAAATCTTTGATGGTTTTGTTTAGTTTTTGGTAATATTTTATTTTACGATACGTACTATAAATATCACAAAGTAAAAAATTGTTTCTTAAATTTTATTTGTAGTAAAAGTAATATCAATTAATTTAACAATTTAATAAATTTGATGAAGCATTATCTGAGTAGATGGCGCAGCTACACCGGATGACCGACCGCTCATCCGAACATAAGGAAATAATAACATGGGAAATTGATAAAGAGAATAAGAATTTAAAAGGTATGAATTTAACCCTTTCATTCACGATTTTTTGTTATTGAAGTTAAAATTTTGAAACTAAGAACAGAGCTTAAATGATTTATTTAAAGATTTTTAAAATACATTTCAAGATTTTACGGCCCAAACTTTTCAAAAAAAAAATTATGTTCGTCAGAATGAATATGATGACTCAATAGGTAAATTTAAAAAATAAAAGTTAAACCAAGAAAAGATTTATTTTGTATGAAAAACTTGAAAACAATTTCGATCATGTGTAATACACAAATGCACAAAGCAGGTGCTATTTTTACATCTTGTGCCGTCTTTACTTTCATCGAATAAAGGCACATGATCTTTTTCATCAAATCGAATTTTATTTATGGCTTTTGTTTCCGTTTTTGGTTTTTTAGGGAAACATTCCTATATAGACATGTAATTTAATACATGTTCCCTTAGACGATAGCAATGATCAAACCGATTAAAATGTATTTAGTTAATATTGGTAGTTATCAGAAGTTCATGTTCGTTTTAACGACCATGGTGACTGAAAGGGTTAAAGAGATTTTTTTCACTTCTAAAGATATCAATCACTTGATATTTTGTTCTTTAATTATTGTTAAAAACTCAATAATAAAATGAAAAATAATGCTTTTAGAACTATTTAGTTGCCTGCTTTGCACTGTTTGGCAATGTTATGCAAACGAGGGCACTAAGTAATTTTAAAAGTGCCAGCAGTGTATTACTCAGAAATTAATATTGGTTCAACAAAAAATTAGAATAAGAGTCTTTTGTAAGATATTTTAGGGCCTTTAATTTTTTACTAATCAACTTAATCGAAAACCTACAAAATTATTTTATATATCTAATGTAAATTATATTTAATTTTAATGTATACGAGTATTATTGTATATAATATGAATATCAGTTTGGTGAAATTATATTTAATAGTTAATATTTGCTAATATTTGAAAATATGATGTTCGACATTTTTTTTTAGAATATTCAATACTGGTTTTTGAAGTTGAAGTATTTCAAAGTTAAATGTCATTAATATTGCAAACGCTTTATTCGGACTTATGGTGGAATTTTGTTGATTTTTACTACCGCCTGGCCCAGCGTTTCTCAACCTTTCTGAATTTGTGATCTAAATTTCAATCATAATTTACATCATAATTTCATACAATATTTTTTATATTTTTGTGTATTTTTTTTTATTACATCAGAATGTTTTTTATTTTTGCTCTTTTTCTATAATTAAATAATTATTTTGATAATATTTAAGCTTGCGCCCCCTTAGGGAGATGGTCCACAGGTTGAATATAGCTGAAATTTTGCGTTCAAAATTTTAGCGTACTACATAAAAGAATCAAATATGTCAACTACACTACAAGTATCAAAATAATTAATTATGCTAAAATCAAATTGAGAATTTGGAACACGACAATATGGTATAAAAAAGTTTTATCGAGTCAAGGTCCAAATTCCCAAAAAATATTTAATTAAATTAATTTTAAGATTAATAATAATTGGTATCCATAAGTTTTTAACAGGTAAAATAATAATATTAAATTAAAATATAAAAGTTAACTAGTTAGGCTCGATTTTAAATTAAAACTGATTTTTGCCATTAAAATTGAATGATGTAATCCAAATAAAATTGATGGCTTGATTGAGTTGTTTTATTTAAATTCTCCTATTAAATTGTAATGCTAGATTAAATTTTATTATGAAATTGGCTCTAAATCCAACAATAAAAATTAATTCAATTAAAAATTATTAAAATACTTGATAGCATAGCATAAAAACTTAACATCGAAATCTTATGAAATACTTAAATTTTATTGCTTAATCGACTAGTTATTTACTAAATGATTAATATAGTTTATAGTTATTAACACGTGAAAATATTCTAAAAATTAAAAAAGATTTTTTTCAATTATTGATTTTTCTAATAATATGTAAAAAAAACTTGAATTTATACGTTATTTGCTAAATTTTAGATATTTATAATATTTTTATGTTAAATTTTTTTATAATATTGTGGTCATAAATACATTGTAAACCTGTGGAATTAATATTAAATTAAAATTTAAAAATTAACAATAAGCTAAAGACCGATTGCAGCAACGTCATTTAAGAGCAGAAGCGAGATTTCATGTAAATAAGAATCTTAAAATGACATTTAATGCAAAACTTATTGAACTTAAAATTTTTTGAAAAATCTTGATCTTGAAAAATCACCACGCAATTTATAAATCCGTTAAAACTTTAATAATGTTGGTGCAATCGGCCCTAAGTAAACTTTTGCTTTTATAATATTTATTATAATAGGATTATATATTATATCAACCCATAATTTCGACTGAAGTTACCATTTCTTCTATTTATGTTATTATGTTATTATATTATTATTATATTATATTATATATTATTATATTATTATACATATTATATATGTATCTATATATTTCTATGTTTTCCTGGGTTCTTTTATCCTAATGAGGATTAGGTAACCACTACATTTAGAGAGGTTCTTATATCAAATTACTTCTGAGATTTGTCAATACTTACCGAGACAAAACCGTCTTCTTATCCTTTAATTATCCTCACACTTGATCCTTATATAAAATGTTATAAAAAATGATCGAAAATGTTTAGTTTTTACATTTAATTAAATCTTAAATCTTTTGCCTAAATCTAACTAAAGATAAACAATCGTGAGTTTGAAACAGTAATCTCCTGCTGGAATCACATATTATCAAGTTTCAAAGCTCTTTTGATTGAGAAGATAAGAAGTTTTTCTGCTGCAGACTGAAGTAAGGTTATCCAAGACCCAATTATAAAACCAACTTAGTTATTCCACAAGTGGGTAATAGACTAATGGCATTAAAATCACTAGCAACTGTTGCGATGCATCTGAAGGGATAATCACATTTACGTTCGAATTGGATACTATATTTCAAATAAAAAGTTCTGACTTCAGACAAAATACTTATATAGGTACTACCTTTAATTCGGCGCCTAGGCTCTAAACTACTTCAGTACTCTCCGCTATCTTTATTCTAAAAAATTAATTGAGGAATATAAAAACAAAAAATTTCGTGGCAGTCCAAAGTACATAGATATCTACTCCAAATTAAAAGCTAAATTTTATTAGGAAGAGATAAATAATAAAATTACAATGCTTTGTAATTTACAATATAGAATATAAACACACGAAAAACTTTACAAAAAGAAAATTAAAATTATTGTGCAATCAATAATTTAATAATAAGATACTATAAAATATAAATGATTACTACTACTATCTATCTTCGAATAATTGATTTGCTTTTAATAATCTGTACACATAATATTTAAATTCAAAATAGACAAATTACGAAATAGAAAAATAAAATAAATTGCATTGTTCTCGTATAAATTTGTGTACCAATCTTTTCCAATTTTATGTGCTGTTGTTTATTATTTTATTTTATTAGCTGGTATTTATATGTATATTTAAGTTTTAATGCAGTGAAAAACATGTAATAATTTATTAAATTATAATGCTAGATACGAGAAGAGAGCAATTTATTTAAGTAATATAATTTTTAATAATTGGAACCTATGAGTTCACTAATTTCGTCCCAAAATTTCATTCTGGTATATTCAGGATTCACGCCAACGGTTAAATTTTCTCCTAAATCTACAAAATAGAGATTATTTTTTTCTACTGGCTTCCAAGTAACATTAATTAATGAATCATGTGTCATCGGATTGGGATTATTATTTTTAGCAAAATTAGTCCATAATTTTGTAAATCTATACACTGCATCCGATTCAAGGCTACCATCGCAAATTTTTGGAGAAGTATCTGCTTTAAATAAATAGCCAACATCATCAAAATGACCAACGCCTGAAAATAGAAATTACATTTTAAAAAAATATACAATTTATTATGATTTAATAATAATATTATCTTCATATAAAATTACCCTGTAAACATTTATCATAATTTTTTTATAATATTGTATTACATAATTGTCGATTAAATGTGGACTATTTTTGTGGTGGTCCCTACAAATGATTATTGCACTTTTAGATAGCACAAGTGGTATTCCTAAGCGTTATGAACCCGCCTGTCAGTGGGGGACTACTAGTGGTATTCTACAGACTTTTATATGAACCAAATAATTTTTAAATTATTCTTTGCTAAATCAAAATCGGCATGGTAGTTTCTTTTTTGAATTAGCTTTGAAAGTGGTTTTACCTGGTTCCTTTATATTGAACAATTTTTTTGTTATATTCAGCTCAGATTCTATAGACACTCTATAAAAGTAGATCGGTTGTGAATGATTCTCCAAATGATTTTTAACAGTTGCATATATCGCTCTAATAAATAAAACATCGCTGAGTATCTGCAACAAGAACGAATAATTTATTTGCGTTGCAATAAAGTATTAAAACTTACTCTGTAAAATTTATTTAAATTGTCATCTGCTTCCTTATTTCCATTGTAAAATATTTGAATTTTTTCTGCTAATTCCTTTGATAAATCACTATTTTTCGGTATTTGTAATGTGAGTGGTATATATGACTCTTGATCATTTTTAAATCCAGAAATATTTTCGCCTATTTGTTCTGAAAATTTAATTACCATGCCTTCGCGACTGCAATATCCAATCATTACGGGTATATGAGAATAATTTCCCGAGTTTATTATTTTCATGGGATCTTCTAATAAAAATGCTGGTTCAGCTGAAGGAACTTCAATGACTGGACCAAATGGTCGCTTTGATGATGGTAGAAGATCCTAGAATTAACGCATTGTTTGAAATCTACTACAATTTATGGTGTGCTAAGTACATATTTAATTTTAAGTTGCAATTGAAGCAACTCATTTGAATTCATGTCTTCTAAAGCTGTTAAGATTTCTTGCTCATCATTTACGTCAATACTTAATAAATCAGCAAGGACATCTGTTAATCCGCCAGTTATGGCCCAAAATGCAAGAGCACTTCCACTTTGAATAATTACTTTGTGAAATAATCCTGTGATATAATAATTTACAATAAATTTAATTAATACAGCTAACAATCTAAGGAAACCTTTAGTCATTGGTGATAACATTAGCAAATGAACCGATGCAGCTCCGGCACTTTCGCCAAAAACTGTAACATTATCGGAATCTCCTCCAAAATTGGATATATTTTCTTGTACCCACTTTAAAGCTAAAACTTGATCTTTAAGACCGGCATTTCCAGGAACTTCTAATGCTGGATTTTTAAAATTAAGAAAACCTGAAAATACATGAAATTATTTATTTTCGGTATATAATAATAATGTCATTCATAAAATTCATTAATTACTTTTTAGAAATTCTCTATAAGAAACTTACCAAATATTCCTAACCGGTAATTAATCGTAACAATTACAACATCATGAGGTAGTAAATAATCTGGACCATAAAAATCAGAATTTCCTGATCCACATACAAAAGCTCCACCATGAATCCAAACCATAACCGGTTTTAATGGGCTGGTCTCACACGGTAACTAAAATTGATCTAAATTAATAGTTCAAATATTCTTTGTAATGTAATCGCAAAATTTATATTTACGGTAGGGGTGTACACGTTCAAATAAAGACAATCTTCGCTGCCAATTATATCTTGCGTTATAATATGCTTACTTAGACATTCATTTCCTTCCTTGGTTGCATCTAGTATTCCAGACCATGGATCAGCAGGAAGAGGTGCCTGATTAATAAATAGTAATTAATGTATTTTAATCTTAAAAATTTAAAGTATACATAGGTAACTAAACTAATACGATATACAAGACAATAAAATTAATGTACCTTAAATCTTAATTTTCCAATTGGGGGCTTGGCATAAGGAATTCCTTGAAAACTGAAATATTCCGCATCATTAAAATCAGTAGAAATTTTGCCGCGCAATTTTCCTTGCTTCAGTGTAACTATGGGTTCTTGTGTCATTGTAGTAAATCTATAAGAGCACTATAAAAACATTCCAATTTAGTAAGTTTTTACTTCTTAAGTTTTATCTATCCAATAGAAAGATATAACATCATTCGACTGAAGACACAAGCACTTTTTTTAAACATCCCCAAAGACCTGTTAATTAATCAGATTAAGATGAACGAGAACAGATCTATAACATTTCTCAATTATATTTATTTTTATTTAATAAAGTATTTTAAAAATCACTAGCACCGATATTATTATTGATAATTTTGAATGTTTTAATTTATTTTATATTGTATAGTTAAATTTATATAACTAAAACAATTACTACTACAGTAGCTGCCATTAAAGTGCACTAAGTTAAAAAAAAAACATTTTGAATTGCAGAAATTTTGAAAATATTAAATGTATCCTTATTTTTAAGTTAATACAAAAATAAACGATATTAACACAGTTGATGCCAAGAAAAGAAAAGTTTTTTGTTTTTGATTGCTATATGTTTTCCCTTCACATTCTGCATGGGTTTTAAAATATTTTTTTGGATTTCAAGTTACAAAATTTGTTTTTCTAGAAATTGCTAATTTTTCCGTTTTATCGCAATTTTAAATATAACGCCTATTATACGCTTGGAAGAAAAATAAAAACTGAAACAATTGATATGTATGAAAAAAGTAGGCTTTAAAGTACTTTTATGCCCTTGGGTGAATAATTCTTTCAAGTTCTTCTTTTAAGTTAGTAAGCCTTCTTAAAGTAATTATTCTTTAAAGTACACTAATAAATTTACCTATTCTTCCGTATTCACTAGTTGTTGATCTTCACTATACCTAATATAGTATTATGTTTTAATAGTGTACTATAATTATGATATTATGTATTTATCTAATAGATGAGTACTTGTACGAAAACTTACATGATGTAAACTAACTTTTACTTTACCCTATCTAGTAACATAATAGCGGTTTAAATAAACCAAAGCAATATTAGCTTCTGTTAATAAGGAAGATGCCAATCTTTTTGTTAACTAATCCCATTGGCAGCTATTGTATATAGTATTTTACAAATAGCAATAATAATAACATGTATTAAACAATAAGTAAAAATTACAAACAAACACCTTAGTAGAAAAGATATATACTACTAGAGACAAAAAAATTATATAAATAATTTTAATAATACTTCTTCAGATTAAAGGAAGGATAATATTTTTTTAATTATTATTTAAAACAATATGTTTCGTGGGACTTATGCACATTTTCAGGTGTTTACAGAATATAGATTAATAACAAAAATCTGGCTATTTTTTTTCAAATACCCATAACTTTTTCAAAAATTGATTAAATCCAACTTTTTTTTTAATTTTTCAGTTTTGAATGTACTGTTCAAATAAAAATATGAAAACTTTTTTCAATGTCATGTTCCATAAAATTTTTCAGTTTTTTGAGAAAAATCATCAAATTTTCAAATTCCTACACTTTTAATTTTTGATTTTTTTTTTCTAAAAAAACCTCGACTTATTCTGCAGTTAATGCCGCTAAACCCAGAGTGGGCAGCTCTTCTTTCTTTTTTTTTCAATTAAAAATTTTTTTTTTGATTATTTAAAACAGTTTTTGACCCATTTTTTTCCATAATTTTTAAATTTTTTAAAATAGTTAGCAAAATAATTTCGGTACAAAAGTGGTAGGGGCGATAGGCTGATATATATTGAAGGTTGGTATAAAATTTGAAGTAACTAGGTCAAACAAAACTTGAGATATCATGTCAACCAGGTCGAAAAATGTAGTTTTGTAATAAACTTGTACCTTAATCGTAGACTTTTAAAAGCTAGACTGAGCTGAAATGAAAAGTAAACACGAAAATATTTACGATTTTCAAGTGTTTTCGGTTGACCTATATTTGTACATTTATATAATTTATAGCTAAAATGGTCACCTGTCATGCATTGGCCCATATGCTCCGGCTTGAAGGGTTTACCGTGCGTCACTAAAATAGCTATAATTACATAAATTACTAGAATTTTAAAATTTTCTCTCGATGATATATTCTTCAATGTCTAAACTTTAGGAATATTATGCAGAAAATAAAAAGTCGATTTTTTCAAAATTCTAGAGTAGAATACTGCCTTAAGTGACAATAAATTACAAATAAGTCAAGGTAAACATAATTAATTTGTTTAAAGCCTGAGCGCAGCGTGCACATCTCTGTGATGCAGAAAATTCAATAATGGACGAGTCCATTTAAAAATAAACAAAAATAAATTAGATTGAAAAGATTATAGCAATATATTATTTTATTTATAAAAGATATAAAATCGACCGTTCATCCAGTTATGATGATTTTCCACACAATGGCAAAGAGTGTCATTTAAATTCAAGCCAAGCTACTAAAGTTTTGTTAAAAGCGCTATATATTTTTTTTATTTTGAACAATACAGTGCAGGAATTGGAATAGCCTCACTCGATAAATGGTATGCAACTCTGCAAACACAAATTCGGCAGAAATATTTTTGGCTCCAGATTCTTTTTTAACCTTGTCCTAACTTGGTACCTGTTAGTTACTGCCTATTTAAAGTGCCTTTTGAGTTTTATTTTAAAATTTGTGAAATTTTTGCAGAAATTGAGTGGAAATTTAAATAGCCTCACTTATAAATAATTTAAATTATTTAAATTAAAAAAAAATGTATACATCAAACTGTATAGGTATGTCCTTACTACTATTAAAAAGCTGTTTTTGTATAATTTTGCAAATTTTAATGTTTGTAGTCAACATGGGTCGAGGTTAGTATTGTCATGGGTCGAGGTAAACGTTTGAATAGTGCAGTAATTGCTGCAATCAACGTATACAAAAACGCCGGTTTGACAAATCATCAAATTGCAAGAAGAACTGGTAGATCACCAAAAGTCATAAATAATTTTATGAAAAATAAAGAAAATTATGGCAAAAACAATAAAAAAGGGGCTAAATCAAAACTAAGTGCACGACAAAAACGTGCAATTTTTACGAAAGTGTTGACTCAGCACATGACGTCGTTTCAAATTTGGCCTGATTTACAGTTACCGGTGACCAGCCGACGAGTTCGTCAAATTTTACACCAGCACCCTACTGCAGATTACCGCAAGAGGGTCGGTAATCCCCGGTTTACCCAGAAGACTAAGGTAGCAAAGCTGGATTTCGGAGAAAATACATGGCGTGGACCAACTGATGGTAAACTGTACTTTTCAGTGATGAAGAAAGGTTTAATTTGGATGGTCCAAATGGATGACAGAATAACTGGCACGATCTACGTAGAGAAACAGAGGTACGTCTTAATCGGAATTTCGGCGGAGGGACCGCAATGGTGTGGGGTGCATTTAGCTTCCGTGGCACTATTCGCTTAGCTTGGATTTCGACTAAGATGAACTCTGAGAAGTATTTAGAAGTGTTGAAAGTGAGTTTGTTGGAAAATGCAGAAGAACTACTTAAAGAAAACTTCCTTTTTCAACAAGACAACGCTGCCATTCGTACTTCCAGGGCCACCAAAGAATGGTTTACGTCGAAAAATATTGAAGTTTTGCCCTGGCCGGCCTGTAGTCCTGATTTAAACCCCATAGAAAATCTATGGGGTATTATTTCAACGCAAGTATATAAGAATGGCAAGCAATTTTTAACTACGGGCGAGTTAAAAGACAGAATTCGGGAAATTTTGGAAGAAATAGCTCCAAAAATTGTACGAAAATTAGTGTTATCGATGCCCCACCGCTTATTTGAGGTAATAAGAAGTAAAGGTGGTCATACAAATTTTTAGTAAATTTTAATCACCCTTATTTTTACAAAAATTACTAGTGAGACTATTTTAACTTCTACCTTATTTATTTAAATAGTAAAGTTTTTCAGGAAAATCTTGTACTCTTTTTTAATAAATTATTATGAAAATGTTATGGGTTAATGTGTTTGTATTATTATTAATCAAAAAATTATATATTGGTCAATTAAATTATAATAATCTTGATTTTTCTTAAAAAATGTAAGTGAGGCTATTCCAATGTCGTCTAGTGTATATAAAGATCAAAATATCATGTGTTGGGTATCTTTAGGCGTAGAAAAACATCTCTCCAAATTGATACTTTTCTCATTCTTATCCGTTATAATGGAATTAGGAATTTAAAAAATTAATTTATTCTTCTTCTTCTTCTTCATCTGCATGTTTTGGGTAAATATACCCGTTACGTCACCATCAATCACTGGTCACTCCATCTTTTTCTAGGTCTTCCGACCTTACGCCGTCCTGTAGTTTTATGTAGGTATAATTGTTTTGGAAGTCGGGTCTCGCTCATCCTCATCAAGTGTTTTTTCCATGTTTCGCGGTATTCTTCTAATTTATTGTTTAGATTGAAAATGCCTAGAGCGTTCCGGATGTCTGTGTTTCGCACTCTGTCTCTTCGGGTGTAGCCCATGATAGATCTTAGAAATCTCATCTCCGCGTGTTGCAGTCGACTTTCCAGTTTCTTTGTCATCACCCACGTTTCACTGCCATAAGTGACTGTAGGTACGGACATCACTTTATAGAACTTTAACTTTATTTATTTAAAAAATAAATTGTTGAAGTAATTAGTTATTACTCTGATTCCGATGAACAGTCGGTCACCCGGTATAAAGGTTAAAAAAATATTTAAACAAAATATTTTTATATAATTCGAAAACTTATTTGCATCTAATTTTTCACTTAATTACAAATGCCCAGTTATCAAAAACCCAATATATTCCTTCTCAATGATGTGTTGAAAGCAATATGCTGTGATAATCGAGTAATAAATTTAGGAATAAATTAATAATTTTTTTATTTATGTTCCTTTTCAAATTCTACCAAATTTGCATAAATTCTTGAATGTTGAATACATTTTTGCAAACATTTTTATGCCATTATTTATAGCTGTCCGTGGTTAGAGAAAAAAGCAAAATTAACGAAAAAAATTGTTATGCTTCATTTAATTTGTTTAATTTCTTTTTCTTGTTTAAGGTAATCTATTACAAATGAAATTATAAAAAATTATAATTAAAAACTACTATCGGTTTCCTTGGCATACTTAACGATAAACAATGTACTTCTCTACTTTGATGACGTAAATTGAATTCAGTATTATAACGTAGTGTTGATACTAACTTGTTAGCATAACAATAATTACTGTAGAAAGTAAAATGAAGTCGTGAATAATTAGTGACAACGGTTAAAGAAAACTATTAACTTATTATTATTAATCCAAAATTTAACGTAGAAAGTGTAAAAAATTAATTGTAGCAGACTTTAGACATGGAAGAAAAAATTGTTCTGACTATTAATCAAGGACGGTTAAGTGGAAAAATTGTGAAAGAAGACGATGGAATAAAATACTTTAGTTTTCAAGGGATTCCATATGCAAAGCCACCTTTAGGAGAATTACGATTTAAAGTAGGTATTATTATTTTTTATTTGCTATTAAGATACTGACTAATTAAGTAACCACTAATTAATTAATAAAACAATAATTAACTAACCACTTAATTAACAAAAATAATCAATTTGTTATTTTTAATAATAAATGTATTCATAAAGTATTTTTATTACTGCCTCTGGTTCTCAATTAAACAATAATTTTTAAATTAAACTAGACTCGATGACTTTATATTTACTAACTTGATATTTATTTACACAATTGGCGTAGATAACGCTGTATTAATGTTAATAAAATATTGAGCAATATTTACAACAATCATTAAAATGTTTATTAAAAATACTATTAAATTTATTAATTATAAAATATTTTTAATATTATTCACATAATTATTAATTATACATAGATATTTCAAATTTACACAATCTTTTAAAATTTATCTTAGATAGACCTACTGTTTTTAAATAAGCTATAATTAAATAAAATTAATATATTAAAAGGCTCCACGTCCTGCAGAAGCATGGGATGGAATACGAGATGCTACTAGTGAAGGCAGCGAATGCTATTCCCGACATCTAATTTATGGTAGTTTGATCGGATCCGAAGATTGTTTATTTCTTAATGTGTACACGCCAAGAGTAAGTATGAACAAAAATATATAACAGTGAAATTATTTTGCTATGATAATTGTTTTAGTTACCAAAAGAAGAAAATGCTCCAATACCTGTTATGGTGTGGATTCATGGTGGAGGTTTTAGCTTTGGCTCAGGAAATGCAGAATTATATTCGCCAGAGTTTTTAATCCGACAAGATGTTGTAGTGGTGACTATTAATTATAGGCTTGGTTTACTTGGTAAATACTTATTTAAAACAAATTAAATAGAAATAATAAACAAAAAATAAAATATATAATATTATACCGGGTGATGGAGTTAGCCGAACATAGGAAATTAATATGTAAAAACTTATTTGTGAAAATTAAAGACACAAAAATAATGCAGATATTAAAGTAGGAATGATGAGATCATTATATTCATCTAGATTTTACTTCAAGGGTAAAAAATTGCTTTCAAAATTAATAAAATTTTTATTTATCAGATTGGCAATGAAATAAATTCAATTTAATATCTAATAATTTCTTGAAAGCTTATTGGACGGTCTACATGGATCGCATGTAGAACATGAAGAATTTTTTAGAACATGAGAATCTTATATTCATCAACGGAAATTTCATATTTTTTTCAATTTGTACAGTAACCTGGACGTTACCTTTGCCATTTAGCATTGACATTGACAGAAAAGTTGTCAATGTACTTTTTAATTAGTCTGATAACATACTAATTACCATAGAATTAATTTAAAAAAAACTAAATGACCATTTACATTTACATTACATTAATAAAATCTAAATACATCTAAATAAAATTTTGTTATTAAGCCCCTCGAGGTTATTTATATAATATAAAATGAAAAACACTTCCTCAAGAATTAATATATTATTTTGTATGTCGAAACTAGACCACATAAAATTATATTAATTCTCGAGAAAAGTGTTTTTTATTTTATATTTTAAAAAATATTCGCATAAGTAGATTATTACAAGATTGGCAGATATAGCACTGCTTGGTCCATAAAAACACTCGGTTTTTATGAATGAACTTTTTTCTATTTGCGATAACATAATTTTAGAGATTTAAGCATTATATTATTTAAACGGTAGTATGTTTCTCTATATATTATCGTTAACATCAATTTAAAGGGGACATACGTAAATAAACAGGAAATATCTAATGAACTAACATAATATTATATCATTATAATGAAAAAAAAATTAGGCAGTATATATTGTTAAGCGTATTAATTTTGATATTGTATAAGGTATTTTCGGGAATAACTAGAAAATATTGGGCAATAAATTTGAACAGTAAAGAAAGGGGTACATTAAGATTCAAAATAATTCGCCAATATTTCTATGGAAATTAGAAATTGTTTCTTATTTTGTATACATTCAAAGGTTTACCCATCAGCAACAAGAGATTTTCCGAGCTTTTGTAAGTAATATACTATTGCCGATCCTTAAATATAAACATTTTAAGATACGTGACTACTAGCCGAATAAAGATTAATTTTCTGATCAGTTACGTACATAATTATTGTTTTAGAATTTTCTAAAATCTATCGCATTATGTGACAGTAAATGTAAATACAACAACTCGACACTTTAATTAAATGTTTTTGTGCAATCAAACTAACACAGCGCTTCTCAGCCTTTCAATATTTGCGATTCAATTTCAATCATAATTTTCATCGCGCGCTTCTTCTCATAAATATTTTTTTATATTTTTGTGTATTTTATTTTTATTATGTCAGATAATTTTTTATTTTGATTTCTTTTCAGTAAATTAAATAATTTTTCTTCTTTTCGATATGCTGACGCCCCCCACTTGAGCAATGCTGGTCTAACATAATTATTATTCTAGTAATAATAATTATTACTAAATAATAAACACTTTTCAACAATTTTTTATCATAGAATTTAGGGCTGAACATACGTCCGACGCCGATAGAAATTTCATTAATAGTGCAGGCACATTAAATTTTGAGTATTTATTAATTATTGTAGATAGGACTTTAATCATTGAAAATGAGGTGGTATAGGCTTAATTTGGGGGAGGCGGAGGATTAAAAGGGTGTGCAAAATATATTATTGCGTGTTTTGGCGAAACTTGACTAGATCATAAAAATCTGCATTTCTAAAATCTAAAAATTACATTTCAATGACCTCAAAAATTCGGTGAAAAATGTAAAAAATGCGAAAATACGATTTTTTTTATTGTTTTTTGTTTTTCATTTTTGCAAAACTATTTCAATTTTGATGTAAATTTGTAATAGTGTGTATCTTTATGTTTTAAATCAGCACATACATTTTTTGATATAAAAAATCGAGAAGTTTTTGACATATTCAGTTTTTCAGTCTAAAACTGTTTTTTATGTTGATTGGAGAAAGAATATTATAATAAGTATTAAAAAAAGTGCGTATTCAAATTTAACTATCTTTTATAGGTTTTCTGAACTTTGAAGATCCATCTTTAAACATTCCCGGTAATGCTGGACTTAAAGATCAAGTGATGGCTTTAAAGTGGGTAAAAGAAAATATTTCAAAATTTAATGGCGACCCAAATAACGTTACAATTTTTGGAGAAAGCGCAGGAGGTGCATCGGTGCATTACTTAATGTTATCGCCAATGGCTAAAGGTAATAAAAATATTTATATACTTAAAATTGTTGTAATAATGCTATGCATTCTACAGGATTATTCCATAAAGCAATCGTTCAAAGTGGTTGCGCTCTTTCACCTTGGGGAAGAGGGCAAAGATCAGCACCAGAAATTGCACAAGCATTAAATTCTAACATAAAAGATGAGAAAAAAATATTTAAATTGATTCAGAACATGACTAGCAGTGAATTATTAGAACTACAATTTAAATTAACAAATGTAAGTAATTCTTTGATTTGACTCTAAATTGTATATTTATTTAATTTTGTAATAAATAAATATTAATTTGTCTAGGAAATGGGTTCATCAGTAATTAGAGCAAATGGTCCTGTAATTGAAGTACCCTGTGATGATCCAGCATTTCTTCTGGAAGAACCGATTAATATCATAAATTCCAAAAAATATAATCACGTGCCTATGATGATAGGCTATTGCAATAGAGAGGGAATGTTAGTAGAATTGATGGCTAAAATAAGAAATAGCGAGTTAAAATATAGTAATAATTTTGAGAAAGCTGTACCAAATACTTTCAATTTAAAAGAAGGAAGTGAGGCGTCGTTGGAAATTAGCAAAAAACTTAGGGCATTTTACTTTGGAAATGCAGTGCCGTCAGAAAACAACGTGGAAGATTACTATTTGGTAAAGACAATTCATTTTATCTTTTGACTTCTTTTCTTCTTTTGACTTCTTGAGCAGAACTTATTATTTTTGAAAATTATTATAAACTTAATTTTTGCAGCTTCAAACGGATACCCTCTTTTTGAGAAGTATTTATTCAACTGTAAGGAATCATGTCGCTACTTCCAATCAACCAGTTTACTTTTTTCGAGTTTCTCTAGAATCAAACCTCAATATGTTCAGAAAACTTAGCAACACAAGTAAACGAGGTAAAATATTAAAAAAATATTTGAAAATAATTCTAATTTGTTTTGTTCATAATAGGAGTTTGTCATTCTGATGAGCTTGGATACTTGTTTAAAAATATAACCACTCCCAAAATTCGGAAGGGAAGTATGGAATATGAAGGAATTTATCGATTCACAAAGTTATGGGCAAGTTTTGCTCGTAATGGAAATCCAAATCCAGTGGAACACAATCCTTTAGTTGATGTAGATTGGAAACCATCTGCACCAGGCCGTTTACATTACCTAAATATAGGGGAAAATTTAACTACCGGGGTCAATCCAGAATACTCAAGGATGAAGTTGTGGGATGAAATCTGTAGTAATCTACCAGGCGCATCTAAATTGTAATTAAATTTAGGCTGTTAATTGATATTTTAAAGAATAAATTTTTGTGTTAATTGATTTTGAAACAATAAACAAATATTTTTATTTTTCGTAAATTTTAATAAATTGAATTATAATGAGATAGGTGCCTGTCAGTTTCTCAACTGTAAAACTTCTTATCAACGATAGGTGTAGGTAATTTGAATTGATAACAGAAATTTACAAGAAAGCATGCGTAGAATTAACAATAAATGTGCGAGAATAGTTGCGATATAATTTTCATACTTTTCTGTCGTGAGTGAATTTATTGTCTTTGATTTTTGATTAGTGCTCAAAACAGTTTAGGTTTTATAATGGTAAGATAACAACAAACAATATTTGTATATTTAACTTCCTGTGCTTAAACTTCTTTAGATGCTTTAAAACAAATAAATATTTTCCTGTAGATGATGTACAAACTAGAAACGTATAATTTTAATAGCTTTATAGTTGTAGTTACCTTATTGAAAAGACGTAATAATAATATAATATAAGGTATAACTGTAACATAATAAAAAAAGTTTTTCCTCTCCGTTTTAAAAGTTTCAAATTTTCACTGTTTTTTAATTAATATTGTTTATAGTTATTAACATGTGAAATTACAATTAATAATTGAAAAACTTACTGGTTTTTTTAAACAGCAATATTTTCAATTATTAAGTTTTCTAACAAGTAAAATATTTAAACTTTTACAATATTTTTTTCATTTTAAAATTTTCTAATAATAATTATATTTATTATTAAATTTAGTAATTATAGCTTTTTACAATTAATTATAATCGGAATAAATTAAATAATTAATAATGGAATAAAAATGCTTCAAAAATTCCTTTCAGTAATTTCCGAATAAATTCCTTCTATTTTCTTCCAGAATAAATTCCTCAGGTGGCCACCCAGTCAATAATACTACGTATTATTTTTCAAATAATATTAATTAAAATTCAAAATTCAATTTCGTATTTTAATTATTGAATTTACTTTTTAGATGAAGCTATTGTTGTTGATTTTCCTATCGTGCAGTTGCTTAAATTACGTCAAAAGTGATGAAGACCTGACAAATCCCTGCACAGCGGAGTGTGATCAAACTGAGTATTCATCATTTATTAAATGCCTTTATAACAGAAGACATAATCTACCACCTAATTGTACCGAAACTATTTGTAGTGAATGCGACTGTAATTACTGTAAAGAATTTGATTGTGAACCTTATTGCAAACGTTGTTGTTACCAAAATCACTGCAAAAGTCATGTATGCTGCGAAACATCATGTCATGCACAATGTAAGACATCTACATGTAAAAATGAATGTGTAAAAACCTGCACATTATACTTTTCGGAAAATTTGGCGGAAAGTGGTGAATTAAATGATGCAGCTGTGGTAAGCAAGGAAACTGTTATTCAACAAAATTCATCGTTTACCATAAGTATACCAGCAAACACTACCAATTTTCCTATTTATATCAATAACACCGATGTTAACATTACCTTCAGCAATAATTTCAACACATCTGCCACCAAAAATAATAGTTGTTGCACAATTATAAGTCCAAAGCAGTGTGTTCCATATGCGCAATATCCATTTATTAAATGTTTCCATTTACGTAAACAAGCTTGTGGTCCCCAATGTAAAACAACAACAATTCATGAACAACCTCATGAAATTTGTATTCAAACAATCAATGGTATTCACTGTAAGTTGCATAACGTATATATCCCACAGCCAGAACCAAAATGCATATATCAACCATATTGGCCTTATGTGGCCTGCGGAATTCAAGATCAACCTTTTTGTGGCGGTTGTTATGCGCATTATAATCGTCAAAATTTTCAATCACCACCCTCAAGTTGTCCTTTTAATTGTTACGATGATGGTTACGATGTAGGTCCATATTATAGACAAGGACCTTTTTACAGACCAGGTTACGCTCACGCTCCATCTTGTTTCCAAACTGGAACATGCAATTTATACAATTCCAATTTTTTCGGAAACAACATCGAACCCTTTCCTTATCCACCTCCGCCTGCAAAGTTTTATCAGGGATGTGCCTATCCACCTAATTCTTATGTAAGTGATTTACATATTGATCCTATTTATAATAAGATACCAAATGAGGTTGATATAATAGTAACTGTATCGCCGTCTACAAATAAACGACACGCTGAAATAACAATACAAAATACCACTTTACCTAAAAAAAATGTTCACAATAAAACTGAAAAATAAAAATTTATTGAGCTGGTGCAAATAAATTTGTTTCTACTTGAAATAATAATTATTTCAAATATTTATGTGTATAACTGTTACTGATAGTTAATACGCTATTTTTTTTGTAATGAAATGTGCTTTGTTATTTGCATTTGACTTTAATTAAAAAAAAAATAATTTTTACTAATCCAATAAAACCCACTAAATGGAATTTATACTAAGATAGATAGTAAGATTTTCAGTCAATAATGTTCAATTGTAAAATTTTGCTAATATAAATTTATTGCAATCGATATTTTGTATTTATTTAGAATAATATTTTATGGTATGATCTTGTAATGTTAAACATACTTATCATTTTAATCGAAAAGTAAACGTTGACACTTATAGATTTCGTTCAACAGAAGAAACATGTTTGTTATTGTCCATATAATTTGAATATCGTATTTTTTCGCAAATTCTAAAATTGGTAACTATAAAACTAAGTTGATAATTCAAACAAAAATTAATTTTTAAAAGATATACATTTAAAAGAGCTTGATAATACAAAAATACATTTTTGATATGATAGCCTTATAATGTACATAACTGGTAATCCATAACACTTCCAAATCAACTATATTATTTTCGTAATTAATTTAGTTTTGTAGTACTTTTTGCAATTGACCAGCTTTCAAATACGTTTGGTACGAAAATTTTCTCAGCTTCTTACTATCGCTTACTATCCTGAAAATTTGAAATGATAAAGTTTAATTCAAAATTACAGAGCAAAACATGAAAAAGTACAGTATATACATATTTAATCAACGCAAACAATAATTATTGCAGATAAAATATAAATAAATATAGAAGCAATCTTTGTCAGAGGTTATATTATATGCGAATATTGTTACGAACCTTGAAAGTAGAAGAATTTTGCTTTTGTACGAATAAATACAGTATTTTTAATGCAAAAAAATTCAAAAAAAAAAAACAAACAAAGTTGCTGCAAAACAGCAACTTTGCTGCAATTTTGAAAATAATATTAATTACTCTTCTACCTGAAGATAAAGCACAATTCTTGCTCACATAATTAGGCTCACCTAACAAAACTAAGTTTTTGGATAATATAACTGTCTTTTGTAACATAATCTTGCTATAAAGCAAGTAAGCAAGTGCGGTCATAAAGGGGGGGGTATCCAAACCAATGTTTTACAATTTACAATGTTTTAAACCAATGTCTTTACTTAATACCAATATATTTTTTCTAATTATGTTTCAAAAAGTGACACTTTGTGATATTCAAGTGTGCGGAAAAGTACTACTTTTCCGCCCTAGTACGGAAAAATGTTAGTTTTCCTAACTTGTATCGAAAATATCTATTTCAGTTGTTTGGTTATTTTTCAGAAATTGTGGTCTGTAATTTAGGAACCGACGGAATTTGATCTTAAATAATTATTATTAGAGACTAGAAATTTTCACTATTGGTAAAATTAATAAAAATAAGAGTATACGTTCAAGGCACTTTTGAACTTCATCGCTAAAAATATTTGCCTAAGGCTTAACAAAGTTGACCGTTTTACTAAAAACAGATTTTGGATCTATGGTAAGAATTCTTTACTTCTATAAGTTTTTGTTTAAATTAATAATAACGAATCAACATTAACTAGCGATAATACATTGAGTAATTTCAATAATATGTTATTTGTACCCTATCAATATAAAAGATAAGCTAAAATATGCAACGTTTTTGAGTTTGTGATTGGTTCTTTTCTTCTAACCAATAGCCAATTAAATTGCAGAACGTTTTCTAGATAAGGGATTACAAACCTGTCTTTTGTATATTTGTTTGTTGTTTGTTTAAAATGTAATATAAACCTAAACCTATACATAATAATAATGAATATTAAAATCTAATGCTAACTGCATAGTTAGATAATCTGATGAACCAATAATAAGGTAAAGAAAACTATTTAATTATATAAATTCTTAACTTGTGAAAATTAATATTGAAACTTCAATATAGCAAGTTAATTAAACCAATAAAATAATAATAACCATAAAAAAAATAAAAAAAACAATATAACAAAAATACAATGGTAAAAGACAACGATACAAACCAGCACGGAGTGATTCGATAATTAATAGTACTATAATTTAATTTTTCTATATAATAAAAATTTAGGGTTAAATAAATTATCAAGTAATATACCAATATAAAAAATGCATTATACTTATAGAAAATTAAAATTATTAGTAATATTAACTCTTGAAAATATATAAAATTAATTAAAATATTAGAGTTAAAGGAAATAAATCAAACAACAGTCTTCGAGCTTTCGGGAATGTGGTGTTGACTCTAATATTTTAATTAATTTTATATAGAAAATTAAATTGATTAATTTAAAAATAACAATAATTATTATGAGCTCAGTTATTATCCAGTTTTTTCGGGTTTGCCTCTTCATCAGCCGCAAAAAGAGGACAAACTAGGTACGTGAAAGAGTTTTTCACCACCTGAAGAAGACATGCCAAATAGAAAAGACAAACAGAAAGACATAATACAAAATAGAACAGTTTGAAGAAAGTTTTTTCATTTACGATATATGTTATTAGGGCTGCGAAGCGGCCCTAGGGGTTGCCCGCCGAAGGAAGCCAGGAATGGCAGAACCCCCTTAGTATTTCTATAAAATTAGAAAAAATTTAAATTAAGTACAACTATTTATGTAAAATTAAAAAATCAATTGATTTACTAATTCGAATATCCCTTAACATGAAAATTAAGTATATAAATTTCGTAGTTCCTTATTTGAAATATTATAAACCTAAAATATTTATAAATAAATAATAAAATATAATAGTATAATTATAGTAAACCTATAATTTCTGTCAAAAAGAGGCTATTATGAAGGGATTGCCCCGGCCGGCGCGGCGGCGCGGCCAACTTTTAAAATCTAAAATATAAAACAATAAAAAAAACAAAATTTTTTTAAATTAAGACAACCAAACTCAATATTTAATTGAGTTAAAAAAATTTAGTAAATATTAAAAAATCCGGAAATGTGCGTGTAAAAATTTGGACTCCCTAGACTTAAATAATATAATGTAAAAATGTTCAAAAACGCGTAAACTTTTTTCGCAATTTGAAGCGGGAAGTGTCTTGGGTCTATTTATCTATTGTATACCTGGGCGCCCATAGGGCAAATTTCAGAGGAGGGTCATAATAAAAAGAATTTTCAAACTGCTAAATAAAATTATTAAATTTCAATTTATAAAAATTATTAGTTCATATTATTTTTTCAAAAGAGGACAAGTGTCCCGTCTTGACTCCCCTCCTCCCGCCCACGGGCGCCCATATATAAATCCGACAATATATAAATCCGTTTAAATTTGTATTCGTTGCTATTCTACTCTATAGAGAGTTTCCATTGTGCGAAACTAAATGAGTAACATCAAGGCAGCTGGCAGCACCAATGCAATTTATAAAATATGAAAAAGTTTCCAAGTCTCAATGTGACTTGTCAAAAATCCAACAAATTCTCCTTGAGGATAAACCAGAAAATTCTCGCTTCTTATGTCAAAATAGTTCAGGCACTTTTACACGATCATATTTTTTTAGATAAAAAAATTATTTCATTAAGGCTGTAACTATGAACCATAATTCTTTCAATTTAGTTGATTATAGCAAGACGAATTACGAAGCACTCATGGAGTGCTTTTCTCAGTGATACAATGGCACTTCTCTGAAAAAGTTTTTAGGTTTTCTTTACACTACTTCACTACTAACCCTAACTAAGGCCCTAACCGGCAGCCGGAAATCAGTTACAATCAGTCATGCAGGGGTGGGACCTGCTGACTGCCTGATCGAACTAACTGCCGATACCGAAAGGTTAATCTATTACCTATTATTCTTTGCAAACTTAAGGTCTGTTTGACCAAATACTGTATGACAGTATAACAAATTCTCATACTAAATTATTGTCGATAAGTATTCGTACGCAGTTTCAGTACAGAAATTTGCCAACAACTTTTAATAGTTATACAAATTACATACACAAAAAATTGACAACAATGAATGCAAGAGTTTAAAGATTGAAACTTAACAACAAGTAACAAGTTAAAAGTTGTAATAATATTTTAGAACATGCTTTAAAATATTGTCAACATTTTCTAAAATTGTTCAAGATCTGTAAGCACCCAACTTGTAGACAATTTTATTGCAAAATCTTGCTGTGATGCAGATCTTAGAATTAATATTACTGTATGAATTAATAATACCTCTTATATTATTATATCTACCTATTTTATATAAAATGCAAAAATATAAATCAGAAATCGTTACTTTTCATTAAAGTATCTACGTTTATCTACCATCATTCACAACTATTCTTCTGTGTTCCGTTTGAACGCTGAAAGGCTGATAGTATTGAAAACTACTAGTATACAATTTTTTAATTTAGAAACTCAGCTTTTTCAGATTATTCGCACATCATGGCAAAAGGACCGTGCGTAATGGGGGGGGTCAAACCCCCGCAATGCATTTTTCTTGCACTATGTCATTAACAGTTATTGTTTTTATTGAATTAAAAGCAAGTTAGTTTACTTCTAAATTTAAATTAATTAATTTTTTGTAACCCCTCCCATAAAGAAATCTTAAGCACGGGCCTGCATGCCACCGTTTTATTGTACAATTTTAATAATCACACAAATACTAAGTAAAAGAAAGTAAAAGTGCTAGGTTTTCAAACATAACCACTTCAGGATAAGTAATAAATCCCAATAGAGGTATATCCTTTGATTATGATCCATAAAATGCGCGAGGCTACGTGAAATGACCAAAATATATAAAAGTTTAGTGTTATTATAGTAGTAAATAGTATTTTAGGTACTACTATATGAAGTTATATTACTGTAATTTGTATTAATAAGGTGTAAAAGTTGAAGAAATACATAATTAATGAATTAAAGAATTTGATTTTTTCCGCCACTATACTATCATTCTGTCAGATGTTAATTTGACAGTCACTGGTTGTTATAATGCACCTCTGATTGGTTGACTGTAAATCGACCAATAAGAGATCAGCTGGTACATAATAATAGTATATTATTTAATGAGTGTATAATGAAGGCCATATTACACGAGAATTGTTTAGAACACGAGCGAACATAGTGAGCGAGTTTAATAATTATTCTCGTGTAATATGGCTCATTATACACGAATTGAATACTATTCTTTATCTACGACTGTTAAACAATAACTAAGACTGCATTATCTAATTATTTAAGTTTAAAATTGTATTGTATTTATTAATTTTCAACTATCGAATCAAGTTGCCATTTGTCATTTATAATGAAAATAAATAAAAAATGCCAACAGCCGTGGATAATGAACAGGAGCCGTGGATAATGAATCCATTATCCACTGTAGAATATGAACAAAATTATGTATTCGTAGTTACACATAATATATTGACACTATTGTTTGACAGTCGTAGATAAATTAATAATAACGATACCTTCCTAGCAAGTTTAGTCAAACTGCCAAATATTCCATTTACATAATAATATATTCTCGGCTAGATGTTTTTGGTTATTTAACAAGTTTCTACATATTTAGCAAAATATTTAGAGGCCACCGTGATGAAAGATCAAAGAAAGCATGTCTACCTAATCAGCACCTTAGCTCTTAAACGGAACACGAAGTAAGATAGCAAAATATGAGAATTATTATATTTCTAATGCTTAATAATTTCTCTGCACTTTTAATATTGACAGAAATTATAGGTCTGAAATTAACTATATAAGTGTACAAATTTATCACCGACTCCATCGTCATATGGTGGAACAGCCACACGAAATTATCTCCAACTCGATTGACTTTTTTTGTTACTCTAAAATGATAAAATAAAAATTATCAATTTATTATAGCAAAACTAAAAATGTATTTTACTTAGATACGGTATTTCCAACAGCATTCTTAGCAGTATTGCCTATAAATTCTGCTACAATTGGCATTCTTAATATTCTCTGTAGGCTCCAATTTTTAAAAGATACTCTAAAATATATATTTATAAAAAGTAAAATAAATATTATACAATTGTTAGGTATATAAACATAATTACACATATTGATCAGCCCATGAAGCAAATCGATAAAAATTGGGAATTTTAGGATATGATTTACCAAAAATGCTGAAAATTAAATTTACTTTAGAATCAACTTTAAATGGTAGTCATTTATAATACTTAGGCAGGTACTCAGCAAATTGATTCGATCCCCAACGAACTAAATCACTTTCCTGGATAGTTTTCACAACATCAGAATAAATAACAATAAGAATTACATTTATGAATGCTATTACTACTATCAAAAATAAATACAGATTCTCCATTTTTATTGAACTTCTTTTTTTTCCTTTGAATGAATTCTTGGATGTATTTTTAATGGACATGATTTTTCAATTTTAACGATATCATTTTAAATTTTTTGTCTTACGTTTTAGCTGAAAATTTTGTTGGTTTTGACATTTTGAATTGTCATTTTGATTAATTTATTCTCATTTCGACTTGTTCTTTTTTTTTTCTAAGGATTGGTATATTATAATAGGCCTAGCGACAGAGCATAAAACTATAGTAAAATATTTGGTAAAATTCTCCACAGAAAAGATTCTTATGAAGGTCAGGATCCTAGAAAAACAATACTAAATAGCAACAAAAAAGATACCTAATTAAATTCTCTATAATTTAATGTAATAACTTTTTTGCTATGATTACTTTAGTGTGCAAAAAGTGGAAATTCACAAAAATTTTTGTTTTCTATTCTATCTATAAAATCTATTGTTTTATACCTACAAAATGGTTACAGAATCACCTGCATACGATTTGACATGCTTGCCGGCAGCTACCCTCTACAATTTCTGTTCGTAAAATTAGAACAGATCAAATTTTTATGGATAGAAAATAAGTGACATTTACAAAAATGTCTGTATTACACGATCCACAATTTCTCATACAAAATTACGATCATAATTATGATCATAATTATTGATCGTCTAAAACGGGCTTAAAACAAGAATATAAAAGAAACAAAATAAAGCAGCCTTTTTAGTGCGTGCTCTAATAAAATAGCATTTTTAGTGCCAACCTGGAAAGTTTAATACAAAATTAGAAAATTACATTTTAATATAAATAGTTATTTATGTATCTAGGGCATTATGACGATGTTTATGTCGAGGCGTGTCGAGGGCAACCAATTTAAAAGCGCGAGGGCCGCCAGGCCCGAGAGTTTTTAAGTTGCTCGAGAGCATAAACATCGAGTAATGCTCGTGATGCATACAACGTTTTATATTTCACTGCATTTGAATTTGTCAATATTTAAAAATTTTTATAAATTTTGAATTTGATGATTGCTAAATTTAATTTTTTTTAAATTTTTAATTGTTCAATTAGTGGATCTTCATTTGAAAGTTATACTTTTAATTTTAAATAAAATTGTAAACAATAAAATGGTACATTTTTTGAATTATATTATATAATTGCGAATGAGAGGGCATAATGAGCGGGCATTATGATTTATAGGCCCTAGGGCGTTATAGCCTATTTAATATGTCTCGTTGTCAAGGTATAAAAGACAAATAATGGTTCAGTTAAGATTAAGATTAAGAAAATTAAGGCTCATATATTTTCATTATAGGAATATTCAAAAAACATGTTGAAAGTAATTTAAATTTTGAAATATTTCACAATATTAATTATTATTATGTATGCTGTATTCTAAACACCGCGCGATTATAAAGTGCGACATATTTATGGTCGATTTATACTCAACATTTAACATTTATCATTTATAAATAATTAGAATTATTAGCTCTTGAAAATTTATATAAATATAATATCAGTAATGAGCTAAAATAAACTATAAATCAATAAACTAATATTTTCGAGCTTTTGAGAGTGGATACTCTCTTTTTCAAGATATATTAATGTTATTTATTTATCATTTGTATTATCATTTAAGAAGTTTAACAATAGGAATTGTGTATAAGCATTTACCTATACTCATTTAACATTTATCGTTTAAGAACATTTTAAACCCCATTAAACCCCCCCCCCTAACTTGTATCCACCCTTTAGTCAATCTGTAGATATAAATATAAAGATAACTTTTCCAGTAAAGTTTTAAATTTAAATAGTTAGAATTTAAAAACTTATAATTTATTCCAATACTATAATAATTTATTTAGTTTGTCAAAAACCTCGATATATTTCCGCTTCGTACAGTTTGACCAGTAATTATACAAAAATTTAACCTAACAGAAGACCTGTGGGTAAGCACCGCCGCTGATTAGGTACCAATAAAAATGAAAATTTTGCTCACAAACAGAAAAAGCCACTTATTACTTCTTATTATATGTATAATTGAAAATTAATCAAAATTGAACGAATTTAAGTACAAGTTTTCAAAATTTTTTTTTAAATATTGACTTGCGCATTGATTCAACCAATACCTACACACCTACTGCACTGTTGTCTACTCCAGAAATTAACATAACCCACCTTTTAATAATTAATTGTAAATATTGTGAATTAGTTTAGTGTTTTTAGTTATTATTTTATGTATTAATTAATTTATATTGTGTAACAATGCAAAAAAATTCAAACAATTTTAAAGAAGACATACGAAATGAAATTAATGTTCGCATTGCTGATATTGTTTTAACTCCTCTTACATGTGCATCTATAATAGCAGAAATATTGAAATGTGCGGTGTACCAAAAATCGCAAATTCCTTATCATTACAATATGTTAAAACAGAAAGTTAACTGGGTACGTAATTCAGAAAATCCTAAAGAATTACCACGACTTGCAGTTGAAAGATACTTTCGTACTGTATCAGCAGCCTACGATAATTTAGAAAGTATAATTATAAATTTAAACGACGAGTTTAGTAGTAATGGTTGTGATATCCAACAAATTTTAATAATTTTTGGGTCCAACATTCATTGTCCCCGTGAAGTTTTTAAAATTAAATTTGATGGAATGACGATGGAACATTACGAACGAAATCATTCTCAAAGTAATATAAAATACCAGCACAAAATATTACAGTTAAGTAGACTTAAAGAATCATTATTTAATTTTATTAAATTGTTTAACTTTTTAGGAACATTCTTTTTGCCGACGGATGGTTAAATTCAATAGATAACAATATACCTGTAACGAGTATATTCATTATTGTTCAAAAACGAGTTAAAAATCTCCAAGTAGGTGATGGTAATTTTCTTGTACCTCTTCATGATTATACACCACCTGCCATAGTGAAGTGCCTTCATATTAATTTAGACTGCAAAAATAATGCCCAACCCGATTGTTGTAAAAAAGTAGTTATTTTTGAAGATGATCTCGAAAATCAACTAGATAATTCAGATGTGCAATCCGTCAAGATTTCCGATGATAGCGACTTGATGTGGTTTCAGAGCAAAATAATTCTACATGGATTTAAAGCTTGTAATGCTAATATGTGGTGACGATAACTAATTTTTAGTTGAATATTTTATAATTATGATAGAATAACTGCCATTTTATTATATATTTTATAATTTTAATTTAAAATTTATACCCGTACTTATAGTTGATACTTTGCCCAAGCGCAGCTTAAGTATTGCTCTAGCCAAATATCAACTGTAAATAATAGAATATGCATTATTAATTTTATGGAAATTGTACAATATAAATTAATTATTATTATGTAAAGTTCTTAAATAATTTTTTGTAATGCGTTTTGTGATTATTATAATTGAATGCAATGTCTGAAATTAATTAAAGTGACTCCTGCAGTTTTATTGATTTCCTAATTACTCATAATTATTTCAAATAGAATTTCATAAAAATTTTATTATAAAAAGTTTCGACTATTTACATGTAGCAAATTTTGACAATCCATGTTGATTTTAGAAACCACGCACACTTTCAATAGCTTTGGATTCTTCCATAGACGACATCAATTTATATTCTAAGAATTCCATCACAACGGATGCGGTACCAGATGAAATCGTTCTGAGTGTGGTCGAATAACCTACTAGCTCTGCTAAAGGTGTCTCGGAATGAAGTACCTACAAGCAATTAATAGCATTGCAAACTTTTAAGTAGATCTACTTACTTTGTTCTGTCCACGAACAAAAATGTTCAAAATGGACGACCTTCGTCGTGATAAGTCAGCCAATATGGCAGGTGTATACGTTTCGGGGGCAACAATTTCTAAATTCATTATTGGTTCTAAAATATTTGTGCCAGATTCTGACAGAAGCTAAAAAAAATGATTGTAGATTATAAAATAAATTGGAAAAAAAAAACAGAACCTTCTGGACTAACTGCGACACGGTTGCAGAAATGATGCTTTCAGAAGTTCCTCTTCCAACTTCAAATCGGTGCAGTATAACTTGCACGTTGCAAACTTGTGAATTAATTTTAGGTCCATGAGAAATACCAACAGCTAAACCTCTTTTAATAGCTGTTAAATGTTTTGGTAGCAAGTTAGCCAAGTTGCTAGCAGCTTCAGCTGTTTTATCTAATTTTAAAACGTCGGCATTATTTGAAGACGGACGAAGAGAAAGTGAAACAGATACAAAATGTTTCGTGTTTCCTACTTTAATCTCGTTGACAAAATCCTTTGCGGCACTTAAAATTGGAGCTTCCCGATATGCTATTTGTAACGGGCCTAAATCAGCATTTACCTTATACTCTTTCAGTATTCGGTCACGTATAACATCCAAGTGCAGTTCACCCATACCTTGCAAAAATATTTTAGAAATAAAAATTACATATTTCCTTGGTAACTGTACCTGCTAAAATTGTTTGGCCTGTTTCGTTATCGTGTGTTACTCTAAGACTAGGGTCTTCCCTTTGTAGTTCAAGGAGAGCTTGTTCTAAAACCGATTGTGAAGCTAAACTAGGAGGTTCAATTGAGCAAAAGAATACAGGTTCCGGAATTTTTGTGCCTACTCCAAATATATTTGCGACCATTTCTTCGCCATTCTTTACATTTTTATCTTTGTTGAAAAATTTCAACATTTCCTTTTTAGAATTCTCTGCTACCGTTGACGACTGAGTTACCAAATCACCAACGATAACTTCCTGAAATAATTGTAACAGTTTAAAAAAAGTCTTTAGAGGCATTGCAATTTCATTTTTAAATGTTCGGCGGTAAATAATAATACAAAACAATAAATAAACCAGGTAAAAAAGCTTTAAATTCTGTGACAAATATTCAGAATACGTTTAATAAAATCTTTTAAAAATACAAGATGACTTCGAATGACTTACCTTTAATCCACCAACTACAGCAATATTTCCGTTACTTAAAGAATTTACTTCATGAAATTCATCTGCATATGAAATATACAGTCTTCCAGCATGTTCATTTCTCTGTTGTGATATATTATAAAATCTTTGACTTTTATTCAAAACTCCAGAATAAATTCGGAAAAACACCAGAGGTCCTCTTTGTTTGTCATGAAGTACCTTAAACGCTCTTGCACATAAACTGTTATTGAATGATTTAAACTGTATATTTTTTTCATTTGGGGATGGTAAATATAAAACTACCGAGTCCATTAGATGCTGTACTCCCACATTTTTATAAGCACTACCACATAATACCGGTACTGCTGCCTAAAAAAATGTGTAAAACAAAAATAGTAAGGCATGTAACTTCCAGCTACCTGCTCTAAAGTAGTTTTTCTTAAAGCATCTTGAATATCAGCAGTTTTTATGTCATCGATTGAGTTAGAATCGATGACTATATTGGCAAAATCATCATTAAAATCAGCTAGTTTATTGATCAATGTTTGACGACAAATTTTAGCTTTGTTAAATAATTCCATATCTGAGTTTTCTGTTACTTTCGCTTTGCTTATATTGTCTTTATTGGATAATATTTTTTCCATTGTCAGCACATCCACAAAACCTAATATTTTAAAAATAAACTCGAAATGACTTAATACAGATAATGTGATTAAATTACCAGAAAATTTTCCATCTTCTACAATAGGAAGTTGAAGACATAATGTGGGTTTTTCTAACTTTTCTTCAATCGATTTACAAGATAAATTTAAGTTTGCATCCTTCCGGTCCATCTTATTGACAAACACTATTCTTGGTATATGGTATCGATCTGCCTGTCTCCATACCGTTAAAGTTTGAGCTTCTACACCTAAATAAATGGATCTTTAAGTAATTAAAATACATGAAAAATTAGTAGCTTATTAGTAATACCTGCGGATCCATCCAAAACAATGACAACGCCATCAAGAACACTTAAGGTTTCTTCAACTTCCATTGTAAAATCTATGTGTCCTGGCGTATCGATAAGATTAAACTGATGATTTTTCCAATTAAAAGTGACAGCTGCGGATCTAATGGTAATTCCACGTTCGCGTTCCTGAGCCATGTAATCTGTTACGGTGTTACCATGATGCACTTCCCCCATTTGTCTAATCTTGCCAGAATAGTATAGCATTCTTTCTGTTGTAGTCGTCTTACCTATTGAGTTTTAATTATTCCACTATTATTTTACCGTGCCATTCACCAAACCTGCATCGATATGAGCTAATATGCCGAGATTTCTAATGTTATCAATTTCTACATTTTTAAATTGCTTCGAAGAACAATACCGTCGAAGTTTAATTAATTTATTAATATTTCTGTTATTAAAACTATACTTGAAGATTAAATTCATTTTATATTGTCGACTTAACCTAAAAATTTAAAATAGTCAAACTTCAAGTTTATTATTATTACTCTGCGGACATTAAACTCCGCCTACTTATGTGTACGATAACTTATCGATAACTTCAAGTTTATTATGGTCTTTGCCCCTAAATGTCACTTTCGGTCTCGAATTCGTAATTCGTAACTTTTACTCACCGTCTAAAATTAGATTTTGAGTTATGTTCACTGAACATATTTATTTATTACAAAATAGGAAGTAGTGATTTTCCTTTAAATTTTCAAAAATGGATTATCGTTCTCCTTTTGAACCATTTTTAAGTTTTTTAAGTGGTCATGACAAACCAGTGAAACAAGCTTTATACAATGCTCTTGCTTTATTTGCTCTTTTCTTGTGTTGTGCTGCATTTTACGCTTTACATGTGATATTAGCTCCATTTATTAAACCTTTAATATGGGCACTCCTGGTTGGGTCCGTCTTGCATCCGTTCAAATGTTCCTTGGCAAAACGTTTTCGATGCTGGTTTGATGCAATGGAAGAAACTGGAACACCAATATTTATTGGAATTTTTTTTGTACCTATTAATATAATCAACGATTTATCCGAAGTTATTGGAAGCAGGTTGTTGAAATATATAAAAGTCATTGTTGCGGTTGCTATTGTTATTCCACTCATTCATATTATTTACTATTATACACCGAGACTATGTATTTGTTTGGTTTGGAAACTTGCCACTTACAGCCATTCTTTAATTACGTTTTTTATTAACAACATTACTGCCACAAGTGTAAATAATTTTGTGTTTATTTTTATTGGCAACTTAATGTAATCAAATTTGTAGATATCGGTGATTATAATTGGTTATTTTACGTTGATGTACATGTTGTGGTCACCACAATCGAATAAGAAATTTCATTGGGCTTCAATTGGGATTTGGCTATTACTATCGTGCTTCTTAGCACATCAGTTTGGTTTATCATTTCAAACACCCGTTTTTATAGCACTGCAACTAATAATATTTGCTGGTTTTATTTACGAAGTTTATGATGTACATGAGGAATTGATTGCAGAAGGTATTTAATATTGTCCTTTGTGGTTTGTATTCTAATGAATAATTTTAGGACATGAAGTTAGTATCATGGAGTCACTCACTATAGCATTCCAAACTCGAGATTATAAAAATATTAAACTACCTGAAACTGAAGAAATTTTAAAAGTTATTGATTTAACTCCAAGTGAGAAAGTTAGCGACGAATCTGTAGATTCCGTAAGTACAATGTTTATCGAAGTTTATATTTGTGTCTTAATTATAATTTTGAAATCTTCAAATTTTTACTTTTCTATTCTCGATGAATTTGTGAATGTTTTGTGGTCAAAACATTGCATACTATTACACAAGTAATAGTCCAGTTATTACAAAGTGAAAAAGAGGTGTGCATTGGGATAATTCGGAAATTAAACCTTTTAAAGTAGTAGGTACCAAAAAAGGGTCTTAAGTTTTCCTCAACAAATTCAATCTGTACAGTGACAAAGGCTATAGCCATTAAGCATAGGGAATAATCAGTCGTTTCTAAGTAACATTAAATTTCAGCAAATATTAGTTTTGAAATTCAATATTTTCTGAGAAAAAATTTTTTTGCAAGCCGTTATTGGGAAATATGTTATAGAAGTACAGTTATCTCTCTTAATACGCATTATTGTTCTCATAATGGGTTGTCCACAGTTGAAGTTTTACGACACTCCTTTCTATTATCGTGAGGTTTCGATATAATGCGGTTTTGTACAAGATACCAACGAAAAATGCCATACTAATGGTTCTTATATATCATTTATACTCTATCACTTACTTTTCTTTAGTTTTCCATTTTAAGTTCTAACATTTTAGAAACCTGAATTACCTGTGGATACGGATTCGACTGCTACTGATTCTAATAAAGCAAGTATTCTTCTTTCTTCTGGCACTTATTAGCTTTAATTTTTAGCAATGCTGGGTTTTCTTGAAAAATAAACAGTTTTATTTTGACTCATTGGCCATAGCAAAATTTATTCTGTATTTTTGATTTCTTTATTTTTACTCGTTTACTATATTAATTGCAATTTTTACGTCAATTAAGTTTTCCATTTTAAGTTCTAACTTTTTAGAAACCTGAATTACCTGTGGATACGGATTCGACTGCTACCGATTCTAATAAAGCAAGTATTTCATCAACTTCAACTCCGATTATGGTTAAGAAAAATGATCCTTGGTCTTTAGACCTATTTGAAAGTTCACCTGGTTCAGATATCAAGGAATCGCCAAAATTATCACAATCCAACCAAAAGAGAACGGATCAAATTAAAGCACCATCTGCAAGTGTTTCAAATATTCACAAAAGAAGTAATTTAAAGTTCAGAAGATCAAATTCTCAACCTCAAGTTTCACAAATGCATACTCGTTCTCTACTCGGTTTTGGTTCATTTAACAGTTGTAGCCAAATTCGAATGGTTCCCAAGAAAATCGATGAAGAAACCAATTCATCCATGCAATGCGCCAGTGTTCTGTATCTGTATTCTTTGTTGTGGATATGTGCGATAACTTTTGTATGGAAAAATTTAATGATACTCCCGGTATTAATCATACCCATTGTTATTTACATAATTAAACGAGTAGGAGTTTATTTGGGCTTATGGAATTGGATGTATAGAAATTGGTGCTTACTTATTGATGGAATTTACAATTGGTGCTATGAACGATATGATGCTTTTGTTCCATTGCCTATTAGAGGCGTATATAAAGTAATACATATGATAAATCAAAATTTAAAATTAGCTATTAAAGGCAGCATCGACACGGTTGCAAGTTCGGTAGTTATATTGGCACTTTTAATATTTGTAATTTGTGCTTCAGTTTTCGTTGCAATCCAGGTAAACTGAATATGCAAATATAAATTGTTAACAAATTTATCATTGAAATAATAATTATAGATTTACACAGAAGCCATAATGTTAGTTCAAATGACCAGTAATGTCATAAACCAAACCGTAGTCCATAACCCGGAGTTGCGACAAATATTGCCACCTTCTTTTGACGATACAGTTGATTCCATCTTGGATAATGCTTACCAATATGGTCGTGAAGGAATATCAACACTTGTAATTCTCAAAATAGCAACTTTAAATTCTTAATACTATTAGTTATTAATAGGTGCGTGGAATGATGAGTGATGTTGATTCGGCCAAATCAGCCAAGTTAGAAAAGCAAGTTTTAGAACTATGGGATCGTTTATATCAAACTTGGATGTCGTCGGATGATGGTAATGGACCAAAAGTAACAAGTGCCGCCGTTCAAAGTTCATGGGACGCTTTCATTGATGACATTCAGAAATCTCCAGGTTGTGATAGTTCTCTTTGAAAAATCTAGATTTTACAGTTGTTACATTTCCAGAAATGTTTAATATAAATGGGATTACTGAGTTTGTCAAACAAAATATTGGAACATTTATATCGTTAATGGATTCTGTTTGGTCAATTTTGAAAGGTAATATCAGTCTCGTGATGGGCTCCTTCAGTGCATTTGTGTCGGTGCTTCTCGGAGGTGGGACGGCAGTTCTCAATTTTATTTTGAATGTGGTATGTAATTAATAATTGAAAATATTCTTTTTTTTAATAATGAATTATTACAGATCGTTTTTTTGACTACTCTATTTTATCTTTTAAATTCGAGTGGTGATTTATACAAACCAGTCGAACTAATGACAAATTTTTCATCAAGTGGGAACCGCTTTGGTTTAGCTTTAGAGGCTGCAATTACTGGCGTTTTTACTGCCACATTTAAGTTAGCAGCATTTTATGGACTATGGACTTGGTTAATACATAATTGGTTTAATGTGAAAATTGTTTATTTGCCATCTGGTATGTTTAGTTCGAAGATTTGGTATTGGTTTAATTTTTTTTTTTTGCAGCACTAGCCACCATATTAGGTGCAGTTCCGTTCTTGGGAACTTATTGGGCTTGCATTCCAGCAGTTTTAGATTTATGGTTAGCACAAGAAAAAGGATTCCAAGCATTGTTATTTGCAGGATTTCAATTTTTACCAACTTCCATTGTAGACACAACAATTTACAATGAAATTCAAGGGTAGGTTTTTTATTTTTGCATTGATAGGAATGATATAAACATATTTAATTTTAGTGGTGGCCATCCATACTTAACTGGTTTAGCAATTGCTGGTGGTATATTTTGCTTAGGCGTGGAAGGAGCAATTCTTGGACCCCTATTACTTTGTGCACTTTATGTAATTATTGATTTGTCTTCAAATTTATTTAAAGATTCTCCTTCCGGAGTTCCAATAGATATTTCAAATTTATCTAGGTAATGCATACAACGTCAAGCATAAGTAGCACACAGTAATCCTAATCTGTTTTAGATTAGAGATTCAACGATTGTAGAATTTTCAAAATCTGCTTGATATTCTTTATTGTGGGTTTAGAGGAGCCCATGTTCTATAAAATTCTGCTTAATTATTAACTAGTCAATATTTCTTTTGTTACTTTTTTAAAGTTTATAAGTGTTAATAAAATAATAATTTAAATACTTTACAACTAAAGGCAGCTTTGATTTTATACCAATTATTTACACCTAATAAAGTAGCTGAAGCACGAAAATTATTTATTTATGATTCACTGAGTTAAACTAGAATGATAAAACTGAAGTACATATAGAATAACTTAAACATAAAAAAGGTAAGTAATAAAATCAAAATATCAAATATAAAATCAAATACTATGTGGTATTGGTTTTGTTTATTCAATATCTATATATTATGTTACTTCTCTATGTTTGCGTGTGTGGCCTGTCACCCGGTATTGATATAGATAGACACCAATGGAGTTCATCCCGGATCATATTTCCAACTGAGTTATACATCATTCAAGCTTTATTAAAACAGGACTGCTGTTGTCCACCGTAAAGGGGTGAAAAGGTAATAAAATTATTTATTCTACATAGTACTTTCTAACTTGCTTATAACCAATGGTATATTGTAGCTAGTTTGTAAGGGCTTGTGCAAGCTCTTTGTTATGTTTTTTCACAAAATATATAACTAGAACAGTAAATTTTTTTAATTTATTAAATTTTTATTTTTTTATATACAGGGTGTCCCCGGATACACTTAACATAACTTAGATGGTGATAGAGGACACTTTTCTAAGAACAATATTGAATTAAAAATATTGAATTTCAGTAAAAATGGTTTAGTGCTTTTTTAAAGAGCGTGAAATAATCTACAAACTACATTTAAACTTTTTCCGTCTAAAACCAACGGATTTCGAGCTATGAATTAAAATAAGTTAAAAAATGTTGAAAAATTCAAACTTTTTTATTTTTTGTTTTTTTCAAGACCCTGTATCTTTTAAACAAAAGATTTTACAAGAAATCTGACGCCCCATTTCAGATAGAAAATTTAATGGACTAAAACTTTTGTCTGGTAAATTTTTTTTAAAAGCCAGCCCATTTCACAGAAAATCAGAAAATAATAAACAAGGCAGCTACAAAAGAAAAAAAAAATAAATTCACAAAATCACAGAAAAACAAATGACGGTTGATATTTACAATTTAGTACCGAGTTATTCCGGTATAAAAATTCTGAATGAGAATGGTTACGTTCGTTAACGTCCAAACATAGTGCTTAATTGGTTTGTTTTGTCCATTTCTATCTGCAGCGCTCTTATTTTAAAGAAATATTTTGTTGTCATCTACATTTTATAATGTCATTTTCAAATAATGAATATGCCGATATGCATTTAGTATAGACTTGGAGCAGAGTGACATGTGGCGCCGCGGTGTCGAAAAATAAAATTACTGTATTCCACACTTAATTTTATTTTTCGACACCGCGGCGCCACATGTCACTCTGCTTAATTATTAATTAATGTTTGTATACAGATATACAGATACATTTTGAAAAAAACGAACGAGACAAATTAAGTTAGTCCGACGTATTGGCACACAGCTTAAAATTAACGAACTGAAAATCTTTCTTGCACAGTTTGGGGTTATGATTTCAATGTTTTCTGCTGATTTTCAGAACTTTTCGTAGATAAATCTTTATCATATAAGAATAAATCGATTATTTCCAATGCAATGATATGTAGAAAATTTTTCTAAAGTATTTCAGTGCTTGAAAAAGTTTTAAACACCGGTTTTTATTAATATTGCATTTGATTATATTATGGAAATGTATTCAACATTTTTTTAAGGATTTGCCCACTACGAGCGCTAGTAGTACTTTTTTATTCGACTCCACCCCCTTGCTCCAAGTCTATACGGCTATTGTAATGGCAGCGCAAGAGCAGCTAAAATCGAATACCGAAGTCGATATCCTCAAAGAAGACTGCATGGGTTTTTTCTAACTTACATAGGTTTGTTATAAATTATTTTTATGTAAATTCAAAATACATCGTTTGTTCTAATACTTCATTTAAAAAACAAATTTTTGTTAAATATTGTTCTTAGAAAAGTGTCCTCTATCAACAGATCAACACCCAAGTTATATAAAGTGTATCCGGGGACATCCTGTATACAGGCCCGTAGCCAGGGGGTGGCAAGGTCGGGCAACGCCCGATCTTTTAAGGACTTTGCCCGACCTTTTAAAATAAAAATATGCAACAATAAATTAAAAGAAAATTTCCCCATTCATTCCACGTTGGTCTTTTTTGTATGAGAATTTTTTTAAATTTTAAGTCGGTATATATGCTTACAAATGCAATAATTGAAAAAACACAGTATCTACCGACATACACTTACGAGCGGCAGCGAGAGCTATCTCAGTGGCCATCAAAGAGATGCCCTGGTGGAAATATTTCTCTGAGAAAGTAAAACAAAATCTGCAAGGTCTTACAAACTCTGCAAAAGTCTAATTCAGAGTTTTCAGAGAAATATTTCTACCAGAGTGAACTTTCCTTTGCATAAGCGTTTATTTTATATTTTTTCTTGAGCGCTACAACTACGATAAGGTGAAATGAATATCGTAGTCAAAATGCTATTTTTATGCTTGCGCGCGGCTGTGCTATAATACGGAAATAATAATTTTAAAACCTTTCTTAAACCGCGTTGACCTTGAAATTTCAGGGAATGTTTGCCTGCGGCGCAAAAAATTGCTCAATCTTACTATCCATTTGCCCTACCTTCAGTTTCGGTCTGGCTACGGACCTGCCTGTATATGTATATTATATTTATTAATGCAAATCTTATGATTAAGCTAATAATTCAACTATTTTATATTATTACATTTAATAATAATGTGTTAGTTTTATGCAATAATTGAATATAAAAATTCATTACTAATATAATTTATTAGTACTTATTTAATAAATCTATACGTATTAAATGTATTATTACATTTTATTTTTTATATTTGAATAGTTTCTTACGTTACCATTTTTTAATATTAAAATTTGTAATATTTTGATACTATAAATTGGCAAATAATCCAACTATTTTTTATTCTGAAATAAAAGATTGTTTTTAATGGTAGAGATGGTTTGTATGCATATTTCTATTAGAAATAATGTATTATTAAAAAAGAATAAAAGCGGTCCTGGAAATAAAAAACTAAAATATAATTTTTAATCAAAAATATGATGACCAAATTATAATAAAAATTTAATAGGAATAGCCTATATAGAAGATAAATGGATTTAAATTTTTAATTTTAATTGTACTCTTTTGTTTATTTTTAATAGTGGAATTTCTTTGAAGTTTAAAAAATTACCGACGAGAAATTATATACAACAAACAAATATTCGTAAAGTAAATATTTTAGTTTTAAAACTCTTGTTATTATAATATTTTAGTATAAAAATAGATTTTCAATACTTCTGATCATCAAATTGAACTTTCTAAATTTAAAAATGATTCTTTCAAAGTTCTCTATAAATGTAAATATACTTATTTATTTTGTAGTTAAGTAATTGCATTTGTTTTTAGTTGCCTAAGGTTTCCGAACTACCCGAAGAACAAATTGCTTCTGCTAGGAATTTAAATACCTTAATTCAAGAAACCGTTTCAGAAACCATTAATTCTGTGAACAACCCAAATGTTGAAAACGAATTTGAAAAAAAAGGTTTGATTGTGGAAAGCAACTTTTTTACTGAAAATATTAACACCATAATTTTTCATTTACAAAATGTTATTGTAAGTATTCGAAGTGATTCAGTGCCATGAAAGATAGAAAATAAAATTTTAAGGGAAATTTGGAAGACGACGTGGAAAAAAAACAAGATTTAGTGCAATTGGTTGCGAAATTGGTGCAATCTTCGTATGCGGTTCTGAATGAAATTAATAAAAATCCTCAAGATTTAAAAATTCAATTGAAAGCCAACCTTCAACAAGTTGCAACTGTATCAGCAGATATGTTAAAAATTGTCGAGAAAAATAAACTACGTGGTAAGTGCCATAATAAGTCGAGTTTCGATAATCTAAATTTATTTGAATTGCAGAAAACGAGCAAATAATTTTTCTCGCAATGGGCGCTTTATTACGCGCAATCGATTTTGTTAAAATTCAGAATGAAGTTTTAAATGAATCTCCAGATAATCTCAAAGAATTTTTAAAGAAAGATGTTAAAATTATTTGTAACGCTACAAAAACTATTTCACTCCAAAATGATAAACGCTGCTTATATCGTATTATCGATTCTGTACACCATCATTGCGAGCATCTGGAAAGTATTGTGGATGTTTTTTCTGGAACAACACGTAAGTTCATTGAATGATTTAAACTATAAGATTTGAAATAGTTTGTTGATTCCATCAGGGCGATGGATATGCTGAAGGTATTCGTGAACTAATGACGGATACGTGCAGAGATTTACAAGATACGGAACTAGAATTTCAAAAATTATACACGGAAAAAAAGGATGTTGAGAGTATAAAAACTTTAGTGAGCAAAAATGTGAATAAGATATGTGAAATTATTGCAAAATTAGTATGTGCGTTAGAAATTGGAGAAGGTAGGCAAAAATTCGATTTACTTATAATAGCAAAGAAAACACTATATGTACGTTATATAACAATTTCTAATATTTTCGATTAACAAATGGGTTTTACAAAAATTACTTTTTAATTTTGAATTACTGTAACTTTTTTATCAGTGTACTCGGTACACTTTTGAACTGAAAAAAAAACTAGTGGTCGTTTTAGCTGGTCACTTGAGTACGCATTCAACTTTTGATTACTTAGTTGGTGTGCACTAAACTTACCAGATAAAAACCCTATAATTTTTCTATAACTGCCTGAGATGTTACCGATTATAGGGTAACATCTCTGATAACTGCTCACAAAAAACGTTCTTTTGAAGTTCTGGTTACATTTTTGATTTTAGATGTTGGCACCGCTGGAGAAATTTTTACTACCACTGATGAAGATGGCCCACCAACAATTTCAAGTCGAACCACGAAAGTCAGGCATTAGCGAAGTTGTATCTAAGTATAGAAATATAATAAAAATTTACAAGTAATAATAGCCCCAATGTTAGTAATAGAATAATAGAAATAGTAATAATAGTACCAAGCAAATAAAAATGAAAAAAATTATTAAATATAAATTTATCTATCTATCTACACACTGGATCCACTGGATAAATAAAAAGTGGGAAGTTACTCAGAAAAGAAAAACTAAATTAGGTACGATACCCGCGTGTTTTTATAATTGCATAGAAACCCGTAAGGTGGAAAGCAAATAATCTGGTAGTTCTCCTAGTTCTAATGGGTGCTTCATACTTTCGCGAGAACAGCACGAGAACGCGAGAACATCACGTGTAGAGCCAATTCGCGTGTTTATTTTCAGGTTCTCGCCTTGCTGGCCACTCCAGACTCTCGCGAGAACATCGCGAAAAAACGAGGACAACACGCGAAAAGAGAGAGTGGAGCTGATTCTCGTGTTCCTCATAAGTTCTCGTCTTGCTCTCCACTTGTTGTCGGTTTTTTGATGCGAGACAAAGGAGTCGAGATCGCGATAGTACTCCCACACATGCACATTCGCATTCTTCAGTAGCTCCTGACTCACCGATTAAATAGTAGTATAATTAATTCGCTGGTTGCCTGGCAACACCGTTTATCTAATTATTTTGAAATTGTTCAGGAGAGCAGTTCTTAACTTTGCATCATGCATTGCTAATGTCACAGCGCTCGAATTATGTAAACGTATCAACACCCGATCACACGTAAACAGTACTTTTTATTTCGACAATTAATATTTGTCAAAATCGCATCTTGAATGTTCGTATCGTAGGGCGCCAGGTGTCATTTAGTACCTAGTTTAAATTAAATATCTATTTCACCACAATTCTTCAAAATTATGTTCAAAAAAAAAGATAATTTTTTTGGTATAAAATCGACGTAAATACGTCAAACTTCAAGTTTTCATTATTTTATTATTAATTGTGCTTTTACATTTTGTACTGTCACCAAGCAAGGAGTCTATAGCGCAAACCAAATGGATTTATAGACCTCGTGGGCACCTGCTCCCAAATTTACTGATTTTTTCACTCTATAATTTATAACCTCTATAATTTGCAATCAGGGAATCTTTGTTTTTTCTTCATTCATCGACGAGTATTTACATTATTGTGCTAATCCACACCCAAGGATCATGATTTTTTTCGATTTATTTTTATAGTCTTTTATGCCTGTATTCCACAAAACTGGTTCTGCTTGAAGACAATCAATAAATCGTCGACCCGATATTATTTTGCCGTATATCCAAAAAATCGAGTTTTGGGAAATCGATGTTAAAGATTGAAACGCAATAAAAAAAAAATTGGCTCGAAAAACTAGTTTCGATTTTCTGGTCACTTATAGTTCATTTCATTGCGGTTTTTTTGGTACTAAGATATAGAGTTTGTTATAAATAAATTTTTGATTTTAATAGTAGAATTCCCTTTGAAAATACGAAGAATGTCAATGTGGCTGTCAGTTAATCGATACCACGAATCGGGCCGTGATTTTTTTTCTATTGGAAAGAGGACAATTTTCTGAGCATTTTAAGGCCCTACTTGGACCTGGATTAGGCCTTAGTTTTTGAGAAAACGGCATTTGAAAATCAAAATTTTACATGCATTTTAGATAGGGAAATCATTAACACGACAGTTCTATTGACGGTGCGTGCGTTCTGATATAGTCTTAGTGTTAGCAGTCAGACGCGATTGTGATACCGTAGGGTACACATCGAGCGTGGCTAAAGAGTTTCACCCCTTACGAGCTTTACCCCTTTCGAGTTGCACCTTTGGCGAGTTTGTGGTACCTAGGGGGATGTTTTTAGTAAGGCAGCGTTCGTCAAAACGGCGCGTAGCGCCAGGAGCACAGGGGACCGGAGCGGAAGGTAGCGGAGCGTCGGTTTTGACGAACGCAACCAAGGCACTCAAGAATCCACCCTAAAAACGAGTTCTGCGTTTATTTTTTAAATTATTGCATAATGTTGCGTAATATTATGGGTGCGGTTACAAGCAAGAGGTTCGATGTGCACCTGAGTATGTCACAATCGCGTCTGACTGCTAATACTAAGACTACATCAGAACGCACGCACCGTCAATAGAACTTTCGTGTTAATGAATTCCCTGTCTAAAATGCATGTAAAATTTTGAATTTTCAAATGCCGTTCGAAAACTAAGGCCTAATTCATATCGAAGTGGGGTCTTAAAATGCTCAGAAAATTGTCCTCTTTCCAATAGAAAAAAAAACGCGGCCGAATTCGTGGTATCGATTGACTGACAGTTCCCGTTGTGTCTTAAAAAAGACAAGCCTTGCGGTGTGGTAAAGCTATCCGAACCTTAGAATAAGGATAACACACTTTCGAAATTTTCGAGAAATTTTAGCATTTCCAACAAGAGAAAAATACAAACTAACTCACAAAAGCAATGGAAAGAAAAAGGTTATGTCTCAAGACACACAACTATCATCTCAGAGTGGTCAGAGCAAAATGTACCAGTAACAAGTGCAGCGGGCTCGATCATATCTATAAGGAAGTATCTGCAACACCTCATAGTAGCATTGATTAATCACTCCAACCTTCTGAGCAGACTCACCAAAGCTCAGACGGACATTGTTGAGGCACATGTTAACCAAGTCCTTTGGCAGAAACATTTTGGTGGCTCAAGAAAAGGCAATAGAAATACCTACATTTGGGAGTTTTATTACCCGGGACAAATCCTTCGAATTGCATCGGAAGACGATCACTTTCTCAGATTAGTTGCAAATCACTATGGCAGGACTTCTATAATTGTGGGAGAGGGAAAATGTAAGGTTAGTTGCCTAGGCTATTCAAAGCTATCATTTGAATATCAGGAAAACCCCATCAGAGAAAGTGATCGAGCGGCTTAGTATGGAGAACCCCTGAATGAAAGTTAGCGAGTTCTTTTATTTAACACAAACAAGAATGAGAATGACCCCATGAAAAAATGGATTGTCTTAGGTAGTGGCGGGTAAGACACTGAAGCGCTTAGAGGAAGAAAAGAGAGACCGTGTTAAGAAAGTAAATAAAAGATTTAAATTGTGTTAACAGTAAAATAGTAAAATGGGTTACATTAAGACATAGTTTAAAAATAGTTTAATGTTTCCTTCAGAAAACCATATAAGTTACAATTTCATTATTTTTAGTCAGTCGTCAACAAACACTCGTAAAAGTAAAACTCAGACGAAATACATTATGTCATGTTAATGTAATATTTAATTTGTATTATACGTTATTTTATTATATTAAATTACCTTTGATATTACTGAGTAATTATTTATAAAACCCAACAGGTTATGGGCCCAGATATCTCAGTTATCTCAGGTAATCCAGGTAAAACTGGAAGTAAAAAACAGTAAAAATTAAAAAGTGTATTTCGTCGTGTAAAAAAGTGACTCGTAAAAATTAAAAAAAAAAAACTTTGTTAAACTTAAGTGAAGGTGAATAGGCCTACAATTAAAAATTAAAACGTTTAACAGTAAAAACTTTAGTGAAAATCGCGCGTAAAAGTGAAATCAAGTGCAAGTAAAAACAGTAAAAATTTAAGTAAAAACAGTAAAAACTTTAGTGAAAATCGCGTGTAAAAGTGAAAACAAGTGCAAGTAAAAACAGTAAAAATTTAAGTAAAAACAGTAAAAGGTTAAAATGGCTTTTAAAGAAGAAAATTATCACATTGAAAAATTGAAAGACGGGTCCAATTTTCAAATGTGGAAATTTCAAGTAAGCGTATTTTTTAAAGCAAAACAACTTTTTGATATAGCGAGCGGTAAAACCAAATCTCCACAAGATGCAACTGCTAAAGAAGATTGGGAAAAGAAAGACGCAATGGCACAAAAAATAATAGTAACAACCGTGGAAAAACAGCCACTTACGTATTTACTAAACTGTAAAAATTCAAGTGAGATGTTTAAAAAATTAAAAGCTTTATATGAAAGAGATAATCAACAACAAAAATGTAATTTAATGCAAGAATTTTACAATTATAAATTTAAAAAAGGTACTAATATGTCAACATATATTTGCGATTTAGAAAATTTGGCACATAAGTTAAGAACATTGAAACAAGACATAACCGAAATGATGCTAATAACAAAAATTTTATCTTCACTACCAGACACCTATAAATATTTCATTAGTGCATGGGAGTCAACTCCAACGGAAAAACAAACTTTAACAGATTTGACATCCAGATTATTAGCAGAAGAAAATAGACATCAAATACCAGAAAACTCCAGTGAACAAGTAGCATTTAATTCTGCAATGGACGGAAGAAATAAAAATAAATATAACCGCGGAAATTTTAAAAGTAAAAATAAAAACTGTTTCAAATGTGGACAACCGGGACATTTTGCACGAGATTGCAGAAAAGTTGAATTGCGGTGTAATATATGTAAAAAGACTAACCACCTTGAATCTGATTGTTTTTTTAGAAAAAATAAAACATATGCAAGCGGGTTTAATCAACCAGATAAAAAGATGTCATTCTTAACAAACCATGAAAGCACTGAAAACTCAGAAAACAATAATATTGAATGGTTTTTGGACTCTGGTGCAACATCGCATATGACATATGAAAAACAATTAATTAAAAACTTAACATTAAATGTTGCTAAAATCGGGACTGCACGAAAAGATGTAAAAATGCAAGCATTGGGAACCGGAAATATTGAAACAGCTGAGTGCATATTAAAAGAAGTGGATTTAGTTCCTGAATTAAGTAAAAATTTGTTATCAGTAAGTAAAATTGTAAAAAGTGGTGCGGAAATAATATTTAAAAACGAAACAGTTCAAGTGTATAAAAATAAAAATAAAATTCTAGAAGGAAAACTCAATAAAAATGGACTTTATTTGGTCAATTTGACAAAAATTGAAGAAACGGCATTAATAAGTGAAAACGTAAATGCTTCAATTTGGCATAAAAAACTTGGACATTTAAGTACTAAAAATATGTTAAAATTAAAATCAATAAGTGACGGATTTAACCTAACAGATGCAGAAATTAAAGATTTCGCAAAATTAACATGTGAAGTGTGTATCAAAGCAAAACAAACGAGAAAACCGTTTGAACAAAATCGACAGAAGGCAACTAGACCTTTAGAAATAATTCATACCGATATTTGTGGACCAATCGAACCTTCTACTTGGGATGGTAAGAAATATTTTATAACATTTCTAGATGATTATACGCATTTCTGTATGGTATATTTATTAAATGGTAAATATGAAGCAGTCGATGCAATAAAAGATTACATAAAAGAGGCAGAAGTAAAATGGAACTTAAAAACAAGTAAAATACGATGCGACAATGGCAAAGAGTATGCAAATAAATATTTAAAAAACTGGTGTAGACAAAGAGGAATTACCATTGATTTTACAATACCATATACACCTCAATTAAACGGAAAAGCCGAAAGATTAAATCGTACTTTGTTAGATAAAGCAAGAGCTTTAATTTTTGAGTCAAGTGTCAATAAAAATATGTGGGGCGAAGCAATTCGTGTTGCGGCTTACTTAACCAATAGAATGCCGACAGAAGCTTTAAAAATTACTCCGTTTGAAATGTGGAACAATAAAAAACCGAATTTAAAATATTTACAAGTATTTGGAACAGATGCCTATGCTAAAAAACTAGAATACATAAAAAAATTCGATGAGCGAACAAAAAAAATTAACCATGATAGGTTACGCACAAAATGGTTACAGATTATTTGATAACGAAAAACAAAGAATTATAATTGCCAGAGATGTAATATTTAAAAATGATGAAACAAAACTAAAATTAACAAATGAAGTAATAATCGAATCGGAAAATGAAGAAGAGCCAAAAACTGATGAAGAGGAAATCACATGTGAAAATGTAATACCAAATGAAATTGAAGAACTAGGAAGAGGTAAGCGAATTAAAAAAGTACCTGCAAAATATGAAGATTTTGCATTGCTAACATATGAAGAAGCGATAAATGGAGAAGATAAAGATAAATGGATTAAAGCAATCCAAGAAGAGAAAAACTCTCTCGAAGAAAACAATACGTGGGAATTAATAAATAAAAATGAAACTGACAACAAAAAGATATTAACCAATAGATGGGTATTTAAAATAAAAGAGGACGGCACTTACAAAGCAAGACTAGTAGTTCGCGGATGTGAACAAAAATTGGGAATTGATTATGAAGAAACTTTTAGTCCAGTGATAAGCAGTAGTGCAATTCGATTAATATTTGCAATTGCAGCTGAAAATAATTATGTAATAGTAAAATTTGACATAAAAACAGCTTTTTTATATGGACCACTAAATGATGAAGTTTATATGGAAATACCACAAGGTTATAGTATTAAAAATAAAGTATGCAAACTACTTAAAGGGTTATATGGCCTGAAACAGTCACCATTAAATTGGAACAATAGATTTACAGAATTTTTAAAGAGCGCCGGTTTACAACCAATAAAATCAGAAAAATGTTTATTTAAAAATGCCGATGGAACAATAATAATTGCTATTTACGTAGACGATGGACTCATAGTAGGAAGTGATGAAATTAAAATTAACGACTTCTTAGCAAAATTAAATGACGAATTTAAAGTAAAAATAAGTAAAAATCCTTCGTCATATTTAGGAATAACAATAAAACGTGACAATACGGGCATAATTTTACAACAAACCGAAATGACATCACAAGTGCTACAAAAATATAAAATGCTAGAAAGTAATAAAACTAAAATTCCTTTAAACAGTGGCGACCTAAAAAGAAGTGACATTGAGCCAAATAAAAATTTTCCATACCGAGAAGCTATAGGAAGTTTATTATACTTAAGTAATAAAACTCGACCAGATTTGAGTTTTGCAATTAATTACGCAAGTCGCTTTATGGAGCAGCCTACAAGAAGTGATGTTAATAATATCAAACACATCATGAAATATTTAAATGGAAATCAAAATTTAGGAATAAAATTTTATAGTGATAGTAATGATGAACTAAAAGCATATAGTGACGCAGACTATGCCGGTGATATACAAACAAGAAAAAGCACAACCGGGTATATAATATTTTACAACGGCGGACCAATTTCGTGGTGTTCGCGAAAACAACCAATAGTGGCGTTATCAACTAGTGAAGCGGAATATATCGCTGCTGCAGATTGTTGTAAAGACTTAATATACATTAAAAATGTAATTGAAGAATTAAAATGTAAAAGCGTTAGTGCGGTGCTAAAAATTGATAATAAAAGCGCGATAGATCTAGCTAAAAATGGTACAATGAATAAAAGAAGTAAACATATAGATGTAAGATACCATTATATACATGAACAAGTAACAAGTGGAATTGTAAAAATTGAATATTGTAATACTACGGAACAAATTGCTGATATTTTTACAAAGCCACTTGACAGTACCAAATTTGAAAAATTTAGAGATAAATTTATGTTCAAATTGTAAAATTAATATTTGATAGATTTAAGAAAATTAAAATTAAGATGTTTTGTTTGTTTATTAATAATTTTAAGAATCTTTCATTTAAAGGGGGGTGTTAAGAAAGTAAATAAAAGATTTAAATTGTGTTAACAGTAAAATAGTAAAATGGGTTACATTAAGACATAGTTTAAAAATAGTTTAATGTTTCCTTCAGAAAACCATATAAGTTACAATTTCATTATTTTTAGTCAGTCGTCAACAAACACTCGTAAAAGTAAAACTCAGACGAAATACATTATGTCATGTTAATGTAATATTTAATTTGTATTATACGTTATTTTATTATATTAAATTACCTTTGATATTACTGAGTAATTATTTATAAAACCCAACAGACCGAACTAAGAACTATAAATTCTCTGTTAAGCAAACACCTGTTTTTTAAGTGCTGAGAGCATAACTGTTACTGAGAACATATATGGTTAAAAGTTCACATAAATATGCAATTCTTCAGCAAGTTCATATGCAACAAAAATTCAAATACATCTTTTAGCTTGAGAGTGTAACGCGTTCGCAAGCAGTGAATTGAATGTGGTTCAGGTTTACTGCCCAGCAGTATAATAGTTTTTTTCAGAATGCCCTGCTACAAGGTTAATAGAGTAAGTCTGTTTTGCATAATATTCGGGAAGATATACTAATAATATTTAAAACAAAAAAAAGCTATTTCTGCAGACAATCGAGACGGGATCTTTCAATCTGCTTGATGGAAAAGCGCTACCTTATCACCTAGAAGATCTTCAAATAATCATTGTTGCATAAACTACTTAAAGCGCAAATTTTTTATACAGTAATGAGTCGAGAAAAATATAAAAAAAGATGTCAAATGGAAAAGGAACGTCAATTTTACAAATAAACAAAAAGGTATTTAGGAAGTGTGTGGCAGACTAAAAGTAAAGTTTATAATAGTATAGCTAATCTATTAGCTAGATTAGAGAAATATGGTGTACCTAATCATAATTTTTTATCTTTATGTAAATTGTAAAAGATAAGCCCTAGGTATTTTTACTACACAATACCGTTATAATCAGTTATAATCTTTGTTTGTAACAATTTCTTTGGGACGTTGAAAGCTAAAATTTTGAAATCTAATTTTACCGCGTAAGAAATGTCAATATTGTATTTAACGATAGTCTTTTCCACTTTTTAGGATGCACTACATAGAATATAATAACATATTAATTATTTTAACAATGCATTGTTAATCTTATAATTTGGATACAAATATCCTGCCTGGCATGTTAGGTATTTTTGTGGTACAAAAGTGACAGTTGGGCGTACCTACTATGTGTTTCTAACCTAGAAATTATAATAACAAGAATCGGAGGTGTAAATATACCAATTTGCGGTTAAATCTTGTTGATTATTTATTATAATCTGTGCAATGTGATGTAAATATGAATTCCAAAGACGATAACTGGATTAGAATATTTTATATACCCGATACTAGCTTACACGCAAAAGGTTTTACTCTTTATAATGTTATATCTATGGTTTGTATTTCAATATTTACATACTTTTCAATCATAATTAAATTACTTCTTACTAGTTGTATCCTAAAAGTTGTCCCGATTCGGTAACAAAAGTTACCGTTTGGAAGAGGTATAATGATTTTAAGAAACTACATCGAGATTTGAAAACCCTTTACAGAGCAATCGGAGCCAAAGAAAAATATCCAAATCTAGCCAGCACATCTTATTTTAAAAGGTACCTACAAGTTTATCTTTAATATTAATTTCTGATTGTCTCAATTTTAGATTTGATAAAGAAGTAATTCGGCAAAGGAAGGAGAGTATTTTAAAGTTTTTAGAATTTGTCGCTTCTCATTCGCACTTGTTTTCTTCTGATATTTGTGTTAATTTTTTCAAGGTTTTATATACTATAATTTTTGTGTTAATGATTTTTTAATATGGTGAAATTTTAGACTAGTCACACTCCAAGTGAACTAATGAACAGTAATATTCATTCAATCAGAGCTGAATTGAATTTACCTCTGGAATCAGATTTCAGTTTGATTAGGTCACCGTCTGATGATGAACGTACTCTCAGTGATACGGATTCTGTATCGACGCTTAGTAGTGTGAGTAAACAATATTAGAATAACCTCATGACCTTTCTTTATTTTTTTTAAATTGGCATTTGAGAATATCTTCATCCAAACTATTATGTGTTTTTTGAATATTGGCTTTAATACGACTGAAATTTAGTTCAACCATGACCTCGAGTAATTAATCTAGATTGAATGATATTGAATTGGAAATGGGACAGAGTCAAGGTGTTATTGAGACTTGCATTTAAAGATATCCCTCTAGTTATTAGAATAAGAAATATCATGTTTTTGATATTAGTATTTACAGGTTGTTTACGTAAATGGTTTTTTTTATAACTCTTTTGACTATTTAGGAAACGTCTTTTAACGTTTTGTTGATTTTGATAGAATGTGTTTACGAATTTTTCACTTGTATTTTTAAATCCAAACATATTTATGTTTCATTAATATTTGATAAATAAATGATAAACAGTTAATGCCGAAAATATTTATTGCAATTTGCGTAAAACTTGAATATCAAATTAGTTGTAAAAATTAACAACAACACATTGATTATATTAATAGACTTTTTGATTAATCAGTAATGTATCTACTGAATTACTTTATGGCAATTTTATGATAACATATTCGCTTTTATAAATCTAGAGTAAAATATTTAATTATCTTATTAAATTAATACAATATTAATTTATTAATTATAATAACTTGATTTCTCAATGTCCCATTTCATAGTATTACAAAAACTTACATAATTTCATATTAACTTTAATAATGCAACCGCAGAATACGATGCGATCAGACTATGCAGAAGTTAATCGAAAACCACTCTATAAATTCGCTACTGCGCTCGAATAAGGGGTTAAGTCTAAAACGATAAAATGAAGAAAAATGAAATTTAAATTTAAGCTGGTGACAAATATCTTTTAGTACATTATACAAAAACCTATACAAAGATGCATTATAGACGCATCTCAATTTACACACACCAAGATATGTATTTAGATTTTAAATTTGACTTAACGCCACAATCGCAAAATTTGACTTAACTCCTTATTCACGCGCAGTTGCGAATTATATTTCTTAGTTATGTCGGGTATGTATCAAGTGCGGTAAAAGTGAAACTTAATTTTTTATTTATTTGTTTTCTAATGTAAATTAGATGTCAGATGATTTTTTGCTTTTAACAATATACAGGGACTCTTAAAGTTTGGAACAAATTTGATATACATTTTTAGAGGAATTTTTTCAGAAAATTCTCGGACACTTCAACTTGATTATATGTAATTTTTCTGCTATTAGTCTAGTCAATGAGGGCAAAATAGGGTATTACCTCCGAATTCTTTCCTAAAGCATCGATTTTGATGAAAATTTGGGAATAGGCTCTACTTACCTTCCACTTCAAAGTCTACTCTATGCCGATATATGTATGCTTATAGTTTTTTAGGGGCGAAAACTACCCCTTATTGCCAAAATTGAATAAAACTTGTTATAACGTAAATCAAAGTAATTTTTAAGCTTTAATAACTTTTGATGAAGTTAAATAAAGGTCTTGATATACTTTAAGGCATTGTTATTGGATGGCTGAATAATTTAACCCTTATAAACCAACCTCTTTTATAATAAAATGTGTAAAACACGTAATTTATTAATATTTATTAATCTAATTTAAATTAATTTTATATCTGCATTTTGGGGTCAACATTATTATTATTTTTTCTATTTTTCAACCCTTAAAAACATCTTCAACCCTTGTAAACCACTCCCTTTTATAAAAAAAGGTGTAAAAAAAGTAATTTATTAATATTTTTCAATAATTTAATATTAATATATATTTTAAATTAATTTTGTATCTGTATTTTGGGTCTACATTATAATTTTTTTTTTCAATTTTTCAACCCTTAAAGGCATCCCATTAATCACTTTATTTACCTGAAATTGATATGCTTTTTGTCATTTACAATAAAAATATTTTTTTTAATGTCTCACCCCTTAACAAGGTGGAACTCGGATGACCGTAGTTCTTAGGCTTCTATACTGCTATCTTTCTGGTTAAACTTGAAAAATATAGATTAGGATTAGAATATAAGCTAGATACAGACAAATTCCAAATAAAGCCCGCATTAAGATATCGGATTACCCAATAATTATTTTGTAAGTTGGTAATATAATTTTAGTATATAAGAAGAATACTGGAATAGTTTTTAAAGTTGAAACATATGGACGGACAGACAGACAGACACGGAGCCAGATCATAAGGCTTCTTTCTATACGTTGTATAGAAGCCTAAAACTACCCCTCATGATAAAAAATATATAAATTGAGAAAAAAATGAATTGTCTAAAAAATAATACTTATAAAAAAAAGTTGTTTGATTTCTTTACAATAACTTCCTTCATTTTAAAGATACCGTATCCATTCAAAACCCATTTTAAAGGAAATTTCAAGGGCTACAAAATCATATTGATAACATTATCTCAAAACCTTCAGTTTTTAAAAGGTAAAGGGTTAAAGGGCGCAAGAAAGGTGGTACTCGCGCTATCTGCCCAACTAAAATTGTCGATATCTCAGTTAGTTTTTATGCTACAGAAATAAAGAAAAAACCAACATTTTTGTTAAAAAAAACACTACATTTTTGTACTGAATAATTTTTTTACGTATCTCATCATTTTTGAGTTACACGAAGAAAAAGGCAGATTTTTCAGAAAATCGAAAAATGCGCTCTATACTTTGATCGTATTTTTTTTTCAAAAAGTATGCATTTTAAAGCAGTCAAACTTTTTCAGCATATACATAACACTAAAATAAAAGGTACTGTAGAAGGAAAACGTTGTATTTTAATTCTGCTGAACGTGGGGTTAATTATACTGCTCATTTTTTCTTTGAAAATTTGAGGTCAGTCTTTTTTGAATTGTATCTCTCTTAGTTTAAACGCAATCGACTTTTAGTAGTGCTTATTTTAAAGGTTTTTCAAGTTCTACAAAAAATTTTCTTAGCATTAAATCAGTGAAATCAGTCGTTTTTCTGTTATTTTAAGTTGAATGCCTAGATTTGAGCATTCACAAAAAACAAAGTCTCTTTTCGTCAACCATATCTCGCTTTGTATTGTACCTAGTATATTTATAAAAAAACGAATCTCTTTGTGTTTTTATAAGCTACAATTATCTTGCTAACACTTTTTTTCATTAGACGCATAGTTTTCGAGTTATTCGTAAAAAACCGTTCAAAAAAGTGTAATTTTTCAATAAAAATGGAAAGTTTTCAATCTTGAATAACTCAAACAGTATTGAGTTTTCGAAAAAATTTTATGCAACATTTTTTGCTTAAAATTAGATCCTTGATTAACTTTCGGGGTTATTTTGACCAAAAACTTTTCCACCCCGAGAAGGGATGGGAACCACCCCCAAGATAAAAGCATACTTCCGCATATGATAGACTTTGCTTCTTGAGCTATTTCTTACCTACTGTGAAAATTTCATGCGAATCGATGCTTTAGGACAGAATTCAGAGGCAAATACCCTCATTAACTGGACTATTGACTTCGTGCACAACATAGGGTAGCGACACCGGTGCTAGATTTTGGAACTTCGGTCGCAACAGCTAATTCGTTTATTGGTCAATTTTGACAGCATGCGTAACTATATAAATAAAAAAAGGTTTTTTTATTAAAAAGACAAATACTTTTTTTTAACATGCGTTTCAAAAATATGTTAAAATAATGCGATTCAAGTTTATAAAATCGTCACCTCGTGCGCCACCATCGGAAAACAAAATGTTGCACCATCCCATATTGGGATGTTATGTTGTTAATATGTTAATATGTACCATATTATGTTGTTGAGCTATAACGTCAACGGCAAACCTTTGTTTTTATTTACAAATTTTGATGGAGCACAATTATTATCTGAGTAAGAAAATGTAAAAACACTATGACCTTGAAGCAAACAATTCTTGACATAATAATCTATCCCATGGTTTCAAAAATGCATTATAAAACATTAGATCTTACCAATTATTTATCAAGAAGGCGTTGGAAAAAATAACACGGTATTTGCAGTTTTTACAATTTTATAATCTGTAGTTTATTGAAGTTCTGGAAATAATGCATTTGTTTAACTTTGGGGCTGAATTTTCGAAAACGTTTCGCTTCAAGGTCATAGCACATATATTTACATTTGTATACTCAAAAAGTTGTGCTTTATCTAAATCTGTCAAGAAAAATATTGGTTGCCATTTAAAAAATTTCATGATGTCACTGCTCAGAAATAAAACAAAGATATCAATGTAAAATACTACCTGAAATACTGAAAATAATTAGGTAATACTGACATTTAAAAAAGTAGGTTTGATAATATCAAAATGAATATCATAAGAAAATTCCTCTAAAATTTTTATTGAATTTGTTCTAAACTTTACGAGCTTACTGTATAATGATCTAAACAAGATACGCTGGATTTTCATGGCTGGACGCGCCATTATATCATCGGAGTCTTTAGTTAGAATCTCTACAATGTGTTTCTTTAATTGCATTTAAATCCTATCAATCGCAAATATTTTTGCACAATTCATACTCCAAAATATGTTCTAATCTACCGTACTACCTATCTATTTAAACTGTTATTTACATTGCTATCAGGTTGTCCTACTTTTAGTAGTAAGGAAATCTTTATCAGTTACATATATAAATATAAAATTATCCGTTCATTATGATAATTTATTGTCAACATAATACCTATTTTCAGTTTACCGAACAAAAAACTATACATTTAGTTTACTTAAACATTGCTTATTTGTAGATTAACGAACATCTACCTGATCCATTAACTCAAGGTGCACGGCTATCGAAAGTTTCCAAAAAATCATTCGAAACTTCATTAGCAATTTCTCTGATGCCGTCACTCGACTCCAGTAGTATTTCTACGGGGAACTTTTCTTCGGAAGGTTCTACAATATTAGATGGCCAAATTTGTACTGGACTTTCAAACATACAAGAAGACATGAGTTCTTACGTGTCAGAAGCGTCACATTATATTAACCGTGCTTTAGAGTTTGAAGACTCAAAAAAATTTCAAGAGGCTTTTGAAGCTTATAAATCAGGAATTGATATTTTGTTAAGAAATGTTAAAGGTTTGTGTAAAATAAACTTTTTCTTTATATTTTATTGTTTGATGGAATTGTAGATGATGGCGATTTGAATCGTAGAGATATGGTTCGTTTTAAAATTGAGAAATATTTATTAAGAGCAGAAAAAATTTATAATATACATTTATCTACAGAAAGCAAAATTATTCAAGATTATGTGAGTGGCTTTATTATTATTACATTTAGTCTGTTAGTAAAATATTAGTCTTCCAAGGTTACAAACATCACAAATCTCTTTGGGATTGATGAAACATTGTGAAACTGTTGTAATCTAGAAAGGCTAATTGGATGATGGATCTTTTAAAACAGTATATGAAATTTGTTTATAGGTTTGCGAAAGTAATGATAAGATAGACGAGGTTGTGCCGGAATCAGAATCAGATTTGTATAAATATAAAGTAATTAAAATTATATCATCTGGAATGTTGACATTGCATATGGATTTTCAGCAATTATTTTATGTTAAGGTATTTTTGTTGGCTGTATTATGATTGTTTTTTCTTTAATTTAAAAATTGTTCAAGGTTATTAATAAAACCGTGAAATTTTCTAACGATAAAATTATACTACCAGGAAATGTGCCTTATATGGTGAAATTGCATAATTACTACAACTGTGAACACGCTTTAATTTTAGTTTTACAGTATTGTAGGTAAGGATTAACCAAGTTTATTTTCTTTTGGAACATGGTTATTATAAGCTTCTTGTTTTTAGCGGTTATAACCTAAACGAATACATAAAACAAAGATCTTCAAATTGTGATGTAATTTTTGATAAAGAGATTTTTAAAGATGCTACAAATTATTCTTTAGATTCTTTAAAAGATGAAGAAGAATCTGATGACGATTCCGATCACAGTTATAGTGATTTAATTTTAAATTACACTTCAAGCAGATACGACAGAAGTAATTCAGAGAAAAGTAAACTAATGGACGATGAAAATGAAAAAGCTGAAGGATATACAAGTTCTGGTATAGACAAGTTACCTTCATTTGAACAAGACGAAAGTACATACAATAAGCCCACGCTTAAAAATGTACCCAATAAAAATAATGATAAAATTGATTTAAAAAGAACCCTTAGTCGAAAATCCAGTGAAATAAGTGAATGGTCTGTTTTTGATGATGTTAATTTTACGGAGAATTTTCTTTTACCTGTTAAGGATGTCATTAAATGGACATCACAACTTTTGTTGGCTTTAGAACGACTGCATTTATTAGGTGTTATTTGCTGGTTAGTTGAAATATTGTTGGCTAAAAATTCATCGTAATTATGAGCTTTATTTCAGTGATTTACAAACAAAAAATTTATTAATAGACGAATCTGGTAATGTAAGACTAACTTATGTGTGTAATGTTTTGGAAAAGTATGACTTAGCATTTAGCAAGAAGTATGATCTTGTGTTAGCCCCCGAAATGTACAGTTTTCAACCAATTACAGAAGCAGTAGATTGGTGGAGTTTCGGTGCTATTCTATACGAATTATTAGTTGGAATGGTATTCCAAAGATTTAATTTTAAATTGTGGTGACATTTACATGTTTATTATTTTCAGTCGTTAAATTATGTTCATCCAGAAGGTTTAAGTGCATACAGCATCTTACGGATTCCAAAATATGTATCTGTGGAAGGGCGTTCACTATTGAAACAGGTACTATTTATTTTATACTTTTCAAGAACAAAATTTTTTATTTTTAAAAATTTTGTAGTTATTAGCTTTTGAGCCTAACGAACGTTTGGGCAATGGAATTAATGGGGCAGAAGATATAAAATTACATCCTTTCTTTAATTCTGTATTATGGGATGACTTAGCATCGAAATGGAAAATTTGCTAAATGCCTTGCTATTAACATTGAAATATTTATTTCATGGGCACAATTAAAATATATATATTTATTCTACCTTCTAAGCGTTTCTGCACCTTTACTTGTACATGTGATTAAAAGAATCTTTTCCTGTTCAAGAAAAATACATATTACAAAAAAACTTTTAATTTTTAAAGTTTTGATTTGTTTATTTTATGCTCCGACTTATTTTTTTATGGTAGCTGAATAAGCATTTAGTTCTTTTATAGCTTTTGATGATATTTTTATGCAAAACATTTCTATTCAATTCGTTCTACAAAAATATTTCAGATACTATCTTTACCTCATTCTGAATTGTTTTTGTAAATAACATCAGAAACTTGAAAAAACGAATTGCTAGTTACGGTTATAAAAAAAGGGGAAGCGCATCAATAGATTTTTGCATTTTTGCAAACTAAATATTCATTTAGTTACATGTAGAAATTTATATAGGTAAAAATTTGCAGATGGTAGTACAAAGAGATTACAAGAGTTTTATATTTATAGCATCAAAATATAATACTATATTATATTTTGGTTATTTATTGTTATACAAAATGTAAAGTGTTTTACGAGGATGTATACCAGCAGTGTCCATCCAGTCAATTGTGCAATTATTTTGAGTTTATTTAAAAATTCTGCAATATTATCTTCACCTATTGTTTTTTATACACTTATTATTAGAACATTAGTAGTGGACCCCACAGCTGTTGTATAAATATGGTTGTATAAAATACAATGATTTAAATGTTTTCCTCTGAATTAACACACTGCCTATTTTTAATTTGTTTGATTTTATACAACCGTTCTCTAAACGCTACTTAATCCTTATTTATACACTGGATGATTTCACAAAACTTATTGTAGGTGCTATCAAAATTATTAATTTAAGATTTTAAAGACTGGAAATTTTTTATATTTTGATGTTTAGTATTTTATAGAACACCATTTAGTATTATAATTTTTTGCACGGCATTGAATATGTCACAATATGGGTTCCGGTTTGCTTTTAATTAATTTAAATTTAAAATTAAATTGAGAGTAGATTAGGAATTTTGAATCTGAACCTTTCTAATTAGTTTTCTTAAATAAACTTGAAGAAGGGATCTTATACAGTGACTTATACAGTTTTTACTGGTAACAAACTCAATTTTATATTGAACTAAATCGAACCTGAACCCATTAAATACAGGTTTGATGTCTTGTTTTCTGTTATGTAATTTATTAATCTATTGAATGTTTTATTATAAATTTTGTTGAAACGATATTATTGCATTTTGTATTGAATATACCTACAATCCTTCATAAGAAAAAATTCTATTCAATTAATTCAAGTAGTATTCAATTATTTAGGTTCAGTTGCACTAGAAGAAGGGGAATTCGCGTTTAAACTCGAAGCGTTTGTGCATGGAGGAGGAGTGACCCAATAAATTATATATTATGCATGTGTCATGGTAAACCATTTTGGAGAAAACAAAAGAAATAAAGGAACGTACAAATGTGTAGCTTAAGATTGCCAAAGCTGCAAAATCTAAGCATCTCATTGTTGACTTTTGAAAAGTAATTTTTTTATTTCTTTGGATACACTAGGTCTCGCTTCGTAAGTGCAAAAGAAAGTAAAAAAAAGATTCACTTTAAATCCGCATAAAACAATATACCATTTTTGTTTAACTGAAGTGGATAGGTACTCTGACACTGTGTATATCAGTTTATTCTAAAATTTTTATATTTTCTCTAAACAATAATAAAAATTTTGCCGCTTTTTGTTGTAAGCGGGATTTTAAGAGTAATAAAAAGTTTATTGGTAATTCTTTTCGCTTTGCGAGTAAAATGAAAACCTTAGTTTATGTACACTTTTATATGTCAAATCAAATAAGGAATCACAATTAATTTGACACTTCTAGAAAATTTAAATTACAAATTTATGAGAATAATTATTACATATTTATTACATTAAGATTCAACTTAAATATTTTATAGAACTAAATATTAAAATTTGAATATTCAAACGTCACTGTGTTATTTGGTATTAAAACAAAAAAAAGTTTTGGTGGCATTAGTCACATAATCTATCATATTAGATCGACATTACCTTCATTGTCCATCTAAAGCTTTTATTATTACTTTTAAATGAGGTGTGTCTCCTCAGTCAATCGCTGGTAACCACGATACCAAGTTCTGCCAAATTCTCCACTTAGTGCATATGCATTGTTTAAAATTTCATGCTGCGAATACAATTGCTTATAGGTACAATTGCTTCAGTCGCAAGAGAATATAAATATTATGCGCAATACTTGTTTGGTGTTCATAAAAAAGCTTTGGATGGATAAATGAAGGTAATATCTATCTAATGTCACTAAAACTTTTCAGATAAAATTTTTTTTAGTTTGGAAACTCGATTCCCAAAGATTAGCGATCAACTCGTTTGGCAATAGAACATAGAATAATAGAAGTATAACAATAAACATAATATGACTGTTATTAACAAATTTTTCAATTATATTTATAACCAATGCTATAAAATCAATTTTTACATTATTTTGTTAAAAAATGAGTAAAGTGACTCCAAAATTTTACTTACACATTTCACAAAACTAGTATATCAGGTAAGGGTTGGTATTTTTTTAAATGCGTTTTTTTTTATTATGCTATAAGAATAAAATATCTAAATTTAATTGTCTCAATGGAAATTGTTTTAGGTGAAAGGTTTAACTTTATATTTTAACCTTTATATTTATAGATATTTCTGCTTCAGTTATTTTTGAATTTAATATAATACTTTAGTTAAAATTGTGATTATGTAACCTATTTCGGTCTCCCTCTATTGCATTGTTATATTCTGTATATCTTCGATGCTGAAATCGAAATTTTCAACAAAAACTTAATTAATATAGGTATTTATTTCAGAAATTTGAGATTTTATCATTTACACAAAATTTTTCTTCAAATACAACAACAACATAATTAAATCAGAAAAGTAAATATTTTCAAAATATTTTTGGTAGTATACATAAAAATTTTCTAAATATGGAAATTTCTCAATCAAACTACCATCCAAGCTGTTCCATCTGATTTACTTCATCAGTACAAATGTATGCAAATACGTCAATCTACTAAATTCAAACATATTATGAAGCTTCCTGGTGGAAAATAATATTTAGCAATCTAAAATCTTATATTTTATCAATATTTGAACTTAAACTTTACTGAATTGCAGAGGGGAATCTCTCATTACAATCTACATAATATCATATTTTCTTTCAAAATTTAGTATGACTTGAAAATTTTTAAATGTTTTGTAATAATAATTATATTATTATTTAAAATATAACATTTATAATTAAAAAATATACCGAAGGCAAAAATTTAGTTTGACAATATTTTTATAATTTCTACGAAATCGTATAATACCTTAGAGAAGTTTTTAAACATGAAATTTTCATTCACGATAGAAAAGATTTTAATCAATAAGCGTCTAAAACGGTGCAGAAAATAACTAATTAATTTTCCTATAAACCATAACAAGATTCTTTGTTTTGCAATTTTACAGTTAATTACATTTTTAAATAGCAAAGTATAGTATTTAAAGATTGCATTTTATTTTTGTACAAAAAATTATTAGTTTGGTATGGAATCCTTCATATAAAACATACCGTATATTATACTAAACGGCATAAGTCAAACGAAAGCAAATAGTCCTGGTTCGAATATGCACTAACCAAAAACTCTCAAAAGGAATATTTTTGTTGGTAATATTTTGTCTAGTAAATAATACTCCAATATTCTGATTTCATCCTATATGTGCAATTGCCTTTTAGAAGATAACCAATGAGTACTAATTCCTATCTAAGACAGAATTCCAGAAAGTGGAAGCAATCCTGCAGACAAAATTCCGTTAAAGAAGTCTGATTGATCAACAGCCGTAATTGTAAAAATACAATAAACAAACTTGCAATTGGTTTTCTAATCAATTGGTTCCTGAATTGTGCTTTGTACTATGTGCTACATTGTGCTTAATTTTTTTGTTTATTTTGAATTTTATGGAGACATTCGATAAGGTACTATTTTAAGGTAAAAGTTCGGCTTCCATTTTTAATATTTAAAAAATTATTTCTCTAACGATGGTCAGCTTTTCAGATAAAGATTTCTACCAAGTAAATGAAAAAACTAAATTTATTGATTTGAAGTTTAACGATAATGGTAAATACAAATTCGGCAAAATAGTTATTTAAGATGATTATTTCAATGACTTACCTAAGAACTAACTTAACTAACTCAAATATGCATAATTCAGATTCACAGAAGTTATTATAGGAATTCCACCAACAATATACATATTCAAATCAAATCAAATCTTGTATGTACTTTGATTGGACACCATGGTAATGGCCATATATACTCCAAGTCTAGAGAGGATTTCGTTGTGGGCGTTTTTTATACGGAGTCGTACCCTAATGTGCCTTATCGGCTAGCTTTGTGGAAACCGCTGTATCATGCATCTGGGAGGCTGCGCTTAATACATTATGTACAGGTATTAATATTTATTTTTCTTTAAGTAGATTTTTATTGGAAACATTTTTCACCAACTTGAAAAAAATGGAAACCAATTAAGTTTTAACCAATCATTTACTAGAAGATCAGAGCGGCTATCAGGTTCAAAAAAAGCGATTAATTTAAAAATAAGCGATATTTAAAAAAAGCGATTAATCGCCTGATGATGCCATCGTATGGTGAAAACGTTTGCGATATTGTATACTTACAGTGTATTTTATTTGTGATAACTTAAAAACATTTCAGTTCTAAAAAATGTGTGTGCATTTTTTGGGTTTTCTAAAATATTGATATGGTTAATATCGAGTTACACTACTTAAACCACATCAATCGATTAATTACCAATTGCCTTATGACGTTAGTAGCCAGTATAGGTTAGTGTGATATATGGAGAATATAAGGCAAATTTTTGATATTGGCCAACCTTAGAAAAATTGGGCTTACCTAAATCAAAAAGTGTGGCGACATAGCCGAAACACAAAGATTTAAATAGGTATAAGTTGTCGACATCGGATTCTGCTTTCCAATTTAATTTTTGATTAAAATTTTGACTATGGGACAGGGGCATAACCAATCATAATTTTGAAAATTGTAGGTAGCATATTTTTTTATCAATAAGCACCATATTAAATTATATCTGTCAATTTTGGAACAAATTAGACGAAGTTAATTATTAATCTAGCCTTAAAGATATATGCAAGCTAATTCTTAATTTATGAAATTTTTGGCTAGGTTTTAGCAAAGATTTACAAACATTTATGTGACTTATGCCTTTATTACTATCAGAAATCATTGAAGTCGGCGGTTAAAACCTTGACGACCGTTTGTACCACTTTTGCTTAAATGTGACTTTTGTCTAAACGGTCTTTAACTATTTTGAAATAGAGATTTTACTTAAGCTATATTCATAAATTTAGCAAAACCACATTTGTTCATAACCGTAATGCTGGTAATTTTCCAATAAATCGTTTAAATATTTAGAAAATATCGAAAACTTATCGATTTATGTTTTAGTCAACATTATTCACACATTTCCGTAATTTGACTTAAACTTAAATTTAGGTGTTGCTCAAGAAGTTAAGAGGCACTTAATTCAGTGATACAAACGGACAGTACAATTAAAATTTCAGTGTTTTTTAAATTGGTAGTGTCACTTTTCTGTTTTCTTATTGTTTGATATAATATTTAAGGAAAGCTTAAATTTTAAGTGTAGGTGGTGCAAATAACGAGCGATTTACATAGTTATGTTGTCTTGTTTATATAATGTATTTACAGATTTACAATATTTTTTCTAAGTCAAATTTTAAAAGTCCTGTGCTATAAGTACTTGTTTTTACAAACGGGCTTTTAGAATGTTGTAGAATATAACATTATTCTCTTTATAAAAGACTTTCAAAAAGTTTGTTTTATTAAGAGAAAAGATAAGTTGAAGTGTTTCGCTTTTAAAACAAAAATATAAGCCGCAAATTAATTTGTGGAGTTTTCATCGTTTCTCATGTATATATATATCGAAGAAGCTTAAGTTTTCTTTGCAAGAAGTATGGATGGACAGAGCTCGAAGCAGATCAAATATTTTGTTAGCGTCGTTGAAAGAAGTCATTTCCGTTTTTCAATTAAAGTTTTCGTAAGAGGCTTGAACGAAGCGCGACCTTTAGATTGTTCCCGCATGTTTGTGTATCGCGGAAACTAATTTATCCGGATGCCAATCAAAGCTTTTGAAAATATTTGCTAACTATATGAAAAGTCATAGAATTTTAAAATATGCTTTAAGGCTGCTTCTGTATTAATAAGTAAAACGACAAAAAAAGGAACTATGAAATAACCTAGACAGATAGTTATTCAAACATGCTTTAATTTTCCTAGAGAAAAATTATGAACCGAAGAAATAATATTATTTTATCTTCATAAATTTTCATATTACAATTTAATACTATTGTAAATTATCCTTACTACACGAGCAACGGACAAAAAGTTTCATTCCATTGCTAAAGTTCAAATCCATTCCAGAAAATTTATTTTAGATAAGTACATTATTATAATTTAATGATATGGTAATTATTACAATTAAAAATAATATTAATATTTTCGTACCCAAGTTTAGTATTGATTTGTGCGATCTTTTCAACTAACTACTCATTATATTTGCAGATGTTCTTCGGTGTTGTTACAAAAACAAGATTAGCTATATTCTACATTTACTAGCTGCCAGTTTGTTTACAATTAGTAGTTTATCTGATTGAAGCTTAAATTATACGTTGATAAAATTTTACATTTAATTAGTTACTAAATAAGACTTTTCAAGTAATTAAAATTTAACTAAACTTTTTTCACTTAATTTTTTTAAATGTCTCTAAATTTAGAAATTGGGCATTATACAAAGGTGGTCTTAAGACTACATTAGAAAAATTATTAAAAATTTAGCTTTGTAATAGATCAGTTTATCTGTTTATCACATCAAATAATATCTTAATTTGATTTCGCACCGGATATGTTTTCTTTCAAGGTTCCATATTTTTTCTGAGCTTTGTTGAGCTGAGATTTGTGTATACTTATGGAAGAATCATATGCTACCATATGTCAAGGATAAAATGCCAAGCGGATAGATATTTCAGCAAGATATTCATCCAAAACACACTTTAAAACATCTAAAGCAATCTATTAATAAGGACAAAATTTGTCTGTTTCAGTGGCCTGGTCAATCTCCGGATCTGAATCCGGTTTAGTGAAACTAATTGACTTTATGCAATGTTGTACATGTTATAAAGAAATATTCAGTCTCTTTTTAAAATTTTATGTTTAAAGAAGTATGTGGTTATTCAAAAAAACGCAGTTATAATTTTTAATTCTAAAGTATTTAATAAATAAATTTTAAAAATGTAAAGAAGGAAAGTTAGAATTTCAGCAAGTTATAGGTATATTGTGAAAAAACTGTTTCGTTAATATATCATGATCGCTACTGTATTCATTACAGTCCGCAGTTGGGAAAGTATAACAATTGGATTTGTTAGCGGTGTATTGCTTTAAATACTACTACCCAGGTCAATCAATGCTTGGTAAATTCCATCAACTATATCTTGTGCATCGCGTCGATCGGATATGATTACTTTATCCACATTCAGTGTAATTTGCAGACGTTTATCGTAGGAAAATACTCCCAAAGATAATCCTAAATTTTTAAGAAGGTATTAAATACAAAAATATAAAATTAAGTTTCTTACCAATCGGTTTAACGCGCGGTACCCAAAACACAACATCTTCGATAAAATAGTCACCATAAAGTGTAATTGCTGAAGGACCGGGAATGTTAGATACAAGTAATGGTAAAAACGGAGGAATTGCTAGTTTCACAGCAATAGATTCAGGAAAAATATATGAGACTGCTTGCAAAACTCCATAAGTCACCTAACACGATAGAAGAAATTATCAAAATCTTTTTCCTTAAACATCATCGATTGGTCTCCCGATAATATGTTCAAATGTTTCGATCTTTCTAGGACTGATTTATGGAAGTATAATATGTTACTCGAATACAATATTAGGCGACCAAATAATTCAAATAGATATAGCCAGGACCGTCGAGAGAAAATCAGAGTTCGGGGTTTAATCTGTTTGATTAAAGGGATTACCTACTTCCTGTCAGTTAATAAAAAATTTGTCTTAGAACAGAACAGAAATCCGGGTTCTTTTAGAAACTCCGGGAGCAATTACCCCCAACTCCCCCCTCTCTGTCGGGCCTAGATTTGGTATAACATAAAAAGTAAAATAATTTAAAAATTCACCTTGCAATCAGGCGAAGATCTTAAGTATTTAGTTTGAACTTTTATTTTTTCTAAGGTTTCCATGAAGCTTTTCCAATAAGAAGACGGCACAGTTGTATTATAAGCTATTGGAATATTGATATTGAAATACGAAAACGTATTCTGCATCTTAATGGAATTTGCTTTAGTTGGTAAAAGGCTTCCTCTATTCAACAGAGCTGTGAAGAATGTATTTAAGCAGGTAAGATTAGGATCCTTCCCCTGAAAAACAAATTGTACACAGAGAGAAAACGACCTCAACAACAATATATTATTAGATTTAACAAATTAACAGTTGATTAAACAAAAATTTAGTTACACTAGCAAAATTAACATTGTTGACGCCGTTATTAATAAATAATTAGTTACTACTATACTACATATATAAATTTTTTTTCAGTGTACTAATTCTTATAAGTTCAAAATATTAACTTACCTTCTTCTGTAAATAATTACTTAAACTTTTCGAAATTGCAAAAGATAAAATGTCAATGAAGGACGTGTCTTCAACTTTAACTTTGATTTCTTTTATGATTTTCATGCATTCACTCGATTCTTCTATTTTTGCAACAAAGGTGTGCTGATCGTTGAACTTGGGAACAGATATACTGCTCATCTCCATGTTTAGAAAGAATATTTGAGAAATTATCACAATTGGAGTTATCAACAGAATATAAATAAAATCCAAGATATTACGAATGTTCGCCTCTATAGTATTGCCTACTGAATTATTTTGCGTTGGAGGAATTTGAGCAGCCTTTTCCTGGTAAGAAACCGATAATAAACTTAACAAAAAGTTCATAAGAGTTACACCATCAGCTAAGCTATGATGAAATCGAAGTAAAACGGGGTACGATTTTTGCGTCTCATGGATTTTGTTACTCCATGTTACAGGTTTCTCACAAAGTAAAAATTCCCAGAAGCCTGTATTATTGTAAGGCAATGGTTGGTTGGAATAAATACTAATTTCGTTCAATAATTCTTCTTTGGTTATCTCTTCGTTTTCAGAGTTAAAATTAACATTTCTAATACATCTATTAATTTCCACTTGATTTGGAATGAAGTAATGATAACCACACATTTTGTGACGCGTCGATAAAAATTTTGGAAATTGCTGATCATTTTTAAATATCTTCGTGTCTACTGTTTCTTTAAATTTTCGAAAAAATTCTTCAAAACTGTTTTGTGTTCTTACAATCATGAGTATATTTATTGTTGCAACTCTGGAATTTACATCAGCCGAAAGCAAAGCGTCCGCTCCGCTAATAAGACTGCCAAATTTTGATCCAAATTTTAGTTTTAAAACTATAAGTACCATGGTACGATATACTAGAAATGGTAAAATAACCACTAAAACGGGTCCAATAAAGATGACAAACAGTGCAGTAGATAGCAAGAATTTGAAAAAATTTGTGACACGAGCATATCTCATCTAAAATTATTGAGTAAAATATGATAGTCGTTTTACACTATTCAATTTATTGTAGAAGAAATAGTACAACACTTGCGCAGAATAAACAATGCAGCGCGCAAACACTATCAAAAATACAACATCTCTGCGCAAGAGTTGTATAATTTCTTGTACAATAAATTGTGTAGTGTAAAATGGCTATAATGACCATGTTAGTATCGAAATCAGTTGCTTACCTTGGTATTATTCACTTTTATTCTGTTTTTCTTAAACCGAAAATTAGAAATTAGTAATATTATGTAAAAATTTACAGAAAATTACTACTATGTTAATATTTCACTTACAGCGGTAATTGGAAATTTTTTCTGTAATTACTTCTACTCAAGCACTTAAATAATTCAATATTAAAAATTGAAATTATTTTTTAATAATAATTAAAAAAGTGTATCTCGTGTAAAGATATCAATTTTAATAAAATATTGTTTTGATATTATGCATTCTGATAAAACAAGTTCATGTAGATAAATTTAAGTGATAAACGAGTTTGGTAAATAGGTTACGTAAATTATTAAGTTTTATACTTTCTGTTTTTTAAGTTTAAGGAGGTTGGGGAGTTAGATTAAAAAAGGTACATATTGTTTATATTTTGGGTAAATTGTTATTTGGGTGTAATATATGTAATTTTAAAATTTAAAATTATTTCATCACCTAGTTTCGAGAAAATTAGAAACCTAAAAAATCTATAGTAATTTCTAAAGTACAGCCGGAAAAACAAGAGCAAGATTTATTAAAAAACTTTTTATAAGAAAAAATGATACTCTATGAAGAGATATGGGTTACTGTCAGTTTTTCATCACCACTCGTTGGGCTTTGATTTTTTTTTCTATTAGAAAGAGGACAATTTTCTGAGCATTTTGAGACCGCACTTCGATGCGGATTATCCAGTAGTTTTCGAGAAAACGGCATTTGAAAATCAAAATTTTACATGCATTTTACATAGGGAATTGGTCCGCTCCCGAGTTCTATTGACGGTGCGTGCGTTCTGATATAGTCTTAGTGTTGGCAGTCAGACGCGATTGTGACCCGGTCTGGTACACATCGAGCGTTGCTAACGAGTTTCACCCCTTACGAGTTTCACCCCTTTCGAGTTGCACCTTTGGCGAGGTTGAGCTACCTAGAGGGATGCTTTTAACGAGTCAGCGTTCGTCAAAACGGCGCGTAGCGCCCGGAGCGGAGGGGACCGGGGCGGAGGGTAGCGGAGCGTCGGTTTTGACGAACGCAACCAAGGCACTCGAGATTCTAACCTAAAAACAAGTTCTGCGTTTATTTTTTAAATTATTGCATAATGTTGCGTAATACACCCGATGTACACCCGGCTATGTCACAATCGCGTCTGCCTGCCAACACTAAGACTATATCAGAACGCACGCACCGTCAATAGAACTTTTATGTTAATGAATTTCCCTATCTAAAATGCATGTAAAATTTTGATTTTCAAAAGCCGTTTTCTCGAAAACTAATGGATAATCCGCATTTTTTCTTTTTTTATTATACACAGAAAATTGTCCTCTTTCTTATAGTGTAGGTGTCGAGGCTCAATTCTTGGTGATGAAAGACTGACAGTTCCCTGTTGTGTCTTGTGATGATTCTTAGTATTTTGGACTGGAAACTCTCTAATATGTCGATGTCTGAATTGCTAGATGTCTTGTAATACCGGGGCCTGTAATTGTAACACCCTGGGTCGTTGGTTAATGGTAGCGACCACCGATTTTGGTGTAAAGTCGTTCTTGAAAGTTCTTCTCAACAAAAACTAAATTCTTAACAAAACTTGTAATAATGAGTAACGTGGAAAAGTTCAGAAGACGGACATAAGACATGATCCTACCTACATGATCCTATTGGATCAAGCCAATAAAAGAGAATCTATATCGTTGCACAAAAATTATAACGCTTATATTTTCAATTTGGTATTTATTTAATAAAAAAAAATTATGTTATTAATTACTTACTTGCACATCTTGACAGACTACGAAACAGGTAGCAATACTTGCTACATTCCTCTCTTAGTGTGGTAGTGTGGTTTTTTAGTAGACACACAACAACCAATCGACTGTCCATCAAAATCCATCGTAGTAAGACCATTGGTAGAAGCATTTTTACAAGAAATCTCATAATTTGGGTTTCTTCCAGGTTCAGAGTAAGGTTGTTTCTTGTACACCAATCGAGCATGCTTCGGATAACTTGCATGCAATTGTGATATAATGCATCTTCGTCACCTGAAATTTTGCGCTATTAAAGCAATAGAAAAATTAGAGGAGGCGATGAATCATTTAACAACAACTGCATACAAGAAGCAAGATGGAATTAAACTCATAAGTTAGAAAAAACATGAAAAACTCATTTAATATTCCTGCAGCCATGAGAGAAATCATAACACAAAAATTAAGACCCTGAGCTAAATGGCAACAAAGTAAGAATTCTGCAGATAAAACTGGGTATAATAGAATTGCAAACCAACTAAAATGAATACATAAAGAAGCTGAAAATAACACGTTTTGTAGTGTAATATCTATTTTGAATTACCCCGGTGTGATGTGAGAAGTAGACTTGCGTGTACTAGAGCAGATAGAAAGAATGAGGTTAGAGATTAGAAGTCGTTAATTATTAATGCTAATTATTAAAGCTAATCTTAGTTTGCGGGGATGTAACTCTGGAGCCTACTAGTGAGTTACAGTAACTATCTACATAATCTTGGTATAAAGGATCATTCTATTGGGAAGGCTACAAAAAGATTTACTAAATTTTCTTCATAATCCCGATCAGTCGTAGGGCATATTGAAGTTCGAGAAATCTAATCAATTTGTACAACACTTAGCAGAAGTGTTTAAGCCATATTCGGATGTACCAAATGAAGAAATTGAGCAATTTTTGGAAGCACCATTGCAAATGTCCTTACCGACAGCGGCGGCTTTGTCAAAAGAGGCAAAGGAGGATTAGCTGTCTCTAAAACTCTGAACTATTTAACAGTTAAAATTTTGTAAAGAATAAATTTTTAATCTATCAAAAAGTAGATACTTCTGCCGCAATACATATCCTAATAGTAATGTGAGGCTACCACAGAAACAGCATCCTTAGCCTTGTTGCAGATGGTTTAACTATCACATGGACCGCAAGACTTTACGGCACTATTGATGGTTTCAAGATTTCACTTAGTTGATGATTATTAAACCTAGTTTTTTAATTACACAATTAAGAATCCGCCTCTATTGTCAATTGTGCTCCGAGGTATTTGGCATGTAGCATATAACATAGTATGTACATATATTGCGGTGGGGTTACACTCTTTTCTTTTTTACTTGATGATTAGTATCCTTAAATGAAAAAACCATAAGTCGCCACTGATTACAGAAAAAAAGCAATATTGCTCGGAAGTATTCCTAGACATAAAGCAAATCTTTGAAAAGGTGGATAAGCTTGATAAAGAGATTTCCGAAATTCATGATATTTCATTTAGAGTTTCACGAAAGTATTTTACCGAAAATCGTCATCAAATCAACAGTTCCCTGCTAATTTACGCGCAGGGAAATTGGATTTTAATGACTAGTCCGGTAATAATTAGTAATTGTAACAAAATAAAAAAGACGTCGTTCTTTTCTTTATTACTTATTATTGTTTTGACAGTAACTATGTATGGTAACTATGTAGTCTACAAATTGACACATTTGAATTTTGCTAATTTTAAAAATGTTGTTCAATAATGCCCGGTTGCACAAAGGCTTGTTAAAACTTAATCAATGATTAACGATTGTCAACAATGTCACAACAATGAATTTTCATTGTTATGTATTTCATATATTAATATAATCCACGTTTTTTGGTCTAGTTTATAGGTTATTTATTATTATTGTGTTGATTGCGAAAAAGTGCCTAAAGTCAATATTTGTTAAACTGACATGAGATAATGACAAAAACAAATTTATAGGAGGGGAAAGTTAAGTGTAATTAAGTTATTTAATTCGATTAAAAATGGTATTATGCTTGTGTAAAAACGATATTAACTGCAATTAAGAAGTATTACACCAATAAAAAGTAGTAAAAAGACACAGGCTTAATTTTTAATTTCATTAATAAAATTAAAAGTCTATCTTATTTTTTAATTTTAGATTAATCCTCAGAAGATTTTGTCATGCGTTTAAGTAAAAAATTGAAATTATCTATGGTAACACCTGCAACTTCTAATAATTATTGTTGGTTATCTTTCATTGAAATGAAACCTTTAAAATGTATTGTTTTATTCACTGGTTCACTAAATTTAAAATTAGGTCCAACTGCCTTTTCAAGAAATTCTTTTTGAAGTGTGTATTTTGTAAATCGATTTTGGAAATGAATAAAATTTACGCATACTATTAAAACCTGTGTTTTTACAAATCTTCAAACAACAAGTTTCGTGTCCCATAATTATTGAAGTAATATAACCACAGAAATTTAACCATTCGAGTTTGACGTTTTGTGACAGTAGTTTCCAGATTTAATGCACAAAGCTGTCACCATGAGCGCTACGACCCGTATTCATATCCCTTCTTTTCCGACGCATGTAGCGAATACATCAATGAGGTAGCCATACCACAAGGAGTAACGAAAAGCAAGATATCTTAAGATTAACACAGAGGACACATAAAAAAGAAGAGAAAAGAGATGGACCTAAAGATTAAAAATGTGAATTGGCTAATTGGAATATTACATCATAAAATTGCTTGAGGAAAGTGTGATTGTTTTATTTTAAATAATGGCCGCGAGGGGTACTATATATGATGAATTGGAAGTAAATCCATTCTCTTTTGTTTACTCGAAAACAAACTCATTATTTGCAAGGCTATCATCAAGCCAATTTGAAGGTACAGGTTAGAGCTTTGGGGATGTTCGAGTGTGTTCAATATTAACATAATTCAGGGATATCAGTCAAAAATGATGATACTGATATGATACTGGATGCTACATGGTATGTATATTTTAAGATTTAAAAATTGATTTAGTGATAGGAAATTAAACAATAAACCAAAAAAATTATTCCTATCAGTTGCACCCAAAATTTCACTATTATTTGTAATATAAAGTTGATAAAATTTGTCTTGCATCCACTTGCATTCTTAAATATAAAATTTTAATTAGTAAATTAATGTTTTCAGCATTTGTTAATAATACAGACAATATTAAATAATTATAAAAGTACATTTGAATGTATCGTTTGTAACAACCTGAATGGAGAGAAAGTAAATCGTATAAACAAATTTTGTAATCTCTTTGATGCTGGTACAAAAGGGAACAAAAATAAATTACTTACCTGTGTAGAAATATTTTCAAATAGCATTTAAAACATACCATTTGACATTTAAAACGATTAATTATTTTTGTGATTACTTTAGAAAAGCAACGAGTTATAAAGCAAATATAAACCTGAATGTTTCAAGTCGATTTCGAGTGCAACATTTTTTATATGTATAACACACAAATTAAAACGAAGCAAATTTACTGTAAGCTAAAATGTTTGCGATTCACAAAGCTCTGCTTTATGCTGCAATATTAATATTTACTTATGTACGCCATTACAGTCAACTGTAAAACAATCGCTGGACTTGGTTACATCTTAAGGCTGTCTCACACGAGGCGATTTTTTCATGCGATTTTGTAGTGCCAACTTAAAAATAAATTTAAATGTCAAACAATTAGGTTATATTTACTAAGCTGAATATAATATTGGGGTAGTGATTTTTTCAAGTTGATACTGTAGGTTGGTATTGTAGCAATTACGTCATTTATTACAAAGTCACCTAAAAATAAATGCCTCGTGTAAAGTGACTAAGCGATAAGTTGCAGCAACCTTGCGCATGCCAAAATATCCTTACAACAAATCGCGGTGATCGGTCGCATGAAAAAATCGCCTCGTGTAAGACGGCCTTTAGACACCAATTCATCTTAAACAAACTCCTTATGCAGGTACAATACCTTCTGAAAACAAATCGAAGTATGAACTTTTGTCAAAAAGTTTGACCATAGTTCAGGGAGGGGAAAGCGGAAAAGAGACTGATAACCTCTCTATCTTTAAGCAATTCTAATTTAAAAACTGAATGGTTAAGATGTTTCAGTTTGAAAGAAAGCAGCTATGAGTGTTATTAAAGACCAAAGATTATAATTTTCAAATTATTTTTATGAACTGTAATTTAGCATTTAGCAAAGAGAAACAAAAAGAAACATTGTTCTTATTGGCACTTATAACGGGTCCTGTACTAATATAAAAAAATTTTTTAAAAAGGTTTTCCTTTTTATATAATTCAAAGAAAGCAATCGTGAGATAAAAGCACATCACCCACTACTGTAAAGAACATTTTTTGTGTAAGGAAATATAAGTTCAAAATTGATATTGCACGTGTTTGCCAAAACACGCATGAACAAATATTTGGAATTTTAACTCCATATCTGATTCGATTCTTGTGTAATATGCATTTAAAATTACTTTATTATTCGGTACATCGGTTGTCATCATCTAATTCATTTTTATTTAAAAACAATGCATAGGAAGGATACTAATCTCATAAATTCACTCATGTGCTATTTTCTACTTATATCCTTACCAATTTCCTTATATTATATTATAATGAAGAAAGTTAGTAGTCGGTCCTTAGGTTATCATTTATTTTACTAAATATAGCCAGGGGGCTATCATAGGCGAAGGGCTTGTCAGAGGTAACTTTCCCCTAATATCAACTTGTAATTTAAGAAACAAAATGTTCTATACTTGTACCACTCAGATATGAGATGAACAGTCTACACTTGTAAGCTTCCGACTACCTTATTTTTTTCAAATGCTCTTTGTAACATCGCAAGAATATGTTCATTTTATTCTATTTATACTATGCTATCAAATTTAAATCTAAAATAGTGGAATATTGGTTTGAGTCTATGAGTTGTTATTTAGCATAATATAAATGTTTTTTTAAAACAACATAAAGTAATAATTTATTGTATATAAACAAAATTATATACTAATTATTCTAAACAATAGTTAATGATTGAATAGATTTATGAATTGTTATAATTAACGGTTTTGGTAATAATGAGCATTGCATAACTCACTGCAGTTAGTTATAGCATAGGTACTGAACAACACCATACATGAAAAATTTACAACTTGAACCATTTTTTATTATTTTTAATCAAGAAGAGAATATTTTTTATATTATGTAAAATATTGCTGGGTGTTACCTGCCTACATTTTGTTAAATTGTATTAATTTAATAAAAAATAAGCTATATGTATTACAAAACCAATAAACACTTTCTCTAATAAGAAACATTTTTCTTTTTGTTAAATAAATTACATCGATTTAGTATAATTGTAAGCCATTAGTTATAAATAACATTTATATTTTGTTTTATTAGTTTTCTTGTAATACGAGAAAAATTAAGAAAATTAAACTCATTTGTAAATAGCATTGCCGAAAACGAGAAATGCTTGTTAAAGAAATTATTTTCGGTAAAATATACTTTCCTAGAATATCAGTTTCGATTTTCAAGTACCTACAGCCAAAAAATGTTTTACTTCAGGCAATTATCTTTTGGGTGCCAACAACTAAGCTATCGAAGACTTAATAATATGTAATGGCGACGTACTAAATTTTTATCGATTTTCTTCATCAGTATTGAAAACTGTAACGAACATCATCTGAAGTTGCTCATAATAATGTACACATCTATACATGCACTAGTAGCAAGCAATAACATGTACTACATAGCATATTATCATATTAACATTGTTTTGTAATACGATTTTTCGAATACTATGTTTACAGTTTGAGAATATAACGCAACCCAAAGTTACTCAAATTAACACATAGATTGATTCAATCAATGTATTTATTTATGTCATAACAAGCTGGTAGTGCGTTAGTAATGCTGTTGAATTGCAAAATGATGGATTTGTTTGCAAACCAACTGCCAGCCCTGATAATGACAATGAATGATCATAACTAGCTATAATAAATGAATGTTTGTCTAGTCCAGGTGTAGAGGTTATATACTTGGAGCACCTTATTATGTTTGCTCTTAAGGCGCTTTTTGTGTACCCATCTTGTGCTCTTGTTTACAATGCATATGCAAACTATAATCTTCTAGCTTGTTTGCTCTAATTTTCTTTAACGTTTTGCATACAATTTAATGACCTACTTATAATGCTTCTTTGAAAGTAAGAATCTCTTCTGAGCTTTAAAAATTATATACGAAGCATGTTGTAAATTTGTATTGAATATTTCATGTTGGTAAATATTACACAAAAAGGAATACTTTAAATTTTTATAAAAATCATATATTTTGTTATATTTCGGAAGTGTGCTTTTATACATATTGCAATAAATTTATAATGCCGGCTGCTGTAGGTATATATTATTATTATTATTATTGTATAAATATATATTATATTTTTAAAATATTGTATAATAATATGTTCATAATTATTATGCCTATTAATAAATTCTACTGTTATTAGCATACTTTTATTTACGTTATCTATATGCATTAGTATAAATTATATCAATAACTGTCATTAAAATTTATAATCAGTAGGTAAGTATAAATACTATATCCAATATTTAAAATTTTAGTAGTCATTTTAACAGTGCTGTGAAATTTATCAACGAAGAGATTTTAATGACCATTTTTATTGAGATAGTTTATTTCATTCATTAGTCTTCATTAGTCTAGCTAAGCGATAATAAAAAATCAATACAAGTTAAAGCTAACATCCGGTCTAAATGTAAGCAGTTTTCTGTCTTATAAATATTATAATATTATATAAACTGTACTATACTTACAATGTATGTACATATAACCCATAGATGCGACGAAAGAAATACCATAAATATTCTGATAATAATAATAAATTAATCGAAATATTTCATACGCGATTCCTATAATTTTTGTTCTTCATTTTTTACTATTTACCATATAGATTACATGGTTTGTAATTTCATTTAAAGCATTATTTAAAATACGGTTTGGTTCTTTGAATAGTCCATCGAATACTATTTGCACTACAAAATATTAGGTATTGAAATAATGTAATTAAAAATTATTATAAAATTTCATATGCCAATATATGAAATTGTAGAAAATCTACCATTAGCCAGATAGTTCTGTTTTTTCCTCTGTATAATAACTTTTGCCAACAAAAAAAACGACTAAAAAACGTTAGCTGACATTTTGACTAAAAAACGTTTTTGCTTTACAAGTGTGTTTTGAGATAAAAAAAATGTTATCGAGAAAAACAGAACGTCTTGTCTAACAATGTTTTTGCTTAATCAGTCTGCGTTTAGCCTAACGATACTTATTCTATTTTTGTATTCCATTGATAATATATCAATACAAAAGTTAATTTTAATTATAATTATAACGCGAACTTTTAATTTAATTATTTAGATATTATAAAATTTCTCACATTCTTCATATTTGTGGCTGATACTTCAAATACCTTATATTTTCTTTTAATTAAAATTTTACTGCTGCTAACATTTTTTGTTTTCTTATAAATTTATTTAAATTTCAAATACATAAATTTATTACTATATGCAGAGTAAAACAACAAACTTTTCAGCCCACACTTGACCGCTGATAATAATATAATATTTTAACAAACAATGTTTTTATAAACTTTATTCTTGTAACAAAATCACAGCTCAGGGTTATTAATTATTATATTATAATCATCATCATGTACTTCATGAATTAAGCCTGTTGGCCTGTTCCGATTCAAAACGTCATCTTGATAGAGGTCTTCCCACATCTCTATTCTTTTTGGGTTTGTAGCAGCTCTTTTATTTTGGAAACTCTTGTAAAGTCCATTCCGTGTAGGTGCTGTTCCCACCTTTGTCTACGTTAATTAATTCTTTCCTGCAGAGGAGTCGGTTTCACCTCTTCTCATACTATATCGTCAGCATCCAAGCAGAAGTGACTAACTGAAAAAATTGAGTTTTACAGGAGAGCAGTCTTTAGCTTAACTTCGCCTATTTAATAATATTAAATGGTCAATTTTACCATCTCTATAACTTATTAATTTAATTTTTAATAAATACAAAATGTCAATTATTTAATAATATCATTTTCGGCATTTTTGCAGTTGAGCACATTTGCTTGTATGCCGACAATATTAATCGTCTTCATTATAATAATAATAATCATATATTGATGTAATTTTTATTAGATCAATAAATTATCTAATATAAATAGTTATTTATAAATATGCGTTTTTATGTAATTTTAAATTTTATTTTAATAATTTTGGAATTAATATTTTATAATCCAAATAAACTTTAATAATAATTAACTCCAAAGTTAAAATTATTAAATTACGATATTTAAAATTATTAAACTAATTTTCAACTTTTAAATTAAATACTTAATTTTATAACTTACCAGCAGGTCAGGCGGCCTGCCGGACGCCATGACCTCCTAATATTTGAATAACCTGGAAACTCCTTTTTGCAGAGGATTTGAATTTGAAATAATTTTTTTTAACCAATCAGAACGTCGAAATAAAGTTTCTCCGATTTTGCGTATTGCAAATTTTGCGAATTGACGTAGAAAAGCTGGGAACAGTGGCGTTAACCTTAGAACTCTTAGCTGACTGTCCAGTTAAAATTTCAATTCAATCGTGCTTGTTGGGGAGATTTTGATTTTTTAAAAACATTTTTAATTAATATTTACGGTTCATACTTAGTCGGGATATAAGTTCTGTTACCTATTAATGACACTGTATCTAAATTTTTGAGACGTTCGAGACATTGCAGGTGCAACTGCAGAGGCGTCCATAAGATCAGCAGGTATGGCAACATGTGCCACATATGAGCCGGGCCGAAAACATTTGGCCCCCCCCATGGAGGCCTGCCGTGCCCTATGCGGATGCCAGGGATGGGAAACCAACTAGGACCAAAGCACAACTCCCAATCACCAGATGCTAAAATAACGGACGAACAACATCTACAAACGGCGACAGCAGGAACATCACACAGAATATATCACCCGCACGACACGAAAGTAACGCCTCACGGCGGATTCTCGTGATCAGTAAGTCGAGGGTAGGAAGGAGGTTTTAGTCAGTGAAAGTCTGATACTACCATCGTAGATGGCGATGGTGTCTCGTACGAGATTTTCTTCTCCCTGCTTAAGATAAAAAAAAGAGTTTAGCTTTAAAATCTGAGACTTCCTAGTCTTAATCGAGTTGCACATCAGTTGAGTTCTATATCAATCGAGTTGTAGGTACATCAATCGAGTTGTAGGTATGTACATCAGTCGAGTTCCTAACTAATCGAATTGCACATCAATCGAATTCCAACAAATCTAGTTGCACATCAGTTCAGTTCCACTGTATTCACTTATTATTATGAGGTTACCTGCTAATAATAATAAACCTTATCCTTTGATTATCACTGAGTCAAAATGTGTTGTAAGTAAGAAATAACAGTTACTTTTAGTAGTTTAATTGTTACATTAGTGTAAAAAACGTTTTTAGTTTCGTGCCAATTCTTGATTAGAAGTGATCTTGCGATATATTTACAATAAATCAGTACCAAGTGGTGCTGATGTTTGTCGTTACACTTTCGAACGTTGGCAAATTATATTTTGTCGAATCCACATCTTGTAATCATTGCTAATTTCGGGCCATTCAAAACGGGTTGTGATTAATTAACCAAAAATTGTCTGTAAAAAGTATAAATTCTTTTTCTTTTGACTGTTCTTGAAAATACTTGTTGTACAAATTAATCAAGTAATTAATCAGACAACAGCAATTCAAATTCAAAATAACAAATCAAAATTTTATTGCTTACTTGATTAATTTGTCGGTCGGATTGGGGGGGGGTAGTTTACTGTCAGTCCATTTGAATAAAGTAATCTTTTAAAATTCAATAATACTACAGCATGTAATCTCGATAGATGTATAAAATTGAAATCTTCTTGAATTAATAATTATTTCATGATTGAAAACATTTAAAAATTATATTTACAGTGTATTTTATTTATAAATATTTGAAAATTTTAATTTGGAAAATGTGCTACATAACAACGTATTTGACAGATTAGTTCATTTATATTGTAAAATTAGGTATCTCTTGAAAACCTTTTGCATACCACCAGAGTTCACGCTTTGGGAACTCTGTAGTAGATAACAGGGAGTTAAAGTATGTACTTATACAAAGATTTAGAAGAATCACTTTAACGCGATACTATCCCGAAAAACACATTCCTCGATTAGGATTTAAATTTGAATATAATAATACATGGAGGTAAAGCACCAACCCTTACCAGTTTGCGTTACCAATCCAATTATTTTTCAAGGTATTGTTACTGTTTCTAGTAGCACATTATTATTATAAAAGTAATTTTTCTATAGGTTCTTTTGTTAAAAATATTATGCATTAACGCTTTAGTGCATAAATTATTCTTTACAAAGAAGCTGTATACTTATACTTCTTTTTTCTAAATAAAAAAATAAAATATATACTAATTTTTGTTGATAGATAATATATAAATTTCAAAATTCTAACGGAAGTAATACTTTTACCTGATGATATAATTCTCGCTTCAACAAAACACTCGAGGGATTATATGTCATTCTGGAAAATGAGAAATAAAATAAATTGATGGTTGCTTTGCTGTAAAGTGTTGCATAACATAATATATTTGACAGATTTTTGCTGTTTTTGGTGTCGTTGTTGACTAATAAATTTTCCACTTTTCTTTTCGCAGTTCATCTTTACACCGAGTTCGTAAAAGTAATGCCTTACTTTCTTGCTTTCAAAAAATCGTTAATCAGCTTTAAAATAATTCAAGAACAGCATACCACGACCACCACTAAAAAAAGAAAAACTGCAATACTTTCCCCGAATTTAAATTTTTTGGGCTTAGAAAACCAATTACTTGTTGTTTTTATTTACCGTGCGTATTTACATAAGTTTATTTTTTTGAATATCAGCGTAAAGAAAAATATGTAAAAAATAAGAAGGAAATAATTTTAATAAAAAATATTTGTAGCGAAGTTTATTCTTTGAAAAACTCATGAACGCATATGATTATATTAGATATAACTTACAAATTATGGAAACCTAAAGTGACAGATAGATCTAGGCAGTTTCTGGAGAGTAATCCTTGACTAGTTTACATTTATCCGTCTTTAGACGATAAGACGTCTGCATAAATTTGCACATAAATACCAAGTCGGCAGTGCAATGAGCACTCAAGAGCAGAATTCCGTGAAATTACAGCAGCGGCCTTTAGGATACCGACCTCAAAGGGTGAGTACTGATGTTAGAAATCAAAATGCTGTGTATTTGAGTTAAATTTACTGTACTTGATGTAACTACTTACATAATTTAATGTTAAACATGTAACATGCATGTAGCGACATTTTTAATGCGCTTATTGGTATTATTGTCAAGATCTCAAATTTTGAATAGATTGCATCTGTAATTTTATAACTGTTATAAAAAATGTGGTTATAATTAAATATAAATTATATGTAGGTACATATATTATAATGTATTATTTTACATTAGTTCAATTACGATCGAATGAAGAAATATGATGAAAAAGGCAAAAAATAAAAATAAATGATGAAAAAAGTAATTCTTTATTTGATGAGTTGTTTACTTGTTCCTCATAAAAGAATGTAATAAGTTTTAGCAATATAAACGTTTAGATAAAATGTCCTTTCTCTACATATAATATATTTATAAACTCATAAAAAATTCTTGAGAAATATCTGATAGATAATTAAATTAGTGTTTGGTAAATTTGTTATGTTTCAGTTATTATTGAATTTGTTGACATTGATAAAGGAGGGATACCGGTAAATGCAACGAAAACTCGGTCACGTGACGATGTATCTGAGTGGTGTAATTAATCAGAGGTACAATAAAAAAAGTTTTAACTACACTGAATTTATCGGTAACACTAAAAAATTTAGTTTTTCCATTTTCTAATTGCTTTTTTAAATAACAGATTCTTGTGTCGTAATAATAGTTTTGTTTTTATTTTCAATTAATAAATAATTCGGTCTTAGCGATTTTATTGAAATTAAGAAATATAAAACACTACAGACTATAGAAAGACTAAAATGAGATTACTTACCTACAAGGTACTATTCCATATTATCTTAGTGGAAACTCATTTAAAAAAATAACATACCTACCAACTTGTTATAAAAATAAAACGATTTAATAAAACTTATTTGTAATTATGAAAATAAGCAAATGCTAATGCAGCGGTAATTAGACGAAACGACCATTATACAAATTGTTTCTGTTATCGCACCGTGAACATTGTTTTATGTAGATTAAGTATTAGCTACTATAATGAAATTATAAGACAGTGAGATGATCTTTTAAGAATATAGCAGCAATTACTTCCTTCTATTTCTCCTTACCCTATACCTAGCAAAAATAATCCAAAGAGCACACGTACCTTCGTATACTGGATCGTAAAAAATAAAACTCATCACCAAGTAAATCCGGTAGAAGATGCAATGCAAATGAACTCCGAATGTTAATTCAAAATCCCGTTTACACTGTAATTTCGAAAAGAACTAGAGTAAACTAAAACATCTCAATTGAGCTGCAGATGAGAATAATGAATTGCTATCACAAAAATTTATTATACTCGTAATTTTAGCTGCTTGTATCATAAATTAAAAGTTGAAATATTTTTACATTAGAATGATGTTCAATATAAATTTATGACATTTTGATGACTGCATTCTAGTTTGAGTAATTTAGGATTTACAGAATTTATAGATATGCTCGTGTATGGTGGTGATGTCTAGTAAATAAACCTACAATAATAATTATTATTCTACATACTTATTTAAATTATCGAGATCTAATAAACTAAACTAATTTTACTGTTTATGCACTATATTATTTAATAGAAGTTATGAAATATAGTAAAATTAATATTATAGCAATCAACTTAATAAATGTTGGTACCACTAGTACTACCGAATTTTCTAACATTTATGTACTGTTTACTACTATTCATTAGAAATGGAAATACAGAGTATATCATATACTGTTTCCAATAGAATTCTCTCTTATTATAAAATAAATACGTAATGATACAAATTCGGCCAAATATTAGGTCGAATATTCTGCAATAAAGAGATTTATACAACGAAATAACCAAATCTGTGTGACCGAGGATCCAAAAGTATAATGTGATACCTAATTTAAAAAATGTTGTTTATTATTTTACGTTTATCTTATTAGTGTAATTGGTTGCAGTCTATCTTTTAGCATTTATCGACAAAATTTTTTTCTTTTTGTATTTTGTTGTACGAATTCGTTATAGAGTTAATTCTTTCAGAATTTAAGAATTACATTTTTACAGAAAAATTATTATAAAGTAATTACTCCCTTGAATAAATTACGACAGTAATCATAATATTCCTTTGTCATTTTTTTGAAACCAAAACGCGTATCGAAATGGATATTATTTTTTGTTTACAATTTTGTATACAATTTTTTGTTTTAAGAGGTTAGTAACTAAATGTCAGTAAACATTGATACTAATGACGTCACCAAAAATAAAATTATAAATCTATAAATTTGTGTAAAATACAAAAGTTTTATGCAATCTGTAAACTTTTGTTGCCAACTATCACAAAAATACAAATAAATTTAAAATTTATTATTATTTAACAAATTGCTCTTATCTTTTAACTGAATTGCGTGTGCGAGAACAACGACGCATATGAAACTAGTTTCTTAATATACTATTATACGTCCGTCTATGTCGAATATTATATTATTATCGGTCTCATTGCAGTATTTTTCTGGTCTGATTATGTTAAGATTGTATTTTCCAGTTCTAGTAGGTAATCAAGAAAAGCTTACTTTATAGACGGATGCAAAAAAAATTTATATCATCTATACTATTAGATAAACTTAAAAATATTAACTTTAAGGGAGAAATCAGTAAAATCAACGTTATGTGTTGTGTGGCATTATTAAACTTTATTTGTTCATTTTCAAAACTATAATTTTAAGGTAATACATTTAAATCATAAAGGATAACTACAGTTTGGACCGTTCATCGTTGAATTGGCTAGTGCAGAAAATCTCATTATTTCTGGTAACATATCACATGAATTATTTCAACCTACTATGTGTACTTATTTCATAATTTAATTTATGATGAATAGGGTAAAACTGGGGATCACAGCTTTTTTGGATGCAATTATTTTCTTGATGACTTCAGGTAACTACAGTAAAAATTATTCTTTATTAATTTATTGATGGTGTCGATGTTTTAGAATAACAAAAAATTACACTACACATTTTTTTGAAAAAAAATGTAAAAATTAATCACACAGCTTTTACTGATGGTGTATTAAAGTAGAGAAAAAATTAATTTTATTCGCAAAACTCTTTGAAGTTTCTGTTAAATTGCTTTTTTTTTTAAATTTGGTAAAAAATGTTTTTAACATTTTTGGAACAAAAAATTAACCTGGTATTTAGTACTATGTCGAAAAAATTTAAAAATAATAGAAGCTAAGAACTTACAGTTTTAGCAATTTTTTTAGTTTCTAAAGTTGTCGCACTTTGCCGAGCATTATTATTTATAATTATTATTGGTATAATGGTTACCACACGAATACAAAAACAATACCTACAGTTTTAAAGTTAATTAATTATTTATTTCTTTACATAACTACTTTATTATATAGTGTCGTATAATAGGTTTCGTACGATAGTACGCATATATTCCGATGCTATTACATAAAAAACATATGTAGTTTTTACTATATAACACAGTGATGGGTTTAACGATAAGTGGACTAAGCGACCGCGTGAGATACCGGGACACCATAGGGTCCCGAATTTTGCAAATGCTATTTTTTACTTGAGTTTGAATGTTTCAAAATTTTAACCTCTTGGAGCCTTCACTCGAGACTCGAGCCGCAACTGATATAACATAGTAATTTCATGCAATACTACGAACTGTTTTTCAGTGGCATAATGTTTTAAATTTGGGAAACATAAAAAAATAAAATCGTAATTGTGCCGTTGTTTTTTAGGAAAAAGCGATATAAAGTGGTTTAAACGATATTGTTCTTGTTTATTTAACAATTTTTCGTCATCTTTTGTAGCGTTTGCTATTTCGTAGGCTTTTCATTTCCAAGATACTTTTAAGATATTTATATAGGATATCTGTATATAGAATATTTACATTTTCAACATCAATTTGGTACCTTCATAGCTGTTCGTATATAACCGAATCTACTTCAAATCATGCTGCTTGGGTGGACCTCAAGTTCCAGAATTTGTTTTTGTTGAAATATGTTGTTGACTCGTATAATTTTTTTTATCCAAAAAAAGGTCTTGACACCTGATAGCGGTATTATAAAATTGCGAAATAAATAATGTTCATCTCAGAAATTCGATGAATAATATAAGAAAAATCGATAGCAATATGGTAATTTTGTAGCTTTTGGATTAATTTTGTGCTCTTACGTGTTGTACGGCTTTACGGCTCTTCTTTATTAACATCGGCAACATCAAAGTTTGGTGAACGTAATTCCGATTTCGATATTACCCGTAATTATGCAATCAATTATTGGGCCTGCTAGATCACGTGATTTAACACCGTTGGACTATTTTTCTTGGAGTTTTTTGAAAAGTAAAGTGTATGCCAATAAGATCCCAAACGCGTCATTTGGCACGAAATTGAAGCCGTGATTCCACTCAAACTCCAAAAAGGGATTAAAAATTTTGATGTTCGGATACAAGCCTGCAAAATGAACCATGGTGGTCATATGAACGATCTTGTTTTTCATACATACGTACATACATATTTTGTTTTTTTTTGTGAAATTTTGTTTACAAATTATGTGTTGAATTTCAGTTTAAAAAAAAACCTCAATAGATGACCAATTCATTATTAGAAGGCTGCAACTCTAGTAAGTGACCTTCCTCGGAAGTAAGCGATAGTAAGTAAAGCTGGATTTATACTGTAAAATATTGTTACATTTATAAATCGACGGAACGGAACTTTGAATGACATTTGATATAACCTACAAATTTATGAATCAGCCATACAAATTATACAAAATAAATTTTGACACTGACATCACACAGAATTCTTTCTTTGATTGGCTGGACGTAAGAAACGCACTGTAAAAGATGAAAGTTGGTCATCCCTTCCGTTCCAGTCCGTTTCCGTTTCGTTTATTTATAAACAAAAGTACATATATTCTGTGGTTGATCTTTTTTCAGTGCGTCTACGTTTACAGTTCATCCAACTATAAATCCAGCTTAAGTAAAAAATTTTTAATTTGCAGTTTGTTTAAAATAAAATATAGGTTTAAGGTTTCAAACCGGTGCGATCCGTGGTAGTAGTAAAACTGTACTGCGGTACCGTAAATTTGCTAAATTAGCAATAATTTGAATTATGTGAAAAGACAGATAACACACATCCTAAAAGCCAGAGACGTATTTACCTTAAGAGCCATGGGGGGGGGGCAATGCCCGGGGCGGCGCTAGCCGTCCTTCGCGCTCTGCTTAGGGCGCCTTTTCAAAACTATATTAGTTAGTGCTTAGTATTATTATGTTTTGTAAGCTGAACTATATTTATATAAATAAATTTGCTCTTATTATTATATATATTATTATACATAATATAGTGTAGTACTATTTTAAGGCATTTTATGTGAAACCTTACTAAAACGTACGTTCTGACATTATTGTTTTGACAAACAATACTGAAGTAGCTATTTTTAGTACGGATACGGCACTTTTTACTTTTTAGTACAGATATGTCACCACTTGAAATGTTTTATGTAAAATTTATTTTTTATTTATTTATTTATTTATTTATTTATTTATTTAATGAGAAATATTGCACTACATACAGGCCATAAGCCTAATTACATGTAGATTAATTACAAAATAAGTTTAATCAATAACAGAAAGCATGTTAGCGTTAAGGATATGCAACTAAAAAAAAAACATAAACAATCTTAAAAAAACAAGTCAAACAAAAGGGCATACGCAAGAAGCATAGAAGGCTCTCATCAGACCGCAAAAAATTCTTTAGACAATCCAATGTATTTGGTAAGCATTATGTCAAAGTCGACATCGGTAAACATCAAACGCGTATTAAGATTAACGGTGGCCAGGTATAAAGGCGCATGTGTCATATACACAGTTTTGGAAAAAGGAATCTGCAGTGCATCCATGGATCTGGTGTTACAAGAACGTGGCACTCTAAAGCCAATCATACCTAAGATATGTGGGGAGTCAATAAAGTTAGTCATGATCCTGCACAAAAAAGTAACAGCCGCGAAACTCCGCCTGCTGTGCAGACTCCAGCACTCATACCTCTTCTTAAGAAATTCAGCACGCACGTGGTAAGGTGGGTAAGTGCTAGACTCCAGATAATACATGTAACGAAGCATTCAATTTTGCACCCGCTCCAAACTGTCAATATTAACTGCGTACGAAGAATTCTACAAGACCCAGCAGTACTCAAGCATAGGTCGCACCAAAGAATTAAACAAGCTCATCAAAACATCTTTTCTCCCGAAGCTCTTGGTGCATCTGACAACAAATTCCAACAATTTTCTTGCTTCAAAATACGATCTCGGAATGTCAAAGTGGGACTATACCATACTCCCAAATCCTTGATAATAGCAGGTCGATGTAAAACATTGCCATACATTTTATATTCATGCTTCATCAAAGCAGTCTTCGAGAAACTAAAACAGTAACACTTTGATATACTAAATTCAAGTATTCAAAATTAATGAATTCAAAATTAATAATTTTTTTATTAATTCAGCATACTTAACCTCTTGTGCCGTAAGGGTCAATTTAGAATCGTACCACAATGTATGACAATTAGTATTACATGAGTTATTATCACCCTAATAAACGATTTACAAAAAGAACTTTTTTTTTCCAAAAAATAATTCAGGCAACAAGAAGTTAAGATTTGCCTATTAAATATTCAGGCTTATTATGTATCAAAAACGCTATTATAACAGTGACAATTATGAAATAAAAAATTGATGAACCGCGTTTTGATCCGAAAATAGAAATATTACTTTCTCTTTCTGACACATGTTAGCTATAATAATGTTTCTCGCTTTATGCTATTTTAAAACTCGATTATAACATAAAGGTTGACTGTTATTTTTAAAGGTTGTGATACACAATAGACCTGATTATTGATGTATTTTTTTAATTGCAATTATTTTATTTCTTACTAACTTGATTATTATTGTACGTATTTCGTTAAATTATTCCTTTTAACATATTATTCTCGTACATTTTTTATAGAAAGCGCGCATTTTAATTACATATAAAATAGTGCATGAACCTGGTCCTGGTCCCATGAACTTCGGCTACGTCTCAGTCTATAATTTTCCGCGCTCATACCAAAAAGATGCACTTTTAGGACAAGATTCATAAATAACTATTTTGTCAAATTTGAGTTCTACTGTAAATTGATCCTTTTAACTTTGTTTTAGTTGGTAGGGAAGTAGTATTAAGTTAAAAAGTTTAAATAAGCGCAAAAACTTTGTAATTTTTTACATTTTTCGGTTCAAACTATCAACTGTTGCAACTTTCAACTGGCTGGAGAGACAAACTTTTTTTTATTTTTCTTATCATTATCAATATTTTAGAAATCCCAAAAAATGCACACACACTTTTTAGAACTAAAATGTTTTTAAATAATTAAATTATTAGCTTCTAAAATATAGTTTGATAAATATTATAATTAAGCTAAGTAAACGATAATAAATTACAAAATTATTCCGAGCTTTAGAGAAGGGATGTTTTCTTTTTCAAGTTATAATTAGTTATAATTAATTTTTTTTTATAATCCCTTCTCGAAAGCTCGGAATAATTTTGTATTTTATTATTGTTTACTTAGCTTAATTATAATATTTATCAAACTAAAATGTTTTTAAGCTATCACAAATAAAATACACTGTAACTATACTTTCTAATTCATCGCCTGATGATGCCATAGTGTGGTGAAAACGTTTGCGATAGTGTATACTTACAGTGCATTTTATTTGTGATAACTTAAAAACATTTTAGTTCTAAAAAGTATGTGTGCATTTTTTGGGTTTTCTAAAATATTGATATGGTTAACCCTACCCTACCTTAAGTTACCCTACTTAAACCACGTATTAATCGATTATTTTATTTTTGGCTTAGTAATACTTAAAATACTATTTCAGTAATCCTACAGTACGAAATAGTTAAAAAACTTAATATATAATATAACAATATATAATATAAACATGTATATTAAACATCAGTTGATCTTTTTATTACTAATATAAAATTACTAAGCAACTCTTTTAGTACATGCCCTAAAATGCTAAAATACCGCATTTTTAGTGCTAGCCTAAGAAATACTTTTTGGTTGGAGAAAAAATAGTATGTCTCATTTGGATTAAAAGTGTCTTTGTTTGATGTGCATTGTTGCATCCGTTCGACTTCTCTGCCTCGCAAATGTAAAAATTGCGTGTCAAATAAAGATTCACTTTCAATCTAAGCCAGACAATGTACTATTAGGGCCCAGGGTATAGACTGGTTGATCATAAAACAAAAATTTAGTTTTTTCTGTTGTATAAATACAACAAAAATTTAGGTATAATTAGATTTAGTTATATTTAATTTATTTTAAGTACTTATGATATATATTTATTATAATTTAATACAGAATCGTAAATATAATAAAATTTAAGAATTTGTAGCACACGTTTATTCAATTTTTCTTTGAAAAAATATCTGTTAGTCTATATCATGTTAAGAGTGACCTAGCTGAAAAAGTATTAAGGAAGTGAATTATTATTGCAAAAAGCACAAGTAAAAGGTTGCATGAATAGCTTTGTGAAAATAGTTGAAGCGACTAACGCGGGCTCAAAATGGTAGAAATTTGAAGGAGTAGAATGATAATATAAATTTTCTTCGGCTTGTTGCTTATTTGCAAAAGTTTTAAAATATTATTGTGTCTGCAATAAACTTTTCATGCACGATTATGCAAGAAAAATAGAAACACATTGAAATGCATATTCTAGATTATGTGTACTTAGGTAGCATAGAAAATACATTACATATTATGCACTACTAAATTAAAAAGTGCTGATAAATTCGACAAAATAAAATTTATTTACACAATTTTTTTAAGTTTCACACATAAAACACGTTACCAATTTATAAAAATTAAAAGAAGTAAAATGTTTTAACAGTGTACTAAAATTGCCTTATTTCTTATTCAAGGGATTTTTATCTCTGGTACAAACATAATAGCCTACTAAGAATTTATTGTAAATTGCATCTAATTTTAGTATAACTTATTAGCTTTCTCTTAATAGCATTCATAAATATTTTGCGTTTAGCTGCTTTAAAGACATCATAAGCAGATTTCTTAAGGGCGTGAAAACGCTATGTTAAATCAATGGAGAAAAAGTTGCTCTATTCTGTCGAGGCCCACAGAAAAACTATTTTGAATTTGATGGTAAATGAAGCAGAAATATAAAGTATAAGGTTACAGCTTCATACTAAACCAATTATACTTAAACCATATAATTTATAAATGTTATTTTTAGGGCACTCAAAAAGGTGCATTTTAAAGCATGTGTAATATTTCAAATTTTACCTTTTTAACTTGATTTACTTATATAGCAGTTATATTTAGCATGATCAGACGAAAATTTACTTCAATTTACTTCTTTAATTTTCAAAAAATATTTTGTAATAACGACGTTAACCTCGACAGACCAAATCTGCAAAATTATTGATAAAATTTTTTTTAAATTCATCGAAGTCGGATAGGTTGCATAAGCTCCTATTAGAAAATTATGAAAAACAGTGCAGCCATTGTTTTACAGACGGCGCTGTATTTCCAAGTTAATTTACTATTATTTTTAATTTCAAATTATTACAAAATTGTCCGTACCTACATGTTATTTGCATAATAAATTAGTTGATATATCTCTCTGTTCAACCGTAATTTTATAAAAATTATTCATAATGACTTTTATAATGAATAAATTAGATTATTTTTTTTACCAATTTACAAATTATTGCAATTATTAATACATGTTTTGGTTAAATTAAAACATGGATTAATTACAATAAAAGATAATAAAGTGATTATAATATTACTAAAAATTCAAACTATATCTAATTTATTTATTTATAAGTCATAAAATATATTATCTTTCAAGAAACGAAGTGTACGCGTTTTAAAATTTTATTTTAAAAAAAGGCTCCAAAGAAGCCGGCTGAATTTTGTGAATCAGTATCACTTGAAAAAGACCCTTCTAACCCATGATACAACAAATTACAATAAATTTATTGTATCATGCTACTAACCATAGATGAGAGAGATCAGCCGAACTACCAAATACTACCACGACGACCGCGGCGCGATCGTATCATTTGGCGTTCCACTTAACTAAAGAATAATTTTTTTATATATTTTAATGTGATAAACAATTAGTGATAATTAGATAATTTACCTGTTTTTACAAGATTTGCATCAACTTCAGATACCTATAACCACTTCGATAACTTTTTCATTATCGGCATTATAAAATGCAATTTTTTTGAAATCCATTCTTAAACTTTTAAATTTGCGCGCGAGAAAACTTACACGATCACGGCAACCCAGCTTTTACAGTGGGGTTCTGGGGTTTCGTGCTCGTGGTGGGCTAGCAATCGGTGACGTCATTGATGATGTTTTAAGCTCGACCGCAACGACTGTGGCTTTAGGTTGGTGGACCGCTTAAAAGTATACTGAATACCAATAATTGGTATAAACAATAGTTTATATTAACTAAATAAACATTGTTTTAATTTTTAATAATTCAAATGTATTTTTATTATAATATATAAAGTATAAAATTATAAATTAAAATTATTATACAGTTGGTCCAGAGATCTCACCCTATAACCCTTATAGGTTATAGGGTAACATCTCTGAGTTGGTCACACTTTGATATTGCTTTTATTATTTACTTCACCCCGTATTTATACTATATAACATAATCTTAATACATAAAATCCCAGCACTCTGCTACTCCGGCTCCGGTTCCGGCTCCGGCTCCTCCAGCGTGGCATTTTTGGGTGAAAAAAGAAACAATCTGATTGGTCGGTTTTTCTACCAACCGAAAAATATATTAAACCACCGCCGGCACTCCCCCTGAGACGAGTTGCACATCAATCGAGTTTCCAACCAATCGGGTCTAGATGCCCGTCCGTGGACGGGTATTTTGCTAGTCTTAATACATAAAATCCCAGCACTCTGCTGCTCCGGCCAGTGGCGGATCCGGGAAGAGGGTCGCGGGGGTCATGACCCCCCCATGAATCCATAATTGTAGCTATATAATAGTGTTTATATTTAAATTAAAAAGAACTGATAATATCCATGAAAATCCTAACTTTTCACATACGTGCTTCTAGAACAATAAATGAAAATCGCCTGCGGCGCATTTCGCTGACGCGGTTTAATGACCGCTCATATTTATTCAAGCCTAATGAATATCCACTACCTGTGACCCCCCCCGTTGCCAAAAGTCTAGATCCGCGTCTGGCTCCGGCTCCTGCTCCAGCGTGTAATTTTTGGTGAAAAAGGAAACAATCTGATTGGTCGGTTTTTTTACCAACCGAAAAATATATTAAACCACCGCCGCGCCGGTACACCCTCTGAGACGAGTTGCACATCAACATATACCAATCGGGTCTAGATGCCCGTCCGTGGACGGTTTTTTTGCTAGTTTATAATAAAACACCAAAACATTGACTGTTCTAATAAACTGAATTTAGGATATTTAGGTTAGCTGCATTAGCTGTCAACAAATACATTTTTATAAGTGCAATCTGTTACAATGCGCGCGCACAGAATTTCCTTATGTTCTGGTCCCGTGTCCGCCCGTACGTCCGCATGTTTCAACTTTAAGAATTACTCCATTATAGTTTTTAAACCATAGAAATAGTTTTGAAATTTGACACATGCAGACGGACGGACACGTATCTCCTAATAATAATTTCCTATAAGCCTATAAGAACTACGGTCATCCGAGTTCCACCTTGTTACTCCATGTAAGTTAAATACTATTAAATGTACCTCAGCCAATTAAGAAAAAATAACCTCCATCAAGCAACCAAGTTATCTAAAATAAATTTAAACATTGTGTAGATCATGTACATTACGTATTTTATATATTTAACCATTTCTTTGACTATGGTTATCCTTATTCTAAGTAGTAGTATATTTTAACCCAAAGGGTAAGGCTTAAGAGCATTTGCTGCCCCCCCCCCCCCTTAGCATTTGTTCTCTGCATTACATATTGCCAATTTCAACTTTTAACCACGTTCAAACCTACGCAAATCCAAATCTAGGTAGTAGTATGTATAAATAAATTGTAGAATTACCAATTTTTTAACTCTTTGATATACACAAATATTAAAATAACAGCCAAAGATATCCTACAATTGAACATAATTTAGTTCATTGTGATAATTATATATTGAAATTGTGATACATTTTTCTAAAAATATTTAAAATAATAAATTTTTCATTTTACTAAAATTATTATGATGTAAGATCCGCCACTGACTATATGACATTTACAATTTCTAACGTGAATTGAAATTAAAACACTCGTCAGAAATAATAAAAATACATCTACATTGTAACGTTATACTATCATAACAAAACTATATTTAGAAATACTTGTATGCAATTATGCAAACATTCTTGAAGATCATTTCACCTATTACCATAATAGCAGTAACTTCATATTTTTCTATCACACGCTAGGTGCCAGCACTTTCCGGCAAATAAAAAGAGATACATATATGAAGTCGATTCTTCGTCGCTGAGAACGCGTCCTTAAATTTAATTTTGAGCTCGTTAGAACGACTTATTAACTCTCACTTAATTCAACCCGACAAAACAGTATTCAATTGAATTATATAATTAGAATTAACATTTAAATAAGTAAGCTACTATTTATATACAAAATTACTGGTATTATGTTTGGCAAATTATATATTATACATTATTATGCTATCATACTTCTCTCAAGTTTATATAATACAAAAGTAATATTATATATTTACACAATAAATTAAGAAAAATGGCGATACAAAATAACAAATTACAAATTTTAGAAAAAAAATTAGAATGTAAAATGATTAATGTAAGTTTATTATTAATATACCTGGCAGTCTGATAAGTCACTGAAAATTCTAAGAGATAACATTAGTATTCACTAATTTCAACCATATCTGACAAGCTTAATCCTTTAAATGCCGTCTATCAAAATTTTAGCCATTTACGATTACTCATTTACAAGTTACAGCACCGAGAAGACACCAACCAATCAGTATCTTTTAATATGGAAAAAAGTGAGTTTCAAGTTTTGATTAAACACTATTATTTAAGCAAGAAAACGATAACCGAGACCAAAGCCAAGCTGAATAAGTATTACCAGGACACTGCACCGACGCCGTCGATTGAAACGATCCATAAATGGTTTACTGTTTTTGTTGTGGACGTACAAGCACAAATAATGCTGAACGGAACGTCCAGAGCGGACGCCCAAATGAGGTCACTACACCAGAAAATACGGAAAAAATCCATGATACGATGATGTTGAATGATCCCAAAATGAAATTAAGGGAGCTAGCTAAAGCTGTAAGTATATGAATGGAATGTGTGGACAATATCGTACATGCGTTTTTGGGCATAAAGAAGCTCTGCGCGCATTGGGCGCCGCGTTTGCTTACAGTCGACCAAAAATGAATTCGTGTTACAACTTCCCAGCAAAAATTTGAATATGTTTATGTCTTAATTCTAAAGACTTTTTTTCGGCGATTTGTAACAATTCATGAAACCTGGATACACCAGAGTCAAAACAACAATCAAAACAATGGGTTTCTGCGGGTGAAAGTACTCCAATGCGTCTGAAAACGCAACAATGGGCTGGAAAGGTTATGGCCTCCGTATTTTGGGATGCGCATGGAATAATTTTTTTCGACTATCTTGAAAGAGGTAAAACTATAACTGACACATATTATTCATTATTATTGAATCACTTGAAAAACGAAATCGCCCAAAAGCGCCCAATTTAAAGAAGGAAACAATCTTTTATCATCGCGACAATGCGCCTGTTCATTCATCGTTCATTGAACAAGCAAAATCGAGTTTGAACTGATCTCTCAACCACCGTATTTGCCAGACCTGGCCCCCAATGACTTCTACCAGTTTTTAAATGTGAAGAAATGGCTCACCGGTAAACGTTTTTACTCAAATGAGAAGCTCATATCTGAAACTGAGACTTATTTTGAGGAACTTCCGATTGACTACTATTCGGACGGTAAAAAAAGTTAGAAAATCGTTGAACTCGTTGTATCGACCTAAAAGGAAAGTATGTTGAGAAATTAAACCGAATTCGGTCAAAAAAATGTTTCCGTGTCTCATTATTCAGGGACTTATCAGACTGCCAGTAGAATAAAAATAATATGGAAAATAATAAGTTTGGAAAATAATATGTTTGACTTAAAAAATCTTGAAAAATTGATATTTCATCTGATATTTGCTTTTTTGGATTTTCATTGATGCAAGTAGTCAATATTACTTAGTAATGTAACGTAAAAGAATTATCGCTCAGTTTTAGGTCTATTAAAACAATATTAAAAATTACCCGACGTTTCATGCAGCTTATTGGTTCATTATCAAGGTTAGCATTGATATAATAATGTAATAAAAGAATCATATTGCAGAGTAATTTGTGAGCTATAACTTTTTTCTTACACGTGACAATATGGAAATAACACTAATAATATAACTATGAATAGTTCAGTTTAACTGAAAATATTTCAAAAGAACTAAAAACACAAAAATTTTTTTTAACTGATAATTTCTAATTTTTCTAACTAAATTTTAAATTTAATAAATGTTTTTAAACACTTTTAATGGTAAATATTTTATAAAAAATCTCTTTATACTAAAGCTCGAAGCCTAAAATCAAAAAAACCGACTGGTAAAGCCAGAGGTTTTCGAAAGGGGCGGCGCAGCCGCCCGCCAGATGTCTTGAAAAATCGACAAAAAATCCCGCTCGGTGTAGGCTAGGTTAAATTATGTTAAATTACCGATCGATCCCGCAATTTTGATTTTAAAATATTGATTTTTGTGCGATTTTCGATAACCCATGTTCAACTTTTGAATCGTACCCTGTGGCATTTCTTTCTCGCACGCATAAACCGAGTTAAACGGAAAACAAGTCCCGTCGTAGTGGGCCTTGAAATTGTAAGCAAACTGACTTGGCCACGCCTACATTATTCGTATAAATTAATTTGACATTTCCGACGATTTTTAAAGTTTTTCAAATAAAATCTATATTATATCGTATTTTCGCTTTTATAATTGAGGAAAACTGGAATTTTACGTTTTAATTTAATTTTCTTGGTTATTTTGGTGTTACTTACTTTAGTTTTACAGTTTAAACTTTAAAAATCAAATTTTATTTTTGCTGATTATACTAAAAATTTAAAAAATTAAATTCTTAAAATTTTACAAAAATCGGTAAATGCGGTAATAAATGTTTGTTTGTGTTTATATGTCAGCCGACGTTGGTTTAGCATCAAAATTCAAATATTTTTCTCATTTTTAAAACATTTACGGACCACCTTTGAATTTATTTATTACACGTACTTGGTTTTATTCTTAAAGAGCTAAGTCGTTTTTAACGTTTCACTTATAAGTTTTTTCAAACCGATCCGACACTGCTGCAGAAACGCAACCAACAATAATTGAAATCTTTAATATCTATAAATTTATTTATTTACATTTTTTAATAGTTAAAATTATTGTTGACATAAGTTTGCTTTGATCGCGTTAGTTGGCAAACTGCTCTTTATCGATAAAAAATGATTATTTAATCCATATATTTTTGTAATTTACAGAACCATCGATATCTCACCAAACAATTGCTATTAATTCAAATTATTTCTTAGAATTAGAATCTTTCCGAAAACGTCTCGAATAAATCGTCCATTATCCAGTCAAAGTTCCATTATTTAACTGCCAACTCGAAAAGGTCTCAAATAATCGTTATATTTTCGAACCGAGATCCATTTAAACGATGGCGACGTCGTGAAGAAACCGTGGGTTATCCAACCAAAGTCAGAATATTTACCGCCAACTCGCAAAGGTCAGGAATAATTGTTTTGTTATTCAAGCCTCTTAAAAGTCGTCAGGAATAAGCCGTCGTTAATACGAGCAAAGTCCCCACCTAAAGACCGACTCGCAAAGGTCTACAACTGTCGTTGTTGTTATATAATATTGAAATTTATTCAAAGATCTACCTGGTTAACCACTAGTATAATTTATAAACATCATAGACATTTAATATTTTTATAGATTAAAAAAACAAAATTTTTAGTTATTCTAGCGATGTTGGTTATATTATAAGGATTATATGTGTTTAGAATTGTAATATGTTTTATTTGTTATGCTTACATTATTCAAAATTGCAGCCAATTATACAATGCCTTTTAAATATTTTGTACGCCCCTGTTATATTTTTTCATCCCTCAAATTGTATTGCACGCATATCAATCTTTACTGCTCCAACTAGTAGTAACATTCTAGTACTCGAGCAATATACAAGCTCCCGTATTGTTCAAACTACCTTTTGTAACGAAGGTAAAAACTTCTTATAAATTGTATCGTTTATTGTGTTCCACATGCAGTCATTCGAATTACACGTATCTATGACAAAAAGATTCAGTGATTGCAGTGATACTAAAAACATCCAAATTATCGGTCAATAAATACAGTGCAACCAACAAGTGTTTTATTTTAGCGACTACCTCCACAATTCGCCTACCAAAGAGGTTTTTCAAAGTTGTTCGTAAGATTACGAATTTAAGAGTTTGCCTAGTTGCGTCTCGCAAGCAGCTTTTTCGAACTTGCAGACCAACGAAGCTAAACAATAGGTTATGTAAATGTTAATGTCAATTAAATAAAACAAGATTTATCACTTGTCGTTTTGTTATTATTAACGTCAATGTTTACATCTATTAACTTTTAATTAAATTAATTAACCAACAGTGTGGTATAAAGCTTAAATCGACGAGTTATGAAGCGGCAGACTGCAGTTCAATGCCTGGTAACGCCGATTATCCTGCTCTGATCTAAAGTCCAATTTCGATCAATGGGCTATGCATGTAATCAGATTAGCATCATACTAGAATGTTATTCACGAGGGGTAAATCTCCTGATAAAAATAATTATATTTTTTCATATCTCACCATATCTCCTTCTCAAAACCTCCAAACATTTCCTCGCATTACTCCACATTTTCTTACATCTTTATCATATCTCCACTTCTCCTTCATATCCTACATCTCTCTTACATCACCCCTCCCCCATATCTCACATCTTTCTAATTTTCAGACTTTTTAAATATTTTAAGTATCATACTTTTATATACAGATAGAAAGTTAGAACAATTTCCACTAATAAAATACATTTCTTGTTGGATACGGTAAATGAAGCAATTGTCGCATAAAAAAAACTAGTCGCAACCTTTTTGTCACGTTTAATTGTACCAGATCTCAGTACAGGGGATATTGTCATTGGTAAATTGCCAATTATATTATTTATATTATATGGTTTAAGTCATCGAAATTGGCTGAAAGATTCACGTAAAAATTTGATTTTATAAATTATGATCTTGAATGAAATTGAAAGAATTACTACTTCTAATTCCCTCTCGAGCGTTTGGAAAAAGTTGTCTACAGTTATTGCCATTTTATTTTACAGTTTATTAATTAATCTTGAATAATGTATAACAAGCAGTGGCAAATTTAGGATTGGGCAAAGGGACATCCGAATACAATCCGAATCCTCTCAAGGATTAAATTTTTTAAAAGAATTGATAGCAAAGGGTCATAGTAATATATTGTCGTGTTTCAAAATCATATTTTTGAATTTTGAATATTTGATTGATTTTGATTTTGTAAATAATTTGTTATGGTTGTAAATATTTTGAAATTTGATTGTTCGCGCCAACAAATTTAAAGTTTACATTTTTCAGCAAAACTTAGGATATTGCTATCTGTAAAAATTAAAAAAAAGAGTAAAAAAGATTAACTTTAACAGCTTACAGCTAGGGCTGTAACAACCACAACGTTATTTCATTTGATAAATAAATGATAAAATTAATTTGTTTTATCAAATATTACATGTTGTACATAAGTAAGTACGCGAATTACTTATTTCATGTCAAAATTTTTTTTTAAATAATCTCTGCAACTCTTACACATAGCATATAAATAATTTTCTTAATTATTTAAGATAACCTTAATTATTATTATATCTATTACAGTCATTTATCTTTGAAAAAGTATCTGGCAATCTGACATTTATTAGTTGGGGTGAGTTTTCTAATTAACGAATCTTCCTTTTATCTTTTAAATTAAAAAATTGCAGTAATTATTTTAAAATGGAATGTACTATTACTATGATTACTACTACTTTGTATTATTAGGGAGTATTTATTATTTTATACATTTTGTAACATTTTATTATTAGACACATAAAATTTTTCAGCAGTTAACTACCAAAATGTAATGTGTTCTGTAATATTATAAAAACTAAGGAACCTTCAACACTTGTAATATTGGATTACTAAAGCACAGGCATCTTACGGAACGACTAGAATCGCTAGAAACGTTTTCACTAATTGACGCGTCTTGTTAATATATTCATAGTGTTCACCATTGAACCGTCAGGAGCAGTTATTTATCTGTCATGGTGCGAACACTAAAGATAATAGGTTGTAGAGAGGCAAGCAGGCGTTTTAAAAGCAGAGAACATCTTATAACAAAATGGGAATTTATTGTTTAGTTATGAATTTCAGTTTGTGTCTTTAATTTATTTTAGATGCGCATTCCATGGAGCTTAAATGAAGCAAATTTCTCTAGTGCTCTGTGCACAGGAGTCATAAACCAGAATATAAATTAGAGATTTTGAGAAGCCAAGTTTCTGTTATGCACATATTTATATCATGCACCCGTAAGAGTGTTGCTTAAGATTTTACTAATTAAGATATTAAAAATTCATTTATATATTAAATATTATCTTTATTATTTCAACAACTTTGAAAATTTCTACTTTAGACAACTACTTACTTCCTTATTAGTATTATAATGCGTTATAAAATTTATGTTTAAATTAAAAAACTTTTAAAAATAATACTAGACATAAAAAGTATTTATATACTACTCGTATTTTACCCACAAAACGACTTGAGCTAAAAGTTTTGCGATTTGTCGAGAGAGACATTCGATACGTTTGCAATATAAAACGAAGGGTAGTTTTAAAAGGATTCCTTTTTTCGTATTAATTTTCAACGATTTTATTTATTGACATGCAAACTTGTCACTAAGTGGACGTTTGGGTGTTCTAAGTAAAAAATATTTTCATTTTTTTGTCGAAATTATAATAATCGTAATATTTAAATTTAACCATAACAAAAAAAATGTTTTATTAAATCAAAATAGTTGCAGAACGCATAAAACCAAACTAAGATGTTCTTGAAATTACCGATAATGAGTAGCCAGAAAGGAGTGCATACGTTTGTGACTGCAAGGCCGTAGAAAAAATCTTGGTTACTACCAGTTAATTGACCCTACAAATTGAACGTTTTCCTATAGACTCTTGGAAAAACGACAATAATTTTCTAAGCATTTAAAAGAATTCGAAGTAGATTATCTATTAATTTTCGAGAAAACGACATTTAAAAATCAAAATTTTACATGCATTTTAGATAGTGATCTAAACACGATTTCTGTTACTGGTCCGTGCGCTCAGATATACTCTTAGTGATAGCGGTCAGATGCAATTGTTACTCTGTCGAGTGCACATAGTGCGTGTAGAATCCCTTACTAGTAACCGCACACTATACACCGAGTTGCAGCAGGGTAGAGGGCTGTTTCTTCACCTCAAGAACTAGTTCTGCATGTGTCTAAATATAAACTGTTCATAAAATACTATTTCAACGGCAAATACTAACTGCTGTATTCATAAAAATATTGTAAAACGTTCTCTAAACCTATTTTAGTTAGAACGTGTTTCAAGACTTAGAGAGCGTTTTAATTTTTGTTCATTCATAAACGGTTTCTAAACCTATTTTAACTAGAATGGTGTTAAAATACCGATTCTAGTGAATTTGGTGTAATTGAGTTGGTGTCTTCGAATTATATGAACTACTAACTAACTGAATAAGTAAACTAAAGTATAACCTAAAAGTTGTTTTATTGTATGTGTAGCACGGGTAGGCAACTCCTGTATAATATTTGTGGCGACACGCCACCTGGTGTTACATTTTGTATATTTGAATATTTTGAATATTTCTATTTTGAAGGTAGTAGCAATAACTATATGTGTCTTCATTTTTTATATAGAGTGTCGACTTTCCTTAAAATAGGTTTAAAATTGGTTTAAAGAAGGCACTTCAAATTTAAAATAATATCAAGTTAAAATACTGTTCGCGAAGGTTTGTTAAGCTAAAATACGTTTATGAATAGTGTTTTTTGACGTTTACGCTAAAATAGGTTTAGAGAGTGTTTTAAGTCTATTCTAAATTTTTATGAATACAGCTGTAAGAGTATATCTTAGCACACGTGCCGATAACAGAATACCCGTGTAGAAATCGTGATTTGATCCCTATGTAAATTGCATGTAAAATTTTGATTTTTAAATGCTGTTTTCTTAAAAACCAATAGATAATAATCCACCCTGAATTTTTTTTAAATTCTCAAAAAATTGTTTTCTTTCCAAGTTTCAGTTTTCAGTCTAGGATCAGTTTTTTGATAGTTCCCTATGTTTAATTAAAGATATTTTGTACTTTGATTTCACTAATTCATTGGTAGCCCCTAGAGCATAGTATATACATATTAAGTATTTGTATGCCCGTTTTTATTGTAATTACAAAAATACTACTAAGTTTATTATAATAATTTCAGATTTCAAGAATAGCAACCCCCGGTTGCTTATAATTTATAAATTATATTCAACCAACTTTACATAATATTAGAGTACTTTTTGTCTATAATATAAGTTGACTTTATATCACAAATAAATTAGGCAAGCTTTAATAAATATTCATATGATTATATTAATATCATAATATCACATTCATGTGCATCGACACAACATGTCGTTCACCCATTCCTATAACTTGATACAAACGAAAACTTTTCTTTCACATACTAATAATAATCAATTGCAATTTAAAATATGCACGAAATCAAATGGCAAGATAAAATTCAACGTATAAGGGGATTTCTAAGAACGATTTCTGGATATTTTAATTAATTTTTAATATTATTTTGTTAATAAAAATTAAAAATGAGTAGCAAACATTTTTAAATGTTATTATATACCTGTATTTGTATAGTTATATATTATGCTTAAATTTTTACCAAGTAGCATGTAGTCGAAAACTACCTCTGTAATCAAGTGGTTCTATTCCTGAAAAGATCAATTTAAAATAATAAGAATTTATTTAAAATAAATTATTCATAATATAACGAAATTTCAGTAAGTAGGCACAAAGAAATTAAATATTTTTCAATTATCCTAATGTAACAAATTTTTGTGAATTGTAGATTTCATAAAATAATCTTTTGTTAAAAATACCCCACATTTTCACGAAATTATTAGTTTTTAATCTTTTGTTTGTCGTTGCTTTGAAAATTTCATTAAAATTGAAAGATATCTTCTCGAATAGTCTACCTGCATCAAAGATAACTTTGATCATACATTTTGTGAATATATTTGCGAAAATATGCAATAATCTTGAAATTGGTAATGTTGAATGCAGTACATATAAATTGTACTAGTATTTGTACAATTATGATGATTATAAATTAATGTTTTAAAATAGCAAACTAAAATTAAACAAAAGATCAACAATCTCTTTAAAAGTGGAATTTAATTAATTTTTATACGTAGATAATATCTTTCAAAATAATATATTTTATACAATATTGTACTTTATCAACCATCATTATTTTTACCGTTATAGATTTATAAATACACAATAGCTACTTTTTAAACCTATAAATGCAGGTATCTGTTTTATAAACATAAATAGTAATTATCATACATTTCTAAATAATTGTAATTAGAGATGATATCAGGGGCGTGCGGTGAATTTTGATACAAGGGAAGCAGTTTGAGATATAGAGTGATATGTAGCGCGTAGTTCCGAGCGAAGCGAGGTAAAAGCTCGCCGCAGGCGAAAAATTTTCAAGAAAAGGGGCGTGGCTTCCGTATGCATACTCATTTTAAAGCAAATTTTAAAAATTAATTTAAATTTACTAATATATTAGTAATATCAGTTGTTTCATCTAAAATAATTGCAACAAAAGGAGCTTTTTTTATTTCTTGCTTGATCTTTTCTAAAACAATATTGCTTATCGACTCAATCAAATCATTTTGAATATGATTTGAGGTACCGCGAAATACTGTGGAGTGTTCCAGATGGTTACTTAAAATTGTATCGTATTTTGCTAATAAACCAACTAAATTAATAAAATTTCCTCTATTAGCAACACCCTCAGATTCAGTATGACCTCTAAAACTAAGTTCATTTTCGCTGAGAAAACAAACAATGTCAATAAGTCTTTTTAACACTTCTCGATTTTTTTTTACAAGATCATTATGCTTGCGGTGACTTTCTTTCAACTGCTAATCTAGTGAATGCTCAATTCGTGATTTTCCAAATGTTTTTTCTTTTAGTACCGCTCGCAAATGAGTTTCACACTTACCATGTCTTTCTGTCAGTTTGTGAAGGTTGTTTAAACCTGAAAAGCCATTTTTATTCCAAATACCTTTTTCATTTGTGAAAAGTACACATGACCAACAAAACAATTTACACAAATTTTCACAACCCGTTAACCACTGATTTGTACTGTACATTGCAACATTAAAGTACCTATTACATGATTTAACTTTTGTTTTTAAAAGTTTTAATTCAGGTGTTGGTCTTCTGTTTCTAATAATATCTAGCTTATCTTGAAAAGAATATGTTGAAAATCCCTTCTTCAACAAATCACACACTGCACAAACACAAATAATATCTTCCGCAGTGCTCGGACCAGCTTCCATTATTGAATAAGCAATTCTAAAACTGCTTATTTGTCCACTAATATTCAGTATTTTAAAAATCACTTGTCACCACCACAGGTTTAGAACACCAAAAAATTTTTTACAAATAGTATAACATAAAAGCTGAGAATAATACCAGGAAGATTAATATTACCTAAGTATGATATTAAAATCGAGATTAAATGCTAACAAAACGCATTTATACCACTTTAAACGGCTGTTATCACATGCGGCTGGATGCACTTCTCAAGTTGCTTCTGTGCTATTTTTAGATCCTGAAAGTGCGCAATAGTTCGAATGCAAGTTTTAGCGCGTAACAGCATCTTTCAGGGAATGACTTAAAATTAAATTTTAATGGTTAATTTTAATTATATGGAAAACAATAATTGGGTCTAATTATGTATTTTTTTAATAATCCCAAGGGAAGCACTGCTTCCCTTGCTTCCATGGACCGACCGCCCCTGGATGATATATAGTAAATGCATATAAAAACTTATGATGTGATTAATTATTTTGTTGTTGCACTTGAAAATATCTTACCTCGGCTAAGCTAACGCGAAATTAATTATTTTGCACGAAACTATATTTAGAAATTAAAGTAAATTAATAAATTTTTCAGATTTTGAATTACAAACACATTCACTTGTTGAGAATGCAATTATTTTAAATAAAAAAAATATTTTTTTGTGAAATTCTTTAACCGAATACAATTCGAAGAGTCGCGTTATCGGATATTTAATAAAGACGCTCATGTTATTAAATTTCATTTTCAGAAATTTGAGTCTTGATTGGGTTATTTCCGATAATACTCCTTTCGTGATATTATAATATAAATATCACTGAAGATAATAAATTATTAAACTCTAAAAGACACAAGTCAGTATTGAATTCGAATTAATCACCCTGTAATATCGCAAAGTGAAAAGTGCAGTTGTGTAATATCGAAAAGTGCAATATATCTAATATTGGGTGAATTTATTATAACTACGTTTCTAATAAATTTTCCTAATTCAAAACACTTAATATCACTTGCAAAATAATATCTACTGTGATCGAAACATAGGATTGTGGCTGTGGGAATTCTTATATTCAAGTGATTGTAAGTTTTTAAAATGTGGTAGCTTTTGTGGTTTTAATATTAAATTAATTATAAGAAGTAATTTACCTGAAGTGAAATTTTAAATATCAATCTTCACCTGCAAATTAATAAAGGAAATAATATTGTAAACATGAAAACCCAGAGCTTTGCTAAGATGTATAAATTACGAAGAAGCTTGCAGATTTCCGGTTAAGCTTAAGATTTCACCAGGGAATGCACTTTATTATTCTATGGGTAAGTAGAAACACGATTTTCTTTAATACCTCCGTAGGATAGCAAATATGTTGAATAATTTCTTAAATTAATTTATAAATGTAGTCGGAAATATTTTCTATGATAAATAAAAATATATTACTAAAAAACAAATATCAAAATTTTAAATTATTGTTTTTATTTTTATAAGAATACCTGCAAAGGTTACAAATTTGAGCAAATATTTTTTATTTTGCAATATCATAGTTTTGCGAGTTCCAGGTTATTACAAAATACTTGAACTTATATCTGCAATTTTTTCAATTTTATAGTATCTTATTAGAGAAAACTGGAAAAAAGTTTTAAGAAATTTAGTAAAGTTGGTTTTACTCAACAATAAAACTTGAACTTTTGTTAGATAATAACATCAATAGTTAGTAACAAATTTAAAAAATAAAAACTTTTGGACAAGATTTGATCGTCTATACGAATTTTCAATGAGGCTCATTTAAAATTCTCAAGAAACAGCTTATGTATCTGATAAATTTTTATCTAAAACAATATATTCGAATAATTCAAGACGAATAATTAATTTTTCCATTTATTTGTTATTGTTTTCCAAGTTTTAGTGAGTAACACACTAAAAATGCAAGTGAATTATGTTAGTAGCGAAAGGCCTTAGTAGCGAAATTTTCGGGTGCGAAATGTCTGGGAGCAAAATGTCGAAAAACACTAGCAAAGCAATTAAAAGCAAGTGAAACGGGAAGTAAAATGCGATAGTCATATATAATTTCACATGTGCATAGAATATTATCGATCATTTCGTTCGATTATATATTTTTGATAACAATCGGCCCGACTCGCAGAGGAGGGCCGATTGCAATCAAAAATATGTAAGAGAACAAATGATAAGATAATATTCTGTGCAGAAGGGAAATTCCAATGACTATCTCCCGACGATTAATTTGCTTCGTTTTAAATTACATTAATTTGTTTTATATTGATATAAAAAGAGTGTCGGCTATGACTTTGTTTATTAAATCTTACAAATGCCTAGTTACCATTCGTTATTATTATAATAGTGTCACGATTATTTTTATTATAAATAAAGTAAGGATGAAAAATTATCGAAAATGATCGGTAATTCGTGCATATTACTCGTGATTGGTCGATTTCACTAGACAACTTAAATGTTCGCTAAATTGAAATCTTATTGGACTACATTTTTGAAATGAAATCTGGTGATTGGTGGACAGGTTAGTTATGACGTCAGAGGGAGATAGTCATATATAATTTCCCATGTGCATAGAATATTATCGATCATTTCGTTCGATTACATATTTTTGATAACAATCGGCCCGACTCGCAGAGGAGGGCCGATTGCAATCAAAAATATGTAAGAGAACAAATGATAAGATAATATTCTGTGCAGAAGGGAAATTCAAATGACTATCTCCCGACGATTAATTTGCTTCATTAATTACATTAATTTGTTTTATATTAATATAAAAAGAGTGTCGGCTATGACTTTGTTTATTAAATCTTACAAATGCCTAGTTACCATTCGTTATTATTATAATAGTGTCACGATTATTTTTATTGTAAATAAAGTAAGGATGAAAAATTATCGAAAATGATCGGTAATTCGTGCATATTACTCGTGATTGGTCGATTTCACTAGACAACTTAAATGCTCGCTAAATTGAAATCTTATTGGACTACATTTTTGAAATTAAATCTGGTGATTGGTGGACAGGTTAGTTATGACGTCAGAGGGAGATAGTCAGTAAAATTTTCCATTACAGACACCTCTTATAATTTCACAGAATTAATGAAAATGAAGTTATTTTCTTTGACTCACAATCAGCGAACAAAAAATGTTGCCTTATTGGAGACTAAACTGTTCTTTTTTTCCAAAATTTTTTTATGTTTTAGATGTTGTGTTTTGAAAAAACGGTCCCCAATTATTGACAGATCTATAAAAAATAATGATAAATATTAGCAGAAAGACTCACTCTGTATTTGCGCAGCTATGTAACTGCCTCTGTTAAATCTTTCGTTGAATTGCTTGTTATACAATTCAGTATTTTTTAAATTTGTTATATATCTTCTGGGATGTTAACTATTAAATACATGTATTATATAGTTAATCACAACAACACAAATCTCTAAAGGATTTATTCTCCGAAGTAATTTTCTTGTGGCATTTGCTGCCAGTCTCTTACAGCCGCATTAGCAAAAGCTTCCTACAAATCTAGACGTGCCCTAATTGACTCTTTAAACATTTTAAATGGATTCCAAAACTGTGTTGTACTTAAAATATTATTGTTGAAATTATTAGTTTTAAAAGTAGTTTTATAAAAAAAATATGTTAAAAATTAAACGAACGGAAAGCTTTATGGTCGAACCTTTTACTTTAAATAAATAATGCTTGCTTTAAAATATTGATGTTTTGAAGTACAGGGTGTTATTAGTACGACCGTAAACTAACAGAAATAGTTTTAAAAAAACTTTATTTATTAATAATTTGAATTAATAATTAATATTAACCAACCCTGTATCGGTATTTTAATCTAATTATAGACTGTAGTAATTGAGGTATAATATTATGGTAACATTAATTCCGTCAATAAATTAATAATAATAATTAAAAATTGTTTTCCTTTTCACACCTTCGACTTGCAGTTGAAATTATTTGAATTTACTATTTCAGCCGTATTTTTCTGAAAAGCTTAAGCATTAATAGTTAATGCTAAAATTTAAAACCATCACATTATCTATTATTTAATTATTCTTTTTAATGCTAAATCAAGATTAAACCAAACATTAAATAAAGTAGTTTGCATCCATTGTCTGTGCTTTGTGTTAAATGCATTATTGACTTTCTAGAGTCTAATATATTAAATTAACGGACGCCATTTTGGATAAGAATAAACCGAGAAGCGGTTTGTATTCAGGATTCAATTTTGCAACATTACATGTTTAATAGGTACGTTAATTGGCTTTGTTCCTTCATTCTATACTATGTTTGATGAAGGTTAATAGATGAGGTGAACTTACAAGATTTAACAGAACTAAACAAAACGTTAAAATAATAAATTTTAACAGTAAAGTAAAGAAATACAATACGTAGAAAAATCGTTACTATAAAACCAAAAAGACATTAATTATCACTTGACAAGATTAAAAAAAATATTTAAAAATGAAATATAATATAAATATTAATAATAATAATGAAATATTTTAAACTTCAAAATTCATGTTAGCACGTGGCTTCACTTAATTTTATTTTTGGTTATTGGTAAGTCATCGTCATTATTTTGAATATTTTAGTCATTAATTGTTAAATTTGGTTCAAATATTATCTTGTTTTTCTAAATATTTTTTAAATTTTTCATTCAATTTAGAGTTAGGTACGTCTGAAGATCTGCAAAAACAGTGAAATAAGGCCTTATAACGTAATTACTCATTATTTTTTTAATGTTTAATCTTTTTACGGAAATATTTCATTTTTAAATATTTTTTTTAATCTTGTCAAGTGATAATTAATGTCTTTTTGGTTTTATAGTAACGATTTTTCTACGTATTGTATTTCTTTACTTTACTGTTAAAATTTATTATTTTAACGTTTTGTTTAGTTCTGTTAAATCTTGCATTTTATAAATACAAAAAAATATAAATACATACTAATATACCACAAAATCTACTTGGAATTCTTTTTGAGTTTATTTTCTAGAGGTGAACTTAGTTGTTACACTGTAAATTTCAACTTTATTCGACTTATCAGCTTTTTCAAATTTATAATAAAATATTAAACAGTCTAAGTTCTAACAAGTAAACTGGTATCTTAAAGTAATGCAGAATATGATGTAGTGTGATTTCAAGAAACTACACTTAACTTGACTATTTTAACTCAAACTATTCTCAAAATATATCTTTCACGGTATTATAATTTATAAGAGGTGAAAAATGTACCAAGTTAACAACAGTAAACCTGGAAAACTTTATGAGCATATTTAACATTGATAAACTGTCTACTCTGAGTTATGAGTTTTTAATATCGGCGCTAATATTGTGGAAGACCGCAAGCTGATGCCTCTTACCATCGTCGCTTCCATTCTCGTATACTTAGTCCTCACTTTATATTTCTACTCAATTTATACTTGAAAAATTGTAAAAGAACAAGTAGGTAAATATTTTATAAACTAAAATATTACCGAATTTTTATCTAAAAATTTAAAACTTCAATAAATTACAGTTTTATGATAAATTAAAATACTAGAAGTAGCTTGCGTTTAATTTAAAATTGTATTTCAAATGATTTAATTATATTTTATAGATAATTTACTAATTAACTTATAATATATTTCCAATGAACTTTAAAAATATTTATTTAAATTAGCACAAAAGTGTTGGCTTATTTTATATAATTTTATTTATTCCATTAAATTTTCAGTCAAGATTTGAATGGTACCTAGTTATAAATAATATTTTGAAATGGAACTTTATTAGATTTCAAAAGCTATTTTTCTATTGCTTTAATTAACAAAAACATTAAAAATGTGATTAAAGTCAGTCAACTCTCTCTATGTCTAAAATGAAAACTTCGGCTCGTCTTTTCATTCAAATGAAATGTTTTAATTTCAGAATCTCCTATCAAAATCTTTTCTATTTTAAAATATCACTGAAGTACTTTCGAGTTTAGTATACTTCTTCTATAGGATTAAAACGAAGAAATATTAATTAAAAATATACATTCAAAGTTCTAGAAGATATCAATGGTATTCTATCACATAATGTTGATAATTCTCTACCTCAACTGTTTTCCGTTTCCTAAAGATTTCGAGATAGAGTTGAACGTACTAGCTACATCTCTAGACAAACAAAAAAATACATAATTTGCTTATGTCTGAGATGTTAATTATGGAATACATTGTGGTTTTAATCGCATGATAGTTTGTTGCAATAAACTACGGTAACATAATGCAATGTAATGTATTGCTGTGACTATCTCTTTTTTTCTGACGTTGTCACTTTGCATTGCACAATCTAGCTAATTTATCAATTTTAAAATTTACTTTATGCGTTATTACAATTTAAATAATTAAATTTATCATAAAGCGTTCGTTATTGCAATAAAATTATTAATTGATTATTATTGGTACTCCTTAAAGCGTGAGCAATAAAAATTAATAGTGATCCTTTGATTAAAAGGAGAAAGTACTGATCTTAAAGCTCTCCACGGAAGATCACATACTTGGGTGCCAAAACTAATAAATATACACAAACTATTTCTATTAAAACATTAAAAGTTAACTTTTGTTTTTGTATTCCATTAAAAAAATTTAAGCCTGCACAATCGAGAACAGAATAATTTTTTGAGACTGATTTGTAATTTTCAGAATTACAGATAAACCATAAAAAATTGTTTCTCCGAATATAATATTCCATTTTTCTTAAAATTTTCAGTTAGAAATAGAAGAAAGTTTGTCTAGAGGAAACAGCAGCACGTGCTCTCCCATCTCAAAACCTATTCTACCTATTACATACTATTTTGTATCAAAATTATATTCAAAATTCAAAAAAGAATAAAATTTTTTTTTTTTTTCAATATATTGACGATTTATTAACAGTAATGAACTTCAAATATACTTTTCTCTAATTAACAGTACGTTGAATCGTCACCCAACGATGCACATCTAGTCAGTGATAATATTCTCTCTCCCGCTTGCTATTGGTGCACGTGCATAAGTGCTGTTACAAGCCAGTAAACGAGTCTCTAACTCAGAAGTAGTCAAAATACCAACGTAACTTTCCTGTTCATGTGTAATTAGTATATGGTGATTTATATTAGTGCTCCAAAATAAATTTAGTTGTGAATATAAATTCACTACATTACATTAAGAGTAAAGAAATTAAAATTTTAAGTTCAACTGGAAACAATATCTTTGAGCTTGAGTGTTTATTTAATTTCAAAATAAATTTTCAGGCGTTGAAAATTATTTCAGAATTAATTTAGATACACTATTTGTTACTCTTATTCCTTTTTCATTTCAGTTCAGATACAAATACAAATAATTAATGTAAAGCAACAATAAATTGTAATATTCATTAAATGAAGTTCAAATTATTAACACGAATTTCAATACTTGTCGATAATTTAAATACACGATTTACCATGTTAAAAACAAATTTAAAAATTCACAAATATAAATTGTATTAAGTATATTGAATTGTAATGTTAACAATAATTATTATTGGCTAATAAAAGATTAATTCATTTTTAACACAAGAATTCAAATTGTTTGGAGCATTAAAATTTGTAACAAAACAATATTTATCATGGACTATCAAATATTTCCAGATAACACCTACTGAATATCCAGCTCCAGTCCAGATAATGTATTGAATATCCAGGACTTAATCTGGATATCTATTAGATATATGTTGAATAACATCTACACCTGGACGTCCACTATAGATATCCACTGTATTTAGCAGTCTAACATAGATATCCTTTGGATACAGGAATATCTGGTTTGTGACACTTGGACGTGTCACACGTGTCACATGTGGACGATAGATATCTACTGTATTTACCAGTCCAACTTAGATATCCCCGGGATATCAGATTATCTTGGCAATACATCCAGTGGATATCCAAAAGATGAGTTTGTGTTGTCTGGGTTATCGTCGCGTAGTCAGAACGTATCATATCTTATTATTTATTGCAAAATACTCATATTGTTTAAGTACAACCAGAGTCGTACGAGTAGTTCTCTTATAAAATAATATACTTATAGATTACTATTGTAATTACTATATAAATTGATTTAAGGTTAGTGGCCGCTTGTGAGAAATTTTCGTGGTGAGGCATGCTTGTGAACCCCAGAGGTTTGAAGTTATTAAATAGTATCAATTATCTTTACGTGAAAGTTGATTTATTGGTTTGGTGAAACACTGCCTTCTCTGCCTACCCCGATAAGCCGCTACTGTTTAAGGTATATTATGTATAATATATTTTTTAAATTTTGTGCCCTCTCAGAACATTTACACAATTTTTAATTTTAATTTTGTATTAGCATAAAAGCTTCCCATATAAATAGAAATAAAATAAAAATACTATAAATATTGCAGTGTTTACGATAAACCAATAGCCCTTGTGTTGTTTTGTTATCCAACATAACACTAGATTTCACATACGACATATTGGTCGGAAAAATCGATTTGAATATTTCAACATATCCTGTGAGTTATTTAACGTAGCATTCAAAGTCATTGTTTAGACTAGTAATAAGAGTAGTAACAAAAACTAGTATTAATTTAATAAAAAATTTGCGACTTACCAAATAACCATTGGTGTAAAGCAGGGTTAAAGATACAATTTGTTGGCACAACTTCGGTGAAAACTTTGTTAACGTAAGTATTTGATGGTAGTTTAGTCGGACAGTCAAATTTTGCAAAGTTTGATCTGGTTTCATTATAGGAACACTTTGTTGAAAAAACAATACTTTCAATCTATAAAAATATAAATTAAGATAAGATTTGTATTGTAATTAATTTTACGGATTTAGTCCAGTCAAATGGTAGTTTTTCCGCAACAAAATTGCGGAAGAGTTTGTCTCAGCGGTTCTATATGTTTCTTGGTGTGCTGAATCTGAATTTCAAGTTTGCTGTCTTGTAGTAGGTGGGCTTCATAACGAAAAACGCTAAAAACCTCAAAATTTTTGCACTTTTTTCAGTTTCTTGCTAATATTTCAAGAAATATGCGTTTTTCTAAAATAACTATTCTACACCAAATTAAAGTAAACAAAATTTCCTACAAAATACATTAGTTGACTGTTAAAACAGCGATATTTTTATCCTACCGCGAAAATTTCAAAAAACCCTCTACAACTTGAAAAATATACAATCATGTTATCAACAAAAACCGTTTTACCACGTGAAAAAGCATTAAATTTTCCTTTCTAAAACTTGACGGCGTATTATTCTCTTATGTCTGAATGTCCGTGAGCCGAATCAAAGTGCATTTGCCTATAATTTGTCCGTTCTGCACTACGGGCCGCAATTGTTGGTATAGAAATTTTGAGGGCAGCCTCGTCAGACACCAGAGACCTGCTGTTGTTAAAAGTCCATCTGACGTGAGACACCTTGTCTGTAAACCCATAGTTTTATGAAACCTTATATTGAATTACATAAAAATAAATAAAAGGAGAAATTCGCTTGCTATTAATTAAAAATGTTCGAATTTGAAAGCTAAATAAATTGCAAGTTGGCAGCGTTTTATTTAATTTTGTTGATAACATTATCATTATCATCCCCATATATCCAATATATACAAAGTAAGTACAGAAGAGTACCAAGTCCATGCAGCGCTTGAGATGGTCAACCAAAACGCAGTCTGTGGAGAAACAATTTAGCAGTACCACCATGACACCAAAAATTTCCAAAGTTAATTTTCTATCGAATACAAAAACAAGGATAGATTAATCACCATGCTGATAATAAAATGTAATGATAGTAGAATGGCCTCCTAGCAAGCAGTTATGATGATGCAGACAAATTGATAGTGCGGACGGCAGAATCTCTGGCTTTGGCTCACTCACAAGAGTGTGGCGATTGTGGGGGAAAATGTTGACCGTCAAGCCACAATGATAAGTCCTCAAACTACATCTAATGTATATTTCTTCAAGGTAGGTAGAGGTCTCTCAACTCCTCTACTATCCGGGAAGTGCAATGGAAAGGAGTGTGGCCAACAAGCAATGATGGTTCTTCCTCCAAGCAATGATGGCTGCAACTCTACGTCTGCATTATTCAACCAAGGAAAAGTTAAATTTCTCTAGACCCTCTCCAAAAACCCGGATCTCCAATCATACATTGTTAAATGTACTTATCCTACATACCAGCCTAAGGAAATAACTGTTGCAGGTAAGATATTTTTGATTGCTCTTTATGGTGGTAACCACTCGACAAGCTAAGGTATAAGCAGTACGGAACATCAGCCTATAAGGTATCATCAAACAAGGCATCTATACCTCCCACTGAAGCTGCAGCTCAACAACAACAAAATTTACCAACAACTGGTAAATACAGTGGATATCGAGTGAACGTCCAGGTGTAGATGCTATTCAACGTATATCTAATAGATAGCCAGATTATGTCCTAGATATACAATACATTATCTGGACTGGAGCTGGATATCCAGTAGATATTGAGTGTTATCTGGGAATATTTGATAGTCCAACAGAAATATTATTTTGTTACAAATTTTTATGTTCCAAAGTTTTTTATCAAGTGTAGCAGTGGATCGGAAACCACTTGGACCCAGAGTAGTGGGAGTGGAAGTTGACAAAAAATAGGTTATTTCCCACTACCACACTGAAACCCCTGGCTCCGGAGAGGTTTCTTAAGCTTATATCCTGCAAATGCAAGACAGATTACCAAGGTCGATGTGGCTGTAGGCGAACAGAGGACTTCTCTGTCGACTGTGCCAGGAATGCGAGGGGTCGTGCTCCAACATTGACAACAATTTCAATTAAAAAAAGAAAGACGATCTAGACGAGCCCCTTAAAGTACCACTATCTAAAGCAGCTGAGGCAATAGAAGGTATTAATTTATGCAATATTTTGCAGCATTATGCATCTTTACTACTCAATTTTTCTCTATCATAACTTTAATCATTCTATTATATTTGCTTCAGTTGAAGAATAGTAACAACTCATTGTTCAGCCTGGACTTTCCATTGCCCGAAACCCTTCACCTGGACTTTCTAGTGCTCAAGAAACATTGCTTGGCTCGACTTTCATTCATTTCATGACACATTATTCATCATTCATATTCAGCTACCGAATAGCTCATGTACCGAATATGTTTTAAATATAATTTGTTAATGATTTCGTCAAATTTGCTTCGCAATCAATTCATTCAAAAAAACGTCGTTTAGGGGTAATACATCGAAAGTATAGCGCTGATGAGAAATAGACAGATCGCTTTGGCTGTAGGGCGCTGAAGGTCTTTTTTATTATTTTTGCTTTGCTTCCTGCTCTCTTATGAGAAAATTACTTGTTACAGACGTATCTTGTGGAAAATTTAATGTACTTTTACGTGGTATAAGGGTTTTTGCTGATAACATTTGCTGATAAGTTGTAGTGGGTGCGAGTGGGCGTTTTTGAAATTTTCGCAGTAAGAGAAAAAATTGTTGTTTTTCAGCACACTCTACCGCCGAAACCGCCGAAACCGCTCATTAGAAAGTCAAAGTTAACTAATGTATTTTGCACGAAATTTTGTTTACTTTAAATTTGTTTAAAATAGTTATTTTAGAAAAACGCATATTCTTTGAGATATTAGCAACAAACTGAAAAAGGTGCAAAATTTTTGAGGTTTTTTGCGTTTTTCGTTGTGAAGCCGACCTGCTACAAGGTAGCAAACTTGAAATTCGGATTCAGCACACCAAAAAACGTATAGTACCGCTGAGAAATAAACCGATTGACTGGACTAATTTGGGTTTAGAGGCTCATAATTTAAGACAATTATAATTTGCCAAATGAGGTTAAATGTGCGCATGATAAACGATATTGTCGAATAAATGAATTTTGTAACAAAGTGCTTCGGGGATGAATTGTTGTAAGACTTTACAGCCGAAATCCTTAAATATTAGAAGACTGAATAGAAAATTTACAATTTTGAGCAAATGCAATTTTATGAGACCACATGATTTGAGCCAAGTATTGTACATTATTTTTCATTATTTATCATTATTTTTCAATTTTCAAATTAGTGAAAAAGAGAATATTCATTAATCATATAATTTTCAACTTAATCAGAGGAAATTTGAAAGAAATATGGCCGTTTTATTAGGAATTTTGTACGAAATTGGACCGATAGAATTTTATGAATTAAGTTGGAGTTGGATCCAAAACATCTTAGATGAAGAAATTATATTAAGATGTGGATTTTCACGTAGAATACAATCGCGAAAATTTTAAAGAAAAATATTCAGCAGGAGAGTTACATAAAAAAAACAAACCAACAGAAAATTTGCAGTTTGGATAGTTTTTAGGCACCCAAATCACATCGAAAAGTTTTGCTGAATTATGACTGGCAAAATAATACAAAAGGGGGTGTGGTAGGTGATATTAGGTAGTCAGTTTCAAAGGAAATGCAGCGGAAACTTAGCACCCAATTTCTCAATAAGGAAAAGTGATTGCTTACCTATTTTTACCTAATTTTGTGTCGAGCAAGATAAAATTGAAGGAATTGACTGAGCTATGCTACCAAAAGTCTAGTGATAAAAAATTATTTAATTTTAAATTAGGAAATTATTGGAAGTACCAAAATATCAATGGTGCAGCCCATCAATTACAATTAAAAAAAAAATACACAAAACAACATTACATATAAGGTTTATAATATTTCATTTAAACTGTTTATCGTGTGTATTTTTTGTTTTGCAATTGACTTGTTTATTATTTTCTGATTTTCTGTAAAATAGATTTGTTTTAAAAAAACATTACTAGACAAAACTTATAGTCCGTTAAATTTCCTATCCGAAATGGGGCGTCAGCTTTTTGTAAAATGTTTTGTTTAAAAGATACCCGGTAAAAAAAAACTAAAAAAAAGCTCGAATTTTTCAACAATTTTTTTCTTACTATATTCATAACTCAAAAGCTGTTGATTTTAGACAATAAAAAGTTTGAATCCAGTTTGTAGATTATTTCACGCTTTTTAAAAAAGCACTAATTCAGTTTTACTAAAAAATCAGTATTTTCGGAGCTATGGCGACGTGAAGGAGGGAAATTTAAAAAATGCTTTAAAGAGGCCTACTCTCGAGGGTTTGAATTAAAAAAAAATATTTTAAATAATTTTGTCTTCTCTAGTATCCTCTATCACCACTTAAGTTATGTAAAGTGTATCCGCAGATACCCTTGTATGATGATGATATAGATCCGCTACAAGCTGAGCAGGCTCAAATTGAAGTATGTACATAGTATTTATAGGTATTAATATACTTCAAAAAGAGAAAGCTAGGTATGCGTGGTCAGGGATCGAACTTATGTCTGCTATATATCAATTCAACATTTTAACTACCTACGACTGCGTTCAGTATTTTAATTGATATTGTTATACATTTATACTAAAATATATGTAAATATTAAAAGAAATGTAAAATAAATGAATTTATATTTTCAAATATTAATAACGTAGATGATGGTGCGCGTAAAATTAAAATAAAAGCAAGAAAGAGCCATCATAAAAGCATTCATTACTTTATCGCTTCGTAGGGAAAATAGCAACCTGAAAAAATCTTTAGATTAAATTATTTTATATAGCAATTAGATTCTACCACAATATACTCAAATATAAAAACTCTTTAATCTTTGTGTTCATAACAAAATTAAATCGCTTGTGCGATATGTAATATTACATGTATTATTGTCAAAAATATTTTGGAATAAAATTTCGAATTAATTGCCCTCTACAGAAAATTGTATTTATCTTAAGGTATACAAACAAAATAACAAAAGCTAAGTTTTTTCTAATTAATCATAAGTTATTTGCAAATCCTTGCTTCTAATTTGAAAATTTGCACAATATAAAATCAATATACAATTATAATTTCAATAAAGTCTACAGATTAAAAGCAAATTTTATAAAGTTACTTAAAATCAATTTTTAAAGCATGCTAGGTTTATGCTGTCGAAGTTTAAACTGCATATTAAATAGTTAATTAAAATACAAACTCTTTTAAATTAAAGGATTTACGTTTACTCGAGATAATAAAAAAAATTTGAATTATAATTTGAATTATAATTTAAAATTATTTTTAGTTTTTATACATATTATAGCGTGTAATATTATAGAAAACAGTTTAGATATCTAAAATTTATTTTAAGATTATAGTATATTATTTTATTAAGTTTATTTAATGTATAATAATAATTATATTTAATTCAGTATTCAAATATTATTGCAACTTCTTCTTCTTTCAATGCCATACACTATTCAGTGCTTAGGCAATCCCTGCGTCAAAGTCGAAATCATTAACAGGGTGGTTTCACATTGCCTTTTCCATATCCCACAGATCTCTACTAGGTTTCAGATTACAGCAGTATATTCGATGAGACTATGAATTTCTAACTCCAACCTCTAACTATGAACGCTGTTAGGGTAAATTTACCACCTTCACAACCTTGAAGTTGCATTTTCTTACTCAAAAATGATTTCAACTGCAAACTATTATTCCCACAGTTGACCTAGAAGTTCACATTTTTAACAAAGAAGCACAACATACAAACTTAAATCAAGAGAGCTATGTAAAAAGTATTCCCTGTATGGAGATTTATTAAAATGTCAGCTTTTATTAAAAGCTATTCGTTTTGCTATAATTATTATATTATAAAAATAAAAAATTTTCCAAATAAATAAATTTTCATTGTTTTTTAAAAGTTAGATTTGATATATGGTAATTGTTTTTCATCATTATGTTGAATTCATTAGTAATTTATTTTTCATTTGTTCTTAAAAATACCTAGTTAACTGATGCTGTATAATATAGTAGTGGTTAAGTCAATGGCATTTTCTAAAAAATGTAATAACTCACCTGCAGATTTTATTGTATTAGAGTTATCTCTTATAATAATATGTAAAATCACATTTCAGATCATCTAGCTTAAGATTTCTAGATTATTCAATGAGCTACTTTTCGAGTGGCATACAATATGCAGTGTGTAGGTCATCAATTTAGCCGAAGCTAAGATGACTTACTAGGGAATGTAATTATTAATGGAGTGGTTTTTCATTGCCTTTCTCAACATAACCAAGATTTGTATCCCAGACTTCTGTTTTCCAGTTGGCAGGTATAACCTTTGCGCCAAACTGCTGGTATTCAAAGTTCCATAAGGTTTAATTTTTACATATACACAAACTCACAAAATTATTAGCACAGTTCTATATTAGCACCTTGTACCTTTTCAAACTTATTTTAACACATAAAAATCGTTTTTACAGCAATATCTGTTAGACATTTTTTGTTGCAAATTTCATTTTCTTCATTTTTATTTATATACATTTTTTATTTTGTTGCACAATTACCGAGTTACAGTGACTTCAAAACAAGTCGGCGAAATTAAAAAAATATTGTTGTCTGTATCTCAGAAATCGTACAACAAAATTGAAAAATCAATAAGGATATTTTCTTGTAAATTTCTTTTGCTACATTTTTGTTCATATTCATTTTTCAATTTGGTCGCACCGTTCCTGAGATATAGACGACAATGTTTTTGGTATTTTACAGAGCCTTTTTTAAGTCACTGTAAGTTGGATATAAACAAAAATGAAGAGAATGAAATTTTCAACAATAAATGTTTAAAAAATGTTACTGTAAAAACGATTTTTATGTATTAAAATAAGTCTTGAAAAAGTACAAATTACATTGCTAATATAGGACTGTGCCAATATAATTTTGTGAGCCAGTGTATATTGTCATGTTCAAAATTGATTAATTAGGTTGATAAAAATAATTGTTTAATTTTTGTAAATAAATTTTGTGTTGTAAATAATTTTAATCGTCCTGTATAATTTTTAATTGTTAATAATTTTAAGTTGGTATTATTTATTGCTAAGATTGTAAATAGAAAAATGTGTAGATATGCTTTTAGATGGCCGACAGCCAAGCGAGCGGACGTGTTTTTATCCGTTCTAATTCAATTTAAGTTTTAAGTTAAGTTAATAAATGTTTTGAGTTTAAGTTTTAAAAGGTGTTTATTTATTTAATTTAAAGAAGAGTCTCATGTGATAAAAAAATGGGTGGCCCGACGAAGAAAATTTAAGTGTTATTTTAAATTTTATTTAATTTATAATTTTTATAATTTGAGACAAGCGGGTCATCACATTTAATTGGCGCCCAACCCGCGTGGCATGTGTCAGGTAACGATTTTTCCAAAACGACCTGAACAAAGAACTTACATAAGACCCTGAGAAGTGATTTAAACAATAATAAGATAGCTGTAACAAAAATGTGCGCGAAATCGAACAACCAAATGTGGCGAACAACAAATGTGGCTTACTTAGCAGATGTGGCAAACAAACAAGGTATTATTTATAACATTTATGCGCAAATTTAAAATTTTATCAAATAAATTGGAATAGTTTTGCACAATTAAAATTAATTCTTTAAAAAACAATAAACAATTTTAACGAAGCACAATGGCAGAAGGAAGGTTAATCCAATTCCTAATAAAAAAATTTGATGAAAATAGAGCAGAGATAAATAAAAAATTCGATGAAAATAGAGCAGACTTAAATAAAAAATTCGACGAAAATAGAGAAGACATAAAAGCAGAAATAAGATCATTAAAGACGGAAATCGCTACACAAAACGAGGAAATAATCAAAAACAGATCAGAATTAAATGAAGATTTCAACCAACAATATGATAAAACTAATAATGAAATGAATTCGATGGAGGAAGATTTTGACAAAAAACAAAGTGAAAAATTGGATTTGGTTGAGGTAAATTTTGATTCTGGAAATAAAGATTTAATTGAAAACAAAAATTTGGATGTTGAAAATAAAAATTTAATTGAAAATGAAAATTTGAAAAGTGAAAAAAATAAACAGTTAAAATTAAAAAAATTGGTGAAAAATGGGATAAGCACACATGTGCAGGTGACGAAGAGGATAAGAGATGGACATGGAAAAGAGGTGAATTCCTGGAGGAGGAAGTTGACTGGACCACGTGCCTACGGACGTGAAAGCGGAAAACTTAAGAGAAGAAGCAGGGAAGAAATTGTAATAGCAGTTGAGGGAGAAAAATGGTCGCATCTCAAAGCCATTGGGAGACTGGTCCGCTGGAAATACAAGTGGTGAGGTGGTTTTTTTTGAATGCTTTAATGATTCAATAAACAATTAAATTAAATTATTTATGATAAATTACGTGAACATGGATTTTGATAAACATTTGTGGTTAAAAATAAAATTTAGTTTTGTACATAAGAAATTATTGGAAAATATGGCTGATTTATGGTATTAACATTTAAAATTGCAACGTTATTATTTATCAATGGTAAAATTAAAAATTATTTGATATTCTTTTATTTTATGATAAGACATTTTGATAAAAATTTATTTACGTGTAAAAAAACAAATTTGAAACTAATTAAAATTAAAAATTAACATTGATGAATAAGAAATAGATTGGATTTTCAAAATAAATAAAATTAGGATGATGTAAAAACACTAGCAATAAACAAAAATTAAGATCGTGATTTGAGTAAAAACATGGAACGAGTGAAAATTTAGGCAAGGATCATTATAATAAAGATTTTTAATTAAAGTTGATAATTTTGATAATAATATTACTGTTTAGAATTTGAAATGTAGATTTAAAGATTTAAGGGTTTTAGATTTAAAGGGTTGTAGTTAATGATATAAGTAATTTGATATTTGATATTGTGATGATGTATTTTGAGAGTATTTGAGATTTTGAAACGGGGGTAGTTATTTTAAAGAGAACAGTAGCCATTTTTTAAAGAAAACGTAAATTTTGATAAAGAAATTATAAAAAAATTTGAATTGCCAACGTGAAACAAGTCACATGTTAAAATTAAGTTGTATTTTGAAAAATTTTATTGCTAATCATCGAAGGAAAAGATTTTCTACATAATTAAGACGGTTTATTTATTTGGAAGAAAATTTAAAACTGAATGTAAATTATAACTCAGATTTGCTTGAAATAATTGGTTTCAAAAAAATTTTACATATTTTATATTATAAAGGGATTGTTATCAGATAAAATTATTGTAATTATGAATTAATTGTGTAAATATTTTGATTAATTACTTTTTTTTTGAAAATTTTGGTAATTTGTAAATATGAGGTGAATTTTGTAAAATTTGTGTTGATTTGTAAATATTTGAGGGTTTTATTATTTTGTAAATTTGTATAAATATTGTAGTGAGTTTTAAACAATTTCAAATTTGAAAATTTACGGCTTATGTTGATTTACGTCTTAAGTACATTGCACGTGAAGGTATATTTGCTATTTCTATTTACCATTTCTACCTATGTACCTTATGTATCTGTGTAAAACATAGAGGATAAACAGACCAATTGAACGATCGGAGAATTACTTTAGGATTCACTAAACTGAAACACACGGAATAATAAATATTGATACCATAATTATTTAGTTTATTAGGTGGGTTTATTTGTAATTCTTTAATTATATAAGAACGCACATTTCAGTAGAATAAAGACTATAATTATAAAAATTATGATATTTCTTAGTATTACTTTACTTAATGTAATAATTTTATGTTAATAGAAAAAATGTTTGAGCACTCTTTTTATACTTCGCTTTGGTACGCCTATGATTATTATCAGTTGCAATTTTTTGTAAACCAGTTGCAAGGGTTTTTCCGTCAATATATTTACAGAAGCAGAATATAATAAACTATATAGCTAAAAAGCCCTTTCGCGGACGGACAACTAAACGGTGGATCTCTATTTTAGCGATATTAATTAAAAAATTCCTAACACTAACCTAAGATTGGCCGTCGCATTTCTATTTTAACGATCTAAATAAAAATAATAGTTTCCTAATATTGTCAATTTTAATTATTTGTTGATCCGGTTATCCGAAAATTCGTTGATTCGGCTATCCAATTATCCGGTTAAGGCGTTAAAGCGTTGATACATCTTCAATTTTCATTTTTTTCGTCTTCAACTTAAAAAAAAAATTTGGGACGCTGTAAGAGAAGCAGCTTCCCGGCTTTTTAATTTTTATTTATAGTTTGACCGGTGGATCTCTTCACTAATTGCTGTTACTTCTTCTTTCTTTTTGTTTTTCCATTTCTTCTTTTTGGTTTTCTTCTCATTAATCATGTCTGCGTCTTGGAGTTCTTCTAACCAAAAATAGTCCTGGCATTTTATATTTAGGATGCTGAAGAGGTTTAAGTTTGTAAACTTAAGAAAGTACTTCGGTAAGTGATGTTTCCTTATTTTTTCTGCCTTTTCATTATTCAAGTGGAAAAAATTTTATTGTTTCAATTTGATTTTGATTGACGATTGTTGTGTAAAAAGCATTATTTTAAGATCAATAATAAATGTTAATAAAAGAAAACAAGAGTGTTCTCTTGCTCTGAGAGAGAAAGCAAGTTATCATTATCTAGGCTTCATGTTCTATATTAAAAAAAAATTTAAAAAACTGATTGCAAAAACATCAGTACTCAAATTAAATTATTATTTGACAATTTCTATTTTACAATAAATCCAACATACTTTACAAAAAATTCAATAGTAATTTCAGTAAAAATATAGTATTTTATCTACAGTTGCGGTTCAAGTATTACTTGATCTATTATTTTCAGTCGATCAAACCGCACTTTAATATCTACTATAGAAAAAAATAGAATAATCAATCTTAAAATTTATGTTCATATTGTTTTACAAAATTTATTAGTTTTTTAGATAAACATTATTTAATGTTCTTATCAGTTTTCGTGATGTATTTTACGTGCTTTCTAACCACTTACTTAATTAATCAAGCTTTATTCAAGAAGTTGTAACTTGTTAATAACATAAGATCGACGAGTAAAATATTGATGCAGTCTTGTTTACATTATTATAGTAAAATTTAGTAATCTTTAATAAGGTATATAAACAAATGACTGAGTTAATTTAATATGAGTGCCTACAATTTTTATTTAAAATTAATTAATAATAAATTATTGCCGTTATAAAAAAACATCGTAAACTTTCCGTCACTACAACTACGATAGTATGTACTATGTCTGCTTTGTGGCGTAACAAAGATGTTATTTATTTAAAAATAAAATGTAATAGTAAATTCAATTTCTCGCTGTAGGCTTTTAAAGCTCCTATCAGTTTCATAAAATATCAAAGAAGTAATTTGAATTCGGATTATCTTAAATTTTAAATTGTGATCAGTTCAAGTCAGAATCGTTTTAAGTGCTGGAGGCTACCTACCATATTCTTCGGGCTTGCTCTTTTGTTGTAATATGTACCGACTTTTATGTACGCTAGGGTTACTTTATGTCTTTGCTGGCATAGTTTCCGTTTATTCGCAATGTCGTGCGACAAATTTATAATGCTCTTGTGTATGCGATAGTAAAGTAAAAAATTCTCATAAATATAAAGTCATTGTAAATATAATTATCTACATACTATAAGTACTACTATTATTATGCTACATTGTCTAAGTTAAATATACAAATCCTTACAATATAAATTTTTATAAATTTACTAGGATAAAGTATTGGTGATATAGTTCAACTTGTGATACTTTCTTAAGTCTTCGGTTAATTTTAATAAAATTTACTTAATAAGGAATCCAGTGTTTTAAGCATGGTGTAACGTAAAGAAAACTTTGTGAATCAAATAACACCCAAGGTAAGAATTCTTTTTTTTTTCACATTTTCCAATAGAACGAAGTATTCTTTTAAAATGACACAAAAGAATTAAATTTTATTGTTTATTAATTAAGTTTAAAAATTTTTGAAATTATTAAAATTTTTTGCACGTCCTATGTAAATATCATCGAAAGAATTAAAGTTGGGATTCGGTCTCACCGTAGTCCAGATCTAGTCGAGCAAAATCTCAAGGTGTGAAAATTATTTTAAAAATAATGGGCCTAAAGACCATGTGGTTTTTCTACAGCAGAAGTTGAAACGCCTTCAAAATTATTTACAAGATAGGTAAATGTGGTCCAAAATGCTGCATCATCAATATCCGAAACTGTTAATCAATGATTCAAATTGCCGCCAGCAACACCAGTTCGTCTATTAAAATTGAACAGCAAGAAAATATATTCAGGTACCAATTTATTAATTACGCCTTAAATACTGCAAGATATTCAAAAACCAGGATGTTCTTCTGTACTAAAAATTGATAAAAGTTATGATCAGGATGCAAAGGAAAAATGTGGTGCTAAATGGATTCAATGTTTCCTCTGTACTATTCCACACCACATCACTACTTGTCTATCAGAGATGATGACATTTTCATGTGCGATGGCTGTTTCAGATTCTGATATTAGATTTTATATATTTCATCATCTACTTATGTAGTATAGATTTGTTAATTTTTAACAATATATTATGACTTGAAACAATAAATTTAACATTCTTTGTTTATCACCAAACAAAATTTACTACAACACCAAATAAAATACTCTATCGCCAAATTGCTTAATTTATCTAAAAAAAATTGGATAATCTTTTTCATAAAAAAATTTAATTTGAATAAATCAGAAGACTTCTTAGGTAGGTGGTTTATATAAACGTAAGTAATTTTTACATTTCTAGAATCGATGCAATATTCTTATGTTGTATTAATAGATTTAGCTTTTGGTACATTTAACTATGCTTTCAGATAGATAGATACCTAAATGTCAAGTTAAAAAACATTGATAATTTTTATTATTCACAAGTTTATTCACTTGCTATCTTGCTTATAATTTATTGCCGCTATTAAAGCGTAAAAATTTTAAAAACGAAAACCCTTTTACTTTGAGCATCGCTCATTTTTTCTTTTAGAGAAAAGTGTGAAGTAACGAGTTTTTACTTTAAAGCATTTGTATCTGTCACAGAAATAAGAAAATCGAAAACAAAACGGCTTTGTATTGAATTGAGCATTCATTTTACAAAATGCGTGTCTGTCACATTTCCAAAAATGACAAACGACTGTAATTTTCTTATTTTACTGGACATGAATTTAAAGAAAAAATTATAGACACATACATTTAGTTACAAAGTACCTTAAGTGATTTCTATCGGATAGCAGATTTTTATCAAAATTTAGTAGGTTATTCTAGAAAAAAAAAGGAAGTTTCTTCCAATTCGAGTAATGGTCAGTGCAATAATTAGTTTTTTTATATAAAAAGTTATTTGCAATTTTTATTTGTGTTATAAAAAACTACATTTAGACCTCTGACATTAAGTTAAGTTTATAAATATAAATATTTTTTTGTATTATATTTCAACGCCCACATAAATGTTGAGAGGTTCAAGGCAATTGAACAATTTTTATAAAAATTACAACACTTTTAGTATAATAGAACGTAAAATTAAGTTAAAAATTCGTTCAGTTAGTCTTTGGTTTTATGCAGTTTAAAAAGTGTTTCAAATATGTAAAGTTGAAATAAAACAATAAATTGCATATAAATTTCATAAGTAAAATTCTTTAAAACTATTAAATCATAAGCAGATTTAAGAAATCTCTGGTTCGATTACTGCAGAGTAAAAATTTTATTCTGACCGTTTTTCCTCGTCAGGCAATGGCAAACCACTGAGGTATCTGCCAAGAGAATCCTTCTAAAGAAGAAGTGGTCACTGTTTTCTTACGTAAGGCGAAGGACTCTGAGAGAGTATGTCATAATAGTATATTATGTAACGAGGAGTTTAAACGGTATATTAAATGTGAGGTGAATCGTATATCACGAGGCGTAGCCGAGTATATACTATCCACACATTGCTAGACATACTATTTATACTAATTTTAATAACTCTTAAACAATTTAGGTACTACCTCGCTAATAAAACAAATATACTATTCGCAACCGGTTTCGCAAATTTTATTGCATCTTCAGGCGATTAATAGTCATTTAGCCATTCAGATATTCATTGTAATTACTTCGAGGATACATATGATCGATTAATTAAATATTTAAAGGAAAACTTGTTTTATTATTTTTATTTTTATTAGTTTTATTAGCGAGGTAGTACCTAAATTGTTTAAGAGTTATTAAAATTAATATCATAACCTCGCCGCAGCAAGAAATAATATACTATTTATACTACTTTGCGTGGGTATATTAAATCTCAAAGGGGTAAACGTGAGATTTTAATAACTAGGAGTATTATTGCCTACTTATCAAGTATACGCTTTACGTGTTAATTTACCTATTATGCATGTAGGCGAATATAATAAATGCTATACATCAAACATATTAGAGTACATGTAGTATATTTTAATTTATGGTATTGAAAGATGGCTTCATAAGCCGAAACATGTATATATCATTTTAATTATTGAAAGTTAATTTATTTTTAATTTTGTTATTAAAAGTTCCGTAAAAATTATTACAGTATTCATTCGCTGCTGAATCCATATGTTTTGTTTAATATATTTTGCTTATTAAAAATAGCATTGATAAAAACTCTGTTATTATATTTACATTCTATTATAACTTATAACCGACTTGTTAAATATTATATTTTGTTAATTAACTGTATAATTACTGTAAAACAAGTATATTAATATTATACATACTACAAGTACAAATTAAAAAAAAGAACGGATAATTTCTTTAATTTTAACATATTTAATAATAATTCAAAATATGTATTCTTCTCAATGCATCTAATGCGATACATTTTAAGTATATTAACATTATTTAACATTATTTAAGATAATTTAAAATATCTATAAATATTATATAAAGGATACTCTCCTAGAGAATTATATATTTTTTGATGTGAACTAGTTTCGACAGTCGTCTTCGTCAGCACATCTATTTAAAAAACTTTTTTGTTGAAATTATTATTAAATTTAATAGTTTAGTAAATTTGAAGTTGGACAAATTGTCAAAGTGATATGAAGGGATATGAAGTTGTTAAACAACCTTTTAAACTTTTTTTTTTGTTTAACAACAACTTCATATCCCTTCATATCACTTGTTCCGCACTGGCTCAGCACCCTCCGCTCCGGTCCCCTCCGCTCCAGCTGCTACGCGCCGTTTTGACGAACGCAACCAAGGCAATCGAGAATCCACTCAAAAAACGGTGGTCGACAACTAAATACAAGTGCTACCTCTATCAGTAAGAGTATATTAATCCACGCGTACCGTCAATAGAACACTCGTTTTAGTGAAATCCCTATCTAACCTGCACGTAAAATTTTGATTTTCAAATGCCGTTTTCTCGAAAACTAATGGATAATCCGCAAAAATGTAATTACAAAACATGCTTAGAAAATTGTTCTCTTTCCAATACTGCAAAAGTCGAGGCTCGATTCGTGGTGTAGATTAACTGACAGATCCCCCATTTTTATATAGGCGAGACTCTTATTTTTTAAGTAATCCAAATGTTAATTAAATTTTTTACAACGCCGCCATCCAAATTTAAAACAAAATGTGCTCGTCAATAGACACATGTTGCGCTCTTATCGTTTTATTTAACTTTTCTCTCAATATTTGCTTTTTAATTTTTAATTTAATGTAATTTAAATTTTCTCTAATCCAGATGAATTTCCATATCTCCAAATTACCATTACTAATCATCCAATTAATTAATTACCCCCATAAATACTAAATAAAACCTTAAAAAAAACTTTAAAAAATAGAACACGACATTTTGCTCCTCTTGGTTCCGTTTCACAATCATGGTTACATAACCTGAAATATAATCTGAAATATAAAATTACTTCCACCTGATGGATTTCCACAAAAAACTTTTTCTGCAGAGGGATGTTTATTGACATATCCTGCAATAATATGTAATCATGTCAAATGTTTTTTAAATATGCCAATACTGCGGTTCTAGTGCTGGAGCTGCCGGTCTATCCTTAATTCCCATTGCCGTAATTTGGTTTTCCTGTTCCTCATACTGTTTTTCTTTCTGCTTATTATTTTTTTCTTCAGGTTTAATTTCATCGTAGTATTCCATCCTTTCAAAATTATTATTATCCAAATATTTAATTTCCATTCGATCATTTTGTTGCATTTTTATAATTTTTTGTTGTTGCTCTTCTAAATCTTGAATTACTTCCATATCAAATTTGTATAGATCGTTACATTTCAAATTTTCTTTTTGATCACTTTCTTCAACAATAATTCTTATTTCCTTCATAGTATCAATTTTATTTTTTATTTTGTATTGATTTCGAATGAGATCTTCCTTTAATTCTTTTTTCATTTCGGTCATGTTTTCTTTTATTTCGGTCATATTTTTTTTATCTTTTATTAATTTCCATTTTTAATTCTGCTAAGTTTTTGTTTATTTTTTTGTCCATATCCATCATTATCTTCAATAAATCTGCTAAGAATGTTTTTGTTTTCTCCTTTTGATCTCCATTTTAATTTTACTTGGCTTGGGCGCCAAATAACTATTGTAATTTTGTTTAATTGCAAGGTTTGTTGTCGGTTGAAATTTACAACTTCAATTACAATTACAATTTCAACAATTACTGAGATGACCTGAGATCATCAAAATATAAAATAATTTATTTTTAAGAAATTATTACTTTCTTCGGGCCATCCATTATTTTGAGCATGAGACTCTTATTTAATTTTGTAAAATAATCCAAATGTTAATTAAATTATGTATAACGCCGTCCAAATTTAAAACAAAATGTACCCGTTAATAAGTCACATGTTGCGCTCTTATTGTTTTATTTATTTATTTCTTTCAATTTCTGTTTTTTAATTTTTAAACTAATGTAATTTCAATTTTCTCTAATCTAAATGAATTTCTAAATCTTCAAATTACCATTACTAGTCATCCAATTAATTAATTATCTTCAGAAATACTTAACAAAACCATCAAAATCTTCAAAAGCTTCCAAAATATGAATATGACATTATATATTGCATTAAAATATTCACAAATGAAAACAAGTGAGCAAACAAGTGAAAAATGACAAATAAAAAAGGACAAATCGGTACCCTCATTCTAATACCACGTATGAGACTAAATCAAAATTGTTCGGGAGAGTGAAAAAAACTGAAAAAATTTGTTTGTAAAATTGTTCAATTTCTGATATGTGGTATTTGAATTGAGCTTAAATAATATGGTTTTTCATTTTTTCTGATTCGTGGTATTAGAATCAATAGATACAGCGTAAAACACTGATTAATAATCAATCAAAATTTAATTTTTGTTAAAAATTCTTATACGTGGTATTAGAACGAGGGTAGCGAAATATTGTTAATAAAGTATATTGCACTGTTAAAGAGGGAAGTCTTTAATAGTCCATACTTGTAATGAAACTTATCTTTTCCACAGAAATGAGGAAGCGACAATTTCTCATCACACCTGGGATAGGTGTTCCCCAGTAATAAAATTTCCAGTGGTGATACCCCCGATGTAACAACTAGCTCTATAGTTATTGGAGAAGCAAAGAGCGTGAATCTGAAAAAGAACGAGTTTGCTTCTGCACCAAATAAAACAACTGTTACTGAATAGATATGTATTGAATCTAATCTTATTATTAAGCAATAAAACAAACAACAACTTCCAATGCACAAATTTTGAATTCGGCAGCAAAAACATAGAAAATCAATCACGAATCAAAATCAATAATCGAAAATAAAAAGTAGCAAAGCAAAAAATTCCAAAAAATTTCTCTTCCACTCGTCCAAATATTTTTTCTAAATTCTTCTTGGTTTATTCCAAATTGAATTTATTATTTTTGTTTCTGGAGAATAATCTCAACACGACCTTACTGGTCCACGTTTGATCATCAACTAACTTTATTTATTTTTTGTTATCTTATCAACCTGTTGTACAGGCCATTCATTTATTTTAATGATGACGTGATTTGAAACTGTTATTTGATTGCATGTACCCGCACTGACGACAATGTTGGTTAACATACCTGCAGTTCTTCGATTTTCGATTATTTACTTAACCAATAAATTATTTTATTTTAAATTAAATTATTATAGGTTCAAATATTATGTAAGTTTCTTTGAATTAATCTTTGATTTACTTTATCAATGAATTGAAAACTGCTTTGGACTCGATTGCTTTACATTTATGGACACTGCAATATATTGTCATGTTTCAAAATCCTTTATGAAAAATTTTAAATTGATCTGGGAAATTTGTATTTTTATGTGAAATTTTTATTATTTAAAAATTGTAATAAATTTGTATTTGCTGGTTTTCCCGCCAACTAGTTAAGGTGGCTATAGTGAGCGGCGAAAACCAGGCTTTTTGCCAAAGTGGCCGCCCGAAGAGGTTGGGGGAGAGGTAGTCTCCTGTAATTTATTTTGAGAATAAAATATTTGTTTTGAAGTGATAAATTCTTGGAAGATTAGAATATTAGAAGTCTGGAAAAATATTTGTTTTGGTAGTAAATAATATAGGTAAAATTGAATAGTTATTTCAACTTTTTAAGAATAGAAAACAATAAATAATTAAAACGAAAGTTTAAATTAATATAATACTATATTTAGCATTTTTTTAAAACACGAAAATCTGGAAAAACAATTTCTTCCGCAAGTCTTTTTTGCAACTTTGGAATTAGAACGAAAAACAAAGAAGTCGTTGAAGTCTATAGAATTGCCTAACCAAGGAGGAGTATACGTATTGTCCTGTTTAAAAGTTGTTAATTTAAATTTTAAAAGAAAATTGTGTAAATTATTAAATATTTGTATTGTATGGTTTTCCCGCCAACAAAGTGGTAGTAGCGGCAATAACGGGTAGAAACGGGACTTATTGCCAAAAATAACCGACTTACGGACGAAACTGTATATCCAAAATTGTTGATTAAATTTATTTTGATAAGTCAGAATAAAAAGTAATTTTTTGATAAAAGTTGATTAATTTAAATTTCGAATCAAATAATATAATTTTGGGAATAATTTGGATATTTGAATAATTTGGAAATTTGAAACGACAAATTAAAATTGATCGCAGACACCTGGAAACCAGTATCAATTTATTTAACAATTTTTCATTTATATTTGAAATTTTATTGGAATTCAATTTAAAAGTTATTTAAGATTTTTATTTTTTTGGCGGATGTGAAAATTTGGACTTGGAGGCTGTGACAAAACACGACAATATATTGGATGTCAATGTTGTAACGGATATTTTTGCATTAATGCGCCTTTACACTATCATTCATAAAAGAGATTGCAGGTACGAGAAAAAAAGTATATTTTAAAGTATTATGTTACTTTAATAATTTATTGATAATTAATATTTTAATAATTTCCAATATTAGATACAATATTTTATAAATAATAGAATAGCCCAAGTTTAATGCCCACACACTGTACTATCTACTACATAATATTATATAAAATTAAAATTTTATGCGTGATGTAAAATTTATACCTACCAAGAGGATTTAACCTTATATTAATATTCCGGCGGTATTAAGATACATTAGTTTGAAGAAGTTCTAGATTGTTCAATTGTCAATATGTTATGAATAATTTATGGATTTATTTTAGACGGTGTATTTACTTTACAGAAATGTTAACTCATTAACATCGCCCGCTTCTGATCTAATTTAAACAATGTTTTCGCAGTAAGTTCTATCAGCAAAATTCCTTCAATACTTTTGATAAATTTATTTAAATAAAAACAATGCAGAGAATTAGCAAGCAAAATATCACAAATTCTTATGAAAAATATTCCGTATAATCTATTTGATAAAGTGAATTTGGACACTCATTTTGGTAATTTGCGTTTGTAATTCATTAGTAAACAAAAATCAAAATCTTTTTGTGAGAAAAAAATTAATTTATGTTCATCAAACAGATTCTTACATTTTCGTTTACAACTTCTTCAAAGCCATTCCAATAATATTCTAAATTTAAAATTAATAAATTATTGATGCACGCGGAGGTACTTAATTAATTTATATTCGATGTCTTGGAGTATTATAAGGAAACAATTAAATATTAATATGTCTTTTGAAATTACACCTCTTCAACACTTCAGCATTCAGAATTTAAATATATTGGTAATTTTTAAATATTTCATTTCGTGATAAATTCTTTTGCTAAATCAATGAACTTTACAAACTTGAGAAATTATTCATTTTATGCTTAAAACATCTCTTTCATTTACAACTTTATTAAATCTCAGGCTCTTTTATGATATTTGATTTTAATTTAGTCGAATGAACTGCAATTGTAATTGTCTGATAATCTACATTTCCTTCCATTTTATTAATATTGCCATTAAATTTAATGCGCACACTCTTTGACCTAATACTGATAATAATGTTTACTTTTGTTATGGGTAAATTAATTGAATCTACAAAAGTTTTTAGTCTTCAGCAATTAGGTATTGTTAATATCTCCTTATATCTTATAAATATCTACTACTTGTATTAGATAGATAGATACCTATAGCTTTAATTAAAGCATTAATTAAATGTCGATTAGAGATTGTAATCTTGGGTTGTTGGACGATTTTCTGATACCCAAATGGCTGAATTTTGAAAAATGAAAACCCAGGGCTTGAGAAAAGAGCTGATAAATGATAAAAAGATTTAATAATAAAAAATAATATTTGCAAAAAGTAAACCGTAAAAGTGCTTTCAGCCTAAAAATTGAAATTTTTGAATTTTCATTGAAAATTTGTCTGATAAATTTCTGCATCCTTGATATAACAGACAATTATATTCTTCTTACAGCCGCCTGTCGGTAAAATAGATGTGCGTGACAATTTCCATAAAAATTTTTTAAAATTTATTTATTACATTCTCTCATTTCGATAACAATTTTTCCTTATATCTAAACGAATACTAACAAAGATTAAAGATAAACTTAATCAAACCAGATTTCAATCCGCAACAACCTTCATATTCATTAAATTTATAAATTGTTATTTATTCCGTCGGTTTTTATTTTGCGTGCATAAGTAATTTCACTTTTATTAGTTGATACGAGTAAACACATTAATTTTGCATGTAGGAGAACATACGCATTATGTAGCTACATTTATTATGGGATTTTAATCAACCACTAGGCACTTGGTTAAAAAAGAAAGAACTAATATTTATTTAAAAATCGTCATTCAATTGGTGGATGGCAACTTTAAATAATCATATTGTTGAATCAGGATTTGAGATACAGACCCAGTACAAAGTACGCTTGAACAATTAAAATGAATTACTAAAGGGTTTGTTCCGCGATACCGCACAAGTAACATTAATTTAGATTGAATAGCAAAGGGTGAATGATGCACGAACGAACCATGCGCTTGATTAAACTGGGTTATCAATCACATCACTCACATGCTAGTCTTTGTTACCATTTTTTTAAAAGCCATACTGTTATATAAGTAAGGAAATTAGTACCTACCTACATAAGTAAAAGCTCAATACATCGCATTTTTAAAAAAGAATTTAACATTTATTTTTCTTTTTAAAAATATTCAGTACCTACTGAATATAGTTTATCTGTACTCTTTTTTAAAACCGTAACGTTGTCTGACACACATTTTCCTTTTTACTTTTTTTTATCTGATATCCAGAAAATATTGTTATCGTATTTTGTTACTTGTAAAGTATTTAGAATAAAAATCTTATATTTTATAATATAGATAGGTGTATATTTCCAGTTTTATACTCTTTACACAGCTTCTAGTTTTTCCTGCTATGTATAATGTCTGTTGAAACGATGTTTTAACGAACACAAGACATTCCACAGAAATAGGGGATTTCTACGCTGTCAGTTTGGAACCAGGAATGTATTAAAGCCATTTATAAAGTTACCTAGAACCAGCAGGTATATATTTAATTACTAAAATTTCTAATGAACAGCTGTCGAACTTAAGAGCATTCTGTAGTGTCGGTGTTAAATTTCTAACAAATAAATGTAAAGTAAGTAACATCACAAGTTACAACTTTATAAGTAATTTTTACAGGTAACCGAATTTGATGTTTTTAAATGTGATGTTGAATTGTGATGAATAAATTTTCATTTTAAGGGTAGGACATCTCGTATAACAATAAAGTCCTGAAAATTGATCTCAGAGTATCGAAATGGAAATCAAACTACTATAACTCGTCAGCCGACGTTTCGGCGTTTAAATAAACTTAAGCAAGTAAGATTTAAAAAATTTTTAAAAAATCGAACATTCTTAAGGGGAAGGCAAGCAGGGGATGCAAAAAATTTCCTTGACGTTACATTACGGTACTAGGACATTTTGCTACCAATTTTGGTCTGTTACTGATAGAAGCTTAAAAACAATAGCTAACGACAAATGAAAAATTAATTAAGAATTACTAAGTGCGGAAGAAAAATAATAGTAAAATAACTGAATCGTTTCAAAACCTAACGTATAATTACTTTTAGTAACAATGTGGGAGTGGTAGGAAAATATCCAGTCACCCATATTATCATGTAAGTACAGTAAAAGCTCAATAATCCGGATCTTCGATAATCCGGACCCTCGATAATCCGGACCTTCAATAATCCGGATTCAATTCCAGCGGGAAAACAATTAATATCTGATAATCGTACGTATTTTCGTATTGGTATACTTATAAGTTTATATTAATTAATGTTTTTGTTTAGCATCTGTTCGAATTATTTAACCACTAAATTGAATTATCGACGGTTTTAACAAGTTTTCATTATGTTTAAAGCGTCAATGTTTCTTTTTTTCGGTAATTGATCCGGATTATCAAAGCTCTACTGTAGTCATATATAAATTCCTTTTACTAAGGGAACATTATTATACTTCATAGTTAAAAAATATTCTGTCAAAAATTGAGTCGGCAAATTTTAGTCTCCTGTGGACACTATTATACGACCCGCATCAAGCTAGCGCCGCCACTTTTGCAAAACCTAAAAAAAATTATATGGGCATTTGTGGCTAATTTGTGGCTAATTAGTTACCGCAATCGCGAATTTATCGCTCTAACCGTTCGCTAATTACAACCGTTTGAGTGGTGGCGGCGCTGGCTTGATGTCAAGCTAGCGCCGCCATCACTAAAAACTTAATAAAACTAAAAAATAATTATATAGGAATTTGTGGCTAATTTGTGGCTAATTAGTTGCCGCAATCGCGAATTTATCGCTCTTACCGTTCGCGAATTACAGCTGTTTGGAGAGGTGGCGGCGCTAGCTTGACATCAAGTCAGCGCCGCCATTACAAAACACTTAGTAATTTCAGACCCCCCCTTCTCAAATAAAAAAATTGTAACCCCCTCCCCCCAAGACCACAGCAGAGGTGACTTGATGTAATCGCTAGTTGAAGTTATGACCGCAAATTCTGGGTTGAAACCCCGGACTCGGCAGAATTTCCTAGCTCAGCCCTCTGGTGAATATTAAGCTGTGGATCGAAATACTTATAACTTTTCTTAACAATTAAATGGAAAAATGGGGTACAATAAGCCTAGGAGCTTTAGTGCAAAGTAGACCTATGCAGCAATTCTTATTGCTGGATAAGAACCCTTCCCCTTCTCTCAAATGATAAGATGTAAGTATTTTTAAAGTAAATAATTGTAGTGACTTAAACAATCAATACGTTTTTGAAAACATGTTCATCCTTTGGTAGTTTTATAATCTCCCCCCTCCGCTCACTTTGTCAGCAAAAGTATGAAAAAGTAACCCCCCCCCCTACCAAAGCCCTGTAAAAATTTTGTAATCATAAATTTTATGATTTTTTCATAGAATAAAAAATATTTTGTTGTCATAACAATTTTTGGTTTTTCTAATTTTATAATTTTGTGGACAATTTTTGAACAAAGTAAACTGGGTTTGCATTTGTACCACGTTTTTAACAAAGGAATACAGATTTGAACAAAATATTTTGAATAAAATCTTTAATTTGATGAGCTTTTGCGGCCTACCACTCGATTTAGGTTAAATCGAAAAAAAAATGTAATTTTAATTTTAATTTTGTAAACGCATGAGAGATGACGTATGGTTTAGAATGCCAACTCTATTTTTGTTTTGCTTAACTTAATGCTAAAGTCCTGAAGACGAATATACTATAGACTCGAAACGTCGGCAGAAAAGTTAAAGGTTTTTATTTTCCCATAGTCCAATACCCGATAAAGGATTTTTAATTTTATTCAAAATATTTTGTGCCACTCTATTCCTTTGTTAAAAACGTGGTACAAAAGCCAACCCTGTTTACTTCGTTAAAAAATTGTCCACAAAACTATAAAATTATAAAAAACAAAAATTGTTATAACAAAGAGGTTACAAAATTATTACAGGACTTTGGGGGTTACTTCAGTGGCATAGCCAGGAATTTAGTTCGGGGGGGCCCACGAGCAAAGGGAGTCTTGTAATAGCGTCTCAGACGAAAATTTTTCAAATTTTCAAGATCAAACGCTTAACAAAAAGTTAGAAAATTACAATAAAAAATTATTTCATGGGGGGCCCGGGCATCCCGAGCCCCCCCCCCCCTCCTGGCTACGCCACTGGGTTACTTTTTTATACTTTTGCTGACAAAGAAAGCCGGGGGATGGATTATAAATCTTACGTAAGAAAAAAAACTACAAAAGAATGAAAATGTTTTCAAAAATATATTGATTGCTTAAATCATTACAATTACTTTAAAAATTCTTACGTCTTAACATTTGAAAGAAGAGGCGAATTACAATTTTTTTATTTGATGAGGGGGGGTCTACTAAAAATTTACTTACGTGATACACTTGAACCTTGAACGTCCTAATTATATGTAAAAAATTTATGAAAACATAATATTTTGCATAATTAGCTTAAACAGCAACTATGAGACAACTATAAAGCAAGTTATATAATTGGCTGCCAGCAAGCTATCATTCGGAGTTATTAGCGCGTCATTGCAGCTAATTGCCAGCAAGCTAAATAATAACTGTGGATAACTAATTAGCCACAAACTAGCCACAAATTCTTATATACTTTTATTTTTTTAGTAAGTTTTTAGTGGTGGCGATGCTGACTTGATGCCAAGATTCTTCTCTTCTGCCACTTCTCAAATGGCTGTAATTCCCGAAGGGTGAGAGCAACAAATTCGCGATTGCGGCAACTAATTAGCCACAAATTAGCCACAAATTCTCATATAATTATTTTTTGTTTTTAGTAAGTTTTTAATGGTGGCGGCGCTGGCTTGATGTCAAGCTAGCGCCGCCACCTCTCAAACGGCTGTAATTAGCGAACGGTTAGAGCGATAAATTCGCGATTGCGGCAACTAATTAGCCACAAATTAGCCACAAATTCCTATATAATTATTTTTTGGTTTTAGTAAGTTTTTAGTGGTGGCGGCGCTGGCTTGATGTCAAGCTAGCTCCGCCACCTCTCAAACGGCTGTAATTAGCGAACGGTTAGAGCGATAAATTCGCGATTGCGGCAACTAATTAGCCACAAATTAGCCACAAATTCCCATATAATTTTTTTTAGGTTTTGCAAAAGTGGCGGCGCTAGCTTGATGCGGGTTATTATACGACTACTTCATCATAATTATAATAATTGCAATATGTGCGAACAAGTTTTTGACCGTGACTATTTTTAATTTACAAAAGTAAATGTTGATAACAAAAAAATTTCATCAAAAAATATATTTTGGCTAGAAAAGAAAATTACTAACCACTTATTAAGTAAATAAATAATAGTAATTACAGAAAGCATTTATTTCCACTCCAAACGATTAGGAAAGTCCCCTCGGAACGTTTTAAAATAGTGTTATAAGAAAGTTCTTATTAATATATAAATTCCATACTACTTTTAGCATAGAAAAAATATAAATATGATAGGATTTTCGTAATAGTAGGATTCATGAAGATTTCAAGAAGCAGCTTTTACACCTGACTACTCTATTAACTACTTCCCTAAATCAATTCAATGCAATTTAGAATAACTTATGTCTCAAGAGAAAATTTGACACTCTGTATAACCGAATTATATGTAAACCATATACAAATACGCTAATTTCTTTCTTTCGGCATAATAATGTGCTTTTAAAATTACCATGAAACATGAGCGTTAGAGGTTAAAGGATATGCTTTATAAGCATGGTGTTATAAGATTTATACTGCCATTTTTATTTTTTTACAACCCCACGTACCGCAGTAAATTACTAAAAAGTTTGTAACTACTTAAACTATTTGCTTCTCTCATTAATATATTTGAGCAGAGTAAAGCAATAAATGCAGACGCGACAACCTGCTTGCACTTTGTAACCAAAAGTCTTCTCTTACAAAGTTAACCGCTGAAGTTATTATAAGACTGGAGTGAAATATGGCGCATTTACTTCACAAGCTCATATTACGCCAAGTATTTAGTGCTTTCTCGACTTACTGCAGAAAAGATATTGCTTTATCTTATTAAATTGAAATCATAAGGATTTCATATACATACATAGCCGAATATTTGTGTTTTGTTTCAAATAAAAATATTTTTGAGGAAAATTTATAAATGGCTAAGTTACAAGGATTACATCATATTCTTCGAAACACTGAACTTCAAAGAGAAATTTATACTATATGAAAGCCTCGGTATTAATTTTCTTCCAAGTTAGTTGCTTTAATTAAAGTCAAATCCTAAGCATTCTTTTAAAAATGTAACATTAAAAATTTTTCATGAAGGAATTTAAATATATAAATTTAAACTTATTTAATTGAGTATCAAAAGTATTTTTATCTTTAGAATCCTATAAAGTTTTTAGTACATTTTTCATAAGAAAATGTAAATGGTTTTATGCTTATTAGCTTTAATTAATCAGGTTAAGGAAATGCTGAAAATTTTTAATTAATATAATTTATATTCTGTATTTATCTGTAAAATAAATTCAATAATTTCAAAACTCGGGCTTTGTGCAGACATCGCAATGAAACTTAATCGTAACGTACGTACCGTATTGTACTGTTTGCATTTAAATCCAGAATAGTATAGTTACGCCATCTACTCGGATAATTTCTCGCCCGAATGATAAATCATAACCTTAACTTCTTCAAAAAGTAGACTAATATAATATTTTTTCAATTACTTGACAAATAGTAATAAGAAATAAATAATTAAAAACAAATTTTATACAGAGAGCAATGCAATATTCGGTATATTAGTAGTATAATATTGAAGTAGTATTTAATTGTGCATTTTTATGTATTTTAAATTATTCTTATTATGTTTTTCGGTATTTTTAATTCAAATTTTTATTATTTGTAATAATTCTAAAAGTAAGGTATAATATTTTTTTATGGTAATAACATTACAAATTACGCAAAGAACGAATAACATCTTTTAATTTGTTATTGTTTGTGCTAAATTTAATATTATTATATCATTTAAAATTCACGATGGATATATTAATTTATATTTAATGCTTTCATTTTGATTAACTTTTTATGCACATCGCATAAATTTGTGTATTACTTTATTATTTTTGCTTTAAACTCATAAATTCAGCTTTTATAAAATTAGAAATTGATTTTATAATTCAATATTTAACGAACAGTCTTTTCCAAAAAAGATTTCATATTAAAAAGTAATTTTATCTACGATGGATCCTTATTTTTAGTTTAGCAGTCTTTTACCCAAAGATGACTCACAAGAAAATTACTAATCTTATTTGAGCTTATAACCTCTCAAGTGAAAGACACCCATTTGTAGAATTGTATATCTAGTACGTAATGGTTTATTTCTGCACCTTTTCCTCATATTACCACAATGTAGTTGTCGGAGGGGTTAGTTCATCTGGAACAAGGCAGATATCGCATGGTCGTCAAGGGTACAGTGCCTTAGAAACACTTTCCATCCACAACTAAAAGCCTCTTTGTGAGATTTAAAGCATTTCTTTCGTAGTCCTATTACATCTGATCAATTTCCCAAGTGTTTATTTGCTACCCTTTTGTTTCTTTGTGCGCTTTCTTTTGATTATATTACTTTTTTCAAGTCGGTTCTTTAGAAGCCAATTTGGTAGATATAACAGTGCAATGTATTTTAAAATAAATATTAAGGATACTTTATTTAATGATGCTTTTTTTATATAGAAATTAAATATAAAACAAAAACAGTTTTAACCGATGTAAAAGTATTAAAATTCAAATGTCAATGGCAATACAGCAAGCACAACATTGTAAAAGAATAAATAACAAATTAGCGCAACTCAAATCTAGAATTTGCATAAAATTTAATTATGCAAATTTATACTTAAACATCACCAATTGGAATAGCAATATAATGGCAGTTGCTCCATTAGTAATGCAGCTACCAATGTACCTAACAAAATATTATTATAAAATCAAATAATTGAGAGTGATCTAATATAGGAAATTAAAAATACAAGAATATTGAAGTGAATAATAAAAAATATAGAGAAATCAACATCCTGTTTGCAACTTTAGCTGTAGTTGTGCAGTATGTACGTAATCGTCACTCACCAAGGATTACTCTCGAAGGCTCGATCCGCTTATATATAGTTTTTGTAATGATTAACGACCGAATGCAGTTATGATAAAAATTATATAAGCAAGGAAGAAGGCAATTGTATCCTTGTTCATAACAATATAGTATTCTTTATTTTCAGATAATGTTTTCATGCAGCAAACTTAATTAGATATAAAAATAAATTCTAGAGAAAAAACAAAAAAATTTTAAAATGATATTCATTTTATGCATAATACAAAAAATATTATCTTTATGTATACTTTAAGTATAGGTATAAATAAAGTATTACCTGAGTTTTACAATTTCGTGTAATGTATGTCTAAAGTTTTACTTTATAAACTGATATTTATTTAAAGAAGTTGGTGAACTAGAATTCAGATTTAACACACAATTTAGCTTTTGCATTACTTATACTAAAGGGCCTTTCTAAAAGTTTTTCGTTTACTTATGAAATTTGAACTTTGAAATTTCATCGTAACTTATTCCTAAGTATTGCAAATACCTACTGACAATAGCCAGTGCATAAAACAGAAAAGCGCACAAAGTACCTGCAAGTATAATAATTTGTACATTTTTAACATTGTACTCGAGATTATTTCATGTACTACTTTTGTCCACCACATAAATATTGCGGTGATATCCTTCAGGAGAGTTAATTAATTAATGCAGAGATATGTTTAGCAAAACCAGTATGGTCAGGAAATGAGAAAGATTACTAATTCGTGGTCGTTCTTTAAAACACGAAGTCGGGAATAGTACCCTAACTGAGCAAACGATTTAAAAAATTTCCGAATGACATTATCGTAGTTTAGGGCGTAAATTACAAATATAAAAATTTTCTTTAGAATTATTATAAATTATAAAATTAAATTTAAAATTTGGGTTTTTTTATTATTTACTCAAACGTGTTAACGTGTATTTTAGGTTGGATGCGTATCTTGCCCTGAGGGTAATTGTCAAAACTCTTGTACAGGAAGCACAAACGTTATTAAAAACATTCCCCGGGAAAAACTCGAAAATTACGGATCTCTAAAAGCTGGAACTCGAAAAATTACAAATTATTCAACAATGTTAATCACCTAGCGGGTGCAAGTCAACTGACGCGAGCCACACCCCATACAATTCCCAGTCTCCGTAGACCCACTCGAAGCACACATACCGCCAATAGATTGAATTGTTAACGTACTTTCTATGCAAAAATCAAAACTTTGAAATCAACTGATTCCTAAATAAATCTATATTTGGAGTTCATCCGTAGTTTAATCGCTTTATATAATGTCCTCTTTTAAATTCTGTAAGAATTTTGGTGTTATCTATAAAAACCTCTGGGCCCGGTTAGGGTACTATACCCCATGAAGTCAAATAAAAGCTATCGTTTTTTAGTCACTAAATTGCAACATTTCAGCTATCTTTGAAAATGTTTTTAATCGCTAGGACACTTCGTTTTTTGGTTCGTCCAGGAAATAACGACAGGAGTTTTGTCTCTTCTATTTAATAACCTCCTAACCTGCGCAAAAATTAGAGAAGCTAAATGAAACAACACAAACTAATGTTAAATAGGCATTTTGATTTAAACAAAAGACATAATTAATTACATAATATATTGTTACAAAAAAATCTTGAGAAAGATTGATTGTTGTTTTTAATATAAAATAATGTAAATATTATTTTACCGTCAAACATTCGACTGATGTTTATTAACAAGTCCTTAAAGCCTTTCGACGAATTTATGAAGTTCTATCAGGATCTGACAAAAGAAAGCATTTCTACCGGATGGTTATATTAAATTAATGTATTTATAATATAACGCAGTATTTATTTTAATTAAACTAATCATTATTTTGATATATTAATTGAGTGGAAAATGTCGAATACATCCCTTTTCAAAGGGAATTGGTAGTACTAGCTATTACAAAAACGCTAATAAAACCTAATACGAAAAGTTTTTCTTTCAATACTTGATAAATTAAAAGTAGTAAAAACAGATTAATTTACTTTTAGAATATTTTGATTAATATTCCTCCCTTTCCATATACAATCTCAGTAATCATTGTCATGTACAACCCTACCTGTAGTTTATTATACAAGACCCGTAGGTGGACTAATTAAGCTTCTGTGTGTGATAATATTTTTGCTGTGTATTTACACAGTCCTATTCAGTACTATAAATAAACTTTTTTGGTTTAGGCTTTTATATATTTTAGCAGTTTTTAATTAAGTCTGCAGCCACTCGATATAAAAAATTTGAAACATAAGAAGAAATTTCAACCGAATTAAAATAGCGTTTATTTAACCAGGTTTAACAATTTTTTGGAATATAAAGATAATTACAATTAGTTGTGTTTAAAATTAGCTTATTCAATAAATTAAGGAATAATCGACTAATTTATTAACGAAATTGTTAACTCCTATATTTTGGAAATAATCAAATACTGACGGTTTATGTCATGAACGAACACAATTGCAAAAATCAGCAATTATTCAAGAGAGTATTTAATGTCCGCAGCCAAATTAAACGACTTTGTCAGCAGATTGTGCCCTGCGCTACTAGAACAAGGCCAAATTAATTGGTCCAAGTTTTGGAACTCCAAATTTATAGCAGACTCGTTTTAGGTCCATGAATTGCAAATTCTAATTGACCTTCGCAAAACGACGCATCGGACGGTGTATTTTGGTTAGTTAATTGATTTATCTCTAAACAGTGCACACCTATTGTACACTACAAATGGGCGGCGTAATTTAAACGACGCCGTTTCAATCGTTTAGTTCAACTTAGTAGACCGAATCACACTCTGAATAGAAACCAATTGACAAAACACTTTCAATTCTGTAGCACGTTGTAAGAAATTTTCACTTTATTGAAAATACTTTCAAATACTATTATGCCGACTTAATCAAACTTCTTGGTTTTTACTATGTCATACATAAATAATCTCGTAATAAATATGTATTTTCCACACGTGTTACTAGTTTAACGTAGTAGTACTACCTAACAAAAGTTTCTCAAGTGTAAAAGTTCAATATCGAGCAGATTGCTGACAAAGATCCCATCACAAGTTTCTCGACTTTTAGTATTACCTATATGTATGTATGTGTGCATGTACCATTTAAGGTAAATAATGCAACTGGGTTTTTAAATGACTTGCAAGAATATAAATAAACACCAAGCGTGACATTTCTAGAACTTCCATTAATATTATGTTATATATTCTGTAATTGCACGATTTACATTAACGAGAAAATATGACTAAAAGAGAAATAACTTAACAGGCTAGAATGTAGTATATTTATACTAATTAGAAATAATAATAAGAATAACAACTTAAAGCAATACGTTATTTAGTAGTTAAGAGCTGTATAGTTTAGATAGCTGAAATGGTCGTTTAGGCTTAAAAAGTCATTAATGACTCCCCTAGGATAGCGGAAGTGCTTAACTCTATTTAATCTCCAGAACAAACAATCAAAATTAAGTTATTTTCTAAATGATCATTTATATTTTTCTATTATTATTTTCAATAATAAGAAAAAACTTTAAAATATAACAAGTTAAATAAACTTCAATAATTGGAAATTCAATTTGAGCTTTCAATGTTTATCAATAAACATTCTGACGAAGGCGATTACCATCGCTGAAAGCTCAAATTGAATTTCCAATTATTGAAGTTTATTTAACTTGTTATATTTTAAAGTTTTTTCTTATTATTATTCTCACAAGTTAATAATTTATATTTAAATATATTTAAATATTATTATTTTCATAATAAAGCACACAATATAGGTATATTGACAATTTTCAGAATCTCATTTTTACTATGCTTTATACTTAATTTTATAAACATTAATACTATTTATATTCGTAATCTTGTACGACTTACAAGATTTACCCTTAAATATAAAATTATAGAACTCAATAAAAATAAAGAAACCATTTTATAACTATTGCAAAGTAAACTTGGTATTGTTTTTATTGCAGCTTTCAAGTTTCCGTCGTATGCATATTCACCTCCTAAGGCGACGTGAATGCTAATGTCTAAATTCCAGATTTAATCCGTTCTTGTTCGTCTCAAGGGGCAAATTCATTTTAACAGCAAAGAGATAATATATGTTCAACTAGTATTCAAATACTTATTTGGCAGTAACAGACAATTATTGCTCTAGTTTATTTTAATGCTTCAAAAACAACAAACTGATAGTTAAGAAAATTATAATTATTTATTTTAATTTTGCAAATAATTACATCTTGGATCAAATCGATCTAATATAAATAGTATATTGTTTTATTAGGATTTATTAGTATGTGAGCCGAGCGATCGGAAAACTAGTAAACCTCAGTGAACTCCTTGGTAATTATCTTAGCGCTCAGCTGTAATAAAGCTTTTCCACCTCGGCACGTACTAATGTATAATATAATAATAAACAAAATATTTTAAAGTTTCGTTTAGTTTTGTTAAATATCATAAGTTTTTTATTATTATTTTTACTTTTTCATAATTTAATTAAGGAAGTCCATTCCAAAAGTTCTCTTATTCCATTTTTATAAAAACTGAATTATGGGTATAACTGGATTTCTCATTCCAAGTTCTACTATTTAAATAAAATTTTCTGTAATTAAAGTTTTCTCAATCAGTAAAAAATAGCTTTACAAAATAAACTGTCATTCCAAGAATTACCGTTTCCAGTAAACGTGAAAAAATAATTGCGTTATGCGTATAATCTATTAGCATCACAGGATTTTGTCACTAAATTCAGCTTTGTGATCGATCACTTAAGGTCTTAACTAACCAATTCCAGAGAGAATTTGAAAAGTTTCACAAACAGCTTTTCAAATGTTTCTTAAAATTTAGTGAAATGGATATGGCGAGTTTTGGAATGGATTCACCAGGATTCCCTGTCCAGTCCTGGATTTTGTTGTTTCGTGCCACTAACTGTGTATAAAAGATAATAATCAGTAAAAAATGTAGCAATTTGAAAATCGAAGTTAAATGTTTTGTTTACTGCTTCTTCCATTACGATGCAACAACATAAAAGCTTTTTAAAGTTGTTGTTGCACTTGAAAAAAACACATTGGCCGACAAAAATTTCGAAAAGATATTAGCAAATTTGCGTTTCCGGTTTTACAATCATTTTGAAAATAACTCTTTTGTTTTTCGTTTTAAGTTAGCAATTTAGGAAAGAAAAATATCTTTTTTCTTGCATTTTGAAAAATGATATCTATATAAAATAATAAGATTATTATATTTACACCAAATTTAAAATTTGGAATATTGATCAAATTGACAAGCATAAATTTGTCTTTCCAAATGGTTGGTTGGAAAATTCAATTTTAATTTTATCAAATTAATACTATTTTAACTTAGGGGTTTCCATTACGAGGCCACAATCAAAGTTTTTACACCACTGATTGATATAGTGGACTAACCTAAATAAACTACTCGTAATATTCGTAAAAACGTCAAACAATGCCAATGTAGAATGCAAAATAATAATCGGTAGTCACTACATTTTTGCAATGTTGTTGAACATAATATAAATTTAAAAATATTTAGACGTAAGTTTTTCTTAACTAGCATAATGTGCACAATGACTATTATTATTAGTAAAATAATAAAAAACTAAAAGATAATAAAAACTTAAGATAATCTTAAACTTAAGAAAATTTCATAAAAATTAAACGTAAGTAGGCAATTATACTAATAATAAACGGTGCCATCCGGCATTACTACTTAAAAATAACTAACTTCTTATCAATGTAATCAAAAATTTTCAGGAGACAAAAGTTGTTTTAAGAAAATTAAATTTCTTAATTGATTGCGCTTTTACATTTATTAAATAAATGATTTATATTTAAATATACAAATTTTTAACTTGTGATATATAATAAATTAAATAAATTATCGCTAGCAATAACCTTTGCTGAAATCTCAAAAAACAAAATTAAATAATATGTATATTATTAAATAATTAAAATATGAATAATTTGAGAACCAACACAACTTGGGAGTTGGTTCTTTAGTTATGAGCTGCGAAGGTATACTAATTGAGGCTATAATAGATCGGTAATGTAATTATGGATAATTAATTTATTAATTAATTCCATTTGCTTCTGTTTTAAAATGAATGATTTTTTTGTCATATTGAACTAAAATCTTACAAAAAAAATGTTTTCTTCGAAAATTGAAAACTATTTTTGGACAGAAGTCGATAATCAGCGATCTATAAAATGCTATAGTTCGAAAACTAGATCAGCGTAACGTAAACTTAATATTATATTTGTTAAAATTGAAAAAAAACATTTTCAAAACCCAAAACCTAAAAAGAAAACCAAGAAACATAAAGTAAAAGTGTCTTTGTATAACACGGCTGCGTCTCGATGAACAATTTTCAAGCCTGGTTATAAAAAGTATCACTTTTACCTCTTCTTGCATAAATAGCTATTTTATACTTTTATGCAGAATTTAATCAAATTTAATTTTCTAGAACTCTGCAACTGTGTAGTACTGAAAAGCTCTGGCTGGATTTATAAAAGAAAATATCAATCGTAAAAAGATACATCATTCGACTGAAGTCACAAACACTTATTTGATTTATTAAAAAATATTAATTTAAAATTCATGCCCATGCATGGTACATAATATTTTTAATAAACACATTTTTACTTTTACAAATATAACTGATGATCGGCAGCAATAACGTGAACATATTGCAACTTTTAAAATGCTATTATGCATTTTTTCGTTTTTTATTTCATAAAATCAGCTTTCTTTCACTTTCTTTGTTCAGGATTTGGCATCAGTAAATTTATGTAAAGTTTTCATTTTTTTAAAATTTTAATTAAATTTAAAAAACTTTAATAAGAAAACCACAAGTGAGCCCTTTTTCCAAAATATATATGAAATGAATTTTTGAAAAAATTCATGTGAATTTACGACTGCAATTTAATAAAATGAAATGAAGATTTTCTGGGTTTGAAAAATTTAAATTTATTGTTTATATTGCGTTATCGTGTACACCAAAAAACCACAAGAGTTGTGCTTTAACGAATATATTGTAAAGCAGATGTTCGCCTATATCGAAACAAAAATATATAGTAATATCTTCACTTTGTGATTCGGTTTATAGGCAAATCAATTGCCAATTTGAGATGTTTACAAAACAATATTTACAATTTTCAACACATCAATTGAAATTAATCGTAGATTTAAATATTGTTGCTAAATACTATTTAATAAAAATAATTGAAAGTAGGTTTGAAGGTTTTCCTTCAAAGGTAACTTAAGAAATTTACAGTCAATTCACCGGCTTTGATGTCTAAACTTAGGTAACACAGCAGCATATTTGTATACAGTCAGAATACGCTTTAAATGATTTTAAAATTAAAGCTTAATCGCTCTTATAATTTAATAGATTAAGACCTTATATGTAGCTATAATACTGACGTAGTAACTGTAAAAAAATAAGAAATATAACACAGATATCCAGTAGGATTTTTAAAAGTTCATCTTTTTGATTGAACAAATTTTTTTTAAATTGAAGTTTCGAAGTGTTTTATATAAACAGATACAGAAGAAGTCAATATCTGTAATTAGATGGACTAGAACATGAGTTGTGTATGCGTAGTCCTGTTCCTTACTTGCGGTTTTACTCGACGATCCTGTTTATAGGACCTAGATGTATGTACTTAATTGAAGGTATTAAAATAAAAATACCTCAATCATAAAAGTTCTTTATATGCGTAGATATTAATAAAAGAGTTATGATATTACAAAAAAAATTTTATGAGTAATAAACAATAATAATGCGTTTAAATTTTAATCTAACAGCATCAAAAAAACAGTTTAGTGCTCAATATTAAAAGTTGTAGTAAAAAAGAAAAATGGTGATGAAGTATTTACAAAGAGTGAAAATTCCCATAAGACCGTTTAGTTAAAAAAACGGTTAGCAAAGAACATAATTTCTTGTATCATACACGCATTTATTTGTGCTGGTGTTGGGAGTCTTCCTTCTTTTAAAGCTGCAGAGGATGTTGTTTTTCTATTAAAAGATAAGGCATTCCCGTGTCATCTTCCTGCGAGCTTCCGTCGGCTAATGTGGCCGCTGAGAAATTCTCATTAATGTAAATGATATACTGAGCAATACAGAGGCATGCGGAGCCACGGCTCGTATTTCAAACCCCATCGGAACGCGTAGGCTTTATATCGCGTCTCAAGTCTTGGGTAATGTTTTTTGTAAGAATTTCAGAGATGATAAAATAAAGAAGGCTTCTGGTAAAGAAACGTTGACGGCTTGATAATGGTTTTTGTCAAAAAGTAAAAATGATTTCGCTTATAGCAACATTTTTATTGTAATTACGGCAATATCACTTGAATTGGGAGCTTGTAATTTACTTATGCATGTTTCAACGTTTTACCACGATTTACAATATGGTGGCAGTTATTAAAAAAGCCTTCAATAATTTTAACTAATGGGTTGTGTACATGAGAAAATCTTCGTCGAGTTTCCAAGTATCGATCCTCTTATATTTTCAAGTTTAAATGAACGTTAAATTGGTGGTGAGATTTATATTTTGCAGATATTTCTTTTATGGAACGTAAAATTGCTAAAATTCTGTTCGATAAAATTATAAATATAAAACATACCAACACTGCATCTAAATTTATATTTCAACTTTTGTTATAATGTAATAAATGCATAACTTCATTAATTTACAAAGTACATAATGACTTTCGACAACCTAACACAAAAATTTAGATGGGTATCATCTACATAATTGTATTTTCTATAGCACTTGGTCATTGGCTGTAAATGTGGTGAGACATTTGCTGAAAATGGTGGAAAGAGCAATACAGCACGTTTTGCTTAAAACGCCAACTGTGGTAGTTTGTACCACAAACATTTTGTAGGATCTAATTGAAGAATAATTTTTAACTAATACTTTTTTAATTTAATTATTCGATAGCAAATTTGAACTTATTTTTTAAATGAAGTTTAATTTATACTTTTTTAGTTAGGTAATTGTAACAATCTGCAGTGCATATTAAAATTAAATAAAGAAAAAGATTTACACGAAAAGTACATAGGTAGGTATATATACAGTGTAATAATATACGTATGTACATATAAATTTAACATAAAATATAATAAAATATAGGTATACGTGCCTAAGCGAGTAGCGAGCATTTGATGTAAATTTAGAAGAAATCAAGATAGAGTATACTTGCAGGTGATACCGTTGAGAAATAAGAATTTACGACATTTTTTCTTTTTTTATTATTATTATTCAAAAGCGGTATAAAAATTCGTTTACAAACAACCAACTTTTATATTTCCAGAACAAGAGAGAAATACTTAAAAAGAAATTTGAGCTCAAGTGAGCTTAGAGAGAAGGTACTTTCTTGCTGCTTCAAGAAACATAGAGCAGCTTAATTCAGGATATAAAAGTTTCCAAATTTATAATTGAAAAGTGGCTCCGGAGAATTTTATTATTCTAACCACCTACTTGTAAATATAGCAGTCGTTTTGCAGACAAATTAAATAATGCAAAAATTCTGCAGATAATTTACATTGATTTTAAACTAACAAAGCACAAGAATAAAAATAAGTTTGTAAACTAGAAAATGTACAACTTTAAATTTATAATTGTGTATTTTGCTTTTTATGCTTGCGTTTTAAGCTAAAATTTATACAAATTTTAATTGCTGGTTTAACAATTGTAGTACTTCTCGAAAGCAGTTTCATTTAATTAACGTCACTACCTACTGAGTCTAGAAAATAAACACTTTCCAACGGATCTATACGTCTACTCCTTTATCTGTATTTAAATCTAATATTGTCGTACGTTATAAGGCAAGCGAGTAGCTAATTGGTTCCATCAGGCTGGCTTAGAGAACATGCAACCTCGTGTGATCACGCACATCACGCTCCTTCTTCTATATTGCGCGAATTAAAAGACGAATTACACCAAATCACGATCGAGTCACCCTTGTCGTCATTAAAAGGCGACAACCAGACGAAGCGAACGCAGAAATTCTAAATGGGTCTTCCTTGTTAGAAAGGTTGGATTATAATGCATTTTAATAGTTTTAACACCTTGTTGCTAAAACTATAATTTAATTTGCTTTGTTTGCAAGTGACTAGGCTTTTCACAAACTGCAGCTTTAACTTATCCAGTTAAAATAACTTTCTCCCAACAGTCGTAAAGTTTGCGATTATGTAAGAAGTAATACTATATGTAATTTGACTTTTTCCTTCGAAGGCAATGAAGAAGCAATTTAGAACACCAACTGTTTGCATTTGTTTACCGAAAGGGTTCCAGTATCATTTGTTCGATCAAATTTAAAAGTCATCTTTATTAGGTTAGTTATTTGTAATACTATTTTGTTATTAGGGGTGTATGGTAACGCTCAATTACTGGTTTAATGAGTTTATTACCCCTAAATTTATTTCAGTCTGTCATAGCTGACAATTGTGTGCCCTACACTGAAAACAGTTTGTTAAATTAATTGTGTGACGGCCAGGACCGCGCTAAGGGTAGTTATTATTTCGGTGCAAGATCATTTAGCGGCCCCTATATTTTAAAATAAATATAAAGTGTTAAAAAATACTAACAATATACTAATTAAACACAAATTAAATGCATTTCCAGTATTTAGCTTATTTATTTGAGCTTAGCTCCATTTAAATGATCATATTATAATCTGTGCAAATAACTTTCTATCTGCGGTTTGCATAAGCCAAAAAATTTGAATTTAGCAGAATCTTTTCTTGATGGAAAAATATAATATGGCTTGTGCAGATAGCTGAGCGTGTAAATGTTAAACTCGTTGCTTTCCTTAGCTTGACTTGTGCAAACCTCAGATTTCCGCTTTAGACGCAACAATTGACTTTATTATGTCCGATTTCTTCACATTACGGTATGTATCTTTAGAATACAAGTCGGTTAGACAAATAAATCCAATAACTAATCGGACAAGAGCAATTTAAATTTACAGTAACCAATCAAAAATTTGAATATTTATTTGTTTAATAGATTCGCATCCTAGAAACCATTATTTGAAGTGAAGAAATCGGGCATTAGAAGCGGAATTTGCGCATATTATCTGATTGTCTAAACGGAGCTTAAGTTTAGTGAAATCTTCTAGCATAAATTATTGCGGTGAAGTGTCAAGTTGTATACAACATCAGTAATTCATTATAAGGTACAAAAAATTAAAAAGAACTAGAAAGCTGTAAAAATTAAACTATATAATTATAGGTTTTTATAATGTATTAAATTCAATACTGTATTTAATGTATTAAATTTTTCTGAAAACTTTTATAATTATGGCAATTTTTAACATAATTCTTAAAATTAAAATTCAAAATAAAAGAAACTTATAAGCTTAAACAACAAAGTTAATTATAAATAAGGGCGCGAAGCAGAACTGATTTACAGAAAAGCCCGAGTATTTTAATCCAAGTCTATACATATTACTGTAACCTGTCTTACCTGTTTATTGGAAGATTAAAGTTTAAAAATTAAAAATTTGAGTTTACAAATTCATATTATTCACTATATTTAATTTGGGATAGAGTACGATAATCCGCACTTGAATATACATATTATTATAGAGATAAACAGTAAAAAATACCAACAGAATACAAATCTATATCAAATGGTACATACTAACCCACGTCAAGCTAGCACCCCCACCTTCTCAAAAATTAGAAATATTTATACTATAATTATGGACTAATTATGGACTAATTTTGGACAGCATTCGCGAATTTTGGACTACAACGGTTGGGCAATAAAAGATAAATCTTTGGTGGTGGTGCTGAGTTGACGTCAAGCTAGCACCCCCACCTCGAAAAAATTACATTTTAAAAAAATTAATTATACCATAATTATGGACTAATTATGGACTCATTTTGGACAGCATTCGCGAATTTGGAACAATAACGGTTTCGCGATATAAGATAAATCTTTGGTGGGGGTGCTGAGTTGACGTCAAGCTAGCACCCCCACCTCGAAAAAATTACTTTTTTTAAAAATTAAGTATACCATAATTATGGACTCATTTTGGACTTATTTTGGACAGCATTCGCGAATTTTGGACTACAACGGTTTCGCAATAAAAGATATATCTTTGGGGAGGGTGCTGAGTTGACGTCAAGCTAGCACCCCCACCTCGAAAAAATTACTTTTTTTTTTAAATTAAGTATACCATAATTATGGACTAATTATGGACTCATTTTGGACAGCATTCGCGAATTTTGAACAATAACGGTTTTGCGATAAAAGATAAATCTTTGGCGGGACAAATTTTTGAGAAGGTGGGGGTGCTAGCTTGACGTGGGTTACATACTACTAATTAATTGACGAATATGTGGTTTAGGTAAGGTTGATATTCAAATCAATATTTTAGCTAAAATGTTTTTACTAAACAAATTACAATTAAAACTGAGTTTACTAAAATACCATAGTGATATGGATACTACTCAAGTCTTAAACATTTCATAATATGAGAAACACCTTTATAGATTAAAGTAGACAGAACTTGATTCAGTAAAGAGTATATACAATACTCTAACATAACATAAATCTAACACAATTTTATTGTAAATTGGATTTTATTAATTATTGCCGAATTTTATTTAAAAGTAGAGATTCCTGACTTTCCACATCAGTGCTTTTCGGGATATTATTTAACATGTGGATTATAGTTCCTCGATTTATTCACCTCAACTTTTGCAATTTTTTTTATTAACTGCCGATTTTTTATCACACCCTTATACGAAAAATCAGTGATTATTAAATTAAATTTCATTAATTTTACCAAAATTAAAATTTATTTTCTAGTTTCTTTTTCTTTTATATGTTCAAAGTCAAAGTCTAAGGTCTAATTTTACAATAGTCGGATAAACCTGGTAGTATTGTTGATTTTCAAAAATTACATTCACTAGTTGTAATCTATACGTAGTACCTACTGCCATCGGGTAGTGCTCGCTAATTTCCGCTGAATTGGTTTTGTAAAAACTTTTATTAGTCTCTTAAATTTTCAATCCGGAATGGGGGCGAAATTTTTGTAAAATGCTTCGTTTAAAAGATGCAGGATTTTGGAAAAAACCAAAATAAAAAAAATCTAGAATTTTTAACATTTTTTTAGTTACTTTAATTTATAACTCTAAAGCAATTGAGTTTAGATAATAATAGTATATTATTTAACGAAAGGTTTAAATAGCATATTAAATGCGAGGTGGATCGTATATCACGAGGCGCAGCCGAGTGATATACTATCCACACGAGCGGTGTCCATCTTTCACATGAAGGTGAAAATTTAAAAACTTCTTTAAAGAGGCCTAACTTCCGAAGGCTTGAATTTAGAAAAAAAGTTTTGTTAAGAATGTTTCTTAGAAAAGTGTTTTCTATCACCACCTAATATGTATACCCCTGTATATAAATAAAATTTATACAAAATCTTATTATATAAAAAACTAAACAAATTTTATTCTTTATAAATTTAATTATATTACTAGGTTTTTGCAAAGCAGACAGCTCAGAAATATTGACAGGCAGGGCCGTCTGTAGAATCAGCGTCAAATAAAAACCTAACAAAACTTCTATGTTTGTAAACTTAAGCAAAACTTTAAACATAGCCCTGACCACCAAATGCTTATATGTTGTGATGATAAATGTAGCTTTAACGCACAAGTTTACCAACTCGAAGTCAACGGAAAAAAGTAGTAAAAGTAGCAAATTTCTAGACATAGTTAACTGTAAATTGATAAATAATTATTGCATTTCTTTACTAATTTTATAGTTTTATTTCATATAAAATGATAATTAATCTAAGATTTTACTTGATTTCATTTTAAAATTTTAATTATTATACTTTACAAAACCTTTGTCTTATTTTGGTATACATATCCATAAAATATTTCTATTGGATTAGAATTAAATTTATTTGTATTATTCAGAACATAATATTAAGTGACAATATTAAGAGTCGGGAGTCTCTTTTAATTGATGTAGGTATACTTATTCAGTCAGTGAGAACTTGAAATGTTTTTTCGAAAAAAAAAATTAAATTTTTTTTAAGCAAAACAGCTGTTTGGAATGTCACTGTGATTAATTTGAATGAATTTCTAATTCTTGTGACAAAACTCATATCGACAAAGAAATCACTTAGAAACTCGGTTTAAATCGACTTATATTGCAGTTCTCAAAAGAAATTGAGCCTGGTTAAACTTAAACCGCGTCTTTACTTTAAAATTTTCCATTTATAATTGAAACACTATAAATGTAATGTAGAAAAATTTCATTATTATTATGAAACTAAAAACAAATAAAACAACGATTACAAATGCATGTTAGTGGGATTGTCTATCTGACTGTGGGTTTTGTTCCAGTGCAATTTTTGTTATTTAATCCAAAATACTTGGTTTGAATTCTACATCTGCTTAAAACCACAATATTTTTTAAAGAGAATTACAAAATATATACAGTGACATATTATGTTATTGTTCAGTAATCCAGGCACTTGTAATTAGGTTTAGTTTATGTGAAGTGTCGTGTTTTAGGTAAAATAATCTTACTGAAGCATCTAAAATTATATTGTAGTGGCGAATAAATGCACGTTAATTTTATTTACTGTTGACCATATATCCATGTGGGTTTAAACTAGCTATGCAATTTTCATTTCACAAATGAATATTTTTTGCACGCAAGCATACGTCAGAATTAATTTACTTTGCAGTATTTAAAAAGTTTCCACTTATCCCGGTTTTATATAGCCCTCAAATTAAATATGTAGATACCGGCTATGTAAAAGTGCAAAAGAATGCTTCTAACATCGCGAATATTTTCATGGTGCAATTAGAAAGCACAATGTTAAGTTGAGTGTGGCAATTGTTCACAGGTGTTTCTAGTAACCGCCTTAATTATGAATTGTGCCAACAATTATTCTCCGTTGTCATCAGCATAATGTGCAGGGCCACCGTTATATTTTTGTTGTATTATATAGAAAATTAAGTCATTCTAATTGTAAATTCGTTAAACATTAACATAAAACCTATTTAAAATAAATACATATTTTTGTTTTAAAAATATTTCTTTTTTTCTTCCAATAGCAATTAAAATGTAAATGTTGAAAGCGACGCATTATAATAAATAATTGTGAGCATTATTTAAAACAGAACCACAAAAATTACAATAGCTTATTAATTCGATTGCATGTTGCAGTAAGCAAATGAAACACGCACACAAGAAAATCAAAACTGGCATTCGAATTGCTTCTTTGTGCCATATCTATTTCTTTTTCTTTATTTCAATTTTTAAAGCGCACAAGACTTCACAATTTAGTAGATTTTATTACCTTCATATTTTCTTGATTTTCGTAGTGTGATTTTTCTTGCTTCTGGTTTAAAACTGTGAGTTGCACGAAACCTGCGACGAACATTTAAAAAATATTCAGTGTTCGGAAATTCCAATATAAATTTATTCAGAAATCGCTGAAAATATTTGTGGTAATTGACTTAGCCTACAGGAAAATCTAATAATTGTATTATAATCTTAAAATATTTAACTGATACCTTAAGTTACAAGAATGTTAAGTTTACTTTTAATGTAAAACTGTTAAAAGATGTAGATATATATTAATGTAAATCTACATGTTCAAACAAAGCTTACACATTTTCCAAGATATCTATAGTGTTTTTACTTTGGGATCAATGTTTTGTGATAAATGAAATTATTTTCTGGTATTATAGATTTCTTTGTAACATTGTAATAACAATTGATAGAATCCTGGTTCATAATACGAAAATTACCAAAAAATTTATTTCGTACTTACTAGAACTAAAATGTACGAAATTTTTCTTACAAATCATTAGATAAGGAATTAGGCTAAATGTGTAGAGAAGATCTATTTAATTAGCTTTCAATGGCAATTTTATATTCAGCGAATTTAGTGCCAGATGACGTCGAAATGTATTTAATTTGTAAAAATATTGTTCATTTTAGTTGCAAAACGTCTCAATAAAAATTAATTATAATATTTTTTTTTATTTTTACGAATTTTATTTATATAAGTTTGTTTATGTCAACCTATGTTGACAGGATTGCATGTTCTGATGACAGTTTAGTATGTTGCACCATTGTAGTCGCATCGTGTTAAAAATTTAGACAACGCTATTGTTGAAGTTACGAGGTACTTTCTTTGCTGTAGTGGCTGTATATTTTGATATAGTTTTCTTCTGCTTTCAAACTCAATTAATAAAACATTTGTTATTCTATGTTAAGTCGTTTATTCTCAATAAATAAAAAATTATTACTGTTTCTATTCTCTTTTTTTTAATGTTACTAGATTTCCTCTCAACTATTGTTTATATCATAGGAAGACATTGCACAACTTTGCTTCCGCTGTTTTTTTTTAAATTGGGTAAAAAGTACAATCAAAGTACAACCAAATAGCATCGATTGAAACAAACGGTAGTCGGAAGGAGCAACGTCTGAAAAACGGAATGGGACAACTCGGCGCCAAACCAACTCTGTGCCAAACCGACACGACACAAGACCGACTCGGCGCCAGCCCAACTCGGCTCCAAATCTTTTTGTAAGTTTTTTAAATACTTGGGTTAGAGGACGAAAACCAGGCAGTGAAATGGTTGAACTGGTGTTTTCTCTGTAGTTTTCGGCAATTTTTTTTGCGAGCGTTAAAAACATAATAATTGTCGAAAAAGCTAGATCTGGCTATTTAGCATTTACCGCGAGTCAGATCGGTTGTGCCTCAGAGATGCTTATAATTTTTGGGGCCAGCGCACCAATACACAACCACCTTTATTGCATATTTTTAATTTTTATACGGGGGTATCAGAAATGTTACGTATTCTTACGTGGGGGAGTGGTCAAAAATTTTTGACGTTACGACAAAATATCCAAGATTACTGTATTACATTTTTGATCTGACTATTTCGACCAGCACTTACCGCTGTAGCCATCTATCAAAAAACGGCGAAAGAAAAGTTGTACACCTATTAACAAGGGGTAAATATCTCAAAAAATTTGATGTAAACTTGTTTTGAATTCCTTTGGAAATCTATAGAATTTTTTGGAAATCTTTGTAATTTGTATTTTTGTGCAATTTCTTGGCAATCATTGAAATTCTTTAGATTGACACTTATTTGGAAGTGAATTGTTTGAAAATTTTTGGAGTGCAGTGAAAATTACTAGAATTCCGTGAAAACCCTTGGAATTCCGTGGAAACATTTGGAAATTACTGAAGTTCCGTTACTCCTTGACTTTTAAGTCAAGTCTACATAGAAAGCCAAGAAGTTAAATTTGTTGTAAATGCTCAATCTGTCAAACTTAAGTCAGTGTAGTCTAGAGCCATAACTTTTAAGTGTTTTTTTGAGCTCGATAAAAAAGAAACAAACTATATTTTTACCATTCATTTTTTTACAACATATTTATTGATATTTCAAAATAAAAATTATAAAATATTACTTTATATTATAAAAATCATTTCGCGAAACGGCTGCTGTCTGAAAAGAAAAAACAGTTTTTGACCCGTTTTTTCCATAATTTTTAATTTTTTAAAATAGTTAGCAAAATAATTTTGGTACAAAAGTGGTAGGGGAGATAGGCAGATATATATTGAAGGCTGGTGCAATGTTAACCAGGTCGATAAATATGGTTTTGTAATAAACGCGTTTAAAGTTTTGAGTAAACGTTTCAAATAGTTACAATAATAATTTTGCTATAAAAGTATGGTAGGGGCGATAGATTGTCACACTGATCATCGACACCAAATTTGAAGTAAATCGGGTAAATAGAACTTGAGATATCATGTCAACCATGTTGAAAAATGATGTGCGTGAAGTTAGCCCCGCCAATTTTGAAAATTTAAAAACTGAATATTGAGCCGGGTTGTGCCCGATGTGTGCTACGTTTTGCCGTATTTCTTTTTTTTAAATTTTATTTATTTTGGACTTTATTGAGATTGCTTATTTTGGGGTAGAAGTTAGCCCCGCCATTTTTGATTTTTTTAAAAACCAAAATTGTATTGGATGCTATTCGAGGTGTGCCGTTATGAGCGGGCCTTTGTCCGGCCATTGACGTCAATGGCCGAGTTGTCATCATTGACCGTAACATTATATATGTTACCGTCAATGCGCAAAATCCGGCAATTTGCAAAATTCCTAGGTAATCTGCAAACCGACTAAGTCGTAAGCTACTATGCAAATTCACTAAAACTTTAGGCAATCTGCAAAATGGCTACGGTTTTTCAGGCAATTTGCAAATTGTCTATATTGTTAGTTAATGTGCTTTTTGAGTGTGTAATAGACTCACATTGACTAGGCAATGTAAAAAACGATATTTTAAATAGATAATTTTAAAAGAACTGTTTATTAAAACATAGCTCGTTGAACATTTTACATAAGAATAAAAACTATAAACCTATAAACATTAGGTTACTTATTTTTACATGGATTAGAAAAGTGACAGAGAAATAAAATTCTTGGAAATTCTGAAAAAAGATTAAAAAGCTGCACTACTGACGATAATGTAATCATACCCATTCCGTCTTTCGACAAGGGTCGAACAGATCCAAGGAATATGTTAGGTGTAGTTCTTGGCGAAGAAGAGGGATTTTATAAAATAGGCACTAGAGCAGGAGATCTTCAGAAATGGTACAGTCGAAATGAATTTGAGCCGGTGACGCAAAACTTTATAGTGCATGCAGAAGATGTAGCTGCAGACGAAATTAGTCTTCGGGTGGCAGTGCTGGCAACTGCTTCTTCTACAGGTTGTCAGGGAATGTTAAAATGTAATTGTACAAAGAAGTGCATAAATAAATCACGCAAATGCCTTAAAAATAGAGTAATGTGTAATAGTCGCTGTCACTTTTCTAATCCATGTAAAAATAAGTAACCTAATGTTTATGGGTTTATAGTTTTTATTCTTATGTAAAATGTTCAACGAGCTATGTTTTAATAAACAGTTCTTTTAAAATTATCTAGTTAAAATATCGTTTTTTACATTGCCTAGTCAATGTGAGTCTGTTACATACTCAAAAAGCACATTAACTAACAATATAGACAATTTGCAAACTGCCTGAAACACCGTAGCCATTTTGCAGATTGCCTAAAGTACTAGTGAATTTGCATAGTGGCTTACGACTTAGTCGGTTTGCAGATTACCTAGGAATTTTGCAAATTGCCGGATTTCGCAAATTGTCGGTAACATATACATACTTTTTGATTCTACTCAACGTGTGCAGTAAAGTATAAAATTTTATTTTGATAAATAAATAAATAAAATTTTTCTGGGCCAAAATCAATTTTATGGATAGAAATTAGCCCCACCATTTTTGATTTTTTTAAAAGTCAAAATTGTATTGCATTCTAGTCGAGGTGTTTTATAAACCATTAAATTTTAGTTAGAGCATATAATTATATTACCGTCTCTTTCATCTCCAAGAATTATAGTGAAAAACTGTGTGTTAATTTTTCAGCAAAAAAATTTAATGGTTTACAACACACCTCGAGTAGAATCCAATACAATTTTGCTTAAAAAAAAATTGAAAATGGCGGGGCTAACTTTTATCGATAAACTAGATTATGGCCCAAAATAATTTTATTTATCAAAATAAAATTTTATGATTTACGGCACACAACGGCACACCTTGAGTAAAATCCAATACAATTTTGGTTTTTAAAAAAATCAAAAATGGCGGGGCTAGCTTCTACCCCAAAATAAGCAATCACTATAAAGTCCAAAACAAATAAAATTAAAAAAAAAATACGGCACAACGTGGCACACATCGGGCACAGTCCGGCACAATATTCAGTTTATAAATTTTTAAAAATGGCGGGGCTAACTTCACGCACATTGAATAATGTAGTTTTGCAATAAACTTATACCTTAATCGTAGACTTTTAAAAGCTAGACTGAGCTGAAATGAAAAGTAAACACGAACATTTTTACGATTTTTAAGTGTTTTGGGTTGACCTGCTATATTTGTACATTTATATAATTTATAGCTGAAATGGTCACCTGTCAGGCATTGCCCCATATGCTCCGGCTTGAAGGGTTTACAGTGCGTCACTAAAATAGTTATAACTATATAAATTATTGGAATTTTAAAATTTTCTCTCGAGGATATATTCTTCAATGTCTAAAATTTAAGAATATGCAGAAAACAAAAAAACCGATTTTTGAAAAAGGAACATTTATTATAAAATAATTTGCATATTTTATGAAGCGCCCATTTCTTCGAAATGAAATAGGGAAAATTTTTAAATCGGATGTTTTTTTGTGAAGTCAATAGATTTTTCGGAAAATTACCTGAAATTATTATTTTTAAATAGCGACCATCGTGGTTACCAATGGTGTCCGAATGAACGCCTTTGAAAATACATTGCATAGGGCACAAAATAGCCATTTTGCTATGAGTTTTTTTCTATTCGGCCGTTCTACTATAAATAATATTGGTGAAAAGTAATTTTCCAACTTGAAATCGTCAAATAACAATGCGATTTACTAAAATATTAATAAAATTGAAAATAGATTAAAAGTAAAACTTAATAGATTAAAACTAAATAGATTAAAAGTAAAAAAAGTTATTTTTTGCTAAGCTACCATGTAATAAAATACATAATGTAGTATCTACTTTGAAGTAGAAAAATTACAATAAAATTTTAACATAGTATGTATGTAGATCAATGGAGTCCACTAATAAAATGATTTTAAGCTTATATTACTAAAACTATGAAAAATAGTATTTAATTAATCATCCAACTAAAATATCAGTAATATTAGCTCTGATTTAAGAATCTCAATATAATATCACTTATTCAATAATAATTATTAACTGATGCTCGTTATGGATTAAAAAACAATAATATACAAATACTTCGCTTAACGATTAAAAACATCATTTAGAATCATTAACCAGGTGCACCAGCACAGTTCAAAATATAAGTTTGAGGTAAATTCGGTGACCCTTTAAATTTGTCCAAAATACGATATTTTATATTAACTTTATTATTTGTTTAAAAGTTTTTTTTTTTTGCTTTATATCACTTTTGTGATTTCATTTAGTACAAAAATAAATTAGCAAAGTATTATTTTATGAAACAGCGCCGGCAACCTTACGAATTAATTATTAAAATGAAAAGTATAATGTAATGTTTATTTTTAATTGAAGAAGCGCTTTTATAAGGTCTTTATGCGTTAATATTAATTTTAAATTATATTCCAGTCCAATTTTTTAAACTCTCGTTAAACTTACTTGTACGGTCAAGTTAATTGTTGAGAAAAATACTTGCTGAAGTACCTACTTACTAAGCATTACAATACATAATAGGTTCCCGTCTACGACTTGCAGAGGTCAGAAACTCAGAGTTTCCGCACTGTATAAAACTCGACGAAAATTGAAGTTTAATTTGGTCAAATAATACGTATTATTATAATATAGGATCCATCTTTTATTATTCTACTATCGCCTTTTAGTAAACTAATGATTTTACAAAAATTATAATAATATTAAGTATATACTTTTTATGTAATTTAATATTATTTTTGGCTGATCTGAAATGTAATATTATTTATGAGCAAATTATTTTCCAACATTTCGGATTATTTAAGAACTACAATTCGTCATAAGAAAGCAATATGTGCTATTTATCATGCTTAGCTCTAAGCAGCGACATGCGAAACAAACAGTAGTAATATTTATAAATTCTTAAAATGCCATGATAAAAGTATATTTACAATTTATATTTTATCTGTCTTATTGTTATTAAATATCAGCTGTTATTGATATTCAAATTTGTCTTTTGTATTTGTTGGAGAGTTCAGCAATAGTCAGATATGTAGTACTTTATATCTACTGGTATGTGTTTAAAATTGCAAATCAATTGGCTTTATTAGCAAAAAAAATTGCAAGCGATTGAATCGAAACTTATTTATTTTTGTTATTTTCTGCCGATTCAACTGGCAACTGATAATGTAATTAAAAATAAAAGAAATTATATTGAACTATCTCCACTGTCTCATTCCTATATAAAAATGTGTTGATTATGGTTGATTACATAAAATAATAGGTTTTCATATATGGATATTTATCAAAATGATCTGCACTTGCACTTTTAATATTTTAAAATATAATGATAAATAAATGAATTCCGTTGTGCATTAAATAAAAAAAATTTAAATAACGAAAGCATCAGTAATAATAAATATCAAATGAAAGCAATTAACTGCCGATCAAAGAAATCGAATAGGTACTTCAATTTCTGCAATAAATAATTGACGAACTAATTGAATATCTACAGAACGCATTCAATGAATCAAGAGCAAAATTTAAATTTAACAGCGTCATTTTAAGATTACGACATTGTATGGAATCAATCATGATCGCAAAAGATTCAATATAATTTTACTAATAGATTTTCGAGTTTATACTTTAGGACGAAAATATAAAACTCTTAAGGTAATACATAATTTGGGACAGATAAGTAAAGTAAAAACAACGTAGAGCAATGGTAACCTGATTTGTGATAGAACGACAAAGTCGAGTGGAAAACAACATTCAGGAGAATATTTTAGTGTAAAAACAGTCTGAAAAATATTGAAGTTAAAAATGTTACATTTCAATCCAAGAAAAAGCATAAGCACAACAAACCACTGTAATAGTCTTGAAAATTTTTAATCAGTTCTGTAAAAATTATTTTAAATCTAGCTGATTTTCTTTTAATCTACTAACCTAGCTGGAAAACGGAATTATTAAAACATCGGACAAGACAAGTGAAAAGTAAAGTGCCACACAATAGTACATTGAGTTTCGACATAGAAAATAATTTATATCATCATTAAAATTAATAATTTTATTACACTTTTTTTTAAATAAAATTTTTGTTTTAAGTAGGTAACTAAGGTCAGAAAGTAATGACTTTCCGATCGGTAGGTTGAAAAGTGAAACAAAATAACTTTTTGATTGATTGGCAGGTGAAAGTAAATGTTACCCCTTTCCAATTTACTAAAATTTATTCAACAAATTTATTCTAAAAAAGTAGAAGTAAATTAATAAAACAAGTTTATGAAAAATTTGTCTATGCGCCGAATAAGGCTCGATCCATAAACTGCAGGCACCGAATTTCTTGCGTCAAATTGTTCGCAGCAAACTGTGCTAGTCCCAGTTAAAACAGGTGTATATGACATACTTTTCATTTAACCATTTACTTTTATATTATTATACATACATATGTATATATATTAATAAAGCATAAAAAGCTAATTTAGCTCGCAATTTATTAAAATATATATACAATATACTATTTTTTAGCTAACACTTGCAAATTTCATTGTGATGAAGAGTTAGTAAATATTTAATATTTTAAATTTGATAATGTAGGTTAGTAATATTCTTGTAACTGAGCATGGATCGTTCAATAAATGCTCAGTAAATATTCAAACGCCAAAAAATAAAAATAAAAGACCAAGTCTTGAAAAGCAAGTCAGAAAAATGAAGAAAATCGTAATTCAATAATATTCAGTAGTGTATAATAGTAACATAAATAATAGACTGGATTCTTTATTCTGCATGTCGTAAATGTGCCCATGATATATCTTACTATGTACCACTTATGAACATCCACCTTATATTATCTGATGCCTAATTTTAGATTTAATTTTTAGTCTTGTATTAAAATTTATTTTGTCTGCTGTTAGAACTTAAATAAGAAGTTTATAATAAACAAATTAATTTTCGATGATCTTATTAAATATATGTTTTTAAACTTTGTAGAAGCCATCGCAAATAATAAAATAAAAACTATAAGCATCTCTACCGGATTTCCTAAATTAAATTCATTATATTTGCATATTAATAAAAATAATAAAAATATCAATAATTATAAATTTTGCAGTTATTAATTAAAATGAAGAAATTATAATTAACAAATGAAAAACATAAAAATGCAATATGGCTGGTGTCTACAAATAAAAACAATAATCTTAGTGAAGATATTAGATTTTCCAGGGATTTTCACATAAGAAATTACTAATTATTTTTGCAACATAAATTTGAAATAAGCATTGTTCACTGTAAATTGGTTGTTTCTCTGTATAACTCATAGTTTATTGAGCAGCAACAATAGGTAAGTATGTATACTCAGAGAAATATAAATTATACCTGTAGAGGGCGATTCATTATAATATCGTTTCTCTATAAATAAAAACTAAGACGGTCTTTTTTATAACATTCACGTTTTTGAATTTTAATTAAAGTGAATTTTAAAGTTCCACCAACGATGAACTGCTGTTAATTTTTTAGTAGATAGATTTTAGACAGAACAAAAAATGTTGGTCAACTTCGAAATAGTTGTTTCCTACTAGTACAACTTTTAGATATTCGTTTGAGAAAGGTAAAATAAGTTTGCTATGCGGAAAAGTAATATTTTCGCACATTAGTTAGTTTTACTTTTCTACACACATGTGCATTTAAACGCGAACCCCACCATCGATTACAAATACTCTAAAAATACCCGAATATTCGCTGGGTGCAAAGTGCATAGTGGGGGTAATTTGGACAAATTGTGCAAAAAAGTGGCAACTTTTTAAACTTAGAATCATTTGCAGTATTAAAATCCATAGATAACAGATTATAGATAAATTCGGTATGTACTTAATAACCGCTCATTGTAAACATAAATAATTTGCAAACTCTCAATACTCAGTACAAAAAAATATTAATACTCTGTCACAGTGTAACTCAAAATTTTTTTTATTTGAATAATAGTAGAGAAAAATTGTGTAAAACGTGTATAAAAACCTTATTTTTTAAGATTGGTTGCACGAATAGTTATTTGCTAGGAATAACACTCGTTAAAATAATTTATATTTAATATATGATTATTAAATCGTCTTTTTTGTTTATATAATATTTAAATTAATATTAATATTAAGAATTTATAATAATTAAATATACATAATATTCGTATTGTTACCATTATAGGTACATATATTAATAGAAATTATATAAATATATAGCAAGCGGCGTTAAAGTAGTATAGTACCGCTCGACGGCAATAAAGTTAAATAATTATTATTACAAAAAATTAAAAATTTTTTAGTTTTTGAATTTAATAATCATAACACTATACGTAAATCAATCAATATTATTAAATTTCAAAATTCACTTTTTGTGAAAGTATAACTAGTAATAAAAATGTTTTAATGGCAGACGACAGACAGTCAAGTACTTTATTGCTAACTTTTTTATACGAAAAATTTGTTTTTGATTTTTGAACAATCCAGACGAAATGTATCATTTATAGTATCTTTGCTTATTTACATGTATATTGATTTAAATACATATTATGTCCCCTTGTTTAACTGAAGATAAAAAATCAGCTCTTAATAGTATTTGTATCTTATAAGTGAGATACCCATATTGAACAAATTACAACATACTACACTGTATGATAGAATTATCTTTAGAAAAGGCGATAAATAGAACAGAAGTTTGTGGAATCAATCAAACGGAAGTAATTTTTGTAAATCTAAAAATTGCGAAAAAAAATTATACAAAATTCTACCTCACATTTTTTAAATTATATCTACGCTTATAATAATTTTTTATTCAAATATTTAAAATCGTACGAAATATCTGAACTAACTTATTTATAAGTACAGGTATAGAGAAACTCGTAATATTTATATTTTTTATTATTATAATACACAAAAGTTATATAAATTATTTTCGGTTTAAAATAAGTTTAATTAAGAGTAATAGTAAATTTAAAATTACATTAAGTTATTATGTCATAACTAACGGCGTTTAAGAGAAAATTACTGACAGCTAATCGATAAATTTGTTCTTTTTAAGGAAATGTTGGTCAAGCTTGAGAAAATTTATACTGAGAGAGGCACCGAAACGGGACGACCTACTTCCTTCTATTACTTTTGGAAGAACGATTTATCTTGAATTAAATATTAAGATTTAATTTTTGCTCCCTTTCAGATAAATTAAAACTCACTTCAAAGTTTGTAGGTTTTACATCCACAGAGATAAATATTTAGAAACTGTGTAAAAAAAAATTAGTAAAACCCCAAAACATTTATGCCTTTATAATATTATCTTTTATGCAGTTTCAAATAAATAAAATTCAATGGTTACTTACCGCGTGCTTTAATTATTATCCTGTTAAATTTCCAACAGCTTTACCTTCAATGTTAAATTAATTAAATATAATTAATTAAATTTGAAGTCATTCTATTGAACGGATATATTAAGATAATTTTAGTGGAATAATTTAACTTTGAAATTTAATATTGTTTAGGTACTAATTAATTAAGAAAATACTTAATGAAGTGTGTAACTCTGAATCGAAGTAAACGTGCTTGTAGAACTCGACAAGTGATCTAAACACAATATTGGTTGTTTATTTAATTACACCAAAACCGCACAATTATTAATTTTACGCTTTATACAATAGCAGCAATAATGTAATCAAGTTTTAATTTAAATTTCTTACTTGGATATTAAAATTTTAATAGTCAAATTATTACATGCAGTTGACTAGGAGATTGATTGCTGAAGAATTACTTCTGAAAATTTCCCTGCAAGTTTTATGTAGTAGAAATAAAAATTAAAATTTTACCAAAATTAATCTTATAATTTATTGCGCTCCGTGATATAGTAGGTAGTATTGATTTGTAATTAGAGTAAGTGTTGCGAAGACCTATTGAAAACTCTTATGCGTGTTTACCGAAAGTGTGATAAATCAGATTAAAAATATTTACCAAAATAACGTTGCCTTGAGGTAAATTTTTAATAACATTACATTAATCCGGATAACTATTGTATTTTTATTTTTTACAAATATTATATAAAATTACTAATCCCATTAAATAATTATTTTGATTGCTTTTATAATTTTCTAATAACCAGGCGGTTGTTAGTATTACATAAAAATCAATCTTGAATTATTCAAAGGCAATCAAATTAAATTTTATATTCGAACAAAAATATAATTACTAGGTACGTTATTATTATTTTTATAATTACGCTGACAAATTTTTTATAAGTATTTCTGTACACTAAACCCAGCTAACTAAAGTGTTTTAGCAGATTTACCTATTTTTAAATAATACTATTAATAATGGTAATAATAATAGAAGACAAATTAACGATAAACGCACCTACAACTTTATTTGAAAAATAAATCATAATAAAATACGAATACAACTGTTTTCTTCAAAAAAATTGATATATTAATATGGGGGAAATTGAGCACATTACTAAAAAACAGGCAAAACGTAAACAATAAATTTAAGCTCTCCGGTAGATATCCTATTTCGACAACCTTCCATTGCTTTGTTTGAGTTTTATTATTTTTAATTTTTATCATTATTTATTTATAAAATTTGCCGAAAGTACGGACTCAAAACCTCTTTTAGTTTTACGAAAACAATATTGCGGCAAATTCACAAAGTAAAATCGGCCAGATTCAAATTTTACAGAATAGTTGTATTTCTTAGTTGTAAGCAAAACAAATGCAAAATTATTAAATTTGTTGACATTGATCTAATAATAATAAATATACCAAAATTAAATAAATAAATACTTTAATTAATTATCTTAAATAATATTATATCTCAATTTAAATATAAAAGAAAAACTACTTTAGATCTAAACAATCAATATTTATTTATTATTAATTTTTATGTTGCTTTTGAACAATATATTTCTTACATTCTTGAAATATTGAAAAGAAAGAAAACTATATTTTGGCAAATTGCATCATTTGGCAGTGAAACAACATCTTTGCGGAGTACAGTAAATAATTTTTACTTCAATTAATTAAAATCTCTAAATTTGGTAATTTATTAATACTCATATTAAAACTACATATTTTCTTTTCATCAAGTAGTGCTATTGTCTTGATATGATAATTAAATAGATACATATTTGACGTTAACAACCGTTTTACTGCCTAAGCTGTAAAACTGGTCATTTACTGTTTAAGCAGTAAAAATGACACTTCAGTGTTGACTAACTGTTGGCAAAATTAAGCTATTAATGCAATCGGAGAACACTTTTTTAAAACTACTGTAGAAGTTTTTTAATTAGAAAAAACCAATTACATAGTTTAATCATTCTATAAATTCCTGGACTTAAAATTCAAAATACTACCAAGTAGAATCTCAGAAAATTAACACTGAAGTGTAGAAGTTATATAACGTTTATTAACTAACTTTTCAACTGACCTGCGTATCGTAAGCTAAATCATGCAGGATGTAGGCTTAAAGGATAATGATGGGTATCTCTTTTCATGGTATTTTCTGCTAGATATAATCTAATATAATAATCATTAATCGACTTTTGTTCTATAATGTTCATAAAGTTAAAAAAAGATTAGTGTGTCCGTAAATTCGTTATAGTGGAAATTTAAAATTTCCGTGTCATCGATAAAACAAAGTTTTTACGTTATAAATTTGCCATGTTGAATAAATTAGATTTTTTTGAAGCATTACATGACGCATAGACAAAAGAATGATGTAGAATCATTTTTCCCTACAAGAGAAAGTTCAATTTAGATGACCCTAAGGAATAAAATTATTATTATCTTCAGCAGAAGTGATAATACAACTTGAAAAAGAAAATTTTAAATTCTTATCCAAATTTTTATCTTTTTATTTCTTACAACATTTCATTATACATGTTTGGTATGCATAGACACCTAAATATGAAAAAAAAAATAATTTTTTTCTTTATTTACATGTAAATCACAATAAAATTTTAATCTTAAATTTGTACATAGGTATAATTACAATATCAGTATAGCCATTATAATTAATTTAGTAGGTATATTGCGAATAAATGTATAACATTAGAGTTCGTGCCAAATAGAAATAGAACCGTCAATCATAATAGTTGGTAACGTTATTTTTAAAAGGCGAGATAGGCATTTCTCTGAATGCATACATAAGTAAGCGAGAGTTGCATTTCCGCTTAAAATACCATTGTGCGAAGTATGCAAAGAAACACCCATAAAGTCTATTATGTATCACAAACGTTATTATAACAGTGACAGTTATGAAATAAAAAATTGATGAACCGCGTTTTGATCCGAAAATAAAAATATTACTTTCTCTTTCTGACACATGTTAGCTATAATAATGTTTCTCGCTTTACGCTATTTTGAAACTTGATTATAACATAAAGGTTGCAGTGGCGGCCCGTCAGGGGAGTCTTTGAGACTGCGTCTCCCCAAAAAAAGTCAGCCACTAACAAGAAAAATTTTTTTATTAAAAGTCATATAGAAAATAATTATTTAATTATATTTTCACATAATTATTAGCTAAAGAAAAACTTAGGAAAGCAACACTTGCGATTAAAAGTTAATAGCGATGCTGATAAAGTAAATAACGTCGGCTGCTGGTTGCAAGAGACGCTCTTACTAGAGACTCACACTTACAATGTATCTATACCAAAATGCGCGTAGGACTGCGAGTAGGAGTGCGAAATTGCATACAGAAAAGCTACTAACGTTGAGACTAGTCTCTTTGAGTCAACTCTTTAAGTCTTTAGTCTTAAGTCTTTAGTCTTTAGTCTCTTTAAGTCTAACTCTTTAAGTTTTATGCAATATACTTTACGTATTTGCTATTACAACTTCTACCTGTTTGTGCTTTTATTGTTTTATTAAACTATTTAAATTATTTTCATCAATGAAAATAAACGATATATTGGACTTTTGTTAAAAAATAATTTTAATGCGTTACCTTACCAACAGAAGTGTAAATTAAAAACTAATAGAAGAAAATAGACCAACACCCAGTCTTTTACTAGAATATAAAGAATGTAAATTTACTAGAAAATTTCAGTGCAGTGATTGACCAATTGCAAGACGACTTAACGATTGACGAGTTTTCAAGAAAGAATGATCACAGAATTGAATTAGTTTACAAGAAAATTTAAACAATTTAATTTAACGTTAAATAAATTATATTTTTTTAACATAGATTTATATTAATATTCATTTTATATCATGTACAAAGTTAACAAATACTTTCAATAGTACTTTTTAATACTTTAGACTTCTAGTCTCCCCAAATTACTTACTCACAGACCGCCACTGAAAGGTTGACCGTTATTTTTAAAGGTTGTGATACATAATCGACCTGATTATATGTTTTAAATTCATAAGGTCAATTGCTTTCAAAAAATGACACGATATGCAATACTTACAACATCATTGGCGTAGTAAAATTTATAACAATCTAACAAACTAACAATCTAACAAACTATAACTAACTAACAAACGGTAACAAATAACAAATGTGAAACAATTTTTACGACTTGTAAATTTGAAAGAAAATGCAAAACTAAAACAATTTTAAGTTAACATATGTATTGCAAGAAAACTATGGTGCGCTACTGAAAGATTTCGCGTTCTTTAACTGGTTGGAGATATCTTGAGGGTGTGGCTCGCGATGATTCACGGTTCTATTTCTATTTGGCACGTACTCTAATGCCCTTGTCACACGGTAACATTTTTATCAATATTTTGATAAAATCCGTTCTGACCGTCGGATAGGTCGTTTTGACGACCTATTACAAATATTTTTATTGTGTTTCTACTGTCATGGCGTCACATCAACATGTTGATCAAAATTTTTATAAAAACAATGATGAGAATTTTGATAGCGAGACAGAGGCATTATAATTAATTTTATTACAGACTTTGTATTATCCGACTTTGATAATTAATCTATCAAGCACAGATTGGCACAAAAGTTCATCGTGACTGAATTCAACTAAACTGAAATTAATATGGCAAAGAATGTAATGGGGAATAATAATCGGAAAAGCAGTTTAAAATATTTCTCAATTTCTTATTTTATGTACAATCATGTCACTTGTAATTTTATCTATAACTCAAATATTGTGTCACTAACCCTTCCTATAAGTTCTGAACTCAAGTGTTATCCAAAACAAATGTGACATCGTTCAACAGCTAATTTTGCATTTCATTTAGATATAATATGTTATCAGGGGCGAAATTACCGGAATTCGGTAGGTGCGACGTACGCCGACCCCCGGCTGAAAAAAATATAATATGAATTTAATTTTTAATATTTACAAAGAAATATTATATGTATATAGTGGCGGTTTTCTATTATTGCGATAAACAATGTGGGCATCGTTTTCTTCATTTTCAATTTTTAGTATTTCTTATGTTTTGGTTTGATTTCTCATCATTTTTTTATGTTTCGTTAATGAAAAAGGCTACACAATAATTTTAGCTTAAAAATAAATTACGGATAGGAATTTGAAAATTTGAAAATAAAAATATTCTGCAATATGAAGCTATTTATGTATCTTGTTTCAGATCACGACGTCCTTTGTGTGCTGAAAACGAGATCGTTCAAAAATGTCCAACAAAAGTATTTAACAATAACGGATTGCGTCAACTTAATAACAATAGTGTAGGGAAATAGTGTAAGGAAAACTTGCAGTTGTAAATTTAATAAATATTATAAACATATTATAATATCACGGTTATGAAAATTGACAAATAAATAACACGACAAGCAAAAGTATGATTATACTATTTAATAATAATATATTAATATAGCAATGCAGATTAAATTGGCATCCGGTCAGTATTAATACAATTTGGAATCCTCTAATATACAGAGCGTATATAGTGGATACAAAAAGGTACATATTTGACATCTTATACAGATAACGCAGAAGGTGGCATCCTTCAACATACTAGATACGTTTTGCGGCAAATAGACGTCCATATATAGTCTTTTTTAGTACACATTGGCATCATTTGCGATGTTGCCATTTATTTAGAACTTTTATAGCTTCTATGTACTACGTACATGTCGTACTAGTATGAATCACATAAAAATTTAAGTTAACATTTTAATATTTTTATGTGATGCTGATACTTGGGTAAATCAAACGATTTAATTAGGACCAGTTCTTCAGATGCAGTTTAACTCAAAAAATTTTAGTTCAGTTAGGGTTGCCCAAACTTGGATTTAACCTGCAACCTAACAACTAGGCCTAAAACATTTACTGAATTAGTCATGTGAGTATGTTTGTGATCATTGAACAGATAGTGAAGATTAATATTTTGGTAAAAAAATTATTAAATTAATTATAAACAAGAATACATTACTAACTTGAAATCAAACAACTCGGACCTCGGCTTGATTAGTATGTAACATTAATAAGAATGATTAAGCTTTTAATAATATTCGGCTCTCAGAATACAAATAAAATTATTTTTTGTTTTGTTTTTAATAATTTCGATAAACAATAATTAATAATAATTGATCTAGAATAAAATTGCAAGCAAATCTTGTTTTCTTATATAAATAAATAAATCGTTATGTGAGTAATTCTTGCTTAGCATATTTCTCCCTTCTATTAGTTTAGAACTAAACTAATTAAAAATGTGTCTATGCTACAAGTCGAATTTTGTGTAAAATTTAAATTTTTACGATCAATTCTATGTTCTACTTCTATTGAAATAATAATTTTTGTAAAAATTTGTTCTGTGAAAATAATACCTTTGCATCTTCACTAAGATGGCAAATTAGCAAATTTCAATCAACTAGAGATTACTGCTATGAAATATTATGAGCTCCTTAAAATCAATACTACAGTTTTTGCAATCTATCATATTTTATCTAGATAAAAGTTCATATAAAAAAAGTTCATATAAAAGCAAAATGGATGCTATAGTCTTACCTGCATTTGTATTTAGCACAATCGGCAAGAATTATAATGTGCTAATATGTATAGAAATTATATACATAAAAATAAGTAAAACTTACGGTAGAATTGACATCCGTCGCGGCGCCACGTTTCTATAAGCAAGTTCTATTAAGAGAACAAGCAACCGTCCATTTCAAATTTTACAAAGAATGCTAAAGGTGACATCCATATACTATCACATGCCAATTTACTCCAGATACCAATAATACCGCATGCAAAATTTAAGAAGTCAATTTAAATTTTAGCTTTTATTTGCCGTTGTATTTGTATCTACTTTAAGAAGCAAGATAAGGGAAGTATTTTTGAAGAACATAAACTATATTGGAAATCAAATAAAACAATTATAAAAATTTCTTCATGCTTATTTCAATAAGTTACAAAAATTTTAAATTTGTGGTTTCTGTGATTCTCCGACGATTTTCTGTACATTTAACTGGACGTTAATATTAATAAAATAAAAATTAATAAAAAAAAAATGGAAGGTCAACAATCACATAACTTTACTTGTTAAGATTAATACTTATCAAAAACAAAGTTCCTAATCTTAATCCTTCCTAATTAAAATTTAGGAAAAATTTAACTTTACAGGCATAATTTTATGTTCTATTTCTATTGAAATAATCATTTTTGTAAAAATTGGTTCTATGAAAATAAGATATAATTAAGAATAATTTTCATTAAGACAGCTTTTTGTCAGCAAAATTTTCAAAATTGTTGCAATTTAGCGCATTTTATCATTTTTGTTTTTCAATTTGAGGGAGTAACTTCGGAACGCGTTCTAGCACGCGGGCCAGCTTGTGTGTGTAAAGGTAACGACGTGCCACGTTGTTCCGAAGATTACAAAATAATATTTTGTTTTTTCTTTTTTAAAAGCGTTCTTATTGTTACAGAAATATTATTTTTTACAATATTTTACGCAAAATGTAATTTGTGTAAGGTTTTGTAAATTCATTATCGACAATGTCGGAGGTTTTAAGTAAATAAATAAACTGCATTATTCTATTATTAATTTAATAATTGACTATTTAGATATAAGATGACACTAAGCACCCAGGCATCCGTTCAAATTGTTTTTGCAAACCTAATTTTTGGTAATTAATAAAGAATATAAAAAGAATTAAAATGCTATCAAAGCAAAATTCACCTAAGCAACCTACAATGCAAGTATTTGCAAGGAAATAGCAAATGCTTAGGGGTGCACAATGCAGTTACATATAGTAAGGTAATCACCCGGTGGGGTGTGTCAGAGGTTTGTTATCAATTATTAGCATGCACTCCTTCTTTTAAACAAATGCAGTATAGTGTCATCGACTTATAAGAGTATAAAGTTGTTTTTGAATTATTTGGCGGCTTTTCAATATAATAGTCTTCATAAACCTTTGAATTTTTTTTTGGTTACCGATTCTTTGTTTGCTTCTGGATCGATCTCTCTGCATAACCCGACCAATTTCTCATATGCAATATTTTTCAAATTTAATTCTTTTTATATTCATTATTAATTACCAAAACTTAGTTTCGCAAAACAATTTGAACGGATGCCTGGGTGCTTATTGTGTATTAGCAATATTTTGTTAACCGACGAAATTAATATTACAATTTTGAAATACGTAATAGATGTTACAATTGAACATAAAATACTTACAATTTTACATAAACAATTGAACAATGAAATAAAATGTAATTTGATATCTGATAAGATATTAAATGATTAAAAAATTATAATTTTATAATATATTTATAAAAAACAACTCGAAACGTTGGAGAATTTAAATTGTTTAAATAGCCCTTCTGTTCTACAATTTTTAATAAAAATATATTTGTTTTAGATATTTTTATGATATTTTATGTTTTAGATTTTTTGAAGATAATATTTTTGATTTTGCAGCAGTTGAAATCTTATTGAAATCAGGCGCTCGTTGAAATCGTTAAAATCTTACAGTTTTAAAATATTTTAATTGCTACTGAAACAAAGCTAATATCAAAGTAATTAAGGGGTAATTTAAATTATCGAGTATAAATCAGTTTGACCTTGTAAATGTAAAAACTATTTCTTGCAGTGCATGATTTCTTCCCTTTTTTTAAACTCATGACATGCTACTGATTTATGGATACCTAAAAATGCAGTGACTTCATAGAGCCCTAATAAAGTCAATGTGTAACAAAAATGTGTATAATCACCGCTAATTACGGGATCCTAGTGTATAGATTATTTATACAAATAAATTATGATAAGCTTACACCTTCCTAATTTGTTAAATTAAAACGATAGACAAAGAAAAAAATTCGAACGACAAAGAAGCTATCATATCCTTCCCTTATAATGAAGTTAAACGACACACCGCAGATATTGCTCGGAGCAATGTAAAATAAATAAAGTAAATATAGCTCTGACTCGTGGTGCACTCGCCTGAACATCGCACGAGTAGACCTGGAGATTTTTCGTCAGGTAGCTTTCTGGCTGTTAACTTGCAATGTTTGTTTAATATTTTTCACAAGTTTTTAATTCAAAAGTGATTAATTTTTTGGAAGATTTTTTCGGGCAAATTTATTTACATCAAGTTTTCGTCCATTTTAAATTTTTTACTGGTAAAATATTATCAACTTTTTCACTTTCAGCAATGCACTTACTATATCAGTTTAATAATTATTGCATGCCGATTATTGTAAACTCAGCACTTGAAGGTAGGTAGGTAGGTACACCTACCATTAAGTTTATAAAAAATAAATATTATGTGTGTAATATTGCCTTCTTTTCCGCATGTATTAGTTAAGTACTTACAGAGCAGTGCTTACAAAATTATTTGGAAGTTCCTCCTAACTACGTAAATTGTACTGTACGAATAAAAGATTATAAAGATCGCCTTTCGAGTACTATACAGGATGTCCCAAAACTCAACGTTATCCTTTGAAGGGCTGATAGGCCAGTTCATGACTAACCAGAATATCTACATATGACCTTAGTAAAGAGTCATTTATTTTCGAGATATTAGCACTTTTATATAATTCGGGAAACTCGACACCCTTAAATGAGTTTTTTGAGTCCAGAGATACGTAATTTCATATTACAAGTTTCTAATTTTGACTACACAACCCTGAATAACGCTGCTATTGATCACAGACTAAAATTAAACTACAAAATACTAACCTAATGTAATTTTTATTAGTAGGTACTTTGTTAGTTACCTTTTTTTAAATTTATGCAACCTAAAAATCTCATCATAATTGATTAAACTTATAATAAAATTTTTCATTCAGAATACAAAAAATCAGTATTTTGTTTCTAATAATTGCCATAAATAACAATAATTGATAGGACTAGAATAACAATGCACGCAAATCTTGTTTTTTATAAATAAATCGTTAAGTGGTGAGTAATTCTTGGTTTGCACATTCCTTTCTCTTATTAGCTTAGAACGTTTAGAACTAGACTTATTAATAAAAAATAGGTTCGTTGAAATGCTGACTTATGTATCTATGCTACAAGTCGAAATTTGTGTAAACTTTAAATTTGTACACATTGTAAGATAAAATCGACTTTATAGGAAAAACCGGCCGTCCTCGTAAATTCAGTTGTCGAGAAACCATTAGTTATTAAAAAATTATAAAATTAATAAGCCAAAATTACAAGCAAATGTGCTGCACAAAGGAGAAACAAATATTTCAAAATAGATAAGGTTTAGCCTGGAGTGAAGAACTTTAAAATTTAAACGACGCGAGCCGCAGATGTTGCTCGGAGCAATAAATACTGTATCGCATCAAAAATTAAAAAGATTTCAAGAACTAAATTTATTTTAATTGCGTTTATGATATCTTATTAAAAAGTTCTTGAAGTATAATCTTTTAGTAGTTTAATTTACTAAATAAATTAATCAGTTTTGAATTCATTTTACATATTTACGCATTAAATTTTTATTTATAGTTACCTCCAATGACAAAAAATTAAAATTTGAAATCTTGAAAAAATATGTACAAATTAATTTTAAAAACTTAGAAGGTTACGGGGTCTTTATTGACCTACTAAGTGTCACTATTACCGCGAGCGACAAATGAATAAAAATGAACGGTAAACATAATATTCCCATAAACAAAATCATCTAGGGTCTAAAATACATTTTTAGATGGAATATTTGTAATTTAAAGCTGACGTGCTTTCACCCCGCTACCCAAAACTTTTTTAATCGAGGAGGGGAGGTTGGCGTCTTTTACTCTTGCATCGTGTGTTGGGTATAAATTTTGATTTTACGTAAAAAATGCAGAACATTTAACATTGAAAAAAATTATACATTGTGTTAAAAGTTACTCATTGCGAAATAAAAATTAACCGGTCCGAGAATATTTCTTAGAATTTAAGAATAAAAAGTAACGATATTGAATATTTTGCCCCATCAGCAAATTAACCCCGCGCGGCGCGGCGTTACATATGAAAAGATTCCTACAGTAAATTTAAATTTGCGTTGACATTAATCCAACCCACCTACCTGTATGTAAAGCTGGGGTTAAGATTGATTGTGGCCTTGTGGGGTTAAGATCACATTGTGCCTATATCTGGAATTTGTAACTGATTATTTTCTTACTTAATTGATTTTTACGACTATTTGACTTTAAATAAGTGTAAAAATAAAAATTTGGATGATATAGCGGTCAATTAAAACAAATAAATTTGTCCGACATTTTGGGTATTTATTGACCTATTTTCAAGGTTAAAAAAGACAAATTTAAAATTACAATAAAAAGTGAAAACAATTAAAAAACTGAAAATTTACATGTTAAAAAGTTTCATTATTTTAATTGTTTTCACCTTTTATTGTAATTTTAAATTTTTTGTCTTTTTTTAGCCTTGAAAATGGGTCAATAAATACCCGAAACGACGGACAAATTTATTTGTTTTAATTGACCGCTATCTCAACGATTCAAATTTTTATTTTTATTATGGAAGATCTCCCTTTTTTTACACACTTTTGTCTTTGCTTAAATTTTGGAATTGCTTAAATCGTCTTTATCTCCTTCACTTCATACCCAAATACCAAAAAAAATCAAAAAAATAAAGAACAGTAAAAATTATTACGTAATTAAATTGTTAATAAGTGATACGGACGTTACTTTGTACGTTTGCTATTTGCACGGCATACTAGATATAAAATAAGCATACTACATAATTCAATGACGTAAATGCAAAATCTGCGTTCGTTTCAATTTCCGACGTTGTCATATCTTACGGATGCCATTGTTCGCGTCAATTGAACTTATCGCAACCAACGAGGTATACATTTGTGCGATATTAGCGCCGCCTAGCTGGCATTGCCATGTACTATAATGTTTATGGTTATACCTTTTACGGTAAAATTGGCATCCAGCGTTTTTTAGTTATATCAACAGAGGACCCTAACGTCAACTCATATTAAAATTTAGAGCGAATTTCAAGTTGGCATCCATATACCGGATGCCAATTTACCCCGGATGCCATTTTAACCGCAATTTTTACATTGATGGATGCCAATTTGTACGCAAACCCAATCTACAAATATCATTTCAGTGTTTACCTTCTTAAAATTTTAATTTGAATTAGGATCTAAATATGACGTTTTTAAATCTTATAAATTTATCACGCAATCAAAAAAAATGTTGTTCAGTATTTCAGTATAAAAAATTTGTATTAGTGTTGTATAGTGTTTTTACATTATAATAATGAAAAAAGAATCTTTTAAATATGTAATATATCTTAAGAAAAGGATTTCCACAATCCCGAGATCCTTTTCTAAGATTTATACATTATTAACATGTAAGAATATATATTCATTTTGAAAAATTTTAATTTTTACATATTATTACCTTACATACCTAAGCAGAGATCTAGTATGGTTCGATTCCGAGTGGAGCAAGAATTTTATTCTAACCCTTGGCAGCCAATACCAACTCATAAAATGAATTAGTCAGCCAAGGCCCATTCTGGGTTGTAACGCTACTGTACAATTTATTTTATTTCCACAACTTGAAATTCTTTATTATAAAATAAATAAAACATTCTTTTCTATAATATTGCATCGTGTTGTATTTCAATGCAACATATTTTCTAAATTATACATATATTAAAAACCTTTCCTATATAAAACCAAATTATTTCTGAAATTTAATAACATTTTGAAAACTGTCATGCTCCTGTCTCACGGTCAAAAGTTCTATCATTATTTTTATTAACATAGTGATATGACGTTATGAAAATAAAACACCACTAAAAATATTACTTAGAGGTCTTGAAATTTATTAAAACAGCCTGTCCCACGGTCAAAAGGGCTTTATTAAAATAATTATGTAATATTGATGAAAATTTTGACCGTGGCACAGAGGAATTAGTTATAAAATTATGTTATCTTAAAAATCAAAATTTTACAGCAATTTATATTCAAAATTTCAAAAATTATTTTAATACAGTATTCCCCATGAGTATTAATGCGTCGGCGTCGTAAATATGTAAACATAATACGAAAAATTCATGGGTTGAAAACCATTTATTATTAATTAATGTTTATTAATTAATATCAAACACCAATATATATCAATTTTACCAATTTTATAATTTCAAACATTTTCTTCGTCTTCCAAATTTTTTTTAATTCTAAAATTTTATTTTAATTTTCATTGAACTTTCCAAATCCATTTTTCTGTGTTTACTTTGAATATTTTTATTTCTATTATTTTCATATTATGTCCTAAAGTAAAGTAAAACATTCCCAATCTTTCACCTTTTTCCAATTTTCTACATTTTAATCTACATTATTTTTTTGTTTCTCTGAGATTCTTTTAATAATAATTAGTTAATTCTATTATTTCAACTTGATATTTCTTTATTTATATATATATATTGCATTTGCTACGTTAGCTTCTACAATTTTTCTATATTTATTCATTATTAAAATGTATCTAACAGATAATTTTAATGTAGGAATAACGTTTGATCGAAGTATTTTTAAATATATAACAATTATTATGTACTTGTTCTTCGTTGGTTTAATAAAAATTCAGGTTTTATTATAAAATCAGCATGACTAGTTTTAAGTATCTATGCACTTATCATCAGATATCAATATCAATATTTTAATATTTGATGTTATTGAAAAATTTTTTGAGTGAAGTATGCCTCCTGATAAAATGTAAATTAAATGAAAACATTAAACAATGGTAAAAAGTTTGATATTGTTCTTGGATGTTTAAAATAGCTGCATTATTTTTGATGGCTTTTTGAATTTCATAGTTTTCCCATAGTGTTCTTCTTAAATATTTATTTTCTTTATGTAGAATAATTGTTCTGTTTAAATCTATTTTATGTTTTTTTAAATTGAAATGTTTTGAAAGTTGGGATTTCGAATGAATTTTTTGGTGTTCTTTTATTCGAATTTGAAGTTGTCTTCGTGTTTACCAATGTAAGAATAATCACAATTTTGACAATACAATCTATAAACACCATTGGAATTAATAATATTATTTTGTTGTTTATAATTGCATAGTAAATTAGCAAGATTTCCATAAGTTTTTTCGGCTAAAGTAATATTGTTGTCTTTAAAAAGTTTATTCATTTTTGAATTTATATAACCTTAGTATGTCACACATTTATAAATTATATTATCTTCTTTTTGGTTTCTTGCAAAATAGAAATGTTCAATATTTTGTTTTCTCTTTTTTAGAAGTTTGTTTATTGTTTTTATAGGATAACCGTTTGTATATTATGCTAGTTGTTTTATTATATTTATTTCCTTATTTTTGTTGGTGTTGGAAAGAGGTATGCTGTAAACTCTGTCTATAAGAGCATGGAATGCAGAAAATTTATGTTTGTAAAGGAGAGAATTCTTATTTTATTTAATTTTTATTGAAAATTTGTATTTGTTGCAATAATGCTTGGTTGATTGGGGTTGCGAGCAAAAAGAGAAAAAGAAAAAACCAATAAAAAATGGAAAGAAATGAAAATCAAAATTTGTAAGCGAAATTAATGTTAATTTTAAGAAAGGAACAGAGATAAAAAATGTGTTTGAATAAATCATCTCTATTTTTTCTGAAAAGGAAAGGTCATAGCTGCACAGCACATTCAGATATACTTAGGAAACTATACGAAAATGTGTTTCGTATTTCTTCTTATAGTATATCAACCTGCACAAAAGTTGTTGGCTAGTGTTAACGTAGTGCGCTCGATCTATCAAGCTAGTAAAAATACATTTATCAAAAAAATAATTTGAATAAAAAGAGCTCATAGCCAGTGGCGTAACTACCAGTGTTCGATGTGTTCGATCGAACAAAGACCCGGACATAAAAAAAGGGCCTGGCTTTGTCACGACCAGAAAAATGAAGTATTTTAATATTTTTTTTTGTGATTTATAGCAGTAAATATTAAAAACATCAATGAATTTAAAAATAATAATTAAAAAAAATATTAATTTAACATCCATTTGAAGGTCCGGTATGAGTCGGAAACACAGGCCCGTAGGTGCCTTGTTACGGCACTACCCATAGCCTAAAAGAAGTAGTAAAGAATTAGAAATAATATCAATACACCTAAATTTTAAAAGTACTTGACAAAGAGAGAGTTAGATTATTTCTCAATTTTTATTCATATTGATAAAAGCTATAAAATTTTGACAGTAATTGTGATTTGAGGTGAACTAGAAGCATTAGTAAATCTTTAAATTGTATTTATTTAGTTGATCTTAATCTCAGTTTATCGTATATACTCTGCATATCTAACTGACCAATATTTGTTATTTGCTGATCAGTCCAGCAAAAATATAGAATACCCAGTAAAAATTACCTATTTCAATGCTTGATGTGTATACTCATTAGTGAATAGTTCGTTATTTCCTTCATCTCTTTCCTTCGTGTTTGTATTGTACCTAACAACAATTTAATTTAATCCTTTATAGAATGTTTTGATTAAGTGTAACTGATTTGCAATTAACGTATCGAGCACATCTTTTACATTTATTTAGTGAACTTGAGAAAAATATTTAGCATTCACTTTTGTGGCATCGCGTCGTGGAACGGCAATACGACATGATGTGTGCATTTGAAGGAATAGTTTCAGAAATCATTTGTTTAGGTACCGCAGCAAAAAGTGTTTAACTAACTATAAGTTGAGTTTGGTAATCAGCCCCAACAAAATTACCCGTAACCACTTGCTCTCTACTGGCATGAGTCAGTATAGTTCTTACACTATATTTAAAGATAAAGGTAGAGTGAATTTGAGATGATACTGCAGGCCATTAAAGAGCTTAAAATTTACGTTGAAATTTTTCATTAATTTTCTTGCATTATTCTTTAGGATTCCACATTTTAAGTTATGATGTATTCCGTATACCTTAAGTGGTCTTTAAAATGCTTTTATAGATTAATAAGTGGCTTAATTAATTTACATAGTAATACCAGATTGTTTTTTATTGTTGAAGAATCCTAACTTGCGAGTAATATATTGTTAGTTATTCAATTGGAATAAATTATAACTTCAGGTTTTGAGTAGTTTCAGCACGTTCTCTGTATTTTCTCGTTTTTGTACGTTTTAATATAAAACAGTTAGCCATTCTTTAGTTTTCTTGTGCATTTACATCTTTGCCCCCGGCTAGCTAATAAAGTGCCACCGTGCCGATGCTGTAAACCAATTAGAAGTATTAAAAATTAGTTACGGAATTGCACCAACGATTTTTGATTAAATTCAGATATTTATGAAAATAATCAACAAAAACTCAAGTTAAGTTGTTCCATTAATTAATTTAACGATATATTCAAATTGCTTTATGGAAATGAACCTAATATATTTTTAATTTAAGAAATAATGACTGGCGAAAGCCTACATTTGAGATTCAAGTTTGAAATGGAGATCAAGTTAAGTTTAAAAAAGTTTAGAAAAACAAATCAAAAAATCTGAAGGAAAGTATTTAGGAAAACTTTTTTGTGGAAGGTTTACTTTGAAGTCGGCGCACATGCTTTAAACACGAGGGTGAATCCATTAGTTTAGTTAAACTATTTTAATGTTGCAAATAGAATGTCGTTTTCGGGATTGAATAACTTATGCCATTGCGAAACTTATACCGATAGCTGACATTTGCTTTCAATTGCTTTGTATTGATCATTGTCGTTATATTATTCATGTCGGTCTATATAAGAATCGTATAATTTTAACTTTTCGTAACACACAGGAACTAAGGTGATTTCACATTGTAAATTGAAAAGTTCTACACTCAATTCCATTCGTTCCTTACATGGGCCCATAAGTCTACTTACCGTAGGGAATAAAAACGCAAAAAATCTTTACAAGCCATATTTGTAAATCTTCAATATTTTAAATTGGTTTTTATAGTTTAATTTTGAAATAAATAGTTCGGAGATTAAACTTGTTGCTGGATCTATTTCGCCCATAAACCAACAAACCGACAATAAATATAAAAGTTCGGTGCATTGTTAATTGTTATCTTCAATCTTTGCTTTAAACTGAACACTACAAAATAGTGCACACATTTGGTGTCTTATTATAATTAATTTACAAAGCAACTCTTCGCAAATAAATAAAATAAATGTTTCTGCAAACTTTATTTGATTTATTTCCGTTATAAATAAGTGAAAATGTTAAAATACAGTTTATTAGCAATTTATTATTGCAGATACCAATTCCATAACAAAATTATAAATTAATTTTGTACCTTATAATGTAACGCCTTATATTATGTGAGTAATTAATAATATTTCACAAAACCGGAGAAAAAGACCTCCTCATATTTCTTGACCACGCGTAAATCAGCTTTGGCCACGAAACCACCCAACACCCACAATGTAGAACTGAACGTGATTTCTCTTTTTATTATTATAAGTCGTAACTACCTCCGAAAATTTATTTCTCTTTGAAATACAATTTTGATCAATTATTTTACATATTATTATTATTATTATTATTTATAATTTAGCATAAAACTTAAAACCTGAATATAAAAATACGAAACAAAACTTTTTAATTATTAATATTTAAAAAAAGAAGCAGTGTCCTCTTAAAAACCTTGAATTAGGGTCTGAACATACTACCTTCGGAAAAAAGCAACATTAATATGAAATTATGTACGCAATAAAATGTTCAAAACTTTTTATTTACCTAATACTAAGCTTCTCGTTAGGATTATTCGAAGTTGCAATATAAAACTTTCCTTTGGTTAAATATAAAATACAATATACGTTCATACTCAATAATTTAAAAAATAAATATAACAAAACAAATTTAAAAGTTTAGCAGAAGTTATACCAAACTTTTTTAATCTTTTAAATTGTACAGTGTTAGTTCTTTTTCTATAAAGATTAGTAATTATTTACTTCTGCAATGATTTTTTAATGTTTCTTAAGAACCTTAATTAATCGAAATTGGGTGTTTTTGAAAATGCATTTCAAAAAATATGTATGTACCTATATATGCAAGAAATAAAAGAAGAAAATAAGTAAATAAAATAAGATTGTTCATTTCTTTACGTTTTTGTCTCACATGGTACTTAAAAAAGTAATAACTGAGCTTGGGAATCTGGAACAGATTTTTACAATATTTCAGTTTATTTCTTCTGGAAAATGCGTATATACCCATTTATAAACATCATTTATACACGTATATACCATTTTATACATCCTGTTGTATGAAAGGTCATATTCATACTAACAACTGATAAAAAAGCAAGTTCGACACGAAAAGAAGGATAATTGACAAAATATAATTTTTTTTTAGTAAAAAAATGAAAATAACTTGATTAAAGAAGTGTTCTGCTGTTTACAAATACAATTAATATTTTAATATAAATTCAAATATTATAACTCGGTTTGTTCAAGCACTTTAAATATAACAGATTCAGCTAACATTTAAATTTGTGCCTCACCTGATGGTACTTTTAAAATATCGCAAATTAAATATTTTAAAAACTTGAATCTATATAAAATAAACTCATTGCATTATATGTATTGTTATAAATGAGCTTAGTTTTAACTAAAAATTATTTAATATTCTAGAAAGAAAATTTTTTATTCAAGAAAAGCTTTCAATTTAGATATTCGAACAACAAATATGGTTCTTTCAAAAATAAGAACAAAAAGTTGAAATTTGTTTTGCCAATAAAATTTTGAAAACTTGAAAATTCAATAGAAAAATATCGGAAAAAGTATGGCAGTTGAAATTAATGAAATTTAAGCAGTCTAGAGTGGAGCGTGACTTGAAAGAGATAATGTTATGGGAAAATATAAATTTCGTTTAAGAAGAAATGAAAAAAGAAACTCAAAGGGTCTCCTAATATAAAGAGCTATTTTTTAGATGATTCCAGGATTATTGTTTAACATATGGAATGACATTACTAGATTAGTGATATTTTCTTATATGTTTCCATATAATGTGCATTCAAGAGTTTAATAAGTAATTTGTAAATAATAATAATTAATATAATAATTTAACCACAGTCGTGGATTGGTGGGATCGTTGGTTGAGTTACAGAGCGGAAATTCTGGGTTCGAAACAAAGCCAAAAACAAATGAAATTATAATCAAAGTGAAATATTATCATAATCTTGTTAAGTTAAAAATTTGTTAATAACTATACATTATTAATTTTGCATATCAGTTATACTTGCTTTATAACAATTACATTTCATTAAGCTCGCATTCCCGAGATTTTGGAATTAGGTTATTATACATTTTTTGTATAATTACAATTTATACGCCATTATTTTGCTTTATTGGCTCGGATTAGAATTTTTCAAAAATATATTTTTTTTTCCATTTTTTTTTTAATTACCAATTTTTGGCATTAAATAGTAGGGTTTCATTAAAACAATTATTGTGTGGATTAGCCTTTACATTTCAACTAAGCTCGCATTCCCGAGATTTTGGAATTGGGTCTTTTACGCCATGAAATTGTTTTTTTTTTGGCTTTGTTCAGATTTTTACAAAATATATTTTTTACATTTTTTCAACTAATTTTGGTATCAAGTAGTAGGAATTTTTAATTATAAATGTCAAATAAATTTGACTTGTATTTTGTATTAAGTTCATACTGTTCGGGTTGATTTTGATTTTGATTTTCTAGGTCTGCCTGACGAGATTCATAAATTCGAAACATATAATATATATTAGATGTCGCAGACTATCAACTTAGTTGCTTTTTAACTGTAAGATTTTCAATATTTTTAACTTAACAAGATTATGATAATATTTCACTTTGATTATAATTTTATTTGTTAATAACTATACATTATATTAATTTAACTAGTTGTTATTAACATGAATTTATTTCTTTCATTACAAAATACATAGTGTACCCTATATAAAACCAAAAGTCTAACAGGTGGAATGAGCTGGTATATAATAATTAAAAAGTGCCTATAAAATAATGTTTTCTTGATTGTTATAGTGAACTTTGATGACGAGTCAGCCATAATTGGCAAACTGTAAATAAATTTATTCTATGTAAGGCTCAGATAATATTGTGCATTCGACAAGAAATGATTGTAGGTTATAATATATAGATTACTTCCGTGACGAGTACTTATTTGTTTTACTTCTTTAAAATTTATCTTTTATAATTCCTTTAATACTCATGGTCAAAGCTTTAATTACATATATTACTACTAGTACATATTAATTGGTGTATCACTCTTTTGGTAATGACGCACCGGAAATATTAAATTTGCTTCTTAAGAGATCGCGTGCCGAATTTACATTTGTAAAAATCCGAGAATAAATAAAAAGAAGGAATTGCTGTATGTAACGTTTACTACCACTACGGTCAATTCTTATTTTAGGATCACCAGTGAGAACAAAAATACGAGTTATAAAGGAAGTCTTGTATGAATTTTTAATGATTTCCTAACTATTCCAAGTTGCACGTTATCATGTTTTCAATGCCGAAATAAAGGTTGTATAACATAATTTTTGTTATACATACACAGATATTCAGGAAATATGAGATAATATTCAATTTTTGAATTTTTAACAACTTTTACCTACTGTAATAATAACACTATTTTCAAAAAAATTTTGGTTACCACATTGTTGTGTTATGTTCACGCAATATGTCGGTCGTCATCTGCCTGCGTAGTGAAACAAAACCACAGTACGTAAACTAGTCATGTAGAAAACACAGCGATAATTATATTATTGGACTAAATCATAGTTCACCACATATTTATTGGTGTATACGTATGCACCTACCCGTAATATTATATAAATCTATGATATATAATAGTAGATTATATAACTAGGGTGAAATTTATTTATATTATAATTCAATAAATGAAAGAAAAGCAGACTTCCTGTTGAAGGAAATATCCGCAACTGCAAACAAAGAAAACATCAAATCATTTGCTATTATTAAACTTAGAGTTTTTATATTAAGTTTTTAAGTTTTTTAAGAGATAGTATACAGTGGCGGCAATCTAAAATGCCCGGTGCATTTTATTTGCAATATACCTGTTACAATCGGCTTAATTTTAAGGGTGGTAATTTTTTGTAAAATACAATGACATACACTATTATGAGGTAACCCTTTTTAACCATTTAGTGTACAAAATGCATTCAGTTTAGTTTAATAAATCTTAGAAATATAAAAAAAATCGTAGGTAGAAAGAATTTAACAGAAACTGAAAAACAGAAAATTTTAGTTTTACATGGTGAAAATAGGAGTTTTACCTATATTAGTGAGAAAGTTAGGTATGACAGACGTACTATAAGTAGATTTTTAAAAAAAATATGCCATTAGGGCAGTACTAAACCACTTGACAGAGGGAATTCGAAAAGAAAAACAACCAAATCACAAGATCGTAAGCTTTGCAAAATGGCATTGAAAGATCGCTTCAAATCTCGAAGACAATTAAAAAAACAGTTAAAAGATGACCTTGGCGTAAATATTAGCAAAAAAATTTTACGTAATCGTTTAGCTGAATTCAGATTACGCGCTTAGGCTGCTGTCAAGAAACCGCGTTTTACAAAAAAATCGAAACAAAGACGGTTACAATTTGCCAAAATATATCAAAATTGGTCGGTATGTGATTGGAGAAGGGTCATCTTCTCAAATGAGTCAAAATTTTTACTCCATGGGTCAGATGGAAAGCAATATGTGCGGCGATTTCAAACCGAGCGCCTATCAGATAAATGCACCATAAAAACAACACGCGGTCGATTTGGAATTATGATATGGGGTTGCTTTTCTCAACGTGGTTTAGGTGAGCTACATATCATAGTAGGGTCTGTAAATGTAAAAAAATACATTAAAATTTTTAAACCCAGTTTGGAGCCATCGGTTTTAAATTTATATGCTGAAAACGAAGAATGTTTTTTTCAGCAAGATAATGCACCGTGCCATACCGCGAAAACGGTACATAATATTTTTGTAAATAATTTTTTTTTTCAAAATGTATTAATCAGGTATTGTTGTGAATACATTTAGCTAACAAATGATTGAAAAATATGAAATTGATTCCTTTTTATTTTACACAGGTATCGAATTATTTCGTTAATAACGGTATCTATACAATTGATTGACCTAACTTAAGTCCCGACTTAAACCCCATTGAGAACTTTTGGGCGGTTATGAAGAGGCATGTAGTTGACAATAGTGCTAAAAGTATACCTGAGTTGAAAAAAGCGATAAAATTTGTTAGAGATAATCGTAAGCGACGATTACTTGCAGAGGTTAGAACAATCAATGCCACGCCGTTTAAAAGATGTAATAAAGGCCCAATGGAGGTTCAACTAAATATGAATAAATTTTTTTATTAACCAATATATTATTAATCAACACTTGACTACATTAATTATCTACTAAATAATTATTTTACTATAAAATTTATATCAAATTCGAGCGCAAAAATATACCTGAAAACAATGCTTTATTTTATAATGAAGTCTTTTGTTAGTTATTTATACTATATATCATTGAATTTAATAATTTTATACGTATTTATAGTTAGTCAATTATATAACATATGAATTAGTGCCATGTTAACAAAATTTGTAAGTAAAAATTAAGAATAACTTAAAATTTTTCAACCGGGCATTTTAGATTGCCGCCACTGTAGGTATGCGTGGCAACTGAAAGGCTGTTATTAAAAATTTGTATTACCAAAATTATCAGACCACATTTTACATGAATTTTCTATTTTTGCAACAAAATGAAAATTAAATTTAGAATAATATTTTTCTTGTTGTAAACGTTTTAACGACTAAAATTTTATTTGGAGTACCTACATCATTTTCACCCAATTTGTCAAAATTATCCCGCCGAGAAATGAACCGGTTAGGTTCAAATTTGAAGTAAACTCATTCCTTATAAGAATAATTGAAATAGACTACAGTATATATAATTTACGATCGAGTCACTTTAACTGAAATTGTATTCGTTAATTATTATTGAAGAATGCTTTATTTTTACCCTTTTATTCGGATTACTTTACTACTTATTTTATTACGAAATCCTTTATTTCAATATTTTACGTATTTCGTATAAAATTTAAGTGCGAATGAAAATTATAATGTAAGAATCTTGTTAGCTAAATTCATGTTAAATTATATATTTTAGCGCCTGAAACGTTTGGAATAGTTTTGTGAAAACCCAAATTGTAAACTCAATATATACTACATTTCTTGTGTTAATAAGTACTCATGTTTCGTTAGTTATTTAATTATAACGACTTCTATAAAGCTGTACCTGCATAAAGCTTTTGGATAAATTATTTTTAAATTATGAGGTTTTTAATGCCACGGTATTTTAAATTTTACAAAAATATTTACGTATATACGATGCAATTTAGTTTTTTTTTCAGTTCAATTTAGGACGTTTTTGAGTCGATCCATGATTCCAGGTATGAATATGTATTATTGGGTGATTTTAATGTTCACTTTCAGAATGGTGATTGCGATATGAATGTTTTCCGACTGAGAGGTCTTTTTTTGTCTTATAATATGACTGACATTGTTAGTGTACCCACTCGTAATGAATCCATACTTGATAATGTGTTTTGTAGTTTTGATTTTGGCCTGGATATAAGAGTAATGGACTGCACGATTTCGGATCATCGTTACATTGTAGCGTGTCGTGCGAGTGAGACTCATCACCCTGCACCGGTTAGCAAGGAAATTCGTTCCTTCAGTGAGCAGAATTCTAAACGATTTGAAGATTTACTCAAAGCTGTAAATTGGTCCGATTTGTATCTGTACGATGATCTGCAGCGTGCTTTTAACTCTTTTTATGACACATTTATGTTTTATTTTAATTGTTGTTTTCCCTTGGTCAAGAGAAAATTGCGCCCTCCTAAGAGATGGCTTACTGATGTAATTAGAAAGTCCAGTATTGATATGTATAACTGGTTTTGTTTGCAGAGAAGATTCCCTATTTTGAGACCTGCCTATCTTGAGGTCAGGCGTAAGCATGGTGCTCTGGTTGAGCATGCTAAGAAAAGTTTTTATAGTGGGTTGATTACCGGCTCTGATAATAAATGTGCCGCTGCCTGGTCTGTTATCGCTCAGGTTAGTAATAATAATAAAAAGTCGCGAACCAATAAAAACATGGTTTTGATTTTTGACGAGGTTGTGGTCAGTGATCCCAAATTGATATCAAGCCGCCTTAATTCTTATTTTTTGGACGTGGTTGGGGATACTGTGTCGGGAATTGCTCGACCGATTGGCGCTTCTCCGCGGATACCTGCTGTTGCTCAGAGTATGTGCGCTTTCCCGTATGATGAGGGCGAATTGCTTTCTGTTCTTAATAAGATCAAGAATAAGCCATCATCTGGACCGGATGATTTACCCTGTGGTGTCTTGAAAAGGGTTCTGCACTTGGTTATCGAGCCACTTACTTTCCTTGTGAACTTATCATTTTCTAGCGGCACATTTCCTAGTCAGCTAAAGTTATCTGCTGTGCATCCAGTTCATAAGAGAGGGAAGCAGACTTGTCCTTCTAACTATCGCCCCATAAGTTTGACGTCAAGCATGTCAAAAATATTTGAATATGCGATATTACACAGATTGCAGAGTCATCTAGAAAAACATCACATCATATCTGCCGGGCAGCATGGGTTTCGATGCATGCACTCCACTATGACGGCGATTGATGCTTTTGTGGGAGCGGTTGTGAGTGCATTTGACCGGGGGGAGCGCTCGGCAGCTGTTTTCTGTGACTTGAGTAGGGCATTTGATTGCGTGGACCATTCCCTGTTGATGGGTAAATTAGATAAATACGGAGTGAGAGGTGTGATGGCTGACTGGTTCCACTCGTATTTGTCTGAAAGAGCACAATTTGTTAACGTTGCGTATACTGGCTCGGATGGCATTCGACGTATCTATAAGTCCTCATTTTTGCCCGTGATCATGGGAGTGCCGCAGGGTTCCATCTTGGGTCCGGTGCTCTTCCTGATTTTTGTGAATGATCTTTTGGCGTTTATTGACTTTCTCACATTAATGTATGCCGACGACACTTCGAGTGTCGTGTCATCTAAATCCCTACAATTGGTGAAGAGTTGTGCTGATCGACTTCTGGTTCAGCTGAGTTGGTGGTTTGGCCATAATAAGCTACATTTAAATCGTGCAAAGACTCACTATATGGTATTTCATAGCCCGCAAAATCGTGATAATCTAGACCTTGAACTCCGATTAGATTCCGGGGAGATTGAGAGGAAATCTGATGTCAAATTCTTAGGCCTTAATATTGACGATAGACTTAGCTGGAGGAGTCATTCTGTTTTTCTTATTGGTCGCCTGAACTCGCTATGTTACCAGATGCGAAGCTTGAAAAGTGTTGTTGACATCGATGCACTTCTAATGTTTTACTATGGGCAGGTTTTTTCGAGATTATTGTACGGAGTCTGTTTTTGGGGTTCTTCCGCGATGGCTAAAGATGTTTTCATTGCGCAGAAAAGAATTATTAGATGTATTGCGGGCGCTGGTGGTCGTGACTCGTGTAGACCGATATTTGTGAGGTTAAAGGTGCTTTCCTTGCCCAGTATCTACGTATTGGAGATCTTGAGTTACACCTATAGAAACAGAGGTAAATTTAAACAACATTTTGAGGTTCATGACCACGACACTCGTCACAAGTTTAATTTTTGTCCAACTCTAACCTCTCTTAAAGTAACGAGGGGGTCTCCTGAGGCGATGGGGACCAGGCTATTTAATGCACTTCCTGCAATTCTCACTGATTGCGGGTCGCTTAGGTTGTTCAGAGGAAATCTGAAGCGCTTTTTGCTGGAGCACTGTGTTTACAGTATTGATGAGTTTGTCGTGAAAATTGTAAATTATGTTTGAAGTCAGTTTCGGCTGCTTCTATCGTGATTTTTGTATTTTTTGTACTTTTGTATTTTTGTATTTGTGCATTTATGTATCTTTGAATTTTTATGTGTTTTTATCTATTCGTGACTTGTCCTATAATTGTTTTAGTTTTATAATGGCCCAATAAATTATTATTATTATTATTATTATTATTATTATTATTATTTGCTAAACCAACTCATCTAATAAGTTGAAAAGTTTTTCTTAAATTTAAATTAAACAGCAAAAACAAAATAGTAATTATACTAATTTTCCATAAACGAGATAAAACTGTTAAGTGTATTTTATACTTATGTAATTGAAATTTTAATTAACTTTAACAAAACCAGTTAAGACAATTTAGTGTAGTGCAAAAATTCAATTAGTGTTTTCACGAGGTACTTTCCGAGTGTTATTATTGAGTTTTATAAATAAATCTACACGTGGAAAACTTATTTACTATTAAAAATAATTAGGAACTCTTACCTAATTATTTATTTAGTTGTGATATTTGAGGTGAAATAAAAGACAAAAAGAAACACAATTATAATTCGGCCAATTATTTCATTAACATGATTATTCCAGGTACAACCTAAAGGAAAGAAGAATGCAGTATCTCGTTAACAAGATTTCTGCAGTCCCTTATAACTTCCAGAGACCCTTGCAATTTAATCATTAATTATTAGTCACTGCGGTCCCTTGATCGCTTTCACATGAAAGTGAAAGATCAAATTACAGCAATTATTGATTTTAATGGTTAGGGTTAAGATGTGTGCGTTTTTTCTATTCATTGAACAAAGGTCAACTATCGATACAAAAAACATAAAATGGAATTATTATGTTTTACGTAGTTATTAAGTTGAATTATTAAATAAATTTAAATCAACAATTCCAAAATTTAAATTATACAATAATTAATAAAGGTTAGGTGCGTTTTTATGACTATTAGTACATGAAATTGTTTGAATATAAAATGTGTTTGCTTTTATTTAAACTCATCAAGCGGATATAATATGCGAATAACAAAACGAAAACTAAAATATAAAATATCGCAAAAATAAAAATCAGTAAAAAAAATTTGTTGAAAATGTCGATTTAAAAAGATAGGAAGTTGGGCAAAATCTAAGAAGATTGAAAATCTTTACTCACAATATTCAACCAATTACGAAATAAAACTATTATTACCGACTTCTAGACAATTTAAAATTTGAAAAATGAAAATACAAAAGAAATTTCATTTTTAATCGGATGATACAATGATAAATTTGATGATACCAAATTTATTAACTTAAAAATTACCTCAACTACCAAAATATAGCAGAAATTTTACCTGATGTGATTATTATCATCTTTCAAACGATCATATCAGTTAAATTGATGAAATTTGTTTGGTGATATTACAGACAATTTTCGTGAACAGTTATTCAAAAATCCGCTGAAAACCTTTATTTTAGGGGCAAATATATAAATTTAAATTTTAACTTGTAATATTATCACCATTCAACATTTATAACTACTTAGGTACGTCTTCGTTAAGTTAAGTTAAACATATAACTTAGCAATACTTATTATAATATAATAACCAACAGATAAGAACTCATAGTTGACAAAGTGACGGGATTACAAGTACGTACTTCATGGCATCATAGAGTTTACAATAATAAAAGGCAGAAGAATTTGTCATTTTGCCACGCTTACCGTTATTACAATCTCATCGTCAGTTTCAGAAGTTAAAGCATCTTTAGTTTTCAATTATTAAGCTATTAATGAACACTTTTATGTTGCTTGTTTGAGAGTCAATAATACAAATGTTATGCCTCTTTCAGAGATAAACAGAAACGTAAAATTTATATAATATAAAAAAGCTTTCGTGAATATTGACAGCTTACGTTTATCTTTCATTTTTGGCATAGGAAATAAATTATAAAATAATTAATAAATTTAGGAAAATTTCGAATAGAAAAATTCCATCAAATTTTACTATTACTTTTATGTAATTTATAAGATAATATTATTTGTATTGATTGTAAACTAGGTACCTAGCATCTTCAAGTTTTACTTTAATTATTTTATTATTTCTACAGTCTTTGCTTTAAGCAAACAAATGTGAAAGTAAACTTAGAACTCAAACGCAACTTCCAAATGGAGTTGTTTACGACTACATAAACATTAAGTGTCGATAGCATCGTCATTAAAATTCGCAACTTCTTAAGAGGTGGGTAGACAATATGTCCTCTCGCATTCCATTTTCTTATTTATTGCTTTAACAATTTCCTTACTTTAAATAGAGTGATAAATTTATTTTCTGAACTTACTATTAAGCACGAATTTCATTGGATTTGTGTCATCTCCGTTTTTCTCCGAATATAAACTTTTTGTAGTTTTTTGACAGAAGCTAATTAAAGTGGAACTAGAAATAATAATAGCAATATGAAATTATGAATACTTAGTAAAAGTAAATTTACAATTTTTCAGAATTTTCGGATAATTTATCTATTTAAACTTTCTTTTTAGTAGTTTAGCATGTTTAAATTACGGAATGGTTTGTATTTTGGCGTATTTTCGAGTCAAGTTGAAGCATTGTTGTTAGTTTGCTTTAGAGCTGCTGTATGAACTTCATATTTATGTACCTGGGCAAGAGCCAATCTCAACGAAGTTGTAAGTGCCTGCACATCGCCCTAGCATACTATTTCATGAAAGGTCAGAAACTAATGTTATAAAATGAAAGCATTAAGGGTAAAACAAGATGGTATTTTAGGATACGCAACACGACCTTGTTGTAACTTTGAAACAAAACGGTTTGTAAAACAACCGCGATCTAGTTGGATATGGAATGAAAGAAAAATTTTATTTACTAGTAAATTAAAAAGAGAATATTACGGTAGGATAATTTACTTGATAGCACGCGTGAGTTGAATTTAGTTTTTGTAAGAGCCTTTTCAAGCTTTAATATTATAGACAGTTCTATACAAAATGTCAATCTATGTCGCAAGAGATATATATTTATATTTTAGCTTGCTATAGTGGGCTATCAAAAATAAATTGTTATAAATTAAAATTTGAAAATGTAATTTTAATATTTTTTAGTTTGAATTAAAAATGGTAAAAACTTAAAACATATTTTGTTGATCTTTTGGACAAATTATATTCCACTATTTTTTCAGATATTATATTTCGTAATGTTTATTACAATGAAAATATTTAAACAACGGATTTTTCATATAAAGTTTAATTTAATTAGAATATTTAACAACCGAACAGTAGCTGAGGGGCACATCGCAATACAAATTTTTGTACACTAAATTTCCGTTTACAAGATCCTTGAGAGATTTCCTCAAATTTTCTCCTGGATTGCTTTATGATTTCCATTCAAAAAAGTAGAAAGAGTAAATAGCAAGCATATTTGTAGTATTTCTAAGATTTCATAATTTTCTAAGATTTCCCCTATTTTCCTCCACTTATGCACCAGATTTTTCCAGTGATTCCCCATCGGCAATTTATAACTATTAAAAACTTATTTTTGATATGTTTGTTTATACCACAATTTTTACATCTATAAAGAAGAGCATTACTTAGCACAAGGTAAATCGTGCTATTTTAAATTTTCAAGTTGCGCTAGTTGCTGGTGAAGGGGTGAAACCTGAAATTCAACCAACATTGGAAAATCAATTTTCCTCTCTAGTCAATGTGTTTTTGATTTAAATAAAATTTGAAATTAATGTACTTTTGTGATGTTAGGATCAATATATTCTTTAGTCAAATTTCAACTATGTATTTTATATAAAAAAACCACACAATTAATAACTTTTAAATAAGATACAAATAAATAATTTAAATGAACAGCTAATTTTTATCGCGAGAGAACTAAAAATGTACCTTACGATTATTGTTTTTGTAGTAGTACATACATACCTACTATTTGCATTTACAAAAATATAATAAAGGTAAAAGAAAGTAGTTTACGATCATTTTAAAATTATACTTTAATTAAATGTTTACAAATTTAATTACTAAAAGTATGTGTAAATTTAAACAATGAATCCTATTTCAAAAACTGTAATTACTAGAGCGTTTTCACCATGCAAACATATTACATAATTTATTTATAAATGTTATTATTGTGGTAATAAATAATCCTTCACTTGAAAAACGCAGTATAACAAAATAATAGCAAATCAATAATTCAAATTGAATTAGTAATTTGCTTAAATTGGTTAATTTTAAAAATCAATAGGTTTACACAAATGGTTAACTGGAAATATTCAAATCTGACAGCTAAATATTTTACAACACCCGTTCTCTTACACGCTGAACTGGAAGCTTCCACTATTGTTGCATTTGGACTTTTGGAAGTAAACACTTTCCCATAAATGAATACAAAAAATTAAAACAAATACAGATACTTAGTAATTTTCAATAAGATTTTTCAACAGCAATGTGCAATTGTGATTGCGATTTTGTAATATTCAATATTTGATGAAAAAAATTAATTTGGAAAATTTACATTTACATTACTGGTGGAAAACTAACCAGCCAATTATCTGGGAAAAAGTTTTTATTATTGGTTAATAATCGACAAATAATAGTATATTACTGGCCAAGCATAGAAAATGATCCGTTACTGGGCGCGCAGCTATATTAAAAAGTGAGCGTAGCAAGCTTTTTAAAGCTGCGCGCCCAGTAACGGATCATATTTCGAGGCGAGGTGAGTATACTTTTTTATCGGAAAACATAAAATTATCAATTATATCAAATATTAAAAAATATTGTTTAAATTACAAATTGTGACAGATAAGACAAATTTAAACAATATCATTAGAGCAACCCTCTATGGCGAAATGCAATAAGCGATTGAATCATAATTAAATCGTTTGGCGATCGCCAGTTCGAATCCCACGTCGGACAAATTTTTATAATAGAATTTTTTTATAATATAAATGAATTGACTTGCAGAAGTAACAGAATCGACCATTAATAAAAACACATTAATGGTCGATTTTACATTATTAGTCGATTTGTGAGCTGACTAGGAATGCTTCGTTTTAGCTGCCGGGTGGACACTCGGAAAGCATCGCTTTCGTTATGTTTTCCGATAAAACAATTTTTACACAAAAATTGAAAATATTTAGTAAATTGAACATGACAATAATACAGTGTATTTAATACTACAACTTATTATTTTCTGCTGAACATTCTATTATTGTAGATCTTGAGAAGAGTATTGGTGTCAGGACTCTTGCTTAGTGTAAAATTTACCTACCTACTTGTTTGTAATCACCAAAAAATTTTAAATTTTATGGCTATTACTATATTTTTTATTAAAATTATAATAAATTATGTTTAATACTTAAACTGATGGTAGTAACTGTTGACCATTTATTTTCATATTGTGCACAAGTGCAGGTTCATATTTAAAGCAAAATTTATTATATCTTCACTGATTATTGCAATTTATGATTTCGATTTATCTCAAAAAATTTATGGTTTTATTTCAAGAATTTCGTAATTTAATTTCAAGAATATAATAGGTAATTGTAGTTGTAATAAAAGCAACTATAGTATTTCAATATTGCCATAAATCCATATTTACTGATTTTTCATCTCTTTTTTAAAATTGGTTCTTTCATGCTCAATTTCTACTAATACTTTCTTTGCATTTCCGATTTTTAAGCTTTTCAAATTTTTTTTTCATCATACATAGTAGAATATATGATAGATACAATCTATAAAAAAAAGTATTGCAATCCCGCTGAAAAAAAAATTGGTATAGATTTGGACGGATTTGCACGTTTTGACAAATCACAATTTCAGTAGCGATAAACTCGGCTATAAACTGCAATACCCTATTTTATCATCGAATAATTTTCAAATTGGATTAGTTAACTTTTATTTATGTATAGTTAATTTAAATTAAATAAGAAAAATTAGAGGCTCTGTAGCATATCCAGCTTCAAACCCAACGCAAGCTATAGATCCGCAACTGTCAACATCTGACTAACTATGTATCTATATTTTTGTTAGTACCTACATTATTAAGAATAAAATTACTTTATATTGTTTGTTTAGTAAAAATATTAATTTTCATAAAATTAACCAAAAATTAAAATTAGAAGTGGAACGAAATTAACTTTTTTAGTAATTAATCAATGTAAACTAGGCAATGAAACTAATCAGTATTAAAAATAACATAGATAACTTGCTCTATACGGCGGGGTGTGCAAAAATTGAGAAAGTAAAATAAACAATACCTCAATTATAGTTGTATCGTTTTACCATATATCATGTTAAGCTTTAATTGGAATTCATTGCTTGCGGATGCGTTGTGACGAGGCTGCGCACTGTCTTTGCACACTACCCCATTATGATAAATGACTAAAGATTTAATTGATATTTATGAGCAAAAACCGTTGGGTATTGGTTTTCTAAAAAGAGAAGAATTGCGCATTACTTAAATTTCTCATAATGTTAAAATTTTGCAGGTTTATCATGGAAACCCTAAATGTAAAATAAAATTATCTCGAGTAACGAATTATGCTAAGTAATTACAATTCATATATATATTTTTGGTATAATATTTATATTGACGAATAAGTCTATGAAAACTAATTATGTAGATATGAACCAATAATAATTAAAATTTTTAAGTCAATTAAGTTAAAGATAACTGGGAACCCAAAATCATTGTTGTGTTTATATTACACGCTTCTATATTTTCTAAAGCAATTGTCTGCGTTGTATTGAACTTCTGCGTTGATGGTCTGATAAAGAATACTTATTATAGATACGAAAGCATTTAACTTTAATTATATTTTCTTGCGTATCACCAATTGCTTATTTATATAAAAATAGCAAATGTGACTTTCAATCTAATCAATGTTCAGAAAAACATGAATGTTTAAAAAGTAATAATTCGGAAGTCTATAGTTTATAGTTTTAAAAGTATATCAGGAAATTATATGTAATGTGTGTTTTAATAATAATTAAATTTAAAAGTTATTTTAAATTTCTTCATTTCAAAATGTTGCCAAAGTTTGTAAAATAAACTGTAATTAAAATATTGGATGAATGGTCGAGTTAGCGATCTTAATATAAATAAACAAATAAAATTATCCGACGTTTCGGGTTCTTTATTGTCCTATTTTCAAGGCTGTAAAAACAATAAAAGTAAAATTAAAATTACCAATTAAAATAAGCAAATAAATTAAAGAAAAAAAGAGAAAATTGCAAATGAAGAACATAAATAAAAGAAAATAATGAGAAAATTGTAGACGGAATACTAACCTAAGAGGAGAAAAATTGATGTTATAAATCCAGAATAATACTGTTCTTAACCAAGCTTCAAAGAGAGGAGAAAAATAAACCTCCATTGAGTGGAGGTCAGGTTCAGGTAGAGGAAGCTCCAAAAAATTATCCTTCATTTTTTTCGTTAATATACCAAACGATTTTGGTAAAAATATATTTAAGGTGAGAGTAAAATCCCGACTGGGGAGGTAAGAGCACAAATATTATACCTAAACATTATTTGTGAAAATCAAAGGATTATTAATAATATTTGGAAGATGTACACAATAATTTTGGTCTCCGTTTATCCTTCAATTCTACTAACAAAACTATAATGCAACCTCATAATAATTGTTCTTCTTTCTGCTATCTAATTATTATAATTTAATAATTAAGTACTCACGCAAAAGTTTAGTTGAAGATTTTTAATAGAATAAAGCAATTTTCGCCAAGAGCGGCCCCTACGATTATTAAGAAAAAGATTTTAAATCTGATGCATTTTAAGTCTAGGGCGATCATGTGCCGACATTTTCTTTTTTCATTTGTAACTTCGTTATGACTTTTATTTACTATATTAATACCAATATAATATTTTTACATCCTTTCAGTTGTACAAGTTTTGGTTATTTTCAGACTGTGAAATTTGAAATTGAGAAAGCTACAACTAACTTTTGGTGTAAAATCCAATTTTTTTACTTTTATGATTGCTTGTAGCTGTTACGGACTACATTATATCATCATATTTGAAGTTAAATTTGAGTTTTGTCTTTATCCTTTGATTTAAGGCGGTAATTTCATTTAATTACTTTGGCAGAGTGGTTTTATTCAAATAATTACCTCAAACCCCTCTTTGTTTTCCAAACATTTTATTTCAATAATTTTACTATACAACAAAATGTATTTTTACTTATTAGCAATAATTATACGTATGTTATTTCTATTCATAATTAATTAATTTTAATTATTACATATTGATAATTTTACATGTTATTAATCTCATTAAATTATTAACTTACTGATTATTCGATCAAAACTAAGTTATTGCTTACACGAATTTTTCCAGGTTGCCTGATGAAAACCCAAAATTCCAAACATATATAATATCAGCTTGTCTCAGACTAATTCACTCAATTATTTAGTTTTGATCGAATAATCATAATTAAAGAATATTGGATAGTGATCATAGTGAACGCATGTGACATTTAGTTCTCTAATTAATTTATTTAAATAAATATTTAAAAACTATTTAACAAATAGTAATAAAATACATTGCTACTACCTCGGACATTTTCATACAAGTTGGATGGTTAAATCATTACAGCAAACAGTATATTTTACGAAAATCCAGCAAATTGTGAAGTGTCATCTTGACATTTAGCAATCATAAGACAAATTTTAAATATTCTCCTACAAGCAAAAACAAGAAAACATGAATAATATATTATCTGGAAATGAAAACAAATTACCCAACGAACAAAAAAATTCAAGCCCACACCCTAATCAAACCTCCTTTGCAGACAAATTAAAACAATCCCAAAAGACACTTCCGAATTTTCCAACAAAAGAACAAGCTATAATAATCGCCGCAATAAATGAGATACCACTTCGCTCCTATATAGTTGCAGTAGGACAAATAGTCACACCCAAGAATATACTATTTAGTTCCAGATTATCCAATGGAAGAATATGCATATATTTAAAAAACATTCAAACAGTAAACGACTTTGTAATGAAACATCCAACTATAATAGTAGAAAATACTCATGCCAAAGTACGACGTCTAATAACTCCAACTAAACGATTGGTGCTCTCCAACGTGTGTCCTTCGATTCCACATTGTATTATTGAACAAGAACTCAAAAAACATAATATCAAGATGGTATCATCAATAAATTTTTTGAAAGTGGGAATTACTGACATTGAGTACTCACACATTCTGAGCTTTAGGCGACAAGTCTATATACAGGATAGCGAAGACAGCCAAACTCCAACATCCATTATAATCAATTTTGATAATAATGACTACAGAATTTTCTTAGCAAGTGACTCCCAAACATGTGCCATATGTAAAAAAAATGGCCATTTGGCTCAAAACTGCCAAATTAACAACTTAGTATGCGAAATGAACTCAATATCTGAAACCACCCCCACCACAGAAAACCAAATTACAAATACCCAACAATATAGCTCAAACTTAAACGAAATAAATGTACAAACACAAATAATGCCTCACAACTCAAAACAAATAGAAGAACCTATAGCAAAACGACTAAAAGAAAATATAATATATCCCACAATCCCAGAACAATTACTCATAGAAATACCCACCACACAAAATGTAAATTCTACTGTAGAAAATATAATTATTATAGAAAAAACTACACAAAAGAAAATAAATAGAAAGCGCCCACCACCATCGCAACACAACTATGTACCAGAAGAAAGTATTGAAGGAAAGAATGATGGAAATGAAACAAATGTGTGCAAACGTCCACTACAAATAACTCCTACTGAAATCTTACCGGAAATCATACAGGAAACTCAAGAAGAACCAAATACTTATCACTCCATAACACAAACCCCTATATATAAAAAGAAATTGTTAAATAAAAACACAAGTGATAAAGAGATGAAGAAAACATCAAAGAAAACAAAAACACAAGAAAATCTTACAAACATAATTTATGAACAAAAGCTAAGCTCCAAAAAATCAAAAAATTTAGGTGAAAACACATCTATCCCATCAACAGAAGTATTACTGGAACCAATTAAAAAAATTATTACCTCAGAACCTAATAATTATACATTCAACTTTAATGAATTTAAACAATTCTATGAAGACTACCAGAAATCATCAAATCCAATTGAAGTTGCGAAATCCTTTAACAATGACCTCGAATCCTTATCAGATATTATAAAAGACCTCTACCCAGCACTTACTCATAGAGTAATAAAAAATCGTTTCACACGCATAATCACCCTTATTAAAAAAACAATTGGTAAAAATCAAGATAATTCATCATCATATGAATCTTCAAATTATGAAGACTGAACTAAATCAAAAATCGGAACATTAAAAATTATAGCAATAAAATATAATGGAAAACAACTTTATATTACAATGGAATGTAAATGGATTAACAACAAGACTAACAGAAATAAAACAATTAGTATCATATTTACAACCAAAAGTTATCTGCCTTCAAGAAACAAGAACAACCCCTACAACAAAAATCAGAATGAACAATTATACAGAATACAGGCATGATGATGATGGAGGACTGATTGCATCGGGTGGAGTTGCAATATACACACATAATAGTCTCATATCCAAAGAAATACAGATTACTTCGACCCTCCAAATAAAAACAGTACAAGTCCACGATAGAAATGTTGGAAAACTCACAATTTGCAATATATACATTCCACCAAATAAGCCATTCTCTTCAAATATTTTACAATTAATAATTGACCAACTAAACAAACATAAACCCTTTCTTCTGGTAGGAGATTTTAATGCACATAACCTTTGCTGGGGCAGCATATACAATTGTCCAAGAGGAAAAGAAATAGAAAATTTTCTCCTTAACAATGATGACATATACATATTAAATAATGGAGAACCTACACATGTTACAATAGCAAACGGCACACTAACTGCAATAGATCTTAGTTTTTCTACATCTTCAATATATTTGAAACTTGACTGGACAACACATATGGATCCATGTAACTCCGATCATTTCCCAATAATAATTAAACATAAAAAAGATGTAACATTGGACGAGACAGTAACAAGATATAATTATAACTTAGCGAACTGGGAAGTGTATACAAGAGAAACTGAGATCCTACATAGTACCTCCCAGTCTAATGAAGAAAACATAGAAAAATTATATCAAACTATATATAATGCAAGAGAAAAAGCAATTCCAAAACAAATTATAAAACGAAAACCCAAAAAAGTTCCGTGGTGGAATACTGAAATATCCCAAATCCTACGACTTAGGAAGAAACATATAAAAAAATACAAACAATATAGAAATATAGAAGATCTAATCCTTTATAAAAAATATCGTGCAAAGGCACGTTTGGAAATAAAAAAAGCAAAAAATACCTCTTGGAATAATTTCATAAATACAATACATCCCAATACTCCTGTCAAATTAATGTGGAAAAACATAAACAAAATAAAAGGATCCCAATCTCCTCAAAATAATAATACAATTCAGGCAATAGATATAAACAACTCTATTTCGTTCAATAAAAACGAAATATGCGAAGAATTTGCAAATCATTTTGAATATGTTACCGATGACGAACACTATAACACCGAATTTTTAGAATATAAAAAAAAACAAGAAAAAAATGACATACAATTTGACCCCTGTAACCAAGAAAAGTATAATAAACCATTCACAGAAAATGAATTAATAACAGCTATAAATAAAACCAAACACACTACTCCAGGATCAGACAATGTACATGTAAATATGATAAAGAATCTACACGAAACTGCAATTCAATTCTTACTAGAAATATATAATAATATATGGGAAACTCACAAAATCCCTGCAACATGGAAACATTCTAATATTATCCCTATTTTAAAACCACAAAAAAACAAACTAAAACCTGATAGCTATAGACCAATATCTTTGACTAGCCATTTAGGAAAAATAATGGAACGAATGGTTCTTTGCCGATTAATATGGTTTTTAGAGTCGAATACACTATTAACCGATAACCAAAATGGATTTAGACCTAAACGCTCGGCAATTGATAGCTTAATCATACTCGATACTATAATTAAGAATGCCTTTGCAATGAAACAGAATGCCAATGCGGTATTTGTTGACTTTGAAAAGGCATTCGATACCATATGGCGATACAAAATCATATCAAACTTAAAAAAATGGAAAGCAAGCGGAAACCTTCCAAAATACATCAAAGATTTTTTAACTAATAGAACATTTGATGTGAAAATAAAAGAATTATTCTCCACCAAACGAAATCAAAAGAATGGAATTCCACAGGGATCAGTTATCAGTGCTGTGCTTTTTAACATCGCCATTAGTGGCATATCTGAATGTTTCCTGGCTCCAATACACTACAGTTTATACGCAGATGATCTCATTTTTTATATAATGTCGTCCAGTCAACGATACTCACAAAAATGTCTTCAAAACACCATATATAAACTACAAGAATGGTGTGAACACAATGGACTGAAGATCTCCATTCCCAAAACAAAATACATCTCATTTCATAAAAGAAAACCGCACCAACTAAACCTACAAATAAATGCAGAACTTATACAACGTACAGAATCCCATCGATTCCTTGGACTACTGTTTGATGATAAACTTAAATGGAAAAATCACATAATGCAATTAAAATCACAATGTATAAATACCCTCAACATCTTAAAAATAATCAACAACAAAAATGAAGGACCTAACCGTATTATTATGCATCGACTCTACAACACAATTGTTCGCAGCAAATTAGATTATGGATGTATGATCTATAACTCTGCAAAACATAACTATTTAAAACTTCTTGATCCCATACAAAACAATGCCCTACGCATAATAACAGGCGCATATAGAACAACCCCCGTGACTAGCCTACATTGCGAACTTGGAATACATACCTTAAATGACAGAAGAATATTCCTAACAATAAAATACTACAGTAAAACATTAGAAAAAATTACAACTCAAGTATATAGAAAAATAACAGATAACAGTCAACTTCAATTCTATGAAAATAATCCAAGATTAGCTAAACCAATGGCAGCAAAAATAAAAACTATCCTGCAGCATTATAATGTTCCACATGTAGTGTTGGATAGCGTGGTTCCTGCGAAGGTCGTAAATACTCCTTTTTGGTCTCAACAACAAATAAACATAAACTTTGAATTAAACAAGCTTAAGAAAAATAACACCATACCGATTATTTATAATCAAATGACTTGCGAAATAATCAATAAAAATTATCAAAACTCCATCCAAATCTACACTGACGGATCAAAAACCAAAACCTCCACATCTTGTTCGGTAAAAATCAACACATCCCAAGCAATAGGATATAAATTACTTGAACTGAATTCAATCTTCAGTGCAGAAGCTATAGCCATCAAATTAGCTTTAGATGAAATTTTACAAAAAAATAATGATTGCAAACTAAAATATCTTATAATTAGCGACTCGTACAGTGTTCTGAAAGCAATGGACAATCCACACACAAATGAGGCCATCATACACCAAATTCGAGAAAATACTTTTACGTTGCAGAATTCAGGTACTTTGGTAGAGTTTCTTTGGGTTCCATCCCACATGGGAATCCGGGGAAATGAGGAAGCTGATGCTGCTGCAGCAGATGCACACCTCAATCATGAAGTCATATTTACTACAACCAGCCGAGATATCCAATATCTAATAAAAGATAGTATTAAAAAACAAACGGAGACTACCTGGAATACCCTGCTACATAACAAGCTAAGAGAAGTTAAAAAACAATACATGGAATGGCAAACTTCAAATAGATCCAAAAGATTAGAAGAGATAATTCTAACTCGACTCAGAACTGGTCACTCCAAAATCACGCATGCATACCTACTAACAAGAGAACAACCCCCGAAATGTGAGATATGCAAAGTAAACTTAACCATAAAGCATCTACTGGAAGAATGTTAACAGTATGAAGAGAAACGAAAACGGGCTGGTCTTGAAAAAAACATTAGTGACATACTAGCAGACAACGAAGAGACAGTAAAAAAATTGATAACATTTATAATGGACTGTGGACTGAATCGACAAATATAAATGACCCTAACGAAAATATAAAAAATAAATAAATTGTAAATATGCGTAATGACCGTAGTAGTTAAAAACGCTTTATTATATTAAAAAAAAAAAAAAAAAAAAAGAATATTGAAAACAAGTAACATGAATTTAAACTTTTTACAACAAAAAATGTTTTTGAGATTTGGAAAAACAAAAATTTTATTAGTTATTAATGTTCTAATCCAAATTACACCGGTCTGCTAAAAAAATATTTTTTTTTAGTTCTGACACCATTCCTATTGATTTTTATGTAAAATAACTTCCTGAATCTCCATATAACCTCCGTTTTTCCCCAACCCTGACCGCTTTAGGGGACCCCTCTCCCTATTTTTTTTTATCACTTTTTAATAATAATTTTATGGCTATGAATTTGGTTTAAAGAAGTGAGAAAGATTATTTTAGCTGGAAAGAATAATAAATTAAAAGTAAAATAATAAATTAAAAAAATAATTAAAATAAGATAAAGCCTCTCTAGCCTCTCAGACTCTCCCCTAACCTCTCCAGAAGTTATAATAATCCTTTTCTTCCTTCCAAGTAATCAAGATGTGATAAAAATAAGTGGGGAGGGACTTTCGACGAAAACTCTGGGCCATATTAGGATTCAGGAGGTCATTTTACATAACAATCAGAAGGAATGGTGTCAGCGCTGATTTTAATAACTTCTTAGTCAGAAATGCGAGGTTCAACCTTCCACCTTCCACCTTTTCTAAGCCTGAAAGTTTTCTGTAAAACTCATCGTATGCCTTGAAATGTGTAAATTGTCGCTAAGTTTCATGAGGTTGTTCCGTTTGGCAACAGATTTACAAAATATTTTCATTTAAGGTTCCACTAGATCAGACTTTAATGAACGATTCTTTCAAAGCTCTAAAAAGAATTTTTGGAAAAGCGCATGTTCATGTGTCATACCACATCTAATTCTTTATCTTTTATTTTCTAAATTAACTTATACCCAGTTGCAGGCTAAACACGCGAAAAAGCTCTTTTTTGCCCAACTGGGCCTTGCGTAGTTTCTGGTAAACTGTTTTTAAATCAAATTAATTTTTAAAATTAATTAAAAATATTTTTTTTATTTCAGCTTCGCTACTTTTGCATAATCAAAAGTACTGGTTACGCAGTTTGGTAAAAAAAGAATAGTTGTTTGTACCTTTATCTTATGCTATCTAAGTAATCTAAACATAATTTTATTTCAAGAATAGCAAATATTGCTTAATTAGGTTTTTGGTAATCTTGAGGCCAATGGAATTGAAGTACAAAAAGCGTCACGGATTTCAATGTTCTATTCAAATGATATATCGACGGCCTTATGCTAATACCTCGTATCTTTAAAAATACGATTTTACAAGAGAGGGATTTTTCCAGTTTCATGAATTGGCGCTCTTACCGGATAGAGGTTGTTAGAATAGTGAAAAAAAATACTTACAAATTTTTTAGAGATACGGCCTCTGATCTATAAGGTAGCAGTGCTCTCTATCAATTAAACTATAAAAAAACCCAATTTTGGCTATTTTTCGAGATACGGGGTATTAGCTTAAGAGCGTCGATATGAGGTAATTGATTGTTTAGAATATTGTGGCGCCCTAATCTGCTTTTTATTTCTATTTTTTAATTGATAAAAGTTGAAATCTTTCTACTGAGCTAAGTAAGTATAACATTTATAGAATATTTCATATGAAATGGTGTTTTTCAAACGAGTACAGCTTTAATAAATTGTTGTTCTCTAAAATAATATGGGCATTTTCAATTATCTTTATAAGTCAGTTAGCCTTTTTCAGATAATTATCATTAATAATTGTTAAGTTTTCTTTATATCCATAACCTGCGAAATTGGACCTAAATGGTCTTGCTTTCAAAAATGTGTTAACCGGACAAGAGATAACTGGTAGAAATTTATATTAAATTATTTTGGGAATGATAATAATAATTAACTTTTCTAAGAAATATTAATTAAATGTTTCAAGTAGTAAAGCCGGTTAAAGAAACGAAATTTAATTCAATGCGCAATATTATATGTAGCGAGCAACAATCTAGCAATATTGCTGCATGTTACTTAAATTAATATTGAAACGTAGAAAATAAATAGAGAGCGAAGAATTTTCATGTCATAATATGAATCGTACATGTGGTTTTTTAGATCATAAAGATTTATTTTTCGAAGGAAAGTATAGGTATTATTATACTCGGATGTTCATTAAATTTATTAATCTAAAATTTTTGGCAAAATTTACATTAGCTTAAAATCGATAGTATCTTGAAAGTTCACACAAGAAAGTTTGAGTATGAGAGTTGTATAGAAAGGGTGCCAAGAACCATGAACCGCGACCTGCAACCCTTGTCATGATCAAGAATACCTACAAATACCGTGGCACCTCGAAAATACAAGGAAATCCTTGAGGTGGTAAGATTCAAAAGCGCATCGATCCTATTACTTACAAGGTGCACTTTGTCTTCCAACTACCGCATAACCTACTCGTGATAAATGCAAGTTTGAGGTGAGAAAATAATGAAGAGGTATCAAGCGAACGGGTAATTAGATAGATAAGTTGCACGCTATTAATTATAAAGCAAAAAAATATAGTAATTATAACGTCTTATGAGAGAAACGAAATTTAAAGTGAACTTCTTGTGGTGTCTGACAAAACTGAAATTTTGATGGAATTCTTAAATAAATTAGGTACTAGTTACTAATTAAGTACCAACCTACCTATATAACACAAAAAGTATGATGTTTCACGAGAAGCGCAAAAAATCACGTGCGGAATCTAAAGCTCAAAAATTATTATTTCTATAAATTATAAGTTGAAAACGATATGAGCACGATATGCATTTATCAATTTCCTACACAATAGATGATTATCGACATTATTCTTTAGTTATTAATTTTTAGTTATATACGTTCGTTCTTTATGAATTTGTGTTGGCAACGGTCACCGCCATAATAGTCAATAATACTTTTCTTATTGTTCTTTTATCTCGATGAAAACTTTTCGAGCATAAGAAATCGGCTCTGACAAGAATATTCAAGTAAATTGATTTCATGTATAAATGTTTCTTTGGTACCGCTGCCAAAGAAAATTTAATTTGAGTTTTATCTTTTTTTATTTAAGCAACTTGATCTTTTTGCTTCTTCGTTGCTATTCGATATTTAAGTTGTATCTACACATCATACAGTATAATTTATGTTATATGGAAAAAGTCTGCAAAATAAGTTAAATTTTATACTTTTGATTTTTTTATAAGCAATCCTTCGGAAAGGCGTGATGCAATTTGTTGTTTAGAATTTAGATTGTTGTTCTCAATAGGCAATACTACTAAAGAGCATCGTAGTACTGATTGAACTTTTCCTCGATGCTTCGAAAATCTAACTAAAGTTTATTTTTAGTAAATTTTTTAAAATTGTACATATGCTGCAATATTTACAATGTAGTACTATAATAATATTCTGTGATATTATATTATAAGTTGTCTCAGTTTTGCATTGTATTTAATGTGTAGCAATAAAAATGCATGCATTACACCAAACGATCTTACGCGAATGTATAGCAACAAATAGAAGTTTAATATTTAAATTTGTATGTTTAAAAATTTAAAAATTATATATAATAATATTATTATAAGATATTAAACTGCTAAGAAAGAAGCAAAGGAACCTTGTAATGCTACATACATAGCTTAAAGTATTATTATCCGTACAATGGTCTATAAAACGTTTTTCTTGTATTCTTTATGTATAAAATATGCAAATAATTAAGTAAATAGATTCTAAAAGTGTACATTGTAAAGAAAAGAATCATTTAAACGCTAAGTCACGACTAGAATTGAACGGCTTTCCTTGAGCGAACTATTTGAACACATCTGGGTCCTTTGGCAAAGTAGCAAATACAATGCGGAATCTTCTTCATATTTGCATCGCAATTCTAGAAAACAAAAACGTAAATTAAAAAGTTCTGCATTTTTGAAACGTTTGTATATATTCAATGAGGCAGCTTTTATATTGCCATTGCAACAGTAATGAAATGGTTACATTTGTAGGGCTCCAGGCAGGAGAGGTATTGCTCCTCGAAACATTTAATTTTTTTACTTCTTGCTATTCCAAATTTTGTATTTGCGTTTTACTTCGAATTTAACCTAAATGAGTACTCGAGAAGGCACTACCTAATGTTTGTATTTAGTTTTTCAATTGGCTACCTCAAAATTGCTGAATGTTAGAACAACGATGAAGCTGCGAGATTTAATTCTACCCTTTATATAGAGTAAATTAGAAAACCACACAGCCAACTAAGTTCTGTTTCATTTCGCGGTTTTAATTAAACGTCGCACTTAACGTTCTGCTTCAAATAATTATGTATCCAGATGTCACTGAAAAAGGTTTCTTAAAACTAAAATATAATGAACTTTATAAGCTTGCTTATTATTCGCTGCAAAGATTCTAACGTACTCTTTTAGAAAACCATTAGATCTTAGAGCATCATAATAAATTTCAAAGCAATCCCAATTAAAAATTATATTTCAAAAGTTTTATACTTTTTGCTAATTAAATGTTATTATTACTTGCCATTTAGATACAGCCGACTACACGAAGGGCACAAACTCGAAATCAAACAAATCATTATGTCATCAAAACGTTAATTTTTTGGACAATGCTTGACTGTTTTTTATATAAGCACTATCGTCAACCCCGGTTAATTAAATGAATGAAAACAAATTGAAATCCAATTTCCTTAGGAGCTTTTAGAACTTCGACTTGGTTTTCTTTGGCCACTTCCAATCTAATATGTTACACTAACTTTTTTATTAATAATTTTTTTAATTAATTAAACTTATATACCAATTGATTTGTTACCGCCCACTACAAATTAATTAATCAATTAATATTTAACATAATTCAATTTTATAAATTCATTTACATATTACACTATTATCATTATGAATTGGTTATTGCGTAAAGTATTCTGTTGATTGACTACATAAAATTGGCGCTGTTTCTCTCTTATAACATGAATGTTTCCATAATCTCTGGCTGTTAGAAAAAGCTCTAACTAAGATTATGTAGGTGGAGCTTTAACAAGTTTTCATCATTTCCGATCTGGAAAATTGCGGCCGTCGATTTAGGGCTTCTATTCAAGTTTTCTCTAATGATTTTTATTACCGCCATCAAGCATAAATGGTTTTTCTTATTCGTTGCTTTTCTTGACAAAGTTCTTGAGTTGATAACGATTTAACATTGTTCCAGTTACAGATTTTTCTACTTCAAATAATAATTTTCAAGTTGACAAAGTTTTACACATTTTTAATTACTTATGAAAATTACCTCAACTTAAATTGCGGATGTTTCTTACATATACAGGGAGTTTAACAAAAGTGTATCTGGTAAATGTTATAAAATTATGCATTTGGAGTTTAATATATGATTATGCAAATTGCAGAAGAGACATGGAATAGCTATTTAGGTATTATAGTGAGTATTTCCCTTTTCATTTATGCAACAACATTTTTAATGTATAATATAAATTAAAAATTATTTATTTATGAGTGAATCTACAATTGCATAACACGAAATAATTTAAAACGCATACTGTCGAAACCATTTTATACAGCTTTAAACGCCGACGCATTTGGATGTGACTTCATTATTTATTTAAAATAAAAGGGGTTACTAAAACTTGTACTTATTATAATTCCACTGGTAGTCAAAGTAACGTCGAGTTTTTGCTGCATTGGAATATTCACAATTAACAATGACGCATCTAAATTTCGTCATAGGATCGAGGATTATGCACTTTTCTGTAAGTTAACAAAGAGCTTAAATTGATTTCACACAATCATGAAATTAAATTTTTTTTCATATTTCAGTGTTATTAGTTTTAATATTTTAAATCTTAGTAAATCTAGTAAATCTTAGAATTTGACTTTATTGCATTCATTTCATGTGTGTATGTATTAAAATATTTTTAGTAACTTTCAAGCGCATTTTCTATAAACAAAATTGCTTTTTATGCAATCAATTAAATTACATTTTATGTAATAAATCATTTAACCTGCTTGTTTTAGCTACAGCAGTGGATTGGTGTGATCACTGGTGAACAATACAGGAGCGACGTACCAAAAGTACCCCAAAACGGGGTTGCAAGGCTTTCAGGCAGCTTCGGTTAGCTCAAGAAAGCTTCTACGGAGAAGCAGAGGGTTTACTATGTTGACCAAAAATAGTATAATAGCCTAAATCTATTATAAGTTTTAAAAAGAATTATTTTCCGTACTTCAAACTTTCAACTCAAAACTACTCGAAACGACATTTTGAAAGTTTGCGGGTACGATTACTCAAAAACTAAAAAAGCAATCAAAGTGAACTTTAAAAATTCGAGTGCACCGTTAAAATCTATCGTCGATGAACATAAAAAATACGTACTAATATCTATAATGCAATGAAATTAAAAATAATCCAGTAAATCTTAACTTTCAGTTTAGGAAATTTTCTCTAATACAACATTTCGTCACTGTTTTTTTAGGACGTTAAAAACTGAATTTGTTTATTGATAATTTAAGAATTCATAAAAATTTAAACGAAAAGAAAAATTCACAATTCAAGAAGTTATAAGCAGGCAAAGTGGGAGGTCCCACTTGCCTGTGAGCATCTGAAACAAAAAATCCAACGGATTCTTAATTAGTAAAGTTGTCGCTATGGTATTACCCTTGCACAAGTCAAAAAAATTTTTTAGACAAAATGGTGGCCGTTGTAAAACAAAATTTTATTTTCAGGTTTTTTATAACGATTCTAAATTTTTTAAAAATAGTAAAATTCAAAATTTTCAACTTTAGTTAGATTCAGGTCATAGAGGGATGTATAAAGAATGTTCGCACTAAATCTGAAATAAATCGGTTCAGTAGAACTTGAGATATCGTGTACGGCAGTTTGAAAAACGTTGTTTCCAAAATAACGCGTTTAAAGTTTTGAGTCAAGATACCGGCAATTTTACTCATAGAATGGTACGAAATACTTACATATCTTTAATTGGCGAATCCTGCTCTATACAACTCCGAAGTTCTTTTGTGAAGACGAGCAGACTGACTTGAAACTAACTTGAAATGTTAATATAATAAGGTTTTATGTGGGAATTCAACCGCAGGTAGCCGGGCAGCGCCTACCGTGTATTGTTCATTTGTTTCGGTCGTGCCAGATTAGATGCCGCGTCACTAAAATGGCTATAACTCGTTAAATAATCGGAATTTTAAAAAATCCTTTTAAGGGCATATTATTGAATGTGAAAGCTTCCGAAATATAGAAAAAATCAATTTTTTCAAATTTCTAGACTAGAATACCGCCTTAAGTGTCACTACACTCCTCAAATAGCACCAAAGTAGCTGCAACTGAGGAGGGAACTTTGCATGAAAAACTATTACGTAACCGCTACTACATCTATGACTTTGATGTTTAAATAATTTCATTTAAGAAATTTCTAGTCGCTGCCACATAGTCACTAATCGTTGTTACTTTACAGTTACATCACTTCCAAGTAGTTTCACAGGTTGCTATTGCATCGAATAGCTTACAGTTACTACTATGACTTATTATTACGGGAAAGCTTATATTAACACTGGGAGTATAAAGCAAATATTGCTGCAATGTTGGTGCAATATTGAAAATTAATATCGGTTCAATATTCAAACGTGAACATTTTGCAATATTGGCGCAATATTTAAAAACTATATTGGTTCAATGTTAAAAATCAATATCAAATCAATATTCAAATGTGAACATTTTGCAATATTCAAATGTGAACATTTTGCAATGTTGGCGTAATATTTAAAAACAATATTGGTTCAATATTAAAAATCAATATTGGATCAATATTCAAATGTAAACATTTTAATGGCGACTGGCAAAAGGATTCCTTTGATAGTCGCCGCTACGTTCTAGCAAATAATTGTGCTAATTGGGTAATACCACTAGGGAGCAAGAAAATAAAGCAACATCTGAATTAATGACGAAAGCAAATGATTTGTTTTTGGTAAAACTTTGTCGAAAAATAAACTTTCATAAAAAATATAATAAAAAATATCCTTAACTAAATAAATATATTTATTAACTTTAATTACAAGTGGTATTCGAGGTATTATCCAAAGAAACAATTCATTTATTGTTTTTTTACAACAAATTACTTTTTGCGAAATCAAATTAAAAGAGATGCCATTTCAATAGAATTGGAATTCAAAACAAACATTTGCTATTTCTCAAATTTAGATGATTTATATTTTTTTATATAACTCGGAAAATTGTTATTTGTACCAAAATTAAATGTTTTGTAAAAAAACTTTACATTAAGTTTCACTATGTAATAGTTCAATGAAATTGAGGAACATAGCTTGATCAAAGCTAGCAAAAATATAGAATAGCAAAAAAATACTAGAATATCTGCTAGTTGTAGCAGATATTCCCTGGAAGGTATTCAATTAAAAATTTAAAATAAATAAAGCGTTTTTCAGAGCAAATTATAAATTATATAATATACAATACGCTGAGTTATATTCTATTACACATATCATCTAAATTTAATAAATAAATAATGTTTGCTTTGTGTTACTACTACATAAAATAACATCGTTTGAAATTTGATTTATAAAAAATAATTTAAAAAATATTTGATACGCCATCTCTCTGAGAATGGTGGTGTAATACAATGGTGTAATTCAGTCATTTATTTACATGTGATTGAATTGAAAAATGTATTAATAATGTTTTGGATAAACGTGTAATAAACTATGGAATTTCAAGAAGAATAGTATCATAATTAGATCGATAATACTATAACTTAATAGTTTAGTAGTTAAACATAGTTTAGATTCCATGCCGAAAAGAATATCCGTTTGAGAATTTCAATATTTTTAAAGGAGGAAAGGTGCTAAACACCGTAAGCACAAAATTCTGTCAATTTTTAATTTGATATGTTGTAATATATTATAATAAAAGATTTGATTAAAAGTAAAGTACTAAATTTTATTTATAAAAATGTTATATTATGATAATTAAGTAGGCGCTAACTAAAAACTTCATAAACCCTAACTACCAATTTTATCAGACATAGCTTTAGCATACTCCAAGCTACATCAAGATGAAGCATGGCATACCCTTTTAGACGATTCATATGAATCCTTGGTTCGGCTGAAATCTTGCAAACTCCATCAGGGCAATCCTGATCAAGTTTGACGTTGCATGTCTAATCCGGATCTGATCTTAAGGTAAACTGAATATATAATTTTTAGTCGGGACAACAAATTATTTGTTTTTTAAATTTTATTTGAACAAACCTCGTACATTGAGAATATTGCGTTTTTGTTGAGTAATTTGAGTTAAAAATAATAAGGCCCGTAGCCAAGGGGGTACCTGGAGGCACGTGTCCTCTCCCCCCGAAATGTAAAGAAAAACAACATTTGTTTGTAATAATAAAAATCCCTTGAATTTTCATCAATCAAAAATGTTACTTTTTTACAAGAGGATTTTTAGGGGTGCCCTCTCCTTAAGATGATATCCTGGCTACGGACCTGAAAATAATAATAATGGTTGTAAGACTTTATATACATCTGTTGGTTCGATGGTAAAATTCCTCCTCGTCTAGGTTAATTTGGAATATAATATTGTTGAATTCGGTTTTAAGTCAGCACTCATTGCGTAAACGTGACTCCGCGACACTCTGACACTCGACACGCATTTCTGCGTGCAATTATGCACGCAGAAATGCAAAATTTGCCTGAAATTAATTTTAAACTTCAGATGGTTGAGTACAACACTATTAAAACTGCTAAATGCTCATAAGTAGAGCTGGGATTTATATGCACAAAAATACTTGAAAATATGCGCATATATATGCATCAAATTTCTCTAAAATATGCACTAATATTGATAAAATATGCATTGATATGCACTAATATTGATAAAATATGCATTGATATGGATAATAATAAATTTTTTTTTTAATTTTTATAGGTAATGTATTTTAAATATGTAGTACCTAATAACCTAATATATAAGCATAAAGCGTCGTTCTTGTCCAATTAATGCTACGAAAATTAATCGAAAATAACCCAAAATATATGACATTTTTTCTTTAAAGTCTCATTTTCTCCGATGTATTTGACTTTAAATTAATTTTTTTTTATTAGCTAATTTAAATCAAATACATCATAGATTAATAACATATTATGAAACTTGACAAAAATTTACTATCATTCTAACTAAACCAAAAGGCTACCCAAATATTTCCAATGAAGAAAAACATTAAATTTCTAGAGTGCATATTTCAAAATTGAAGTTGTAAACAGAACGCACGACTATTTTTAAAATAATTGCTTAAATTGACAAATTAAATAATAAAATTTTTTATTTTCTCTATAAAAATTCTCCTAAAAACTCCAAAAGTGGCCTAAATATGCACAAATATGCATTATTTGCTGAAATATGCACCAAACATTGAAAATATGCAAAATATGCATTTTGAGGAGCGCTTTTTCGGATTCGTTTTTTCTTAATTCGTCCAGATTTCAAAACGACTCTGTTGGCATATCAATATTAAAGAATATGCAAAATGCATAAAATCCCAGCTCTACTCATAAGTAAATAAGTTTATTTTGTAACTTAATGAATATTGAAAGTGCACTTTTCCAAACGGAAATAAATAAGTCAACAAATGTCTCTTGTATCCCTTGGCTTCTTAGCACTACAATTAATTATTGAAATCTTACGGTAAGCCCGCCAATGAATATTATAGTATTATATATGGTTAACTGTAACCGATATTATAAAATGTGCTAAGTTAAGATGGGTTCAAAGTTAAGTTAAGTTAAAAAGGATACAAATTATGTTGTTAAATTATTGACATTATTATTGATATAATTGATAAATTAGAGTAAACAGTTTAATTTTAAAGTTGCTAAAATCTAATGTAATTTCAAGTTTAAGTTTGCTAAAATATTTCACCAAATTTTGGAAGGTTTTAATCGTATCATTAATTATCATTCACATATTCACAACAAACACTTAAAATATTAAAAAATTCAGATTTATTTTATTTTTAATTTTCAATTTAAAATATTAGACTTTTTTATTCTTTGTTTATTTTTGACCTATTTATACTTGATCTGAGTAGGTATGTATAAGTAAACTCCATTACAAAAATTTTATTTTAAAGTCTATTATTTCAAATTACTTTAATCTATTTGTTAGCTTATTGTGACATAGCAGATATAGAATACATACGAATACTTACCTAATAATTTAAGACAATTTGTTTATAGAAGGTAATTGGTTTTCGATATCTAAAATTATACCAAAAATTTGTTGTACGTCTTTTTATAATACTAGTATTTATATTACAAGTGTATTTATTTTACGGTATTTCTTATTTTTACATCTATTAGTACAAAAATATACCAATAAAGATTTATTTCCGAATAAATATTCCAATAGCGTTACATTTACCTCTTCATAAAAATATACAAAGTATCTCTACATATGTGTACATAAAATAGATATGTCTGAAAAATATATTTACTGTAGAGAAGGCTTAAAATGATTTGTTATGTATAGCTTATGAATTTTAAAAGAAAATCATTTTCTCAAACTACGGAGATAGAGTTGTTGACAGTAAAAACATTAAGATGCAGAGAAAACTGACGATACAAAATTTTTGATTTATAAATCTATTATAGCACACATTTTCATAAATACTTTAACATGTTTACACGTGAACTGGAAAACTAATTATTAACAAACTAAAATGGAAAAACTATACTTAAATTTTTATAGTACAATTTATAACTTTTGTAATAATAACACTTGATTGAAAAGGTTGTAAAAAGTAATACACGTATAGGTAATTCTAAATTTATCATACTAATTTAAATAAATATTAAAAAATTTTATTTTAAAATATTTATAAAATTCACAAAGAGAAAAATGTCAAGTTTTTATTGCTGGTTGTTTGGTTCTTCATTTATTTTATGTTATTCCAATGATGAATAGTACTCCTATGTTTTTTATAAATGCACCCACTACTACTTTATGTTTTGTATACAATTAGATGCATTGTAAAATATTTTAATTAATGATTAATCTATAACCATAATTAATTAAAGTAATAACCTCAGATCTGTTATTATTATTATTATGCACTGTGGACAAAGATTAGAATTGTATTTCATTAACGCGGATTCCTGGGTAGTGCACGTATAGTATACTATGTACATTTTTACATTATACAATCTCTTTGGTTTTATTTATAATATTATGCTCTTTCTACTATTCTTTATTTTCGATTTCAGCATTTCAGTGCTCAACGCTCTAAAGTGCAAACTCGGGGTTAGTTAGTTTAACTTGACAATAAAGCTAGATCGACCTAAAATAAACAAAACTGTTCTCGCACATTTTGCTATAGAGGCAAACTTGATATTATTGTAAATCAATTGTTTTACATCAATCTCTCATTATAGGTAGTTGGCTCCAATAGAGAATTATCCATTTGTTCTAAAACTCTGAAACAAATAACAAAGTTCTAAATTACTTTATTTCCAAACTTATAGTAGTTTACCGACTTTTAAACACATATTTTCAAGTGTAATCCCACAGCAGCGGTTTATAATTTTAATCACATAGGAGAGGATTTCTTTATCTGAATACAGATTTTGTCTGACGAAAATCTAAAAGTCCATGTGCAAAAATTGAGCCAACATAATCTCTACGATGGTTTTTTGCTCAGCTCTTGATCGAGTAATTGATTAACGAAGTTGCAGTTACCAAATATAGCCAATGAAGTGATATACTGCATATGAAAGGAAACAACATTTGTTAACTTTTATCATGAATATTGTTCTCCACATGTTAATTTTTAGATTTCATTTATTGATACCCAGTCTCCGTGTTTTAATAATAATTAATTCGGTAATTTAAATTAACAGTTCTAAAGAGAGGATAAAAATGTTATGTCAATGCATATTTTGGTGAATGTACATATAAATACAAGGTATAACTTATCAAATTCTATAGGAATACTCGGTAAAGCTGCTTTGATTGCTGTTCATTGTGTTTTTATATAAATTAGTATGTATATGATATACAGCAGTTTTGCAAATTTGTAAATATAATTATTCAAACAATGTATATTTTTTTACAAAATAAAAATAAACCATTGTCGGAATGACCAGTACACTTTTTATCATTAAAATATTTTTTCACTTTATATTATATTTCAAGAACTTCAGAATAAGAATATTACTTTGGGAAAATTAATAAAATTATACAGAGAAAGCATAATTCTGATAAAATTATTATCAAAAAATTATATGTAACTTTTTGTTCATAACAGAAGTTGTCATGTTCTATATACCGTAATAACATTAAGTAAATAAGTAACGTACTACTACCCTGATCGTTATTAGTACGTAACAAGTAACATGCCATATTATTAAATGACATTTTAAATATATTAAATATTACTTTGACAAATAAGTAATTACTGCGCAAAGTACATATGTACATAAATACTACGTATATTGACACGTAAGAGTACAAGAGTCGAATATGACGAAAAACGATTTCCTAAATATTATAATTGGGGTTTCTGTATGATATTGTTTATGCGTTTGCAGTATTTGAAAAGCCGGCAAACATGTAGTATGTCCATTAGTTAAAAAATGAAACTTTGCCTTTGGTAAATAAATAATATTATGTATAAATGAAACTAAAATATGATAATTTGTTTTTACGAAAATGAAATGCAAATTTCAACTGCAAATGAAATAAGATACAATTAAATACAAAATCAAGTCTCGCGTTGGGCGCAATATTTATTAATATATAATAAATTTTATTTTCGTCGCTTTTAATCCAATTAAATTGGATTAATTTGACAAATTAAATAGGAGACGAAAAAAGGAAAAATAAAATTTGCGGTCTTCTATAAATAAACTATAATAAAATAACAACCGTATAAGGGATATAGTATTTACGTACGGTCCAAAAGTTACCAGCCACTCGTGTACGAATATAGAAACATTAAAAGTAATATTTTTATAGAAGTGTATATCAATAACGCCAGTAACAAAAATGCGAAATTACTAAATTAAATTTACAGGAATATTTTAAGGAAAATATAAATTTAGCAAGATGTTGAAAGTCTTTGAATGACTAGGGTAAGCTACGTATAAAAGATATTAAAGTTAAATTTCGCACTACTCTAGTAAGAAATATTAAACCAGGTACTAAAGGCATCAGCTCAGAAAATTAATTATTCAGGGATTTAATTTACTGCATTAGTATATGCTACCACACAAACCAATTATATTTTTATATATAAAAAAAAGAAATAGTGCATAACTATTTACAGCGTAATGTAAGCAGAGATTAAACACTTAAAATTTTAATAATGTAATAACTTAATACTGATATTATGTAAATAATAAATTAGAATAGTGTTTCAAACAAAATTGTTAATTACAATTTTGCATTAAATCAAATAGCTCTTGTTTAGTTTATTGAATACCAATTATGCAAAATAATTTTGCAGTGGATTGATTGTGGTGTACTAGTTTCAATTTGCTTGGATAATTGTATTATCTTTTATACAATTTTAATTAAGAACAAAAATTAAAATTTGTAAAATTGATATGGGTACGTGGTGTTTATTGAAACCTATATTCCATTTTTAATCAAGTTTTACGCTAAAATGCAATTTACATTATGCACACTTTATTAAATAGTGGACTATAATATGAGTTATTATTATGTTCATTAGCGTTATCAAATTAGTTATAAACGGTGGAAATAATTGACAAAGTTCTGAAACTTCCTATTCATTATATTAGTATGGTTTATCTAAATTCTAAACAGTTTGTCATAAGTTTATGTTTTTGATAAATAATTAAAAGTAGAATATCTGCACTCTGTGACGGTTATAACATCCTGTTCTTGTCTTAGGTAAAACCAAAGGTAACGTGCTGACTTTACTCGTGAGTTGGGCCAAAAGAAATGCTAACTAGTAAAATTATTTTTTATGTGTTAATGTTTGATTTTTCATTTTGGCATACATTACATAAAGATATAATATAAAATTAAATTAAGCTGTGTATAGTAAGTTAAAAAAAATTCTTAAAAACCAAATATTACTTTATACTTTTAGTGTGGTGAATTTCTTATTATATAGGTTTACCCAACATTTTAGAATATCTCTGTTACTTTGAGATAAAGATTTTACTTAATATGCTAAATTGAATTACAAAACAGCAAGTAAATTGTAACTAAACGCAATATTAAACATTTCTTATATTATTTTTAGTCGACTTGTAATGAATTTTAATGTATAAAGCTTATAATAACTTTGTGTTTCACATATCAAAGGATTTCAATAGAGGTCATAAATAAAGCATGACATGAATTTTTAAAACGCCTTTGAATATATTCTTTATCCTGACGCATTTTACGTCAAGATTTTATAAAAAAAATATGAATTATAAAAAATTACAACCCTTGCAAATTTAATTAGGTATATTTTATTTTTGTTTAAAAACAATCATTTTTTCTAACATACATAACTAACTAATTAACAGATGTTTATTTAGCTTTATTCTGGGCAGTAGACTCAACAATAAATATTTTATTCTGAATTCCAAGAGGTTTTATTATTAATACTAACTTTCCACCAGATAAATAAATTGATGCTTCGATTTCATATTTTATCTCCAAGTAGTAAATAGATCACAAATAATAATGTCTTTTCGTTTTATTATTTTTTTTTCATTTAATTTAAAAAAAGTTAGACAATACATGAAGCGCTCTCTAATTCGTACGCATTGTAATCCAAATCTGAGCTAAATATAGTATAACATGGGGTAAGGTAAACTGCACTCCAAAACGACCTGCAAGTGGTAAACTGCACTCCGAGCATTTTTCAGGTAAATTGCACCCCAAAATTACCTGCATAATGGTAAGCTGCACTCTAAGCATTTAATTACTGGATTATCATTAAGATTATAGTTAAATATTGATCCATTAATTAATTCATTACCAACTGAGAAATTTTATTATACATAATATGAAATATTGTTTAAATATGTTATACAAAAAATGGTTACTGTCAGTTAACTGCCCGCACGAATTGGGCTTTGATTTTTTTCTATTTGAAAGAGGACATTTTTCTGAGCATTTTGAGACCGCACTTCCATGCGGATTATCCAGTAGTTTTCGAGAAAACGTTTTTGAGAAAAAAATCAAAATTTTACATGCATTTTACATAGGGAATTGATCCGCTCCCGAGTTCTATTGTGAGCCGGTCGGGTAGACATCGAGCGTTGCTAACGAGTTTCACCCCTTACGAGTTTCACCCTTTTCGACTTGCACCTTTGGCGAATTTGAGCGACCTAGAGGGATGTTTTTAGCGAGTCAGCGTTCGTCAAAACGGCGCGTAGCGCCCGGAGCGGAAGGGACCGGAGCGCAGGGTAGCGGAGCGTCGGTTTTGACGAACGCAACCAAGGCAATCGAGATTCTAACCTAAAAACGAGTTCTGCGTTTATTTTTTAAATTATTGCATAATGTTGCGTAATACACCCGATGTACACCCGGCTATGTCACAATCGCGTCTGCCTGCCAACACTAAGACTATATCAGAACGCACGAACCGTCAATAGAACTACATATCTACATTTTGGTTAATTTTTGGCATTTTGCAATCTAGGCTAACTACGCCCCTGCTTACGGCGGGGCTAATTTTTAATTTAATTTAAATTTTTGTTAAATATATCTACGTTTAGGTTAATTTTTGGGATTTTGGAATCTAGGCTAACTACGGCCTTGCTTACGGCAGGGCTAATTTTTGATTTTATTTAAATTTTTGTTTATAGTTAAGCAATAATCCTAACAAATTTTGGGATTACGACGGGTGCGGCTTACGCACCTCGACACTACCTGCTAATGGTAAACTGCACGAATTTGGAGTGCAGTTTACCACAGAGATTAAAATTTCTCTGTTTTGCTCGGAGTGCAGTTTACCGTCACCCTATAACATTAGGTATTTTTATGAAAATTAAATACTCAAATATACCTAATATATTATTTTTAATTAGGGATTTCTATATCGATTGTATTAGCATTAGGCATAATCAGTACTTTTTCTACAGGCTATCTTTACTTACATTACCAATGTCGAAACAAGATTTATTTAAAATCAAGATTAAAATAAAATTTCTCTAAGCAAAACGTCTATAATAGTATGCTATTGTCCTACATTGAGGGTTAGAAAGCGGAATAATGGCGAACCTTGAGCCTAAAATAGTGATGAAAATAGAAAAATTTTCTGCATTTTATTTAATTATTTAAAGTAATTAAATTTTTAATTACTGCATAATTTTCAAGTTTTGGAATGATCTGAAATAATTCAAATAATTTTTTTTATTTAGTTTTGACGATCACGCTAAAAATACATCTATTTGACCTGCCGGAACTATTTCTATAGTACAGAAAACACGAAATAAAATTGAACTTTGGGAGAAAATATTAATTCAAGTTTTGAGAAAATTTTTTAAAATTACTAAGCTAGTTTTCTAGCAATCTAAAGGCGACTTCTAAGAAAAATATTAAATTTTTTATTTTATACAATCTCTATTATTTTGAAGTTAACATACTATGGTACTTAATAACACAATTAATTATTGATGCTCTACAATTTTTTTTAATTACTAGTTTAACTTTTAATGAAATGTTTATTTTTTTACCATCACTGTGTTGTAATTAATTATGATAGTTGCATATTGTGCAAAGCGTGCTTCCTTCTTTAACTATAATAGTTTTTCCACTTAAAAAAACAAATATCCGGTTCAACCTTTCATGAAACCTATATGTAATATACAATAGTAGTATTAATTTTTATCATTATTAAATGTATATTCACTTTATTATAAGAGATAAGGAAAGAAACAACAAAAATGTGCAATCCAAGTTTTTATAATTTTTTGAGAGTTTAGAGTTTCTCTGTCAACAAAAAAGTTTCATATTTATCAATTTTAAAGTAAAAAATACATCAGAATAATGAAATAAATTTTACATTAAATTTAGAAAAATTTACGTTTAATTGATGGAAGAGGAATTTGAACTTCAACTTGAAGTAAAACTTTCTTGAAAGTAGTAAAACATGTTTGCAGTGTAAGTTAAAAATTAAATACGTAATTTTTTCCCGCCTCATTTCACTCTATACTATATAATATTTATCTTACAACATTATTATTTAAAAATCTTGCCTAATTACTAGCCCATAAAATAAAAAATTAGACACTTGTACAACTGCACTTCTGTTAAGTTATTAGCAATAACTTTAATATTCTGAATATATCAGATTAACAATTTAATAGTGTTTTAGAAAGAAACTCAACGCATAATCCTACTTTTCTAGATTGAGGTTAAAAACACGACATAGTATAAAACTCAGTTATTGATGAAAGTCACGCTAATGGGACATCTAGAATATTGGTTTAAATTTAATAATCTTGCTTGGATTTATGGTAAAATATATAAATTTTTTTAAAATAGTCCGATGTAGAAATTCATTTTATTCATAATAGAATTATAATGAAGAATAGCTTATTGTAATCTACGAAATAGATAAATGCCTAATACATAATATAGCAATAAGCAATGTAATAATATAAATAGTCAGGGCCGTCTTCCAAATCATAAGGTATGATGTTGTTCTAACTTATTTACGATTTTAGTTCGATAACAACTAATCTCATCATAAATATTTATTTAATAAATAAAAATGTAAATATTAGGCATATTTGTTAATTTTACATACATACATACTGAGATGACCCGCTTACCTCAATTTATGAAAAAATTTTAAAATAAAACCTAATTTTTCTTCGGGCCACCCATTTTTTATACATGAGACTCTTCTTCTTGGATAAACTTAAAATTAAACACTTTTAATTATAACTTAAATCAAAACTTTTATTAAATTAACTTGAAAAACTTAAATCGAATTGGAACGGACAAACACACGTCCGCTCGCTTGGCTGTCGGCCATCACCCAGCCTACATGCACATTTTCCCATTTACAAATTTAACAAAATAATACCAACTTAAAATTATTAACAATTAAAAATATAATACAGACGATTAAAATTAATTACAACACAAATTATTTACAAAATTAGACAATTATTATTATCAACCAATTAAACTAATTTTGAACATGACAATACATACACTTACAGCTGTATTCATAAATATATTGTAAAACGCTCTCTAAACCTATTTCAATTAGAACGTGTTTTAAGACTTAGAGAGCGTTTTAACTTTTATTCATTCATAAACGGTTTTTAAACCTATTTTAACTAGAATGGTGTTAAAATACCGATTCTAGTCAATTTGGTGTAATTGAGTTGGTGTCTTCGAATTATATGAACTACTAATTGAATAAGTGAACTAAAAGTATTATAACCGAAAAACTCTAAAAATCCTCCGGTTAACACAATGCCGGCCGGTAGCTCCGCTGTTTATTTGGAGAGCGAGTCGTAGGTCCCCTAGAATTGGAGTCTGGTAAAAAAACTTGTCTTAAAAATTTATAAGGCGCCACTGACTTATCAGACAAAAATTACGGAAAAAACAAGCTGAAAATAAAAATCCTTAAGTCAGAAAGGACATAAAATAATGATTGACCATAAAAATTAAATTTATTCCAACAGAGAATTAGTGTTATATCTTGTATTAATAATAACAAAAACGGTTATTACCCAACGCGTCTAATAGCTATTAACCTGTGGGTTTTCAATAATCTTGTACAAGTAAAGTTTTAAAAGAGAAACACTCGGTATTTAAAAAATTATGTCTGTTAAAACGAACTTAATCCGGTTCAAAACAAAACTATTCCGGTAACAAAAAAATGATTTGCGTTTGTTCTTCTTAAAGATGATTTGACAATACATATAAATTCAAATACGTAACCCGTAGCCAAATCGCTTGCGTACGGCACGAAATTTAAGTATACGACCTTCTGTTTTCCTTGAGTTGGTAAAAAGTGATTCAAGCAGGAAACCTCCAATATTGGCATCAAGCATCAGCAACTAGGAACTAAGATGAACTGTCCTCCGAAAATATGGACCAAATAAAACGTATCAATTAATATTGTGATACCAAAAAAAAACGACTTCTGATAGAAAGATAATGAGAACCTAAAAAAATTTGAGAAGTAGACCACTAACTATCAAAACTAGCAACTGAATTACCTGATGTTCGGTTCTCTGGAAATGAAATTAAGGCAACTAAAGTTTTCCAATAAATTTTGAATAAGTTGACTCTACGAAAGTTTGACAGAAAGTGAAGTCTACTTCCTACCCGCTATCGCTCGTTCATGCGCTTGCTCAAAACACAGTTTAATAAGGTCAAATAATAATAATCTACCGAGCGAGTCAAAAATAATTGTTACAGTATAACCTAAAAGTTGTTTTATTGTATGTATAGCACGGGTAGGCAATTCGCCTACACGACACGCCACCTGGTGTTCAATTTTGTATATTTGAATATTTTGAATATTGAAGGTTGTAGCAACAACTAAATGTGTCTTCATTTTTTATATAGAGTGTCAACTTTCCTTAAAATAGGTTTAAAATTGGTTTAAAGAAGGCACCATCCATTTTTAAATAATGTCAAGTTAAAATACTGTTAGCAAAGGTTTGTTGAGCTAAAATACGTTTATGAATAGTGTTTTTTGACGTTTACGCTAAAATAGGTTTAGAGAGTGTTTTAAGTCTATTCTAAATTTTTATGAATACAGCTGTTAACCTCTAAATAATTCTAATGCCAAATAATTTAGTGTGAAAATACATCGGGGCTTAATAAATATACAATAAATATATTTGCCAAACTTAATTTAGTTAATAAAAATAAGGTGTTACCGGCAAAATATGCCCACTTATAACTTTTATAGTATGGGATGGTACAACTCGGTACCTACAACCTGGTGCCGATCCAACTTTACGCTGGCTAACTCAGCGCTAAGTCAATTCGGCACCTGATAACTAGACACCAGTTATATATACTGAGATGACCCTAGCCTCTCCAAAATCCAAAATAATTAATTTAAAATTCGACGATAGTTAAATTTTTAAAAATCTCTAATTTATTTTATGTGTTGTTTATCGGCTTGGGAAATGTGCTCGGTAACATCCATGCGCCTCGTATTAAAATTCTTCTTGTAATTTCCAAATTTATTCAAAATAAAACAAATTAATAAAATTTACTCACTGCAAATGAAAAACTTTTATTCCCAAAATTGTCAAAATTATTCTTAACAAAACAACTCAAAATTTATAAGTACGGAGACGCTCGCTCTGTCAAAGCGACCACTCCGGTCAACGGGTCCGGCAAATAGCAAATTAATCTAAAATTTTCGTACCAACTTTATTTTTGTTGGCGCGAACAAACAAAATTCAAAATATTGACAATATTAATAAATTATTTACAAAATCAAAACAAAATTCAAAATTAATCAAATACCAAAACTACAAATTTTCAAAATATGATTTTGAAACACGACAATACATATTTGTTAGTAGATATTATGATAGCTATATTTGAAATTAATATATTGTTCCTTAATGAAAATTTATTTGGTTTTCCATCTCTTGAAGTTTTATTTGGTATAATAATTCTGATTGCACATTATAATATGAACAAGTAATGAGGAGTATTCTCACAGACAAAATTTTAACTAATACATATTAGTTAAAGTTGACTATTCATGAGAAAATAAAATTTTAATTTATTCTCCATATAAACCAAAACTAAGTAAATTTGCAAAAGCATCTTATTTTCTTATATTATATGCAATGTCCTAATTTCTTTTCTAAGAAAATATCTTGCTATTTTTTGGGGGTTGCCATACTCGATATTTTTAAATTTTTTATTAGAAATCACAATAATCAAAATATTAAATTATTTCTGACCGCTATTAAAATTATTAGAAATATGGTTGAGTATGAGGTCTATATTTTAACAATGTTAATTGTCCAACGTTTCGAGTCTCTACTGACTCATTTTCAAGGCTAAAAGAGTCAGCAAAGACTAAATGAGTAACATTTTGACTAAATCTAAATGAGTCTTTACTACTAAAATAGTGTAAATGAGTCTTTACTACTAAAATAGTCTAAATGAGTCTTTACTAAAATGAAATTTTCAAAACTAAATGAGTCAGTAAAGACTCGAAACGTTGGACAATTAACATTGTTAAAATATAGACCTCATATGCAACAATATTTCTAATAATTAATAATATCATTTATAAGCAAAAAATTTAATTTCCGGTCTTCAAATGAAAACTACTCAAGAGATCGGGTAAGGTCTGAGGGTGACGGTATCTTTAATTTTTATATTTTAGAGCGCCAGACCTCACTCGTCCGACAGAGGATTAACCAAATTTAAATAAGTATAACTCTCGTACCTCAAGAGAAATGTGGTGTGTTGTTACCATTATATTAGGTCTTCATACGTTTTAGTAAATAGTAAATTAAATTGATTTAGGTATTTAAAATTATGGCTAGCGATAATTATCATTAAAATTATTTAAAATGTTTTAGAAAGAATTTAAAATGTATTGCTTTTTCTGTTGACTAAAGTAAGTACAATTATTTTATTACTAAACAACATGAGATAATATTTTGAATACTATACCATAAAAGTACCTACTTATAAGTTTTAGTGTAATATCAAAAATATTTTTACTCAATATTTATGTTTTCATTTTTCAAATCATTAAATTATTTTGTTGCCCTTTATTTAACATATTTATTTAAATTATGTTTGATTTAAATAAATCGACAAACAAACATTTCATAATTGTTATTTGAACATCATTATTCGCGAGAAGTCGTCAAATACGTGGAATATCAATTTGTTTTTTATTTGTGTATACATTATACAGAAGCATTAATAGCAATAAATATTTTGACTTGTATTTATATATTTATATAATGCATTTAAATATAAAAAATTATATGAAATGATTAAAGTTACCAAATAAGGAATAGGCATCTAAATACGGAACAGTAACTGTAAGTACAAAATGAACATAAAGCCAATAAAAAAATTAAAAATAAAAAAAAAAAACTATAAATAGTATTAAAAAAGACAAAAAGCAGTCTCTTTGATTTAAAAATATTTATTAAAAGTATTTCTTAACTGAAATTCTATGTTTTGATTGGTATGATATGGATTTTAAAAACCAAATCAATCTAAGTTTTATTAATATTTCAAATATTGCAAAGAGGAGTGCTAAAATTACAAAATAATAATCAAGCAAAAATGTTACATTCAGAATTAATCAGAAAATGACCCAATGGTATTGGTATTTCAGTAATACCCGTTTTCTTCACCTCGAGATTTTTTAAGGATACGAATTGACTAGACAAATAAATCAAGTAACCAATAAAATTTTTGATTTGTTACTGTAAATTTGAATAGCTGTTATCCCAGTGGTTACTAAAACTAAAAAAATAACTAAAAACTAAAAATAACTAAAAGAATGGTGTTTATTTTATTTCAATTATTAAAATAGTACATGTTAAGTTTTAAAACACAATAATTTTAATTAACACCACTATACCATACCTAAATTGTAACTAGTCCCTGTTTTTGCTATAAATTTATGTTGTGAATTCATTGTCCTGAAGTCTGAGTCTTTTGATTTCAAACCTGAAATACATACAAAAACAATATTAAAAAAAACAATAACGCAGAATAAAGTTATGTAGGTATAAGTACAAGTCTGTGGTCGGCACTTAAAAGGTCAGAAGTCAGGAAAATTAGTGGAAACCTCGAATTTAGTATTATATAATATACCAGTTTAAATTAACTTTAAATTTATTATATCGTTATGCTTTTGAACTAGTAAATATAATAAAAAAATAACATTTATGTCCTTTTAAGAAAAAAGTATGTTTTTGTCTTAAATGTAAAATTAACATAAATTTATTTATTGTTTTGATATGACAATTTTTAAAGTCATTTTTTTAGAATAAAAAACTGTATATAGAGTTATACTCCTTTGGCAGAATGAATATTTGACTGTTATGAAAATGCATGTGTAAAAATCCTTATTTCTCAAAAAATGTACTTATGACCTTTTAAGTGCCGACCACAGAAGTACTAAATAAAAAAATAAGTATGTAGTAGTAGAAAAGTGGACGAAAACTTATGAAATAAATTTGAGAAGAGAAAACTCGAAAAAAGCTATGATGATCAGACACTCAGGGCTAGATTATTAGGTTAAAAATACCAGTAGGTACGAAATTTATATTTCATACAAATCTCATTATGTAAAGGGTAAATTTCCATATTTTTTCAGTAGAGTTAAAATATGCATCTAGTAAATTAATAGATAATTTGCAACCTCGTCATGGTTGATATGAAAATTTTATTGTCTATTTACTAATCGAGTTTTTTAAATACCTAAAAAGCTTTAGGTAAATAGACTGTGATGTATTTTTTTTAAATCAAACCAATTTTTAAAATATTCTTAAATTATTTTATAACAACGCAGTCCAATATTATTTCTAAACAAAATGTGCCTGATAACTCGACCACACGTTCCTTATCACTCCAATTCGCTTCGTCTTCCAATTTACAACTTTATTATTAATTTAAACAATCAAATAAAATATAGACGCACGCAATGATTTAAATATTTTCAAAAAATTAAAATTTTTAAACAAAAATAATTCCAAATTAAACAAAATTAAAATTTCAAAATTCAAAATCCAAAATATATGATTTTGAAACACGACAATACATATTGTTGATATTGACTTGGTCAGTATTTTAAATAAATAGTCAGCATTTATAATAGGTACTACTTATAGTCAGTATTTGCTGTCAGTAAAACCTTCTAGAAAGGTTTCTAATAAGGAAATCTACTTTTTATTATACTTTTTTTTTATTTTTATATAAAGGCCATAGGACGATAAGAATACCGAATCGGCCGCAGAAAGGTATCGGGCTCATAATTTTAGGAAATGTTGGTACTCATATAAGATACTTCGATGCAGCGAGTTTCAGATTTTTGTCTATTACCGTTTCTGAATAAATCGAAAAGTGAAAATATGTCGAGATCTAAAACATATAATCCAAAGTGCTGTATTTGTTCAAAATTTATTAAACAAACGCGAGGTACATTACAGGTACAGGTACAGCACTTTGGATTATAATTATGTTTTAGATGTCGGCATATTTTCACTTAAATAATATAGTTAGATAAAGTAATTATTAAATAGGCTCTACAGATCTGGCGGGTTTTCAAGAAAATAGAAAACAGTGTTACCAGTTTTGAATTACAGTGCCATCTTATGGGTGCTGAATTAACTAATAATTGAGCGGGAAAGTTTAAATTCCCTAAAACGTCCCTAATACTGATTTAATCATTATAGTGATAAATAAATTTAGAATAATGATTAGAGTTCATTATTATGAAGAACAATTATTTTTATATGGGTGTTCTTAATTTATTCTGTTGTTTTCACTAGTACAGTAGTCGCAAACGTTCTGTATTTTATCATTTCAAGCGTTAAATCATAGAAAGAAATCGATTTTTGAGCAAAAAATCGGTTTTAATTTTTTTCAATATGGCGTAACGTTTTAAAATTTTTTTCAAGATTATAATTTCATCGAAAATTGAATGAGGAATTCAAAAAAAATAGTTTCATAGTTTTATCGTTATCGTAACGTGATTAAAAATTAAAATTAAGAAAATAACCTCGTTTTTTTAAAGGTTTTTATGAACAGATATTGCTTATATTTTTTTTCTTAGAAGCCACCACCATGCCCCAAAACATATCCTGTATTTAGATCAATCGATTCACAAGGTGCTGAGAATAACAATTTACTGATTTTCAGTATTTTTCGATTTATTCAGAAACGGTAATAGATAAAAATCTGAAACTTGCTGCATCAAAGTATCTTATGAGTACCAACATCTTTCCTAAAATTATGAGCCCGATACCTTTCTGGGGCCGATTCGGTATTCTTATCGTCTATGGCCTTTAACATTAAAAAAATAAATTTTCATTTATAAAATTTGAATAATCAATAAAATGTACACAATCTACTGACTAAAAATTATTACTGCAATTTTATAATATAGAATATAGATACCTATATAATTAACTAACTTTAAAATTTTTTTTTTTTATTTTAATATAACGTGCATCAACTATTATGGTTATTAGCACCTGGCCACAACCTGTTGATGCACACCGGAAGGCCGAGCTAAGAAATTCTGTCAAGTCTCTGTGGCTGGAGACTCGAACCCAGAATTTCCGCTCTGTAACTCAACCAGCGATCACACCAATCCGACTGTGGATTTTTAAATTTTATTGATCGAAAAATTCGACTTGGCATTATCGTTTTTGTGTGGTAACCGAAGTATTCCCTTAAATTTGCATATATCTTACGATTTTTGAAATATTTATAATACTCGTAGGTATACATTCTTATAACATAAGCTTTCAGCAATGATATTTTGCTATATTTTCAGTTATTTTTAATAACTTTGTTGTTTCATTAAATCTGCTTATAATTGGTACATCTACTTTATATACATTTCATGATTTATCAATTAAATCTTCTATAATCCTGTACTTAAAGAAATAACTGTATAAAACTTTTTATTCAAAGAAAAAAAATTTTAGAACAAATTCTTCTTAAACTCCGATTAATGAATGGGAAAAGCTAACACTCATACAAAATATATAAGTTAGTGTACTATCTTGAAGCGAAAAACATACGTACATTAAAAATTTCAATGAAGATTTAAATTCTACATAAAAAATCCAAAAAAAAACGGTGGTCTATTTTGCTTCTTTCGTTACATTTTCCTTAGTGCTAAAATTTAATTTGGAGACCTTGCAGTTTGATATGGGTTATCTATAACATTATGACAGTTAGACCCCAAGGCAGCTTACTTCGGTTTGGGTCATTGTGTGCAGTTGGTTACAGCATTAGTTTTTAATATTGCTATTATATAATTTTATCAGGAAATGAATCTTGCACGACCGTTTTACTTCTGGGCTAAGCACACGCAGCACATACCTATTATAATGGTCATACATAGTAAAAACATAAGCTTGGGTTTTTTCTCTACAATTTTCCTGTGATTCTAATAATTTAACTAAATATCTATTTTATAACGTTTACACCGTATACAAGAATCGCTCTGGTTTTCAATATAAAACATTTCGGGATAAGCCATCTTAACTACAAAATTTTAAACTCTGTTCTGCTTATTTAAATTAGAAAAAAATTAAAAAGTAATTAAGCTTATATATTTTTTTGCTTTTAATCTAAAAGGTAGTGTTCTTGAAAAGCAATAAATTTAGGAATGTTAATACCTACCACAGTAGATAAGACTAAACTTAATGTAAGAAAGAACTAACTTTTTTTTTTAATTTGCTCTTATCTTGTGTTTTGTGCAAATACTTGTACCACAAACAAAATTAAAACAACTCGTGTCCCGCACTACTTACAAAACTAGAGCTCAGAACAGCAATTTAATTAAAGCAAGAAAAAATCAGACATTCAGTAAAATCTGATTGTTGCACAGGTAGCAATAAGGGTAGATAAAGCATGCGCTAGGGCGTCGGGACGCAAGTGGGGCAAGACCCGTGACAAGCGCCAGTATTAAGGCAACTCTAATGTAGGCGCCATCAGCGGTCTTATTTCTAATCGATAATAAATCATTAGCGAAGTTACCGCTGCCGGAAAGAAGTTTAAAGAACACTTACATTATTTATGTGAACATTGCGTGTTTTAATTAACCGATAAGTGACTTCTTGTCTTGTTTATTGACATTGATTGATCAAGCGGATACCCTAAACGGATAATACTTTAAGTTGAAAGTTATGTAAAAAAATTCATCTTTAAATGCTTACGCCTTTTCTACGTACCTATTAAAATTGTAAAGCAAAACACTTGGATATGTTTTTAAGTGTTAAGAGGTGCGGTGAATTTTACATTGGAGTGTATACAGTTTAGCATTTTAATTTTTTCGGCTTTGTTTATTTTAACATTGTTTAAATAGCATAAAATTATGAAAATATGTAAAACAACAAAAGTGAAAGTTTGAAAGAAGTAACAGATTTTCAGTTTTTTTAAAAGAAGGGTGTTGCATTATTCGTTGACATAGAAAAACTGGAATTAAGTTTAAACTTGAAAAATATTTTATAAAAATCAAAATAACAATTATTATTATTGGTGATATTTAATGCTATAATGAAATATATATTAATAATCTCCAACTGTTTCATTTTAGTAATCCTTTATGGAGTGGTTATGACTTGATAGCGTGTTTGTGAGTGTCGCTGTTGAAATGCTAGTGTTTTCGGGACTTGAAATGTGTTGTATTCATTTAATTTATAATAGATTTACTGTGTATTGGTTTAGTGTGTTAATACTCCCTAATTTGGTGACAGCAGGAAAAGATGGTAAGTTAAGAATATAACCACCATTTACAAGATTGATAGTCACTTAAATTTTTTTCATAAAAGCTAAATAATTTATTAAGCGTTCATTTCATTTATTATTTTTCAAATGATAAAAAATCTTACATTATTTACGCCTTAACTACAAATCTTACACTTTTAAGTAATTGGCATTTAAATTGAACAAGCAACACTAAGCTATTACGCCTGGAACCTATAATTTAACACGGAAACTGGCTACCTATTTATTTCCCTTCTAGGTAAGAAAATTGCATTTAAAATGAAAGAAAGAAAACAATTTACGAAGTTTTTAAATAAAATGTGTAACTGTAATTTTTGCATTTTCATTTTGGAGCACAATTTGACAAATTACTCTTCTTTTTAAATTTTTGAAAAATTGGGGTAGTTGAGAAAATTTATTGCTTTGCCAGAGTGATAACAAATAAAAATTTTTACCGTTAAATTTGTAAACTGTAAACCTTTATTACTACAATTTTCAAGTGTATTATTTTGCACTCTTATATTTGTAAACTTTGCTCCTTTTTGTTATTCACAAGTGATATAGGTAAAAATATATAAAATAATAATAAAAGATACAATAAAATTAAAGTATTTATTGTAAAATAGCAATTAAACAATTGCTCAATAAAATGATCTTAATTGTCACTACCATAATTTGCCTTTTATTGGATCTGATTAATTTTGTAAAAATTATAATGTGCAAAGCATTCCTGTTGATCTTGCCCTTCAATAGATAACGAATCTAGTGAAAATTGAAAACTGATTTTCTAACTGCCACGCGGACTGTATACTGCATCAAATAAGTCACACATATATGAGAAGTTTTCCAGGTTGATTGTTTTAGAATGGACAAAGACACAACCAAACACTACATGCATATTCCAATTATGAATGAATCACAACGAAGTAAAACAATTTCACCATTATAGTGGAGAAGTGGACAGATTGACTACGGATGGAACTTTGCATATTAAAAACCATTCAACAGATGTTACTGAATGTTAAACCAACATAGTAGTACACTAAGGGCATTCATTTCGTTAGTATGTTTAAGTGTATATTAACTTACAGAAGAATGGTTAGGTTTAGAAAACGAAATAGCTAAGCATTAATCAGGATTAAGCTGATGATTGTTTATGTATGACACCGGTTGCATCAAAGAATCAATAAATTTAAAATGGAACATATCAAAAAATAAACAATAATAATTTGCTAGCTAGAAATTTGCATATTATAACTATTATTAATAAATTGCAAAAACAGAATAGCACCGTACTGATATCCCTGTGGTACACCAAAGATAACAAAATCTCAAAAGAAGAACAATTATAAATCTTTGCTATCCTTATTGAAAATTTTGATATTCTTTGTATAGTAGATGAAAGCTTATTATAAAAATATAATAAACTATGGACACTTTTTGATTAGCTTAAACTTAGAAATTATTATTTAGAAATGACATTAAAAATATACTTGTAACTTAAAATTATAGCACTTGTAATAAAAACCCAATTGGTATAAATATTTTATTTTTCTTAATAATTTTCTAATAATTATTATCTACTCTTAATAATCTTCATTAATACTTTTATTTTTTTATTGTTATATTTTCGTATCAGAAATAAAAATTCTAATGAATAAATTTATCAGTAAATTTTAGGTATTCATATCAATACTATTTCAGTCATTGCCGAAATAGTTAATGGAAGCATACAATTGTGATGAAAAATAAAGTTCGTTATAACTTCATTTTTCTTATTAGTTAAATTGAAAAACTAATATTTATTTATGCGATGCAATGAAATAATTTTATTCTCTTAATTTAGTTCTTCTGAATCAAACATGCTGTATTTTTCTGCATGCAAACGAAGTATCTTGTTCATTTAATCATTTTATTAATTGTATTTATATATTTAAATAAATAATAAATAAAAAATCGTCAAGTCTGAAGACATAAATGTAAAGGTATTTGACTTGATGTAGCCCCACATCGGCGATAGTTTCCAAGTGATTACTAAATAAAAGAATGAAAGAATTAACGATTATTAATAAACAACGATGGAACAGCAGAAGTTATATTAAGTATAATACTTAACATCGATGATGAATGACTATATGTATATTTTTTTATAAACAAATTAATAATAATATAGGTTGATTATACTGAAAACCTAAAAGAGTAACTTTATCGCGAAAATCAATAAAATTATAGTATAACTATTGATGATAATTCAATAAATTAATGTTTCATATGGCAGTTATATCAATTGCACATTGATAATCAAATAATTTAATTAAATGTGTATGATGTAAATGTTATTTTCTGTAAAACAAATAATAAATATTTGTAAATTTGAAAACCGGACCTAAATTGTAAACATTGTGCATACAAGGGTAAATATTTTTGAAGAAAATTGTAATCCAAGTAAAGTACTTTTAATACTGGTGTTGGTGTTAAATATAATTTACTTTTAGCACAAGTGTTGAAAAGGATTTTATTTTAACACTGGTGTTATTTCAAATATTTAACTGGTTAAAGAGTCGTAGATTACAAATACAAAAATATTACTTTCTTTCCTTTTTTTGTCTGAGGTAACCAGCTTATGTATTATACCTCTCTTCTATATTCTCTTCGCAAAAAATTTTATAATTTTGTATTTTAAACACATTTTATATCTACTGCTGGTATTAATCGTGACATTATAATAAATTGCCAATCAAGTGTGGTGTTTAGCTTTTAATAGTTTTCTAATAAATAAAAAATTTAAATAACGAATTAATCCGATTAAATTGAATTTTTTGTGTATTCAATATTTCCTTCATAATTTTGTTTGCCTACTCATTTCAGCCGTAAAAAAATTAATTTAATGATAATATAAAGAGCTAACAATTTTATATTAAGTATATTACATTTTCAAATAAAGTATCTCATTTGATTTTAGCGTTTTCTACGTAGAAAATTTATAAAAACATATATATAAATAATTTATTCATAAGATCAACTCTTATTTACTGCTACTTAGCCGGTAAAAATAACAAAATTATAAAATTAACTGAGAGAATTATTAAAACTCTGCATTGATTTATAAACTCGGGTCGCATGCTCAAAGTGAACGCTCCTAAGTGCTGAAAATGTATTAGTATCCAAATACAGATAAAGATGTTTTCTTTAAATCTAGTTATAGTGGGTCAAGTTTATGGGATAAAAAGCATCAAAAACAGACTAACCGGTTAGATAAATAACTAAAACTTATATTTTTTATACTTTTAAATTCATACTTTCAATTTCTTCTATACTTTTAAGCTCTTCTGAAATAATTTTCACTATAATTTTATCTAAACAATCTAACTTTCTAATTACCAACGATGAAACTTAAAACGTAATGTATACACCGACAGCGAAGGAAACGGGAAACCGCGGTTCTAATCCTGGTCGCGCCGGATATACTGCTCTTACTTGTATGTAAAGTCCAAGATCGATTTGTGGGCATGGGGAAGTTAACCACCGCTTTAATTACACATCCCTATAAGTAAGTCATCTTGACTTGATCGATTACGAACTATATAATGTTCGACACGCAAAGAAAAATAACTTTTACATTCCAATGACGAATCAGAAAATTGGTAACCTGAGGTAATTGGGTCTAGTCCAAAAATATATCTTTAAAGTTGGTAAAAATATTATCCTTTTAAAATATTAACCACTTACAAGTTACAAGAAGTAACGATATCAAGACTTAAATTAGTCGGGTTTTAAAAAGTAAATTTATACAATTAAAGTTTGCTTGCTTAAAAATGCAAAACGATAACCGTTAGCAAAACGTCTCCGAGTAATCCATTAAGAGATAATAAAAAATTTAATAATTAAAGTTTTTTTCAAGAACATTACAAAACTTGAAATAACTTTTTTAATTTATTTCATAAACATTGTTATTATGCATGATTTTTAACATAACTTACTGTCGTTCACTTATACGCACATACTGTAAATTTTATTGTCTGGTTTGGTATAAAATTTGTGCAGAGCAAAATATATTATAGTTAATCTAGTTTTAGTGTAACTTTGACAATTACTAATTATGTGTCAGAAACTCGATATCTTTAAATTGTTGTAATAATCCAGTTATTGCATTCTACGTGTTAAATTTACATTATTATTGCTTTATTATATTTGCTATGTAGTATGCAATTTAAATAAATATGAAAATAAGATGCCGCATTTTTGGCGCAAACCGCAATTTCTTTTTAGTAGAAAGAATGTGTTTTTCGTTAATGGAAAAGCGATTGTGAAAAGATTTTCTTTAAAGAAAGTATAACTTAAGCTTATATCAGGTTTGAATTTCTTAAGGTGAAACTATGATTTTAGTGTATCACACTTATAAAACAAAATTATTATGCAAAACTTATTCATGGATCAAATTTTAATTAAAATTAATTATGTTTCTTCATTTTAAAATAAATTTATATTTGCAATAATATTATTACTATAGAGTAGTATAATATTTAATATAAAAAAATTCTGTTTTATAAGTTATTAATAGACAATATGTTACTAACACAGCAAGGTTTCATGTTGTTAAAAACTAGCAAAACATTATAAAATTAAAAAAAGAAATTTAAACTTGGAACAAAACCGTAAAATGTCAAGCGCCTCTGCAATGATGCATAAATAACATATTATAGTATAAATTTACAATAATTTAGTTCCATATTAATTAGTTCCTGCTTGCAACATTTAAGTACATTTCAACTTTAAACTTTGATAACAAGAAAGTTTGAAAGAGCTATAAGGTAAAATAAAGTTGTTTTTAATGTAAACAGCAAAAATACCGAAGAAATTCGATCAGTTTAGTTTTATTCAATGCAATTCATTTCGTTTGTTAAAAGGAATGCTATCAGTTTGAAAAGGAATGCCGGAATCTGTGGTATCTGTAAAAGGAAAGTGGGAATTATGATTTAAGTTCTCGATAAGAATAATATATTTTAGAAACGCCACTACAAGAATTTCTGCTCTTTGAGGGCTTTTCAACTTTCGGTCTTTTGAATAGATCATACATTTTAACTTAATCTTACATTTATTTAACGTATCAAATACGGCCATTATATTGATTCTATAATTAATACTCTTACGATAAATAGAATAACGTTCATATAAACCATTTCCTAATACTTCTTTATACATTGAATAAAAAAGTGCATTTTTAAAATTTATTAGAAGCTTAGTCAGCATTAATGTTGAAAACTTGTGCAGAAAGCTTTTTCAGTGCAACTCATTTGCTTCTTCCGTTATTTAGTTATGCGGAATTTTCTTTGAATAAATGTAGCAGCACATAAACTAACAAAAAAGAAAAGAAAATGTAATACAAAATGCCGAAGGTATATACATAAAAATGTACAGGATTAAATTCCATAACAATGCAGCAATTAAGGAAGTCACGCTGCATGTGATTTATTTACAGTCCTACACTAAAACATCTCAAGACAGCAAATCTGCATTACTGTAATTTTCACATGCATCACGAACATTTTTACGAATAATATAAATTTAATATCATTAACAACTATGTTTTTCTTAAAATATTATCTACATAATTACAAAGAAATAATTAGTTATCTTCATGGGAATATCAAAATATTTATAGATATTGTAGTCTCTTAACAAAATAGTAAATAATTTAATTATTTTGAAAAATTAAATTCTACAACATAAATATAATATAATTTGTTGGATTTAGATAGAAACGTTAAATATAAATTCATTGGAGTAATATTGAATAAAGTTCTTTGATCTTTATAAAAATGCTGTAAGGGTTTTTGGAACAAAAGGCTAAGCATTAGCAAAGATGTAAGTACTAGAGGGTACAATTTCCTACATTATTATAAATAATGCACACCAATCGCTCATAAAATGTGTACGAACCTATCAAGTGCTTCATAACTAATTTGATTTAAAAAAAAAAGTTAAAATTATTATAGAAATATTGTGAAAAGAAATTCACGACAATATAATTGAATATTCATCGAATATTGAAATATACCTGTCCATAAAGTATACTCGTTAAGTGTTTTTAAATAATTATAAATATAACACGGTTTTGAGCACATTGTTATTTATGTATGCATGTATTAATGGAATTTTAAAACAAAAAAGTTCTACCATAAAAACTTCAAGCGACCACCTTGCACATTGAATTTCCATAGTACATTAAAATTGTAGCACATTACACTTATAAGGAAATTTCGTGATCGTTTTCAATGTAATAACCAAAGTTGAAATTGCTTGCGCTTTATTGCAATTTTATGTATTGATAGCTTTATCGAAACAATAAAGTAACTCGAAGGTGTAAAGCAATAAAATACTGTTAAAATTACTAAAATTGCCTCAAAAACAAACTGATCTACTTTACCTTTTCATTGAACAATTTCACAAATTTTCCATAGTTTAATTCTAAATATTGGAAATTTTTGAAATAATTGAACCGCATTGAAACTTGAAATGTATAACTAGAAAGTACGACTTCAGCATCAATAAACAGACGTAGGAAATACTGTGAAGTGACGGAAGCCTAAAATGTAATTTTATAGGGAAATATAATATATAGTCGCATTCTAAACTATTTCTACTTTACAAACTCAAAAAATTTAATAAATTGATGTTTCCATTAATTTTGTTTAAAAACGAAGCTTTTACTCCTCAATGGCTGGGTCTCCAACAGCATTCAAGAGTTGTGATCCACCACAGTTATTTAACCCAGAATCTCAGATAAAAAACAATTTAAAAAAGATAATATTCATTGTCAATGTATGGGTGGCGTATTTAATTAAATCCAGTTATAAGATAAGATAACATAGAATATATCACAAAAATCAAATTTGTAATGGAAGACTTGGATTAAAGATCCAAGATCAAAAGATCAAAAAAAGACTTGGATTAAAGATCCAAGCTTCCAATCTGACCTGCTCTAACATGATAAAAGATTGGTAAGCAACCAACCTTCCAAAATTCAAAAACAAAGTCATGATTTTGAAAGGGAATTCCAGCTGCTTTAAATGCTTTAAATATTCAAAATGAAAAACTTGTAGTACAGAAATCAATTCACTGCTCACAATAAATTTCAAAACTAACATCTCTAATTCAATAAAATGAGGCATCGAAAATGTTTATTAAAATTTACCCTCACATGCAATTCAATACAAAATACGATGGTGCACATCTATAAGAATTATAGTTTTAAGTCTAGGGTGTTGGCTCACTAAAAGCAGATTTTAAGTCACAATAAATAATAATAATTAAACCAAACACTATACTGCATCAAATATCTATGACCTTGCGGATTAATAATATTGACAGCAAATAAAATACACATTACAAGAACAACACAAAAATGATCTTTTGGATAATCCCTACATGGATAGTTTGTCCATATAAATTATTATAAAAACAGTAAACCAAAAATAAAAAGCTAAAAAATCAGTTCTTTAAAATTTTGCAAATTTGACGTAAAAAATTAGAAAACTTCTTCTTTCTAATCTCAATTACAATATTATCGATAGTACAAAATACCAATGAAAAACCATTAAAATTTCGTCAAAAATTTAACAATTTAACCCCAAAATTAATCAAAATCTACTCGCTTCAAAAATAAACTTTAATCTTAAAGAAGACAAAATTGTTCCGACCGCTATGGTGGCTTTCTAAACGGCGAAAGCTACATTTTCCCACACGTCGCCGTCGTTATTGCCACCTTTAACTTGTTGGTGGGAAAATGAACAAATTCAAAAATTAGTAAAACTAAAATATTAACAAAATTATAAAAATTTACAAAATTGAAAATCAAAATAATTATTCAGAAATGAAATAGAATTTTGCAACATGACAATATATTTATTATATTATAAATACATTTTTTGTAAAAAAGTAAAAATGTTCTCTTATTTTTAAATACTTTTTATTTTTTGTAATTAATTATCGCTATTGCACCAGTTTCTTACGAGTTTCTTATACTATTTTTTCTATTTTGATTTTTTCCCCCTAAAAATTTTAAAAAGTGCGGTTTATTAAATAATAGTAAATATGAATTTTTCTGTATTTTTGTAAAAGTTGGTAACAATAAATTTACAGGTTAGAATATCACATAAAAATTTAAATTTTAACAAAATTATACCTGCAGTTTACAATTTTCTTTATTATTATTATTAATTTTTTTATAGACAATTAACATTATTTTCCATAACCAATTTATAGGTTTATAATTTTATTTATAGTGATGTTTACTTAGCAACCTTTTAAAACAAAAATTTACGTTAAAAAATAGTACATTGTCTTATTCGGATTTGTCAATGTTTGTTTGTTTTTTTTGCATTTGCAAGGCGGAGCGCCAGCGGAACCAATCGAATGCAATAATTGCACGTCAAGCAAAGACACTTTTTATCCAAATGAGACATATTACTTTTTCTCCAACCGAAACTTAAATAAAATTTAAAATATAAATATTTAATTTTAAAACATTATTTGACCTACAATTAAAAAAGTCACTTTGACATTTAAAAATTGTGTAATTTCGAAGATTGCTTTTTCTATATTAGTTGAATTAGCCATAACTCGAGAAAGGCGCTAGATATCCAAAAACTGAGCATATTCTCCCCGGTAGGAAGGCGTATGCAAAAAATTAGATCGATTGGGCACAAAAAATACCAAGAAAATAAAATCACTTAAGTATAGCACAAAATAGTATATTATAGGCCAAAGTTGTGAAAACTAGCATTATAGCCCTAGCGTCAAGATTATATTCAGAGGTGCGCAGCAGCGAGGAATATAAGGCGAGTAGGCTATAATGGACGTGACAACCGTGGTTTAATACGATTTTTTCCACTGCTAGATTTATTAAGAATTTTTTTTTGAATTTTTGTTAAAATAATTTTCAAATTTAAAATATTTATATAAAATAACACTTTTGTTTTGTTTTATTTTGTAGATTTGACAGTTGTTGACAAATGTTTAAAATGAAATTAAACTATTAAAAAAAAGTTTTGAATAGCTTAAATGCGATTAAATAGCATCTCTTGGTTATACAAAATCGTTTTTTAACAAAATTTGTCTTATAAATAGTCGCCAAACTATCGCAAAATATCAATATGTTGATTATTAACAAGTAGCGTATAATGAAAAAAATTATTCACCACTTGTCTACAATGCGTCACTTCACGTGCGACTTAGCTAAGTTGTGATGATAGCCTATGACGTATTGGAAAAACGTTATTATAAAGGTGACAGTTATGAACATAGTATAAAGGTTTCCGGAAAACTGTTATTACACGTATCGTTTTCTCAACCTCTAAGGTTGACTTAAGCCAACTGTGCAAAATGTTTAGGATAGATAAATTAAAAAAAAAAGAAATTCAAAATTAATATATTACCATCTCTTTCCGACACACGTGAGCTACAATAAATGTTTCTCACTTTAGAAGTACTCAAAACTTACTGTCATTTTAAGCTTAGAAAATGACATTTAGTGAATAATAGATGAGTAATAAAATTTCCAGTGGGGATGCCCCCGATGTAACAACTAGCTCTATAGTTAAAGGAGAAGCAAAGAGCGTGAATCTTAAGATAAGAATGAGTTTGCTTCAGCACCAAATAGAACAACTGCTAATGAATAGATATATGTATAATGAATCTAAAATAATTAGCACAAAATTCTGAATTCGGCAGAAAAAACATAAAAATGAATCACGCAGCGAATAATTCCAATATTCGACAACAAGAAGTAGCAAAGCAAAAAATTACTTACCAAACGCCTGATGACTGAACAGAAAAGGCTGCACAATACACAGCACACAATGAACATTCGCACTCGATGGACGTCGAAGACGGTAGTAGGCTCAAGAAACAATAACTTGCGATTCAAAACTCGCAAATAATGACTCGGATGGTAAAATTCTCGATCGTGTTGATGGTATATTGACTAATCGAACGTCGCAACAGGTTAAACATATATATCCCCCAATTATTAGGCACCTGTAGAAGCTGGTCTCGGGTCACGTTAATAATTCGCACAACTAATCCTCTCCGGATTCGAACTATTTAACTCGGTTACTTCAACAACAAGACGTTGCGCAATTGCATTCTACATGAACTTACAATTCACATCCGCGTAGTCAAACTTTTAACCCAAAACTGCCCTAATTCACGCGTATGTCCACGACATATCCTATGGCGCGTCGATCTCTCCATTAGCGGCACGGAGCAGAGGGCAAAAGGGACACTCAAACAATTATTAAACAATAAATTGTTACAACGTAATACCAATTTTGTAGTAAACTCTAATAAAGCAGTTATTTTAAAACTTTATTTTAACATAAAGGTTGACCGTTTTTTTTTAAAGGTTATGATACATAATAGATCTGATATTTCATTATCTCATTTGTGTTAATAATACTTAAAGTCATGCTTCTATATTATAAGTTTCTATTCTAATAGTTTAAATATAACACAATTTAACTTAATAGCATAATTTGCTTAATCTTTTATTAACTTTACAGTTAACTTACAGTCGACTCGATGGAGTTTAATTCATTAAATAAATATTAATTATTTGTTATGAAAGTTAAATTTCAATCAACAGTTTGTCAAATTATTCGACGGTGTTAAGTTCTCAAACATTGCTTGGCATACATTGAATTTTATGCATATTGGTACAGTTCGACCACACTAAGAAAGGCTCTGAAGGGGCGTGGCTGGCGCTAGTGTATTTAAATTTGTACACCCAAAAGAAAATTTAAGTGCATTCTAACCTAAAAAAGTACTTACCAAATAATGTTTAATTGAATTCATTTATTAAATATAGCTATAAAGATTTGTTCTAAAAAGAACACTTTTCTGTAGACAATAAAGCTCAAATATGAATAACACGAAAACAAACAAGACAAAAAACCAGCACAATGGCAATTGACACACAATGATTTGTAACTTTTACAACAGAATGTACATGAGAAATAACTCGATGTTCATTGGTTCATTCAAATTTTGATCAAATTAGTTGACATATTTTCCGGAGTTTTTCTTTTAGTTTTCTTTTAGTTTAAAAAAAGTCCTTTTAGGGCACGTAAAAAAGTGTTGCTTAGCAATCTTCATATTTTTATATTAATTACGAAAACGTCAACTTTTAGTTGAGGTAATGCTATTAAAAATGTACTGCTGGAGAAAAATACGGTTGGAGAAAAAATTATTTTTTCTATTTTGCGTCTAAAAAAAAGTTATTTCGAAACCCAGTCGCGTATCGAAATGGACAATATTTCGAAACGCAATTTTTTGTTTTAAAAGGTTGGTAACTAAACGTCAGTAAAAACTAAAACTAATGATGTCACTGTAAATAATATTATAAACCTATAAACTGACGCAAAATAATGTTAATTGTTTATACAATAATTAATAATAATAAAGAAAATTGTAAACTGCAAGTATAATTTCGTTTATTTAAACTTTTATGCGATCTCTTAACCTGTAAATTTCCTGTAAAAAAATCACAAAAATACAAAAAAGAATTCAAATTTACATTTAATTTAATAAAATGAACATTTTTAATATTTTAGGACGTATAAAGCGCAAAATAGAAAAAATAGTATAAGAAATTCGTTTTACAAGACGTACGCGGAGTAATGTTTAAGTCAATAATAATGAATTTTTTAAAAACGATGTCAAAATTTATTAATAATTACAAACTTTAATGGCAATTCCAGAACAATAAAATTAAAACTAAACTAAACTACGCGATTACAATGAATCTAACTACTACTACGAATGCTAAAGGAAGACTACTGCTTTCTGAAGAGTTGAGTTTTATTATTTGTTTGACCTCCTATCAAAGATATTCATATTCCAGGAAAAATAACTTTATATTACACTTGTGTGAAATGCAGAATTGCAGTTCACCACATTGTCACACATGAATGTAATTAGGAATTACTATGAAATTATAAATTTTCAATAATTAATTTAATGGTAGAATGTAACCCGCGGCTCGTTTTCTAAACGGATTGCGTGCGTTAAAAACGACAGTTTCTTAATATAGGTACTATTTCTATTGTGCGTCTAAAACAAGGTTATTTCGAAACCCAATCGCGTATCGAAGTGGACAATATTTCGAGGGGAAATTATTTGTTTTAAGAGGTTAGTAACTAAATATCGTTGAAAATTAAAGCAAATAATGTTGTCATATAAATAAAATTATGAACCTATAAATTGGTGCAAAATATTGTTAACTGTCTATAAAATAATTAATAAAAATATAGAAAATTGTAAACTGCAGATATAATTTTGTATAATTAAATTTATATGCGATGTCCTAACCCATAAATTTTTTGTTACCAACTAGAACAAAAATACAAAATAATTTCAAATTTACCATTATTTAATAAACGGCACATTTTTGAAAATTTTTAGGGCGTATAAAGGGCAAAATAGAAAATATATAGTATAAGAAACTTGCTTTATAAGATGTTTGATCGTGGTTTGCTTGCGATAAAAACGATACTTATGAAACTACTGCCTTAATATACTATTTTGTTTTAGTTAAATTGGTTATGTTATAAGTGTAGTTAGAAGTTTACCTATATATTGATTAATTACTTCATACCAATTGAAGTTCTAGTATTTGTTTTGTTTTTTTATTAAATAAGTAAATATACATTTGGTTTTAGTTCAAATATTATTAAACTCTGCATTGGTACGCCACTGTACACGTAGTTATAACATATTATTATTAAATAATTAGAATTATTAGCTCTTGAAAATTTATATAAATATAATATCAGTAATGAGCTAAAATAAACTATAAAACAATAAACTAATATTTTCGAGCTTTCGAGAGTGGATACTCTCTTTTTCAAGATATATTAAAAATGTTAATATATAATATACTATTAATTAATACTCGAAAGCTCGAAAATATTAGTTTATTGTTTTATAGTTTATTTTAGCTCATTACTGATATTATATTTATACATATTATTATTATATTTTTTTGTGAGTTTTATTAAATCATTGATGGAAAAAATATATATAATCTAAAGATTTCATTCTTAATAAATTTTAATTTATTACAAAACAACCCTTTCTTATATTTTTTAAGTAGGAATGAAACTTACAACAGTTGGTTAATAAAAAAATATTTATATTCTATAATGTTTTATTCTTTTTCGTTTCGTGTAAACCGCAGGCCTCTTATTCTGTGCGCACCACTCCTTTTAGTAGGGGGATGGGGGGACTCCGCAGGTTTTTAAGGTATGGCTTTAAATCTCTTCTAAAGGAGGGAAAGTATCAGCATAGTATAGTCTATAATTTAATCTGTATTTAGTAAAAACTAGGATTTTGATTATTTAAAAAATCTGGGCGTTTATTACCGAAGTATAGTTATACCCTATTATAATGTTGATCAAGCAATAACAAACGGGAGTATCTACCTAAATTATATCTTAGTTGTGTCTTAAATTTTGCCGATATAATAACATTATATCAATTTTATATTACCGGAGAACAAATTAGTCTAAGTTTACAAACTACAGCAAAGCACTATTGGAAAGAGAAATTGTAACAAACAAGAATAGTTTTTCAAAATAGATGTTTAGGTACTAGATGCATAGACGTTTGCTTATTTTCTCATTAAAAATTTAATACTATTTTGTATTGAAATTTGCTGTCCTAAAAATAATCGGATATAATGCTTTTGATGTTTAAAGAACATCAACTTTATATAAATTTTATAAATACAATGCAATGCAGTATCGGTACAAGGACTGCACTGTGTTTTGAAAATTTGTTTTTCTTATAATCTCAATAATCCATTTGAGTATACAAGAATGCAGTTTCGCGATAGATAATTCCACAAATTTTGGATTCTAAAATAACAGTTGTAAAAATTGTTAGCAATAAAAATCTGTAAATGTGTAAAATGCAATATCACAAAACTATAATAGGTTTTCAAAAGAAGTATAACGGTTCAATAACTTTCAACGTAACATTGTTATTTGGTTTCAAGTTATAGAGACAACGACTCTTAAAACAGTTTTAGTTTTCTTTATTACAAAATTAATTGAAATTACAAAAGTTGTTCGTCATAAATAATTTAATGCAAAATTAAACTGAAGCAAATATATTCCGACATCACTTTAATATGCAAACTATAATGTAATATAAAACTACATAATATATAGTAAGAAATTATATTTTTCTTGATAAAATTTTAACAATGGGATACGTGCTACTTTCTTATTTTTATTTTGATTTAATATTTAACTTTCCTATTGATATAAACTTTTGTATGTCTAACTTTGACCAAACATTTCCTGCCAAACATGGACCTATTCAACCACAATAATTGCTCACCGCCTAAAGTTTTACATTTTTTTGTTTGATTTCTTTCTCAATTTCCAACAATAAATAAAATTCGTTTTTATATTGGATTTTTCAAACGCCGCAGGAATTCTGTTTTTTAATTTATATTTGATATACCATCGAGTTTATATGTAATTTAAAATGTCAAACGTATTTTAAAACAGTTTTTTAAACAATATCAAGCGCCAATCAAAATTCGATAATTCAAATATAGACAAATAGATACTTTTTATTTAATGGCTGCTTAGAGCAGTGATATATCTGTTACTTTTAAAATTGGTCAAAAGAAAGTGGCAAACTTTCTTCGATTACATGTTATCCCACTATCTCCTGATACTTTTTATTGACTTGTCAATCAATGTGACATGGTCAGTTTACTGCTATCACAAAATTATTCGACATCGAGTTCCGAATAGGTAGTCCAAACTATAATAGGGTTGTTAAATGGCTGACAAAATGATTTCCTTATCCAGATACTTTAACAATAACACTTTGACCGTTAGAAGTATGAATCGTACTTTTGCATTAGACAATTAAAAATTATAATATGCAATATATCTCTTATTGTACTTCGGCATAGTTTGGACAATTAATTTAAATTAATTCTATATTCCATTGAAAATTATTTCTATTATGATACGTACTAGTACTGAGTTTGTAGTTTAATCAAATTTCCGAGTGAAACTATAAACTATGTAATTCAAAATACATAACTTAATTGGAAATTAAAAAGTGGAATTACTTACTACTTGGTGCTTATTACAGAATTTAATTTTCGAATACGAGTGTGTATCTTAGGTTTATAACGTAATTACGAGTAGCCAAGATTAAGATTTTCTAAAACTTAATAAAGTAATTGTGGTTAGAACCTTTTTCTCAAAGATATCCCTAAACTAACAACTCAATCAACTCTAAACTTAATAATTGCATTAAAAAGGAAAGTTTTATTTTGTTTATTGTTGTAGATTTAAGTAAATATTTTACCAGTAGGTACAGGTTTCAGGATTGCAATTGAAAACGCAAATTATTATTGTGTAATACCTAAATATTTAAACTAATAATTTAAGATTAGGCTAAAATGTCTCCAAATAAAGCATTTTAAAATTTTATTATCTCAACTCGAAATATCTTTTCTGCAACAATAAAATTTTGAAAAATATATAATTATTATTGAGGCTTCTATTACTGTATTACTTCGAAAGATCTGCCAAGATCTGATATTTGTATTTTGTAATAGAACGGCGATAATTTATGCTTAAGCACATAATCAGCTTTATTCAAAAAATGTTCAGTACTTTTTGAAGCATTTGTAAAGAATTTTGGGACCGAATAGTTGATTAATTTTTGCATATAACTATTAAAAGTAGATTTACACTTTTGTTTAATCCGATTTGTAATTACTCCCCCATCTCACTGCGTTGAAGCTAAGAAACTACCGAGAACAAATTCATTAAGTTATTGAATACATATTTAACATAACATAAATTCAATAATAAATTCCATTTAATCTTTAGCGAACTAAAGTGTGTCAACATAGAATTAAATTATTTCTAAAATTTAGACAGTTACGATCGATAAACTTTTTTGTAGACAGGTCCCTAAGGAATGTTTTTTTGATTTGCATTACGTTAATAATAAATGCTGACCTTAGGGTATGCTAGAATTTAAAACGATTAAATGGAAATATTAAATTGTATTAAATTTCGAAAATATTTAAACATTTTAACAATTTCCTATCAAATATTATATTGAGATATCCGATTTAAGCTTGTACAGAGTAAGAATTTGGATATAGTACGATAACTCGGCTTACAAAATACAAAATTTTATAAATATAAAATTTTTAAAATCATTTTAAAATAATAAATTTAAAACGTAACAATGTAATGCGATTATTATATTGACTGTTTCTCCGCTCATCGAGAAACATTATAATTAGCACACAATGTTATATGAGGATTACATTATTTATTACTAATAAAAGCCTCTGATGTAAACTAAACTATAGTACACAAGAATGTAAAAATCTACGGATATATTTTTACCAACAATTTTTATTAAAAAAATTCTTTGAACCCACAAATCTAGAAACCTACACAAATTTCTCGAAAGATTAATAATAAATTTTGAATATGGATTATCTCTTGAAGTAATCTTTTCGTTTCACTCTTTGATGGGATGCATTTTAGAATTTCGATTTATTCAAACCGATTTAAAACTATCAGGTAAAAGCGCAGAAAGTGGTTAATAGGGAGGAAAAGTTAGTGAATAATTAATTGTAATAATTTTCGATTTAAAATTCAAATTCAAATTTCTGAAAACTAGTCCGTTTCAGAATTGAAAGCGTGTAATACACGACTCACTATTATTAATACGTTAACCGCCAAGCGGCTTTTCTTAAAATATTCTACCATGTTACGATATTTTTTATCTACTAATATTAAACCGATTTATACCGCTATGGTAACAGCGGACCTTTTTAACCCGGTTCCTAGGAACCGCTATAGCGGGTAACGTTTTAAAAGTTGGATTTTGTAAATTTGAATGTCCTCTTGTGAGCTTAGCCGAAGTAAGATAAAGAAATTTCAAGAAAAATGTTTGTTTTTCACACCACACTCTGAATAGTTATAAAACTTGATATCAATTGTCGTCAATACATTTCCATATTATCAATTTACATTATTGTACAAGGTCACTTCCATCCCAGTGTAAAATAAGTACTACTTATAAAATTTTTATTAAGTAGAACAAAATATTCCAACTAATTCTATGCATTATAAAATGATATGTTTATCTTTTTAAGAACTTTTAGGTACTCATTTTACTTTTATATTTCTGTTTCACATATTTCTAGAGGTAAATTCACGCAGTAGGAATTCATACTTTTGCAATCAGATGGATCGTTTCGTTATTTTCAATCAGAATTACCGAAATTTAACTTTATTCCCTATTGATACATTAATTATTTCTAAACTATATCTGAAAGTAGAAAAAATCTTTTAAGAGCTTTGCATTGATGCGGAGACGCCGTACCGTATACATCGAGTTTAAGAAAATTTATAAAACTTGATTTTTTCAACTTTTAAATCTATCCAGCACTGGGAGCGGTAGTGCAATTTTGGATAACTTAATATTATGTTGTTTAGAAAGATTTAATCAACTACTTAGTAAAATTTAACTTTTGAACTATTGTTTTAGCGTTTGTAACTCGCTGCTTGTGATCTGTTGATCTACCTACATTGACTAGATTTATTTCAAAGTGGCTTTTATGTTTGTTCACCATGTATTAAATATTTCAAACGAGCACTAATTCAAAATTTAATTACATTATTGAAATAAATAACTCCATTATATTTATATTTCAAAAATTGCAACAGGATATATTTATTATACTCCACACGCTTACACTAACCATCAAGTTAAGTGTAACATCCAACTGTGCAATTCAGCGTGATACAAAAAATATTTAATAGGAATATGTAGTAAAATATACTTATTTTTCCTGCAACATTTAGTAATAAAATTTTAATTCGATAGAAGTAGCAGACGCAGTTCTATAGGTCTTGCAAGAGGCTCTTGAATAAATTACAGAAAGAGCTTATTTTATATATGGTATACATTTGCAAGTTTAGTATTTGCGTAAAAAATATAATTGCATAGAAAAACAAAATTACGATGATTTAAACTATTTCATCTTAAACAACATTTTTAGCCAAACGTTAAAATTGAATAATATGTAAATTTTCGAAATATCTAAATTTATTAAGTTTTAGTAAAAATATTACTGCTCTAAAATATGCTTGTTATGTAGAAACTTTTAACAAATTTCCCAACATAACTCTAATTATCCAAATCGTATTGTTTCTAATTATGCAAAGGTAATTTAATATTAATAAACAATTTTTAGGGTAGGGTAAGCAAAAGTTTACTTAAAATTATTAAAGCCCGATTTGTTACTAATTATCTTATTTTACACTTTAATACCTCTTTAATTTAGTACCAAACTAGGGCTTGAATGTTAATAATACTTGGCAAAAGTTGGGTAAAATTTAATTATGGCAATTTCATAAACATAATTTTTTTTAAATTTTATTGTAAAGTTTCTAAAAAAAACAACAAGAAAATCTATATAAAAGTTTTATAAACACATGACCTTCTGGCCACATCTCTTAATGGATAGTTTTTTATTGGAAAAGTTGAGAAATGATCTCTATAGAACAGTTAACTTATAAGCTGACTTGGCAGTAAAAAACATGATTAAGAGCCCTTTATATAACCTCCTTCTTGCAGAAGGTTTTTTGATATTTTTTTGTAAATTTTTACAAAAAAATTTAATAACACATACACACCACCATTTTAACTGAAAAGAGAATACATTTAGTATGTAATTTAATAAAACTTCCTTTAATCATGTTTGCAGGAAAATTTAATAAATAATAATATCGTGTTTTCAAAAATTGTTTTCCGATAGCAAATCAACCCACATTAAATATTTTTTACAATTTTCTTCATCAAATAAAAAAGTTTTTGCAATTAAATGAATGTTAGCAGTTTTTAGAATTCATCAAAGTGTGTATTAATTAAATTTGCGGTCAATCCAAACATAAAACTATTCGCAATGAACTGATGGAGAATCTGAGCTAAACCGAGATCAATTAAAGTTTGATTAATCGACGTTGTTGTGCACGCACCTGGGGGTTTAAGTGGATTGTCGTGTTCAGTAATGAACTCTGATGGACAAGGGTCAAGAGTCACTACTTGAACTATTTGTACTAATGTACACTCGCATGTGTGATGCTGATACCAGAACTGATGAAGAGTATCTTTCCATGACAAGCAATAGTGGCCACGGTAGCAACTTAAATGCATTTAATTAATGATTATAGTTCAATTAAGTATGTAGTAGTTAAAATTTATTGTGTGCCAATCTACTATGATTACAAATTTAAAATCGACAATCGTAATTCTACATAATATTTGCAATTTTCTTTTATTCTGGTATTCTGCTAAATAAAATTCACTCCCTCAACGTTAGTTGTGTGAACGGTCATTATTTTGGTCCATTAACGATTATTTCGATTAGTCATAAAATAACATTTCGACTTTTAATCAAAGGTGATTTTCGATGAATTTATTATGAATATATAAACAAATCACTTAAATTAAATAAAATTTAAATATTTAATCCAAGCTGAAAATAAACAACGCCTATAAAAAATAGGTAGGAACGTAATAATAATTATGTGTACCTACTACGTAAAATTTAAAATACAAAATTTGCTAGCATGACAAAGATGTAAATTTGGCACGTTACACCTTTATGAGCCAATTTTGATATCGTATTATATTTGATATGATGAATGTATCCACAACGTACTATGCGTGACAGTCAACGATGTTTCGCTCTCGCATTTTTCTAAAAATAATTATCTTATGTAATCGAGACGCCAAAATATTACCGAGAAAAATTTAACTAATAACTGAAAAAATAATCACCAATTGCTAAGGCTTGTTAATGTCGATTACTACCTGCAACATAACACGAAAATAAAACATTTATATATTTCATTCTTATCTTAAAAACTATATAAGGAAACAACAAATTTAATCTTGTATTCAGTTTTATTATATTTTATTAATATAATACCATAACGTATTTTAATGAAAATTTTTACAAAAATTTACTTCCATTTCATTATAGTTATTATGTTACAAAATTAAAAACTACACTATGTAAGTTAATTGGAAATTGAGTTTCGCTTATATAACATACTCGAAAAAACTTTAAAATTCAGGTTGCGTTTTTACTCTCGTTTATTTTATATTGTGTTTTCCAAATAATTTTGTTCCGCCGCTTGAGTGAACAAGTAAGGAAAAGAAGAAAGCTTTCCATTTATACATACTGATTGGATATGGTAGCTATTTTCTTTATAGACCAAAGCGCGATTGATCTAAATCTGCGTTGAATTGTGAAATGTAATAATTGATGATTAGCCTTTGAATTTGTGGACATTTAATACTTACGGATTTATTTTATAAAAATATTTTCCAGTGTTACGATAATTCCCAAACAATTAAATACTCAAAATATACAGATGTAGGTGTAGGAAAAATATCTAATTTTCATTTTTATTTAAATTTAACATGTAATAAATTTAAAATGTAAAACACTTTTGGTATTGATAAGTAATATTATAAAAAAAGGTTTGTTAATTAATGTATTAAAATTATAAAATTTTAAAAGGTCAACTAGGCATATTGCAAATTGCAGATTATTATGCAAATTTGTCATTACCATGTTTGTACCTTAATGAATTAGGTGGAAAATTGTTCAATGTTATTTGATGTAATTTAACAAGTTCAATTAATGATAGAAAAAATTCTATTTGTATGCACAAAGCTTCATCGTACTTTTTTTAATTTTCATTTTCTGCATGTGGCAAATTGTGATCACGTTTCTATATGGTGTTTCTTAATTAATTGTTTAATTATAAATTATCTCTCGATAAAAGAAAAAAGATATTATTATCTTTAAATATAAATTATAATAAAAAATCATAAATTATTTTTTGCAAAACAAGTTTTCTTGTTTTTAAAATGAATTTGAGTTGTATCTACAGCTTAACTTTGAGCCACCTTTTTGTCAATTTGAAAGCAATAAACGTTATATAAAAAAATACTTTTAAAATACTTATTTAGTACTATCACTAAATATATATTAGGGGAATCTAAAAAAAGGAAACAGTGAGAGTAAAAATTAAAAAGGTATAAAATGACACGTAACTATTTTTGGTCCGTAACAATATTAATTTTAAATATTTTCGGAAATTTTGACTTTTTTTCAATAAAGCTACCGCGAACTTGTCAACGTTTCGCCCAACTTTGTTTTGGGCTTATGTTGATGGGGAGAGAAAATCTAAAATATGAGGGACAACCTTAACAAAAGAGGCGATAGCGTAGAAGAGAATATGAATGAGAATTTTAATAGAATGAACAAGAATGTGAACAAACAAGAAGGAAAGGTAGAGGAAATAATAAAAATATGCGAGGATATGAGTGTAAAAATTATAAAGACGGATGAAAAAATGGTAAAAATGATTAGCGAGAATGAAGTTTTCAAGGCGACGTAAATGAAAACGTAAAAGAACAAGGCAAAAAGGGGAAGTACTGTGCAAGGAACGTGAGAAAAGAATAAATGAGAAATTGACTGACACGAATAAGCGTGTTACCAAGGGACATACCAAGACGACAGAGAGAATTGATCAGGTGGAAAGTAAGGTGACATGGGTAAAATCTGCGTAAACTGATGAAGGCCGAGCTAAGAAATTCTGTAAAGTCCGAGATTCAAACCCAGAATTTCCGATCTGTAACTCAACCAGCGATCACACCAATCCACTGCATGCTGTGGTTAATATATGTCAACTAAATTGATAAAAATTTGAAAGAATCAATGAACATCGAGTATTTTCTCAAGTGCACTTTGTTGTAAAAGTTACAAACCATTATGTGTCAATTGTCATTGTGCTGATTTTTTGTCTTGTTAGTTTTCGTGCTATTCATATTATTTGAGTATTATTGTCTACAGAAAAGTGTTATTTTTAGAACAAATCTTCATAGCTATATTTAATTAAACATTATTTGGTAAGTATACTTTTTACTTTTCTTCGGAGCTTTTCTTAGTGTGGTTCATCTGTATGTCAATTTTAAAACGCTACGGGTTGGTTATATTATGTCAGGCTATGTTATGCTATACTTATGTTGTGTCCGCGTTAATTGGTTGAGAGCGATGCTTTAGCATTTCACCATCACCATAACTATAATTCGCGATTCCAGCTAAGTGAAGCGACGTCTAGCGGAAGAAATGTGAACTAGTCTAAATGAGTAGTTTGTCATAAATTTACTTGTATGTTATGGTCATTTATGGTGTTATAATCGTTTTTAACGCTGAATACTTTGCAAGTGCTTGCATTTGGAAATCCATTTGTTATTAGGCGAACAAGGAAATAATTGATAACAGAAAAGCGTGGATGAAAAGCTTCAAAATGGGAAAAAAAGCTTCAAAATACATGGTTGTGTGCAGTAAACATTTTAAATCAGAAAATTATATTTTATTTATTTATATAAAGTACTTTTCAGTTGTTTAATTTACAAATTTCAGGATGGTTCATATTTATTCCCATGTTCCACATATTTATTTGTAAATTCCTTGGGAATGAACTGAATTTTTGCTTGTTTACCCCAATCATTTGCTTTATAGATAGCACGTTGTACCTGAAAAAAACAAAATCGATGTTATTCTTAAATCCACCACATGGATTTGAATGGACCATCGACATGGTCTTCTAGGAACTCATTTTCCACTTCGTCAGCCGTATGTATAATGCAAAGGCAGAATTGGGTAACCGGTTAATCATTCTTTGGTATAAATCTTTATCGGCATTAATATTTTTTAAATTAACTTTAATGTGAATGTAGCAACAATATTTGGTAACATCTTCTACTGTTACTTGATATTTATCTATAGCCCCCTTTTTCATGTTAGACCACAAACATTTTTTGTCGGTTGCCGAGAGCTGTTCTAACTCGTCTAAATTATTTCTGAAATCAAAGAATTATAAATAAATAAATCATCTTCAGTTAAAATTAATCTTACCTGCTGCAATATATTAAAGCTCCGACTACATGCTTACAGCATTCCGATGCTCCAGCTTTACACGAACAAGAGAACTTGGATATTGACAAATTTTGTTTTATTAATTGATACTATCACTTCATGAGGCGGTGACGACAAAGCTGTAGTTTGTAGAACTAAGCTATAAATGCAGTAGAATTCGTCGTTACTAGGCGTTTTTCCACACAATAATACAATATGCTTAGCGTTTGCTCAAGCATCCCCGTTACAAAAGTTTCTAAACGCACTACTTCCACAGAATTGCAAAATACTGTTTATTGTTAACTGTTTATTCATATTTAACTATTATTTAAACTTAAACTTACAGGGTTGTTAGTAAATAGGGATAAACCACTTCTTCTTTGAATTCCACTTTGACAATTTTTGGATACTTCTAATTTCCTTAAATGGTGAACAACGAACAACCAACCGAGTTAAAACATATAGGGGGACATACGACACGATGTATGCTTCATGGCACAAACCACAACACGTTTATAAACACGTTAAAGTGTTTTTTATAATGCATAATAATAACCTTGTTTATGATAGCAAAACTTAAAAGTTACTCATTTGTAGCGGCCATTTTGAATATTTGGTCACGTGACTTTCCTTAACTTGAATCGCGAATGAAAAGTTATATTTCATTTTTTGAAGGGAAATAAATTTTTTCGTTAGGAATTTTGTTAAAAGGGTGTTTGTTCATATGTTCAAGTGTCGATTAAGTATCTAATTAACTGTAAGAGAATACAAAAATTTAGTCTAAATTTAAAAAAACTACGAGGGAATTTATTCTTGGTATGCTTGTTTTCCGATTCCGTATGAAAAATTCTAACGTAGTACTTATCCCCAATTTTCGCCTTGTGGTATCTCTAGATAAATTTATCAAGTGACCATCAAAATTTTGATTTGCTACGGTGAATTTGAATTTCCGTTGTTTAATTGGTTACGTGGTTAATTTATCTAACAAATTCGATCTTAGAAATATCTCGAGATGAAGAAATCGGACATTGTAAAGCGACAAATGAAACATAATGCACATTTCAACATTTACCTGTTTAATTTACGTTTAAAGTAGATCTTTTTTAAAATTATTTTTCGATTAATTTACCCAACAAAACTGTTGTCTTGGCTGTCTATGCTGTCTATATACACTCTATACTTACACTAATCATAGATTATGTTAGTGTTGGAAAATATTTCCGGAACATTGAAAAATATTTTACAAAGCAATTAAAATTTTGTTTCTTTGTGAAAATTAATAATTATGTTACTTTATAACATACTAACAGAAAGCCCGTCCACGGACGGGCATCTAGTCCCGATTGGTTGAAATCTCGATTGATGTGCAACTCGTCCCAGGGGGAGTACCGGCGGTGGTTTAATATATTTTACGTCCAAGACTAGCGAAAGATGTACATTCTAAACAGTTTTGTAGCCTGGAATGTGATATGTTACCATAGTGTTTGTAATAAACTTGCATATAAGGAAATATAGTGGTGTATATAAAGATTACGTAATATTGCATATAAAGGGAAAGCACTGCGCACCGCTTTCTCACTATATACAATAAAATAATTTATACGAATCGTGACCTACTATCTTGCTACGGCCGATGTTGATAAGATAAGATGCTGGGACTTATATTATATTCCAACCCGTTCTAAAAAAGCTAATGTTTATTTTAAATGTGTAATTTTTCTTATCAGTTTATGTTTTTATTTTGGAAAGGACCTGTCTTGGACGTAAAGCTAGATACAGTGACTCGCTGGGAAAGTGACATTTCGTGTTCGTAAGCTATCAGAAATCGCTATCGCTCGTTCCGATATATTGCTTACGAACCCGAAATGTATCGTTTTTTCCAGCTCGTCTGTAAATAGCTATTTCGGCTGGTAAAAAAAGTCGACCAATCAAGGTGCTTCTAGGTTACCAAAAAATAACACGCTGGAGCAGGAGCAACAGCCTGCTGGGATTTTATATATTAAGATTAATTATTGTTAATGTTGCTTGGTTAGCTCAAATATTAGTTTTACATTTTTACATAATAATTTGTATAGCTAATAATATTCGTAATATCTAATTGTGCTTTGTGGATGAATTAATTATTTAGAAACTTTTTTACAGATGAAATTTAATCAAAATTATTAGTTCTACCAAGAAAATATTTTTAAATTATAATATCACATTATACTCAAACCTACTCAACAGCCTTAAGCACTGATATTTTATATCTGATTAATATACATACGTACATACACATGTACATGCATCTAAACATATTATATACTATTATGTAGTTTAGGAGTTTTAAGTCTTTGCAAGGCACCCTTCTGCAACAGGGGTTTCTGCTACCATATAGCAGGTAATTTCGCTAATGTAAGTACAACTACATACATAGTACCTCCTTAGTATCTACCGTATAATACCTACTATACCTACCGCTTTATGAAACAATTTCTTTGGAAAGCTAACTAAAATAAAAAGTAAGTATAAAAGCACATTTAATAATAATATTACATTGTGCTTAATAATTTGACCTTAAAAAGCTTTTGAAACCGTAATATTTAAATATTGTGATTATACACCTTTAAAACTGGTCGTAAGCTACATTGCGGCAAAATAAAGTGAAACTTCGTGGAAAGCGAAAAACAAAGAAGTTTTTTGCAACGTGAGTATGATTTAAGAGTTGTGACAGCTGTTTTAGAAAATAGTACATAAAACGCTGTTTTGTATTACTTATTATAAAAACACAAAATTTTTATGTAAATTATGTACGAGTATAATATTGAACTTTATAATTTCGATACGAAAATAATTTCAAGCATGTTTACACAACTTTAGTTTATGAATTATCAATTCTTAATAAATTAATATCAGTACATTATGAACATAGCTTATATTCAAAGCCATTTCTAAACATTAACCGCCCGCATGCAAATTTTGTTAGGCCGCCTCTTTGTCCTACTCTTTATTCAATTATTACTAATAAATTATTTAAAAACTAGATCGCCCAGTCTGTATTGATTCCGCTACCTCGGAGAAAGAATGACGGAAATTAACAAACTATATTTATTTTATAATAAACAAATTTACACTAAAAGTATTAACAATCTAGAATTCAGAAAATCAAGTTTCATCATTATTTAATTAAAACATTATAAATTCAAAAGAGTTTTAAATGATTTTTTAACGGAGAAAAAATTTAAAAATAAGGAAATTGATGTTTATAAGATGGTTATAGTAATTATTATGTGTTTTTCATTTTAAGGGGGCGAAAAATGCAAGTGAGATGCAAGAGAATTTTGAAATGTGTTAAGAGAAAGAAAGATATATTTTCAATATTTTACTGCAGTCACTGGCTTGGCTAGAATTAGTAATTAAAAACTGGGATTGTAGTACCAACCGATGCTATAACACACAAATTACATCCCGACTGTGTTTGTTTTTCCATATTCCAAAAGAGAATTTTGTAATTTCTAAGTAAAAAGATCGATAATAGAGAAAATTTTACTCGGTTGTTATTCAAATATCATAACTTCGGATTTTGCAGATTACTTTCCAATCATCAGTGTTTTCCTAAAAAATGTTTTCTTTTCATGACAATGACTCCAGTTTCACTCTGCACACGTCAACAAACAAGCAGGATTATCGCCAACTGAAAAACAATTGAAAATAAGGTTTAGTGGAAAATAAAAATATTGTTTTTGTGGTAGTAGTGATTCTGTTTTATCCGAAGGAGTAATCACTTTTATTTGTGATTTTTTCCTTTAAATTGAAATTTTAATCTGGAAGTTCATAATAATTATGGCATTTTTATTATAATTAGATAACGACTGCAATTATTATTATTAGTTAATAATACTTTGAAATAATGAATCGATACAATGATTAATAAGTAACATTATATATTATATACAAAAAACTCAAGTAATAATACACGTATTTCCCAGTAGGAGTAGAAAAAATATATGTATATTAATGATATCCTTACATAATTTATGTTTTTATAAAATCATCAGATTGAAGGAAATATTAATACCATAATAGATTAAAATTTAGTATGATACAGTATGATATTATATCGGCTGAACGACTACAAGTTTCCCCTTATGGTCAATGTATTTAATCCTTTTGAAGCTAAATTAGTAAGCATTAGTAAGGATACAATAGAGAGACTAACAAAATTTAAATTAGTAAACTGACAATTACAAATAAATTAGGAACTGTAAATATTTTACATCGAAAGTATACCGTAACCACCAAACAATTTTGGAAAAATTGTCTAGTCATTTTCAGACCAAACGATATTCTTAATATGTCGGGTTGAATAAAATTGAGATACAAATTTCCATAATGTTGATTAATATTTCTTACAGTAATATTTCATTCGTAGGTATTTATGTTGTTTTCAAACTCAAAATTGAAATCAAATTGTAAAAATCTATATATTTTTTTGAAAACGGCGCCGGCGTGGCGGAGTGGTGTTAAGCTTACATCGGCAATCCATATGAGCTAAGATCAATCTATGACTATCGGGAATGCAGCGGAAAACCATTATGTTAATAAAATCCTATACTATATGGCTGTATTAATATTATCTGTTTATATGCCGGCTAGAGTTAAACATAGAGCACAAGTAGTTTCCTATACTATTAAAATTTTAATATGTTAATTTAATATGATTTTAAGATTCACGTTTCTCTCTAGGTACACATATCCATAACATTTTCTCAGCGGTTTTTCTTATTATATCCACTTGACCTTTTTGCTTTGAAATTAATCTTATGTATAACACATATTCAAGGAGTTTAAAGAAGCCATCAAGTGAGGTTGAACTGAAATTTAAGTAATAATATCAACATTTTGATTAATTAGAAATTTAGTTTTCATAGATAGTTTTTACCCGAATCACAGTAAATAAAAATATTTAAATTTGTACACTTGATTTCGTGTACTTAAAAATTAAACAATAAAAAATATATAACAATCTGTTGCTGATAGCTCATAAAAAGAAAATTTTAGTTACTATCATCAAGTAAATTATAATTACGATGTTTATTTAGAGAACAGTAAGTTAATCTTACTTCACGTTTTATATATGTTTAGACAACCGAAAAGTAATGTAACATTATTTCCCTAGGGAAATAGAAACTCCACGTTTAATGTGTAGTATGCGTCATGAAAACTGTTCCGTCTGCAGAAACACAGCATTTATAAACCGGGGAATCCTCTATAATCTATATGTATGTACAGGGTTAACCTATCAATATAAAAAATATAATATAATATGAGATATTACTGTATTGCTATTTATTTCTCAAATTATGTAAAAATATTATTATATCTACCTTCTATGTATAGACCTGTACTATGTCTACCATAGTAGATTTTAATGACGTTAAACATTTAAAAGTCTATGTGTCTATAATATAGCTGTTTATATATTTTTAGTTTCATACTAACAAACTATTATCTATTGTTGGATATCAGTTTTCTTTTCGCTGTCTGATACATAGTCAGACGCTGTATCGAAGTATGGATGATCTACAGTTTACCGTCGATTCCGGACGACAATTTACTCCACCTTGTATGTTGCGCCTCTCACTCTGCTGCGCTTTGCTCAGGCAGCTAACCACCGTGCTCGATATAGTTAATTCCATCTACTGGTCTTGTATAATAATATTCAATTAGTTTCAGTTTTTAATTTGGCTGTTTAATGTAATATAAATTTAATTTAATTTGAAAGTTTGTTTAAAAGATTTTAATTGAAAATATTATCACTATGGTTGCTCTGCTGCGGCAAGGCACAATCTGCAATACATGTTCTTGTCAGATCGCTCGAGTCCTGCAATGCAAGTCGTGGTTTACACCTATTTGGATGAACGCTTCGAAAACTCTCTTTGTCTATGAAATCCTCCAAGTTGGAAATTGATACCTAGTGTTGGTACCTTATTATCAAGCTGTAAACACTGAGAGATGTGCGGAAGATGTACTGAGATGTACAGAGGATGTATGAGAAAGTACATGAACTTACCTCGATTTACGTAAAACTGAAATTTATAGACGTACGTAAATATCAAAAATAAATTATGCACTTTGCAGTGCAGTAGAATTCAAAATTACCGATAGTGGTATTGATAATTTAGCTAGCGATGTATATTCTGCACCAGAATTGGTAAAAACAATTAAACATAAGGTTTGCAGAAAATGATTCAGATATTATTTTAGAAAAGAATATTTTACGAGGCGAGTGTGGAATATCCGAAGTAATTCGGTATATAAGGAATCTAAGAAAATCTAGGTAAACTTCTAAGAATACTATAACATTATTCTAGGTGTCAGCTTGGGAATCAAACGCCGCGACAAAACCGCGGCGACAAACGTCAAACAAGGTTTTACTAAAATTTGTTAACAGAAACATTTGGTGTATTTTTGTACATAATTATAAAGAAAATAATAAAAATGACTTGTTTCTTTAAATGAATATTTGCTAATTATTACCCAAAGCGAATACTGATTTGAGATTCCAATTGATGACAATGTGAATTCTACTTACCTCTTTAGTGTGAATTCATCTGTAATTATTCTTGAAGCCATGTTAATATTACAAGTTAAATAAGTATTTATATCTTACAAATATTGGCGATCTCCATAGCCGGGGGGGGGGGGGACTGATGGAATGTGCTTTTTCTCTGAAATGCAAAATGTACTTTTCCCCTTTTTTGAGACAAAAACCTGGATACAGTGTAGTTGTCATTGATTTAAATTAACGAGAACGTACAAGGATGTCGGGAAGATATATACATATTAGCATATACGAATAAGATGTGTGGGAATATACATATAGGTGTATACTGTGGAAAGAGTTGAGCATTTGCCACAACATGTCCATTACTTGTATAAAACTAAAATAATCACATTATCTCTCAAACTAGACATTGGTTTAGCTTCTAGTAAAACCCGAATTATAGATTATTTAGTATAAATTACAACTAGTAATAATATACAGGTAGAAATTGATTCACGTTCACCGGGGAGTTATCAAATGCGTACGCGATATATTGAGTATTTACCCTAAGCTAGTAATTAATCTAGTTAATTATTAACGTAGTATTCCACCTCTGCCATATTGCTTATGCATAGATTCAAGTAAACCTGATAATAAGTTTTTAATGAAAACTGATGATTGCTCTATAGATTTCCCGCCTGGAAAAATTTGTTTTGTTATAGTTTTACTTTCCCTTACCTATCATAGTTTACAATATATAATATAAACTTTGATAAAATCAGTTTCGAGTCTGCAAATTTTATTCTCTAACCATTCTCGTACATTCTCAATTCATTTTGAATACCAATTTCGAAATCTTTAAATTAAATTTTACATTTAACGCGATATTTAAATAAGTAACATGATAACAAAACAGTAGTTTTGTGTTCAGTGTGGAAAGTAAGTCATTATCAAACGCGCGAGACGAAAACCAGGCGTCCGCTGATATCATAAAACAGATTATCTTTAAAAACATTTTTCTTCAAAATCAAAAATTTTTATGCAAATTGACGTTTTATATATTATACTTAATTAATAAATCAAGATAATCAAACAATTTAAATTAATGAATTCATAATTAAAGTAGTAATTGTATATTATACCAATGTTTTGTTACCATGACAATCTTTAAACTGTCAAAACTATCAACACTTTACTTAACAAGTAATGTAAACAATAAAGTAAAACAACAGCAAATTAATAAGTATAGTAATCAGTGTAGAAAGTGAGCTATCGTGTAATGGTAGCAGATAAATATATGACAAAGATATCCCTAATGTATTATTTAATTTAATATCTGATGGTAACCAATATAGCAGTAAAAAAGATAACCCAGATGCTTGATTGACTTTTGTTATAATAATAATAGATGCAATAACGTAAATATTAACAAGAAATTTACAAAAACAATTATTAGAAATAATTTATTATTGTTAGGGATTTGAATTTATTATTTTATTTAAATAAAAACTTTGTTATTTTATACACTCCCTTGAGTGTATACGTACACTACTCAAATATTACTTTATGGGAACATCATAAATGATATAATATCCATTTTTCTGGCAAGGATTGGATTTAACATGAGTACATTTTATTATAAAAGCATATCTTGCACATTTTATGATAATAATAATTTAAGAATTCAAAAGCTGATTTCTCTATAAAATCTCTGTCAATTTCAGTCAAGACAAATTGATCAAATTTGTATTTATTAAATGAAAAATTGACTCACTCAGTATATTTCACTTACTTCAATTTAATTTATTATACAGATAAACTATTTTCAATCGGGATTAACGTACAAGACTGAATTACAAGTCAGTAGTTGTGTACCTACTGACTAAATACATGTAAAGAAGGCCTGTAGAATCCAACTACGGAAAAGTAAATTTACAGCAACTGGAAATTAAACCTATGACTCGACGGTCGAAAACCCAACTTAATAATGCAGAACGCCAAGTATCAGTGGTTATTCATATTTGTATCATGTGAAGGAAGAAAATAAAAACTTTATTGTAAAAATACATGTGGTGTCCTTCTTAAATCTCACTGATAATATTAAGAACGTAAGAAGCGCAATTTGTATAACAATAATGCGTTATGATTCTCTCTTTTATAATCCTCTTGCATTCGATTTTTGATTTTATTATATTTTTATGGTTTCATATATTTTATTAGATGTTGAATGTATTTTAACCAATTATATTCTTTAATATTGTCTGAAGAATTATTGCTTTTGAGAGTTTTATTTCAAATAATCTGAAATCCAATATTTGTGCTCTTTCACCACGTTATATTTTCTGCATTGTCAAACTAAAAGAATAAACAGTGAAATGACGATATTAAAGCTTCTATATTAAAACAAAGACGAACGGTAAGATTTATAAATTTTTATCTCGACGTACTGTTCTCATTTTAATGATTTTAATGATTACTTTTTGATTTATTTTTGAAATATGATCCTTTCGGTGCGTTATTCAACGAAATATTATAAATAACAATCTAACACAAACTTAATGTAAACTTTGTTTGTTCTTGGTATTATCTGACCATTACACTGAATAACACAGCTAACTTATTAGCAGTATACGAGACCACTGTAAAATCGTATTGCCACAGAAAGCTCCCTCGATAAATTGGTTTACTTACAATACATTACATTATCCAGTACTGTAAGATTATTAGGTACCAACTCTTGCAAAAATTTATAGGTTTGGTCTAGGAGGTTTTTTGTAACTGATTTACTACCAACATAGAATGAACTTAAAAACAATCAAGACATTTCAACACTTTTTAGGTTTCACTATTTTCTTTTAAGCTCAAAATTTATATTGTTCGAAAAGATGAAAATAATACTACGTACTCGGACTTTCTGCACTCATTTTCGTCTATTTGTTAATGTATTTTTCTAAAACGTGTCATACTGCTAGTGGTTTTTATTAATGTATTATAGAATTCAACTTTAGATTACAAACACTGCAAACATACGACGAAAAACTTTTATAAAAATTATTTTTTCCAGGTTCAAATTTGCTATAAAATATTTCGTGATAAAATTATGTATAATTAACTTTTTCGTACTTCTTATTGATTTTGCAGCGCCTTTAAGAGAAGCTTACGAAAATTGATAATAAAATACTATTAAACACAGAGTTAGAAAATCTAAATGGATATATCACATTTTCGTCACTAAGTTGATCCAGGCAAAACTTACTAGGCTTCGAAACGTTGCTTTTAATTTAGCCAGACATAAGAAATTATGTTCTGCTCAGTATGATCTAATAAAATAATTAAAATTGTTTTCTATTTATATCCAAAAGATCTGTAAAACTGGGGTGTGGTAAAAACGGAAAGAAAAATAAATAAAAAATTTTATTGTGAGATATCTAATCTTGTTATGAGTCTGCCAGGTAAGAATGCATCTTTGTGCGGGTTGTTACAATGCAGTAATAGTAAATTTTCTATTCGCAAAATTTTGCATTGTAAAAGTAACTCCGCTGAAAATTATTTTGCAACTTTCTCTGCGTTCGATATTACATTCTTACTTTTAATATCTTAGCTTCTCTGAAAAAAATATACTGCAAATATTTGATAAACTTGATGAACATCTCTTAAATAAATAGAACAAATAATATTAATTTAATTTATATTTTTAATTAAAATTATTTTGTAGGTATTTTAAAATGTATATTTATTACGCGCAGCATAAGTGTATGTTTATTTATATTATGTCAAAATAGGAAAAATGTAGTGCCCAACGCTTATGTCGAAATGATTTACATTTCAACATATACAAAGCAAAATACATATAAGGTAGGTACCTACCATACATTTACTATATGTTTGAAACTTTAAAACACTTTATATGGAGTTTATAAAAGTTGCTTTACGAATTTTAAATTTAACAGCGAGTTTTTCCATTATTTTATAAATTTAAAAACAGTACGTTGTTTTAATAATATATCCTGATAAATCCGACAAAATTGAAAATATAAAGCTAGAAAGTTCAATTGAACTTTTCACTTGCTCATCTACAGATGATGGTTTTACTCACGACAGCTGGCTTTAAGACTTGATCCGCAGTTCTCGAGAGCGTAGTCCTGGAACAGTTTGAAAGCTTTTAAAAATTAAAGTTTTTATAAACTTCAGATATAATGATGTGTAATATAATGATGTGTAAACGTTAATTTTAATACAAATAAAACCTATGAAAATCCAAAAGTCGTAGTTGCTTTAATGTAATAACAAAGTTACAATAATATTACGAATATAATATTACGTAGTATTAAAGACTTTCTACTATTTTACGAAAAAAATAAATTTATTTAACAAACTGAAATTCTTCTGAAATGTAGTTGTCAATTTCATTTAAAAATGTTTGAAAAAAATATTTCAGCACATAATGTAGTAAGCAAAGTTAAACTGCGACAGGAATTAAATCTTAAAACAGCATTAATAAACAAACCTGCAAGCTTTTTTATTGACATGTCGAATGGAACACATCTATTTATACTATTCTGCAAATACTTGAAAATTTTCTTGATATAATTTTGTATAAGGATTTTTTAATTGTCGCTGCTGACGACTTTCCGTAATCTTTTTTATTTTGCCGCAATTCATCTTACCGTGAACTGTAAACTCGCCAAAAGAGAATAAAAATTAGATCAAGAACATCTCCAATATTAATATTAATAATAAAGTTCAAATTTTAATAAACTAAACTTTAAATTAAAAAATAATTGACCTTTAATGAAAATTTAGTAAAACTCTAGAATATTAATTTAGTTTTGATCTGAAAGTAAAGGAAGATATACATCCACAAGCGTGTTTTAAAATAGTTATTTATGTCACTGGTGACGGAAATAAAACCTTTCCCACATGTACAAGATTTTGAATAGTCATTAAAAATTTATAAGGATGAATGTAAGGCGTGAACAAATAATTTTTTTAACAAATAAACATATTTCTTTGATTATTTTTTATGTTTGAATCTTAGTCGTCTAAGAAAGTGAATTACCTATAAAAAAGGACTTTTCGTTATTCAAATATGGCGATCAATACCTACTGCAATGAAAAAAATATTAGTTTTTCACTTTATGATTAAGTAGATTTAAAAATATTTTACTAAGATAATGCAAATTACAGATAATAGAGAAACAAAATGCAATTAAATAAATGTGATTTTTGCAAAACGCACTATTTTACGATTATTATCAATATTCACTTGCATTTATTTGAAAATAGTAAGAAATTGCAAAAGTTGATCGCAAAAAGATAAAAATATTTAATAAAATGTCATTAACCTTAATATAACATAGTAAAGCAGGAATTAATGTAGAAAATTATTTATATTACACTGAATCACTATTTATTGTCTTTTATACCTCGACGAGATATATTAAATAGTCCATAATGCCCTAGGGCGTATAAATCATTATGCCCGCTTATTATGCTCTCTCATTCGCAACTATGTAATTTAATTCAAAAAATGTATCATTTTATTGTTTACAATTTTTTTTTAAATTCAAAGTAAAACTTGCAAATGAAGATCCACTAATTGAACAATTAAAAATTTTAAAAAATAATTAAATTTAGCAATCAAATTAAAATTAATAAAATTTTTAAATGTTAATAAAATTCAAATGCAGTGAAATATAAAACGTTGTATGCATCACGAGCATTACCCGATGTTTCTGCTCTCGAGCAACTTAAAAACTCTCGGGCCTGGCGGCTCTCACCCTTTTAAATTGGTTGCCCTCGACATAAACATCTTCATAATGCCCAAGATACATAAATAACTATTAGCAGCTAGTAAAATGATAAAACACAGCTAACTCAGTACGGAAAATATAAATTAATATTAAATCGAATTCATACCACAATTTGTGAATTTAAAAACGGCATGGAAGTAGTTACATTTTTTTAAATTCTAATATTATACAAATAATATTAATTTTATAAAACCTTCGACGCACCGAATACCAAACTTTTTGAATTATCCAAAGTTTTAATTTTATTAACCACGCAAATTTGATTTGTGCTTAATTTTTATTGATGTTTGTTCTTGTTTCGATATTCTTTAAGACTAATAAGCAGATTTCAAGATATGTATTATATTATATTTTCTTATTAATAATTATTTGGTTTTTATCCGTTCATAGCATTAGAATCTACAGAGAGGTAAAAGTTTCTTCCATTGGATTCTCCAGGCTGTTAAATTATTGAGAGCATATTTTCAGTATTTAAATCGGATAAATTTATCTAACAAAAAATTGTAATATTATATAAATCAGCTAAATATTCCTACAATGTACTGCAAAGTAATCATATTAAATATTTAGCGAAATAAATTTTAATTGGAGGTCCTAATTTTCTACACAAATATACTGTAATTGAAATATACGAGAATATAAATTTTTTGTTATTGAGTTCGGTATTTGGTAACGACTTTAAATTTTTTAAACTATCACTACATTTAGAAACACTTTAGGGTACTTCAAAATTCTACCAATGACAACGTTATGCGGGTAAAACGTGACATGCTGCGTTACACGCCAATGTAAATGCTGTCTATTAAGAGCTTTCAGGGATTTACACTAAAATTGTTTTATACACCTTTTAAATACATTTTCTTAGAGAAAATATTCGATAACTTTATGTCATTTTGTTCATATTTTGAAAATATAAATAAAAAGGTATGTAAATATATTTACAAAACTCGCTTTTGTAACTGAATTTACACTTCAACATTTCATTAGAGATTTTTAAACCAATGTTAACCTAAATTTATGTGGTATACATTGTCGGAAAGCATATCCTTGGTGAAAAGATTCCTATATGTATCTCCAAATGTCTGTGAATGTCAAATCAGTGTATCTACGTTGACAGCTTCGCGAGACTGATTTTATATATAGAAAAAGTCAAATATTTTTTAAAAGTTACGGTTTATAATATACAAAATGTAAATAAACAAAATGAATATACCAATATGACTTTTACATTTACATACATTTAGTAAATAGGTTCTTTTTAAATTACATTAGAACTGTTGTGTTTTAATTTCAGAAACCTACAGTGTTCTTTATTTTAAACTGTGAAAATTTTACAACTGAGCTTTTAAAACTATAGTAAGCCTTTTAAGAAATGCATAAGCAGTGTGTTTCGTATGGAATACATTAAGCACCTGATGTGCATACTTGATTGCAAACAATACAGGTTGTACTTTTATCTGAAATTCCAGTATGTGACACAAACTGAATATATGCAGTATTACTTTTTTATTTCTCGTATGCACTCTCTTAGGTAACATGTGCGATTTGTCGACATGCACCGGCAAACTTCTGAGAAGCTGGGAACTTATGAATGTTGGAAAGGTATCACAAGCTTTTAATTTTTACTATTTGCGAATATTATCATTGTCCTACACAAAAGAATTCCCAGCATAAAACAGAACCAAGATTTTGACAGGTTTGAATTAAAACTTTTCTGTGAATGTTTTTCAAATTTCCTAGTTATTAAAATAAAAGATTCAATTCGTCAAATAAATTTAATCCGCGAATAAGTGGAACGAACTTAAAAAATACGACTATGTAATTATAAGAGAATAGCTATTACCATTATTCACGGTTAAGTGTCTAAGGAACTTAATAATCTCAAATGTTTGTCATTTATGTAGATTACAATTTAAAACCTCATTATTTTTAAAAAGAAAATACATAAAGTGCAGTAATGAATTTGATAAAAATACGAATATACTTGCTTTTTTCAGAATGAAGAATTTTTTCGTTATTTAATTAGGTAACCTGTTTTCGTCAGAAACTCAATATCCTATTTGACAAGAAATTGTACATAGTCTTTTTCAATTTTTTCGTTGAACATATCAATTCAAATTCAATTATATTCAAATTTAATATTCGGGCCTTTCTTTAGGAAAACCGGATAGTCGTTGGTTTTTAGATAATATCTAACTTACCTGTTTATCGAAATGACTGAGGATATAATCGCATATTTTATTGAGGTAAACAACACTTTTTATATAAATTGTTAAAATAGTAATATAATCTCATCACATTATTATTTATAATTCCAATCAGTTACCAGCTTATTTTTTAATTAAAAATACTGTGAAATGCTTACTTATAAAAGTCAAAAAAAAAGTTAGTTAATTCGTTTTTTAACCAAATTCAAATTAACAAGTCAAAAATAAAATACATTATAATGTTCACATATTATCAATCTTAATAATAATTTTAACTTCAAAGTAAAGGTAAATGTGTTGGAAATGAGAAGGGTATATTTCCTAAATTGTTTCTCTTGTCACGAGATCCATTTGGGTTAAAGTGACATAATAAATAATTGAGTTTGAAAATAATACTGGACGCTAAAAAAATTAAAAATAATTACACTATACATTTTTATATACCTGCTTACAATGCTATTTTCGTATTTTCTAAAATTACCAAAATGGAGCTTAATACTTGTGAAACCCTCAAATAATTAGGAAGTTAATTAATTAATTTTTGTGATTAATAAATGTAATTTAAATAAAGCAGTGTGGCTGATAGTTGATAGCACATCCAACCTTTAATAATAAAAAAACAGTAATGAAATCGTATCCCCTTAATTTCTTTCAATGAAATTTATTGCAGGTTGTGTTAAAAGTGGAATCTTTATAATAAAATATATAATTATATATCACTCACGAATATAATGTTCCTTTTAAGTGCTTTTATAGTTATTAAGATTTAATTAATTCTATTAAGTAGATGTAAATGTATGTAATTACTTACTTAGAATTACCTAAAGCTCAAAGCAACTAAACATAAAAATAATTAAAAGTGGTGCTTAGGAAAATTTACGATTCTTTTAAAGAAGGCTATAAATGTGACTATTAGCTTTTTGATAGTTCTTGACCCTTCTTACATACGTAATGTGTTGTTTTAACAAGGTTTTTCTTGTTAGTAATAGTACAGCCCAATTTATTTTTAATTTATTAGTATCCTTTGTTATATAGTTAAGCTTACAGGGAAATTTAACCACACAATGCATGCAATTATTTAAAGTTATCTAAAATAGGTAGGTACATGAAGCAAATATCGGAACTAGACTACTATCATCATTAATTTATTAAGCAGAAACAGCACAACCCAGTTATAGAATGCTATGAACATTTGTTTTTGTGTAGAAACTATTTTTTTTTAATACTGCTTCTGTGAGTTGCATATTGTAGTGTTGTATATTGTGTATATTATAATGTATGTTCAGATTTGTGCACTATTTACTTCCAATCATATTTTACCATCAAAAGCAATGAATTGGTTTAACTTAACAATAAAAATATATGAAATAAAACACATTACTTCTTAGTATACAAAGCAAAACTGTATTCCGCATTTCAACACCAAAATTTAATAATATTCGTTGCGATTAATATATAGTAAATAATCAAACTAATTATCATATATTTACCATATTACCGTTACGCTCAAAGTTTATACAATAACACAAATAAAGGAAACTATGCTCAATAATCAATATTAATTGTACTACAAATAATAATATGGTGAGTAATGGTTTTCAACAATAATACCAACAACATAACGAAAACCAATTTTAAGTTTGATAACTTGCATTGCAAATTTAAAGATATCGCATGTTTAAACAACCTGACTGTCAAAAACTGCAAATTTTTAATTCTGATATTGTTCTTCCTGCACAGCTTATCTATAATTAGTTAATTATATAAATAATTAATTATCTATTCCGTTTTTTTTTCGATATTAAATATTATTACTTAAAAATTATTTTGTCGTTAACGTGCAATGTATCATATTTGCTACGTAAAAAATGAACAAGTTTTTATTCGATAATAAGAAATATATTATTTTTAGTGTTTTTCCATGGGTACATCAGGAAATCACAATAATCACAAAAATACCTATTATTTTTAAGCCAAATTGAAAATTTTAAACATAAACAATAAATTTAAAATTATTCCCGTTTTTCAGTAGCTTTGAGAGAAACTAAATTTTTCAGTTTTCGGTTTTTAAACCTACATACAATGCGTTGCGAATTTTGTAATAGTATGTTCAGATCGTGTTGTAGGAAAATTTATTTAGCTTATTTCGGGCAATTTAATTAATACACGAGTGCATGTCAACTTAAATAATAATAAAATTTAAGTTTGACTTGAAGTTTTGACTATTCACTTCAGTTACGGAACCGCATGCCTTTTGCAAGCATATTATTATGGGATTCACATTATCATAAAAACCCTTCCCAAAATGAAGTGTATTACCGTTTCGGTAGTTTGAAATCTACTTTAACTAGTAGGTTCTCTGTGTAAGTGAAAACAATTTAAATGTATACATATTACAAACAAGGAGAAAATTAGTCATGGGGTGTCTGTCAAGTCGAAAAACGACGACGGTTCTTGAAACTGTTTAAGTTGTTTGTACTAATTTTAATTTTATGAATTTTTAGTCGCTTCCATAAGCCAATCCTAAATGATGTAGAAAATGTAAAATATTATAAGATTTTCGATTTGTTTATCTTTATAAGAAAAATATTAGCCTCAATATAAAATATGAATAGTAGCGTTCGCAGTGTACGACGTCTGTTCTTCAATGTCTATATGCTATCTATCATGCCATTATGTCATATGCTTGTGATCGTTTGATATGCTAATTTTCGTGCGATTTAACTTGAAACTCAGCCTTGGAGTGTGTTCTGAATTCTGCAAGAATCGTCATATCTGCTTCTCAACGAATTCATAAGTAGGAATACATCTTCATGAGATTTACACTTAAATAAATCATCACAACATCGATAACTTATGCTAAATTTGCGTATCTCTCAACACTATAAATATTTCGAATTAGGATTAGCTTATTTGAAATTGATTATTAATTAGTGTTGTTTGTAAGTGAATGTAAAACAGACATAACGATTAACTTCGCTGATACATTTTCAATATCATGTGGCTTAAAAGCTTTAAAGAAAATTGGTTTTAGAAGTATCTTTCTAAATAATTAAATTTGTGTTTTAATCTGGCTTAATTTTCCAAACTATTTGTTGTAAACCAAATCGATAAAATTTCACATTTACCAATGCATTCAAAGCACTGCTATAATGGCAATTTGGCAATAAACGAGTGTGTTCATTTTAGATGTGCATTGTGTATTTTGACTTTTACTTTAGCTATAGGATAAAGCGTTACTTGCTTAGAATTTTAAATTTTTGTATTTCGATTCAAAACAGATTTTTTGCATAAGAAACTTAAAAAACTTGCGGAAACATAATATACCCCTCGAAGTATACCTTATTATATAACAATATTTTTATTCTATAATGCTATTTAAAAACAGCCGAGGGAAAAACCAATTATTATTAAGCACTTCACTTACATATCCACAAAGGAAAAGTGAAATTTTATTGCCCACTTCCTCAGGAAATGAAATATTCCGTTGAATTTAGATTTTAGAATGCATAAATAATATTATATTATATTGGACTGATAAATTAAAGATGAATAAATTATTGCTTCAATTTCTTGACGGGTATTTATGGCAGCCAGTCAATGAGTCGCTACATTAAATGGAACGTGGGCGGCTAAATCGAAGAAATTATGTTCAATTCAAGCATAATTTTAATAAAAAATTCAAAATTCAAAATATAAAAGTAACAGTCAGTCCATTGATACGCATCGATATCTATCGACTATGGATTTCAATATATATGCCTAAAATACTTTGATTTTAAAATTGGAAGCTAGAATATCGGAATTATTATTATAATCAATTGAAATTCGACGATATTTAATTATATACAGCCTGAATTGGAATGAGATTTTGAAATTAAATCCACCCTAATATCCATCAAAATAACAATTACATTACGCACTAAGTATATACGTTATATTGTATAGGTATATAAGTATCTCTGTTCGCTGCACAAACACAAGCTTAATCGTGAACTTGATAGTGCAGCTTCAAAATCGTTCTAATCGGACGACCTCCATTTACAAAGTGATTATTCGACTGTGTTGTCCAGATTGAGTTGGGTTAGTTTAGTAGATGAGATTATTTCAAGCATCCTAAATTTTGATCTGATTTTGTTAATCGATTTTTAATTTATATATCGATAGATTTCTTTCAAAAATTAATATGTATTACTTACATACATATTTTGTTATAACACAACAATATGTAACAATGTAGGTACATAATAATATGTACAGACGTATTATGTAGAACAGTTGCTATTTTGCAGTAGTATTTGCAGCATGAATTGAATGTTCTGCAGTAATATCTACGTACATATGTAACTATAATACCTAATAATCTGTGTTAGTAAGTATTTATTAAAATATTGTAAATATTAGTGAATAACATTACATGGGTGATATAGTTGGTTAAATTCCTCGATACTAATTTGAACAGAGTAGCCAAATATAAACATAATATGTGTGTATAAATATGTACATATAATAAAACAGAATTTCTGGTATTTGAAAGTACTTTTTTTGTGCATATTTTTAACTAATAAGTAATATCAGTATATTAACTTAAGTAGGTAATTTATAGCTAAACACATTAACTGTGCAATGGAACCACTTTTCTAAATAGACCCTACAAAGGACTATCATTTCGATGGTCTTAATTGTGTGTTGCAAATTACCCTCACCTTGACCCTTTGCAGGGTTGGACACTAACAAACTTATCCTTTTGATAGAAAATTCAAAAATCACAAACAGTAAATTCACCAAAAACATAATTTCATGAAGACGACAAAGTTTGTTTTGGTTTATAGTATGTAACAATAAAAATTTGTTTTTCTTTGAATATTTAAAAAACTATTATTTGTTTTTAATTATTTGAATTACCAATTAACTAATTCGCCCAATACAAATACAAACACGAAGACATCCAGGAATTTCTTTCTGTTTACCACCGATAGATCTAAATAATATAAAAAAAGAACTAATCTAGGTGAATAATTATTTAATAATGTTAATGTTACCGTAGCTGTTGCTGAAAAAAACATTTTTGAATCATAAAAGTCCTAATTTATATGTATTTGTTAAAATATTACAAGAACAAAAATGTTTTTGTAGTTGAAATTAATAAAATACGAAATATTTTAAAAATTAATCTATTGTGATTAATATGTGGGTATATAAAATTGTTTTCTTATATTTCTGATTTTCTGGGATATTAATACTAATAAATGTTATTTTGTTTCAGGTGAGTTGGAAAAGAATTTAATAAGAATTCTGTCAAATTTAATTTTATGATATACTACTTCTTAATGTAAGTACATAGCTGTAATATAATATTCTATATTTATTTAGTATTATCGACGTTTGGACAATAAATTTTACAACTGTATCTTTTTTAAATTGAAATTTCTAAATACTTACCAATGAGACCTTTAGCAATTGAGTTAAAAACTCGAATACCTAGGTACTTTGCTACGACAAATAAGTAATTAAAAATACTGTAGAAATGCGTTCATTAGTTTATCGAAATATGAACTTCTGAAATATGTAAATTCAAAATATCGTTTTGTGGGTATAAAAGATTCTTTGATGAAAAGATTACAAAAATAAAAATGTAGCATGCAAAATATTTTTTCCTCAAATTATGACCAAGTTATGTTTTTCCGAGTTGTGTTTATTTTTGACAAAAGCTTGTAAAGCAGAAAAAAGTCAAACCGACATAAATTTACGACAAGTAAACTGTTATATTAAAATTGGTAGAATAGAAGAAAAAATCTATTGTTTACTCAATTGTAATATTAAATCCTTTCATGCTAGTCAATATTAGTACCACGATATGTCACAACTAATCGTTTTAAGAACATGTAACTGCATAACTGTAATAAATATTTCAAATCCACTTGTAGCAAATGACGATGATTACAAATCAATAGGCTACAGGGAGCTTTCTACTATTCAATAATCGGGTGTCGGGACTACTTCAGTATGCTTTCAGAGCTCAAATTGCACTTGGGGTGCGGTTCTTTTAGCTCTCCCGGGATTTTCCGGACATATGTGTCTGTATTATGAAATAATTTTCAAGTATACATAATTATTATTTTGTCAAGATATGAATGTGTATTTTAATTATATCGAATATTCTAATCTAGTTTTGTACATTTAATAACTTAGTTTGCTTTTCTAAATAAGAGAACCCTTGCCCGGTTTTCTCCTGAGAGTAAAAGCATAATTATTTGCTTAGGTTTGTCATGTTAGCCTTGTATTTAGTCGTCTGGTCCTTGTAATTTTAGTTTGATTGTTTAGAGACCAAACATAATGCGAATAACTATGCCTTATTTATTTTAAAATCAGTAATTATCTTATAAATGCACAGTACTTTCATTATAATTAAATTCTAAATTTATAATTATCCCTTTTTATCGTACAAGAAAGTATAATTTTATAGCTTCCAGTTACCTCAGCTGTTATACTAGATCCAGCCTAAAACCTTATAAAATCCAACCAAAAAAGTGGAAGCGGTTATTTAATAACTAGGTTCTAATAACGAAGAATGTAAAATATTACAAAATTTAACATTTTCGTAATACAAAATGTACACGTGTAGTATACACATATCTAGGTACCTGTTAATATAAATTTCTATGTTTGCATTAAACAAGACTTTATCAAAGATGCCTCCGGTAAATAAATGGGTACGAATATAGTAATATGCATTAAAGGTTATCAAACTTATTACATCTATCGTATATAAGCCTCTCTTTTGATAATATTTGATGTAATTTAAATAAAATCTGATAAAATAATGATTTATACAAATAACAACCAGCTCAATTTGTATTTTATTATTGCAAATTTTCGAAAGAATATGTTATAGACAAACGAAATCCTTGAACGAGAGCAGTTTGAAAATCTTTCTAGTTTTATATTTAATAGTTTTTAGTACATAATAAAATATATTGTAATATAATTTTGATTTATTTCTATTTATTATTTACAATATTACTTACAATGTTACCCTTAGTATTTAAATTAAAATTTAATTAATCTTAAAGTTATATCGCAGAGTAACTCAAGCTCAAACTAAAAGTAACTTAATACTCCACACACATCTCTCCTTAATTCCTTTACAATATTTTCTCTACGTATCTTCATGCTTTCTTAACCTAACCAGTTCGTCTTGCACTCTACGGTTTACAGTTAAGTTTTCACTTCACTTAAACCTGTAACATTCGTTTACTCTTTGTCAAGCTCAAATCTAGACTCCGGTTAAAGGGGGGGGGATAAATTAATTAATATAAAAGTTAAAAAATTAAGAATATTAAAAAACTTAAAATAGGCAACTCGACACCCATTACGGTAACGTGCCCCCCCCCCCCGCCCCAAAAGTGCAGGTTAAGTTAAAGGCTTAGGGGAGAGTTAAGATGGAAGTATAGATTAGATTAGTAATTGAGTTAGAAGATAATATAGCTTAGATTACTTGCTGTTGGAGTAGTTAACGTCGTCAATTATAACAATTGGTCTTAGTACATAATTAATCTCTTGACGTAAAAATTAATAATTTACATCACTTTTCATATAAAAATAATTTTCAACTAAAATCGGGAATAAAATTGAAACATTTTCTATTTATTCTAAATATCGGCCTGATTGTTAATGTTATTTGGAAGTTTGCCATCTGTGTATGTAGAAACATCCACTTGTAGATTTTAATGAACTAATCTTCAGCTGTATAACTCCAAGATTATTTTAATTAATCCATTTAACGTTTCAGTTCAATAGGTAACTAATATGTAAAATAAAGGGTTTTAAACCGACTTCCAAAAGTTCTATCGTCAAAATTCTTGGTGGCCAAACAAGACACAAGAAGAGGCGATTAGATAAATTAAATGTGAATGTGTCGTAATTACAAAAAAATATTATTTGTATTGATTATTGCACTAATTACAGCCTTTTATTTAGTATTTTACTACCTACTAATTTAACCATAGACAATAAATTGAAATTCTACGTTTTTTATTGCTTAACCGCCAGATACTATGAGTAATAAGAAGTAGTAGCATTAACAATCAACTTTAGTGCAAAAAAGTGTTTAAATATTGCAAAAAACATAAAAATTATTAATTTCGTATAAGTAAAATATTACTTACTTTGCAAAAAATCACTGAATTACTATCCCAAGACAAGTCAGTAGCTGCATAGTGTTAGCCAATTTCGATACATAACACAAAAAGAGTTTCAGTAAACCTACCTGTATTTTGAATTTGTTTCTGCTTTACCCCATGACAGCGCAGTTAAATATTAGAAGATTATTATTAAATGAAATATTTCAGAGTTAAACATAATCTCAAGTAATAATAAATTTTCTAAACTACGTATTACTTGGTAGCTAACTAATGCAATACCGGATAATACAGTTTTTACTGCAGTAGTCAACTTTCCGCCTGTCTAAGGCCGTTAATAATTAAATGTTAAAACGTCGAAACTTTAAAATTGAAGCATTCGCAAGAAAATTTTTAAGTATTGATGAACTTTATTTAGCTTGCTTATTACTTGGTAATTAACAATTTTATGTATTTCACATTTTACAACATATTGATTGTGTCTTATACGGTATTTTGAAATTACTTAATCGAAATTTTGTTGAAAAAAATATTTTAATTACTACATTTATAACTTGTAGGTTAAAACCTAGTCTTTATAATAAAGCTTCCTAAACGTTCTTGAAAACAAACTTATATAACCTGAACCACAAACAGCAGCTTATCTGAAAGACTTTACAGCTAAGAAGCTGTAGTTTATTTAGAATGTACTTTGCATACGATAAAGCTTCAATTAATTAATCCGTTGTGCATTCGCAGTAAAACCTACCATCAATACATAATTAGATTTTTCCGGTTATCGTGAGTTTTAATCTATCTTTTGTTGTGGAATAACTTTATTTAATCAACATTTCGAGATTTATTGATATTATGTATTCCGTAATACTTGTTATATTATTTACGAATGGCTTAATATTAATTACCAAAAAATAAATAGTAACTTTTTCCGACAATCCATATTTGAGAAAAACATAGCTGAAAAAATAATTTGTGTACCTAAATAATTAAATTTTATAAATATGAATGTTTTCTTGAACCGAGGCAAGTTTTAATTAAATGTTAAATTGGTAGAATAGCAAGTTTGTGGCCACTGTAGCAAGAAAAAGAGAATTTTTAAATAAATTAAAATGATACAATAGAAGTTTTTTAGCATTGCCTAAAACATTAAAAAATACTAAATCTTTTTTAAAACCCTTGACTTTCATGTCTTATTACTCCCAACGTAGGTAGTTAATTCAATTCTACTCTTTGCGGATAATTTATTTTTTCTAATAGGTAGGTAGTATCTACCTACATAGATTTCGTTTATATTAATCCATAATTTTAATGACTGCTATCTACTGATAAACTAACTTATTAGTTGTAACCGGATAGGTAAATTTGTAAATTAATTTCCTATTCACTTTGCCCTAATTTCTTCCTCGAGTATATACATTTGATTTAAATCAAGATTATAATTATGTATATATCATATAAATTCGTAAATATACTTGCAGTAATAAATGAAAAGGTTTGAATGAGAAATTATTTTTTAGTGAAATACGAAAAGATGTCTGAATGAAAGGAATAAGTATAATAATTAAAGCAAAAAAATCAATTTTTTAATACTGTTCAACTAGAGCGTTTTGCAGTTATTGTTATCTTTTGCTTGCAGGGGATAATAAAAAGTTAAAAAATAAGTATTTGGATAATGTAGAAATCGATTTTAAGAATTCTATAGAAATTCATATTTTGAAGTTTTGTTGAATACAATTTAACGACTTCTGCGACGATGTTTTGAACAACTGTTCCAACTCGAAAATTAATTTTGTGTGCAAAATGATTTAAGGACACTTCTTTTATTTTTTATTTTTGTTGATTAATAAAAACTATTCCTGAAGTATCTTAAATGCGCAAAAAATATTTTTTTGAATTGCGGTAGGCGTTACATTATTAATTTGTAGTTTCTAATTAAAACTTGACGATGTTGGTTACAAAAAAAATGTTATCGCCGCGCCTTTCTGCGCTGCCTTAAAAATTGTTTAAAGATCTGCTATTGACAGTGCTATTTAGGTTAAATAGATTACTGTGGCCTATTCTTTATCGTAAGAGTGTCAGTCAGTTCGAAATGTAAATACTTCTGACAATTAGAAAGAAAAAGACTAGGAGAGTTGATAAAGTGCCGAATGGTATGCAATGACTGAATTCAAGTAGTGAAGAGTGCTCCTGACAAGTAGAAGTTCTAAATAAAAGCGATTGCTTTTCTACCATGAACAGGTTATTTAACATCGATTTGACCGTTCTTGTTAAAATAGTTGATAGCTGTTTTTAGATAATTCAGGAAAAAAAATGAAATAGAAAACCCATATCGCTGGTTATCTGCACACAGAACTAAAAGATATTTCAAATTTTTTATGTAAAAAATAAATTCTTCATTAAATTTCTGGAATCAATTTAAAAGGAAATTAAAAGAAAAAATTTTAAAACTGTTCATAATAAAACATAGTTGTAGTGTATCATGCGTGCGCCAAGAAGAATTCCTTATGGGCTATAGATATCTTTCTTGCATGTCTTAGATAATGAAACTAAATATAGGTCATAAGAGACCGGTGATGTTAGACAGAAATGCTCTAAGGCATTGAGTTAGTAAGAAGCCATCATCAAAGATGATTGTAAATTATTACAAGTTTTCCACGCAACTACAAGTTCAGAAACTAGTTGATTAAGCGTTTACTAACCTGCATAGATTATTTCGTTCGCATGAAATTTTACAACAAAATATAAATTCTCTCATATATAACTTAATATATGTACATAGTTTGTTACACTATTATATCCGTTGCGATTTATTTAATGAATTTCAAGATTGTATTACTTTCAGGCAAGTATTGTGTGATGTACCTACACTATTCTGAATATACAACTTTACATGATATTACAAATATAATAATGCCATATTTTTCGACAAATTGTCTAACAGGAATGCTCGAGAACTTGCAGACTTTTGATAGAAATCGAAGATTATGCTCCGATTGGTTACATTTTGGAAGCTTAACAAATAATATCCATTAGCGCAATCAACGCAATAATCTACAACATTATTGAAACTATATTATATATAATCAACGTAAACTCGAAATAACTTCTTTGTAAATAATTTGACTGATTCCATTTTAAATTATGCAGGCTGTCGGCCTTACGTTTCAAAATTATTCTTTTTTTCTGAAATAATATGGTGTTGTTTATACAAAATGAGGAAGTCCGTATATTGCTTTTTAAGTCAAATCATGTTATTCTTAAAAATGTATGTGTATAGCACAAGAAAAATCCTTGCCAATTCGGATATTTTGTAGCTTTTGGATAGCTTTTTCTTTTACAGGAAATGCCCTACTCGATTTGTAAAACTATGAAAATTCAATAAATTTGAAGAAATCCAAAAATATTTCAGTTTTTCTGAAAAAATTAAGATATTTTTGTTCAAAAACACCCATGTTTATCACTAAATATGTAATATTTTTATTTATAATTACTTTCTGGAATATGACATTTTGTGAACTCTATATAAAACTGATGAAAAATTATTTAAAATAAAATTATGTATTATAGTTTCGTAGTATTTCTTCGCAAATAATAAAAAATTGGGCATGTAATTTTTTAATTTATAATTAACACGACACGTTTCACACGAAGGATCGTGTATCTTCAGGTGTCCGAAAGGAAATTTGTTTCAAAAGTAATTTCCAAAATATATATATACAAAAATATATTTTGTAATGAACTTAGATACCTGAGGATACACGATCCTTCGCGTGAAACATGTGTTAATTATAAATTAAAAAATTAAAAAAGCTCATAATCTTTTATTATTTATTTATAACTACGAGAATACTTATTATAAATAACTTCGCTTGACGAATATAATTTTATTAAAAAAAATTGCCTAAAAAACTAAAATGCTAGTCGTCAACTATGTATACATAGTTCCTTGTTTTTAAAAGTAATTAACGAACTTGAAATTATTTAGCTAGGAAGGTACAATATCTAGAGGTATATTTTCTTAATAGTTAATTATTGGTGTGCTTGACAAATGTAAGGTTTTGATTTCGATTTACCATTTTTATATATTAATTTATTTAACTTAAAATTTCAATTTATTCAAATTTCAAAGTTTGAGATTTCTATAGAAACAATATAGTTATGTAGGTTTAGAGTACCAATATGCATAAAATTCAATATAATATGCCAAGCAATGTTTGAGAACTTAACACCGTCGAATAATTTGACAAACTGTTGATTGAAATTTAACTTTCATAACAAATAATTAATATTTATTTAATGAATTCAACTCCATCGAGTTGACTGTAAGTTAACAGTAAAGTTAATAAAAGAACAAAAAAATTATGCTATTAAGTTAAATTGTGTTATATTTAAACTATTAGAATAGAAGCTTATAATGTGGAATCATGACTTGAAGTATTATGAACACAATTAAGATAGTGAAATAATAATTATTAATAATAATTACATATCCAAAAGTTGTTATTAATATAGAATTGAAAATTAATTTAAATTGATTATTAAATTTTTTATATCGTGGAAACTTATAATCATAAATTGTTGTACGAGTTGTATTGTTGCAGACTCATACCTATGTCTGCAGATTGAATTTGGAAATATTTACAAATACTGATAACAGGTTTAATTTTTCTTTATTACTGGCCAGTTTCGTCTGTAACATAATACGTACATAATATGTATATTATACTATGTAATAATATGTATAATATGTATAATATGTATAACATATTATGTTGTGTAATTGCTCTACGGTTAATAGAGTTGGTATAAACAAATAAAACAAAATCTCAAGAATATACTATATGCAATACTTTACTGATGTAAAACCAGTCAGCAATTAAGAAATATTAGACATAATATTTAACCAAAATACGTATTTATAATTTATAAAATGTTTTTTATTTTTATTTACCGGTGATCGATTTTGAACAAATTATCAAATAAGTGGTAATCGCTTGTGGTCATGATCTATTAAATATACAAACAAAATATATAAATATTTTTGCACATAAGATTACATTTGAGAAAATTTCTTGAATTTCCTTTTACTTCCACAGCGGTCTTTCGCCGCAAAAAACTGAAGAAACCAAAATAAACCTATTGACTTGTAAAATATATGAATTATTTTTCAGGATTTCTTAATTTTCGTGGATTTTGTCAGATTCCTCTTCACTTGATGAAATCTTTCAGGAAATCTTTTGCTGATCCGATCCATAGTAACTTCAAAAGCCATCTAGTTTTTGACTGATATTTATATCAGTTTCATGATATTTCGGGACTAGGACATTTTAGTACTAAGATTTTGTTACCTCATGTTATTTGTTACTTAATTAAAATGTTATTTATATAAATTAAAATTAAAATTAATTAATAATTACTAATTGCACTAAAAACTAATGGAATATATACGTACATAATAATTACGTAAATAATTATGAAAGAATAATTCAATCTAAGGTAGAAGAGAAAGTGTGCAATTAAGGGTGGTGTACTCTTTTGATAATAAAAAAATGAATACTCTTAAAAGCACAACATATTTCGAGCTTTCACTCATCACCAGGTACTGTTGTAAGAATTATAATTACAATTATTACTCTCGTCAAAACACAGCTCAAATTTTAATTTCCGGTTATTCCTAACCAATGGTTTACTTAGATATATTTCTTGCAACAATTATTTCAATATAAGGAAACCTTTGGTTACGAACAGGATAATGACAAATTGAGCCATATTGAAATATTGTGTGCTGAGAATGAGCTCATCCATTATCAATGCACTTTTCCAAATCGGAAACGAAATTGGACATTACTCATTGAAGTTTACTTGGATTTTAACTCAGATTATATTTAAAGTTTGTCTGAAATTTTCTAATCAAATATAAAAAATTTTTGTTGAAAATGTTAGACAATCTTGTCATTTAAGCCATGACTTTTAAGTCATTGGCCATCTTTTGCAGTTTGGTCAACTACATCATACAACTAACTGCAGAATTTTGAGGAGTAGTAAGAAACGAGTTTCCATTGTTTAGTTTTTCAAACAATAAATTAATTTGCAAAACTTTTCTCTTGAATGAATTTTAATAACATAGTAATTTACATAACAGATAGAGTATTTCCGCTAATATATACAATCAAAAATTGTACAGGTGTAGAGCTAGCAAAATATACTTTTTACAAATTTTTCATCAATCTCATCTCGTTCAATTATTTAAGGTTTAAAATTTAAAATCTTTTAATTTCGCAGAAAAATAATTACAAAAACATTTCAAATAGAGAGAATAGAAAGAATATGAAATTAGAAGAATATTTTTATTTTTCAAACAGTGCAGCGTGTGGGGAAGAAATTTTTAATTAAAAAGTCGTGTAAAACCTACCTAATAATATATCAAAGAGAAAGATAAAGGAAGTGCACATTGGTTCAAAATTGTTTTAGTACAAAAATTGATTTGTGGGTACTTTTTAAGTGTTATAATAAATTTATGAGTGCGAAGGTAAAAACAAACCTAAAATAAAATACGATGTGCACTCAAGTAATAAGTGGAAGATTGTGTGGATTCAACAGTTGTATTATGAAAAAAAAACTTTACCCTTTGCATTGTAAGCTTTTAAAGGTAACATTAACGTTATTTCATGGTTGCGATAGTAAAAACTTATATGTAGTTCAATATGCATACGAACTGGTAACACTGGACTTAATTTATGGCTAGTATTAAACATAATCTATTACCTACTATTTCGATATTAAATACGTAATTTATGTGTATGTTTTATAAAGTACAAAAGCACTAATGCATCAAAAATGCATTTGCAACTTTTTAATGCACTACCTACTGTTGCGCTTAATCTTAAAGTAATAAATCAAGGATTTTACTCTTACGGTTTTAGAGTGAAAATATATTAAAATATTTAAAATAACCGATTTTCTAAATTGTAATAAATTTCAAAAGCTTGTGTGAAATACATATTTTGTACGTACATCTTAATTAGTAAAGTTTAAAATTTTACTTATTAACCAATTTATTGATCTGCAGCATAGTTAATAGTTCGCAGGAATTTTTAGCCAAATTTAAAGACTCTTTAATATCTTACATTAGTGTAATTTAAGTCGCATTTAGGCAAGACTTACAAAATCTGTCAGTTCAATTTACGGGTATTAGTAGGTGACCTCTGGTCGCTTGAGACAATTGACTGCAATAAACTACCCGTTGATTCTTAATCCTTTCCTAATAATTTCAGAAGAAGTGCCTTAAAGATATATTCAGAGTGTTACCAGTGTCTATGATAAAGTCTTGCCCTAAAATTTGTTGAGTGTTTTAAAACACTTATGAGCCATAAGGCACCGTTTCATTTCAAAGAGTCATATACTTATTTTAGTTATAATTTTTTTTAAATTTTATTTTTAAAATACAAAGTTCAAACCAAAATGATAATAATATATTATAGTATGTAGGTGCCGACACCGCATTGACTTGAGAGAATTATTGAACTGTACTTCAGAAGCGATCACTCAAATATTTACTTCAAAATGTGCAGTCGAAAGAAAACAAACTTGCCGCAAAAATCGTTTTTGTAATTTCTTCGTTGAGTGACTTATTAAAATAAAAATCTAAAAAGGATATACGTGATTCACTGACTATTGATGATATTAGTTGTGTTATATCTTCATTTAATTGGAATTGTAATAATAAATCTTGTAGAATTAAAAATAATGATATCAAAAATAACTGCTTTTGGTTACATTTTCAAAATAACTAACTAGAAGTACAACCAGGCGTAACAGAATCCTGCCACAAGAATGAAGTTGAAATATGTTGGTTTCTTTTTAATTTTTCGATTTTAATTCTTACCACTGGCTTCTACTGAGTCTGGTGTAATTCTAGTAATAATGTAGATAATTATTATTTTTATGTAATACCAAGTATGTAAATATGTTTTTCTTTATAGAGATTGTTGTTATTTTAGTGTTTTCTTCATTATTTTTACCAACGACTTCAAAAGTATATTTTTCTAAAACAAGCATAGCACAGTATTTTTGTCATTGACAATATTTTACTCTGGGCCGTGCAATCACGAACGTATACGTTTCACGATGGCGATGGAGGGTTTTAAGAATCTCACCCCTCGACGCTTACCGTCCTAATTTGTAGTTTACTCTGGTTAACCATCCTGAAAATAAAACAGAATATAAGGATTTAATGAAATTATTATTTAATTAAAAATAGAAATTTAATCAATGAGGATATTAAAATACTTATATTTTGATGCATTAAAAGTTGAAGTAAATATACTAGTTAAATTTAATTTAAAAAGGAAAAAGAAGAAGTTAGAAATTTTAAATTGAAAAAAGAATTTACAACAATAAAACAGAGTAGGTACTTATTGCAAAATATAAAATTTATTTATCGTTGCATTAATTTATAGCAAACCAAAGAATTGCTTTGCAGGTAACCGGGCACTTCAATTAGATCGTACAATCGAGTTAAAATATAATTTTACACCACGAAATAAAAGCGGATTACTCTACAAGTAGACTTTAATAAACTTTTTCACGATTGGTGTATGTACAATGTTTTATGTAATTTCGCTTGGAAAATTATAAAAGATTATTGCACTTACTAATTTGTTTTACATTCTACTCTGAAAATTTTAAGTATTCCGACAAGTCGTATCTGAGGTGAAAATATTCTAATCCTACACTACAACACCGAAACAAAAATATTATAGAAGAAATAAAAAGTACATAATATGAATAAATTTTGAAAAATATTGAATGTAAAAAAGACATTTTTAAAGAAAAGCTAAAACAAATTTAATTATAACACTAATATTAAATAAGTAAAAAGTACAAAACAACAAAATTACTGAACATTAATATTATATTTATATGTACTGCAATATTTTTTATATTAAGGTGCGTATAAATATGGCGAGTCGCGCCGGAGTCGCGTTTATTACCCGACGAACCTGCCACGAGTTTCCCTCGAGCCTGCCACGAGTCTCCCTCGAACCTCCTTCGAGTTTGAGATTGCATTAAAAAATAAATAATTAATAATAATTATGATGGAACACAAATTTTTAAAACCCAGTTCTTTGTTAAAGTATATAAATATAAGCTACACAGTAAAAAGTATTTTGTTAATTTATCAAAATACAGTTGTTAAATAATTTTTTGTAACATTAACAAATTTTATTAGTAACATAAATACTTACGAAATATAATAAGTCAATAATTTGTATTCTAGGAGTTGTTATTCTGCATAATAAATTTGCTAATATAACAAAAAATTGTAGTGGATCTGCTGGGACAACATATTTCTGTTAATTTAACAATATACGTTTTACTGTGTAATTTTATAATTTATAAAGTGAAATTATTTATATTTATATATAGATTATATACAGTGAATAACGAAAAGTTTTGCACACTCCTATGTTAACAATGTAAATTGCCGGTTTTGAAGCTGTTTTTTAGCATATAAAAAAGTTCATTTTCGGATTTTTTCAAAAATTCGGATTTTAGTAAAGGTAATACACTTAGGTAAAGAAGCGTTTAAAAAATATTTTACTGAAAACTTCCGGAAATAATAAAATGCATAAATTTTATTCAACTTTAAAAATGTAAACTAAATTTTATTTAAATTGTTTTTTTTCCATTGTTTGAAAATTTAGCGTCATGTCAAGCAATAATTTTTTATTTTTTCACAATAGACAGTTGTTTGTGAATTTTCTGCTATAATATCTATTTATCCGTATACTCGAATTCCTATCTACATGTACTTATCCCTAAACAGCAGGTATATGATGTTTGGTTTTGAATTTTATTAAATTTTTAAGCAGCAAGATGCAAGAATATTACAAATCTAATCTCTAGAAAAGTAAAAACTGATAGGTCGTTCCAGGTAAAATCGTTGGTTGTACAGTCGAAGTGATTTTATATTACTTAGTACGTTGAATCTGCACATACGCGACGCGTCGTGCGTCGCCGCGCCGTTATTCAAAAACGTGAATTACTTAGGGAGCGTTCATAAACCACGTAGTTTGATTTTGACCTCTTTAGAACCCCTCCCTCCCATCATGTAGCTTAACGTAGCTTTTACCATGATAACCGTACCCCCCCCCCCCCTAGATGGAACGTAGTTTTTTTTCCTATAAAGTCCAGAAGACATGTTATGTTTTCTGTTAACAAAACTATTTAAAAATTATTTGGTATAAAAAATTAATAACACCGATATTTGTTTTTAAAACAAATAGCGCACCTATATAAAATATAAATTAAAAAAATCCAAATACGGAAATAAATATCCATATTATGTTGTCGCTTATATTCTGAAAATTGCTTTCATAATAAATGAAGAAAACTACGTAGCTTGACTATAATCCCCCCGTACCCTCACGTAGCCCTGCGTAGCTTTCTACCTAACCCCTCCCCCCCTTGGCCAAACCACGTAGTTTATGAACGCTCCCTTAAAAGCGATGTTAAATGAGGTTACATCCTTACAGAATATGTTTAAGAAATGTCTAACGTATTTTTTGCATATTTTTTCAAAGCGGAATCTTGTGGAACACTTTTTGTAAGTCTACACAAAGTTGGAGAATTGCCTGAGATTTTCTATTGAGCAGATCCCGGAATGAAGCGATGTATTTAATTATTGCAGCATTGTATTGTCCTAGAATTTTTTTTATTCTAAAGTACATACTTCAAGACATCTTTTCTATAAATACCAATTTGAACCCTAAGCTGAAATCAGCACAATAACTCATTAAAAATTGCTGTCGCACGGTACGAAATGCCACTCAAATTAGCAATTAATGGAAGGTGATGTTTACATCGCTCTAACAAGCTGAAATATTTTTTAATTCACTTGAAATTCTAGGAAAAGGTGCACTGATCTTTCATCTAAAGATATACAGAACATTGTAGCTTAACTGTTAAGTTGACAAAAATTTATTTTTGGCCACTTTTCCGAGCGTTGGTCATAGAAACAAAACTGAAAGCAATGAAATTTGTAACAAAAAATGTTTAGAAGGTTTTGCTGTAAAATGGACTTTTATATGCTAAAAAACGACTTCAAAACCGGCAATTTACATTGTTAACATAGAAGTGTGCGAAACTTTTTGTTATTCACTGTGTATATATATTTAAATTATGTATAAAACTGTAAAAAATAAAATGTGATAATTTTACTTTTACTGTAAAAATCAAAATAATAAAGAGGCTTTCTGTTCTATTCTAACTTTGAAAAACACTAAGTGTCACGTGTCTCATTCCTGCGCGTCGGCTTATCTTGTTTAGTTATAGTATCATGATCAACCATCAACAATTAAATTTCGACAATTTCCTTTGATGGCTCGTCAAAATACCGACAGAAAGTGGATCGCAGCGAGTTTCTCGCGAGCCTCGTCCTAATGAATGAACTAGACTCGTGGCTGCCGCGCCGCGGGCGCGACTCGCCATATTAGGACGTACCTATTGCCACGAGTCTCCTTCGCGCGGATCATGATCAACTCGCAGGAGGCTCGACGAAAATCGCAGGAGGCTCGACGAAAACGCGTTGCCCATTTAACTTATATGGGGATCATGTAAAACTCGCAGGAGGTTCAAGGGAAACTCGTGGCAGGCTCGTTGGGTCATAAACGCGACTCCGGCGCGACTCGCCATATTTATATGCACCTTTATATTTTTTATTAAGTAAATTAAAACGCGTGACTGATATCGATATCGAATTGTATTGTCCGATCTGGCTCAATTGCAAATAAATTCAAAACATGTACGACTACGCCATCTATACTCAGAATTTTTGGTTCAAATAATAAATTTTGATTTTAAAATAAATTAGAATGAAATATTTGGAGCAGTATCGGGAATAACGATAAGTCACAAAATGTAGTTTCTGAGATATGGCGATTTTAAAGTTTCAAGACTTATAAAATTTTTCACAAAATTAAGAAATATTAGTAGTTTCCAATAAGATATTATAACGTAATACTAGCAAAAGGTTCCAAGTGAACTGAGATCAAATTCCATCAAAAATAGTGGAATTGGATCGTTTTTCCGAATTGCACTGTTATACTGAACTTAGACTGCTGTTACAACAGAAATTATTAATACATAACATAGGTACTTATATTCAGACTCACATAGTACCAAAACATCATTTTTCAGAAATTGTGACTTGGATCGTTATTTCAACCACTTTTTCATTTGTTTTCTATTTTTGCTATATCTGTATTCATTTAATTATCAATCTTTCAATTAAAATAAATTTCAATTTTATTTTCTACCTTTAGTTTAGTTTAAAAATTCAAATTGCATTATTATTATGTATCTACTCGCTATTTATAAAATAATTTTTATTCTTATTTTTAACATGTTAACCGTCATGGCGATGGCGGTCTAATGTTTAAATAAAATGTTGGTATGGTAGGTTATTTTAATAAAAACTGTTTGGAGGTTAATAAGTTAATAATAATTTAAAAAACTGAGCATTTTTACTCAAAAGGTAAAATTATATTATAATTATACTCGTAATATATGCCACGACGTAGAACAGTTTTAAGTGTTATAAGCCATTGCTTTGGACGCGTTATTTTCTGCTACATGTTGTGTGTTATGAAATCCATTATCTTTAGTTCTAACTAGTTGCTCTATGAAATATATTTGATGTGAGAAGTGAATATTAGAGAATTTTGGATTATACCGTTGGCGTTGGTGTATCAGCTCGCATTACTAATAAACGGTACACCTCAGTTAGCACGTTCTGGTTAGATCATATCGGACTAAAAGTCATTCATAGATGGAACAATGTTCAAGAATAGTTTGTAGTTTAGTAGAAATTCAGTTTTTGGTTTAGTGCAAAAATAAGTGGTTTGAACTATTTATAAATTAAGTGCATCGTGAAAAACTATAGTTTGATTTCCATTTCTTTTCTAAAATTATTTTACTGTTTTTAACATGTTAAATCCTGAAAATGTTAATTGGGGAAATCGGTAAAACTAAATAAAATATTAGTAAATACGTTTTATTTATAAATAAATAAATATAAAAATATAAAATATTTTGCACAAAATTAGGTTTTGTAAATTGTTATGTTATTGGTTTAAGTTACGAATTCAATAGGTATTGCCTAATGTGCAAATTTATCCAAATAAATTAAATATTGCTACCGCGGTTAGTTTTTAAATCGTTAGTTTCAATACGACTGACTGACTCTTTTATATTTCGAGGCAAGCGTTCATAGCAACATAACTGCACCTGGCAAAAACTGCAAGATTTTTTATGTCAGCCTAAGTTAACATATACATAGTAATGGTTATAGTTTCTATTTCTTTGCAAGTGATATAAAGTTATATATTTTTAAATTTTTATTTGGCGAGACATATTTTATAGGAAATATTCTATATTTTCACATGTCTAAAATAAAAATAAAATTAACCTTTCTATATACAGTGTCACCAAGCTAAGAAAAACTGCGGAAAATATGTCAACTAATTTGATAAAAATTTGAATGAACCAATGAACATCGAGTTATTTCTCAAGTACATTCTGTTGTAAAAGTTACAAATCACTATAATTACAATTTGAGCATATTTGAGCTTCATTGTCTACAGAAAAGTGTTATTTTTATAACAAATCTTCATAGCGATATTAAATAAATCAATTTAATTAAACATTATTTGGTAATAACTTTTTTAGGTTAGAATTCACTTTAATTTTCTTTTGAGTGTACATAATTAAATACAGCAGCGCCAGCCCCACCCCTCAGAGCTTTTATTAGTGTAGTTCATCTGTAACAAGCTAATTAATAAAAATCAATCTATAAACAATACATTTTCTGACTATAAAGCAATAATCTTCGCTGACAGATTAAAAATAAAATTGACTTTTATTAATATATAACTTAACTTGTTATATTTAATTTCTTATTTTATTATATTGGACCAGTGGTTATTTTTAATGGTTAATTTAGTGGTTAATCGTTGTAAATTTTTTAAATTCATATCAAGATCATCTTAATTTCAAAATATTTGCAACAATCAACCGTTAAATATAAACTTACCGAAATGATATAATCTTAGACACCTGAAAATATACGATATTTCATATGAAACATGTCGTGCTAAATAAAATTTAAAAGAAATATAGTCTTTTATTATTTGCAAGAAGTACATATAATAACTATAATAATTATAATTTTTTTTCTTAATAAATTTTTTTTTTATTATAAAGTTTACAGTTTTGGTTTCAAAATATATTAATATCAAGTTAAAGATTTTTTGGAAATTACAATATTTCTATTCCAATAATAATTTAGCTGATGTTTTTTTAAATTGGTTAAAATGTAGTATTATTACAATGTTTAGAAATCAGTTAACACATATTACAATCTCAAAACTGAGTTAAATTTAAATTCAACAGCCGTAGAAGGCTTGTTTAGAACTCTCCTGCTTTAGTAATTAATTATACGTTGATTGAATTTCCAAAATTGACAGCATTTGACTGGTTTACTCTAGTGGAATTTTTATAGTGCGATTATAACATCGCTGACCATTTTATGGAATTAGTACGTTATTGTAAAAATTAGAAGTCCTGAAAATTGATTCATCAAATACGAGAAATACATACATTATACCTAACAATATAATGTAATATCGTTTAATTAGTATTATATCACATCAATTGTTTATAAGGTCACTTCGTTTAATCAATAGTACTTGTTTAGTTTGTCGCAATGGAATTGCGGAGGTTTAAACCTTCGTCTTATAATTTTTTCAGTAAATATTAAATTATCCACTCGGTTCACCACCTCAGAAAATCTTGTTCTGGTCATTCTTGGCCCCCGCCATCCTGTGATAAAGAAGAAATTGATTTGTTGTATAAGGCAAGATTCTTGCTCTTTCTGAAGTGCATTATAAGTGCATAATAATTCACTAGAGTCCACTTGGGTGGATTATTCGTTTAGAAGACCATCTCTTGATGGAGTTACCCAAAGCAAACTATATGCATGGCCTGCTGAAAATTTTCAAACCAAATGTATTCTGTAATAATAATTATTAAGAGAAACAAGCGTAGGAATGTATTAATATTGACGTTAAGAGCTACGAAACGAAAGGAGCACTTCCAGAAATAACACAAGTAAGAAGAAATACCCGAATTTTAAAATGTCTTAGTGCGGAGTGCTATCACTTCAATGCATTTTGATTATCTACGTTCCTGATACATCTTGCTTCAAATTGAAATTTACCAGGTAGTTTACTGCCAATTACAAACTGAACTTATTCAGAGAGTTCTATTTTCATTGAATTTCCAGAATCCGGCCGCAATTTGTTTTGGTAGTTTCTAGTCTGCTGAATTTAGTATTTGGATTATATGACAAATAAGAGCTTCAACTATTAATTAACATAAAGAAAACATCAGTCTTTCATATTTCTAAAGTACTTTATATAAGTACTGTCCTGCTATCAGTGAATAGCAGTAGTAAATTCAAAATAATATTTTTAATCACAATTTCTAATTAAACTGCAAAATGGTTTTTTAAAATAAGAGTAAACGTTCCATTCAATTAGAAAATTACAAAAGTTTATGGGGAATTGAAAGAGGTAGTTGATGAGAGTAGTTGTGTTAAAATAAACATGAGGTAATGCAGTTGGATGAATTTTGTGACAAGACAAGAAGAGGCTCTTGTAAAGAATGAATGAATTTTAAGAGAACGTTGGTTAAAGGAGTTTGTTGTTCTTGTTTACAAAACCTTTTTGTTCTATAACATTTACCAATTATATATTGTTTGCCTTTAATTAAACCGCATAAAGAAAAAATTATAATACTTATCAACATATTTTTTGAGTAATAATTAATTTTCTTTTAAGTGATAACTTCTTTATACTAAATAAACTACGTGTCAAATAGCTGAAAAATATTTGATGGATGTAGATGTTGGCGAAAGAAAAGAAAATAATTTTTATTTCTTCATATTATTCAAAAGAAAATTCTGTTAAAGAAGCTGTATTGATTTGTTTTTAAAATCTATTCATTGTTAAAATATGACGTCAATCTTATGATGAAATATGCAAATAAGAAGTTATACCGCAAAATTTACATAATCTTAAGCGAAGCTGAAAAGTTTTAGCTTAACATGCTGACATTTAACCTGCATTGGATATTCAAAAGCAACATTCTGGAAGAATTATTACCTGTATATCTGAATTGCCATTTAGTCCTAAAGTTTGTAAATATATTTCGTTAGAAACCATAATCAATATCTTAGAGTATTCGTACATTATAAAATCATGGATTTTAGGCTTCTCCATCATATAAATTTCAATAATACTTTCTCTAAAAAATTCTGTTCAAAATTATTTTGAATTAATACGAAGAAATTGTAAAAGATTTTCGAGTTTCTTCATAATAATTTATATTAAATTGAGCTGTTTTATTGCTATATATTTATTAATTTCTTAGAAAATATGAAAAGACCACCCATTATATAGCATAATTAACTATAGGGAAACTTGGTTACACTTTCGAAAGTTTTGCAAATAATATTTTATAGCACAAATTTGATACGTTTATAATTTATTTCTAACAAAACGTATTTCTTATTACATTAAGATTATCACATTGAACTTTTCACTTTCTAAATAAGCGTATTATTTAATCATGCAAAGCAAATACCTTTACCAGTATGGTAATCCCATTATCTTTGACTAAAATACGCGGTTTCCCTTTAACCTCTGTGTATGATGCATAATAATAACGAATTCATTAATAAAGTTGATTACGCTTATAAAGAGTCCCTTATAAATATTCTTACTCAGTAAATTAATCTTTAGAATACAAATCTTTTGTGAGGAAGTAATTAATTAAAGTAATAAAATTAAGTTACACTTAATAAGCCATCATTTTCTTTCGGCGTTACATTTACTAATTGTAATAATTTTGCTTTCAATATAAATACAAAAGCGCACTAAATTTTAAAATATAACAAATGGGGCAAAGCTATTACAGCGGTAAAGATGTTCATCAACACATTTATTATTATAGCTAGAAAGCATCGAACGTTTATCACATTTTTCTTAGCCGTGGAAATACGGGAAAACATTGATATAAGACTGATGGTGCGAGCAACACACCCTGTGTAGTTTAGAATACCATTCAATTCGATCTTTACACACAAACCATAAAGTTTAATCTTAAAATAAACTTGCGCCACATTGTGCAGTGGTTTGGTGTTGGATCTTGCTATCATCTACCGTTACTGGATCTCACTTTTCGCGTACGTGATTCCATTAGCTTAAGCAATATAGATTCTGCACCTTTGTCACTTAGACAAGGATTTTAAAGCTATAAACGTTTCTTCTTGTAGTCATTTCTTTAAAAGCATTAAGCAGTAATTGCAAACTTGTTTAGTTAAAAGTGTAAAAGTTACAAATTTATATTTTTTTTATATAAATAATATTGTTGAAACTTCTTAGTTTGTTTAATTAATAATTAAGTTTTGTTGGTTTTTCATTTCCAAGTATCGTTTTATCAAACAAGAGTGTTTGAGCTCAAACTATCCTGTTTAATCTACTATATTAAAAATTCTCATTTTCTCTCCCTTTGGAATGTTTTCTATGTGGTTAAGGTAACCCTAGGCTAACATAACCTAATAAATTCTCTCTTTGTACCAGTACCTGCATAAATACATATTACGTACGGTACATTATACGAGTAACTCAATAATATTGGTGTATAGTATTTCCCAAACTAAAAACAACCGAGATTGATTAAATCCATTCACCGTATTTACTTTGATATGGTTATAGATATGTTTATGCCCTAACATTCTTTAAATATCAGCGAGTAAACCGTTTTAAGCAAATATTTTTTCTCTCGATAAAAAATAAGAAAATGCTTTTACTAAATCTCATATAACAATTGGTTTATTTGCCCAAGTCGATAACACTCACCGAAACGATATTGTATAAAACAGTAAGTATTCATCGAAACACAATGGGTGTGGAAGCACACGATTTTCACTTAATCAATTCTAACCAGACATAACTCACCTTTGAATCTCACAGTTTTAAATTCGTTTCTGTTTAAGTGACTTTTACACTAATTTATTACTTTCGTCTCATTAAAAATCAAAATCGTATTACGCCTTTATTGATACAATTAACATCTTTATATTGCATTTTTTAGTTAAAGTCCCACGCGAATGCTGCGTAAAAGCGCTTTGACCTTTAGGGTAATACATTCTACTTTGAGGGAGTTTGTAACTGGTAGGTATGAATAGAAAGGACGGAAAATGGCATCTTAAGCATAAAATATTGAAGCTACTGGGCATTGGTTCGATAATTCGATGGTGAAAATTTAGATGTGGAATCTTTTGTACGTATTTTGTTTCATTCATATATTTCCATTTTGTGGTAGTACTGCTTATAAATTTTCATCAGGAATATGATAAATTGACATACATATTTTGATAAATTTCTAAATATAAAGTCGTATCCTACTTTATTGGTATATACTATTAAGATGCTTTTTCTTATTGGTTCGGCAATAAAATTTCTATTATATGAAGAGACACTTAATGTAATAACGGTAACATAAAATGAAAGCAAAAATCAGCAACATAAAAAGTTTGATGGAGTTCAGGAAATAGGTTAGAATGCTAAACTAAACTTGTAGTAACAGTAAGTTTATCTTACAAAATTTTAAACGAATTTTTATTTTTGTATTTTAGTCAAGTACACATAATTGTTATTATAGCTCTTTAGATTTTCCTCCAAAAATAGCTTGCATATTTTACATACATAGGTTTAAAATAATATTTTTCCAAAATACATAAATAAGAAGCCTGAGACCTGAAAATAATACATTCTCAAATGCAATATTAAAATAATATCCTAAGTTATTACTATAAATACGGGTGTATTTTATTAACTTACTGTAGAATTAGTAGTTTATAACACATCCTCCGTTAATATACGAATATCCCGGTTTACAGGGTACGGCAATTAATCTATAAGAAATATTATGAATATTCGGTAATAAAGTAGTATTTTTGTCTGCATTGATTAATACAACACCTAGCAATGCAATGATTATCAAACTTATAGCGTGGCTGTAATACATTATACATTTATTTAACTTGGACGACTACTTTTACAATAATAATATTATAATAGTTGTTATCGAGAGGTCATAAACGATACTTAAAATAGATTATTATTTTAATAACAAAATTTAATTTTCAACTTTGCGCATGATGTAATGTAATATATTATTATCAAGTGGTGTATAATTATTATAAATCTCTTGTTGACAGATTATTAAAGCGATATTGCCTTTACCATCCGTTACACCCCCAATTTTTAATAATTATTTCCAATCAATAGTTTATTTAATATTTATTATAAAGCATAAAGGAATGAACGAGGGTAAACATTTAGTTTCGGTCGATGGAACTTTTCACGAAAAAAATTTAATTGCCACTTATGATAACTGTTTGTCAGTTGTTAAAGAGATTTTATAGCATTAGAGAGATGTTACATCAAGAAAATTAAATGAATCGTTTTAGAAACGTTACGGTATGAGAACATTTACATAATATCAGTATTATAACGAGCAAATGCAGTTGCCAATGTATTTTTTGCAATACATACTACGAATATACTACAAAACCTAACTGCTAAGGAAGTTATTAAAGCCAACTTAATCAAGTTAAATCGCTACAGCACATTTAACAAATATAAATTAAATGAATAAAAAAGCTTTAGTAGTTAAAACACCTTGTCTTTAACCTTTCAATTGAAATTTTAATCCGCGGTTTCATCTGCAAATAAAATAACATTTTCAATACTACATGTAAGGTTTATTTGAATTTTTAATTACTATAAAATAAATAAAGGAAGAAAAAACTAAAAAGTTTTATAAGCCTTCAGTCGAGATAACCTTATCATATTAGATAAGGTACTACCTTCAAATATCCAGCCACTGTTTATATTGACATCAAACCAGTAGCACCAACTTTTGTTTTAATATGCAAAAGCTGATTGTTTGACAAAAACATGGACCGCGTCACCTAGATTGAGACTCGAGTTTCGATCTTACTCTAACGAGATGGATCTCATCGGTCAACCGCTGGTGAACGCAGTACCAAGTTCTGCCAAAGTCTCCACTCGTAATTTGCATTGCTTAAAACTTCAAGCAGTTGTTAATTTTAGCATTTTTTTGTTATGCAAATTGCCGAAGCCGAGTTATTTACTGCAAGAGAATTACGTTTTATGTAATTCATAGTTACCTACATAGTAGGACGCTTGCAAAACCTTCAATATTACACCACTGTATGGCGCTAAATGTTGTAGTCGCTGCTAGAAGTTTTAAGCAATGCAAATTACGAGTGGAGACTTTGGCAGAACTTGGTACTGCGTTCACCAGCGGTTGACCGATGAGATACATCTTGTTAGAGTAAGATCGAAACTCGAGTCTCAATCTAGGTGACGCGGTACATGTTTTTGTCAAACAATCTGCTTTTGCATCTTAAAACAAAAGTTTGGTTTTCCAAATTTTAATATCATTTTGTTATATTATAAAACAAGGTTGGCTTACGAGAGAGGGGGGGGGGCGCTTAAATGTAACTTTAAGATCGAAATAAGCTTTGACACCTGTTCTTTTTTTAGAGTGCTATTAGCAAGTGTTCTTGAGAAAATAACGTAATTAAAAAAAGAGAAAAAAACTAAACCGTAATTGGATAAATGACTTCGAGTATCAATCCAATCTCATATGACGGTCAAGTGTGTCGGTAAGCTCACTACAAATAAATACCTCTGAAAAGGAATACATAAGACAAATAAACACAATGTAAAACAAAATATAAAATTTAATGTTGAATCGATGCTTCGGGGAAATCGGCAGTTAGAGTAATATAACACTTAAATGCTACGAGATAGTGTCGACACCTTGCATGCATTATGACTTAAAGTTAAAAATGTTCGGTACAAAAATTGATAACAGAAAACGGTATAATTTTCACTTTTACCTGTGAAATACGGCATCGATATTTGGATCGCTACAGGCGAATTGGTAGCCGCTGATAAAACCTGGTATGAACACTGTGGTAATTATCCGGCCCAAATTCTAGGATCCTTCGATATGCGATTGACGTACACTAATGACGCACTACTATATCTAAGTCACTTTAAAGATAATACATTACTCACTACTTAAGCTGGCCTGGAGACACCTTCACCTGATGGTAATTGACAAAGATGCTCGTCAGAGTTGGCATTAGAAAAGACGGAAGTATTGCAAAGATGTAGACAGAATCGGCATTTAACGGAATGATGCGGTAATTTGAATTATTAAACTCATAAATTTGCTATCATTTCCTCTAGATGTAACGTACTCATTATTTCGGAAATAAACCCCTCGAAATATAATTCGCACTCTTCTTAAAGAAGTGCGTGGGCGACCTTGGCTCGACAAGCCTTGGCTGCGTCACTAAACATGACACTAAAGGTAATCTTTTATTCTTTATCCTTTAATCTATGATAAGGTAATTGACGCACATGGAAATCGTGACTTCACGACAAAAGGATTATGCGTCACCAATACTCGCGAGAACATAAACACGGTAATTACGCGTAAACTCTACTCACGCATACTTGCGCGATAAGCGGTATTCGGTAATTTTGCGGCACTAAAATTACGCATACTTGCGCGGTAAACGGTATCACGATGATTGTGCGTAGCACTATATTTACGCATACTTGCACGGTAAGCGGTATTCGGTACTTGTGCATAACAGCGCATCATAAAACGTAATCTATTGCTCAGGATAATTACGCATCAAGATATCTTGTCCACACTTCCAGGCGCGCATACGCGACCGTCTTAGCCGACGCCTGGGGTGAAACTCTTCACCACCATTTCCAGCCGTTGCTCTTGGCTTATTTTCCCTCTCTCTGGACTTAAATATTCAAACGTGCAAGGAATGGTTTCAACTTGCATGGAATGGTTGCGCTATCTTACCATGTGTGACCGTTAACGATAACAAGCAACAGAAAAGGTCTAATTTATGACTTGTTAGATTTGCGTGATTTTATTTAAAAATAAAAGAAAAGCAAACCGTAACAAGGAATTAAACCAACGATCTTCCAATCCACTTGCAGATTCGTTAGAACCTTATTTGATAACCTTTGAATTATTTTTGCGTAAACTAACTGAAGTATTGCACTCAAACTTTTAAACGCTAGTTTCTTAAAATCATTTTTAACCCTGCCAAAGCTTGTCAGACGCTAGAGTTATAACTTGAGCGGTTTCCCTCGCTAGACTAGACTATGAACCATCTAAGCTATTTACTATCTACAGTTAGTTACATTTGCAAAACACGCGAAACCTGCTATTTCGTTCACATTAGAAATCTTTTCCTTATGTGTAGATCATCAGTATCCTTAACCGACAGTTAACTTTTAGACGACACTAAAAGTGTCATCAGCGTATATTAAAATAAAAAATTCAATATAAGCAAAATAATTTTAACACAAAGAAAATAACAATATGAACTCAAATTTTTGAGTTCAAATCAAACTCTGTACGGTGTATAGTAAAATAGTAGCACCTGAACCAATACTGCGCGGCAGTGATATTATGAGATTATAATATCTTTTATTCAAAATCATTAGCAATCGACACATTTCTGCATTTTAATAAGTTGGGAAGCAGTTCATAATTTTCTTCTAGCTTCCCCACAATCAAAAATCTATTTTGTTTTACTTGAGGTACTTAAAGGGCCACAACTTCTCAGGTTGTCAAGCGTTTTTTCAGAATTTGGCTCCCTCGCGCCATCTATTGAAATGAGTAGCATCTAGTAGCATAAGTAGCATCTAGTAGCATAAGTAGCATCTAGTAGCATAAGTAGCATCTAGTAACATGAAAGAATGAAATACCCAACCCCACTTTGCGTTATGAATGACATTTTGAAACAGGCTTAAAAATCACACTATAAATTTACTTGATGGGTGATACAACTATGACACATTACGTCAAAAGTAGGTGCTACTCGTGCCGCGAATCGCTAAAGGCGCCACTTATGCAATATTCCTACAATTTGGCAAAGTTGTACGTATTAATGGTTTAATGTATTTGGAGCCACCTTTTAAGTTTTTACAAACGACCACTAGATGGCGCTATTGAAAACTGTCATTATATTATTGTGGCAACAGGTTTAGACTAAGTAGTTTGTTTACAGCGTGCGTTTAAAATACGATTTTGTGAGAAAAATTAATAGTTCACGTGAAAGATTTGTTGGATGATTTTTTACGATTTTAGCAAAGGCCTAATAGCTCAACAGCAATGCATAGAATCGCTTCGTTCCACTTTTAGTAATGAAGCACCATCATAAAAGACAGTTTATAATTGAAGAGCGCAGGCTAAGAAGGGGGATAGTCAAAAGTTGTAATTTTTCAGGAATGCGATTTTAAAGTTTGAAACCTCATTTGTTTTTAGACTTGGAGCAAGGGGGTGAAGTTGAATAAAAAAGTACTACTAGCGCTCGTAGTGGACAAATCGCTAAAAAAGTGTTGAATACATTTTCATATAATCAAATGCAATATTAATAAAAACCGGTGTTTAAAACTTTTACAAGCACTGAAATACTTGAGAAAAATTTTTTGTATATCATTGCATTGGAAATAATCGATTTATTCTTATATGATAAAGATTTACCTACGAAAAGTTCTGAAAAAACTGTAAAAAACATTGAAATCATAACCCCCAAACTGAGCAAGAAAGATTTTCAGTTCGTTAATTTTAAATGTTCATTTATGAACAACATAATACGTATTAGGATTTCAGGGTTACAATTTGATAATTAATTATGATGAAATCTTAAGTGTTGCAGGGGTCAATAGAAAAGTGTTGAAATTCCTTTTGTGTTATTTCGAAAACTCGGGCAATGAAAAATTGTCAATTCAAAATAGTCTTCTCTTTTTTTTAATAATAAAAAAAGTTGGAGATAACTTCGAGAGCCTTGGCTGTCACTATTCAAGTTTACCGAACGACTGCTGCTCGACATTTCAAAACAATTTTGAAAAGTTTATCAAAAAAATGCAAAAAATTAATTAGGTGGCTATCAAAAAAGCTGTGTGCCAATACGTCGGACTAACTTAATTTTTCTCGTTCGTTGTTTTCAAAATGTATCTGTCTATCTGTATACAAACATTAATTAATAATTAAGCAGAGTGACATGTGGCGCCGCGGTGTCGAAAAATAAAATTAAGTGTGGAATACCTATATAGCCTATATTACATTTCTATACGATAGAATATTGCATTAGATATCAATTGCCGCAAAAATTAAAAAATTTCAAAAAAATGACTACCCCCCTTCTTAGCCTGCGCTCTTCAATTGGTTTGCAGAATTTTGTCGCGGTCGTGCGTCTGTCAGTGATGAATCTCGGGAAGGTCAGCAAAAATCGGTTGTTATTCCAGATAACATCGATGCTGTGCGCAATATGATTCTAGAAGATCGACATGTGACATAAATATGGTGAAATAGAGTTTGCGTTGACCCAAGTGGTCGTGTTTTAGGGGAGGTCCCGTAAAACTTATATTTTGCGTCTTAATTAAGAGATTATTTGAGTTTTGTGCAATTAAAGTTCGTTTGAATTGTAAATATCTACCATTGTTTTATTGAATTTGATGGTTTTCGTTGCAATTGAACGATATTTGGATATACATAGTTTGGAGAAGTTTTAAAAAGATAAATTTAAAGCAAGATTAATTAATTTGTTGAATAAAATTGGATCAAGTGGATGGATCGAAATTGAGAAGATTTGGAAAATTTAATAAAATTCTAACGCAATATAAAGTGATAAGAGCGCAACAAGGATATTGTCTTGCACATTTTGTTTAAAATAAAATTTGGACGGCGTTCTACAAAATTTAATTAATATTTTGATTATTTTTTAAATGAAAAGTTGAGAGTCTCGTGTTCAAAATAATGAATGACTGAATTTTCTTAAAAATAAATTATTTTATAAATTTAGATGCACGGGTAATCTCAATACAGGGTGTTAACTACTAACTCGTACAAAACGAAGGAGGTAATTCTACGACTTATTGTAAGAAGAAAAGTTCCTTTTTACATGGGTCCGCAAAAGTACCGTTTTCGAGATACCAGGGTGTTCAAAGAAATTGCTTACAATGCGGTCATTTTGAACAATTGAACAATAAATAAATTATTTTTGTGATGAATTGTACACTGAGAAAAAAGATTTGTCGCTCCAACAAAGCTATTAGTAGCTGTAGCCTCAACTGAGTTTATTTTGCTATTATAACAAATTTTTTGTTGCTGCAGCAAATTGTCTGCTGCCATAACAAAGTTGTTTTCTATTTAGTAAAAAAGATTAGTTGATTTAACAAATTTTCTTATTCTGCATAGAAAAAACTTTGTTATGGCAGCAGAAAACTTGTTGCAGCAGCGAAAAACTCTGTTGACGCTATAGCTACTAATAGCTTTGTTAGGGCGACAAATCTTTTTTCTCAGTGTATGAAATTATTAAATTTTGTAAGAATGATTGCTTTCGAGATTGCTTTGTTACAGCTTTTATCAATCAGTTTTGAAAAAAAAATGTTTGTTCGTTATTTAATCTTATACGTTTCTGATTATAAAATGCCGTTTTTCTGGAAAACGGTGGCTTCTACAGCTTGTGACCAAGAGTACCCTTTTTATGTAAAAACCTCTGACGCTTTGGAATTTGCTGTCAAACCGCCAATTTTTCTAGTGACGTAAAAGTTACAAGGGTGAAACCCTTACGTAATCCTACCATCTCTACCACTGGCATATCTGAGAACATTGCTTTAGAGTCTTAAAAGTAGCTATTATTGATATAAAAATCTGTACAAAAGCTGGAGCCTGTAGCCTTAACGGTTCTTGAGATATCGCAAAAAAAGTAAGAGAAAACAATTTTTCAAAAACAATAAGTCACCTCCTTCGTTTTGTACTAGTTGGTAGGTAACATCCTGTATACAAGTACCTTGGTGTCAAACTACTTCATTGCAAATTCACGCTTATAGTTCATTTTGACGCTTCGCGCCTCAGCCTTCAGCTGTAATAAAGCATTTTTCAACTCAGCTCGTAATATAGTGACTCCCAGGAAAGATGACGATTACGACACAACAAAATCGTATGAACTAATCCAAGAATTCCTAGTCAAATGAAGTGCCTCTTTTTGCGTCGGGGGTTAAAAACAAAGGTAACCAATGTATTCTTATTTTAAATTAAAATACACTACATTTGACTAGGAATTATTGGCTTTGTTCATACGATTTTGTTGTGTCGTAATCGTCATCTTTCCTGGGAATCACTATATACTATTTAAGAGACCTGCAAGCTTTGCAGAATTGAGTATTAAAGTGTTGGTATATTTTAAGTCTTTATTTCACCTCAAAAGAGAGGCATCAAATTGGTTTCGATCAATTATTCAAAACTATACCTTTTGGATATATCCCTTTTTGCTCTGAATACCTTAGTTTATTGTTAAACATTTTTAGTTCTTATGTTTATTAACATTGACTGTCTTAATTGGTGCTTTAAATTTAGTGACATCTTTATACTGACTCTATTGATGTCTAAATTGATGTGATTTTCAACTAACAATGGGAGGATAGCAAACTATTGTCTCAAAGCCCTCAACGGAGGCAAAATTGCTTCGACGCCTGAAAAATCCAATTAAGCCTCACTTATTCATTCCAAACTAGTGAAACTTTTATAATTTTCAAACTTCTCAGAAAATCAATTCAAATTTTCAAAGAAATTTAGTATTATTTTCTGATTATTTAAACTTTATGTATTACTTTGTTCGGTTCAATATTGTTGACAAAATGAGTTATTAAATATATTACTTCATAAAATAAAATATCCATAAAAAAAAAGGTTTGCAAAAATTTTTTTGACCGTATGTTTACTATAGTACACTATAGGTCGTTAATAAAGTCAATATCTTGACAATTTCATATCGTAATCTACTTCGGCAATTCATAAGAATAAAACCTTGGAACCTTTGATGTTTGAAAGAAACCGTTGATTCTGAAAGGCATAAAGAAAATAATAGTTTTTGTAATCTAAATCCCCAACTTTTTATTTATTAATTGTAAACAGACACTTGATTAATTTAATATTTGCATTTTATTGCCATCCTATCATATACTGTTTAATTTTTGTTCCTTTACCTATAATATATCTATCAACAACATATTGTCATTTATGGAAGTACTTAAAATAACAGTGTAACTGCTAATAATGGCAATTCAAAAATGTTATATTTTTATTAAATTAATGTAAATTAACGGCAATCTATAATAATTTACAAATACACATAAAAATTGATTAAAAGTCAAATAAAATATTGCCAACTTGTAATTTTATCAGTATCACAATTGATGTAAATATACAATTTCATTTCCCTTTGGCTTCCATTTACACCTATAAAACCGAAAACAGAAAAATAAATGAACAAATTTTACGTTTCCACGTGCCATATTTTTCGTTTATTGTCGACTTTTAGTAGCTTTTGAAACTTAGAATATATTTATTTGGGCAACGTTTTTAAAATTAGTTCCGTTCTTGCTATTATGATACCGTTTTATCTTTTGATATGTAAGTCTTGAAGTTTTTTTATTCTTCTTTAATTTGATTAGTGCATATATGTTTTTGTAAAAGAAAATCACCTCTTCAAATATAACTTAAATAATGTTAAAGGCCACTTCCTTTAAATAGGAATAAATATTGAAACATCCATCCAACGTATATTGAAAATTCCAGCATTCGTTGCACACATTTAATTGAAATTTAGAAAGGCATTTAGAATAATATTATACCATTATTATCTGCGGCCAATGTTGCATTACAGGAATTACTGTCCCGATAAAAATGTGTTGAAAAATTCCAGATTACACTGTTTGAACTGAACGCATTCGAAGTATTCTGGAAATTTTTAAATTTAAAATGAAAATCCAATTAGTATTGTAATTTTGTTTTTTTTTAAGAAACATAAACCAGCTATAAATTTGTACGTTTGCTGCAGTATCGTAACAAAATTTGTAGTATAATTATTATTTAATAGATGCAAAGTCTGGATCATCTAAAATAGTAAATTACTTTATAATAGAATATTACATTTACCTCTGAATAACAAATATTTAAGTGCAATGAATTTCTACTTTGCAAACCAAATTTGTCTTAAATTCAAAATGTATGCATGGAACTTTAACTTAATGCTTACAAGTTTTAAATAAGTTTTTAGTAGTATTACATTATTAAAAGTCGGGATGTATAAGAAACCATTTTTTTAATATTCAGTTTAAGGGGTAGATAATGATGTAGGCAGAAGTAATGCTAAGCAAGAGGTTAAGGTTTTCTCTTTGGCTTTAGAAGATACGTGTCAGAAGCAGTGGGTTAGCCTGAAGCTTGCTTTGATCTTCTGCCATTTGATATATTAAGTTACCCCTTAGTATGCCTTATAGAATGTGAATCAATTTACAAGCTTATTATATACCTATATATAATTATAAGACTATAACACAATCAGGGAAAAATATTTTCTGCGTTTATGAATCGTATTATAACTTATTAACAACTTAAAGCTAGTAATTTGTTTCGAATGATAGAACTTTAAATAGAAATAAGACACATAAATTAAGTTCGAATTCATATTATTGTGTTATTTTTTTGTTATTTATTATTTAAAAATAATTTCTGGTTATATGTTTATTTATTTATTTATAATATACGGATAAACTAATTGAATTTGCCAGGACTAGTTCCAATAAATCGCAATCGATTTCTCTAATTTTTGACCACTTTTTCAAGAAATCGAAGCCCTATTTCCTGAATAACATAAGTTATGTCGATTTTCAATTAGTCGCAATTATTGCTGGTTTATCAGCATAAACCAGTGAATTCACATATTTCAATGCCCTTAAATCACACGATCTTGGAGGCCAATTGACCGGACAACTTCTTGAAGTTATATGTTGTCATGAAATTTGTCTTTCAATAAATTAATGGTCTGAGTAGCACCATCTTGCTAAAACCTAAAGTTTTCCAGATTGTTCTCCTGAACTTCTGAAATGTTCTCCAAAAATTAATTTCCACAATTTTCAAACGTTGTTACGGTGTGAGTCTTTCAAAAGGCAAACAAGATATCATTCACCAACTGTCAAATAACAGAATGTATCTATCGGAAGTTCTATCAACCTTTATCCTTTAAATCGAAAAGGTTGAGACTATAGAAGCAATTGTCAATTTTCCGAGCTAATAGTTGTTTTATAGGTGTAAGATTTTTTAGAATACTCGAATTTTTCACATGACAGATTTTATCATATAAATAAAAAAATATATGTTTATATCAATAACAATTTAAAAATAATAAATTTTAATAATAATTATAGGAAGCGGAAATTTGATTCTGTTGCGGTTTCGTCCAGAAATGCTTTTTGCCTGAGAGACGTTTATCCAAGTGCATTATCAAATAACTTTAGATCGCTTCCATGCGGTTAGGAATTGCAAATTTATCGCATCAGTCAATTACCGGTAAATCGGTAAATCATGGCTATATTTTAGAATCGTTATTTGTTGATATAAAATTCGGAAAGAACCAAAAATATAAAAATAATATAAAAAATAATTATAAGTTATTATAAATTGTTATTATAATATTACAGTACATGTGTATATTATTGGATAAATATATTATTATTTACTCTAAGCAATGATAATTGTCATGGTCTAGTGGTGGTCGCTAAATTGATGGTCGTGGGTTCGATCCCTGACCAAGTACTTGACTACTTCAACCGTGTTTCATCTTTGAAGTATTAAATGGTTGCACTTAGCCCTGAGCCCATGAGGCCTGTAGAAGTTCTCTAAAAAGTAATAATTTGTAATTTCAGAATCGTTAATTATGTATTTTTACAACAATTGTCCAATCACAGACCGGTATATTTTATCATATAAAAATGATAATAAGTTTTTACAATATCACAATATAGGCAGTAATAATGGGAATAATTCTTAAATTTGAAATAATATTTAGCAAAATAAACTAAGCTGTTTAATTAACAAATTCCTGCTTTGTTTTTGATAAAAAAAGGTTAACTATTGTGTATTTCTTGGAGACGCAATTCTCTTTTGCAAATCGCAATTTAATTGCCAATTAAGACGTTAATTAATTAAGCGCCACTCTATTATTATATTTAATAATAATTTTTTAACACAGCGTCTCATCAGGATGAATGCCAACTGATCTATTTTATCCATAAGTTTGATTATTACTTTTTTCATTTTTTAATTAAAACTTGAAATAAATTAGTAAAACTGGTTTGATATAACATTATTTTTTTATTTTGAAATTTCAGCTATTGACTTTTAACTTTAGTTTGTTTTACTTTCAGTATAGGTATTTTAAAGCTACATTGTAACATATTGTAACCAATTACAATTGAAACCCTGCCATGGGGTAATAATGAAGTAAAATACAAAACTTTTAATTTTAGTAGCTCAAAATTAAAATGTTTAAGTAAACATGTTAACTCGAATCAAATGTGATTTAAAATTTTATTTGGGTACCAATAATTTACGATTGAATCTGAATATCATCTAAGGAAATGTATAAACAATTCGTTTCACTTTTAACCTTTATTGGAGAATTTCGGTTTATTCTAAGGCTCCTTTTAGGTAAATATTGCACATGCGTTAACGTGAATAATCTTCATCAGAGAAATTTTGCCTTAGAGCAAAATAAAATGGATAATATTTTACTTTTAAAAGATGGTAAAACTTTTCTGTAGTAAATATTGGCTTATTTGATTAATATTGCTAATTAATAGAATAAAATATGTTAAGATGAAATAATTTTATTATTTCAAACCATCCTGATATAAATATCACTTTTTTTGTGAGAGGCAGATGTGCTGATATGACCTGAAGTCCAAGAACGGTTTGTAAATTGTAATAAAGCAACGAGAAACTATTATAATACCTAATTAAATTTCTTTAATAAATTATTTTGCCTTCGGCTACGTTGATATTCAAAGTTAGCTAGATAGAGCACTTCAATTCAAAAATATTTAAAGATGTTTTTCAAAACGAACATCTATATTAGTCTTGTTATCTATATGTTTCATTAAAAACATCAATACAATTAGTTAGAATTTTTAAAAGCACAAAAAAGTAATAGATTAAAAATTTGGTAATTACTTTAAAAATTATCTTCTTCCCCATCTGTCTACGTCATTCTTTCCTTAATCTAAATCTCACAAGTTAAATTGTTGGTGTTTTCCCTTTTTGCTAGTAAGGAAAATAATAATTATAACATATCTCAACATTTGACGATATTGTATTTAATATGTCGGTATCACGAAAATGATTGCAAATATTTGGCGTATTTTTATGTCATTTGCAGATTTCTGTTATCTATTTAAGTAATATCCTAAATTTTCTATATTTTATTATCTATTTGAGAGTAATCTGATGTTTTATATGACGTTTATTAAAAATTTAATTAACACATCAGTTCGAGTTCCTGACCGCTGTAGAGAAGATAATCCTATATACACGTCAATGACATGTACACAGTTGTCGGTTGTCGATTGCATCAACAATAAAACTTATTTCTATTTTCAATAATAAATAGCATCGATTTTAAACAGTGCTGTTTTACTTTTAAAACATACAATGCATTAAAATTGGGTTGGATAATTTCTCTACATCTTACTTGCATCATAATACCCAGTCTTAATTCTAAGTTCGGAAAGCTATATATGTAGGTACTAATAATATGTATACATTAGAAACCTACTGCATATTAATTTATTATTTATATACCTATGTTCATTATGATAAAAGACTGACTTAACTTTCCTTGGGGCAAACTACATGAACGTTGCAGACATTCATACGATTATCTTATAACTTATTATCTATAAACTAATTAGCAATTGCGTAAAGTTGTATTTTGCATATTCGCAGCGATATCGTATTAAACCGACAGTAAATGTGCTTCAATTGGAAATATTAGACAAAGCTGTAGTTTCAACTTAACAGATGGTAATTCTGTAACTGATCGTATTTCATTTTCGAGTGAAGCATGAAAGCGTTGTACCGACTGTAAACATCTCTACAAAACCCAACACTACACCATTGATATTAATTAATCTTTGCGGCTTAGCAGATCTGACGCAGAGATAGATTCGTTACTGTTCCTACTTTACAGTTGTCAACTGGCAACCGCCATTATTTTATACTGCACTAAATCATCTAAAAAACATAATTTGATTTCAAACACACTAATAGAATTTATATTTTTTAGTTTTAGTGTCTTGAGAATATCGATCCATTTTTTCGTAACGCTTCTAATAGTAGTTGATGAGCAGCAATTGATGATTTTCTAACAGCAGCATACCAAGTTTGGACAAAACATTGCTTTTGTATAATATTAATGTCATTTAATGCTTTTTACACAGCAAATTATATTTTTTAGCTTATAAATAATAAATTATAAAATACTTACTTTCTTTTTAAGTGCTTAATGGAAATAAGTAGTACTATATGTAGAAGTTATGAGATGGTACGTTTGGTTAGCAGTGCGATAGAATAACAATAGTATCAGAATAATAAATTAACAGTAGCCCTAAATTACAATTACGAAACACTTAAAAGCTAAAATGATACTTTCATAAGACCATAGAAACCGATGTTAATAATTCATCTATTATTGCAAGCTTGCACGACACTCCGGAGATTGTTTATAATATCTTTAATTTTAAATATTGATAATGGCTGTCTGCTTGGTAAACACACTTCTTGCTCTCGATAAAAAATATAGTTAGTAATTGGATGGGTGACTAGCAAAGTTAGCACTCTATTAATCTGACAAAGAAAATATCAATCAAACTCGGTACCGCAACTGCTAGATTATGACCGACATTAGCCTGTAAAAATTACCATGAAATTAAAATTTAAAAGTTACAAACTAATTTAAAATGACTGCTATTATTTTGCTAACTTCAATACGATTACGATTTCAGCTTTGTTATAAATTATGATAAGATTGTTATGGCTAATTTTGCTATAAATTATAGTAATCGCCAAAACAACTAATCATAACAATATTGCTTTATAGCAAAGTATAGAAATCAGAGCCTGTTCGATTATCGAGTAAATGTTTTTGATAAATTAGCTGTTAATGTACATAAAAGCTTCTGCAATATTTGTTTGAGCAGGGTTGTCAAAAATAAGAAAACTTTTCGATGTTATTACAACAGGAAATCCATTTATTTTATCTTATAATGTTCACCTATCTCAATTAAATTTTGCAGTATGAATTATAGCATCCAAGGGTCAACGAGCAATATCCATTAAGGTATCAATTTTTGATTTCTTCGATTTTTGAGATAAACTTGGAACGACGGGTAGGTTCTAGTCATTCTTAAAAGAATAATGTGAAAATACTCTTCTTACAACAGTCACATCAAAGTGCCGGAGAGGGTTGTGTTTTTTCTCGTGTTGAAGTTATTTAATAGCGTGAGCCATTATAAAAGTAATCGAACAAATGTAATATAAACCGTGCAGGGTAGAAATAAGTGTTTAAGTCGATGTCATTTTAAATTTTTAATGCGTGGGTTAGCATAAAAATAAAATTTTCGACAAAACACTTTTTGATTAAATGAATTTAAAAACCCTAAATGTGTAAAACATACAGTGGGTTTATAGTATTTTATGTTATATATTGATCTGATCCCAAGGTGGCAAGCATCCGCTGCTTTATGTGTTTTATATAGATATCGTCAAAATATAGGATCGAAAGGTTGAATAATATTCATTCGACTCACGGAAGACCATTTCTTTTATCGCGTCTCATGCGTAGAAAGGCCAACGTTTTCAGTTATTTACCTCTGTTTAAACTGCACCCCTGCCTTTCACTAGTTATAAGGTTATAAAATAGGAGTTTCCGGAAAATATTACAAGTTGAGGTTATCTAAAACGTTTTCCTGAGTCTGACTAAAATTGATATTCAATTTGCGGATGTTATCTTGTGTTTTGATAAATTGATGTGCTAAAACAATTTTCCTTGTTCGTTTTACCTATCCAGGGAAATACATAAAAGTTACAAAACTTCATTATACTCTGTAACACAATTCTCTTTCCAACACTTTACTACGTTGTTTACATCATCGTTATTAGCAGTTAATGCCAATTTTAATTTATTTTTATCAAGTTCTAAGTTATACATGGTAATATTATATTACCAAGTTATTTTTGCAAAAATTACTCTTCTAATATTTCGTTTACAGAACAAATTAATTTATTACCACAGTCACTGAAAATAATAATCGAAAATCAGCAAAGAACCAATATGGATTAGTTGAAGAGTTATAATCTAAATTAGATAGGCTTGATATCTTACAAATGAAAAATTATTCCCAAGGATGTGTCGTCTACCCGAGTAGAAATTGTAGTTAGGTGGTGATTAGGCCCGAACTAGGCATGCCGAATTTCAAACTCGGGCCAAGTGAGGCAGCCGCATTAGGCCCGTATTACGAACGTAACGCAGTTGCGAGTCCCTACCTAATTAGGCTTCCTAACTAGGCGGTGGTTTGGAAAACCAAATTTGCAGGTGACAACCTCAACCTAATCTGGCTCGAGTTCGCCTTCCTAACTAGGCAGTGGTTTGGAAAACCAAACTTGCAGGTGACAACCTTAACCTAATGTGGCCCGAATTCGCTTTCCTAATTAGGCGGTGGTTTGGAAAACCAAACTTGCAGGTGACCACCTAAATCTAAATCTAAAATTTTTTTTTTTTTTTAGGACAAACAGAAATACGATATTATATTGCACGAGCTAGATTTAATATTTATTTTAAAAACCTGGCAGAAATACAAATACAATAATTATCTTAAAAAATATAGCAATAATACAACAATAGCTCCAATTTCTTAAAATTAATTCGTAAAAAGTAGGGAAATGGGTGGATATCGATTATCGCACTGTAAATACAAAAGCGTTTTAACGCCTTTTTTCTAACATACATAATTTTTACAATAATTTCACATGTTAATAACTTTACCATATTAAAGGTTTAATATAAATTAAAATTAATTTTAATTTTAAGCAGCGTTGACATGGGTAGTGAGTGAATCACGTACCTGTTCCACGATGCATGAATTTACAAATTTTAATTTTCACGATTCCTGAAATATAAATCGTAATTTTTCACCACTAACTGTTAAAACTGTTATATGCGCACCCGTGTAAACCTTCGCCACGAATATAAAAATTATCAAATGGTGAAAATTAAAATTTGTAAATTCGTGGAACACGCACGCAAATTGTCAACGCTGCTTTAGCATTATTTCTTTCCTGTCATTCTTGTTTTGTACATTTTTGTGTTTTCTATCATTTAGCCCACTATTCCAATCACCACAATGATTGAGTATCGATGAAATACTATCGTTGACAGCTTTGTCACCCAACGGATCATCTTCAGATTTTGAAAATCTTTTAATTAATATCCCTGAAATATAAAGATATTTATTAAATTTATTACAAAATAATTCATGCTGCTTAGTTATGAAGTTATGATTTATTTTTATACCTTTTATTATTTTACTTACTTACTTTTTCAAAAATTGAATAAATGCGACGGCTTTTTCTCCAAATTTTCGTTTTGGAATTTATTTTCAGAAAAAAATACGAAAAAATCACTTTCTAAAAATGTTACTAACCGATATTTTGCTTTAATTAAACCAACCGACATTTTGTTGATTTTTGACAACAAATAAATTATTTAGGTATCAAATATAATTTATTGTTGATATAATTTTAATTATAATAACCTAGAGAACCGCTCACTATGATATAAAGACGTTAGCAACTAACAATAAAGTCACATGGATATAGGACAACTGAACGACTCGACTGTTGTAAAATAGTTCATGTAATACGAGAAGATATAAAAATTTCTCAGAACACAGACACTACACTAGCACTTTTTATTTATAATTTATTTTTCTATTGACGAATGAAATAATTATTTTAAATGTAAAAATGAATTTGAATCTAGATTAAAATTTTAAAATCTATTAGAAATAAAAAAACATGAATTAAGATATAAAGTATACTATTTGCATCAATTGGCAACCATAGATTATAGCTATCATTCTTCACTTCGGCAAGCTCTTAGTTACTGTCACAAGATAGTAGTCAGGAATTCCAAAGGTATGCCAAAGTTAGGCAGTGCCAAACACTTTCCTAATGAAGTCCGAGTTTAGAATACCGAACTTCGGTAAACCTTTGGCTACCGTGATTAGGCCCAAATTAGGTATTCCAAAGGTGTTCCGAAGTTAGGCAATGCCAAACACTTTCCTAATGAAATCCGAGTTTAGAATACCGAACTTCGGTAACCCTTTGGCTACCGTGATTAGGCCCAAATTAGGAATTCCAAAGGTGTGCCGAAGTTAGGCAGTGCCAAACACTTTCCTAATGAAATCCGAGTTTAGAATAACGAACTTCGGTAAACCTTTGGCTACCGTGATTAGGCCCAACTTAGGAATTCCAAAGGTGTGCCGAAGTTAGGCAGTGCCAAACACTTTCCTAATGAAATCCGAGTTTAGAATAACGAACTTCGGTAAACCTTTGGCTACCGTGATTAGGCCCAAATTAGGAATTCCAAAGGTGTGCCGAAGTTAGGCAGTGCCAAACACTTTCCTAATGAAATCCGAGTTTAGAATACCGAACTTCGGTGAACCTTTGGCTACCGTGATTAGGCCCAAATTAGGAATTCCAAAGGTGTGCCGAAGTTAGGCAATGCCAAACACTTTCCTAATGAAATCCGAGTTTAGAATACCGAACTTCGGTAACCCTTTGGCTACCGTGATTAGGCCCAAATTAGGAATTCCAAAGGTGTGCCGAAGTTAGGCAGTGCCAAACACTTTCCTAATGAAATCCGAGTTTAGAATAACGAACTTCGGTAAACCTTTGGCTACCGTGATTAGGCCCAACTTAGGAATTCCAAAGGTGTGCCGAAGTTAGGCAGTGCCAAACACTTTCCTAATGAAATCCGAGTTTAGAATAACGAACTTCGGTAAACCTTTGGCTACCGTGATTAGGCCCAAATTAGGAATTCCAAAGGTGTGCCGAAGTTAGGCAGTGCCAAACACTTTCCTAATGAAATCCGAGTTTAGAATAACGAACTTCGGTAAACCTATGGCTACCGTGATTAGGCCCAAATTAGGAATTCCAAAGGTGTGCCGAAGTTAGGCAGTGCCAAACACTTTCCTAATGAAGTCCGAGTTTAGAATACCGAACTTCGGTAAACCTTTGGCTACCGTGATTAGGCCCAAATTAGGAATTCGAAAGGTATGCCGAAGTTAGGCAGTGCCAAACACTTTCCTAATTACATTTTGCCATTTTTCGTTTTGCCTCCTGTGGCCCTGGCGTGGTTAGAGTTAGGTTTGCCTAAGTTAGGCATGCCTAATTCGGCCCGAATTGATCTTTCGGAAAGCCTAACTACAATTTCTAGTCGGGTAATTGTTATGGAATTGTGCGATATTATCCATTACCGTTTGTTGTAGGGCTCTTTGACAATAATTAATTTTGATTTGCATCCCATGATAATATCACGTTAATAATGTAATTACGCTAATATGAATTCAATTGAATATGGACTAAATTCAAAATATTATATTTTATATTTAACCGTCAGCATTAGGTATAGCGTAATAAAATATTTTTTTATTAATATAATGTAAATAAAATGTAATAAATACGAGTATACCAAGTATAAAGACCAACATTATATAAAATCTTTTCAATATCATCAGTATACGGACCTTAATTTATTTCTTGTTTTTTAACTTATTAATCCCTGCTATCCGGAACGTAAAATAGCTTTCGGTTGCTTATGATTAAAAAACATTCATTGATACCCAACCCCTGTTTTTAGTAACACAAAAATTTTACTATAAACATTAGGTACTATATTAAAAAGTTACGAGGTAGTTTTTTCAGTGAAGAAATAGTTTGAACAATGTCTTTGTTCTAATTTTATTTTTACAATTTAAATTTTTATTAAAATATGTCATAGGCCGGTCGACAAGAGTTATACTGTGAAAATAAGCTGGAACAAATGCTGTTATCTTTATTTGGACATCTAAAAGCATCATGTGTCAGGCACTGGTTTGTAAGAGAACTCTTAACTAAATTTAATTTTTTTTAACGAAGAAATTTTTCATCTTTAAAAAAATTATGTTTCACAAATAAAGTGTAAGTAATTTGAAATTTTAAAATAACGACGACGAAAAGAAACTAAAAATTCAATCAACATTGATTTTAAATCAAAGTGTTTTTTGTTTAAATCAAATTTACTTAAGCCCGACAGTTATTGAGATTTTGGCTAGTTTTAAAATGCATGCACTCTATATAATATTGAGGTTTAAATTAAATAATGCCTACTTTTAGGGAAACCTAAGCAAAGTTTCTTTTAAGTAATATTTTAAGTTGATAATATTTAATTTAAAACTTCTAGCTAATAAACCTTACATTCATCGTTTCATTTAATCACACTCAAAAGTTATTGCAAAACTGAAAGCATTTTCTTGCACACAATTTCTCCAAACTACTAGGTTAATCTTACAAATTTAACTTCCCAAGTTTTTATTATCACCGAAATGTAAACTTTGCAGATTAGAGAATCTTTTGAGTTTATATTTCATATTGAAAATACTGCATAAAATTATTCAAAAATACTGAAATCAATTATTCTTTTTTCGTAATACGTTGCCTATCAAATGTGAAGTTTCATAATTAAATAATTTATATAAAAAATGTACATAATATTTAAATATTGAAAAATCGGTAACATTAGCAGTAGTTAAATACTTTAAAATCAAAGATACAGCTTATTAAAAATTGGAACAAATCTGTTTATAGTATGTGTAGTATCCAATAAATGCAATCTCATAACTGTAAATATGCAAATAAACCTTGAACCTTTAATAAATAAAATAAACCTTTTTGTAACTAGACTCTCTTTTAATTTCTGATTTTTCCTTTCAGGGGCCGCCCTAAACAACCACATAGATACAATTTTCAAATTAATATAATTTAAATATTTAATAATAAATGTAAATTTTGAAGATGTACAGGTTAAATGAACAATAAAATAATTAAATATAACAAAATATCGCTGCTGAAAGCTTATAAGTTATAAAAAAATTAGACAATTGGGCATAAATAATATATAGGTAGGTTGTATGTATGTATTTTTCTAAAAAACATTTAGATATAATTTGAAAATGCTTTAATATCAAATTAACTAGGGGTTTTACAGCCCAGCATGTTACTTTTTGTACTTATTTTATTTATGTTGTTTTGCTTGTGACAGTTTGAATAATAAATAGCAAAGGTAACATATACGTGTAACATTTGGGGTATGGTGAACGTTAATTATCAAAGGCTAAACTATGATAAAACAATAGGTATCCTTTTGTTACAATTAAAATTAAGAACTGAATTTTAAGTATCTCTCAAATAATATATTATATTATGTTTCCGACAACTGCTAGCTATAACAAGGTAGATAATTGCTAATTTATTTATGATTAACAGTTCTAATTATATGTCTTTTTTTCATTTTTGGCCTTGACGTTCTGTCAATTATGTAAGACATACGTTCTGTCAGACATATGTAAATATAGAACCAGTTCTTAAATTCACAACCGGTTGATGCACACCGGAAAACTGAGCTAAGAAATTCTGTTAAGTCCGAGATTCGAAACCAGAATTTCCGCTCTGAATCTCAACCAGCGATCACACCAATCCACTGCTGTGATTTATTCGTAAGTTAAAACGATATTTTCCGTTGTGAATTTTGTTATTCAACTTAATTCATTTTGCAACAAATATGTAGTGAAAATTGCATGATATTACCTATAATATAATTTTTAGCTCAATAAATATCTACCCATAGATAGGATTCGATCTAAATCTAAAATACATTACTCGTCCAATAGCAATAAAGCCTCTCTTAAGAGTCATTCGTATAATTAGAAACACATGTCCAAAATGCCTATCTTGTGTGATGAGTACTTTGTCAAATCAGAAGCCTATTATCTGCATGTGAACAGCGTTATGAAACATTTACAGCATGTACAGTAGCAGCCATGAAAATTGCATTGCTGAATATTTCCGAATTAAAATAACAATTCACAATGAAACTTCAATAACCGTACACAATATGCACATAAAAATAGGTTTTTCAAACCGGGGGGGGGGGGGTATGGGAGGTATGGAATACCCTTAAGTACACCAGAGATTGTACGCAAAGGAAGTGTTATTAAACAAGTTTCAAACCGCAAATCTAATTTCTAAAAACCTAAGATTTCTGATTAGAAATTCAATCACACATTTTCTTTTTCTGAAGAAAATCACTAATTTACTGGGGGGTATTCCATATCCCCCAGACCCCCCGGTTTGAAAACCCTAGCTTTGTGAAGATGTTTAAAGAAGAAAATGTATTTTTGAGTTTATGAGTTTTAAACCAAAACTTGAACTTTTTATCTAATTCTATTCTATTTTCTATTCTTTATTATTAAGAATATTATGTAATACATATATAATACTTAGAAATCTATTTTGTTAATTCGGGATAATTTCCATCACAATTTCCATAACCACTACAACTGTATATAATTGTCGTGGTCCAAAACCAATTTTTTTAATGCTGAATTTGGATTTATTTTTGTATTTGAATTTTATTTTGATTTTGTAAATTTGAAATTTTTATTGATTGTTTTTAAAATTTAATTTAATTTTGATGTAAATATTTTTGTAAATAGTTATTTGAATTTTTGTTCGTGCCAATAATTTATTTTATGTTGGTACGAAAATGTATTATATCTTTGCGTTTTGCCAGATCCACAAAGCAGATAGACGCGTTTACGCACGGTTTCCGTAAGAGTTTGTAATTTGCGTCTCTATTTGAGATTTTTTTTTTGATTAATTTGTGAGAATAAAGTTTGTTAATTGCGTGAGTAAGATTTTTATTATTAAATTTGGAAATTTTCGTCATAATTGGACGATTTATGGAAGTATTTTTGTATGGAGTTTATACTAAAATTAAATTGGAAATTATTTAAAGGGCTACATTATTCAAGTGCAACGTTTGGATATTGGCGCCCACATTTTGTATGAAACATTTGGCGTTCCTAGGATTAGGATTGGAAGTGGAGGGTAGGCCGAAGCTTGCATGCACTTAGGCCACATATCGGACCCATTATGCTACCACCGATGTTGAGACCACAACGTGTTGATGCACACCGGAAGGCCGAGCTAAGAAATTCTGTCAAGTTCGAGATTCCAACCCAGAATTTCCGCTCTGTAACTCAACCAGCGATCACACCAATCCGCGGCTGCGGTTCCATTTTAACATTAGAAATTTATTACAGAATTAAAAATTATAATTTGGATTACAAAATTGAAATTAAGAGTCTTATGTTAAAAAAATGGGTGACCTGAAGAAATATTAAGTTTCTAATTAAAATTAACTTATTTTTATAATTTGAGTCAGTCGGGTCATCTCAATATATTGTCGTGTTCGACAATGACGAGGTGGTGGAAACAGTGCTGTTGTCGTGGAACGAACCGTGATAATGATCGATGGACAACTTTGTCTTTCTATTCGACATAATATAAGTAAATTTCGTCGCCTATTCACTACTAGACACACTTTTTTTGGGAAAGATTTCAGAAATTTAGACTCTAATCTTAGCTGCTTAATCCAAATTGGAGAAAAGCGGTTGTAACCCTGTATTACTGTCGATAATAGTCTCGACTTAATTGATCAACCGGTGAAAGTTACAAGTGGAAAAATAGTGACTCAAAACTGAGCGGTGGAACTTCCATATCGAATTAAAAGAGATTTGACGGACCGGTGGAACTTACAATCGCCCATCGTCTTATGGGTCACAAGTGTACTCCAGAAATCATCGACACAGAGAGAAAAACGGTTTTACGTGCTCTCCGAAGTACGAGCACTGTCAAATAAGAGCTATTTTTCTTCTAGAGCCGAACTGGGTATTTTAGTATTAGCAGTTAATCGTATTTGGTATGGTCAATAACGGCTACGATAATCATATGGGTACTTAAATTACTATGCATATTAATAAATTAATGATGAAACACTCACAATCGCTCTGAGCAAGACATTGTTTAAAATATTGGAAAATATATACCTAAATTATTAAAATATTTACTTCGAAGTAATTATAAGGATGAAATTGCTTTAAAACACATAAACACGGAAAACATCCGTTTGTTTTAAGGCAAATAATGTAAGCAAATTTCTAGTTCATTATAACATACAACAATAATTTTTAATTACGTATTTAAAAAAAAAACTTAAAACAAACAAAATTAATATTTTAGAACTTTTATCTCAAGAAATGTTTACTTATCTTACTTTGAAGTGTAACAATGTAATATAATATATGAAATTCTTAATATAAAAAGAAATTCAAGTAATAAGTATAGAGAGAAAAATTTCGGTAATATTTCTTTTGATGATTGAAAAATATCTAAAAGTGTTTTGCAAAAAGTTAGTTCTTCTCAAACAATTTCAAGTCGGAAAGCGCTTAACGCTAAACCAGGATATTTTAGATCTTCTTTAATACTAAACCTTGTGAAAGGATTTAAGTTTTTTTATTAAACCTGTTACTATTGAATTTAGTTTTTAAATCATCATTTAAATGCAAAATTAATTTGATAATTGAATATTTCATTCCATCTCGCATTATTTGTTAAACGCAAAATGTAAGTTTAAATTAATATTTAAGCGGAATCCATAGTAAACTCCCAAGCTTTATATTTTATTCGGGAAACTCTACATAAAATATATTTTTGTCGTGTTTCAAAATTCACAGTTAATTTTGCACTATATGTATATTTTGATTATATAATAGAACAATTAAGTATTTTATTACATATTTCAATTTGTAAATATATTTATAATTTTTCGCTTTCCCGCCATCAAGTTGGCATTATGCCAGCGCAGCGATGAGGGGAAGCGAGGCTTTTGCCAAAACTGACACCCAGAGTCGGTTGAAGAGAAAGTTGTCTCTTTGACAATTTTTCATTTAAAATATTTGAGAATTTAGTTTTGCAATTTTTGTATTTTTATAATTGAAACAAATAAATATTTTTATAATTATTATAATATTAAATAAATTTAATTTAGTTGTCCGAAAATTAGAGAAGGTTTTGACATAAATTGAATGTTTTTGGAGAAAGCTATTATTTGAATGAATTGATTTGAGTGATGGTAATTGAAGATCAATTTTAGATTGTGTAATTAATTTAGATATTATTTATGGATTGAATTTGAGTTTGGTTGATTTTTTAAATAAGATTGAGTATCATGTATCATGCTAAAACGGTAAGAATGTACAAGCCGTCTCATTTTCCTTCAACTTCGTCCTGCTCTTCTTTTATTTACTCCTATTAAGCAATTTTTATGTTATTTCATCTACATTTACTTGAAATCTAGTTTTATCGGTGACAGATTTCAATTACAACGCAAATTTACTAACAGCAGTCAGATAATTCTGATAACTAGGTTTTATATTAGTTAAAACTAGAATTAACTAAAGGGGTTTGTTAGAACTTAAAAATTCTCACGACAAGACATGCTTTCGGGACAATTGGCAAAGTCAAAAAGACATTCCGGAATAGGCCTACCGTGACGTCTTCGATGCCTGAAAATCTCGCTGGAAGTGATGTATCGACGCAGAAAAAGACTAATTTAAAACCATGTAATGTACCGTTTGGAGCAATAAAAGTCTTCTATTCGACTCACTGATATAATTTTTCGGACACACCCTGTAGACACTAATTAATTATTCTATAGAAATATCCAATCCGATTGAATGCAAACAAGTTTGCCATACATATATAATGTAATGTGTATCAATAATATCTTTTTTGCTGTGAAATTAATGAAATTTAAAATGGCATTCATATTATTCTGTTACTTCCATTGATTCGATCGCTTACGCTAGTCAAATTAATCAAATAAATAAATTATACACAGCATAATGTTTATATAACATAATAATTCAAATTACACATATTTATATAATCAAATATGTTATAACAAAATATTCAAAATAAAATTAAAATCTAATTTGAGTCCACATCTTGCAGGCCACCAATTTTTATAAACACAAATTAAATAGTACATTATGTGCGGATAACCGTAAGTGTAATTTTTGTGGACAAAGTGCAGTTTGGAATATCGAGGTGTAGCCAAAAGTTTCTAAGCATTTGAGTCCACAAAAAAATTTCGGTTATTGTCTCTCATAGCTAGTCTCTCAAAATTCTTGAAATTCCCTAAACAATAATTTTTGAATCTTTGAAATTTTTGAGTATTATTTATATATAAATATTTCGAGATATTTGCTGCGTTCTATTTACCAAAATACTAAGTTAATCTAAGTTCACGAACATACCCGAACGAACTTGCCAGTTTGAATTTTTTTTTTTTTAATGGATAATAAAGTTATTATTGATTGACTTTACTTATTAGATTGATCTCTTTTAGTTTTTTGCAAAACAAAGTAACGAAAACGATGTACATATATGTTATAAGCTAAACAAATAAAATGCTGTCATTCGTTCGGGTAAATTCGTCAACTTAGATTAACTTAGTATTTTGGTAAATAGAACGCAGCAATTATATACTCATTGCTTTATAATTTTTAGAGTATCGTAAATTTTTAATTAATTTATTTGGTCAGCTTTGAAAAATAAATATTTAAATTATGGAATGCGCTAAAAAATTTTGCTTTGTTTTCAGTTAACTTTATTTGTATTCAATAAAATATTATCAATATTATGCAATAATTATTGTTTAGAATTGCAATATGCTTTATTTGTTATGTTTACATTATTCAAAATTGCCCCCAATTATTCTTTTCATATACTTAGTACGCCCCTATTATATTTTGTTCATCTCTGAAATTGTATTGCACGCATGACAATCTTTATCGCAACACCAGTAGTAGCATTCAAGTACTCGAGCAGAACATACACGCTCTCCCGTATCGTTCATTACTCCCTTTTTTAACGAAGGTAAAAACTTCTTAGAAATTGCATCAGTTAGTTGTGTTCAACCTGCAGTCATTCGAATTACACGTATCTATGACAAAAAGATTCAGTGATTGCAGCAAATACTAAAACATCCAATTTTCGGTCAATAAATATAGTGCAACAAAACAAGTGTTTTGTTTTAGAGACCACCCCACATTTTGCTTACAAAAGAAGCTTTTCAAAGTTGATGGTACGACTACCATTTTAACAAACTGCGTAGTTGCGTCTCGTAAGCAGCTTTTCGAACTTGCAGACCAACGAAGCTAAACAATTATTAATGTATCAATTTATTAATAAATTTGTTGTGAATATGTATAAGAAAAATTAGATTTCATAATAGAAGTTAACGGGTCCGTCAAGTTGGCCCCTCCACTTTGGAATTAAATTTTTTTTTTTGATTTATTGGAAAGTGCTCGCTTATTATATTCCTTCGTTTACTTTATTAAATGTTTTTTCTATTGGCGAGTGAACCATTGTCTGAGGGTTGGTGTGTGTAAAGGATTCTAGATTGATTTCGGTGTTCTGATGTTCTCGAAATTTAAAATTTAAATTAAAATCGAAATTAATCAATTAAGCGAAATATCCCTGTTTTATTTATATAAGAATTTTATTTATATTATAGAAGAATTAGCTTGGATCTAGAATCCAAGCATCCATTTGTTGAAAACTAGTTTTTAAAGTGTTTCTAAATTCACTGCATCTTGCTCGGAGCTTATTTTTTCAAAGCTTCTGTAAATTTTTTAATAAAATGTGTATCTTCAAAATATTGACAGCACTCGCCAGCACTTCAAGGGTAGTTTTAAATAATATTTTAAAAAATTTTATTTTTAATAAATTTGAAAAAAAGAGGGGTCAACTTGACGCTTCTGTCAAATGCCAATAATTCAATTGCTAATAAAAATCTAACGGACCCAGCACTTTCAAAAAAAATTACAGCACTCGCCAGCACTTCGCGAGCACTTTCCAAAAAATAAAAAAAAATTTTTAAATCCAAAGTGGAGAGGCTGCGTCAAGTTGGCCTCTCCAAATTTTCAAATTTTCATTTCTTAATAAAAATCTAACGGACCCAGCACTTTCAAAGAAAATTATAGCACTCGCCAGAACTTCGCGTGCACTTTCCAAAAAATAAAAAAAAAATTTAAAAATCCAAAGTGGATGGGGCTGCGTCAAGTTGGCCCCTCTCGGTCCGAAAACGGCATTTTTCTAATAAAAAACGAACGGACCCAGCACTCTCAAAAAAATTTACAGCACTCGCCAGCACTTCGCGAGCACTTTCCAATAAATCAAAAAAAAATTTTTTAATTCCAAAGTGGAGGGGCCAACTTGACGGACCCGAAGTTAGCAGGGCATTAAAATTTAAAAGGGGCTTTTACAAAACTGATGATTTTTATTGGTCTGTTTTGTCTTAAGCCGCCCTTTAAATTTTAATGCCCTGTTAGTTTTTATTATGAAATTGCTCCTAAGTAATTTTGAATTTTCAAATTCATGAGTGTGCTATCATTCCATTTTAATTTCTTAGTTCCGTCTATAGGAGCTAAATCCTATTTTATTATTTTACTTACGCAACGTAAAATTGTTATAAATACTGGATACTGCTAAAAGAATGTCTAATACGACATTTTCTTAAAAAATGGTTATTTTTCAGGTGGAATGTAACTCGCGTCTTAGAATAATGCGTTGTTTAAATATTAAGTTAGTTAAAATTTAAAATTTAAAATATAAATGTTTAAATTTTTAACAATATATTGCTATGTATGTATATGACGTAAAACCAAGCTGCTTCCGTCTGATCAATATCACATTTAAAAATGTTTACAGATTTCAAATAAATATTCTGTTTAGTTGCTTTATAAACAAAATATTTATTCAATAATGGACCTTAAAGTCGCACAATTGCGTACTTACTCTGTATTTATACTTCAAACTGTAAATAGTAGTAAATTGTGATTTTCTTTCATGCGGGAAATTTATATTATAATTTCGTTTGTTAGATATAACAAGTGATGTTCAATAATGGGAAAGAATTACAAAAAAATAAATGATCACGTAATTTTTTATTTTTATCGTCAAGAGTAATTATGCTAATAATTTAACTTATTCAATTTAATTATGAATAATCTCTTACAGAACTAGGTAAATGCTATAAAGAAATCAAATAATAAAAAAAACCAAATAATAAAAAGTTTCAAAAGAATACAATAGGGGTAATTAAGTTCTTAAATCTCTAAATATCTGAAGTTTTTAGTAATTCTTTTTGGCGAATCATGAATAATACAAACCTTTAAAATGAAATGGTACCAGCAGATTGTTAAATTTTGTCCAAAATAAAATGAGATCTTTTCATTAGCCTAAATAAATATATCAGATTTTCCTAAAATCACTACCATTATTTTTAATTGTGAATATTTATATTTTCCAAAATATTTCATTGTTAGAAAATTTAAATACACGTGAAAACCTTCTGTGTTAACTAAATAAACTATCAAAGATTGGCTTTTTGAAATTATTTAGTTATAATTACCAACCTTCACTTGACGATTTGATTGAAAATTTATACCACCGCATTTTGCTCGCATAAGAAAGCAATGAAAATTAAATATTATATTTAGATACCTGCCTTACAGGAAAAAATTCAGTTTATACTAAAAATACAATCTATAATGTACCACTTGTAAAACAAATAAATACAAATTTTCACAAAAGCATATTATTATAAATGCACACGAGTTGCATCTAATTACATTATTTTTATAATTTTTTTGTACTACATGAGTAAAGATAAGCTAACAGTCGAGTAGTCCAAGTTTTTGCACAACAAATGGTTATTGTGTTTTATCTTCTTTATTTGGTTTTAGGTTCATTCTCCACAACTGCAAATGTTTAATAAATTTTAGAAATTTATTTAAGAAACAAAAACAAATTTAAGAAAGAGTTAAATCCTTCGAGTGTAAGCGTGTAGACAAAAATAAGAAACATAGTTTAAAAAAAATAAGTTTAAAGTTTAACTTGACTACGAAATATTGTAGAATTTGAATTTATTATCGTGATTTAGATTCGGTTTCACTAAAAATATTTACTTTGAGTAGTTGAAGTCAATCTGTTTATTAATTGGTTTTAGGGTAATCTAACTTAAGCAATTATAAGAAGAAAACACTGTATTTAACTTCTCAATTACCTGTGTATTATTTTAAATTCTTTTAATTAATGAGCTATTCTGCGGCAATAAGAAATTTGTTCTGAATCCTTGAACAAATCCTGCGAATGCTATTTGACTTCTTTGCTTTTCTCGACTCTTTTAAAAAAGCTGACGCTTTCAACTCCGCGGTCTCGTTAAAAATGTTTAAAAACATTTTTAATTATTTTATGTATGTGTATTCCAATTTTTGAATAGGTTACGCTATGGTCTCATTCTTCTCGTCTTATATTTATTTTATAACGGCTGTAAATGACACCTGAGTATTTACACAGTCAAATAGCAACGAATTTTACATGCAATCGTTTTTTATTTCGTGCACCGTTTAACTATTAATTAACGCATATAACTATATCAATTAAAATTAATAATTCAAAAATGCAAGTAATGCAAATATAAAAATAAAATCGTTTTAATTTTGTTATAGTTTTATCTCAAATCGATTGTGAGATACAAATTTTTGAAAGGTTTAGTAATTATTTCAAAATACTTTAGCAACACTTATTTAAAAGGCAATTTTTCTTCTTATTTGTTTTTTCTTTTTGTTTATTTTAAAATAACCCAACGAAACACTATAATAAGTACATTTATTTTGAAAATCAGAAGAAAACATTGGGAAATTACAATCAACAGATTAAAAGAACATAACAACGAATTAAATAAAAGTGCAAAACATCAACAATTACCTATGCGCTTACTCAAAAACGTAAAACAAAGGAATTTGGTTTTCAAGAAAAGATTATAAAATGTTTAAATTGTTATAAAAATCTGAGTTTTTCAGTGAATGTGTTACAATAAATGTCGCGTCTTTGATGTTTGGAAATAAGCATATTTTATCTGTAAAATCCATTTTTAAGTTTTTGTTGATATATTCGAATCAATGTCGAATTTCGGATTAAGGAAACTGGGATCTCTGAGCAGCTCAAAAAAATTAAAAACATATCTGGGGCGCGGCCGAACTCCAAAATTACGGATCAAGAAAACAAGAATCGCTGAGTAGTTTTAAAAAATTAAAAGTATTCCTGGGCGCGACTCAATTCGAACATTACTGATCTAGAAGAAAGGGATGATTGTTTTTAAGTTAAATAAGAATAAGAAATAATAATAAAAAATAAGAAAAGCGACAATACAAAATAATCGTCTGAAATGATGAAACTGTTGCTGCTTTCCAAAAATGTAAAAAAGAATTATCCAACTCTGTATAGTTAGCACATCCATCAGTAAACCCGATTTGGGTTTATATGTTGTTGTTTCAAACACTTCAGCATACACCAATTAGAGGAAAAAAATTTTAGAATTTTAGACAAATAGTAATAAATAGGTTCTGTATTGTAGATTGTGTTATTTATTAATTTCGATTTGTATTGTGATTATGTCGGATTATAATTATGCGATTATCGGATGATGTTGGATTACGGAATTAAGACTGCCACGCGTTTAATTTTGTAAAACAAGAAAAATTCATTTAGTTTCTCACGTTTTTGGAACAGCAATCAAATGAATCTTATTAATTCTTAAAAATTCAAGTAAAAATTAATTAAACACAAAATTTTCTGTTTTATTTTAATGATTATTTCTAGTTAATAATTTATCGAATAAAACGAATAGTTTGTGGTGGGTTTTTGTAAACGTTATTTAAACCTACACTACGATTAAAATGTACATGTACATGTTGTACTGTATAATATTACAATATTGTTAATAGAACCAATTGTAATAACAGAGTTAAGTGTATCCGAATGTTCGATGATTTTCAATAGAAAATAAATGGATTATTATTATTTACAATTGAACAATAATATATAAATATATAATATAAGAAAATTGGTTAGATAGATACAGAAGATATTTTTTGCAAGTTAATAATATTATACTAGGTTTTATTAAACCGTTGTCGAATTTCTCTCAACTCTCATCCCAGTTGTTCTTTTAACCTCTGTCAATTTTTATACTTATCTTCTCTAGATTTTTCGGCATTTTTAAAAACATATACATTTATAATAAACTATATGAATTTTCAAATAGCAGTGAATGAAAGCAGTCCCCATATATTTATTTAATTAATTTATAAGTTAAATTATTATTAAATGCAATGACTAAAAATAACTACTGAAATACAATTTAACTACTATAAAATTGTGAAATCTTGTTTCAACCTTTTATTGGTATCAAAATTAAGATCTATATCGAAATTTTTTGTAAAGTCATAAAGTGATACAGTAGAAATCTTACATAGTAATGCCAAACACGAACATAGTGAAGAATAAAATGAGGTGGACGAAATAAAGTTGAACAAACCCTCTAGGGTCATTTCGATTACTGTCACCCAACTTGCAATTCTTTATGAGCAAAACGTAATATGCATTTGATTGGTAGACATCCGGATATCATAATATTAAACTTTTTTAAATAATTGCATCTCTCGCTAAATCGAAAGAAGAGAAAAGTATCAATCGTAAGCTAGTATCTATTACATGGTTTTTGCTATAATATATTGCATATTTACAGTTAAAATGTGATGTATGAACGAAAAGTACTCAAAATGCTATCCGCGTTTAGTGCTAAGATCGCTGTCTAGTTCTATATTGAGGTTTTTGTGTTTTGTATAATTTATTTCTGGAATGTTATATTTTATATAATCGCCATTTTTGTTTCAATTTGTAAACTTTTGGGAGTACAATTAGGGAATTAATAATATTTACACATAGAAAGCATTTGCAACTCAAAATTAAAATTTTTTTATTTAATATGTTACATGGAACTAGGTACACATTTCAGGTACCCATGACAAACATATTATACATATTACATTTTACATAATATTAAATTAAAATTAAATTATTTAAACTGTAATATCCTAATGTTTATCCTATGTAGTATCAAAAATACGCAAAAAATTTTAGAACCAGTATTTATACAGTGTTGGAAAATTTAGAGAATAGACTTTTCTTGCAGCAAATATCGCATGATGGTAGGTATCTGAAAGATAAAAATAAACAATGCCTTAAAAATAATAAAATCGTAACGTCTGATATCTAAAAATTTGCGATTACTTTCCATTTGACAACAACTTATTTTTCTGTGACGGTATAAACTATCGCCTGTCAGTATTAAAAACAGTCTATTCCTGAAATATAATACATACAATACAAGCGATCAAATCTGCAACTGACAGGCTTCTATACCATTCCCCCATAATCAAAGAAATTATTTTTAAAATTGCAGAAGATTATTATATGTTTAACAATTGAACCGAAAATGTAAGGTAATATTTTATTATAAATTATTGATTCCAATATTATTAAAATATATTTAAATAATGCAATATGCAGGGTTTATAATGTAATTAACAGCACGCAAGTAGGTACCTATATTTTTTTGGAATTTATATTTTAGATAAAATTTTTCTTATTATTTTAAATAAACTAAAAAGTTTATTTAAGAAGCGCAAGAGTATGCTAACCGTGATCGCTCACTGTTCGTGCATATAAAATTATTGTAATCTTCAAATTGCATTTAAAAAACTTTCGAATTGGTGCATCACGTCGCGTCGTTTAAAACCAAATTAAATACCTGTAGAAGTACACATCAGTGAAGTCTAAACGGATACTGTTTCATTAGGATAATGACCGGTCCTACGTTTAAAGTGTCACCAGGGAGAAGATTAGTGACTATTGGTGAAAACTGATACAACACTCCACTTATAGCTTTGACATCCCATCTTTCAATTACTACTTAATATGAGGGCTTTAAAATTGCTCGATGAGAAAATATTTCAATGTTATAGTGGCTGTTTGTATCAAAGTGCATTTCTTACATTACTGCAAAAATTCCAGCTTTACAAGCAATCAACAATTTATGTGCACAATTTAATTAGAAAATTGTTTGTTAGCTGCAAATACAAAATAACAACGTTATATGTCATTTTCATTATGCACTAGTTAATGCTTAATGAAACTACTTGCTTTTTTATTTTACATGTTCGTTCGGTTACGAAGGAAAAATAAAACGTTACCTGTAATGAAAATATAGAAATATGTTGTTTATAAACGTAAATTTTCTTAATTTTAATAATAATTTTTTGCAAGTATTTTCTGCAAATTTGACTATAATTTTTACTTAATTATTGATGTTTGCTTTTCGTATTTTCGTTTCTATGATTCCTTAACTTATTACAATATTAAATTTAATTAATGTTAATTTTTTCTATTTTAACATGCACTAAAAAATTTCGTTCTTAAAAAAGAACAAGCTCTACTTAGTATAATACAATCTAATTTACAAAATCTCTTTATAATTTAATACCTGTCTCCAATATCAGAGCTAACACTTTTAATATAACTTTGTCGGATGCAGAACCGTAATAACAAGTAACTAAGTTGGAGCGAAATTGTTGAATCTCGTTAATTTAGTTTATAAGCGTCATATTTAGATATTGATGCTATTTAGACGTAATACTACTGAATCAACCATTGCATCTTTCAGTTTGACATTTAAAAGGAAAATGAAAGTACATTTGAATAATATAAGAAATTATTCCTTTTTCCCTTTTTTTATTAGTGAAAAATGCTCTCTTTGGCCCTGTTTGTAAAGAATAGTATAATACCTAGAACCAATTAACCTATTGAAAATTATATTTAAAAAAATTAGTAGTAATAAATGCAACACATAATAAAAGCTGGCATTAATATTTGTAAAAACACCCTGCTAAAAAGAAATAAATGAGTAAAAAGATCACATTCGTTAGTGCCAACTGGAGAATAAACCGTTTTGCACCTAATTTTAATTTTCTTTGTTTTTGAAATATTTTAAATATACGAGTAATTACTTACTAAAAAATGCTCGTTTGGGTTTGCACAACCATCAATAAGTTTTTAATAAAAGCATTAAAACGACAAGAGCGATTTTATAAACGTTAATAAACGTTAAAAACCTTCGATGTTCAGCCAAGTGCGAAACAGGCAATTAGGTTAATTAAGCTTTCAGTAGAGCGAAGTAGGAAATATACATGCAGTTTCGTCTAAAGTCTTGCACAAACTTTTGCCCCTCGTCTTGGGACCGATATGAAATATAACCTTTCAAGAACAAGGAACGGCAAAGTGAGACTAAATATGCAAGTTGTAAGTACAGCATATTTTTAGCGGGTAATGGTAATGAACACTCCAGAAAATATAGAGCTTCTAAATTTTACTGTCAACATTTACATTCTTTCCCAAAATATTATATTTCAAACAATACTTTTTAATTGTTTGCTTTTTACAAATTGCCAATTTCATTCTACAAACAATTTCAAAATTGATTTTCTAAAATTAATTTAAAAGTGCCTCAAATTTTAGTATTTAAACTACAGCGTTCTAGCACAAAGTTTATTTTTTGTAAAACTATTTTTTGGTTTTCAAAAAATGATATAGCAATTTACACCAAATACATATTTAGGATAATACCTATGTATTTTCGAAATGAACAAACTGGAACGTATATTTATAATAATATTTATTTTGTATACGTACTATTTGTATCAAATTAATTATTTAACTTTATCGACTAGTTTATTTCAAGGGATTTATGAAATTTTAAAATTCCCACTTAAAAACTGACAACATTCGTGTTATTAATTTCTTGCGTTTCTAACTATTAATTCGCATAATATTTAAACCAAAATATAATAAATATGTAGTCAATCTTAATAGTATTTATTACGCTATCGCGATTTATTCATTACCTAATATTATAAAAGCTGCACCAGATGCTAAAACGAACAGCTGATAATTTACATGGAATGACATTTCAGGCTGTAGCTGAACTGATGTGGCACGTGAATCTAATTTTGCATGATGACACTGTTAGCATAAACATATTCGCAAAAACTTTCTGAATTATGTGAGACTTTATACCCGAATGACCGTTTAAGCGGGTGCGCTACGTTAGCTTGAGCCCACTTATGATTTTTGATGTATTCAGAAGTCTCCGTTGACCCATACGAGATAGGATAACATTTCTCAATCGGTCGTTCAATTGTCCTCCAGACGATCGCTTCTATTAGACTTTCCTTCAAAGACTGTTTCTGATATCCCTACCAATTTTTCATATCTTTTCATCCAATATTGCCTCTATCGTAAGCTCCGCCTACCTTTCTCTCGCATGCTAGCAAATTGCATTCATACTGACACAGATGGGTGACGAGCGACCAAAATCAAATTTTCTTCGTCAGTAGTTTTTCCACTTCAAGAAAAACTACGTGTTTTAAAGTAAACGATGCACGAAAAAGGTAATCCGAATATTTTTTTGCAAAAGCGTTTGGAGGAAAATATTTTCCTGTTTTATCGAAATGTAGAATCCTGTGAGAAACACTCGTACGCAGTGTGCCGGTTGCCAAACTGCGACACCCATCTGTGACGCATTGCGGCGCCTCTAATTCCTTTAGATTACAAGTTTGAGTGTTCGCAAAAACATGAATTTTCAATTACTTTACTATTTCTATAGTAATTCGCTCAGCTGTTGGATGTTATATTAAATATTTAAAGATGCACTTAAAAGGCGTATTGTGAAAAATAAATTATTTCCATCTTTGCATTATTAAAGCAAATAAGATTTTTAAGTAAAACTATTAGTAAATGTATTGTTGTAATACCCGTTAATAAATTGTAAAAATAAATATAAAAACTAATGGACTTCGTTAATTTAATGGAACTGAAAATCCCTGGCAATTAAGTGAAAATCTTTTCAACTGAAGTTGCAAAAACAAATCATTAGTTAAGTGGCAAACTACTTATGAGTTTTTTTAAAGTTAATTTCTCGTTATTAAAGAATGTACTTGTTACATTTATTAAATTTTGTATTAAATCTATTTTAAACCGTCGTCTTTATTTAATGCTTACATTTAATATCTTATTGATGCGCAGGAACTACATTAAAGTAATAAATTATTTACATAGAAAAGTAATTATGAAGATTGTCAACAAACGTGCAGAAGTAACAACCAGAATTTAATTTAGAATTTTAATCACTACAAGTTTAAGTTGATGTAAGTTTTGATAAACATGGGTAGACCCTTGAATTATGACATTAATTTCATTAAGAGTTATTAAGATATGTCACATTTTCCTTGTTACTTTGTAATTTAATTGTATCTAATTTTTTTTTGTTAAAAGAAGTAGTAGTTACACTTAAAATCGATATTGTATACATTTTAGTCGAGTAATTTTTCCAGCGAAGAAACTGAAATTAAATTAAAACTTGAAACTTCATCTTTGATGTGTCGTAAGCTTTCCACTAGGTTTGGCATACAACAAGAAAAACCTAACACCCGGTATTAAACAGTTTATAAATACAAAGATAACAAAGCTTCTTCTTGCAATTTATCAAACATTTAGTTTTCCATATAAACATTTTCCTTCAGCCAATAAAATATAATTAACTATAGGTAATTAAAAATTTAATAACCCCTATAAAAAACTTTATTATACACATTCTTATAAACCTTTTAATACCGGGTAATTGGTTTTCCTAGGACCCCTTAAGAAAATGACACATAACACACGATTAAGTAGTCACGGAAATCGTCGATTTCAACCACCGCTCCCGTGTGTTAAGACCGGAAAAGGGTATTATTATATTATGTAAGTCTTATTTTTCTTTCCATTATTTGTTGAGCCTTTACATCTTCTCTGTATATTTTTTTTGCTTCTATAGTAAGAGAGTGTTTGCGAAAACTTGGCAACTTTTTTAAGTACCTACCGATAATTTTGTATAAATATTTATACTTGTCAATGACAGAATTTTAGAAACTTTAATCACCTCTCTACCTCATTGCGAATCTCCTTAATATATTATAGCTTTTAGCTCCGGGTCAAATTAGTTAAAATGGAACTGCATATTAAGAGACTGTTCGGGTCATTGGGTATTTTTAGTTTGTCACCATTTTCATACATCTTGAAATACCTAATCTCAATTATAATTTATTTTTATATCTTATACTTTATTTGTGGAACCCAAGTGGATCGCTCTCTAAATTATCAAATGGGTCGCTTGGTGCCCAGCGGGTCATAGATTGCCAACGCCTGATTTAAATATTATACATTCATTGGTGCGAAATAATTTCAAAAATATTTTTTTAAATTATCGAAGTTTAAAATAACAAATTATTGCTTAGTTGAATGTAAATCTTCAAAGACATTCACATCAAAAATCAAAGCGAAAAGGTATCGTTTGATGTTTAATGAATGAATAGGTAGTATGTCAATTTTTTATTTTATTTACTTGTGAACAAAGAAATCGATGCACTATAAAATTCTTTAGATTCCACAAACAACAAATGTATAGATGAAAATACACATATTTAGTGAAATATTGGGTATAAAAACAACAAAGTAAATAAACTTGAATTACAACTTTATTTTGCATAAAGTTTTATAATTATTAAAATTAGGGCTTAAAATAATTTTGGAACCCAACTAATCTGTAGGGGAAAGTGTTTTAATATCTATCATCAGGGAATATCGATCACCGTGATTTTCGGAAAACGACTTTTAGAATTTGATTATAGAGGCTAAATAAAACAAATAAATATAAAAATAATTCCTACAAATGCAACTAATCGGTATTACATACATTAAAATTGAATTACTATTTTTATTACATTAATAGATCGAAATTACCCACACTAGTGATCGATATTGTACGTATATGTATTATGGGTAACATCGATCGTGCAATACTTTGGTTTTTACTAATTTTTCATAATTTAGAATTGTTTTTTAATTACTTTTATATAAATATCATTATGTTTCTTAAATCATTATACTACTGGTCTACAATTTTATTTGCATTAGATAATCGATAATAGAATAACTTCCCCTATCTAATTTAAATTGAGAGTATACAAGAATAAAATAGAGAGTCGGCCTACACAAACCACTCTAGGAGTTTGTTCAGTGCACTACAATTGATCTCAACTTTTTTTTCATTGTGTACTATATCTAGCAAACTTTGTAATTGAAAAATACAACAATTTCTAACAACCATTAAACAACAATTTATTATTAATAATAATATAATATTTGTTCCGTACCAATGTTTAATATATTTACTAACTACGTATAGTTAGAACTTACAGGTTGTTCTATAACCAGACGTTAACAATATGTTCAATTATTTTCCTGTACATTACATTTTCATCATCGTTCTTGATAATTTTCTCCCTCTGGATTATAGAACTAATTGTACCTCCTAATTTCCAGTGTAGTTTTTCTCAAATTTCTACCCTCGAGTTGAGTTACGAAACGCAATTGTGCGGATTAATATTTAATTACTACAATACTACATAATATATTTTATGAAACCAAACAATTAATAGTAAAAAGCTGGGGATCAGTTGAATTTATGCTAGAACATATACGGCTCTATTTTCAGCCACGCACGACTATAAACTTGCGGTTGTATGTAGCTACTTCGGTAAAGGTAACACAGTTTGGCCTTTGGTATTGCGTTTGTTATAACTTTGATAATCGGATTATTTTGAAGTCCGTTAAAAAATTAAATTAAACGGATATAGGTTTGGAAACTTACAGAAACCCGATTCAGTTAATCGGTCGTAAAAATTGATAAATAATATTACTATAATAAAAGATAATTTTTAAATACTCTCAAATTGCAGAAAAACATTTTTCTGACAAATGAAAATATCTCATTATGGTAATATTGTATTTCAGTATAAAATTATTTTTGTAACGTGTTTTTGGCTCTCACTACGAAACAGTCTACACTACAAAGTGTACAATCTCAATTTAAAAATTAATAGTCATATACCCCCGGTTATTTGTTTTATTAAACTTCACTTCCGTTATTAGAATATATTTTATATGAAACATAATAACTATTTCATATTTTGAGTAGCTCCTTAACGGATGTTGATTGTTGAAAAGTCTACTACAAAGATTAAAAGCGGTTGCTGTCTTTCCGTAACACGTTGATATGAGGACAAGGGTAAAATTCTGACAATGCCAGTTAATTTAATCAATAAGACCTTTAGAACGACAGGAAGTATAAATTTAGCAATAGATTTTAAACATTAATGTCTCACCATGAAGCAAAACCACTATAAAGTTTTTAATACTGTGATGGTTTTTTTTTGGTGGGTTGAATTATCGTCAAATGGTTGTATATTTCTTTGCTGGTTAATGACACAAACTCAAATATAATTTTAATTAAAAATAGTCTTGAATCGAGTTTGATTGGATAGAAACATAATATAATAATTTCAGTGCCCCACGTTGGGTGCAAAATCTAATGTTACCGAGTAACTACATTTGTTATACTATAATTTATTTATAAAATAAATAATTAAAATACAATTGATGTTTTACCGAGTACTGAAAGGTTACAAACGTCTGAACCAATTTGGATGTTGAATAATAATGGCATAATATTTTTATACTTGTATGAATGATTTTATGTACAAAAGCAAACTGATTAATTCAAAAAGATATTATTGCTTGCAACAATAACCAAATCGGTTATTAAATACAAAAAACCTATTTGATTCGTATTATACTTTTTTTTTAACAGAAATTCAAAACTACAGTATACTACACCAATGATTAAAATATTATTAAATTTCAACTTTTTAATATCGTTCAATATTCATAAATTGAATTTTTATGCAACACTGATCCTACATTACAAAAATTGCTAGATTTTATGTAGTTGCATTCTGTATATTATTAATTTCGCTATTTCAATGACGACTGATACTGTAGCTTATTTTAAAATGCAATTCCATTAAAATGAGCTTGATTTACAGTTATAATTTGTGTTATAATATTTATTAAATTAAATTTTAAAATGTTTAATTGAATAAATGAAATATAGCTCTAAAGGCAACTTAAAATTGATAGTTTCATATTGAAATTGAAAAATACAAGAATAGTTTTATTAGTTAACTTAATTTAACAAACCACCCTTACTAGTAACACTGTAATGGTTAATATCATTTGTGTTTCATTTTAAAACCACTCACACACAATTATTTAAAAGTGTTCTCAAAGATTTTTAATTTTTGGTATCAATCATACCATAAATAATTGCTTCAAAAAGCATCTATTTGAAAACTTGGAACTCACTGCAAACCGCACTTTTATTTATTAAAAATATCGAACTTTTTTTAAAAAAACTTGAGTTTATTGTATTACAAACGATAAATAAAAGGTCTTAAATTTTAAATTATGGTAGCCGGGGGTGATAAAATAATATATACTTCTAAAGCTTCGAAGATTACGTAATCTAAGTAGTTACTTCCCCCTTGCCAAATCACTCGAAGTGGTTTTTATATTAATATCTGTAAAGTTCAGCAAATATGTAGGGTGAATGGTTTATTAATAAACACAGTTGAGAATAACATGAAATATTTTTAGAATTTTTTGAGATTGCTTTTCTAACTTGTTTATAAATTATTAAATCTTTAATAATTTTTTATTTGTTATTCTTGACCATCGCATATTATACAATTTATCACCAAAGGCAAGAAAAAGAACTAATACAAATTTTAAAAAACAGTAAATATAAGTCACGAATAAAATATAACTATAGGGGGGCAGGCAACTATTTTAAATAACATTAAAAAGCAATCATACTGATCATTTAGTTGATTTGACTGACCCATATTTTATTTTATCTTCTATTTTTCATCGTCCTGATTAATTTTTTAGATGTGTATTAAATAGTTGTCTTATTTTTGAGAATTTACTTTAAAATAAATAAAATATAGTTTTACCAGGAAAAAAATAACGATTTATTAGATCATTAGATAGGACATTTCTATTAGTATTTAACGTTATCTCAAAAAGAATTTAATTTTATTTGTATTTTTTTAATTTAATTCATTGCGTAACATAGTGAGGATCTCGCCGTTTGGTGATTTAAAGCTAAACATATTGTGGAGTCCTAAACAAAACCAAATATTTGCATGAAAGTTATTGTATCAAATGATTAAAATCATTGAAATATAAGAATATCATCATAAAGTGTTATGAATTTCAGCAAAAATCAGTAATCATTAAGATTAATTGTTATTTAAATAGTTCTTTTTATTTTACTATTTTGCATTTAAGTTAAATTTTCAGGAAATATTTTAACTTTCAAATTGCTCTGCTGAAAAAAGGTAAAAATAAGTTACAACGTTGTTTTGTATAAAAAGTAAATGCAACAACAGTGATTAAAAACTCACGGTTATGCTAAATACCACTCAGAAGTTATAACAGTTCAATTATTACATTTAGTTGTGTAATAAAATTAAATGATTTGTGCGATGATGATAGTGATACTGATAATAATTCAGAAAGCTCTAGAAGCATATATTACAATAAATTCATTATTACTTATAAAATATATTTTATAATCGCTTAACTAAAAATTGTTTTTTCTTAGGTATCTTGCAATAAAACATTTGCTAAACAATTTATAAATTTATATCAATATATATTAATATTCGAGTAGAATTTTAAATAATAAGTGTTGATCAGTTGATCAGGTATACTAGGAGTTAAGCATGTTAAAAAAAAACTAATACGAGGAGTGGGGGTGGGATTGTTTTAGACGTTCTAATTTTAAAAGATTGGTTGATTTCACCCGTCACTCCGTCATCAGTTACGATTGAAGGACACGAGAAGTTACAAGAAGAAATTACTCCGTAGAGAAAACCACAACGTACACCGTTCAATTCTTCGATTATGTTATAAATCTGAAGCTGCAATCTAACTATGGTAATGTAACAGTTAATAATTGGTATTCTTATTGTGATCCTGCAGCTTTGCAGCATACTTATAGGGATCCACCACCGATACTGTTAGTCGTGAAATATACTACATACTTAGAAAAGAGAGACAAAAAAGAATCAATATGCAATCCAATCAAAACGTAATTACCGATGTTCATTTGTGATTGAAAAATTTAAAAAGTATAATGAAGGAGCAGTTGTTTATAGTTTTTTAAAACAAAATAATGTACTTCAATTGGTTAATAAAATGTGATTATCTGTAAGATACCGACATCAATCGCTTTATAGATTTTAATCAATTTCTAACGACTTGCTAATATGGTCTAAGAGCCCATTTATTTCATCATAAAATATTTAAAAGTTTATATTAGGCCGGTGCACTACTGCTGTATCAAAGCAATTACTTCCTAACATACTACTTTAGAAGTTTGATGCTGTGGTGGTGCACGACCAGAGTGGACTTATACCTCATATAAAATTAATTTGATAAAGTAGCACAGCTGTTTCTAATCCGAGGATATTGATGGCGTATCGGTTGTTCTAGCTAGAGGAACGATTCAAAGCTCAGCTCGCGTCGCGGGAATTGTAGGGCGTTCCCGGCAATCGCACTCACATACTTATTTATTGCGGCAGGTACTAAAACATTCATGGACTTGACTCGTGTTGCTGTGATATTTATCACTCTGACTGCTGACCAGGCATTTTCTATTTACAATCGTAAATTCGACGACAATATTTGCCATTTTAAAAGCAATGCATACATGCATACGTCTGTGACCATATCTCTGATTTTACTGTCTGATAGTAACAAACTATGTTTGTATTTGAAAAATTTATTCAGTGCACACTAAAAATACATTAAATTTTTATTTTACTTATTGTCGGTGAAATATTGCCATTATGTATGTAAATTTCAAACTCATGCGCGTTTTTAACACTTTTGAATTATGCTCGTGTAATAAGGGAAACGAGGAATTCGAAAGATATTCAATTCAACCGCCGCCCTAAATATTGCCAATTTGTGCGGCAAAGGCCAAGGGTGTTAGAAAACCCACACTTAAGCTGACCAAACCTAATATATGCATTGTTGTTTGAATTCCGTATGTGAATACGAGAAGAAATAAAGCCGAACATTTAGAATTCTAGTTTTATTTTCTAGTTCGTCTGGATCCTTTCATGCTTATTCTACGAATATAAATAATTCATGTTCACCTTCAATTGTCGGTAACTTAAAATAATTTTTAATTTAGTGGATTTAGTAAATTTATCTTTGTTTTATCTGTCCATAATACTCCACCCGATACTTACCAAGTTCTCGGAACTATTTCAAAATTTTACGTTTGTATTTTTATTTATTTATTATTTATACGAAATTGTTTTTGTTAAAACAATTAGGTTGATATTCTAAAAATTCATTGCATTTTCCCAACCAAGGTGAAATTATTTAACAAAATGTTTGTGATTAGTTGCTGTATTTGACCATAAATATTATGATTGTATATCGTATTAGTTTTTTATAGATGTATTTATACCGCAAAAGTCGGATTGCAACATAATAAATTTAAAATTCAACGTTATAGGTAGAGCTTGGGTGACTAAATTTGGTGTACTTTTCATTCTTATCATTTTCCGAGTTACATCAATATAGTACCTACAGTCTGCAGTATCGCAACAACATGAGCAAGGGCACCAAGAGCGAAAGTATGTTAGATCATTTTTGATTTATTTCGTTACTTTACTGTTATGTTTTTAAATCGGTGAAGCAACACTTTTTAAAAATGGATTCTTTCGGTTTTCTATTTATATAATTTATAACTCCAGCTTAAAGCAAATGCGAGTAACGTATTCTTCAAGCAGCTTAACAGTTTAAAAAGCCATAAATCATTCACTTGTCGCCCCCGCGAGATGGAAAAGTTTAAACGAATATCTCAAACTGTCACGCTAACTTTTATCTAATCACTTATAGTCGTCTATATACGTCACCAAAGCATGTAAAAGATTTTTCTGCTGTTTTTCTTTAAACTTACAAGTGGTTTTATTTATCAAAAATTAGATTACTGTAGCAGAAGTTTTCTTTACATGTTCCGAAATCAAAAACGTTAATCAATTGATTCGTAGTTGCCAGTATACTGAAATTCTGACGAAATCAAATAAAACTCATAGTGAATGCTTAAGTATAATATTTTAAATGGAAAGTTTAATGGGCAATATTTCAAAACAGGTTTTCACGCCGATTACTTCGGTGGTTTGCCATCGTCTGGCAGAGGAACATATTTGCAATTGTAAATTTGAAAGTTGAATAAAATCACCGATTAAAACAACATAATATTAACGAGGCTTTGATATACTATGTAAACTCAAATTCAGCAATAGTAGTAAATAGTATCAAATTGTAGTTAGATGTTTTTTTTAAACCAACACTTTATATTAAATTCATTATTTGTATATAATATAATAAAAACTTATCAACAAACACCGTAAATTTGGTGATTTAAAGAAACTACTTTGAAATTGAAATAAAATACCTAGTTATAATATAATAAAAAAAATAAATACATGCATATAAGTACATATTAAATATTAAGCAGAAAACTGAAAACCAAAGTTATGTAACAACATTAAAATACATTAGTTTTTCTTTTCGGAAATTCAATGCATAATCAATCATGCATACATAATATAGATTGGTCTGTATGCAACGAAATATATGACACTTGATTAAAGAATAATAAATTCATATTTCAATTAGTATTTTTCCTTAACAATAAAAAATACTATCGAACTGTTAAACTTTTTTTATAATAGTTATAAAATATAAATAAAATTGAAAATTAAAAATTGATAATTGCTAAGGTACGTAACATTCAGTTTTGTTCATATTTAAGTAGTACTTAAATTTATTGAACATAATGGTACTATCACATTAGGTCAAGTCAAACAATTTTTATACCATGTAATAACCGTTTTAAAGAAATAAAAATAATCGTAAAAGACAATCATATTTAAACTGAAGGTTGAACATATTAATATTCAGAACAAATAGTAATGAAGCATTCATCGTAGCATATTAAAGTTATCTTTTAATAAAACTTGATTTATAATTTGTTCTAAAAAAATTAATTAAATTTAGAGCTTGTAAAATTCAAGTTCTAAAATAATTATTTTATTTCGATTTTATTTTATTTTATATAAAAATAAAAAAGTAGTCAATAATAAAGTATTCAAGGTATTTTATTATATTATTCATATTTCAATGAAACCGTATAATTTACTTTTAATTATATTGTAATTTGTAAATATTATTTAGCTTTGGAATTGAACCAATTAACTACCCGAAACGTCGGCCAATTTAAATTTGTTTAATAAATTTATGCTCAATTATTTTTTCATATTATATAATAATATTATTACTGTAAGCACTGATGTGGTATAATATTAAATTTTTATAATCCTGTTGTAAGATTAATATTTATTTTAAAATTTTGATACTTTTAAAGCCTCTATGAGAACAAGCACAAAAAGTGAAGGTTAATGTAGACAAATTTAAATTGCTTGTTCGTATGCATAAAAGCCTGGTCGGTTATGTTATGGTAAGTATAAAAATAACATGCAGAAAATACGGAAAACTAAAGTGAAGATCATTTTGAGCGTAAAATGATGAAAAACACACTTGACCCTTTAAAATTACTACCACAGTAATTTATTACTTTTTATAAGTACAATACCAAAAGGTAGTGAATTTACATGTTTGCTTTATAGAAAATAATCAAAACTGTAATTGCCAGCTTTTATTACCAGACTATTATTTATTTTTAATATTCATAATTTATTCTTTCGAGGAAAATCAATAATTAAAAAAATCTCTCACCGAAAAACATAAATACTCATATATTTAATAATATAGCAAATCACGGAAAACGAATACAAAATAGTAATAATTTAATATCCACGTTTTAAAAATTCCCTTTGCAATAAATAGCATGTAAAAACTGCCGTTGAGAATTAATTATTTCTTATCGCTCAACAAAACGCCGGTAAAAATTTTTGTATCTGCATAATAAAAGTAGATTGCATATAGGTAGGTATGCATAAATGTTGAAACTGAAAACATGTTCCAATTAAAAATGATATACTATTATAATCGAACAATATCTTCTATTTTTCAAAAGTAACATAGTACCAAAGTCGTGTGTGATTTTATATTGGTATTGCAACAATTACTTTCATCGAAATAAACCGGAGATTGTTTTTTAAAAAAGTATTACATGCAGTATATGCTTTAGATATTATGCTCAATCAATTTTCATTAAATTTTAAGAATTTTTGTGTATAAGAGTTTCAGTGATAATAATTGTTGCTAAAAGAGAATTTCTTTAATGTTTAATTACTGTTTCCCATTAAGTATTTTCAAGTTGAAAGGGTGTTAGTTATTTAATGTTAGCTGAAAGTAGCAATTTCTACAAAGAACAAGTATTCTTTTGATTATACAAGCAAACGGAATCTATGATTGCATATTGGTTACATCACTTTTAGTACTTTCTTTTTCCAAGACCAAATCACAACAAATTTAATAGCTTGCTTTTGCGAAGGTTTTTATTAAAATACAGTTTTTACCTTTTACGTTCTATTATGAAATAATATATTTTTAAATTTACCTGAAAACTGAAAATTATTACTGACCATTATTAAATAAATATTACATGTAGGTACAACAATTTCATTTAAATTCTACCTAACAAATTAATTCCTGCTGAATGATAAATGGAATGCATATGAAATTATACCTAACAAACCACAAACTTAAAACAATTACGAGGATAATTCTAAGAAAGTCATAAATTTTAAGGAAAGTTGCACTCTTAGACTCCGTACGCCACTGCATTCATCCTTGCTTGCGTGTGTTGTCTCAGCCACTCGAAAGACAAATTACTATCCCTAGTTCCTTCCGTTTACAATTTCTCCCGTACGAGTGCACAATTCATTCCTTGAATTTCTTTTTCTAATTTTCCTGCAACGATATTTGCTGCTCCGTTTGGGTTATTCGTCTCTAGATTTTATTATTTTTTTTTTAATATTAAAATATACACCGTGCATATTATACATACAAAAGGTAGGTTACTTTGTATTTTTTATTTTAAGTATGTACCTACATAATATAATTTGAAAAAGCGACGGCAACTAGAACTATAATGTAAAAATTATAAAAATTATGTATTTCTTTGCGAAAACCATCAGAAGCAATATCTAAATTATAATAATAATGTATAATTAACGTTTACTTTACTATTTCGTTTATTAATAATTAATAATTTAAATTTAATTTAAATTATTTAAATATTCTTAAAATATTTCTAAGCTTAGTTTGTAAAAAATTCTATAAAAATGTTGTCAGAAAATAGTTTTGAACTGTTGCGTAACTAAATTTTTTTAATATTTTTCTTTACAGCACATTTGTAAGTTTGGGACTATTTATTTTGAAAACTTTTCGCTGTAAGTTCGTAATTTTGTGCTAAGGAAATTATGCTCTATACAAATTTGCAAAGAAATATAAAGGTTTTCATTTAAAAAATTTACGATGACGTCACAGTTCAAAATCAAACACGTTAAAAAAATTTCAAAAGAAGAAAGAAATTCCTCTAAAAATTTGATTGTGCTTGTTGCAAACTTTACGAGCACACTGTATGTATACATAGATATTACCGCTAAACTTCCTAGAGCTTACAGGTTTTAATAAAGACAGATATTGGCTTTGGTTCGCATAAGTTTCTAACTATTTTTATATTCTGCACGCAGTTCATATATATTATACAAAATTTTGATAAATATTCACAACATGATGCTTTCGCATATACGTTACATTCAAACCGTACATTAAAGTTTCAATAGACCATTCTCCAATAGCAGCTTCCATCATCTACATTCATATAATAGGAATAGACGGAAAGTGCGGAAACTTTTCATAAATATATTCACTTTTCACTTTGCATGGCCCAAGGATATTCTGTTATAGATAGAATTGCAGTATAACCTTTTAATGCTATGTGCGGCAAGAATTTGCACAATTTTCAAATGCAAGTTGAAATTGATTAAGATGTAATTATAATTTATTCCATAATAGTATAGTACCTAACACGAAATATTTAAAATAAATTTCTTAAATTTACATTTTTTCTTTAAATAAATTATGTACATTTAATTTGAAAAAATAAGAAAATTAAACTTCTTCTGAAGCAAAAGAGCTATTTGATAGATAATCTTTTCAAAAAACGTTTTAAAGAAACTTTAGAATATCATGGTAAAATGACTATCCTTTTAAACCAAAGTTCAAGCTGAAAGTTTTATAAACCTAAAGCTGATTTACAATCAAAAGCAAATTTAAGATTCACTTACTTTAAAAAGCTTTCACAGAACTTATATTCACATATTGTATTGCATGTTGTTTTTATTTCTTCTTGTGTGTATTTTGATAAACAATTAGATCAATTAAACTGATTAGGTATCTGTTATGATTTAGCTAACACTAGTAGGCACTTACCCTACGCATATACCTACTATATATTAAAAATTACAACAAATTTAGTCTGTACATATAACATATCGAGTGCAAAGCGCCGAAATATAAAAAAAAATCAGTTTGAACATTTTAGTTTGGCATTGGACAAAAGAGCCTCTTAGTTCTCTGCATCAAAATTTTTTTTTTGATTTTGTCAAAATTTTTCCCATTCATCTGACGCAAAGTAGACCGCAACGAGTGAAAATACACTCGCGATACTACACTACACCTACTTTTTATTAAATGTGACTGGTTTTGATTTATTTTCAAACAGTTAAAGCAACAGCTCCTTCGGAATATTTTCAAATACGAAGTAGTTTAAGTAAAAATTAAAAACTCAACTAAACTAGATTTTATTAAGATATTTAATGGAACTTAAATAATTCTAGAATATTACAGCGATGATATAAAGTGCATTATGTTATATTACTTAATTTGTAGATTGAAATTTTTAATTTCTTAAAGTTTCAGTTTTGAAAGTTTATCAAAATCAATCGTTTTTTTTTAATGCTAAAATTATGCTAAAATTAATTAATAAATCGTTAAGGGTTTGATTAATACAAGAGTAGCAATAGTGAAGGACCTGTATCTTTGTTTATATTAGATTAAGCGGTTGTTATCAGAAGCATCAAGCCATTCATTTTAAGAGAGTTTAATATATCATGAATACTGGAGTATAGGTAAGGGTGAAGGAAATTGGCATGCGATATATGACAGTACGGGGTTAGTATCTAATTTAATTTCCTAGTTGAGGTGGCATGATGGATTCGACACGACTATTTAGTATTCTCAAGGTATCTTCGTGCTCTATCTATTGAGGCACGGGTGCTCTATAAAGAGAATAAACGTTTATAGAAGGTGAACGAGGACTGGATGGGAAAAATGCTTGAACTAAGTGTATACCTACATTATGAAATATATTGTGTAGTTTAGGCAATAAAGAAAGTATTTTAAATTCTACACCAGTGTTTGTAATTGTGTTTACCTGAATCAATATTTACATTACATTTATGTAAATTGTTAAATTTGTAAACCCCTATAATTTTTGTGTACATTCCTTAAAATAACAGTTTTATAATTTATCAAGAACAATAAAGGGGCAGAATAAAATTACATGCGAAATTGTACAGTGTAACCTAAATCATTTGAACCAATTAATTATTTTTTGAGCCTAATAAATGCAGCAATGCAAAAAGAAAAATTAATTTCTAATTTAAATTTGCACAGATTTATAATATTGTTTGTCTGCATATCTTATTGAATAACTCTTAAATCAATTAACACTTAATCTTGTCTAACCCAAAGCTTGTGTATATTCAACAAAACCTATAGGTTGGATCTTATCGAATGCCTTCACAAAGTCTACGTAAACAGTGTCTAAAATCCATTCTAAACTCAATGTCAATGTGTTCTAATCAAATTTAAAGACATATAAAATTATTCCTATTGGATAGAAATTACAGTCTTATAAAATATAATTTATAATTTGAAATATTACTTAATCTATTATATTATCTTGCATATTAATTTGTGCTAAATTAAAAAAGAAATTATGTTAGTGCGTAATCAAATAATATTTTTCTCTTTAATACAAATAACTATATTGGTATATTTATACATATATAGTGCATACAACATAAATATCGTCGATGATACTGCAATTTTACCTAAGTAAAAAAACGTTGAATTTTCAGGACAGGGAAAACCGCAGTGCAGAAGCAATGTTGATACTAATGATTTAACTGATGAATAACTTAGGTTTTTTTTTTGATATAATTTGGATACTTTGCCATCTTAATTTCAAATAGCATTGCATATTAACATAGGTCCTATTGCAGTATCAACGACGATTATGTAGTATGTACTTATATTATTTTCAAAATATGTTGGATTTGTTTCTGCAGCAGTTTAAAATCGTTTAAAAGTGTTAGACGAAAGCTTACTTACTATTTTTCAGAAGCAAATTTATAACATACAAATAGAACTAAAATTAAATCGGAAACTAATTAGATCGGAAACTAATATCAGTTTAATAATAGAGATATAAAAAATAAAAAACCTTATTATTTGTATTATTATCATGTCTATTAATAATATTTATTGTTCATAAATTGTACAAGACCTATATATTTTACTCGTTCCTTGTTATTTATTGAAGTTAATAACTATAACCACATCATATATTAATATATTGTTTGTATTGAGATATAATATTTATACTTTTTAGTTTCGTTTGATGGCTTAGTGGATAATATCCTTTTTGACAATCAAAATATTATAGGTTTGAGTCTTCTGACGATGCATTTTTGTATTGTTGTTGGTTGAACAGGTTGAATAATTCTTTTAAATGAGATAGGTACATTTAACCCTTTCGGTACGGATTTGAATTCTCCTCCAGAGTCCTTTGCTCTACGTAAGAGCGTAGTGATAACTTTTTTTACGGGGTTTTCTTGGCAGATACCTCGGTGGTTTTCCGTTGCCTGCTGAGGGAAGACCATCATTATGATATCGTATATGGCAAAATTATAATAAAGACATTTTAATTTTATATTTTAACTTTTTCTACTGTCCGTTTACTAAAAAGCTCCAAGACGTATATATCCCTATAGAATTTTTCCTAGGACACATATATCCCAATAGCAAAAAATAAGCTATTGTATTTGTATGTTTATTAAATTCAAAACTGTGGATAGCTTATTTACGGTAATTTAAAGAACAACTTTTGTTTGCCTCTTTTGTTACCATAAATCAAGGAATCTCATAATTTTGTGAAAGTTTGAAAACTATATCTAAACTGTTATCCAAAAATATGCATTTGCCTCTCCCCCTCTAAAACTAATTAGAATTTTTTCTAGATTCGCCCATGCTACAAGTACTGCTGGGACAGTTTTTAGATTAATTTTAAGAGCAGAATTTTTAAACATATTTTGGGACATTATGTCCCGTTAATACCGAAAAGGTTAAGAAATATGTGTGGAAAAATTCATACAAACAAAGTCAGCAGTAACCGAGTGAAAAGTGTTAGTGACAATTTATTGATTAGTGAATTAGTTTTTTAAGCCGCATTTACAGTGTTTCCTGGCAATTATTTAAAAACATTTGATTGAAATTTTTCCAGCGAAGTGTGAACTCCATAAAACTGATACTAGGAAAATCTAATATACTTTTATATAAAAAAACTTATAAACCTTTTAAAACTGATTTAAAAATTACTTGAAATCAACAAACTTTAAAAGTGTTGAAATTGCAAACAATTTCATAAATTGTGACTGGCTGATAAAATATTAATGCATATCACGTAAGCATAAATTTATTCTTACAGAAAAATTTATTTTATTTTATCTTTTCTATGAAACTTAATTTGACGTTGCACACACATAAATTTAAATTTTTATTTAAATTAAACTATTTATATTCTATTGCCTCCTACGCTATTGAATTTCAAATAAAAAAATAAATCTTGTCTCATTATTGGTTTTTTTACTAATTCAATGTAAAATAAAAATTTGACTAAACGTGAAATAATGATGTACGGTTAAACAATAATTACTTTTAAATTCAATGGCCCGCTAAATTGATTTCAAGTATAATATTATGTATTATGACAATGCGATTAGACCAGTTGCACAGCTCTTGATTGCTAATTAATGCTGCAACCAGAAAAATTACATCATTTAATAAAATAAAATAATGTATAAATAAATAGCTACCCAATAAATTGGTTGAGGTTACAGGTATATTAATCAAAATATTTCTGCTTTTCTGTCCCAATTCATTTTCGTAGGTTTGTATGAAGGCTTTCCACTTTCTCGTTGTTTTCTAAATTGACTTATAGAAAAATCGTATATGCTGTCTACTCTTATTTTGGCTAATTCAAAGATTTTCAATTCGCATTGGTTGTGTTTTTTTATCCAGTGGCCAATAATTCTCAATCTGTATTCTAGTGTCGTTATATAGCCTTGTTTCCAAGTTGTAATCTAGAGTGGGTAATGTTGACAAAGGAGAAGAATTATTTGGAAGGGTGGAGGACTATAATAAGGGGTATAAATAATATTATATATAAAATCTGTTTTACCTTTCAAACTAGTTAACCTTTAGAATCTTTACCACTAGATCAAACTACTACCTGTAGATTCTATCATGCCATTTAATAGCTGTTTATTTTTCAATATTTTGTTGATAAAGTCACCTCATTGGCATCTTTCTATATATGCTTAATAAGTTATAATTTTATAAATTACTAGCAAAAAGCCCGTCCATGGACAGGCATCTAGACCCGATTGGTTGGAAACTCCATTGATGTGCAACTCGTCTCAGAGGGAGTACCGGCGGTGGTTTAATATATTTTTCGGTTGGTAAAAAAACCGACCAATCAGATTGTTTCTTTTTTCACCAAAAAATGACACGCTGGAGCCGGAGCCGGAGCAGCAGAGTGCTGGGATTTTATATATTAAGATAGCATATTGCAATGATTTATTCTTACAAATTGGTGTATATGGTTTATGTAAATGTTAAATGTGTAAAAGGTTGTCAATGTTTTTAGCCACATATTCAATCACGGATCTTGAGTTTTAAATTTTCTTGCTAAATTTAATGATCAATCTATTTTTTTTATTATTATGCGATAATTAAATTTACTTTATTTGTTAATTAAATTTTATTATCTTGTTTAACCTTTTATTTTTTTGTACTTTGAATTTATTTAACTACCTCTTTCGTATAATCTAACTTTAATTTATTTTTTATTGTTATCAAATCAAACAATCACTTTCCACTCAATAATTTTATCAAAATATTGATAATATTTTATAGGTTTTATAGTTAACAGTAATAACTATACAGTTCGACCACACTAAGAAACGCTCTGTAGGGGCTTGGCTGGCGCTGGTGTATTTAAATATGTACACTCAAAAGAAAATTAAAGTGCATTCTAACCTAAAAAAGTACTTACCAAATAATGTTTAATTAAATTGATTTATTAAATATAGCCATGAAGATTTGTTTTAAAATATGAATAACACGAAAACGAACAAGACAAAAAACCAGCACAATGACAATTGACACACAATGATTTGTAACTTTTACAACAAACTTTTTAATTTTTATTATTTTTGGTAAGAAATGATTATACGAGTAGAACATTATAATACAAATGAATATAATACACATAAATGTCACTTGCCAGTTGGCTGTCAAATTCAAATCACCATTTTGCTATTTCTTATAATATGTAGTATTTATTCTATAATATCATTATTTAATCGTTTTTGGCTAATAACGTCTTTGACCGACCAAATACGTAAATACTACAATCAAATAAAAAAATTACATCATTGCCCACCATTAACGGGCGATCCCGTCAATTGCCGGACAATAACGTTAATGGCCAGCATAAATGAACATTGACGTCATTGTATGGCCATCGACGTCAACCCCAATTTACATCATTGACCGTAACATATTATGTTAACAATATTAGCATTCGTTATCGTTAACTTCATTATCACAACAATTATTTTCAAGTTTGGTTGCGTAAGCAAGTCTAAAAGCTGGTTCACACTATGCTATTTCTCATGTGACTTTATCGTAAGAAAAATCCTGTCTAAAATCGTAAGCAACGCTTATGTCATATGACAAACAGTTAAAATTGATGTAGATGTAGCTGTAGAAAATAGAAACCATTTTATTGTCAAAATCGAGCTTAGTATTTAGCTTTGACTTCTATAATATCAAAAATTACATAGTGTGAACGTAAAAATATTTCTAATATGACAAGAAGTAATACGACAAGTCACATGAGAAATCGCATAGTGTGAACCAGCTTTTAAACGAAATCAAAATTCATGGAGTATTCTTTCGAACTACCTTTTTACGAAAGGATACAGAGTAGCACAACATTTTTTTGAATAAAACCTTAAATTTTTTTAATATTAATAACTTTTTGTATTTTATACAAAATTATTTATTTATAATAATGACAATTAAAATAATTATTATTTATAGTATATGCAAAATATTTTAAAATGTTTTCAATTAATAATTCTTAATGCTTAATGACATCCTCAGAGCAATCGTACAATAATTCATTGTTAACGAATATGTACTTAAAAACTAATTAGCTAATTAGTACACACAATTGTAACAGTTATACGTTGTGTCCTGAGTAACCGCAGAAGCAGGGTTGAAAAAAAATTTTAAGCAAAAAAAAAGATGTTTTTTATCAACCCTAAATTTTTGAGGTTAATTTTGGGTATTACGGGTTTTAACGATTCGTTATGATAAAGAAAAGTTACAGAACAGGGGCGTTAATTGTATAACTTACCAAATACAACTGTAACTTCCATTATTTCAATTTGTATGCATTGTTTTCTAACATTGTTTATAGATACCAACGTAAACCAAATTAAATACAATTAAAATTGAACATCGCATCGTTCGCAGTGTATTGTAATTGCATCGATAGCCGTACTATACTAGTTGTCAAATAATTTAAGTAGACTGTAGTTAGTCAGTCAGATGGCAATAATAGTAGTAGTGAGCTGATCTGCGCTAAACTGCACTCTGAATTTTACATTTTGTTATAAATGTTTTAAACTACATACCAACTACGAACCGCGTTTAAATGTAATGCCATACGTCGTCTATAGATCACGGAACGGTTAATTAGTAAAAAAAGAAGTGCTGTCTAATATTCCACTACGTATAGACGCTCACAATGATGTGCTTAAAGTTAAATTATTATTTGCATATTATCTGTTATCTTCATGCTAATCACGATCTTCGTATTTGAAATTAGTAGAAAGTAGAAGCACTTTTTTATATAAAAGTTCTAAATCTCAGCTCTTAACCAATCGTTATTATTTATAGTGTCGACAGGTCATAATAATTTTTTCGGTTGTTAATATTTTATCAAGGTTTTCCCGTTTATGTCAAATTTGTCAATCAGTCAATACTAAAGATATTAAAGCTTTGAATGTATAGAAAGCAATATTTTTTATAAATGCGCTAGATATTTAATTATATAATATTTTCAGTAGGTATATTCTGGAATAAAATCGATTAAATTTTATTTTAGAAAAAATACATTATTTGTATTAAGCGTTTAAGTTAAACCGAATATCGGTAAAATCAAAAGTAACTGATAAAAGATATTATTATATAAATACTCGGAAAATCAGAACAGCTAAATCAGACTGATATACTGCTATAAGGGTACCACATTTCCTTTTCCTTAGATATATTTCGTTCCGTATCCTAATTAGTTCCGTTGAACTCTTTCAATTTGTAACTTTGGCTAAAATTTTGCATTACGAAATCTGATGTTGTTTTATTAAGTTAATATTTATAGTAGATACGTACATATGGAATATGTATATAGATTAAATTAGTACGATCAACTAAATAATTATGTTTACTCTTCAGAATTACATTATTAAGTTAGTACATTTTCAATTTCGTTTATTTAAATTTTCCACCTACAAATTTAATAATATAAAATACGCACTAATTTATTAAACTAAAATATACGGTAATCACCTATAGTGGTAACTGCGGCGATATAATAGGCAATTTCTCTTCGATCAAGCTATACGAGAATCCTATCAAAGAATAGAAAACAAATTGTATGAAACTTTAAAAATGTTTGTTTAGAAAAATATAATCCTAAAATTTATAGGTAGCTATTATTGTTATTCAAAGCGACCCGACGCCGCAATAAAGTTATAAAAATTATATTGTTACAAAATAAGCTATTAAAAATATAATAGAATCACAGCGTTGGGATACTGTGACATCAATTGTTAAATCGCAAACTATCTTGTACAACGATGTATGAACGATTATAAAAACATGTGTACATCTTGCCAATAGAATGTTTTCAGAAAACTACAGAATACAAAGAAAAACGCCAGACGATAAAGGATATTCTATAAACTAGACTTTTTAGTAAGTAGCGGTAAATTCTCCAAAGAAATTACTGTACCTACGAAAGAATTAAGTCTTCAAACTTGGTTAGTTTTATTCAATCTATTTTGTTAGTACACAGGATGTTTCAGTAATGTTGCAATATTTGCTTTCCAAAATGCTTCTAAGGAATAAGCAGTACAAAAAATAATATTTGACATAACATCTTCGAAACATCCTGTGTGTGAAGTAGTATACTATTACCACGAATAAGATCAAATTATACTGTTATAGTAATAATAAATTGCCCAAAATAATTATATTGTAGACAGTTTAAAAAAATGTCGTTTTCATTTATTTTGTAATTTTTGCAAAGCAATTTATAATATCCTAACATTTAAAGGCTTTCAAAATTTTAATTAGAAATAAAATGTAAATGTGATTTTCTTTTCAAGAAACTTTGGAATTAATCAACAGTGGACATTCCAGTTCAACCCCAATTCTAATTATGCATATATTCATAGGGTTTACCTAACTCTTGTTGTGTAAATTACATTTTGAGAACGTCAGAAATGCAACATAAATTCAGATTGAATTTGTGGGTTTGGAGCTAATAGATGATTTCATTTTAGGCTGGATGATGTTTACTTAAAATTATTATTAACCTTGCTGCAGTTGACGGGTAGACATCTATTAGAAGGGTAATGGATTATCGTCGTCGTTGTTAGTGTAGGTACATGGAATATTGAGATAATAATAAAAGTTAAATAAAAATAATGTTCTAGAATAAATTGCATGTGCAAGTATGAGTAACGATCAAGATTAATATTTCCGTTACATGAAAAATAAGCACTACTACGTAAATAATCCTAATAGTACATTACTAATTTATAGTTAAACAATCGATCTTGTATTCAGTAATTTACTTAGTAAACCAATTTCAGTTTCGAATTATGTTTATAAGGATTTTATACAGAAATTTTATTAAAGTAAACTAATATTTCGAATAAATATGTATGAGTTTTATAATAAATGTAAAATCTTCAAGTTGATGTAAAATATTGGATTAACTAATGTAAGTATGTTTACTAATTTTGTGTCCAAGCACGGAATCAAATATTCTGCAAACGCAGTCTCCATGTTGATACAGAGCAAGCATATCGTCATTCTTTGAGCAGCATAAGTACGAAGCAGCTCGTTAATGTTAATTAACTTGTTTGATATGTAAATTACTAGGCCTTTGCTATCTGCAGATTCTTACTAAAACATTGAGTAACTCAAATAACATCGACATAAGTTTTGAAGAGCAATATTCATTTTAATATTTGTTTTATTTATTGAAGGCTTTAATGCCACAACGGAAAAGTTTGGTAGTCTAATTTTTATAGTATTAAGAGTGAAACTGTTGCAATTCAATGCGGTACCAGTTGTAAATACCATAAGTTTTTCGATTTTGGATGAAATATAAACATGTTTGCTTAATTGTTTACAATATTTCACAAATTTATGATAAATCTGATTTGCTAACAACAATTTCAAAATACTTATTTTTTTTAGTAATTTATCCAATTTATTGTTCTCTTTGCTAAGTTATCTTCTAATCAATTTAGTGTCTAGTTACCGAACAAAATATCCCTTCTACTTTAATCAATACCGGAATACGAAACAATTTATATCAGTTATGCTATACGAAACATTAACTTACTTCAAAATTACATTTTTGATGTAAAGGATAAAACAAGAGCGTTTTAAGAATTGCTTCCGTAGCAACGTTGTAATAGTATAAGTGCTCGTGAAAAAAACTGTTATGTATAGCTGGACAAGATTATATGAAACTTGTAAAAACAAACATTCCTCTGCATTCTATAACTTTCAAGGGAAACGTGCAATTTCTAGCATTAAAAAATAATAAAAAATGTATTAAGTTTTAAAATTTCTGGCACGTATGCACGTGTTTGCACTGTTAGTTCTCATCGGTAGAGAAAAGTTCTTAACTTGTTCAAGTTTAAATAAAACAGTAGTAATGTTATTAATAAACTTTACTGTTACGAAATTATATATTTTTCATCTTATATAATATTTTTGTATACAAATTTTATCTTCCAAATAAAATCATAGCTGTCCCACAAGTCAGAAAGGGATTGTACATTTAAATCCCTTTTAGATGCGCCTTTGACATATAATTAGATTAAGGGTTTAACAATTTTACTGTTTCTTTTGACATTTATTGTCGTGTTATTATGGCATTTAACAATGCCAATGGGTGTTTTAATTGTAAGTGTTATGTCAATATCAAACAGATTTAGATAAAATCATATTTGATTACGTGAAATTATAGTGTAATATACTACTTATAGATTAATTATTCTCGTAGTTATACAATACATAATGATTCAAACACCAACCGAATTAATTTAAACAGTATGTTAAAGAATAATATTTAAACAAAATTTAAATATGGAAAACAGAAATTAAGATATAGAACAAAATTGAAGTACGTAGTCTATAGAGTATTAAGTTGGAAATGGAATGTTGCTAATTTAACGACCCCAGGGTTATTTTAATATTCATGTTCGTTAACAATGTGATCGTTACATTGTAACTGTAAATCAAAATTCAAATAATTCAATATTTAACTAAAATCAAATTTTGTGGTATTTTTTTATGCTGAATAAACATTTTATATTATAAACACAGAAAAATTTATAAAATATATCAAGTTCACATAGTTTAAGACTGCCATAATATTTTTATAATCCTTCTAAAAATTATTTATTAAAAAATTACTTAGTAACTAACATTGCAAGAAGTTTTATGTGCTTTTGGGCCAACCTTAGAAGAATAGGTAATTAAGAACAACAAAATTAAAGCAACACCAAAAGTGTTTTAAGTTTTTAATGGAACGCATCCATAGTTAGACAAATTCATAAAACTGCGATGGTACCAATTTTTCATTAGATAATGCAGGCTCAACTAATAGTCATCCGTCAACTCTAACAAAAGCTGTTTATGTTCCGAGTTTTTTCCTTGAAAACCACAGTTGTGCTCTGCCAATGATATAACTTTAAGGGTATATTTTTAAGTTAATTAAATCATAATATTATGTTATTCGGTATTATGTTAAATTTAGATTTTTTTTGGAGGAAGATGTACATATCATCTACATTTCGCTAATTACATTAAAATTACATGCCGCATTTATCATATATTTTTGGTGAATTATTAAAATTTTATTTAATAAAATAAAAAGTATTTTTTGATTCTTCTTTCAGCCGAGTTTATACGACTTGTTGCTTGAGTTCTGACGCAATGATTATTATACAACCCATTTGATTGCAGTTGGAATTTCCTGAACGCATTCACATAGTCCAATGAGATTTACTTATAAATGGGAAAACGGCGAAGACGTTTTATAACAAGAAAATTACTTGATATATTTTAATAACAATTTATTTTTAGTATTATTAATTGTTGAAAAGGAAACATAGCCAGTTATACCCAACACATTGACGTGGGTTCCTTAACCATTTTATTCAATAGAAGCATTTACAAATTTACATTTATTTATTTAAATAAGATAAATCCAATTATACTAATCAAAAGCTTATCCAACTTGTGTAGATAAAGCTTGTTACTAAAAACAAGAGATAATGATTTCTTAAGCAAAGTTTATGAAAACGAGATAAAAGCTTATTTATTCAAAACAGATTTCTGCCACTAATAATATTATTTCCGTTTCTAATTGCTAATTTATATTTCACGTTCGAACATTTTAAAAGTTTTTTATACGAGCTACACATTAATGATTATTTTATATTATTATCTATTGTTAATTTATGGACACTACTAAAATATTTACAATATTTTTACATATGAAATATTTCCCAGTTAAATGGTAACACTTAAAATCCGAATTAATGAGCTCAAAAAAGCAAATAAAACACCGCTTTGAATAACTAGTCAAGTTTAAATCAAGTTATTTGATGTAGCTGTAACTGCTGATAATAGCAAGATTTCAGCAATTTTTTTACTATATGTATGTTTATGAGGTTTTTCAAAAACGATAATAATTGTAACAAACTTATGTACCGCCACTGCATGGGTTGAAAAATAGCAAAGTCATAAAATGTAACTTACCAGGAGAAGAAACTGTGTGTAAATTATCATATAAGTTTAACAACTGTTGTGAAGTGTTGCCTGTATAGCAAGAATTTTCAGGTACGACACTATGCTTTTTTTATAGAATAAGCTGTACAGAGACGTGTTTATAGCGTTTGTGCACTTGTGCTGTGCAGAAACTGTGCAATTCATTGTTTCTTGTACAATAAACAGTATAGTGATCACGATTGTGTTTCTTTTAAAAAATGCTAGCAAAGTCTCCGATGGTTATTAAGGTTATTACCACCAGAGGAGGGGGCTCAATCTTCATGCTCAATTGGCACACTAACTACAGAAATACGTAAAATTTTGTAAGCATAAGTTAATATTCTCCATGTTAAACAACATTCCCTGTAAAATAATAGCACACAAAAATTGATGATATTTTTACTCTCCGGACTTAAAAATATTTTATTGAATTGTTACCGATACGTAATATCTCACTTACGGCACTGATTGCAGTTACATAATTATTAATTACATAACGCACTAGTGCGGAAAGTGGTTTACTTTCAACCCCGGTAGTAAAAGTAAATTCGCTGAGTGTTTAATTGTTTTTAATTCGAGAAAATAACGTTTGTTGATATTACTTGTCCAATGTAAACCTTAAAAAAAGTAAATATATTTAAATAGCTTGATCACATCGATATTTTCATAAAATAACTATAGTACACGTATTATTATTATTCGCTAGCAGTAAATTATTTTACATAATATTTATTGCTACTTTTTATTGATATTCAATTTGTTATATTGATGAGCACATCGCATTACACCAAGACAAATAATGTTATAAGTTAAATAATCTGTTATTTGAAAAGAGTATATTAGAAAAATGTATTCGCGAAACTTCACTTATCTACTCTGGGATTACAAACTTTTATGTACGTTTTTTTTTAATTTTCTTTAAATAACTTTGGCAGTTAGCAGTGTTAGTTTTGGTATATACCATTGTAAAACTGGCTCTAAATGTAACAAACTGATGGTTCCTAACTGCTTGATGATAAACTTTTACTCTTTGTTGCTGACTATTTTAAATGTGTGTAACTATTAAGCTTGTATTAATCAAATTTCGTGACGACTTGAACTTTAATTTATTTTTAATCTTCAACTTTATCCACTGTGTGTTCAACGGAACGAATATCATAAAGAAATGCTAATTTTGTAAAAATGCCGTTGTCGCAGTTTTTATACTACGCCTACATAAATTTTAGAAATAAAACTTAATATATTATACTATTGTAAATGTTTGATCAAAATGTTTTTATAATTCTAACTCACAAATTCTAGTATTACAAATAATGAAAAACAATAAAAACCTATCAAAATCTTTTATCTCCAAAATTAAATTAAAATTAACTGAAATGTTACGTAAAATCGGTGAAACTCTTATTTCAGAATAAATAATTGTTAGATTTCTCGAATTTTACATTTGGAAACGTTTCAGTTTAAATTAGTTTTGGATTATTGCTCTTTGACACGCACTCAACTTGTTTCAAATAGCCTAAAGTAATAACTTGTTAAGTAGTAAACATAGTAAACACCTGTTTTTGGATATACTTTACCAAAATAAGCCATTAAATAATATTATATAATTTAATAATTTATTATATTTAATGAAATCCAATTTTATAAAAATATTTTCCTTCTTGTTACAGTTCCCATGGTAGATTTTCAAGTGGTTGCGGGGGATCCCGCATATCTGCCTTGCGATATTTCTACGTCAATGCCAAATGACGAAGTGCTTTTAGTGTTGTGGTATAGAGAAGATTTAGGAACGCCGATTTATAGGTAAGATTAAATGCTGATAAATGAAGTGTGTATATTGCGTATAACCGAACCGATTTTACAATTTTTGTCACTTCCAGTCTGCTGTTCATAATTTATTAAGTTACTTTAAATTTTCTAATGTAATATTTAACTTGGGTTTAAAATGGGTAAAATAACCCATGTTAAGAATGCTGATCGTGTTTTTGAACGTTTGAGCAAAAGAATGATTAATCTAACCACATCTTTGTATTTTTAATAATCATTGCAATTTAAAATTCTAAGATAAAAGCAATTCAACATAAAATGTTAATGCCTAATTTCTTGATTCGCAGCAAATTACAATTCGAATACCAATTTATTTACAAAATGTTTAATGATCATTTCGATTTAACATAAAATTATCCTGCGAATCAAGTAAAAAAAGTCAGCTTTTATATGTCATAAATTACAGGATTGACAATCGCTTTGAATTAGATATTGTTAAAAATGAATTACAGATAAATAAACTTTTGTTATCGAAAAGATTCATAAAAGTGGTAATAAAAATTTTGTCAGCTATTCACAAAGGACATTTCTGGTTGTAACATTAATTTATTTTGAATAATGAATCACATTTACTTGTTAACTTTTATCTGTAGAACCTTTATTAGTTTTAAAAGTAAAATTTTGAAATTATTTGTCAAAATTTAACGAATATAATATTATTTCGGGAAAATGTATTAAGTTTAAAAAATAATCCAACTCCTTTTAATTTTACTTACGTAAATGTCTTTGTATTACTTGAAATTTATCTATCGCAAAACACGTTCAACTTACAACCCTAGGTATTGAATGAATGATATTTTTATATGAGACTTCTTCGTCTTATTAACCTCCGATTCCATATTTTATTTACCATGGCAAGAAGAACATCGGATGTACTTTTAATTTTCGAACATCGGATTGTCAGGTCGACGCCGACGACGCGACGCCCGGCACAATTTTTAATTTAAAAGTAAAATTATTTAAAATCGTTCAATATTTTGAAGATTATAGGTAAGGTACATTTTATAAAATATACTTTTCTAAAATTAAATAGAAGGTTTTCAAATATATTTTTGCCATACAATCTTGACTTTCTAGAATTAGTTTATATGTTTCTAACGTTTGAAATGATACAATTTGGTTAAAATCTGTTAAGGTCATGATTTATCATTTGAACGATAAATTATCTGAGTAGATGGCGTCATTTTTTAATATTTTGAATTTAAGTTTAATCAGCGCTTATCGGTACAATTCGGTACGGTACGATTATTAGTATTATTATTATTTATTTATATTAATATTTTATATTAAATAAATATTGATTAATAAGTTAATAAGTTAATAGTTTAGTTATTTACTATTTTATTAAAAAATGTGGAAAATTCAATAAATAATTTTTAAGGCATATTTGCAAGTAGGTATATCTGGTACAATGTTATTTGATATTTTATAAAGTAGTTGAGTTTTTAACGGAAACTATAATCAACATCATACACAGTTAAAAAGTATATTTTCTACACTTTCTAGTGTTAATATACCTGTTGAATATCTATGGGGGCTATTCTTCTTTAATATGTATTAATACTATGCTATATTTTTAATAGCATAGCAACTTAAAGCATTTTAACTTTTACAGCAGTAGGTTGAGGTAGACTTTAGTTATAGAAACAAAAGACTGTTGACAGAAACTTTTAATGTCAGGCACTTGTGACTATTCATGTACAGGTGGTAGTGTATAGGGAGTGGCACTGGCAATTATAACGTCACAGATTAAATTCTCACTTTTTAATAATAATTGGTCCGATTAACCAAACATTTTGCCTTGGAAACCTTTTAATGTTAAAAGGCGGCTAGAATTTACTCAGTATCACTAGTCAAAACTAGTCAAAAATGATTTCATAATGATAATGGTTATTTTATGCAAATTTGACAAGTTGTCCCAGTTAGGCTCGTTAAGCGATACAAGCAAGTGGAGGTAATAATACAAACAAAATTATATCTATTGTGTAACAAAATCATTTTTTTTTTACTTTTAATTTTAAAATTTTATTAAATACATTGAATTAAAATTTTGATTTTGATGGTTTTTAAATTTAAAATTAATTTTTTATACATATTTTGTTAAATTGTAAATATTTAGAATTGTTGTATGCACCAACAATTTTGTGTTTGTACGAAAATTTATTGTAACTGGACTTTTTGGCAGTTTGTGTTGACCGGAGTGGTTGTTTTTTACGGAGAGTCTCCGTTAGTTGTGAATTTTGAGTTTTTTGTTGAGAAAGGCTATAGCCGGGTAAGCATGGGGAAATGGCCCTTACACCGATTTGGCTCATTTTTTTTTAGATATTCCTTTCAAAGCACCATTACATTTTCCAAAATATTAGATCCTAAATGTTGCTAGTTTCTTAGAAAAAAATTATTTTTGAAATTTAGAAAAGAATTTTCTTCTCAGAAAGTATTATTGCAAATTTAATGATTTTGGAATATGTTATAGAGGTACTTAAGACCTATAAGTGGTAATTTTTTTGTGGTATTAGCTCCACATCAAATAGGAAAAAAACGGGAAAAAAGTTTTCAAAAATTAAAAAAATTAAAATTTGGCCGTACAACAATCACCAAATTTTTGTCAAATATTCCTTTTATATGCCCTTATAACATATATTAATTTCAAAATTTTACGAAGGGTATAACATATTGATATTTATAAAAGTTCTTACCTAGATGCACCGGCCAGCATCTATTGTCGTAATAATCATAATAAAGAAATAGAAAATACCATTTAATTGCAATTATATAACTAATCATTTAAGTAACTAATGGTTATCACTATCGCCTTTAATGATATTCACTGATATGTTTGTATTTTTAAATTATTTAAATTGGTCCGTTAGGATTTCAGCAGGTTCTATTATTTTTGCACAATATCTTGCATATCATAAATAATATCAACAATCGCCAAATTTTTGTCAAATATTCCTTACATATACTCATATACCATATATTAATTTATTTTAAAATTTTAAGAACAGTATAATAACATATTGATATTTATAAAAGTTCACAATAGCACGTTTGTGAAATTGTATTTTATTTATTAATACAAATACTGCTGTAATAATATCCCTTATACAAAAACTGTAATATTTGCAAATTCACTAACTTCACTAAATTCACGCATATCTCGAGAAAATCATATCGTTGCTTTTTACAGTATGTACATACATAATTTGGTGATTGTTGATATTATTTATGCTATGCAAGATATTGTGCAAAAATAATAAAACCTGCTGAAATCCTAACGGACTAATTTAAAAATACCAACATATCAGTGAAAATCATTAAAGGCGATAGTGATAACCATTAGTTACTTAAATGATTAGATATATAATTATAAAAAAAAATTACCACTTATAGGTCTTAAGTACCTCTATAACATATTCCAAAATCATTAAATTTTCAATAATACTTTCTGAGAAAAAAATTCGTTTCTAAATTTCGAAAATAATTTTTTTCTAAGAAACTATCAACATTTAGGATCTAATATTTTGGAAAATGTAATGGTGCTTTGAAAGGAATATCTAAAAAAAAAATGAGCCAAATCGGTGTAAGAGCCATTTCCCCATGCTTACCCGGCTATAGCCTTTTATTGATGATTTTGTGAATAAAGATTTGATTTGCTGCGAGGAAATTTTTAATTATTAATTTGGATTTTATTTGGCCGTATTTGGATGATTTGGATTGGATGGGAAGTTTAGAAGCAATTATATAATTTTGGATTTGGATATTTTTTTAATTAGTAATTATTAGAAGTCTCTTGCTTGAAAAAAAAATTAGGCATTCGTATCATCTCAATACATGTATGTAAAAGTGATTAAAGTATAAACCACAGGAATGAAAAACATTTTCCAGCAAGTTATGTGCACTAGTTTCTCTATGATTCCCCAAGACAACAACAACCAAAACAAGTGCGAAAGTCATCAAGTTCGTCAACTTACATTACTAAGAATGTACTTTATAAAAACTCAATGAACTGATTTTCAACGCATGGAGACGTCCATAAGAAAGTTTAAACTCTCCCGGGACTGGAATCGGATAGTGTATGGTCAGTAGTTATTTGGATAACTTTCTAGGTCGATAGCCGCTTCAAATAAAATTAATTTTAACCTTTAAGACTTCAATAATTGTATTGTATAAAAAGGCAAGAAAATATGCAAAGTGAACGGACATCCTAAAATTGAACCTTCAACATTTTTATGTAAAATATTTTGACTTTAACAATTGTATCGGGTAAACGTACTGGGAAAAAACTGTAAAGCAAAAACTATTCACGATTGTCGTAAGCTATTATTGAACTTTATACTTTGCAAACTAAGTACAAAGTCATATCTACTTCAACAAATTACATTAAACCGTAGGCAATTTACGAAACTTAATAACAAACTATTCCAAATTAAACTATAGCACTTTACACTAAGTCCAAAGCTAAAGGCACCAAATAGAACATAAGACGGTAATCTGTGTTAGAAGGTAGATCAAGTTTAGATCTAGGTCAATAAAGTACTCATAAAAAAATATTGATTAATTATCAATTTGCTACTGGAATCAAATCACCACCTTAGAGTAAATATTTTGACCAAAACAATGGAACTCAATATACCCCAATAAATGGAAAATAGTTTAATGTTAGATGTGGAAAATGTACAATTAAAATATAGAAACACAAAATCTGCCATAATGTTTTGGCCCAACTATATAGCTTTAAAAGCCAGCTAGCTTTGGTGCAGTAGTTCAACATCTAGAGCGAAGGTCACAATTTCGTTTAAAAAACAAAACTAAAAGTTGTTTATTAGACCACAAACAATAGAAAATAATTATTGGATTGGTGTATTTTTAAATTGTAATATCAAGGTCAACATAAAGTATGCAAAAAACTTGTGAACTCCTCTGCAAAACAGCAAAATTTGCACTACTCTTACAGGTAAGCTTCTTTATTGAAGTTCTAATATTTATTAACCACTTGCTCAGAGAGTTTGAAAAGTACTAAAATAATATCAAGGCTGGTTTTTTCTAAATAAAATAGCAGGTTATTTTTAGAGAATAGCTTAAATAAAACTAATAAAAAATTTCGCGTTTTGATGCACACAACTGATGCCGTAAAGAAAAATTATTTTTAAAAGTAGAAGTATATAAAAAAAACATTACAAAAGAAATACAAAACCTACGTTAACATAAATTCTATTAAAAAATTATGTACATACTTATTGTCTAAATAACAACTAAGAGCTTATACGTCTTTGAAGACAAAACCAACAGAAATGAAAAGCAATAATGTTAAAAACACTTCTATGTATAGAAATAAAAAGAAAAATATATAAACATAGATAAAAAACGAATAACTAAATTGTTTTTGAAAAAGTAAATCTAAATAATAGTTTTATAAGTGTATTTATTTGTTTTATATTGTTAATATGTTACAGTAGTTTGTAAAACTAGTAAATAAATGTATTAAGTTACTTTTTGTGGAGACATTATTTCTGACTTTTAAGTTTGCTATTTACTATGTAAGTAAACATAGCTAAATGACTCATTGATGAATAAATTACCATCACAATATTTTATTTAAAATGCAGTAGTGTAAACTACATTGTGAATTTAATGCGACTTACCTCACAATAGGCAAACGAGAGATTTGCTAATTTGTTAATTATGTATGACATCCAATATATTGAATATTGACTGTACCATAACGAAATTTATTAGAATAAAAGACAACAAAGATAATCATAACGAAAGCCTGGAAACTTTTACATGTGCTAATCAAAAATTATTGTCATATATTCATATATTCATATATTCACTGATATTGGAAAAAAAGGTTCAAAAGTTCCTCAAGCACTAAGTTGAAGACTTAAGCTAAGGCAAACAAAATTGCTTACTATCAGCATAACCACCTTCACAACTTTGTAAGTGCTTTTTCTTCTCTAAGTCTATTAAAATCAATAACACTACTTGATTTGAGTAATTTGACATTCTGGAAATACATATTCCAACCGGTAGATAACATAAAAATAGTAATTATAAAAATTAACATATCGCTATCCAGATTTTATCTCATTATTTAATTAGTCTAATTAAAAGTCGAAATTTGAGCTATCAATCGAAAACGTAAATTGATTAAAATTAAAAGATAGGAATTATAAACACCAAAAACAACCCCGTACTTTACAACAGCAATCTTCGATTCGCTGATTAGATAACAACCTTATATTAAAAGTATGATGCCAACAACAATTAAAATTCAAAATAAACTAAACTAAATTACTAAATTACAAAAATTCAAAACAAAATATTGCAAAATCACAAGAAAAAAATAGTCTACAAAAGCTAAAAAAAATTGAAAATATCAAATTATTATAGAAAAATACGTAAAAGAAAAACATAACTTAATCAGAATAAATGTATCCGATATTGGAAAATAAACGTTTAGGAACAAATTTATCAGATTAATATCATCAAGAAAATTGAATACCCCATAACTAGGTATTAAGTGTAAAACACAGTTAATAATATTATCCATCAATCGTTTATAGTTAAATATGAGTTTTAATCTTTATGTGTTAAATTAATTAATTTATTTTCACCACTTTCATTTTTTATTACCAACAAAATGTTTTGTTTTCTTGTAAATAATTCCAGGTTTGCCTGTAGATAACCGAAAATTTGAAACACTATGTTCAAGCAAGGCATTACAAATTATAATAATCATTCCATTAAACCATTTTGATTTTAATGTAAAAGACATTATATTAAAGTAAGATAAATATCGTATTATGTACCTTAATATCTATGTATTATGTACTTTTATATCAATACGACCGTAATTTGATAACTCAAAAAGTTAAACTTACAAGAAATCTGTATTAGTGGATTTGCGGTTTTAAATATACTATATCCAATAATAGAACCCATTTTACAATATATGTATTACCAATGAGTATCATAGAGTTACTGCAAAATCCGAATACCCAGCCAAAAACCCACATGCAGACACATTTATACCATCATATGAACCGTTAAATTTTATCGCAATACCGACGGTTTTGAGATTACTCCGAAGAGATTATTTTTCATAAGGTACGAATTAACTCGCAGTACTCATGCAAAGTATACATAAGTGACAAATAGAGCATACGGCAGCAAATGCTGCCTTAAAGGGACCAAACCCTTTAGAATTTTCAAAAAACCGAAATTTTTCTCTCTTATATTCCAAAAGTATAATATATTGACAGAATACTGATAAAAGGAAAAATTGAAATATTACATATTTACTGAGTTATCGTAAATAGTTGAGAACGCCTGGATCTACGTACCATAAACTTGACATAATAAACCCAAGATGATTTAATTTTAATATAAAAATATCTTGAAACTGCATTTTCAAAAACTGTTCGTACTGTAACTCAAAAAGTTATTAATCAATTTGGCTCAAATTTTGGGAGGCTTAATTCTGTCTATATTATTATCAGCAGGATAAACTTAAAGTTTTAAAGATTTCGCGTAAATAAATTACTTTTTTGGGGTTAAACTTGTTAAAAAAATAGTCGAAAATTTGACCGTTTAGTTAAACAGCCTAGTTTATTTTTGATTTTATACTTTTTTATAACTTTATAGATTTATCCTACCCGTCAACATGTACATACATAATCGAAAAAAAAAATTGTTTCTTTGTATCAGATCAATAGAAAAGAAATGATAAATGCAGTATTTTTCGATGCAACGTACAAGACTCATGAAAGAACACTCTACAGAACTGCGATTTTGTTGAAAAAAATTTTTTTCTATACTTTAATACTAGAACAAAATGAAACTTCAAAATGATGTGATTAGGGAGAAAAGTAATAAAGAGAAATACTGACGTACCGAAGAAGATGAAAATAATGCTTTTATTCAAGAAGAATTTGAAAGTGAAATTAAAATTGAAATTGAAATAACTTTAATTGATTTGTGAGTAGAGAAGAGAATAAAATAGAGCGAGCTAGACCAGGAAATGAGATCAGTAACACGGAGTTCACTTAGGCCAAGTCGTCACCAAATAGTACACTCCAACAATCAAATACACACATTATTCATATACAATAGCAGTTATATGAAAATTGCATCGGTAATTATTTCAGAATTAACAGAACAATTCGCAATGAAATTTCAATAACCGCACACAATTTAAACACAACACCTATACAAAACTAGGTTTTCAAACCAAAGGAGTCTGGGGGGGATTTCAAACTAGATATCTAAATTCTAAAATTCAAAAATTTAAGATTTTTGATTTGAATTTCAATAACACATTTTCTTTTTTTTTTAACACAATCAGTGATGTTCTGAGGGGTGGTATTCCATATTTCACAAATCCCCGGTTTGAAATCCTATAGCTTTCAAAAAAGAAAATGTATTTTTGAGCTTGTGAGTTTCAAACTAAACATTTAACTTTTCATTTATTTCTGTTCGATTTTCCATTCTTTATTATTATAAGAATATAACCAACTTAGAAATCTAATTTTTAATTCAGAAATAAATCCCAATGCAATTTCCACGACCGCTACTGTACATATTTATTTATTATTCTATATTTATCTATCCATGCTATGCATGGACATAAACATCCGCATGATAATATGTGATTAAAACTTTGAAAACTGAAGAAGAATTCCACGCCCTTTTTGAAACTCATGTGAAAGAAGTATTTATCATTGGATAGCGATCTTCACTATCTACTACTACGATAATCCACCAATATCCAATTTTTTGCAGGTTTGACTTTTTGAGTTTTAACTTTAACTCTTCGTTGCATCATTATATCAAATATACGTATTCTACATAGTAACTTAAAAACACTGCTAAGAATTTAAAATTTCGAATTTTTTTGGTGCGCTTTATTTAAACAAAGCTACGATATATATAAGATTTTTATTAGCACCTGAAAAATTTTTTACTAAAAAATTACTTGGTTTTTATTCTTTAATAAAAAAACTTGGCAAGAAAATTTTTTTTTAGTATTTTTCTGTATGTTGGAAATCCACAATAAACACAAAAATATATTTTTATACTAAAAGAAAAAGTCGGACATTGAAGGGTTAATATAAAATGTAAATTATGAATTTAAATTTATTAATATAATATGTAAAATTGTAACGTCTTATGCCCGTACTTATAGTCATGGATTGAACCGAGAATCGAGATCAATTCTCGAAATAACAGCTGTTGCTACGATACGGTCTAAATTCTAGTAATCTCATTGGTAAATTCTAAGATCATTCTGAGTCTCGGATTGATCCGTGACTATAATGCCCGTACCAATGCCCGTACTTATAGTCATGGATTGAACCGAGAATCGAGATCAATTCTCGAAATAACAGCTGTTGCTAAGATATGGTCTAAATTCCAGTAATGTCATTGGTAAATTCTAGGATCATTTTGAGTCTTGGATTGATCTGTGACTATAAGTACGGGCATTATAGTCATGGATTGAACCGAGAATCGAGATCAATTCTCGAAATAACAGCTGTTGCTACGATACGGGCTAAATTCCAGTAATCTCATTGGTAAATTCCAGGATCATTTTGAGTCTCGGATTGATCCGTGACTATAAGTACGGGCATAAGAGGTGTAACAACTAGCTAGATTGCAGAGGTAATCAAACAGGTGTTGCAAAATATTATTCTACAATCTACAAATAACTCATCCGAATTATTTATTATTTATCCGAATGTCATTTATAAAGTTGACAATTTTAAATTTTTATCCCAAGCGGTCAAAATGGCGAAACATAAAAATATCGTAACACAAAACTTCAAACTTAAGTTATTGATCTTGTGTCTGAAATGCGTGCACCAATTTGCTTTCATCGTAATTAGGTATTGGTTAGATGTTAAAAACAATTAGAATCTTACTATTCAACTAATATTTCAACTTGCAACTAATAAGGTATAAAAAAAGTCCGTAGGCACAAGGTTGATGTCAATAATGGAGGAGAAGATTAAAACCGACTTGAAGTTTTCTCGCCATAACTTAACAAATAATTATTACACATGTTGATAGATTCAGGTTTTGTCTACCATATAATTTCTATGAAATTAAATGTTGCACCAACTTTCTTCTAGTTAATTTATATCTAATGTAATAAACTGAAATCTAATTATTATAAGTTTATAACTAACTTCGTGTGAGTGTCATCTTAGTATTGAAATAAAATGTTTTGTAGCTTTTAATATAAGCTTATAAAATTTACTTAGATGCTGAGAGTAATTAACTATCTAATAATAAGGCTGGAACTAGTGAAAACTTATTGAAGTTAGTTACTGTCCTGGCCCGTAAGTCTGTAATAAGCGTTCTTGTATAAACATACGTACACATGTAATTCTAGAAATTTCCATTGCACGTTCTTATAAGTTAATTACAGAGTCTAGAAAGTCTTAATTATAAAATACCTTATAGTGTTAACTGTAAACTGACTATTGCGTAGATCAGTTTCGGATGAGTTATTTAATTTCAAGCAATGTTGTCTATTCCGTATTACAAAGACTACATAAATATTTCCTTATAATTATAATTTTGCCGTTAATTCAAAAAAATAAATAGAGGAATGGTTTTGACTTATGTTTTCGGTATAATATATTAATAATGTAAATATATTTCTATACGACTATCATAGAATGTGGGCATTCTGATTCTATTTTTAAATACAGAATATCTACATTCTTTCTTTTTTTTATTCTCACACCGATATCGGTGCGAGAATAATTATTCTCACACAGATTAGACCAATTAGAGCAAAGAATAGACTACTATTTGAAGTGACATCTATTACCAAATTTTTGAACTCAATTTATTTACACATCTGTCAAATTAATAGGAAATATTATATTTAAGTGTGTGGATTACAATTTATAAAAGACAGTTAAAAATTTACTCGCGTATTATAAAAGACGGATAAATTTAAATTTATGATTTAATTTAACCTCTTCATTTACTATTGATTTAACCTATAAATATAAGTGTAGTTGCCAATGCGAGTATTTAATGTATTTCATCGGTATCGAGTGTTTCATCTGTCTCCACTATTACTTCAATCACTTCTGAAGATGAAAACCACGAAGAAGTACAGTCAAGAATGCCGCGTATATTTAGAAGCAGAATTGAGAGATAAAATCGTTTACTGAGAGAAATCATGCTGTAACGCCAATAAAAATATGTTCTTGATTGCACTACGTTTCTATGCTACTGGTTATTTTTTTTATTAACATTGGGGATCACTTCAATGTGTATTTTCCTACTAATAATTCACAAGGGGGTGTGTACGAGGGGGGACAATTTTTTGCTCAGTTTTTCAATATCTAGCGCCGTTCTTGAGTTATTGCTGCGTTTCCGCCACACAAACTTGAATTAGCAATAACTCGAAAACGGCGTTAGATATCGAAAAACTGAGCAAAAACTTCTCCCCCCCTCGCCTCAACTCCCTCCACTGTGAATTATCGGTAGGAAAGCATGTGCAAAAATTCAGATCGATCGCGCACAAAAAAATTTTCTCATTTTTACAAATTCTAATTACGGTCAAAACTTATACAGCTTATTACTTTAATAGTCGTATAGAAAGTATAGTCTGAAACACGTTTGGAATGGCTATTCCGCACTCGTGAACCGTCACCCTCGCCTGTCGGCTCGGGTGGCAAACTTTTCCCTCGTGCGGAATATGCCTAATTCCAAACTTGTTTCAGAATATACTATTCTGAGTATTTATTTTATACTTTAAACAAAAATTTATTTTAAGTATTTTTTATAATAATGGTCGGCTACTATTTGGTATTAAATTCGAGATATGTTTTTAATTATATATACAATTTATTATACCTTTGAACTTTTTTTAAAACAGACTACTCTGTTTGCAGTGTGGATGGCAGAGATCGACATTTTAGTTTAGCAGAACGCTGGTCTGATGAGAATGTATTTGCAAACAGAGCCTACTTCATGCCCGAAAAACAGCCAGCCGAGTTAGGGGTTGACCACATCCGGGAGTCCGACCAGGGAGTCTACCGATGCAGGGTCGACTTCAAAGTTGCACAGACTCGCAATAGCAAAGTTAATCTTACTGTCATTGGTAAGCAACTCTTTGAGATTGTTTCATTATTTAAATTTTCGTGTACATCCGCACAAAGGAAGTATTTAACTTGTGACCTACTTTTGTGTTTGGTGTTAATACAAAATACCAAATACATTAAAAAAATGCCTTCACCATAATGGTTAATGGTTGTATTATGTATTACCATTTATAGAAGTTATAATAATTGATTATAGTCTTGCCATTGTCATTAAAATTGCTGATCCCGCTATACTGAAGTATGAATAAATTTTTTATCCCAATTCTGCGACCACTAAAATATTGCGATTATCTTATAATAAATAACTTAATCAAATTGGCAAATAAATTTAGAGTAATATTAAATTTTATTTTCTTCAATTTGAAGGTAGACAATATCGAGGCAATAGACTTTGGTGTGTAGTAGATTCTACTTTTAATCAAATAACAATAAACATGAAATATTATTGAGAAATTGATCAAACTAATAAGAAGTGCTCTAGCTTTACGCTTTAATTAATTTGACAATATCCGACACGAGTAACCCTATTAATGGTGTAATAGTGCGTATAAGAGAAACGTAATTTACAATACATATTCGCCCTTGTGTGAGCAAAATCCCTTGAGCTGCAGTGGCATGTGATCCTTAGGCAATTGCTCTACACGTTTCAGTTATAAGCTTGCCATGATCTCATTATAATAAAGACATAAGCTACTGCATATTAAGTAATTATTCGTCCAATTTTATTGCTTTTATTTGTGATGTATTTATTACCGTAATGCTGAACGATGATATGAGATTGTCCTAATTTATATTGCAAAAGCTAACGTAAAATGCATTGCTTTAAAAGCCTTATTATATACCACTCTTACAAATACTTTGAAAGTGCTTGCTCACTTCTGCAGTTTGAAAATAAATATATAGACTTGAGTGTAATTTAAAATAAAAAGTCTCAACATCACCACATAAATTTTCATACAAAAATTTCACATTTCGACTTGATTATAATAAACTTTGAAGTATGTCGATAGCACTTTTAGTTATTTTGAATTTTATAACAGAAATTTGTACTCAATACTGTAAATATAAAAAGACTGTCAGCAAAGCTATTGTTTGCATCATAAATATTCATCATTTTTCATAAATATTGCAGGCTTTTTACTACGAGAGCACGTTCGGCTTGCTTTTTAAAGAAATTTGATATAACATGTCGGAATGCACACAGGGTTACATAAAAGATTTTTCGTGTCGATGGTACGAAAAACAATTTTTAATACATAATTTCTCGTCTAATTAATATTAGCGAAGTTTTTCCATTTCAAAAACCACTTTTGGAAATCTATACAGATCGCCAGAATCCATACAAGTTAGCTAACAAATCTGTGTTCATTTCGTGACACGTGCAGATTAACTACCCAAAGACGCGTTTCTAAAATGGACAAGAATAACTTGGGCTTGAATTGGCTTCAGCTTGAACTTCCATTTCGGGAGAGGAATATTAATCAAAGTCGCATAAACTTTTCGCACCAAAGAAATTCGTTCAAATTTTTTAAAGTTTTTTGTTCGTGTTCTAGTCGAAAGTTAGTGGAAAATCATCACACTTTAGAAATTATTAATTCAACTTATAGTAACGTTCCACTTTAAACGTTGTGAATTCATCAATGTTGATGATTTTAGATTGACAAATATATTAATAACTTTTTAAATTACTTCAGTGAAATGAGAAAATATACGGTTTTGATAATGCAATATAGCGATATTGTATAATTCAACCTATTTAGTAGTTTTAAATGTATTATGCGCATAACGATAATTGAGAATATAATTAAGTGGGAATAAAATTATCATTATTTGTGAAATTATTAATAATATTTTGTGTCTAGGTGAACAATGCTATTATTTGGTTAATACGGAAGATAGCAATACAAAATTAGTAACTCTTGTGAATTCATTAATATGATATCATTTAAACGATAATGTTACTGTTAGCGTTATTGCACTGCAATGTATTTCATATTCATAGTAAACACCTGTGCCCAACGGTCATTTATCGAACTTAGCACGAATAACGATTTATAAAAAAGTTGGTGTTTTCATTTTTGTATGAGATAATTTATACAAGATGTTTTATTAGTTACATGTGACATATAATAGTTAAAACTTGAGCTATGATAATTCAACCTTACTAATTTGAAATTCTGAATTAAGCGCTTTCATAGAAAAGCGAATGTTGATTTAGGTTTGACAAGTGGGAAATTAATAAAGTGATTGTTTTCCATGTTTATATTATTATAGTTTCATTAAAATTATTTAAATTTGTTATATTATTTTAAATTCGATGCTCTATAACTGTTACCGATTAAATATCTAAAGTACATTATGTACCTATATTAGCAAATATATTTCCGATTGTGAAAAGCACGCATGATTTCAAATTTATTAGCATACGAGTATATCGTGTGCCTGTATCTCAAATTTGGTAGTCAAATTTTTGATAAACTTATTAATTGAAAAAGTAAACTTTGATTTTTAGTTTATAAAATGTTTTACATATTTATTTAACAAAATGGGCTTCCCGCTTCCTTTATGTGTTAATAGTTTACAAAAAAATTTAATATTGAATAAATTTAAAAGTCAATTCTTTACAAGTTCTGAAATTTAATTTTTATTAATGATTTAATAATACTAATGCATATTATGGTGATTCAGTTAAAATACAATTTTATTTAGAAAATTCTGATAAATTTTCAATTGTCAAACAGTATAAAAAGAGCCGAAAGACTTATAAAAAGCCGACATGTAGTCAGCGAATATACCATCAATTTATGAAGGTAAATCAAATCTTTTTAATAAAAATATTTCGTGCAATAAAACTTGATTGTGCGTTGACTGTTCTCTTTACTCGTAAAGATCTTTTTAGATTAAAATTTTCAATGTTTTAAGTTCACGAGATTTCTGTAAATTAAAATTTGTATTATGTAAACCATATTATTCTAATTAAATTGTGAAAAATAAAAGCGATTGCAGCCTGTATTATACCAATAACATGGATTTAATTATTGCTTTTATAAAAAAAATTTGATACCTACATATTTTGCTCATTAGGGATATTTTCAGGATATTAGGCAGTTACTTTATGTTTTACTCCACTGAGATTACGCCAACGCCACGCCGTACTAGCTTCGAATGGTTTTAATCAAAGCTTGATTATTACATTATTCTATTAAAAGATTTTCTTTTTTATTTGATTATGTGAGTTTTTGACTTATGGTGGCAAACGACATTTTGTGATAAAGTTCTGTTTCATCTGTTTAAAATAAAATATATATTTGACTTTCACGTTTTAAATTGGTATTGCACTTTTTTACAATACCAAAATTTCAAAAGCTAAATTCAGGCAATTGAAATATCAACAAATCTTCCCATTTTTAAAAATACAACTTTTTACATCTCTATCAGGTTAAAATATTCCTGTTAAAGAAAATATAGCGAATATGTAAATAAAATTTGCGACGTAGATTCAAGTACTGTTTGGAATTCTCCGTCATAATTGTAGTATACTGCCGCAGTGTTTGTACACGTTCTTTAATTCTCTCTGTTTTATGTTATCTATTAATTAAATTATTTGAAGTCATGTGAATTATCCCTAAATAAATATATTATTATTATTATTATATTGCGTGTTTTAGTTTATTTGGTTGAATGGAACTGTAGTAAATTGTTTTTATTTTCACTCCAATATTGGAATTATTAAATTGTCAATGGTATAGTATAAGGATAAGCCTTTGTATTAGTAGATTATCAAAAGCAAGTAGATACCTAGTATAATACGGTTTACCTAGACACCTAGTACATAATTATATTAATGGATACAACGTATATCAACCAAGTGATTAAATTTAAGGTTTTTGATATTATCAAAATAAATACTTTAACAATTACTTTGTTTTTGATATTACAATTGATAGGAATTATTAGTTATACGTTTACTGTTTACTTTTTTATTGCATTTAAATTTGGTTATTTACATTTTATGTACGTAGTACAGCAGTGTTATTGCGCTTGCCTAATTCATATATTTATTTACTGCAAATTATTTGCAAACATTTTTCAAGTTTAAAATATAAATCTAATATAATTAGACAAGAACAGGTATCCTTACTTCATGTTGCAACGGAAATTAAAACGATTATTTAATTGTTATGAACTAAAGTACATTTACAGTTAAAGTTAATAACAATTACTAAACAATAAAGGTAAGAACAAACCGGGCAACAAAATGTTGGCCACATGTTGATAGGTGTTGGCAACATATTTGTTGGATACAGCAACTTGTATCCGCATACATGTTTTCAACAGTGTTGCGCGTCTAAACCAATACCAAAAAACAAAAAAAAAAGTATAGACCGAACAATATTTTCCATGTAAAATGGAAAACATGGATACAAGTAACAGGCAACAAATTTGTGTATGTCATGCCGACCGATGTTGACAAGTATCCATCAACTAGTTGCTATAGTTACCGGGATACTTGATGACAACACCAATATCACCATGTTACTATATTTATGTAAGACTCTGTATATTTATTTATCACATCACTATTTATTTACATTATATTTATGTTAAACTTGCAAGTCGGATCTAGGATTCATTTTCATACATGCATTTTTCTAAAAACTTCCAGAAACTCCTATAAACTTCTAATGAAAGATTTAGACTACAAATCAGCATTAGAGTTCACAAATTTTGTAATTAACAAGGTCATCATATACGAGTCATCATGCATGATGTCTTTTAATTATTGTTTCGTAATAATATATTACCTTTTAAATAATATAAAAACACAAACAGTTGCCCACAACTAATAATAAATTAAAACTATCGGATTATTCTTATTCCTCGGATCGGAGGAATAAGTTTCGGCGCAAACCGATTCGATGCAAGACGTTTCTGCGCGAGAGCAATTTGGCACAAGAATTTAATTTTATAGTAATAAAATAAAAAAGCGGTGTCTCTGTAGCTGAAATCGTTCTATAGTAAGTATATAAAAAGTTTTATTATTTCACCTCTGTCTGATTGATTGGTTTATTTAAAATTATCTAATCAGAGGTGCATTCTAACTTACAGGAAAAAATACCAACCCAAGGAAATCTTACAAAATTTGAAGAATTTTTGAAGTAAACTTTTTTTGCTCGCTTTACTCTGTTTATGGGAAATCTTAAGACTATGCAGGAGATAATCTCAGAAACAATCTTGACTTGGGTTTAATTAAAAAACTCTTTAATCATATAAGACACAAATTTTCGTTTCTTGATTCTAACGCATTTTGTATTATATAAAAATATGTTTCGAAATTTGTAGTTCTACGAAAAACTGACCTATACACTTTGACTCTTTGATCAGTTGCAAATGCAAATGTTTTTAATTATTTGCGCCAAAAAATCTTTGCCCCAAATCGCCAATTCGTTCTCGCGGAAAACACCTGCGCGAAGAAAAGGCCGAATCTTGAAATTCTACAACTAAGAATTGTTACACAACACTTTGGTCCTTCGCCTGAAAGAATCGTAATAATGAGATTTTGTCAAAAAAATGCACAATATAAAATCAAAATTATTTTTACAAAAATTATTATTTATGAAGAGCGAATATTGCGTATATATTCTAACTAAATTTCATTGATCTGAGGTTTTCAAGTGAAATTAAAATGATACAACAACTCACCTGTTTGTTTTGAAATTGAAATGTAATAATCGTCGAACATTCAAACATACATAATATATCTAAAAAATATACGTACGTACTTTATTTTGCGTGTAAACTTGTGGCGTTTTTCAATCTCAATATTATTTTGTCCTATCTGCACTGATCTACGCATATCCCATATTCAAAGTCAATCTGGCAACCCGTTTAAAAGTTATGACGTATGCAAACGAATAAAAAAGCGAATATTTTATATCGATAATCGTTTTTGTAGACTACATTTGCTTACATATAAAATAATCATTTATTATTTTAGTTTAAAGTTTTCTATTATTAATTTTCACTATAAGATTCTTTTTGCTATAAACCCAACAGCAATTCAATTAAATTAACTTTTATGTAGTTGACCCAACCAGTGTTAAATTTTTAAACCGACATATTGAACAGTATGACATACTATTTTATGTTTTTAACCTTTATTTAGTTCGACTAAATTACTTGGTATTTAATGATTTCGAAGTATTAAAACAAATTATTTCTTGTCAAAAATGGTACATTTGAAAATGATTTAATTTATTTGTTGGAACATTGTTTGAATACCAATCTGCTGTTTGCACATTATTGACAGCAACCATTTCATGCTTGATGGCTATTTCGTTAGTAAGAATGTGTTCATTCCCATGATCAATTTTTTGCAAGTATTCACATTGGTATGATTATAATGTTTATTGATATCGCAGAAATATCGCTACTGGCACTGTTGCACACCCGACCTATTGTTAATAAAGTTATTTATTATTTAATTTTCTTTATCACAATTACATAGCAAACTCACTTAATTATTTTATAATACCATGTTAGTAACTTTTTCAAACAAATTTTATTTTATATTATAAAGTAATACAACAAAAAATTTGCATATCAAATCCTCTCAAGTAATTAACAATGGTTTCTAACCTGATTAGCATCGTTGAGCTAGAGAACGATGTTGGTTTTTGTGGACTGTGTTTAGCACCCTCCGGTTTGCGTGGTCCGGTTTTGTATTCTGCATCATTTGACCGTACCAGAGGCGTAATGGCCAAAATATATTAAAATGTATCGTAAAAAATTTAAATATAAATTTAAACAACCTACTTTAAATATTTTTACGATATACTACACCCACTTTTAATAATCTTATTAATATGTACCTAATATGTAAATTACCCAATGTGCAACTTTTATTTCCAAAATATTTATTTCACTATAAATAGTAGGTACGCATTATGTAATACTAATTTTCAAATAAAAAGGTACATCAGGAATAAAATATTCAAATCTTTCTAAATATTTGATAACACGGTTGTGTTGTAGTCATAAGAATGACATGTATACGTGACCTAATTACAAGTGTTTATACTGTAAAGTAAACAAATAGTATGTTATTAATTGGGTACTAGTATAACGTTTTAAAAAAATCAATAACTTGGAAAATTCTCATTAAGACGATATTTTATTACAATTCAAAAAATTTTCATTAGATAGAAACATGTGCTACGAAATAATTATTCTGGAATTATTAAACCTTTAATTAAATTAAATAAATTAATAAAATTTAATGCCGAACAAAATAATTAAATTTAAAATTTCAACAAAAATACAGATTTCTTGTCTCCTTCGTAATCTTACATTTGCATTTTCTAATTGAAAATGATGCACTTGGTTGTATTTTTTCAGAAAATTTGCTTTTCATTACAATTTAAGATATTTTTCTTAAAACAACGCTTTAAAGTGTACTATCTTATCTTGATTGATCTTGTTTTTCATTAAAAGTAGAGGTTTTGCTTGAAAATTACAAGGCCTTCATTTCGGATAAAATAATATTTTTAACAATTAGTCTAATTAATTTATTTTAAATTCATGTTCGTAAGTTTCTAACTTATAAATTTTAAATAAAAACAGTGTCATGCGTATATGTACTCCTATATTAAATTTTATCTCTTTAATTTATAATAATTGCTTGATTAAATTTCCATTTAACGCACTTTAATACACGTTTAACTTTTAGGGGGTAATAATAATGGCGCTGTAGCACATTTTATTGAGTCGTAAAAATTTTATTTGTATTAATATCATATTTTGATTTTTAATATAGCAAACCATATAAAAAGTATATCTGCAAAAAATTTGAAATTAAAACTTTTGATGATATAATACGTATATTAAGGCGGATAAAATTTTCGTAAGAGACTGAGCATTGGATTCAATATGTCTGTAAATAATTAATTGAGTTTTCATAATATTTTAGTTGTTTTAAAGGCAAACAAACATCAGATTCTAATTAAGGTTTGACGATAAATTTTAATTTAAAACGCGTTTTAAGTTTGATTTTGAAATACAACGTTAACAATTAAGTACAACGAAGCGTAAAGATAAACAATCCGGCTCTGTTCCTAGTCATGATCCTGAGAGTATTGATCCAGCAGCAACACTCTCGCAGTTCCGCCCGCTGTCCTGCTGTCGGCTCTTGCTATTCCAATTCTGCTTCTGCATGTTCCGCAGGATAAAGTTGAGATATTATACTATAACAAAAATGCTACAACTTCTTTGCGAAATTTAATTAAGTGGAATAATACATATTTTATAAATAAGGATGTGTTAATTATCTAGCTGAATAACTTGGTTTCAATCTGACGATAAAAAAATAAACAATTTTTAACTTTTCAACAGATTTTATGGCAACTGGAATAGTTAATATTAGTATTTTATGCAAAAATATTAATACTCTAAGATGAATGTTATAAAACTTTAAGACTATTTTAAAATAAAAAAAAGATCACGCAGAAGCGCTGTGCAAATATTTGCATTGCACGTTCCCTATTTGAAACATAAATATTGAAATAATGCAATAGCTGATTTTAAAGCAACTAGAAGATAGTCTTAACTTTAATATAGAGTACATAGAGTAATATACAATTACATAGAGTAACTATTACTCACTATTTTGAAGTCAAATATTGTTTATTTTACTATTTAATATTATCAAAAATAGTTTTAGTTTACGTGGTTCGAATACCACCTTAAACTACAAGTTGTAATTGTATAAAAAATACTACAAAATACGAAACACGATAAGTTAACCTAGGTTGTGATCGAGTGGCATTACAGTTTGTGAAGTACAAAAATGTAAGATTTTGCTAAATTTACAAAATCGAAAGAAATTCAAAAGTAATCATAAAAACAAAATAAATTTTTCAAAAAAATATTTCTTATATAGCATATAAAAGCTTTCAAACTTTATTCTAACAATTTTCTCTATTTTCCAACTATTAACAAAGTTAGTGTTGGAATATCAAGAAATAGAACTTCTGCTGTTTACTATTTATTTATATCTTCAGTTTTACAAAAATTTTATTTATAAATAAATTTAATTCATGACTTGAGTTTTTTTTTTATTGAAACTTGAGCGATAATTTGGTAAACAAAATGATTACTTTTTAACAGATTGTCTTATTTAATTATATTCAAAATATTTAAATACAAAATATATTACGTAATGCATATCAATACAAAATCATCTACCCCCAATATTGAAATATCGAGACGTTTATTGCTAAAATATATTTATAAATGAAGGATAACAATAATTAATTAATGTAACACCTATATATTATAATTATATATTTTATGTTTTGAATTTAGAGAAACATATTATTGCAGTTTAAAATACCTACTTTGCAAATTGCAGTCAAATACCTAATTACGTAAAATAAATCCATTACATAAAATGTAATAATTGTTATGCTAGAATCATCATAGAATATTTATCTAATTTTAAGTTTTGAAATTCACTAATTACGAAATATAATTCTACACTACAATGCAATCATTTAATCATTTCAGCAACAATAAAAGGAACAAAATAGGAGTGATTGTTAATCCATTGCATTTTACGAATGTAATTCAAAAAACAAAGAGTTTTAATTAATTTTCAGTTTTACCTGAAAGTTGAGATTAAATTGTTAGATAAAACTACAATTATTTTACGTCCAACTAGTTTAAAATACCCTCATAGTATATTTTTACACTAAAAATATCATTTTAAAATGTGAAGCATTTTCAAGCTTCAAATTTGACGTAAGTTATAAAGAAATGTCATATAACACTATATTATTTTCTTTCATGCCATATTATATCCCATGTCTAGAGGTCTTCGGTCATTAAAACCTCGAGTAGTAAAAATATATTAATTAAAACTTATTAGTTTTATTTAAAATTGTCTCATATCAAAATATTTTGATTTGACCATTATATTGTTTAGCTATAGGAACAAAGTTCTGATGTGAAAGTTAAAAATATATGTTTCAATGTGCACCTTTGGTGATGGTTCAATTTTAAAATATGTAATTGAGTAGGTGTCATTTATGACAGTAAAGGAAATTTGAAAATCTTATCAATATATTTAAAAAATGTTGGGTTGCGTTTTTTGACAATATCACTTTCGGTTATTCCGGAAGTCAAAATTAACATCATACATTATAATGTAATATTGATTATATAGCATATATTATATAATATTTTATTATAGAAGGCCTGAAAAATAACAGTATAATAATTAGATTATAAGATAATATAAAAAGGCAAATGAATCGAGCTATAGTTGATTTTTGGGTAATGCATATGGGGGAGCTTAAAAAAGCTTAAGGGGGTCAAACCTTTTAGATGATCGGAAAAATGTCATTCTTTGAGAATTTTTTTACAGGTGCAAAAATAATCACATTATTTTGAAGTTTCAAATCATTTTGTTATAGTATTAAAGTATAATAATACAAATAGTATAATAGAGCTAAATAAACAATAAATATATTCAAATATATTCTTGATAAAGAGAACATAAATTCTAGAAAGCTCGAAAAATATTTTTGCATTTTATTGTTTATTTAGCTTAATTATAATATTCGTATTATTATATTGTTAAAAGCTAATAATTTAATTATGTATTAAAGTATAGAAAAAAAATTTTTTTAAATACTTTTTAACAAAATGGCGGTTCTGTAATAGTGTTCTTTCAGGCATCTTGTGTGTGGCATCGAAAAGTGCTGCCTTTATCATTTCTTTTCTATTGATCTGATACAAAGAAAAATTTTTTTTTTGATTATGGACATATATTATGTTGACGGGTAGGATAAACCTATAATATTAGAAAAAAGTATAAATTCAAAAATTAACTATGCTGTTTAACTAAATGGTCAAATTTTCGACTATTTTTTAAACAGTTTTTACCCCAAAAAAATAATTTATGTACCCGAAATCTTTAAAACTTTAGGTTTATCCTTCTGATAATAATATAAACAGAAGCCTCCTAAAATTTGTGTCAGATCGATCAATAACTTTTTGAGTTACAGTACGAGCAGTTTTTGTAAATGCAGTTTCAAGATCATTTTATATTTAAATTAAATCATCTTTGGTTTATTATGTCAAGTTTATAGTATACCAGACCCAGGCGTTCTCGACTATTTACTATAACTTCGTAAATATTTAATATTTCAATTTTTCCTTTTACCAGTATACTCTTAATATAATATACTTTCGGAATATAAGGGAAAAAAATCGGGTGTTTGAAAATTCTAAAGTGTTTGGTCCCTTTAACTTGAAATTGTCGACCAAGATTTTCTATGAGCTTTCTCCGCCACTTTGAAAAACGAGGCAAATTTTGTTTTTTTGCGATAACTCGGCTTTCTGTTAAAATAAGAAAACTACCATTCTATACTTTTCTGTTGCTGTTTTTACGCTCTACAGTTAAGGTCCTATGAATTTTTTACCAACCGTTGGTGGTTGTTGAGATATCAAACAAGAAAATTAAAACTTAAGACATTGTTTGTTTTTGAAAGAATTGTTGCATGTTTGCTCACTGCAATTGAGGAAAATAAGGGCAATTCCTGATTTTCTGAACCTACAAGCAGCTTAACATTTTTCCTTGCAATTGCACGATATGAGCTTTAAAAGCTCAGGTAGCGCGATTTCAACTGTGCTGATAACCGCTTCAAGTCCATGTTTTCTGCGTCACCAGTCCCATTCACGAGAATCCCTGTAAAAAATGAGCCACGTTTGCACCTGGTGATATATACGAAATATAGGGTCTACCTGTAAGAACGATAGAATTTGTTTGTTTAATTATAACTCAACCGTGTAAGATATAATAGATTTGTTTGTATTTATTTGAAGCTCAGTTCATACCATTTATGTTTGGAACAAAACATCTTTTGAATATCACCTTTTGATCGTTTGCACCCAGGCATTCGATGGGTCCAATTTTCGATAACTTTTCCAAGTAAGGCTTGCTGAATACCACGAATTACTCGCTCGATGTTGGTTTTCAAGTCATCAGTTGCTTGCGGTTTATTAGCGTAAACTAATGACTTTACGTAGCCTCAAAGAAAGAAGTCCAGCGAAGTTAGTCACACGATCGCGGTGGTCAGTTGACAATAGTCTGATTTTGCAAACTTTTCGAGATGATCAACTCCCAACTATTTTATCGACAAAATAAGTCGATTGCTTCGTTCTAAATGTGGCATGTTGCGCCATGGTAACATGCCAGTTTGTAGCTTTACAAACTTTATTTGTGACAGTTTGTGGCTGTCGATATCGCTGTCCATTGATCGTGGCAGCTTCTCTCTGCTCATTTTCAAAGAAGTAAGGTCCAGGAATGCCTCCGGACCACAAACCGCACTAAACAGTAACCTTTCTTGGATACAAGTCACTCTCATGGACCACATGTGGATTTGTTTCAGCCTAGTAACGCATATTCTGCTTATTAACGAAGTTTATTAAAATTCGTGTAATGCTCTGAACGTAGCTCGAACAGAGCTCCCACAGTGGTGATATAATTTTACAATTTTCAAATGTTCTCTCGGAGTCAGTCTTGATGGTTTTTGGAAGTATACGTTTGTTTTGCACTGCACGAGTTTGCTGATTAAAACTAAATTTAATGTCTTCGCCGACGATTTCAAAAGAGTTATAAATGGATGCTTCTTCAATTGCCGTGGTTACTACTAAAGTATCTGCTTCTTCAAATGCCTGTTCAACTTTGATTGCAACTTTTGCAAAATAAAGGCGAAGCATTTCTATCAAGTTATCTTTGTTTCTGTCCTCAGCAAGAAACTTCTCTTGGCTAACTTTTGGAACTGTAATTTTATCGAATGTAAATTCTGGCGATTGATTTTTTTTTTTTTCGAATATCGTATTTTTTTCCGAAATTTTTGGTTCCTGCGATACTGATGCCATTCGGATAACCGTCGAATAAAATTGTGACGTTCTCTCCAAAGTGTTGTTGCATTTATGTTACATATTTCTGGCAGAAGTTTGTGCAGAAGAAAACCACCATCATTTATTATCTGAAGATGTTTGTGATCAGGTTGGAAATTTTCCTCCACAGGTTCAAAAGTATTATATAACAATGACTTTATTCTTTTCCGCATTCCTTCTTCGGTGAATATGGAAACAGAGCGAGCTGGTATGCCAGAAAATACCTGCCGAGTTATCGCAAAAAACAAATTTTACCTTATTTTTTAACCGTGTTTGTGTTTCAATTTCGGTAATGCTTAGGTGTCCGATATTAATATCAAGGGTCGTAGTTTATTTTTATCAGTGAATTTAGAAAAAAGCGGAACTTCCGTTCTTTTTTTATTTTTCGAAAATATCTTGACCTCATCATAAAAACTTTATTGGCAAATACATGCGATTACCTAACTTAGAAAAATTCTCTTTCAAGTAAGTGCTTGTTCACAATGTACGTAAGAGATCTTACGTAAATATGCATAATTTTTGCATAAACTGCAAAAGTGTCCACAAGGTACATAGGAAATATAATAGGTACACAAAATAGTTAAAAAATTATAATAAATTAATTACTTAAAAAAAGCTTTTACATTTTCCTTAAGAAGGGTTTAGGTCAATGTAATTCAACTTCTAACCAAACACCACCTACTTTAAATACAAATTTTACTAGCTACATATAACATAAGATCTACGTCAACGTAAAAATAACGTAAATGCATTGTGAACACTTTAGTTGATTTGATACTACATACATAGTTCAACTTTACGTCTGTTATGTACGTCTTTGTCTTAAGTACATTGTGAATAAGCACTTATAATTTGACAAGTGGTACGTATTTGTTTTAAAGCTTAGCTACTTGAGTTTGTTTTAAAGTATTATATTTTATAAATATATTAGCATTACACAAAACAAAAAAATTATCTATAATATCACTTGAAACCAATTACAATGGATAGCAATTAGCAAAAACTAAAATGAAATTTACCGTTAATTCAATTTCGAGTTTCGCCCATAAATGAGTCAGAAGCAGCTTAACCTCTCTACTATTGAAATATAGGGGTTGTAATAATTATACCACCACTTTTATTTTTTAAGTGTTTAGCTATGCAATGTAGTAAGTCAGTCGTACGTTAATTGAAAATCCAATAATTACAAGCCCGCAGCTAAAGACTGAATAAAACCTGAACATAAATATTCAGTGGTTTCAAAAATATTTTATATAATTTTTAATACATAGGTTGAAATTAAAATTCAAGTTGAAATAGTTATTGCTGACAATACAATTTAACTCAACAACAAATTGGGGTCGCCGTTCGATACTGGTTATTGAGATGACTACCAGAATTTGAATTCTGGCTATGGTGAATTGTTTTTGAATCGTGATTTACTGGTTTCCTTTCTCTATTGAATTAATCACAGAAGTTAGCAACATACGATATTGCAATACTTAATATAAAATTATAATTAAAATGCTTTATTGAAATTTTGAAAAACGAATGATTTTTATGAGATTCATTGTAATAAAATTGATGTTTATTTTTTTATTGATTTTAACATTTCAAATTATTTTTTTGAATATTATATACGAGTTTGGTTTCATAAATTAGGTATTGTGAGTAGTAGAATACTATTTCTATTGACGTAGAATAAATAAAATCATCATTGTATTTATCGTTTTATAATGCTTCTGAAAATTTTAATTCATTATACCCATCTTAAGTTGATAATCGCATGTTTTCAGTATTACTTTCAGCACGCTTCAAATTTAAAATGTATGTTATTCATAAGAGGTAGGTAGGTAGGTATCTTGTAGATATTAAGGCTGCTCTTCTTGTAATTTGTGTTGTATTCTTAAATCGTAGATTATTGCAATATTAAATTAAAACTATTTTAATAATTTATAATAATTTAAAATAGAGTCACCTGATATTCGTATTAGTTACGTAAATATTTGTAGTTGCACAGGTATATAATAATTTAATTAGATTTTAGAGTGAAATGTTTTAGTTGAAATGTTTAATTAGTTTTAGTGCAATTTAATCAATGTTTTAAAACCATTTTAAGTACTTGAACGATTGTAAATGAATACAAATTGAGTTAGCGATAATAAAATCAAAAATTAAAATCGAGCGTTCAAATTTAAGTGTTATTGAAATGCAGTCTGTTATTTGTGCAATGTGTATTACTGTTCACCGATGAATTATTAAAATTGCGATGTTATAAAGCATGTAACAAGGAAGATCATTAACTTGGTAGAAAATTGCATAACACAATTTAATATATCATAAACAGGAGGCTGTCATGCCTAACGCGAGAAACGTCACGCTCACCGAATTGTATCATGAACACTATTCAAATAGTATAAAACCAGATCCTATAAATATTACTGGACGAATCTCTCACACATTTAAATGATAATACCAAAAATGGCTGCTTATATAAATATATTATTGAAGAGTTTCTTTAGGATTAAAATATCATAAATATAAAATACTAACTTTAAAGTAAAAAAAATATATATATAAAATAATAATTTCATTTAAAACTGTTTTGTAATCCATATAGATTTCCTTTAATGTTGTTATGTTGTATTATTATATATTGATATAATATTCGGACGGAGTAAAATGTTAATGTAAGTAGCAGGGTTCGAATTTTCGATAAACGTGCATACATATCTGTGGAGTTGTAAATTACTATTAGTATTTTGTAATTGTAAATTATTATGAGGGTATTGTATTGATTATGAAATTTGAAACATAATGTTTTGGAATATAACACTAAAATGAATAGCTATTACAATATGTACGTTGTTTATTGGTCTGCAGAAATTTATAAATGATAGAAAACAGTCAGAAACATACAACCGACAAATGATTGCAGAGGTAAAGTTCAATGCTAGATATATGACTTTCATTTCTCTACGCTCTTATTTGACAATGCATGCCTTGAAATGAGAGAACATTTATCCGCTCTGGTTCAACTCCAACCTATGACACTAGAACTAAAGGTTAATGTTTCACATTTTTCATTTTATAAGCTTATTTTAATACATTGTTATCCGTAGGTTTTATTAAAAACGAACATTTTGAATACTGATGAGATGAAATGCATATCTCTACACATATTTGACTTTTAAATTGTTTGTATAAACTGTTTCTACTTTGCAAAATTCTATTTACATTTTAAATATAAATGTAATTTAACATGTATTTAGTAGCGTTTTCATGCTATGGTATAAAAGAAGCTATCATAAACCAAGTCCAATTTTAAATATTTATTTTGAAAACATGTATATTTTTTTCTCCTCCTGCATTTCGGGTTTTTCAAAATATAACAAGACATTAACTTATAACTTATCTTGATTTGACAAGACATTTGGTAAATTACGGCAATATCTGTCCACGATGGCGATGTAGCCATTCTCTCTTTCTCAAATAATGAGAGAGCAGTTTATTTCCCTGTGCTATATGGTGGGTATAATATGCAACATTCGTAAATTTATAATGTCCGTTTTTAAAGGACATATAAATTATTTATTGTTCACTTAACTTATTGCTCAATTTTGCAATAAAAATAATGAAAAATGCAGTATCAGTTTTCAAGGCACGACTAATACCGTGATCAATTTTTAGTTTAGAAAAATGAATATGTCCTTCTGGGAAATAAACAGGTTTTTTTTCGAGTGTTAAATACAATCGCTGATATAATTTTGGCTAAAAAAATTTAAATAATAAATTTCAAATTAATTGAAACAACCCTAAAATAGATTTTTTAACTGAAATTTCAATAAATACAATTCTAAGCACTAAAACACGAAACTGTCCTACATGATAAATTGTGTATGTAGACGTTGAGTGATGAACAGCTAGTGTTAGAAGCAGCTGTCTTCTTTGAAAAAAAATTACTAAGTAAAAGCACAACCAAATACTTATATTACGTGCATTGTTGCAGTAATTGGGCAAATAGATTAATTAGCCATTTTATTCGGAACTTAATGGCACAGTTTCTTTTCCTTTATAACAAATTTTCATTGACTTCATAGCTACTTTACCATACTTAAATTCTGCCGAAGGTTTTACTGAAACTACTCTTTATATAATTAAACCATTTATATCCATCTCATTTGATTTTATAATCTCCAAATAATTGTCTAAACTTCCGTATACTTACACTATGAAGAATTGAGAAAGCAAATTCTATTACTTACAAAAATAGGTGCCATAAATTATGCCATATTTCGCTGTCAGATTAAGTTGTAGCTTCTTGCATTAAAACTGAGTATGTAACTGTTCTTCTGTACTGCTCTTGTGCAATCTGTTGCATTTCAAATCATATCTCAAACAACTAAAAGTACAGTACATTTGAGATCTATGTACATGCAATAATTCATGCAAAAAGTTTAAAGTAAATATGGAAAACATTTTGATATACCTTTGGTACGTTACTTTCTAAACTATTCGACGTATTCTAACTATGTCTAGTTATGTGTACGGCTAGCTTTCTTACCCGGCTTTGCCCGTGGAAAACTTAAAATGAAAGATATTGTAAACTTAAAAAATAGTTGTGCTGACCTAGACATTCTCGGTTTAAAGTTTCGTCCAATTTTACCAACTTAACATATTATAGTACGAATATTTGCTATTTATAATATATTTTTCTGTTTCTAGCGTTTAATGTCCAGATAAACGCTATGTCAATAGTTTTTTTTTAAATACGTCCGTATTATGAGATCAATGAACATCTGCAGTGGTGTAGGATCTATCAAATTTTTTTTGATAAACGCGATACTGATTACTTTTAATTCTGGAAATATTTTAATTTTAATTTTTTCTCGATATACTTTTATAAATTTATAAAAATTTGTAAAGTAAATTATCGTTGATCTTAATTTATATTAGATTAAAAAAGGTTGAGTTATAGGTCTATTTAACAATGTTTTATTGCCCAACGTTTCGGGTCAATTTTAATTGACCCATTTTCAAAGCTATAAGTTATAAATTAAGTATTATGACATTATTTTGTAAACAATAGTTCGTCAGTCAGGTAATTTTTTTAATTTTAATATTTTCATAATTGTAATTAATTTACAATTTATAGCCTTAAAAATGGGTCAATTAAAAATGTCCCGAAACGTTGGACAATAAAACATCGTTAAATAGACCTATAAGTCAACCGTTTTTAATTTAATTATTTATTACAGTAGAAGAGTATAATATATGTAGGTTAAAAGCTACTTACTCTAAATTTTAAAATAACTGTTTTTCTTTAAAACACTAACTTATATAGTACGTTAAAGAGTACTAAGTATGCTTTAAAGATGTAACATTCTTGAGATTTTGTAGAACGAATGTTTAGTCGTTAAATAGTATAAGACGTTATACCTTTGGATATAAAACCCCAATTTATCAAACCATTGAATCCATAAATTAGTGTTTATAGATACATACATATAACTTTAATATAGTAATAATAACGGCTTTAAAAAATATTTGACGTTCAAAAAGATATTGCGGTGATAACCATTTTTTAAAAAGCAAAATTTATTTGAAATACAAGCAAAAATAATTAAGCTATAAATAAACTTGTACCTTGGTTGTGTTTAAAATTTTTAAATTAAAAAAAAACATAAAACCAGCACAATAGTAACACATCTATTTGCTGTTTTGCATCTTAATGGAAACAAATTGTGAAGATAATAGTTTACAACCGACCACAATTAGAGCCTGGAAACAAATTTTAAGTTAAACCAACAAACCAACCATTGTTGTTAAACAATTTATTTATTCACATAAATTAGTTTGTTAACATTAGTAGCGGTTCGATAGCAAGAACAAACATAGAACGACGTTGGAAATTCATATTTGCAAGATTTCAATGTATAATAATATTATAATAACAACATGAAAATATTATGTGACCGCAGAAGTAAGTAACTTAAAATATAAAGACTATAATTATTATAAAAGGCCATTTTAGTAATAAAATTTATTTGATTATACTATATATTTACAATAATTACTTTACATAATATATAAATACTAAATAAAACTGTTATAAATTTATTGCAAAAATATTAGTTAAGTTTTTCTCTATAAATTGGTTAACTTGAATTTGGATCAGGACTATTTTATAACTTGATTTTTCCTATTTCACTGTGGAATAAGTGCACTACGTAACTTTAATTTGTCTTCTTTATTAAACTTTCTTACTTATATGGGTTTCCATGTAAGCATGTGTTTAGACCATCTTGTATCTTCTATTTGCAAAGCTCTATTTTTTGAAACCATGGAACTGGAGATTTTCCGCCGACTTAATAGAATAACTTAATTTTCTCAGTTGTTATTCGCTGAACTTTTGGCACTCCTGCACTGCCTTGCAAACAATCCATTAAAGGTTAATCCAATAAAGTTAAAATTACTCATTTAAAATTGATTGAACTTGGAAGCAGCGGTGGTGGTTATATTCTATTGCAAAAAGTATATTCTAAAATGAAAATATTGGTATTACAAGTATTATTTTAACAATGGAATATGGAACAAAAAGTAATTTATTCTGCTTCACGATATGCATTAAAAATAAAATACTAATATTATATTTCAAATAAACCAAATGTGAATCTACTATTGCTGAACTACGTGCCTATCGCAGTCTTCATTAGGAGCTGCCACACAAATTAACACGAAGTATCTTATCAGCGTAAAGAACTGCCAACAATTAAATTGATGGGAAGTATTTAAGGTAACGTGTGCATAATAATTCAAAACGCATACCCAACAACTTTAAGTTTTAATGTAAAAGATAATGCTTAACAATTTAACTTGAGAATTTTCAAAATGTAGAAACATTGTTTCAACGTAATGAGTTTTTTTTTTCTATATTACGAGAATCTGTCTGGCTACATGAAAGAATGGGTAACAATTTTAAGAATATATATTGAATACAAAGCTGCTTTACAGAAATGAATGCATATGCAAGCTATTTTTGTAATATTAAACCCAGAAATCCAGCTCTGATTAATATCATTTCAAAAGACTTGCAACCATATTACTTTTCAATTTTTAATGAAACAGACGATTTTTGTATATAGTGGGTTTTTCATATATTCAACTTGCTTATTGCTAGTATAACGCAAATTAGACTGAAAAATTAGTCTCGCAATATTACTTTAAGTGAGTTCGATATATGTAGGTAGTGAATGTTTAGCAAAGATAGAAAATATATTGAATGCAGGAAAACAACATATTAATCTAAAACTGTACTTTAATTGTAAAAAGCACTGGCCTTTCCGTCTGATGTATACCAATACGAAATTATGATTTTTTTAATCATTGTAGGCATGCCATTCTGATTTATTTACAGTGTAAAGGATAGTAGTTCTATGCTACTCTCGTTAAGAAGTTCGTATTATGTTTTTATAATATTCCGATAGTTTTGAACAGATATAATATTATAAAAATCAATAAGTTGGTAATAAATAACTGCAATGAAATTGTAAACTACCAACTATGCAATTTATTGCAAAGTTTTTAATGACTGCAAATATTGATAAAGTCAAAGCTCTGCTTAAATGACTTTGGGTTCAGACAATAAATAATTTCCAGTAATAATCTGTTTTTATCCAAGTATTTCTTACATAATACTTGACGCACGCGTTGCACTTAGAAAAATATTTAGAAAGTTTGTTGTTGCTCAAAAGAAAAAAGGAAAAGGTTATGCAGAAATACTTGGTAATGAAATAAACTTAAAAGTACATCTAGAAAAAACAGTTTGCAAAACGTACAATAGTTTTTATTCTCGTTCCGAGAGCTATTTATTTTTATTTCATAAAACTGCAATATTGAAAAAAGTTTACGAGTCACAAGCACTTTATGAATTTTTTTCATTTTACTTCTAACGTTGCTTCGCTGTTTTTGCTGAGTTAACCAGTACAATGACATAAAATCTATATTTCAAAGCAAAAATCAAATAAAAGCATAAGATAAATAACTACTATATTTCAAAAAATTTTGTTGTTTTCAGATAAATGGTGTATTAGATGTAGAAATGGTTATAAATAAAGTTATATTCAATTTAACTAAGATGTATCGATTATTTACACAATTATTAATCCATTATTTTTTATTTAAAATAGGGTTTATAACAAAATGGTATTTAAATTATGGACTTGGGTGGTTTGATCACCTAATGTTTTACTTAGCAATGCCAGAACCAAAAAATATACTGCAGATAAGTATGAAGTAAAAGTAAAATATTATTAATTTTACTTCTCAGCGCAAAAATTCCATTGTATGTTTAATGCAACTTTCTTTGTAAAAGTTTTCAAATGGTAAGATTATATGTAAAATATTTTCTGTGAAGCGATATTTTAAAATATTTTGTATAACTTCCGGATGTAAATTGTTTTAGCAACATAAATTAAAAAAAAATCAATAAGCAATTTTCTGTAAAGCTATACATTTTGATTTAATTCTAAATACACAAGACGTAAATTTCTTGAAAAAACTTTCATGAAAATAAGTTGTACCAAAATTTTAAATATTTAATTTATTAATGCGCAGTATCTACATATTTTAATTGCCTACATAGGTACTTGTAAAAAATTTATTTTAAACTTACCTTGCTGATATTTAAGGCGTTCATATAAAGCAAAAACAAAATAAATGATATTTACTAAACAAAAAATCCATATTATACTTTTTTTTCTTCTTTATTACATCAATAACTGGGTTAACTTGTTTTTGATGATACCTATTTATCTTTCATAATTTATGTTTTCAGATTTATTATTTATATTAAACTTAATTAATAATTTTAATTTTAGATAAATTAGAGTTATCCAATTAAAATATAGTCGGATTTGGTGAACTAGATCTTTTATTTATAATCATTTGTTAAATAAAAAATTTTATGCTTATTAAATTCCATAATATTCTAATCCTGCATTGGAAAGTTAACAAAGATTATTTTTGCTTAACTTTTTAATACTCAATTACGAGTGTATTAACAATTACAATTTACTACAATGCTTGTTTCGAATTCATTTGAAATATATTCTGTGTTACATCGAAAGAATATTTCCGTTGAATAAAAATTCTATATCGGTGTGCGGAAATCCTCTTGTAATTTTTCTATAGTGTGAGCTTGGTCCAGCATACAATGTTCATCCATTGAAAACCATCTCTACTATAATATAGTTACTGATGACACAAATATTCTTAATATTTTTCATAGAATTTGTTAATTTGTTAAAAAATTCATAATAAATTGCTTGCTGGTTTCCACTTTACAACATTGTAAACTGCTTTTATAAATATATATTAAATATGTTGAAATTATTGTGTAGGCAACAAGGCAAATTGAATTTTCGACTGATTAAAGCGGGGTTTATGTTTACTAAACGCACGTGGATTAAGTGATTTCAAAACGTGGTTTCAATAGAACAACTTATGTTTTCATTACATATACTAAGAACTAATTTCTAAAAGCATTCAAGCCAACATGAACGTACAAGTTTCAAGAGATAATAATATATCAGTAAAAATGCTATGTATTACAGTTTTCCTCATCAATGTGATTTCGAGTACTTAAATTTTTGTTAGTATATTTTTATTAATAGCAATGAACAATATAATTATTATTGTATAAGGTAATGTGCGTTCCATTCGCGAAATAATTTGATCTGTGTACAGATACGAAAATTATTCATCCTTTTTATAATTATAATACTTAGTACGTACTATTGTTAAAAATGTAAAAAATGTTAAGTACTTGGATTGGAAGAATAATCTCCTAAAAATTACTTTAACAGATGAAAGTAACCAAGCGCTGGGTATATTTTGAGATTCTAATAAAATTTCATTGGATTAATACCATTTTCGTTCTTATCCATTAGAACAGAAAGCAAAAACCTTATAAAAACTGATTTACCATGTTATATTTTATTTTTTCTTTGTAAATTTTGGAAATAGCTATATTCAAATAAAACAACCCTACTATTTTTACATAATTTATCGCAACTGCAATGTTATCGTTTAACAATGGCTTTCTATTAATATGTAGCTACCAATAATGATAAAATTACGTATTAAGCTTTAGAATGAGATTTTAATTAAACATTATGTAATTTAGACTTAATATCTTATCAAATATTCTAGATGTAACTAACAGGATAGTCACACCATAGATCTTGTCAAGATTACCTTTTATAGTTCATTATGCAGTAGCGGTAATAAATACCCTGGAATTTAACGTTCCAATAAATTTCCATACATTTTTAATATACTTACAAGAAAGTTTGACAAATTTTATGAGCAAAAATTATTATATCGTTAATCCGTTAACGTAAAATTACAAATTATAAAAATCCTAATCAGTGTAAATAGAAAATCTTTCGAATTTCAATTTCTAGGCGTTGAGTAATATTATTTAGCTTTTTGTCTTATTATTAAATGATATTAATATGGATTTGTAAATATGATTTATTTTAATATGATGTTTCAAGATAATCTAATATCAAAACGCAAAGTAAATCTAATTAATTATAACGTATATCGGCAGGCAAATATTACATTTCTCAACTTTGTAAATAGTTTGCACGAGAGCTTTCCATATCATTCAAAATCAGCGACCCCAACTTAACTTAAACCGCTTGCAATCAATTCAAACGCTCTCGGTACTTGTATAAGCACTACCTCTTCACATAAGGACGTACTTTCTACTACCTAGTGTACACACGCATGTACGCTCACGCACAACAGCACAAGTTTATAATACCTATATTTGTTTTTATTATAAATTTTAGATTTTTTCGAAACTCATACAATATAATATATGGGTTGACCTACATGTTTAATATTCATATATTTGTGCTGGTAAATCTCACACTTAAAAAACGCTCTACTTTAAAAATACGCTTTTTTACATTTAAAGGCATCGTTTGAATATGGAATTACACATAAAAAACTAAATTTTCAATATTAATAAATTTTTGTTATTTTATTAATCACAACTTTCATTTGAATTTTTTTATGATTCAACCTTTATTATTTAAAAGTTACTCCATCATTTCAATTTTAGAGATTTCCAAGTTAAACTTTATTTATAATTTCACTCGAAATACTTACTTGACAAGTTAATGGAATTTTTTAAAATTTTTTAGCAAACACCTAAATGTATTTTCAGAAAATTTTATAGTCTTTTAAAAAATAAAAACGATCATAATATTAAACTGGAATTCACGTTCTTGCGATACATGAATATCGTTTGTAAGACTTTGTTGAAGACCTCTACATGATTTTATAGAACTTGGATTCCAGAGAAAGTTATAACATAGAAGATAATATACTGCCATGAATTTCCCTCTCAATTAAATTGGGACAGTATATTTTTGAATTTTATTATTTTGTCACTGCAAAATTTATATTTTATTTTCTATTTACGATACCATTAACTATTAGTAGACTTTCCTTATCCAGTCCTTTCCTCATTTGCTAAAATATTGCAATAAATATGTTAATATGATATATTTGTTTTACAATCATTACTATTTTATGTCATTTTTGTTTACCTTCCTCAATATTAATTTCTGAGTTTTTATCATCAATTTTAGACCATTTTTTAAATCTCACCTTATAATAAATTTTGTTTAAATTTTTTAGACTTTAGATATCAAGACATTAACAATTTTCTGATTTAATTAGACTAGGTTCAAAAACCTTCCAAAACACGCCAATATATAAATTGTACCTACTAAACAAATTCTAATAAACGCAATGTAAAGATTTCCTCTTGAAGTAACTTAATAATAAATAAATTTAAAAAATGTCCTTAAAAAATTATATAATGATTTAGTAAATTTATGTTTATACCAACAAAACACGAACAAACCTTTAATTAAGAGATGAATTTAAATTTACACAATGGACAATTTGGCATTAGATATTACAGAATTTATCAAACCTAAAATTAGAAAATTCAATAAAGTCAAAAAGTTTCCAATATGGGCACATAGTTCAAATTGTTATGTATAAAAAATCACATTCAGAAATAAATGTTTCCAATATCTTACTGACAAATATTGGTTCTTTACAAAGTATTTTGTTACTTTATGAAAAGTTCGTTGCTGCAAATTTTCTATTTGGCCAACAATGTTTTGCTGGAGTTCATAAATTGTTTCACCTTTATTGACATACACAAGTCCTTTAAATAGCGTTATAAAAAAAAGCCTGAGGCATACAAATCTGGTGGACTGGAAAGTCAAGCAAAATTCAAGATTTTTAAATAAAATTTTTTATTGCTCTCTTGAATGTTGAAACTGATCCTTACGTCTTAAGCTAAGAAACTAATCACGTTGCTACTTGAATTGCTCTACATTAATATGCTGGTGGTATTTATATTGAGATAGAATATTAGACTTTTTATTAAAATAAAAGTAAATGAATATTTGACTCAATACGTATCACAAATCTTCAAAATATTCTATAACTTAAAAACTAACAAGTTGTGCATTTCTCCAGACGTTCAATCTTAGTAGAATCACCTTGTATCATCATTTCACCAATTTCTTCCATTTACAAAATATATGGCAAATGTCGAGATTCCAATTTTTGACTTCGGGACTTTTAGACTTTTTACTAGTTAGAAAGTAAACATACTAAAAGTCTTGAACTTAGCGGTGTGAGGGTGTGAGGGTGTAAAAAAGCACAAAGAAAGTTCTAAATTTTGGTTTTTTGCTTTTATCTCAAAAACAGTTAGCAGTAACTGCTTTTTTGTAGCAGTACTAACTCACTCATCAACTGTCATCAAGAAAGCATAATTTTTTTCATAATAAAAAAAAGTGTCTTAATACTCTTTAGGCAAAACAATTCCATTTTGTGTAGAATCACCATGAGCACTTCTATACTATTTCACACAATCACGATTTATGGATTTTCCACTGAAAATATAAGAATTTGTTGTTCTTTATTACTCGAAAACAAAGAATAGAAGCTAATTTTAATTTCGTCATCGGCTTTATGTATCCTTTATAAAAATTTATAAAATTTCCCTATACAAACGTCACGGTTATCCTATAAGCATCTACAAACATACTTTTACATGATTTTAATTTTCTTATTTACAGAAAGTAAAATAATTTACAAAATGGATGTGTATCTATACAAAGTTAATGATTAAACAATTTGTAACAAATTTAATTTGATTTATATGCGAATAAAATTGTTCAAGCCTTATTTTATACCACCCATAAGTTTCGATAACATCGCACCTTTTAACTCTGGGATTAATAAAATAATAATATGCGGATAATATATATTGTGACAATGAAATATTCAGGAAAAACGTTGTATAAAGCTTAGTTTTATTACGAATTCTGCAGGGTAACAATTTTTGTCTCTAATTTGAATAAACAAAATAATATTTGATGTTATGTTTTATGCTTTATTTAATAATAGAGATAATTTTCTGCAAAGTAACAATCAGAAATTCGGCTTTGTAAATAAAATTCATTTTTAACTTTATTACAAAATATGAAATAGAATTATTGCGTAGGTATCTACGCTATTTTTTTTTTTTATTTAATATAATAATGAAACAAATTTCAAAAACATATTTTATTTAAGTGAATCACAGTAAATTAAAATTTTATTACTCCATTGTATTTTTCTCTAAAAATTCAAGACCAACACTTGAAAGGTTAGTTTCCGAGAGTTTGGAAATGATCGGTAACTTTCATCTTACTGTGATTTTCTTAACGTAAAGTTTAGACTTTTCTCGAACAACAACCTAACTAGAACAGTAAATTAACTTCTGATCGTAAAGCTAAAATACTCAATTACCTATTTATTGCATATCCGCTTCAACCTCTATTCAATTTTAATTTTCTATATACATTAACAGCACACATTATTAAAAATTTACTTTGTCGTAGTATAAACTACATAAAAACTTTTAATTCAAAATTAAAAAACTATACTAATTTTTTTTTAAATGTTGTAATGTTAATTTTAAAACAAACATCACACTGACATTTTTGTCAAAGTATGTAAAAAATTTTTTAAATCTTTTAATTTTTAATTTAATATTGTAGCTTTGAAAATGTGTTAATAAAGCAACACGAAACGTCAGACAATTTAATTGTTTATAGACCTTAAACTCAACAATTTAAAAAAAAAGTATTAAATAAGAGGTCAACAATAATCTAAAAATTAAAAAAAAAGATTTGAAACAAAAAATTTTTCAGAAAATAAACGGGTCTGCTAGACTATAAAACTACATAAATATTAAATATGAATTCTTTTAAAATCCATTTTCATTTTGGGTTGTTTTAAATTGCAGTTAAAAATTATTATTGACTATCACCAGACTGATATTGTTTTGCCAATATCAAATTTCACACTTAATTTTTTTTTATATTATATTAGTTTATTATGTGCTGTTAATAAATAATATATTATATTTATTTGCACCCTTATTTTTGTCATTAAATGTTTTAAACTGGTTGCCTGTTATGCCACTGGTGTCATGATTTAGATTTTACGCGAAGCTTCAAGTAAATCACGGAGATTTATCTACGTTAAAATCATGCCGTAATAATAATTAATACCCATGAGAATAGGTTATGAGCAAGATAATAGGTAAGATAATAGTTATGATAAGATAATTAAAATTTTCTAAACACAAATACACTATTTGACACTAGCCGGTCTACCATTAAAACCAATATATATTTTTTTGCTATTGTATTTAACATTTGCGGTAAGAAAATCAATTTAAAAAAGTTAATTTCGTTGGGTAACAAAGTAATTTAAAATTTGAAGATTTAAATTGGAAACTTTCAAATTTTATACAAAAAAAGCATTGTATTTCCTTTTTGTTTCTTATTCAGAGAATTCAGAAAAACCACAATCTAAAATTGTATATAATTGTGTTTTATTTAATACTTGTACCACCCGTGAAGTGACGCAATATTGTCTGCAAAATGACAGCGTTACTCAGCCAAAGCGAATTCCTGAAGTAAGAAAAACAGGAGTCTTGCAATGTGATATATTACGTTGAGTTGCGAAAACAAATACAATGGCCTAGAAAGCTTTACAAAACAATTTGTATTATAGCGTAAGAAAATGACAAATTCTCAACTTTAGATGTTATACAATCAATTTTTAATTTTAATCACAAACAACTAATATTTCAAATTTATTTGCGTTTCATTGATTTTATATACCATTAGAATGATTAATTGTTACTAATTTCTTAAATTTTGAAGTATACAAAGCTTGATTATTGTTCATCCGAAGTACAAAAAATAGCGACATATATCATTAAAACAATAAATTATTTCGACTTTTTTTTAATATGATTTATTGACATGTATTTAAACCAATAATGTTTAGATTTAACTTTTAATTGGCTACTTAGGTTTTTCCAAAAATTGTCAGTTTTGCCAATTAAAGCTATGTCCAACCTCGTAATAAATTATTAAAAATTAAAGAAAATAATGTGATTTAAAGAGAAACAACTTTTTGAGTAAAACTCAATCGGAATTAAAAGCTTTACCGGTGCATATCTTTTCACACATCTTTTAACGTGACTTCAATGGCGTGACTTGGTTTGTTTGAAAATTCACGCAAACAATGATCAATAAGGGCTACAATTCATTGTGCTTTGAAATACTATCACTGCAATTATATTTACCGAATATACTTTTACAAAGTGGTATAGAAACTAGCTTAGTGAAATTTATGTTGCATGTTGTGAATAAAATTTTATACAAATTAATATGATTATCAACTAATTACCTTTGCATAATTTCTACTCGTAAACCAGTCAAATTATTTTGATTTTAGCATTGAAAGAGAACTAATTGCAACCTAAAACACATTTTCGAAAAAAGCAAACAAAACTTGCTTGCAAATTAAATTAATCAAAACAACACCAACAATTTTGAGGATTTAAATTTCCTACAAAAAGTCCGTTATTACAGAATAATATGTTTAGCTTGAACAGTTTATGAATTTTTTATAGTAATAAACATATTTATAATAAAATAACTTAAAAATAAATAAAAATATTGAAACAATCATTTTTAAGTACTTTGCCCATTGGACACTTTAAAATTCAATATCAATACTTTACTTTAGTACAAAAACTTTGAAAGAATTTACGTTTAAACTCAACAGTACGGAAAAACTTTTCTGAGATGTAAAATAAATTTTACCAAAAATTTGTATTTTGACGCTATCGCAAAAAGAAAAAGATTTTATTATCAAATTTAAATTGCACGAAAGCTACATAATATATTAATTTAGTTATCTTACCACGAAAAATTAAAAATTATTTTCTAACAAATTTCATATATTTCTGACAAAATGGGTTTCTTAATGTATTTTGTGGTAAGTTTTGCCGCTATTTAATTACATACAATTAAATTGGTGTCAACATCGTGGTATTATTGCTTATAAATAATAATGTTATCAATTTATTATACAAACATTTTATTAGATACCTATAATTTATATTATATTATATTTTTAAATATACATAATTTAATAAAATTATTCTTCGATTACAATCTAGGTAGCATTGGCTGTAATTATTGACCGATCAAAGATCCACATAATTTTTTGTATTTGTAGAAATTTGATTTCAGTTTTATTTTATAATTTTGCAACTAATTTTTGTTCCGGTTTTATAAACTTTTATTAGTTCTAAACTTTAATTGTTACATTTATTTTTATGGGCAAATTTCACATGGCATTGTATGCAAAATTCAACAATATTTTCTATTTTTATTCGGATGTTCAGTATAATTTCTTAATTGGACACCAAAATTAAAAATTAATTTGCAAATGTCTGACCCAAACGCGTCCTCCAATAAAAAAATATTAAACTGTAGAATAGTGTGATATTGTTTTATTTCTGCATTATTTGAAGTTATTTTACAAAATGCCTTCAGCTTATTCGAAATTATATTATTATTTGACAACTTTGTATTAGAATGTTTCTTCAAATGAAATGTGGTTGATAGAATAAAAAGGTAGGCAGGGATTTTTAATTAAAACCTCGGTATGATTGTTATAAGTTAATCGAATAACTGTGTATGTCAATAACTCCCGACAGTGTACAGATTTTATCAAACTTTCAGATAGGATTTTTATATTTATTTATGCATTTTTTAATCATAATATCATAAATTATAACTGATGTGGAATAAACTATATTTATAATAATTAATACGAGAAAGAAAAGAATTAGTTAGATCAAGATTTTATGCAATATAATAAAAATAATAATTACAACCGATTATAAAATATTATATCCTAAGTATAAACAGATTTTTAAAACCGAATTTCATTTTGTAAATTTTCTGCATAATTTATTTGAAATACAAAAGCGTAAAAGGTTATCTATAGGTCTAAATTAGTTTTGTTAAAAGTTAAAACGCGTTCTGAAGCATTCTCATATTTTGGATGAAACTGGAAGTTTGAAATTGACATCTTTAAGCGAGAAAGTTAGACGACATCAAATTAAACATCATAAATCATAAAGAAAAATGTTTTTATTAAATTGCCACTGTGTGATTATTAGTTTCTTTTTATATATTACACTGATTGTTACTTTTTTAAGCGAGTTTTTAAAAGATAGATTTATTAAAGCGCTTTTTTATTATTCCCTGATTATATTTCGGGAAAATGTAATGTATTACATTTATTAAGTTTTACAAATACTAAATAATATTTACTAAATTTCAATCTCGTATAATATAGAACCCAATCGTTTTATATCAACAACATAAAAGTTTGCTCGACTTAATATTACTACTGCACAAAAAACTTTCATCAAAATATTAAAAGGCTACGCACAAAATTTTTAAGAAGAATAAAATAAATATATTATTTAAAATTTATACATCCATAAATTTTCTCACACTGTAATCCCTGTTGGGAAATTTTTTAATTTATTTTTTATTTGTTCATTTAAGTAAATACGCTAACATAACCAAAACCTATGAATAAAACATGAAAGTATAATCTTAGGTTCCATCTCGTTCATACCGTATTTTCAGCAAATTACTCCAATTTGCCGGTTCAAAGATTGAACACAGTGCAACTAGCAGTGCACCATTCATTGAATAGTAATTCAGAGTCGAAGCACGCGTCTCATTTGTTCTGCTCTTTTTAAGCTTAAAATTCTTAAAAATTCAATTTTTGATTCTTAATTAAATATACCGTTTTATCTTTTAGTTTCAGCAAGCTATTTTAGTTCATAATATGGCCCCTAGGAATAATAAATTAATTTATGATTTGGTATACTAGGTACTTGAAGCAAAAATTCAATTACGTACCAGTTCAGTGGAGTTGTTAATAAAACAAATACACTTTCGTGTTTTGGTTATCGTGATTTGGAATTTTCAGCAAACAGTACATTTCATTAATGGGCTAGTATAGTCTGAAAGGTGAGGGGGGAGAACAAAATGATTATTCTAATGTCAATTTTGTAATAACTGCCCAGAAATTTTTACTATAATATAGAGAGTTGTGTCTCCAACTTGCCTCCCACGCTACTGTATCTCAAATTTATAGTTTGTAGGGTACACACTGGTAAACTCATCAAAAGTTTGTCAAAATTTGTAGGAAAATTTGCATTTTCAGCGCAGTTATATTTTAGTTAATTATATATAATAAGAATACAGTAAATTTTTTACTCTAAAACTAATGGACCGATTTTATTTCTATTTCAACTTACTACTTTACATTTACTACAAACTTTACATTTTATTCTTTATTTTACCGCAGTTTTTTTAATCGTAAAATATCAATTTATTTACTTGCGAAGTTTCGTTAAAACAGATTAGTCTTAAAAAACTAAAAACATTAAGTAGTACTTATCCTAAAAGCCTCACTACCCCTTACTCGTCTTAATAATTCGGAAACTAAATACAAGTTAAATTAATAAATACACCGCAAAACTTAAAAAATTAAAAACCTGCTTCGTAGATTTGGTTGTCTGATTTTTAAAAATAGGTGCACATCAACAAGTTAGTGTGAAGACCTGTGTTGGATATCGATTTCACCTCGGTCGCATTGCACCTTAATTTTAGAATCAAGTTGGTAGAAACTATCCGCAATTTATTTCATGTTACATTTGTATGATTTATTGCACTACATTTTTTTATTGTTAATTAATTTAAAAGTATTTGCGTATTTTGTACAAATAAAAAGTAAATAATTAAGAAAAACTGAAATTTCCATCTACGTATCATTCAGAGTAAATATTCAAATTTTAAACGTCGAATTTAATTTATTGATGAATTCTAAAGTACTTACTTCAAACGTACCCGAATTAACATGAATTATAGTAAAAATGTATTTGTAAATAAATAATAAACACAATAATAAATTTATAAATCAATCGAATTTCCCAATATAGTATCTACTAAGTATATACACAAAACCGATTTCTCATATAACATCCTTCCTTTTGCTTGGAGTATACCTTAATATGAGAAGTTTTTATTTTCTATAATTTATGAATTTCAACTTATTTGGGTTCGTCATAATATCAATAGAAAGCTTTTATTTTTATAATAACTCAGAAAAGCAAAATATCTAGATAATAATAAAGTGTTAATTAGTGGGAAATAACTTCAAAAACAAGATTTAATTAAACCACTCAGTCACTCAGAAATGTTTTAAAAATAAAAATAATTTTATAAAACCGTAATAAATAACCAACAGACTAAAGAATGCTATCAAAAACTACAATATCATATCAGCTATGGTTTAATGAAGAGAATCTAACTTCTCGAAGTAAAGTGGAATTGCATCTTTTTTTAAATCATAAAATCATGGCCAAACCAAACTCAGAGTTTACTGAGATAAGAATTTTTATGTTGAACATAATATACTCGTATTATGTAAACTTGTAGGATAACTAGTTAAAAATAAATGGCGATAACTATGTTCTCTGTACGTTTGTCCTAATAAAGCAAAATAAAAAATGAATCACTCGTTAACTTTAAACAATTTAGAAATAATATTTTTGCAAAAACATTATAAAAAGTTTTGTTTGAGAAACTCTCAAGACGTCTTTATAAATATTGAATTCAAAACTTTACCCATTTATTTCTACATTCAAATCCTCGCTTGAGAAGTTGCATCTTGTATTGCTTTTTTTCTTTAATATTAATAGCAGATTATATAACGGAATCTACAGATACGTTGTAAATCGAACTAAAATGTAAATCCCGTATTAAATATGTAATCGTTTAAATTTAGATCTGTTGCCTTTTTTATTTGCAGAGATTTTATACCGCGATTTAAAAATCATATATTTGATTACGGGCGTAAAATATAATTTATCTTTTTTTGAGCATTGAACTTTTAATAATATCATATTTTGCAAGGAACTATAAAAACTCAATTGAATTTTATTTTATTTACTTATTTATTTTTATCTCAAGATATTTTTACTGATTCACATTTTGTTTAATAATGATTTTTATGTCTTTTTGCGAAAATTTATTTTTATGTTTTTGAAAATTTTTAATTTTTGGGTTTCGTAGTTTTATATAACTATAACTGAATGTAGCCTATATATTGCTGTAATTACTATGATAATCGAAAGTGGTTAGTTTAAAAATTGAATAAAAGATAATAATTATGTTGATCAAAATAGAATTAATCCCGATTCCGGATTTACAAATTGTAACCTTATAAATAATGAATAATTTATGAACGATCGTTATTCCTACTAACTTTTGAGTGATATCTAGAAATCAACTCATTAATATATTACTTCTATTTTTTTTCAACAATTTTCCTGCCTGGTCATTTTTACGAATATATGAAAATGTAAAAATTGTTATTTATTTATGGCTATGGCAGAGAATTTTTACAACTTTAGCTTAACTCAATGATGTTTATGATATTATTATTTGTACGAATGCTCAGAAGCACTATTTCAAGTGGGCATTTAGGGTTGTGGTCTTACAGGTAATGATTATTTAAAAAAAGAATATTAAATAGAATCAATATCAAACTTGTTCATCTTTGCAGAACATGCTAAAACCAACTAAATAATTTCATAGCTGATTTTTTATGAATTTAAAAACTATTTTAAATAAATAATGTTTAATAATAATAATTATTAAAATACCTTAGTACCTACTTATAATTTTTTACAAATGTAAAAAAGACCTATGTAAAATATATTTTTCAAATTATGTAATAAGAGAGTATGTAGCAATTCAATTAATTGAACAAGAAATTGCATAGTTTCGTCAATTGCACATCCTATTGAAGGCAATTAACGACATCAAAGGCGTCCAGCATCCCTAAAACTAAAAGGTTCATTTGATTGTAACATAATACCATTATTTAATCATTTGTTATTATCTTGGCATGAAATTATAGATCAGGCTAGATAAAATTTACCAGTAATTTCAGAAATAATTACAAACGAGTTTGATTTTTAATGTTGTGAATTCGAAATCGGATTGAGTAAATAAAAATATTAAGAATTTCAAAAGCATTTTGTAAAAGCTAGTAAAGGCTAGATAAAGTCAAATGTTCTTATCATTCGTAGTTTATATTTTTGTATTATTTTGTGTCTTTAATTTTACCCTAACACAATTAGGGAAGCAGGAATTTGCATAAATAAGTTTTTATATGTTAAATACCTATGTTCGGCCAACTCATTCAGCACTCGGTATAGGAAAATTATTTATGAGTATTACTATAGCTTGATTATTATTGTTGCAATATTATTTGCCAATATTAACCACCACGCATTAGTATATTAAGAAAATATGTATTATAATATATTATTTTAGGAAATTTAATAATATCAATCAAATCATATCAATCTAATAATAATAAAAAATATTTAAAAAAATAAATAAAAAGAATAAAGAGATATATTAATGAAATAATCTACAGGGTGTCCTAGATCTCAACGTCATTCCTTGGAGGGCTGATAGGCCAGCTCATGACTGACCCGAATATCACATATGACCTTAGTAAATATCGTTTTAATTTTTTTTTATATTTTTTTTATTATATTTTACTATAATATTATATTATTTAATTTTTTTTATTTGTGTTTTGTTTAGTTTTAATAAATACCTGTCACTTGAATAACTTAACAAGTGTTTTCATTTGAATTCTCAATTATTGAAATAATTTCACTATGTTCCTTTTACAGTAAAATAGCAATACCATTTTACCTCCAATAAAAAAAAATTTTTTGGAGGTACGGTAATCGAAAAAAAATTTTTTTTTACATTTTCGAAATCACCATGTTCAGAAACGTAAAGATATGCAAAAAATAAAAGAACTTTTTCTGTGTCGGTCTGTCGGTCGTCAAATTTTGTTTCTCGATTTATTCCGGAACCGTCCAACCAATCACGACCAAATTTGGTATAGTAGTAATAGTAGTAGGGTTTATGGTAGAATGGTGAAAATAAGGTTTTTGTCGCGATCTGTCAATCAGGAGATCAAAAAATTAACACAACATTTTTAAAAACGATTTTGTCTTGTGATAGGTTATTTTAAAGACATCGAAAAGCTTTCTCCAGAATAGGTCAAATTAAATTTCTATTTATCATCTGTCAAAAATTACAAGCTGCCAAAGTTTAAACTTCAAGAGTGAATAACTCGTGAAGTACTGAAGGGATCTCAACCAAATTTTGTATGTAGGAACATTGCCCCCACAGAACTTCACAGCATATAGAATCATTTGATGAAAATCAAGAATTCAACATTTAAAAAAAAATTACTTTTTTTGCGAAAACTTGAAAAAAGTCCTTGTCCCTCCATTTTCTTCGGCATTTCTGATTCGATGGCTATCAAACTTTTTGGACGTATGTCTGGTGGGCTCTAGTGGTGAAAATAAGGTTTTGGCAGAGAAATATTTCCCAGGGCTACCAAAATAAAAAAAATAAAAAAAATGAAAATGTCTTAGTATCTCCGGAAATATTGAACCGATTGTGATAAAATTTTGTGTGCTGATAGATCTTTGTAAAATACAAGCATTGGTTAGGAAACAATTGAGCCAAATGTAAAAGCAAGAAAATTATTGAAAATATTAACTGCAATCTTACTTTATAATATATTTTTTTGTCAAAATTTATTAGATGGCTTGTGATATTATGACATGACATTCATTTCGCAAGTTGTATTCTAAGTCATTTTTGACAGTTCACAATTTAATAATTATTTTTGAACAATTGAAAATTTGTGTGCTTTTTAAAAATGGTAATTTTAAATTAATAAGGTATATCTTTTCTTGTTTATTTATTCTTTATTTTTAAATCACTCTTCTTTAAAACAAAAATTTTTGTGGTGTGTGTTGGTGATAAACTGTACTTTAGCATTGGAAATTGTGTGGAAAAAGCCTTCGGCCAAATGGACACGTCTTAAGTGACCACTAATACTATACACCAAACAAATCTCCGGATATGTTTCCATAAAATTAGATGTACAGATGATTGGAGGTATTGCGGCAGAATTGACGATATTTTTTTTTTAAGTAAAGCATATAATTATGTTATAGTATATGCTTATAATACTTATACCACTTTGAAAACTTACATTTTTTACATTATGAAGAGTTGAAGTTTACGACTTAAAAGAATTAATTTATGAGAAGGGTAAATTCATTTTTTTTATTATGGCACTAATTGTTTTATTTTAATCTGTGATCAATTAAATTGATCAAAAAATTATAAGCTTAAAATATGGAATTTTGTACATGTGGCACTCGAACAACTTATTTAAGGTGTTCAAGGTGTACGGGACAGTATCAGTAGTAAGAGGCATTAATTATCAGCAGTAATTGGCAATTTTAAGTAGCATTTAGCAGTATTGGGTAATAAGTAGTAGTATTAGGTGGTAAGTAACAGGATTGGGCATTAAGTATAGTAATATTATATAATAAATGGTAGTATTAGGCAGTAAAAGAAGTGTTGGAGTAAATTGTAGTACTGGCAGTAAGTAGAAGTATTTAATTGAATACTACCAAACGACAGGAAGATGTACATAATATTTAAACGCAGTGATTCGTCCCCCGGTACGAACTATTCCAAAAGAGGATGTTTGTAAATATTACAGTGAGTATAAAGCTTGTAGGATAGAGAAATTAAGCGATATTATCAACATCATTTAAGTACTTTTATTATTATAGTTTTGCGAACTCCAACCGGCGATTATACCAAGCCACTGTATTTGGATAAAAAATGTTTTTCTGTTTTTATAAAGACAAATTCGCTTTCGTGATTATCATTTTTGCATTGTTACATAAGCGGAAATTTCAAAAACGGATTATAACAATTTAAAGTTAATTAGGCTCATTTTTTAAACATTTGTAGATATTAAAAACTTTGATACGTATAGGCGCATTTTGTAAAAAGCTTTATAAAGTGTGTACAATGGGTTAATGGCAGAATAATAGTCGAGAAGAGATGTGACACCGTGTCTGAGCGAGTCTGAAACTTTATGACGGTCGCTGCTGTTTTATAATTCAGTAACCGGAAAAGCTTTTCGACTATAAAACGCCTGCTAATGGAAAATTTAAAAGAATTTAAGTATTTGTTGTTTATCTACCTAATTCAAATTACTGATTTTCTATACCATACACCTATACAAAATTCGGTAAATTTTCATAATTGAATTTTAATGCTACAATAATTATTATTCGGTACTGCATTAAGACATTTTGTAGTACACACTTTAATCCATTATAAGTTATAATTATTTTCCAAGAATTAAGTTTTCATAATATCAAATAAGACATTTAACTCTCTCTTGCATCGAATAAAATTAATAATACTAGATATGGAATTTTTTTCATGTAAATTTGTCAGTTTCCTTTACTTATAATTATGTTTAATTTTTCAGGGCTTCTTACGGTTTGTTACCATATCTAGCATACGCAGCTTGATGAAAATATAAAATTTATAATGCATCAAAAAATCTAAATTAAAGTTATAATATTAAAATTAACCTAACACTGTATTACAACTAAAAGTACAAAAAAACATAATAACAAATTTATAAAAAAATGTCTTTTTTTGTTTTGGAATATTATATCTTTTGATACTCCTACACACATTATTATATATATAGGCAATAATCTTGAAATGAATTTTCTACATTAAAAAATTTTCAAAACTAATATAAACTTAAAATATAATTATAGTAGGTAGATATATAAATTATTTTAAGGTTTCAGTTGTTATTGTTTTCATCGGATATTTAAATTTCCCGTTGCCATTAATTTTTTATAATATTTTAAATATGAAAGAACGGCAAATATTAACTTTCAGAATAATCGAGATTTCCTTGTAATTTGAATTGACACATTGGGTTTGATATACCTAAATCCTTTACACAGTAACGAGATTTAATTAATTAAAAGAGAGTTGGGTACTTGGAACAAGTTGACAATTACTTGTAAGAGCAACTTGTTTACGTTGTACGTTATAAATATTACAAAGGTCGAACAGTAACCGATATTAAAATTGTTTGGACACAAAAGGTATTTATTTTGATAACAATAAGCTCCTGGTTTTTACTTTAAAATTGTCGAAATTAACAAGAGTTACAAGTTCATTTAAAGTTGACATAATTCATAAATAAACTTAATTAAACAATATTAAGGCATAAACCTTGCCTTTCTCAGAAGTTTTCCTTATGCCAGTACTTTCTGTTTCTCTTTCCTCTATTTTCATTTAATGAAGCCAACTCTCAGCTTTTCTAAACCCTAAATTTAACTTGGGTGAAATGTTTGATATTCATTTTGGTGCACGTTTCGCATACTGATATTAAAGTTATGAAGGTCATCAGCTTGTGTACCTTACCTCTGCTAATGCTAGACTTTTCATTAAACGTTTTATATCTCTTCTGTTAGTTTGACTGAGTCTTACAACTGTTATCTCGTTTACGATAGGGACCATTTAATATTAATGTGCCAAATATCAACTTCTACGGTTCGTACAAAGTTTGTATCTATTGCAAAAGTTTTTTTACATAAAAGCTATGCTACATGCATTAGTAGAAACCTCAAAACCAGTGGTAGCATACGTGTTACACCAGTGTGATATAGAAACTAATCGCAAATTGAAATAAAGATTAATATTATGTTTTGCGTTCTATTACAATCAAAACTTTCCGATCGGTTAAAGGCAAAAATAAAATAAAAATTGTCACTTACCTTTATAAAATTAAAGTACATTATCTTCAAACACGCTTTACTTACACGACACAATGCTCTCTGGAAATATCGACCAAGAAAATTTACGGTGACAGCAATTTGAAGTAATTACATATTTTTACAGCCTGAGCTGTTCGATAACAGTACAATATAAATGTGTATATAATTTGTACGTTAGATACACAGATTGAAACTGATTAAATGTAATTTAATAAAACGAAATTTTTTATTGGTAAGTACTACATACAAAAATTGCTTGATAGTAAACCATACAGCAAATTATTTAGATTTATTCTCAATTTACGTTTATACAACAATAGTTGAACGTTTTGTTACTATAATATCTTGCAAGTTTAAGCATTTTTGGTAACGCACATGTAGATTTGGTGTCAAAAAATCAGAAAACCGTTTGCCAATGACAGCTTGAACAATTAATATTAATTATTATTAAATAAAGTTTGACAATTAATTATAATATTATGAATTATATTCCGCATCGAAATCACTAAACAAGATTATATCGGGCATCATAGTAACGAAAGTGTCCATAGTAAATCAGAAATATCAATGCCATGAAACTGAAATAAAAAATAAATCAATCTATAGAATTATTTATTATTATAAATTGCATAATTTATGAATTAAATCAATAATTAGTTTTTCGATCAGCGAATTTCAATCAAATAAAAGTTGCTATTAAATTACATTGATTTAATGAATGTTTTGTTAAATACAAATTATTAATCAGTATTATAAGTTAAACTCCAGTTAAATTCTGAACTGATTTTAATATAATTGGTTCACGGTTTTTACTATTTTTAGTTAACTAAAACTTCTAAAACCTGAAGCTTACATTAGAAGTCATATGATTCAACAAAACAACAAACAGCACAAACAGAACCAAGAAATAGGATATCCAAAGTATGCAAGCAAATTAGTCAGAAAACATTTCATATAGTTTTTAAAGAAAGTAATAATAAGATTTCTTATTGTCTCGGCAATATCTTTTTGAGAGTACATTATGAATTTTATATAACTCTAATGGTATGTATTGCCAAAGAGGGTGTATATAGTGCTGTGTTTTTTTCTATAATAATAGAATCGCTGTCAATTTAAAATATGTACTTCAAAACTTGAATTTTCATTTTTATTTCAATGTACAGCACCGTTCCAAACTTGACCCGATATAATTAAAAATATTCAATAAATTAACAAATCACAGTTGTTTCTGATATTTTTTCTTAATATTTTTTAACAACAATTGAAGTTTTTTTAGATTATAAAATTATTCGTTCTTTTGTAATATATACAATAAACATTCTCTGTTGTGTTTTTTAAAATGAATTAAAATTCCGCCATTGATTGAAAAGAATTATTGAAATATCACAACTTAAACCTTTTATTTCACTTTTTTGAGATAAAATTTATACATTCATATTGGTGTTTGTAACCAACTCAAGTTTCAGATTTCTATCTTGTTTAAAGATTTTAATAATATTCCAAAGCGATGTAAGCTTTAAAAGTCATTTTTAACCCTCTTTTTTCACCCTTTGTTTTAAGAATTTGTCAGGTTTCATTAAATATTTATAAAAACTCGCAATCGTTGGAAGTACTGAAGCGCCGAGGTTTAAATATAATTTTCATAAAAATATTTAAAATTTACGCAGCTCGATTTAAATTTGTCGCCAATAAAAGTGGTTGGTCAGTATTATTGTATTCTATCGTTGACAAAGGTAACACAAATAATATAAAATAAAAAAGATACCTTATCAATTTTTGTATTTACACTATTATATCATCCCATTTTTATATCATTGAGTTGCAATCCGCTTACCAATATTTAATAATAGATTTTTCTGCTTCACATTTGTACAAGCAATTTTCTCTCAGCTTTTCTAGTTTGGATAGTACAAATGTTTAATTTGCAAATAAAAAAGCATACTAATATATTTTTGTAGAAGACTCGAGCTATACTTAACCTTCGTTATTAAGAAAAAGTACCAATAAGCGTTTGAAATTTATTTTAAGGTTGTGTAAAAGCATCTTTTGGGAAAAATATAGAAGGATGTAAGTAACAATTAAATGTCACAAAATGGATGTGAGGGTGTATCTAAGTGACAACGAAACGTGCACAAAAATTGTTTAGCGAAATAAAAAAGATGCTTAAATAAATTTTTATAGTTTGGGTTTATGTACTAAACGATATTACTATTTATCCCTTAAAAGAATCACGTTATGGATTCTTTCTGCAGATTATGAAGAAATTTGGTCGTGAAAATATTTTTATATATTTTTTACCGAATTTATTGTAAGTAATCAATAAACTAATGTAACATTCTATCGACTGCTTGTAATCATAAAGGGTGTAATTCCAAAAAGCTTATAGGATTTATTTTAATAGTGGGGCGGACTGTAATGGGGTGTTGTGTGATGTGAGGAAATAAATATAATTCTTAATTTATTCGAATAGTATTTTGTAAATTTCATTCACGTATCAAATAAACGGCGTAATGACGAACAAAATGACTTTTGACAGCGGTGGTGTGATTGAAGGCAATTTAATTGGCTAACGAACCGCTGTGTGCGGTTTGGTGCCGCAACGCTGTCTACTGTTCCGTGTTGAGAATTGTAATAGTGACGTCACAATTTAGTGACATATTTGTCATTAACGTAAAATAAAAATACAGATTTAAAAAATGATTACACTGCCAGACCAAAGAGTTGATTTGTAAATGTAACTGGGCATAAGCCTGCCAATTTATTCAATTCTAATAAATATCCATTGCTGTAAATTGCAAATTTAGTCCATGCGGACAATACTAAAACGTTATTTGTAATTAATGCTGGACCATTATTTAAATTAATTTATCATATTAATTAATTTGTATGGAATTCGTATCAAATGCACGAGATTAAAATTTAAACGAAATGCCATAAAAATTATAACTTAATGCGGAATTGATTGGATATTCAAATTATGAAATAAATATTGCTACTGCATTGCTTTATAAGTAGGAATGGTTAGTGGGGGTTAATAGGATACAAAAGGTTACTATGTTTAAGGGTTTAGATGCCATTTTGGGTGTCAGCTAAATGGATCCACATCAGCTGAGATAGACTAATTATCGTTGTGTCTACAGTACATTGTATTAACTGACCAAAATGGCACTCAAAACCAGTATAATTGGATTCTGAACTTGCAAAATTCATTTAGTTCCTGCGTTTGTTAATTAATTACGCAAATTAAAATAACTTTTTCTGCGCAAAAATACATAAATTCATTAATGTACTTTTAATATTATTAATTACTAATATGTCACTCCGTTGTGGCATAGCTATTGCAATTCTCAACACGGTTATGCTAAAATTGTTAGTAATTTGTATAGCAGATACCTAATTACGTTTATTATAATGAGCGGTTGTTTATTAATGAAAAAGTTGAACCTTAATTAAATTAATGTGCATGCAAAAAAATTGCAAAACCCAAAATTATAGAGCTATTTAAAATGTATGCTGCGGCTTTTAAATTATGTTCATTGTGGTACAAAATTTGTACTCATTATCATAACAATTAAAACAGCATACAACAGATGTTAAAACATTATTAAAATTTTTACTTACATTTTTGAATACACTAATTAAATGAATTCATTTTTAGCAAATAGTCTGATTAGTGTAATCGTTTCTTTTTGCCTCTCTTAAATAGAAATTATCATTTTATATTTCTTGCAGGAATAATTTTTGATGTTTGTATTATAAAATGTCGGAGTGTATTATTTATATTCAGAAATAAAAAGTTTTAAATCTAAATAATCTAAAAATTCCATTACAGGAAACCTCTTAGCTGGGTAATAAAAAACAATTGCAGATGAAACATTTTAATGAGATCGTTATTCTTCGACGAAAATATGGCTTTTAATATAATTTTGAATCTTTTAAAGCTTAGTCTGGCGTACCGTTCCATATACAATCATGTAATAAGTTGAAATAAAGATGAAATAATAAGAGATTCTATGTATATATAGTAGTTTTTCGGTATACCATATGCAAGATTGCAATCGTTATTATGTCGAGTGGATATTTTTCAATTCAAATAATTACTACCATTTTTCTTAAACATTTTCAGTACTTATTTGTAAAATTTAAATTAAAATTACAATAAAAAAGTTACATTTTTAATTTTCAATTTAAATATTGTCTACAATAATTTAAATAATCCAAATTAAATATTATAAGCATTAGGGGTAAATCGATCAACTTTAAACTCTTAAGTTTTAACAGACAAACAAAAACATCCGCGAATCGGATAGAAATTTGGTTTATCCATTCGTGCACGTCACCTTATAGTTACCAATATTGCTTTTTTCAAGATTAAGATTAAAAATGAAATGTATAAATTAACCTTTTATAACCAAGAGCATTAGAGGTGAGAAGGGGGTAACTCCCGCGTTACTTCCTTATATGGACGCCCATGACAGAGTTTCTCATAACTAGTGGTATTTTCACAACAATAAAATAAAAGTTGTTTTTTTTTTAGTTTAAGTTCTTTTATAATATATTTAAACGACATTTTTATTAAACTACTTGTTTGAGTATTCATAGTGTACTTACTGCTCAATACTACTCAAATGTTGTAGCTTAATAATCTTTTAATGCAGTTTCTGGAATATATTCAAATTTGTTTCTGAAGTATTGATATTTTTTATATTAATTTAAGTTAATATGGGACTTTATTCTGAATGTAATAGAACCAATAAATTAGTAAAATCCTGTAAACTCATAGTATATTATAATGTTAGCATTTCCAAAGCTTTCAATACATACTATACATATACATGTTGTGTGAATGTCATAAGTTCATTATTAAAAACAATTTTAATTGGAAAATGTTAATAACAAATAAAAGGTTTTAGCAAAGTTTAAATGTGCAATTCCGTTACTTCTCTCACAATACATATCCTAAGTTTAAACTAAAACTACTGCTTCGACAAATAATATACTGTATATCAGTCATGGAAATTGCATCCATGATTACTTCCGAATTAAAATAACAATTCCAAATGAAATTTCAATAACTGCACACAATATAAACACGGGTACGCACACAAAGTTAGGCTTTTCAAACCGGGTGGTCTGGGGGGTATGGAATACACCCTCCAGTACACCGAAGATTGTGCGCAAAAAAATAGTGTTATTGAGCTTATGCGTTTCAAACCAGAAATCTAACTTCTCAATATCAGATTTCTAATTTGAAATTCAATAACACATTTTTTTAACACAAATCACTGATGTGCTGAGAGTATTTCATTCCCCCAGACCCCCCGGTTTAAAAAACTTAGCTTTGTAATTGTGTTCAAAATAGAAAATGTAATTTTGAGCTTATGAGTTTTGAACCAAAAATTTAACTTTTTATCTATTTCTATTCTATTTTCTATTCTTATTATTAAGAATATAATAATCTATTTTTTTAATTCGGGAAGAATTCCCAATGCAATTTCTATGACTGCTACTGTACATTCAGATAGCTGTAAAAAATGGATCACATAGTCTTAGACTATAACCGGTCTCGGTATTACCAAAAAGTATTTCTCGTTCTCTGTAGCACACTAACTTGCGATAACCACCTCTGTGATATTCAAATTATCCTCATTTTGATATAAACAGTATCTAGTGAAATTAAAGAAGTGTTGCACCAAATAAGGAAATTAGTTATCTTATTTATATTAAATAGTTAATAATATATTATTATAATGTATTTAGAACTTAAAATATGTCACTTAAAAAAATCCACAATAATTTCAGTCTTTCAAAGACTGCTGTAAAGAAAAACTGTCAAAATTTCTATCATTCTAAATACCAAAACAAAAAGTTTAATAAATTCCGTTTATTGTTTTGTTGATTTTTCATTGTTAATAAGCTTCTAGTTTATATTATTTATTATAAAATTCAATTATGTTTCCCCAGCGTGTTGCATGAAATAATGTCTAGTAGGAAGTATTTGTTTTATTTTCTGTACTGTAGGTCAAGGCTTCAATCCTCACGAGAAACAATGAAAATTGATTGAAAAATATAGAATAGGAAATAGATTTTACTGTGCCAACTTGTGAAACTTGCTGAAAGCAAATGACCATATTGGGTGAAAAGTTAAAATAACTTACGCAAATATTTTCTATTTATTAATATTTCCGCTTTTACGTTTATTGCCAATTGGTTAATACTGGAAGTAGTTGATTATTTAAATCACTTTTACTTTTTGTAAAATTGAATTTATTTGTATGCATAATCTGATGCAACAGCTCAATTATTTGTTTTAAAATATGGGAAAAGTATGCGCGAAATTTAAATTTAACATAACATAAAACCCTTATTTACCATAGAGCCAAATGCAGCATTCGTAGCTAATCTTATTTCAGCAGTCCATTATAAGTTGAGTGAGCTTAATTTTTGTAAATGCTTATTTTATGTTATAATAATATCCATTGAGTAAGCACCTACGACAGCGGTGGTTATTATTACATTTCTAAATTAAGTCAATTTATGATAATTGAGTGGACTGTAGAACCGTTGGAAAGCCTTTTCTTGTTTTGATTACGAGAGTACGTATAGTCACAAATTCAATTTGTGCACATATGCAAAACATTGAGTTGGAATAAGAGAACAATAAAATTTAATGCAGTTGTAATATCTCTACTTATTACTTGTGCCAGATGTATAAATGCATTTATTATAAGCAACGCAACACATGCTTTCTGTTATAATTTGAAATGTAAAACACAAAACCAAATGCAAAATATAAAATTATATCTTAAACAAATGTAATAAGTCTTCAGTGTAGTTTAGTTATTGTGGTTTGGCCGTTAACTTGGTAGCTAAATTATAACTTAGAAATTATAAATCAGTTTTCTCTCCATGGTCATATTATATTTTAGTTAATATGAAATAGCATTGTATTTAAGTTTAAAAACAAACATCACCAAGTTATTGATTGCTTTACTTTTTTAAATATGCAGTAATTAGGTAAACACAGAGCGCATAAATCATAAATTGATTTAATCGATGGTTAAAATATGAAATATCTACTATATTACAATTTTTAAAGTTTGCGGTTCTGTATAGTTTACTGTTCTATATAATATGAAATTTTTACATAAAATATCATTTTTTTTCCCCAAGATATGGACATTTAAAGTTTGTGGAACAAGCTATACCAACTAAAATGAATTAATTAAAAGTAATACATAAAACATTATTTGCAGTTTACATTTCAATACTGGTTTTAGGTATCTACACTATATTATATTATCCTGGGTTGGAACGATAGTATGTCGTTAGCATTTTGTTGCTAACTGCCCCCTCCCAAACCAAAAATTCATTATTAATTTTGCACAGCATTTCTCTCTCACCTCTTTTCTCTTTGGAACAATTTTAGCTTATTAAATAATTGGTTTTATTAACTTTTGAAGAGAATTTCAGTTGCATTTACAAAACTGGTCAAAAACAGCAGTTGCACATGCTAAATATCAAATAATTTTCGGAATAGTCGAGATTCATCAAACCGAATTCAAAAATATTAATTGATGCAGCCGTTGGTACACAAAATAAATAATTAATTTATAGTTTCTGTTTTACATGGTATGTTTTGCTTCCAATGCTCTACACCACAAGTTCTATGTAGAAAGCTTTGAACTGTGATAATAGTAGAACCTACTAAAATTAATTAAGACAATTACGCAATTATATGCAAATTTTGACTAATTGCGTCTCTGATGTGTATTTGTGACATAGAAAGTTTACAAACCTGAAGGTAAATGTAATAAAAAAGATAGATCATATCATAACTTGTATTTTTTGGTTTTACTATATTTTCTTTTACTTGCATCTGAAAATTCTCGTGATTTACAAGTGGAGAAACGCGCCATTTATGCAGAACGAGTCGAATATCGTTTCCATTAGTCTTTATTTAGATTATAAATGGGAGTTAAAAGACAGCTTTCACCAAGTTTTAACTTCTAAATAATTAATGCATTTGATGTAAAGCTTTTAACAAAATACTAATTTGTATTAAATTTTTGTTTTAACTAAAACTAAACTAGATACAAAAATGCGTATAATACGTTTTTAAGATATATTCATTTAAAATTTTTCAATACGAAGAGTGCAATGTTGTGATTTGGAAAAGTGTTTAATGTGTACAATACATAACAATCATTAACAATATCATAAAAGAACCAACAAAAATATTTTTATATTATATTATACGAAATTGTAGACATTTCAGGCTTAGACTTTGAAATATCTCAATTTAAGCTGACAAGAACTGGACGTTCGTCTTTTTACAACAACGTTTGTATATCTTGACGTTCTTGTGATATCCCTAAAGAGTTGCAAAAAATCTTCACGAAAAGTCACTATCTATAGAAGTTGAACAGTAATTTAGCTACTGACAAATCAGGCACCGAAAGGCGTTCAATCTAAAAGCAATTATCCTCACTAAGACTGGCATTAAATTAAGTTACTAATCGAAGATATTTGTTTAAACTAATTTCAACTGAGATCAACTCATGATTTATAATTGAAAACATTTGTCGCCGTTATTAATTTATTACAATTACATTAAAATTTTGATGATATAATATATAGTTCGATCAAAAAGATTGTGTTGTTCAAAACGTATTTCGGTTATTAAAAAAATAATTTAAAAATAATACGTAATAATATAGAAATGCACAATTACAAACAGATTTTACAGTTTCTTTGCGATAGCTTGGTACTTACTGAAGTGTTGCGGGTCAGAAAACGTGTTTGAGTTCATCTCAACAAGATTCTCTATAGCCTTTTGGCTTTCCTTTATATGTAAAACGTATGCAAATATACAGCAGTTTTGCAAACAAAGTTGCTTTGTTGAAATACTTATGCATCTTTTATACAATCGTATTATAAACAACCGCCATTAAATATTTATGATACACATGAGTTACAGAGTTATTAACAAAGTTATCAATATTTTATTATTTTCTAATTTTACTGCAATGTATACATAATCAACACTACCAACACTAAGAATAAATATTTTAACACTTTTTCGGTAAAAGTAAACTTTTATATTTCGCAAATGCTGTTACGAGAGGAAAAATGATATGTTGTATAAATATTATATGAAACAACTCTGGCGAAATGACCATCTAGATCATTTTGTCACATCATACAGAAGCATTATGTTATATAAAAATACAGAAATATTTACACTAATAAAAATTTAGAAGCAAAGGTAACCTGCATTCGAGATATTTATAACTTTTTAAAAAATAACCACGTTATAACAAAATCTTAAATTTCAAACGTGATACTCACACGTGTAACAAAATTTTTAATTCGATAAGTGATCCTGAAGTTTACCATTATTTTATATTTATAATAATTATAAAATAAATAATATAACATAACAAGTTATTAAATTTATAAAATCTGAAGAAGGCAACCGTTTATGAGGTAATTTGAGTTTTATTGTGAATGCTTAACAGGTTAATTTTAAAATTTAAATTTTGTAAAGTTATTATCATAATTGGCTATTTGAAGATATGATTTATATAATGTCTGGGAGCGTATACTTACAAAATTTATAGAATTTACATCTTTATATTTTCTATTCATAGATTGTTGAAATATCGCCAAGACGGTAATTTAAAGATTTATTTTCTGATTAATAATTTTCTAATAAGGGACAAAGGGCAAAATCTCTTAAAATCAAGCCATCTGTTACAGTGTAAATGACATCATTTATAGACACCTTACAACACCATTCCACAAGTTACAAAGTTTCTGGCTTTAACCCGTTTTAATTGACTTCAAATCGAAAATAGGTCTAAATACAAAGGCGCCACCATACCATAATTATTTTGTCATAAAGGCTAAATATATTTTATTGCTAAATAAGGTCAACAGCTGAAGTGTTTACCTTTCATGTAATTATCAAGAAATTATATTATGATCGACTATTATGACTTAGGCTTTACAATAATTAAATCTACAAAAATTCTCTAGTACTAAATTATAATGGAGCAGAAATACCGAAAAAAGAAATGGAAATGTAAGAAACAAATAACTAAACTAAACTAAATAAGTTAATAGTATATTAAGAAACTAGTTTTATAAGGGTTTGGAAAACGAGCCACGGGGAGTTTTCTAAAGGATAAGTGCAATAAAACGTCTTAGAAACGATTTTTTAATACTATTTTTTATATTTTGGGCTTTATACGCTCTAAAAATGTGCGTTATATTAAATAATAGTAAATTTTAATTATTTTTGAATTTTTGTGAATTTGATAAGTTAGGACATACCTATAAATTTTTTTTTACCAACTGTCATGTTTGTCAACTGTCAAAAATGTTTACGTCTAGTATTTATTTAAAAGTCTAATATTTAAAAGTATTTAAATATTATTTTCTTAAATTTGTGTACGACTTTGCATTTAAAATAAATTTTTAAAATAATTTAACAGTTATATATGAAGCTTGTCCTGAAAGTGCATCTTTATGGTATGAGCGCCGAAAAATTCAGCTACGCCTATAACCACGAAAATGTCAAAAAAGCACTTTCATTCACTTTCATGCACTATTTTATGATGTAATTGAAATAAAATGCGCACATTCTATAAATAATGTACGATAATAATATTATGTTAGGGAGCGTTCATAAACCACGTAGTTTGATTTTGACCTCTTTAGAACCCCTCCCTCCCATCATGTAGCTTAACGTAGCTTTTACCTTGATAACCTTACCCCCCCCCTAGATAGAACGTAGTTTTTTTTCCTATAAAGTCCAGAAGACATGTTATGTTTTCTATTAACAAAACTATTTAAAAATTATTTGGTATAAAAAATGAATAACACCGATATTTGTTTTTAAAACAAATAGCGCACCTATATAAAATATAAATAAAAAAAATCCAAATACAGTACAGTCTCGGTAATCCGAACACTCGCTAATCCGAACAAAAAAAGATAAACTCAGTAATCCGTACAAATAGTTATAATCAGAACACAAGTAATGGAATTTTTGGACTATAGAATTTGTCCTATTTGCTAGCAAATGCACTATTTGTGCGGACTACTGAGTTTGTTTTTTTTTTTGTTCGGATTACCGAAGCTGTACTGTACTGAGTTTTTCTTCTTTTGTTTGGATTACTGGATGTTCGGATTACCGAGACTGTACTGTACGGAAATAAATATCCATATTATGTTGTCGCTTATATTCTGAAAATTGCTTTCATAATAAATAAAGAAAACTACGTAGCTTGACTATAATCCTCCCGTACCCTCACGTAGCCCTGCGTAGCTTTCTACCTAACCCCTCCCCCCCCCCTTGGCCAAACCACGTAGTTTATGAATGCTCCCTTATAAGAAATAATTTAACGAAATAGTATACGTATATAATTAAATTAATTTTTAATTTTAAAAAATTAATTTTTAATTTAATTAATTAAAATACGTCAATAATATTTAGTAAGGGAATCTTATACTGAATTAATAAATTGATAAAAAAATCTCACATCATGAGTATTGTGTGAGTTAATTGAGTTAATTATTTTAACTTTATATAAAACATTTGAAGTGGTGACATATTCAGGTCTATTATGTATCACAACCTTTAAAAATAACAGTCAACCTTTATGTTATAATCAAGTTTCAAAATAGCGTAAAGCGAGAAACATTATTATAGCTAACATGTGTCAGAAAGAGAAAGTAATATTTCTATTTTCGGATCAAAACGCGGTTAATCAATTTTTTATTTCATAACTGTCACTGTTATAATAACGTTTGTGATACATAATAGGCCTGATTATCTGTACTAAAAGGTAAAAAGTGACGTATCCGTACTAAAAACAGCTACTTTCAGTATTGTTTTGTATATTATGTCAAAATGTATATTTTAGTACAATTTCACATAAAATAAATTTTAATTGCAAAATCGTACAAATTTAAGAAAATAATATAATGTTTTAGTTATTTTCAATAAATGGAATGACAGTATAATGCATAAACGCCGTTCTCGCCAGATAACAGATGTCAAGCAATATATTTCCAGGTTCGTACTTTGATGGGTGACCACTTAGAGAATACCCTGTCACTGCCCTCCACAAATTTAAAGGTTAAGCTTAAAGTAATTTCCTTGTCACTCGTACAAAAACAAATTCATTATAAACCACTCTTGAATGTAGCAGAATATCGGCGTCCTAGATATTATACACCAAAAACATTATAAATTATAATTCTTTAGTGTGGGGGTAAAAGAGAAAGTCGGAATATGAATTGAGTTAATACTCGTAGTAGGGCCAGATAGGTACTTTTTCGTAGATTCGGTTGAATCACAGACCATAATAATATTTTATGGCAGTTCGGTTTAGTTTATGCTATAACCGAGCGAAGGATCTAATTACACCGACAATTATATTCTAGTCCATTTTTACATGTAATTTTATATGTTTATTTATAAAATATGTCAAATAACTTCTAACCTAACTTTACATAATTATTTTAAATTAATACAATTAATTGTGAAAATTACTGATTTTTGACTTATGTTATTTATATTTATTTATGTTATTACTATAACCCAATGTGGGTTTTGGCTAACCGCTTCATTTTATGAAGGGTTATCACGACAGATTATTTCAGTGGTTTGGCATTGCCTGCCGAGGGAGAACGAGTGGAATAAAGCTCTTCCTCTACTTGGGCTTAAACTACACACAGCTAAATATCAGATTGTAACCGTCTCACGATGGATACATAAAAAATAATATATTCTTAAAACAAAAATAAAATTATGCATACTACCGGGTGACCGACCTCACACTGGATCATAGGGAAATAATATGTGAACTTGCATTTTTTTAAATTTCTGCTTTCCATATTATGGAATAGCAGAGAGTGGTCTAAAAGCAACCTCCCTTTTTGATTTTTTATATAAAACTTTCAAATCGAAACCAATTACTATGCTTTAGTATCGTTGTCAAGTTCATTCAAATCCTCAACTTTTCATCAAGCAAACCTTTGATGTATCTCTTACCTTTTCTGAGCTATAGCCAAAATAAAAAAATTTAAATATTGGTTCCAAATCCGACCATTTGGTGCCATATCCGACCCCTACATGTTCTAAATCCGACCCCTCCATTTTTATCTCATTTTCAATTTTAACATCTTTATTTCTAAAACAAAATTAAAACTAATCAATTGTCAATGTAAACTAGAACTTTATTTTAACAAAATTTATATAAAAAGTTAAAATTATAATCTAACTAGAAAAAAACAGAATTAGAATTAATCCGATTCATCATCATCTAATTCAAAGTAGCTGGCCGGAAATCTTTTGGTTCATTTTGAACGTTTTTGTGGTGCTCCACTGGTGCTTGACTGTGAAGGCGCGATCACACGAGTGGTGCTTTGTACAAATGTTGGCCACATGTTGACAACATTTCTACAACTACAGCGCAGCGATCCCACAAAGTGGTAAATAAGACCACATGTTGACACTTGCCACTTTGTGAAACCGCTATAGTTGTAGAAATGTTGTCAACATGTGGCCAACATTTGTACAATGCACCACTTGTGTGATCACGCCTTAAGGCTCGATTTCATCTTGTTTTGATTTACGACGTTTTTTTTCCAGAGGCGTTTTTCTTTGCTAGGCGTTCTAACTTGTTTTCAAGTTCTGCAGCAATTTCTTTCATGACATCATCATCAGTCAATGGTTTTCGGCCTAAAGTCATTCCAGCTACAGCAAGTCGAAGTTGGTCAGGATCTCTTTTCTCCGTTTTCCGCTTGTAATCACGATAACGATCACAATTTGCCTATGTCAGTCCACTGCTGGATGAAGGCCTTCCCCATTTCGTTACAATTTTGGAAGTTTTTAGCCTAATACACCACGCTGGCCAGACGTCTTGGTGTATGAGACGTAATAATAATAGCTAAAAATGAAACCAAATTTAAATTAAAAGTAATTGCATGCCAATAATAATCTAAATAAATTAATCACAATTTACTAAAATTTTGCTATAATACATTTAAGAGTTTTTATCGCTTATCTACATAGTTATACTTTACTACATATTATATTGTAGGTACCTATCGTATAATATTAACAATACGTATTGTAAATTTTATTAATTTAGTTTTATTACACGTTTAATTTAGGTAAGTATCTACGACATATTATGTACCTACCTACTAGGTACATACATACTACACATAATATTATAATAATGCTATAATGTTGTATCACTCGGATTAAAATTAGAACTTTGTTTGAAAAGCTGTTTTTACATTTGCAAAACAGTTGGTGCTTAGAAATTTGGTTATTTTCGTTTTAGTAACAAAAGCTTCAACTTTAATTATTTCAAATAATGGAATTGAACAAATTGCTTTCAAGACGGTTAGAAATAAAATTAGAGGAGTTGCTTTCTAAGACGCGAAATGTGTGACATTAACAATAAAAAAAAAGTATTCCATAATTACGTCAATGCAAATTTTCGTTATTATCAACAACACGCTTCTTTGGAATTAGTCGATTTGCGATGGATCAAATAATTAACAAAGCAAATACAACTAAATTGCTTAAACATAAAATAAAACATATATGTTTTCATAAACTTCAAGCAAACATATGAATCGGTAAATAGAGGTAGCTATGTTATAATGACATGTTTTGGGATACTACAGGAGAAACAATAAAATGAACCGGAAAAATGTTAAATAAAAGTTAAAATTATGTAGACGCAAAGCAATATATCGTATAATTTTGAATTCAAAAGTTAATTACGGTGACGAGATTTTTAGGCTACGTCTCTACGTAGATGACAAACTGTGGAACACTAAAGGTCAAGGTACAGTTTTGAGACTTTACCAAGTTCTGTATATTTAAGTGATATAATAATAAGAAATTTTAATAATATCGAAAAAGTTGAAAAAAAAATAATATAAATAATTTCAAGAAAAATAAAATATCGGAAACTTAAAGACAACAATAAAGTGAAAAGGTAGTATTGTGTAATATTACGAATAAAGATGGACAAAAAATTAATATAATAAAAAGTGAAAAAAGAAAAAGATAGAAAAAGAATAAAAATATTACACAGAAGTTAGATAAACGGCGAATGAGAAAGAACGAACTATAAAAACTTTCAATATGAAGAATCAAATAGCAGTAGTGCTGCACTAAAGTAGTGTAACGATTATTTTCAAATAATTAATTTATAATTTTCAATTTAATTTCCTTATTTGGTTGCACTTTACTAATTTTATTTTGTCTTGCTTACTTTTTTATAATTTTCTGCTTCACAACTACTGTATCTTTTTCAGTTTTATACCTATCAACAAACATAATATTTATTCTTTTAAACTGAAACAGTTTTTGCTCAAAAATTTAACACTTTATATTTAAGTTTTCTGTTTTCATACAACATCTTAACAAAACTGATGAGGATGAGCTTCTACTTGATTTAAACTTTGTCCTGCTCGCTTGGGCTGCTTCTAGAGGCAAAGAGTAGGACGGTAAATATATATTTAAAATAAAATAAAAATTTTAATATTTTTTTTAGAGAAAACGAAAGTAACTCAAATATTAATTATTCAGATAAGTTTTTACAAAATTTATTTACAATATTTTTACATTGTACTGTTACCAAGTTTTCATAGAAAAACCTAGTTGAATATTTGAATAGTTTATCGATTTAGGTTCAAACAATCTATCAATATAAACTTTTCTGAACAATTACATTATTTTTACAGCAACTTTTAACTGTTTTTGCTGGTTCTTTTGTAAATGCCAGACTTTATTTTGGATAATTCAGCAAAAAATAGCCCAATAAAGATTTTCTGTGGAAAATTTGTCAATTTAAACGTAGTACATTGGCTAGAAATAAAAATAAACAATAAACTATTCACATCGAAAACGCTAAGTCATTAGCGTAAATTTGCTTCGATAAATTAAATCAAACAAGTTAGTTCAACAGCAATTACATATTTTGAAAACGAATGAAAGATGACTGAAACTTATTCAAGAGTTCTTAATTGACATAAGAAAATATAAAGCTGCTTTATTTCGTATATAAATACCATGGCATTTAGGTTGATTCAATCAGTACTACAACACATTCGATATCTATTCAAAGTAATTTAATACAACCTCTTACAATAACCATAAATTAAATTAAAAAATTCACTTATTGGGTTCACCCGACATACATTTAAAGAATAGTGTCAATAAACCAAAAGCCAATAAATTACGATGAATTACTGTAGTTAAAATATTTTGAAGGTAGAATCGCCCATAAATTATCCTACTTTCACGATTAAACTTGAATAATTTCAATCAAATGATTGCCGGTTTAATAAATATGTTAAAATTATAATTTTTACTATTAGTTTCCAGAAATAAATCTATACACGGAAAACATAATCAACACAAATATTATATGAAACTGTTTTCCTCGAGAAAAAGCAATAATCACAGCAATTTTCGCCCTTTGTAGTTGCGTTTTACCAAAGCTACTTCCTGTTATGGTGTGTCAGAGAACATGCAATATCAACATAAATTGCCCGACGATGATTTGAAATCGATAACGTTCTCTACATACTAATAAAACCACTTTTTAAATTAGCGTGTGTTAGATGTGTGCCATGATTGATAACATAATTAAATTTCTGTTGCAGTTCCTCCTCAAAAAATTATAATTATGGACGAATCCGGTACCCACCTGACGTCTGTGGTTGGACCATTCTCGGAGGGAGATTCGTTTACGTTACGTTGTGATGTTTTTGGAGGTAAGATTAGTTTGCATAAAACCGTATAATTAAACTAGCTTTAAAAAAGTTTATCGAATTAAACCGTAGGTGCATAATAGGTTTTTACATTATCCAATTAAATGTTGTTTGTATTTAACCAACTGTGTATAAATATTCCGTTTTGCATATTAAATATACGAAAGTTTTATACATGACCATGAATGATTTTCTCACTTGCAGCTATTAGGAAGCTTAAATAGAAAAGTTTTCAAACTATTCCCTGGAGTTGGCAGTAGTGACGGATCGCCGTGGGGAATATCTGCAGTGTTGCCAACTAAAATTACTTTAGATTTTGTGCATAAACTTTTTTCTTACTTAAGTTTCCTAAAAGACTTTTTAATTAAGTTTATTTTTATAACTTACCTGCGAGTATTATATTCTATTGAAGTTAATCAATTAGCCATATACGCCAGATGTAATTTTGACAATGAAACCTTTGTGATTTTGTTTAGTATAAGTGACTTCAATTATAGTAAAATTAATAATTTTCATGAACTATATAATATTATGCAGGCATAACACGTCTAATAAATATATTTAACTGCGTTGACTCTTCTTACAACTCAGTTGACATATCATCATGCACGAAACTGTCAAGATGTTACATTCTTCATAATAATATCCAACGACACAATAACTATGAAAGATTTTATTGAGTTAACTTTGCGGTTATGTACTTTACTTTTGTACATAATAATATTGTGCGCCTGAACTCGACGATTTCTTATATTAAATATGTTTTTGTTTTTTTTTATCCGAGTTTTGAAACACCTTTATTCGCTATGAGAATGTCTTGTGGCGCCTCTGTTGGTTCGATAGAGTGAACTAAATCTGGAACTATTTTCGTTGTATGTATACTAATTTTGCGATATAAACGGGATATTTATAAACACAAATTTTGAGAGACACCTACTTTCTTAAGTATAATAAATAATAAATCAATCATTCCGTTAATTTATTTTGTAATAAAAGTCAAAAGACTACTAATATGAGTTATTTATTTAAGAAAAATTATATTTTTTATTTCTAAATTAAACTTTTACACGTACTATTAAAACCCGTGTTTTTTAAATCTTCACACAACAAGTTTCGTGGCCCATATTTATTGAAGTAATATAACCATAAAATTGAAGTAATATAACCATTAAAATTTAACCGTCAAGTTTGACGTTTTGTGACAGTAGTAGTTTCCAGATTTAATGTACAAAGCTGTCACCATGGGCGCTACGACCCGTATTCATATCCCTTCTTTTCCGACGCACGTAGCGAATAGGTAATTATATAGTTTACACTAAAGGACAAACAATAAAATGCCGGTACCTCGATACTCGAATTGAAATCAAGTTTCATCATATTTTCTTAGACCGGAAACCAAGTTCAACGCTCAACTTGGCTTAGATGATATTTATGATATATTAATATCAAAATATAATATGAGAAAAGAGAATATCTGTATATTTTCTATTTAGAACTAATATTATGTTGAATAATTATAGACACATATATTAAAAAACAATTTGAAAATAAATAAAAGTTGTTAGCTGAATTATGTTATTTATTTTATATTTTGTTTCGATTTTATAACAAAAGGGATATTTTTAATGCAAATATTTGTTTATAATTTTTTTTAAATTTGTGTTCAATTTATATTAAACTTAAATATACACATCATAAGTATTTTTGCAGTATTGTTTTTGTTGATAATAAAAAAAGGTAATTTTAGACTATTTGAGTTGGTTATAGAGAAATGATATACCATGTTAAAAGTTGGTATAGTGATTATACACAGATATACAGAAGTGTTATAATGTCATTTAAGTGTTTGTCTTTTGAGGTTAATGGTTTTGTAATACCAACTTAGTTTTGTTTTGGTTTATTTGGTTTGACAGGTGACAACATAGAATTTGACAAACTAAAACAAAAGTGAGAAAGAAATTAAAAAAAGATAACCAATATATTTTATGTTAAAATATACTTCATTTGACTAGGGATTCTTAACTAGCTTAGTTCATATGACTTTGCATTGTGACGTCATCGTGATCTTTCCTGAAAATCACTATAGTAATCATATTTTTATATTTGTCTTTACCTAATTGAACGAGTTATAATTTTGTTCTGTGAAAATAATTTTGAAAACAATAAAAATGTTAAGTATATTATATAGTTATCGCTACAAAACGACAATCAAACATTATTAAAACTTTGATTATTATAAAATCTCAAATTGACTCCATAAAGTTTGTATAAGAAGTTTCCTATATAAAATTTTATTCGCAAAGAACACATCTTTGCAATGGCTGACTGATTAACATCGTTGTTTTGTTCACTCATTAGTCTCAAGAGTAATCTCCATGCTAAGTTTTGGAATTATAGGCGAAATGGGACTTCATCCCTGAGAGTTTTCAGAACCATCTTGTTATTCGACATTCCAGGGAGAGTTGTTCTTGTTTCATCTTAAAGTTTAATAACTCATTTTTGTTCCTAATTTTAAAATATTGATTTTTGAAAGTATTTGGAATTATATAAAGTTTTCGACATCTTTCAAGTAAAGAAATATCATAAGAAGGAATATTTTTAATTTAAAATAAAATCAATTTTTAATAGGACTGCTGTATTTTACAAAAAGCGATAAAATCGACTGTCGCTTTATAAGGAAAGTGTTCTAAATTGTTGCTCTGAAAACCATTTCAACTTGACGAATAAGACTGCTCGTGCTTAAATTGAACTAACTTGTCATCAAATAAAAGTACAACTCAATATAGGTGGATATCTGAAAATATATCGTACACTCAGCAAATTTTGTTTAGTGGTTTTGCAAAATAATTATTATTGCAGTTACACTATAAATTTTAATTAATTGTCGTAGAAGTAAATAATAGTGCATTCCATGCCAAATGAACTAACCTCTGAACCCGACGATTTTAAATTCCTCTAGCTTTTTATTATATTCTATATTGTTGTAGTAACCATTTAAAATAGAGCACTACTTGACTGTCACTAAGGATCTTTTCAGACGCCGACCGCGTTGGTGAGCTTTACATCTGCATCTACGTAAGGGCGCCGACCTTTGCAATACTTATACCAGTTTCGACTGAAAAGATTTATCTGAACCGTCAGGTAAAATTTTGTATATGCCCACGTCTGCTGTAAATGCATGTTCATGTGGGAGGACGCATACGCACAATCTAATTACCTAGTAGGTCATATTACAAAAAATCTTTTCCAGTATAACGTCTGCAAATATAAATGTTTACTTCGCATCATCTTCAATATTTCTGCAAAATTAATAAAAAATGGATAATTGAATATGAAATTATAAAGGAATATAATTTGATTATTATTGATAAGCTTACTTGATAGACAAGAAATTTAGAATTAACTTATCGATGAAAGGGCTAGAAGCAAAATAGCCCAAGTAGCAAAATGTTAGTCCTGAGGTAATCAAGATAAATCAACTAAAATTTAGTAAATTCTAAAAATTCCCATTGCGTACCAGAATTTTTTTCAAAAAATATCTCTTTTAGACAAATTATTGTTAAAATAAAAAACTATACTATACTTTACTATTCCGGAATAGTAAATCAAGGAAGAGGTAGTCACACAAACACCAAATTTAACTCAAGAAAAATTCTATTTATTAATGCGTAACATATGTTTTGTAAGCAAAGCTTACATTTTCAAACACTATTTACGCCCGGATTCATAGACGATGCCTTACTTATACTTAGACCGCTCCTTTTAAAATTGATCCTTATCATCCGAGTAAATAAGGTTGCAATAAAAACAAATGCAGTCCGATTTTCCTTACTTAGCACTTAATACTTGTCTATGAATCTGGCCGTTAGTGACAGAACTGAACTGAACTGAAATGTAAGCTTTGCTTACGAAACATATTATGTTACGCATTAATAAATAGAATTTTTCCGGAATTAAATTTGAGGTTTATGTGACTTACCTGTGTCTTAACTTATTGTAATTTACAAAATTTAAAAGGCGACTTAAGAAAAAAAAAAACAATCAAAATCATCAGTTTTGTTTTAAATCGCCTTTTAAATTTTAATGCCCTGTTAACTTTTATTATGAAATTGACCCTTAAGGCATTTAAAGGTTTATAATTATTATCTAATCAGATTTGTTGGGTACTGATTTTGAATTTGTAAAAATTAGAAAATATTAAAAATTTATTAATTATTTTTGGGAACCACTTTAACAAGTTTGATCGCCCTGGACTAAAAAAATTGGATCACATTAATCACATTGGATGTTTCTTTGCCTTTACAACTGAATTTCGCCTCTACGTAAACATAATTTGTCTACATTTTTTTAATCAAAGGTAACATTGCAAAGTTTGCATAGTGTTTATTCAAATGGAATGTAACCGCCTCTGGCTTTCACTACAAGCCCAAGTCTTTTGTGAAGTTCCGAACATGATGTTGGATAGAACTTCGGGCTTTAAAGCTTTCATTATCAAACAAGTGATTTTTTTAAAGATTCTAATAAAGTGCATTTTGTAGAGCAAACCTTAGCCTGTAAAGCGCCCTACGATGATCATGAAGGGACGCCTGGACCCCTCCAAACCACCGTATTATATTGTTTTAAACTAATGTCTTTACTAAATACTTATATATTTTCAATATTTAAGTTAATTTTCAGAAATGGCGAATTAGAAATATGGCCGCCCCTGAGAGGGCTCCAAATGCCTTAAGTCACCAGATTTAAATCTGACTAATGCCAATTTTGGAATCGCCTAACGTGATCATTTTCGCTGTTTTGCGTGGAACTGTATTCTGAGTGTTGTTAAGTTTTAAAAAAAAAGAATAGCTTTTATTAAGTATACAATGAACATTGTGAACAATTTGTATGCGTTGCGAAAGTATTTTGTTATCGCACCTTTCCAACGTTCTTTCTGCTGGTTGCAGTGAACTTACACCTTTTTTCGTATTTGTACTAGTTTTAGTAAAATATTTCATTGTAATATACTTTGTACAAACAATTTAATTAAATTCATTTTTGGCGGCATTCAGCTAAATGGTATCTTTGATTTTCCATTAAAATTGAGAGTAATTAATAATTATTGTACAACATTTATATTCATAGGCATAACAGGCAAACTAAACTGTTTATTATAAAATTATTTCTGGAATGTACATACTATAATACATAAAAGAAGATTTGCTTTAAATATCAGATTTCTACAATGTTTCATTTAAATTTTACAGGATTTTTAAATTGGGTATATCACTTCAATTGACGGAGTCGGTATTTTCAAGCTTTCATAAAAAGCAGTTTTTTACTTTTTGATTAAACTAAATAAACAATTTTTAATTGCAATAACACAATATTATTTTCTTACAATGTTTACAGTTAATAGCCACCTAATGAGGTATAATGTTATAGAATATACTTTTAAAAAGGCATATAAAATAATTTGCTTTGAAGAAGAAAAAAAATTCCGTTAAAAGTTAAAAATTACACTTGAGCGTCGTAGATCTGAAAAGAAAAACTTGGAATTGTACACTAAATTCATATACTACGTCCCAAGGGTGGTCGATCTTTGTACTTAAGTTTTTTTAACCAAAGGAGTAAAAAAATTTCAATGCTGGTTTACTTTTCTTTTATTTATAGATTTTTTAAATTATAATATGTTATACGGAATATCCGCAAATTTTCAAATAAAAAGTTCTTTTACAAAAAAAGTTAATGACATTGTGAATGCCAATCATGTGCATAAAAAGTATATGCAAAGTTTTTTACTTTTATAATATGCAGTCAACTATTAAAAATCTAATAATTACATGTATGGTAAACTCAATTAACTAAAAACTTTAGCAATAATAATTTGCCATGTCATCTTAATCTTAGTAACCTTATGAAAAGCTACTTTTTTAAAAATATTTGTTGCAATTATTACTATTTTTATGTTTAAAGCGCTCATGTTTAAAATGTTAACATAATTTTTTAATTTCTTGCAGTTAATTTAATTTTTCCAACAAACTAGTGTGTATTTCATTTGGATGGTGATAATTTTTAGTGTTGAAACTTGCTTTAAGTTAATGAAAATTTAGTGTTTATATTCAATTTAAAACTTTTTAAATAAAGTGAGGACGTGTACATTTTTAACTTTTATAATCCGTATTTTTCTCTATAAAACGTAACACCCGTACAAACAGCCATAAAATGAAAGAATGTAATATCCATTAAGAGTTTTTATAGTAGTATGAATGATAAGTCATAAACAAAAGAATGTACAAATGTGAAAATGGTATTGGTAGTTCCTGATTTAATATCCGACAGAAATTATTTGACGACTCAGGTGTGCGGTTTATATTTTAAGAGAGGATTGTGAAATTACAACATAAAGTTGCAAAAAACAGTTTTTTATTATAAGAAATTTTCAAATAAACAACTGATCAATAACTTAGCAGAAGATTTTCCTATCAGTATTGAATTTTAAAATTACCTTTCTTAATCCAATATTATTAGGAAAAACACTGCAATATATTGCAATGTAATTTTTTAAAATTATTTATTTGATTTTATTTTCTGTTTAAAATGCAACGATTTTTAAATTAATGTCGTATTTTATTTTAGTCTTCACTTTTATTATTTTACTTTACATTGGGCCTTTCTTTCTGCCTTGCAGATGGTCTGGCAGTGATACAGATATGAGTCTTCATCGAACAAAATTGAACTATAACTTGACAATTTTCTATTTATTTGTTTATTTTATTGAATTTTTCAGCTGATTTTCAACTGAGTTTCCCCTTACTATTATTTTTGATAGTTAGCAAAATCTGTGAATAGTTAGCTAAATTGTCGATAAACTAATTTTTTTCACAAATTACTTACACTTACAGACTTACACTGTAGAAAATCAATAAATTGTTAGAATTCCTTCAAGGATGTCATAAGATACAAAAAAATAAAACAAAAGGAAGTCTGAGAAAATTGGTACACAAATTCTCATTGACTTTATGACATATAATAAAAAAAATTTCAAATCGATTCACTACACCTTTTAGCAGTTCTAGCTATGAAATCTCAAGTTTGTTAAAATTCATGAAAATCACATTTATTGTTTTGCTTAAGAATCTGCTTTCAGGGAAAATCGCAAGATATGAAACAGTAAAATACTTGTCTCTATAAAAATCTAAAGCAAAATTTTAAGAAATGTTAAGAAAATCTTATAATGTAAAAACCATTATACGAAAAACAACATTTGAATTTTAGCTTAAAAAAGATGGAAAAAAAGTCTAAGTTCTTCCAATTTTTTTATACGTATAGGTTTTAATTGAGGAAAGTTTCAGGAAAATTTTATCACTGTTTACTACCCCGTTCTCGACAAATTAAATTATAAGCTGCAACTGATACAGCGTTGGCACGTTCAAATCTCCAAATATTATATAGATATCGACGTAAGGACCTTAAGAATATTTAAAACTTATTGGTGTTAAAAATATCATGTATATCTCGGTTTTATTGGTGTTTTATTAACAAATTTAATATCAATTTTTACTAATAAATAATTTCTATTGCTAATAAAACTGCTAATTTTTTTTATTTTGTTAGATTGAATTGCAAGGATAGTCACTCGCAAAGTTTTTGTTATAATAATTTCAAAATTCGTAATTTCAGCAAAATAAACCGATTTAAAGAAAAAAACCTTTCTGCATGCATTTTTATAACATTGTTTATCGTTTATGACGTTTAAAAAATATCTCGCTACCCGCATAAGGCCAACATTCGTGAAATTCAAATTAAACCTACTTTTGTCTTCGATTGTATCTCCCACACACCCTTTAAAAAAAGTAGTAGTAGATACTGTAGAAACTACAAAAACAAGACAACGGTTGGCAAACTGAGCATTTCATTCCCCCAAAATCATTTAGCTAAAGCCGTTTCTGGTATTTACAAAACCTTTATAAAATTTAAATTATTGATTGGGTTAATAATTTAAATTAGATTTTCTTATTATATTTATATTATAAAAGATATTGCCCGGAAAAGTATCCTCAATACAAATTCGGGTTTTTCTGCTACTGCTTGCTAACTTCTACTCTTTCTGACTGAATTTTTTTGATAAAGAATTTTATTCTCATTAAATTTACATATAAATTTTGTCCAAACGAGCTCAAAATGTCACATTGTGACCCGCATTGTGTCACCTTTAACTTAGATTAAAACCTAATCGCAAAAATAAGTACAAATAATGCCCGATTTCTTCACTTTGAATATATCTATCGGATAAGGAATTCGTCAGACAAATTAATCAAATGACCAATCAGATAACCGCAATTCAAACTCAAAATAACAAATAAACAATTTGATTGGTTACTTGATTAATTTGTCGGCCGGATTCATTATCCGATAGATATCTCAAGGTGAAGAAATTGGGCATTATATGTGTTAAAAGACCCGGAATCAAGAATCTATGGCTCTCCGCGAACTATTTGATTAACCATTTCTTACAACTTTTATTTAATTTATTTATTTAAATTTTCTTTTAAATATTTAATTTACCATTGATTGTAGCACAATAAGCGCTTAAGTGGAACTAAAGATTAACGAAGTTTTAAATGAATTTTAGAATTTTTAAAAATAAACCAGGTATACTAGAAGTTACCTGTGTAAACCTCGGATAACCACTATTTTCGACCAACCTAACATTAAATCAATATGATAACAAAAGTGCAATTGGATTAATTGAATTTAAAATTCTAAATTTTGTTGAGCTTTAGTTCAGTTTAGCACAATTTAGTTTAAATACATTAAAATACCTGTAAATACAATTAAACATTTAAAACTTGAATAAACGTATTTAAACACAATGATTAGACAAAAATGGTAGTGACACGTTCTTCTGTGTGGCCCCGTAACTTACACTAAGAAAAGTTCAAGTTTTGACTCCTGATACGGTTCAAAAGTTGCAGCTATCAGAAGTACAACTGTGTGTCATTATAATTTCATGATTGAACTATTCCATGAAACAAAATAGTTTGGAATTAGTCAAGTGAACTTTTGACAACTCAGTTTTTGATCATCCTTTTTATCCAAATTTCTTAATGTAATATAAACACACACAAGAACCTAATATTTCCTCTAAATTTATAATAATAAACACATTTTTCCAGTCAAATTAATTTAGTAGAATTTCTGCTTCTAACATAAATTTTTCTTTTAAGTGCTAAGTAGATACTCCATATTTAAAGATCCGAAGTAAATAATTTCATTAAATGCTTTGAAACAAAAAAAAATAATATTGTTACATGATCTGGAAAGCACACATTGGTAAATGATTTGGTATAAACGTTTACTTAATATGTGTAAAAAAAATCAAAAAGTCGACGCACTTGGGCATTATATAAACACCGATAAGTGTTACAAATCGAATCGCGTTCTAGCTATTGTGTTATAAGTTGTATCTGAAATGCAAGCTGTAGAAAATGTTATTTCCTGGGTTTTGCACTTATTTCTTAAAGCTTTTCATTTTAGAGGAAGGAAAAGTAGTCTTTTTATAAGTTTTGAGCTGTAGAATCATTTCACAAAGTGCTTTTTTGTTTGTTGCCGCGAATATAATACACCCGTAAAAGGTAGAAATTCCACCAGTAGCGTTCCCGATAGGTAACGCATAAACGCTTTATTGATTTTAAATTTTATATCTTGAAAGAAGAAGCTTTCAGTGTTTTATAATAAAATTTGTTTTGCCAGATTCTTTCGTGCTTACGCTTTTTGCGTTACTTAACAATTTTATCTTCTAATTTTTACAATTTTACACTTTGAAGAGAGAGCAGTCGGTTTATAAAACATGGTTGTGTCATTTATCTTAGGCATTTCTCGTTATTACGTATACTATAAAAAATTTCAACAGGATTATAGTGACACATATTTCTTCTCCGTTTTCTGGTGAAAGGATCAATCAGTCTTATATGCATACATCTACCAAAAAAGAATAAATGACAAATTCACTTATTTATTGCTTCTCTTCTCTGTTGGACGTTTCTGAAATATGTAAATTTTTGCAATTTTTGATTAGAAACATATTGTAAGCAATACAACTTTGAAAATTTTCCACTAAAATAAAATAAATCGAAAAAATAAACCGTAGCATAGAATTCTAAATGTGTTTCATTTGCAAATCGCGTTGAAAATGTATTTATACTGCTTTTAACCATAATATATTACGTATTGGCCTTTTTCCAAATCAATCACCTACATATTTTATATTTGCAAGCAAAAAGAAACTATACGCAACACTCGAAATTTATAGCGAAAAATTATAAAATCTTCAATACTTAACGTATGTGGTGGTGGCTGCATAGTTTTCAAAATCTTACGATATATTACTTTGAACATACAAGACTTTATAGGTAATATTATATAGAACAGGTTAGTATCAATAAATTATTACGGTGTAATTGGTAAATAGTTTCAAATTTGCAATGCTCATTAAAATTCCTAACATAACTTTAAAATATATTAATTACATTTAATAACACGGCGTGTGTGGGTGTATAACTTATTATACACGCAGTTAAGTTAAAAGCAATTTATCGAATTTAAAAAATCTTTTTGTTAGGTTACACGAACAAAGAAAAAATACACAATACACGCGAATCAAATCCTTATGAATAATGGATTTAAAAAGAAAAAGCGGCATTAAATTGTCTTTAGATGTTTGCTTACAAGATGTGTGAAAGTAACTAGGGAGTAGGCAATTTGTCAAGTTGAAAAATAACAACATATTAAGAATAAAAGTAGCTACTAACAAGAAGAAACAAAGCGAACACAAGTTAATAGAATGTTAGGAAACCTAAGTAGATACCAATACCAATAACTCAACGAGAACCTTAAGTTTGATATCAAAATCCGCAAATTTTTCTTTATGTTGTTATCTCTTCCTACATCAATACTATTCTCTTCCTTCAGGATGATATACGATTTGTGTAGGTAAAGCTTATACTACTACCTGAATATTGGATAAAACTAGTGATATATATATTTGTCGATCGAAATTTGGAAGGAAGTTAAAATATTGGACGTTTAAATTAATTTTGATTATAAATTACATTATCATAAAATGTGTCAATTAACCATGTGTTGTCTTTAATACTTAATGAACATCGTTATTAAGTTAGCAATTAAGAACTTAATAATTAATTACTATACCGTTAAACTAATAATACACGAAATCGAGAAAACGGCTACACCTAATACGCGGTTCAATATAATATTAAGATAGTCAAGTTGGAACGGCAACAAGGCAGTTTCGGCACTAAAAAATGGATTCACTAGATAGGCTGACACAGGAGGGATGACCGTCTCAGATGAATTTTAGAACGCCGGACGACTACATTCTTACGTCGAACTATGTATAAATAAATCTTAAGAAAGTTGTTTTTGTCATGGAAAACAAACCAACAAACGGCGATTTTGACAAATAAATTTTAGATTAAGCAACGCGTTACTATATTATTTTTAATTGGTATAATATCGCAAAATTAAAATTAAAAATTTTAAAAAATAATTAAGAAATATTTTTTCTAAAGGAATTACGAATGAATGACGACTTTGTAAAAGTAAAAAATATTTAATAAAATATGAACTATTATATCTCAACAATAGAATTTGTGTAATAAGAAAATGTGGAAAAATGAGTTATGAACACTTTCCAACACTCGGTTAATTAAAAATCCTGAAAGTCATAAATTTTGTTGTTTATATAAAATCTCTTTTGTAAATATAAGATGTTTTGAATAATTTTATACATTTTTGTTCTTTATTTGTGGTACCTACATTGGAGCCACGATAGTTTTTTAATTAAATTTGAAAAATGAATGTCACTATTTTAATTTACAAAAACAATTAATCTTAATAATTAATTATTTAATTTAGCGTGTTAATTGAAGTTTATTGTAATTTCAGGAAAACCGCTTCCTACAGTGGCATGGTACAGAAACGATGTTTTGGTTAGCAACGTCAGCGTAGCATTGCCTAGTGGGGGATCTACCCATGTGCGAAGTGAGCTTAGAATTTCAGAATTAGGGCGTCGTGACGTCCATTCTGAACTAACATGCCAAGCATATAATAACCTTCGAACTCAACCACTTGCAGCAACTTTACATGTAGATATGAATTGTACGTATCTCTTCATTCGTATAGTTATTTTATTTATTATACAGGTCCTCGTTTTAGTGTAACATAAACATTTTCTCTTATGTTAATTAACTTGTTTATGTAACCTTTGCAGGAGTACGCGGCTAAAAATTAATTAACCTTAACATTTTCTATTCTTAATTTAATCACACTTCAAAAGCGACATTTTCAAAGTTATCTTTTTGAAGTTTTGACTTGTTTACATTATTGCGCCGCAAACTGATTGATTAATAAGCAAATATTTTCCGTTTCCATCAAATTAACAACCGGTAAATAAATTTTAGTTTTTCAAGTAATCAAAATGCCTCTCTACATTCAGTTTAAAATATTGCTTTATTAATGCTTAATATGCAGAGTTTTTGCTAAGCACAAAATGATATTAACAATTTAAACATAATAGCTATTGATTTTACTACACAGTGAAACATTAAGTTTAAGCTTTCCCTTTAAACTGGAATTAACCCTTAGCCTAAAAGTTTCACACAAGTTGTCCTAAACACCGGCTAGATAGCCAGTGCAGGAATGAATACCTTTTAGCATACCGCAAATATATTAATTTTTAAGGAGCGCCTAAGTTGTTTGCAACATTATTTACTCTTAAAGGGATATAAATAACTTCAAAGATACAAACATAGTATTTACGATTCGTGGTTAATGTTTTAAAATATCTTTTGAAATAATAAACGCCAATAAAAACTCTATATTTTTGATAAATGTGAAACCAATTTATATAGCTTTTTTATTAATAATTTCAAATTTATTTCTAATTGATTATGTCAACCTCCTTTATTATTGTCGTTTTAAATTTAAAAACTGGGCTATTAAATAATATTACTCACACATTTTCCGATCTCCAATTTCGTGACAGACAGAACGCATAAAAGTTGCGTGTATCTTTTCAAATCAATATTATTAAATTGAAACTGAAATTGCTCATACAATTACCATTTTTGATATTATATTATGTTCAAGTTAAATATTATTTATGTAAGAAGTCTTAAAGATAGAACAAAACTCTCTGACGATCGTGTAATTTGGATGTTGTGTGACAAATGTTTAAGAAATATTATCCTACAATGTGATTGTAACACAATAGTATTAATGAGAATAATTCAACAATATTGCCACACAATGAGTAGTCATCATTAATTAATTTAATTATTGTTGATTGTTTAAACCTCATAAGCATTTCAAATTACACCAAATGCTTTTTGAGCTTATGAAATTATGTTAATAGTTTATGCTTAAGTTGAACCCAAATAAACATTTTTTCTTTTCCTATTAAGTAATACGTTCATTACACATGCATTTTTGTACAGCATCGATTGTCATTAATCATAAAACAACTGCACTAGTTGCTTTAACCTTTGACCTGAAATTTATAAAAAATGATATTGGAAAGTGTTTGTATTTTTATTCAACCGAATGATACCTTCAGCGACGAACATGAAATAACCATTACATAAATTTGGAATAACTTGTATAAGACATAACTGAAAATTCTTAAGTTCGTCTTGTGCTGGAGTAAACAAAGAACTAACAAAGTTAAATCAATTGATATTTGTAAACAAATAAAACATTTCGTGAGCTTTGTAAGTAGCTGATAACCTTGTTAGTTTGTTTGTTTAAGAGAAAGTTATCTCCTATGTTGGTAATATAAACCAACTTTGTAGATCTGTGGTCATATTTCTGCGTTAAGAATATAAAAGTAATGTTGTCTGAAAGACAAAGGATTAACAAAACATATTATAAAGAAATAAAATAAAAGCGTTTTGGAAGTACTAAAAATAAATCTAAAAATAACTTGAAGAAAATACAGCAATTTTAAAGTAGGTGCTTTTGAAACATTTATCTTGTGTCAGTTATTTTAAAACTTTTTTATATTGTTATTTATTAAATCTAGCTGCTAAACATTTTAAACTTTTACAATTAAAATTAATAAATGATAATTATTAGCTTTTGTGCTTATTATCAAACACTTTCGACTTTTGATGCTTAATATACTATTAATTAATTGTAGATTTAGTATCAGGACTGTATCACTTTTTGTTTCGAAAATCTATTCAGGAAATGTCCATTTAGAAATTTTAATGCTCTAATGAGCTGAAATGTCTCCAAATAAAGAAAACAAAATGTGGGTTAAATGCAAGTTCCTATCGCAAGCTCAACAGCTTTTCTAATTTACTTTAATTAAAGGAATTAGAATTTACTTTAATCTACTAATTTACTTTAGTAAAATAAACTGTATAGGTACCAAAAAATTAGTTTGAACTTACTGATAATCTACTTAAATATGCTAATAAGGACAGTTTAATATTTTACGTGTCTTGAAATGTTTTCAGCGAACTAGTTTTTTAAATTGAATTTTTAAAAGCTGTGTTGTATTCAAAACAATATTTAAATTAGTTTGGAAAATATATACTTTGCTACCTACTACGTATCATTATGAGATAAGTTCTTATTTTCTGTGTGCGTAAATCACATTCATAATTTACGTTATAAATTACAACATTGTGTTTAACATGGTCGTTTTAACACGAATATCAAAAATACTCATATAAGCATATAGCATAAATAAATGTTTTGATGTTTATTAAATTAAGCAAAATAAACAAAGCAAATTTAGGATTACTGCTAGAAACTGGATTCCAACTTTTAAAAGTTTATTTTCAAATTAGAAGGGTCAATATTATAACACAGAAATTACCTACCTAATCAAATAATAATAGAAAGTGAATTATTTATACATAATTTAATAATTATTTATAAAATTATTTTATTGCTTAACCAATTTTTAATTGATCTAATTGAATAAAACTTAAGTTTCATTATTTTTAGCAACCAAATTGATTTTCGATTTCCATAAATAAAAAAGTAATGAGCAATAAGAATATTGGAAGAGTATACTGCGAATATTGACAATTACCAATATCGGACAAGTCTCGTGAGCCATTATTGGTATATAGCATTGCACTAATAATTTGTAACAATATTAGTACAATATTGTGGCCATATAATTTATAATTATAATTTATATAAACTGTATTGAAAATTTTATGTTAAAAATTGTGCACTACTCTGTACTAATATTGCAGAATGTTAACTTTGCATCTCTATATCGGCATTACAATATTGGAAATCAATATTGCGTACTACACCCACCTTACATACAAATAATTTCTTTGACAGAAATGCTTTATCATTATTAGATGGATTACCCGACTAAAAAGGGTTGTCAATGCTTGAATACTTTTAAATTCAATTTGAATTTAACAGGAATATGATTGTATTTTTTAATCAAAATTTAATAAATAAAAAAATGTTTCCTTATACAACTACAATAAATTATTGTTAATATAGAAACACTTAAATTTTATAATCCACGGTTGCAGCAGTGTCTTGAAACTGTAGGATGGAAATTTAGGGTTTGAATTAAGGACTTGCTGGAATTTCTTAGCTAAGGTCTTCCGGCAAAAATTGACATGCTATGGATATTTACCTAAACAATATATCTTTAGCAGTTTGAAAAATCGACCAAAAAGCTACCTCATCTAATAAGCTTTTTTCGATACAAAAAAACTAAATCCTTACAAAAATGGATGGTAATAATGTTAGATGTCAGTACTATGATTTTGTAATAATTAAGCACTTAACTTAATTTAAAAATTTGTTTGCTAGTTTGTTTGGTTTTCTATTCACAGTTTGTGACAAGTAAGCATTGTAGTAATAATATAAAGGCAGAATTATTTTATTCAAAGCTTGATCAGTTATGGTATTACAAAGTTATGAATTATAAATATTGTTATCAATTTATTTACCTAAAAACTTGATTTTGTAAAAACGTATGTAATTAAGTTTTTTGAAATTTCCAAATACCAATATAAAAAACTACAAATTAAATGATTTTTATTCTATTGAAATTATATTATGTTAAAATAATTATTGCATAATAATGATAACATAATTAGTTATTAACTTCAACGAAATTATTTTAAATTAATATTTATTTAAAACAAACAAAACTTTTAATTATTAATTAACAAATTCTAAAGTAAGTTACTACGTAATAAAATTTTGATTTAAAATAAAGACAATACTTCGAAATAAGTAAATGTAATAACAATTATAATTTTGTGCACTACCATTAACGACTTAAAAAAATTAAATTTAAAAAACTGTATTGTGAATAGAAAGCTCTAGAAGTTTTTAATTAAAACTTAGAATAATAAAATATTTGAATGAACCATCGAGTCGGATATACAAAAAATTTGTAAAACTTGGTATTACAATAACTCGAATAATATTTTGTTTCTTATTACATAAATGAAATGGTTAATTAATAACTTAAAATAAAACAGTTGATAAAAAAATATATATTAGCAAATTATACTTCATAATTACAGTATAAAGTTAATAACTAGCAAAAAAATCTATAGTTTTTTAAATTTATTTTTGATATTGCTTCTGAAAAAGATTGTTTTTATATTAGTCTTTTTGATATTTTCAGTTGGACCAGTAGACGTAAAAATTCTAGGAGCTAATCAACCTTTGTCAGCTGGTAGAAGATACGATTTATTGTGTCAGAGTTCAGGTTCTAGACCACCGGCTAGCATAACGTGGTGGAAAAATGGTCAACGATTAGAGAGAACTAAAGAAACGGTAAGAGTTAATATATTTTTTTATGGAGAAATACACCTGCTTTAAATGTTAAATTCATTTCATGCAAATATTAGTAAGTTCTCCGGAATTGGAGTTTTACCAATAAGCTATTTTTAAATGCTAAATATAATTAAAAGTAAATAATGCCTTTTATAAACGAACTTGCTTAAAACGAGAGATGTATGTGTCTTAATTTGGTTATAAGTTAGGAACCGCTTTTATTAAAAATATTTTCTAAGAGGAGATAATGTACTATAAGATACTGAATAATAAAAACTTCAATTCAAATATATTTTAATAAATATTTAACCAAAGGTGATAGCTTTAATTTTAACAAGTGAAGGTCTACTACATATTATCATCTATCATCTAGGTAAAAAAGCTAAACGTTGAAATATTGGGAAAGTAATTATTTCATTTTTCATTTTTTATTTCTTCTAATTTTCAGTTAATTTATTTTATGTGTCGATTATCTTCGAGGATTTTAACGTAGCATAAAACTTTTCGAATTAATATACCAAATGGTGTAATAGTATAATTAATTTATATATTAATGCTATTCATAAAAGTTTTAAACGAAAAAAAATATTTTCCATGTTAAACTTACCTATATTCTTGCTAATCAATCACAGCCAGGATTAATCAATGCAATTATTCACCCCAACACATCCAAAATAATAAAATTGAGTATTGTGTAGGTAGTAGGTAATTTTGTAAAATCAATTACTCGTGCAATAATCATTCTTCACAACAGCAAAATAATATTTAAATTTTAATTTTACTTTGAATTATTCTATTAATAATAAAACTTTCATGATATTATAATACCTATTACGTTAGAGGTAGCTTACGTGTAATTATCGAACTTATACTATAGATAATAATTTATTTCATTCTAAATAAATAAATAAATAGGTAATTTTAATATACCATTCAAAATTTAAGTCTTTGCTAAACCCTGCATCACAAATTTAAACCATAAGTTTTAAATTACAACAATTTCACTAAATCAAAATCTCCTTTACCTAAAACTAAATGAAACCTAAAACGTTTTATAGGACTAACAACTTGGAAGGTTAGTTAGTAATTGAAGGCAACGTACGTGTAGCACTTAGAAAATCAATTTTAGTAGGCTGATCTACAAGAACAGTAAACACTAAAAGGTACGCAATAGAACAGTGCAATGCTTTTAGCTAATTATTTAAATTGGTTATAAGAAATACCCTAAAACCTATTTTTCTTCTAAACTACCACCTGCTTAGCTATAAATAAAAATATATCAAGTAAATTTAAAAATATAAAATTTCCAAAAATAATTTAAAAATAGTGCCTATCTATCTATATCTATCTATACATATTCTGTAATCAAACCAAAAACTAAATAATTGCAAATATAAAAATGAAATTCGAAAATAAAGAATTTGTAAATTATTAAACAAAAGAAAAGGTGGGCGAAATAAACAAGAAAGTAAGAAAATTGAAATTTAAACGAAATTTAAATCAAAATATGAATTAAAAATAAAGAAAACGAAAAAAACAAGGAAAAAAATAGAATAACGGTAAGACATTAATAAAAAAAATGGAAGAAAAATTAGTATGTAGTTGAACAATACTAGGTAATGAAAAGGTAAATAGAAAATCAAACTAAACATATTTAAAATAAAATAAAAAATTTGACAATCTAACTAAATTTCGATTTTACTATTTTTTTAAACTTAAATGAAAACTGTACTAACAGACTAACTTGTAAAATTTTAAACTTTTAAGATTTATTATCGTCTAACTTATAGATCTACGTTTTGTGTGATATCTAAATAATACCATATAATACACAATAAGTTCATCGTTAATTTTCAGTAGCTTTCTTGTAATATTTAATGTTACTCCCAATGTAATATACTCCTTACTATCCTACTCGATGAGATATTTCAATATTCGTAACTACATAGTTATATTATTGTAGTTTTATTTGGTAATTTATATGCGAGCACAATCAATACTTGAAATTTAGAATTATTTTTAAAGCAAATAAACTCGGGGTATTTGAAAACATTTCGTGTATATACATCATGCACAGGTACAGATGCATTTTCAATTCTGGCGATATAACGAATAGATTCCTATTACTCGGTTATGGATGTAGGAGTTTCCTCGTTTATATGCATAGGACAATTTCTGTGACTGGATTCTATTTTGCTTTACCAGTAAAACCTTTAAATATTAATATTCCTTGAATCGTACCAATTTCTGTTGCAAAACAGTAATTTGTAAAATAAGTTTATATTGAAAATCGTATTATTTGACTTATGCTAATTTTAACCTGATATCACTCTGATTTCAGACTTCTAACGATGGAAATACAACAACTAGTACACTGTCATTTATAGCGAAAAAGGAAGATGATGGAAAGTATCTATCGTGCAGAGCCGAAAATAAGATGTTATCAGTAGATGGACTTGAAGATGGCTGGAAGTTGGAAATACAATGTAAATATTTAATTTATATTTTTAATATCACTTTAAAATTGAGATGAATTTTTCTCCCAAGAGAATCAACCCCATTTAAAATATTTCTGGTTAAATATTTATGTAGTTCATTTGGTATTTTGAGTACAAACATTGATTATATACACTTATAGATGTATCACGTAATGCTAAATATAGTTATAACTCTAATCTCGATACGGTGATTTTATAGGGAGAGCGACGACAATACGTAGTATGTTGGTTTGAAGTTGAACTTTGTGTGATACATTTATAAGCATATAAAATCAATTTCCAGTTTTCCAATTTATAATATGAAAATTAAACAAATGGACAAGAAAATATGATGTGTTAATTAGATTAAGTTTAGGTACATATTATTTTTATTTCTTATTAGCCTGACTCGAACGGTTGTGAAAACAGAGAAGTCTATTTATTGGTTAAAATGATTGTAATCTTAACATTATTCTCGTACATGACCTAGATATTTACCGTAATAATTATAAAATTGCTCTTTATTGCATGAATATTACAGACAAAGTTTCAATAGGAATAGGCGTGGTATAACTTGCAAAATTAAGCTATTGCTCAGATTCACAATTAAACTGTTCTAAAATTATTTAATAACAAACTCGAAATTAAATGTTGTTTTAATACGTTTTTAGTAAATGTATTTTACAGCATGTACGATATATTATGTATGTATACGTAAGTCAACAAATTACCAGCGTTGGATATTGCAGTAGTAAAATTTTTTTATAGAAATTGTTTTGCGCAATTTACTATTTGAGTCCAGTATCTTGATTCATATTCGATATCCTAAATCTGCTATATAGAAGAAAAAACAGATGTAGCAAAGAGACAACATCCCGCAGGGTTGGTCCATGTTTATTTTAATAGAATTTCTGCAGTATATTTTGAATTGAAGTCCGATATACAAATTTCAATATTTTTTAGAGTATTTTTATGAAACGCAAATATGAAAATATACGGAAGATTAAGTTAAATTTTTAATATTGTTTTGAATAATAATATTTGTACTATATACTTTCCACTTTTATGTATAAATAAATACTATTCAAAGAGAATATTCAAAATTTAATGATACTAAATAAATACTTTCGTTTACAACGTTTAATTTACAATTTTTGTTGCTGCATTTATTCAATAAGCTTTTAAATGTAGGTCCATGTTAATACAATTAAATTAAGGTGTTTGTAATTTACATATTTGCAAATTACGTTAATTTATAAGCTAATGTCTAACATTTTACAATGTACAGCTGTAGTATCAGTATGCTAAACGACAATTTCCGGGTATCATCCGAGAGTAATTAGAACTGGTGTTACAGATACCCCTGAGGCGATGATAATCTTGGGCACTTCGCTCAACCCTGACACTATACGAGAAGGGACAGACGTTTATTTCGACTGTATCATAAACGCCTACCCCCATGTATATAAAGTGGAGTGGAGACATAATGTAAGTAATAAATAATTATATTATTTGAAAATACAACTTTTATTAATTTGGAAATGTCAGGTTTTAATAAATTTTTAACTGTCGTTTTTATGATATATTAACTTTCCTTTATGTTATAATAAAAGTAAAGCTTGATCGTGTATTTTAGGGAAAAGTTTTACAACATAATGTAGGTTCCGGCATAATCATTAGTAATCAAAGCCTGGTACTCCAAGGTGTTTCAAGATCGACAGCAGGAAATTATACGTGCGTAGGTTACAACACGGAAGGAGATGGTGAAAGTGAACCATTCTATCTTAACGTTATGTGTAAGTAAATGAACAAACACTTTTCATCATTAGAAACAAACACCACTAATTACGGCAAAACATAGTACCCCACTACACTATTATTGTATAGTGGTATAAAAAACTTAAAAATTTAGTTATTTCATAAATAATGTTTTTGTAACTTGAGAATATAGCAGAATAGCACGCGAAATAAAAACAGACAATTTTTGAAATTTTCCAATATTTAAAAAATTGTTGTCTATTATTTCCGATGTAAATAAATCTTAAACATAGTAAAATAAACAAAAAACAGGCAAGAACGTTCGTTGGAAATGTTATAATTTGAAATAATAACAATCGACACAAAAAGTTATTACTTTTCACCAACCGATGACCTATACGCCGTTCGGTTTTTCAATTAAAGCAATTATTTTGAATATATGCCGTCACAAAAAAGCATGTTTCAGACTAAACCTGTAGGCGATTTTTATTTATTTTTTGTTTGAATACTAAAACTTGATAGAAATATCGGATATATTGTGTAATTACGGTATTGTAACATATATCTGGATGAGATGATTACAAGGTTCTAAAAATTCTGTTTAGTAACATATAAAGGATGGTGAAATTGATTTAATTTTTGTTCAGTTGAAACAAAAAGAAAACATTTTATTTTCTGTGATAACAATATCTAATGATAGGAAACACACACACTTATCTTTTACGTCATTTAAATCTTTAGGCAGCTGGCTAGCTGACTTTTGCATCCAATCTGAAAAGCGTATTTTAATAGCTTATTAGATGCTGTCATTCAGTTAATTTCAAAAGATTCGGAGAAAGACGGTAAAAAATAAAATTCTTACTTCGTCCGGAATCGAACTGGGTACTAGCATCTAGCCGTCTTTGAAATATGATTATGGTTGCAAAGCTATGAATAGCAATTAAAATCCTTAAATGGTATTCTCCAAAACAAATCTGTATGTAAATTTAAAAGCACACTTATTCCCACAGGTCTTTTTTGAATTCGCAATAACCATAGCAAATGCTACTCTAAAATTTCATAGAACACACAAGTATTGTTAAAAATAAATCACCTGTTAACTTCTGTCCTTAAAATACTAAAGTAGAATATGAATAAAATTAATTCACTTAACCGCCGCGTTGTACAGTTTCAAAGTTAATACTATGATCCAGATTTGAATAAAAAGTCGATTAAACTAAAAACATTTTAATTAATGTCACACAAGAGCAATACTAAACATGTCGTCTGATCGTAAGTATTTATTATATTCTACAAGCAATGCTAAAGATTTATACTGTTGCTCTATTTGCTGAAATTCTAAATAGTTCCTGCTCGTTGAACGTGCACTAGAACTGAAAAATCGGGAAACCCGTCAACACTTAGTAAAGTTTGTGCTGTCTACCAAAAGAGGCCATTGGCGCCAAATAATATTTTATTTCCACCAATCTTGAACTATTTCTAATTAAAAAGAAACAGGAAAAGGCAAGGAAGTGAGACAACATAATTACAGCTTGTGTAAGAAATCAATTTGTGCCACGTTCCCCTTATTTGCGCGATTTAGTGCCCAACAATGACCATGAATTTACAGAAATACAGAAATCACCGCGGAGAGATCTTTTTATACCTCTTAATGAAGTGAAAAGTGCTACAAATGTTTGAATAAAAGATACCTCCCAAAGTTTCTTAAAGAGGGTCTAAAAAAGATTGTTTTACGTTGGGACAAATGTGTAGTGCTTAATGGGGATTATGTTAAAATACTGGATTTGTAATATGAACGAAATAGAGGGAGTTCTACGGGAATATAGGGTGATAAGTTATCAAGTTAAATAAAATTGTTTGCAACTTACGTAATTGCAATTTCGATAGTGCAGATTGTACAGGAAGCTGAACAGATTTATGTGACATTGAAAAATTATTGGCCCCTATTTTATCGAAAAGAATCGACAAAAGGCGACTGTGACATCATAATGGTACCATCAGAATAATATGATTGCAACATTTTCAGTTTATATTTTCAAAATTTATCTGGAAGCAGGAATCTCGATGGAATCTTTCCTTAAAATATTTAATAAAAAATTCCTCCTACTTAAAAAACCAAATTTTTTTTTATACTATGGATATTTAAAGTCATGAAAGTAAATTATTCAATAACTTTTAACGGAAAAGGAAGATTACTTTTGTCACCAAAGCTTGGATTTTCTAAAAAGCGTACCATCATATAGCGTTTTTTCTACCGCTACGGACGTCATCTACCAATACACTTTCGCCACTATAAATGAAAATATCTTTTTAAAATATATAATTATTATTGTCAAAGTACATTTTTTGTAGTTTCAACTCTGTTAAATGTAATCGTATTTTCTGTCCAATTTACACTATCAAAATTTCAATTAACGTAAATTGAAACAATTTTATTTTACTTTAAAGCCTTTAACGCACTTCTGTGAAAATCCCAGTAAACTAAATTAAAAAATTACGCACGAATTCCTAGAACGTTGTAAACACCCGTAGTTGATTTTCCTTTCACGAGGCTTTAAAGCAAGAAAGCTTAGCCGAAAATTTTTATAATTATTTTTAATACAATGCATTAAATTCAAAAAAATTGAGACGAGATTTGCTACGTTCATCATTTTGTACAACTTCTATTTAAATTATGTTTATCCGCTAAAAGTGGAAGAGGGAATATCTAGAAATTTGATTTAGCATGCGACTTTCCCTCGTTTGAACTTTATTCTACGTAATAAAGCAAGTCTATTTCTAATTCAATTTTAGAAAAAAACGATTTAGTAACGTTTTGCATGTTATTATGGAAAATTTTTGATAAAGCTATTAATATTCTGTTTTGACAGTTACACCAACATGTAAACCCAACCAAACTAGGGTGCACGGTGTAGCAAAACAAGAAGAAGCACGAATAACATGTCAAGTAGACGCAAATCCGCCTGACGTTCAATTCAGGTGGACATTTAACAATTCAGCTGATTCAGTAGACGTCGCCGCTTCGTATATTGCAAGGAGCGGGACGTCGAGCGTCGTGTCGTATACTCCCATGACAGAACTAGATTATGGTACATTACTATGCTATGCTTCTAACAGAATTGGACATCAACGAGTTCCGTGCGTTTTTCATATCATTGCAGCGGGTGAGTAATATAAAAATTGTTTACTAAAATAATTTTTTTAAGTAATAAAGCCACATTATCGATTGCAATTTTTAAAATAAATTATAAACACCATTAAAAAGCTTTTAATTTCGTTAAATTTTAAAAGCGTATTATCGTTAATTTTTTATTTCCTTAACAGAAGTGACTTGAAATCTGCATAGAAATTACTTCGCTATTTTACGTATATTTAGATTTTATTGAACAATAGCTACCTACCTGTATTACCACATTAAAAATATGTCTTAGTTTCAATTTAACTGCAAGTCGTTTATTTTAAATATTATTATTATATTACACACTACTAATTTTACATAAGGGTATCCATTATTATAATATATAATTATGTAATCATAATATTATACTTGAAAATTGTAACAGTATCTATAATAAAACAAAATAAATTAAAAATATATAAAAGGCTCGTAATATAGCGTAAAATCCGGGAAGGAAAATGTAATTTACATATTTTTATTAATTATATTTTACATGCATACTTAATTTATAATATTATAGCTCTCCTAGAGTGAGAGCTCCCGAGAATTTTATTTTGGCATCAAGAGTAGTTAGTGAGTGTCGTAACATATTTGAGGAAGTATAATTGCTATTATTTAAAATTATTTATAAAAAGCTATTATTTACATTGCTAGACTATTTTGTCTAGCAAAAAGTGATTTTTGAAAAGGGTAATACTTATATAATATACAATACTTATCCTAAATGTAATGTAAAGCTACCGCAGAAGCAGCATCCTCAGCCTATAGCTTCATATTTCAACAGACGTAGAATTGTTAGATCTACCATACCATGGAAAGCCGCCAGTAGAGTTAGGTTGCACTTTTACTAAATACCTTTACCTAAATATTTTCACTAAATACACTTTTACTAAATACCAGGAGCCACCACTGCCATAGACAATGTTTTCATGCAGCTTATCTTTTATTGTATATATAATATGTAATTTCTGTATTTTTACAAAGTCAATGTAATTGATTTTGAAGCAAGTAAATAAATCAATATTGTTACTTTACACGTGATTGCAATTAACGGATGCACAAATTAATTTCTAAAGTACTAATTATGCCGATAATGATTAAATTTTATTTTTTGGAAACAATTGGTGCAATAAGTAAATCTAATGACTGTAGGTGATTAAAAGTAAATTAACTTTTGAAAAAAATTCTAGATAATGTTATAAAAATAACTTGGATGGAATCGACTAAAATGTTCTTACCTGAAGTCATTGTTATAATAATAAGTTGATCACATACAACATAATATTGATGCAAAATATTTAGCAATTGTATATCTGGCAGTCTTGCAGCTTGCCATCTGAAGATAGCTTATGATAAAAAAATGTGTATTTTTATTTGAACTTGTTTACTTTTAAAACTATAACGTCGTTCTTGTCCATTTAATACTACGTAAATTAATCGAAAATAACCAAAAAATATGAAATTTCTTCTTTAAAACCTCGTTTTCGTTGATGTATGTGACGTTTATATCAAATACATGATGTTGTAATGTTAAAATTATATTTTAAAGAAGAAATGTTATATTTTTTTTGTTATTTTCGATTAATTTGCGTTGCGTTAATTGGATGAGAACACGACGCTTATGATTTAATATTTTACTGTACGAGAAATAATTTATAATATATTTTAATTGATTATTATTTAATTGTAATAGTACTTACTCTATGAGCTCTTCTTACAAATAAATGTAACCTTTACTGCTCTGGGAGCAACATGTCTTATTCAAAGGATTTTTGTGAAAGCGCCAAGTGAGATTAATGAAACATATAAGATTGAAAAGGATAATGTGGCTGCCTAATTATTACACCAAAAGTAAATGATAACGAGGTCAAGTATATGTTATTGAATAATATAATAAGGTCAATATTACAATATAAATCAGGATGATTTCTGAAATCATGAACTTAAATCTGCCCCAAATGGGAACTACGCAATTCCAATTTGGTACTATTTGAGATTAAAACAGATATACTATTATAGTTACTAAGTTCGGCTGAAAAGTTCGTATCGATTTGAAGAAAAAACATTTTTTTTGCAAAATTCACTTTAATTTGATGTATAATAGGGTAATGTAAAAATGAGGTTGGCAACATGAGCGAAAACCAGATGACATGTAAAATAGTGAAATAAAAGTATTAGGGCCGGTTGTACCAACTTCGCTTGAACGCCCGCCGGTTCAACTGAACAGCAGTTCAACTCTGTTTTGATCCAATCAGAGTGCTTGAATTAAAAGTTAACCCTGGTTCAACTTTGAACCAGTGTTGAACTTCTGTTGTACAACCGGCCCTAAGTTAATGATTACCAGTAGTTTGATTGAAATTAATTAATAGTGATATAGAAAACACAACATGGCGACGAGGATAATCTGGTTAATCTATTAAAAAAATTGAATGGTGATTGGCAAATTGAATAGCTAGAGTTGAGAATCCACTACGAAAAAAATTTCGAGGTTAAATTGATAAGAAACCACGAGGTGAATATTAAAATTTGGAAAAAGATAATAATAAAATGGATTGTTACAATAAACCAAGAAATTTAAGTTTAACTGGTAATTTAAGTGAAAATTGGAAGGTATTTAGCAATGAATTTAATATTTTTATGAAAGCATCTGCACTTGATAAGAGCCGGAAAGACAGGTTGCTATTCTATTAAATTTTATTGGTTCTGATGCAGTAGAATTGCATAACACTTTTGAGTATGGAGAAGGAGAAAATGAAAAGAATATTGATAACGTTTTAAAAAAATTCAAAGATTACTGTAATGCGAAGAAAAACATTCTGAAAGATTCAAATTCTATAAAAGAGAACAAAAAGCAGGTGAATCGTTTGATAATTTTTATACTGAAGTTAAAATATTAGCAAAAAACTGTGAATTTATGGAAGAAATGGAAATGCTCCGAGATAAAATTGTTTTGTATTCAAATGATGAAGAAACACGGGATAGGCTGATAAGAATTGGTGATGTCTCCCTAGAAGAAGCAATTACAGGATTCAGGATGGCTGAAATTCAAAGAATCCAATTGAATCAAATGAATAGAGGTGGTCATGGTCAAGACATAGAAGCAGTCAAATCATCAAGAAATGAACCACAGAAAACAATATATGATAAGTACAAACATAATTTTAGAAATAATAATTATTATAGTCATTTCAAACCAAATAATATTCAAAGTAAAAATTTTAATAATAATAAAGCTAAAACTTATGTTCAACATTCAAAATGCAAAAATAGTTGCACATATTGTGGAAAGGTTCACGATAACAATATAAAATGTTCAGCATATGGAAAAATTTGTAACAGATGCAAAAAGAAAAATCATTTTTCGAAAGTATGTACATCTATAGTTAACGAAGTTACCGATGTAGAAATTGATTATAATGAAGATGAATATTATTGTGATGAGGTACACTCTATAAATTCAAGGCAATGGTTTGAAAAAATTTTAATTGAAAACACAATGGTAAAATTTAAATTAGATTCCGGATCAGACGTGAATATTTTATTGGAAAAAAGTTTTAGAGAAATTTTAAGAAATGCAAATAAAATTATTGAGATAGAAAGACATATTTCTAGATTAGAAGCTTACAATAAATCGCAAATAAAGACAATAGGTCAAGTTAAATTGAAGGCAACTGTTAAAGGTTTAGAATTTCATGATAATTTTGTTATAGTTCAAGATGATTTTAATGCTATTCTTGGATTAAGTGGGTGTATAAAGCTTGGTTTAATACAACAGAAAATAGATAATCGAAATCTAAAAATTAAAAATTATTATGATAGAAGAACTCGCAATACAAGTGATCATAAAATGAAGATATGGAAGCCAGGCAGAATAATAGAAAAAGATGTGACACCAAGATCTTATTGGATTGAAGATCAGAATAAAAGAACGAAAAGAAGAAATAGAATCGATTTAAGATATTCCCACAATAAATTCAATTTTAAAAATTTTGATGGATGGGAGGATGATGATGTGAAAAGAGATGGTATTAATGGTCATGGTATTCAACAGAAGCATTGGTATGAAACGTATAAAAATTGTTATGAACAACAACAAGGTCCAATTGAGAATGTTTCAATCAAGGAACCGTACGTTACTAGATTTGGTCGAACAATAAAAATACCTCAAAGATTGAAGTATGATTGAGTTTCACATTAGAATTAATGTTGGAAAATTATTAATTTTGTATTTTATGAAAATTTATTGTTTCCTGTATTATGTATATTTTGAAATTTATTCTATTGATTATGTAAATAATGTTCTGTGTAAAAAGGGGAGATGATGATTATTTGGTAGATTTTTTTGATGTTTTCGTCTGTAACAGCCTCTTTTGGACGTCCACTGCACTCAGCATCTTTGATGCTCATATGGCCTCTACGAAATTTAGCAACTTATTTAACACTTATCAAGCCAAATTTTTGTTCCAGCACTATTTTTTCCCATTAAAAAACTTCTTAAAAAAATTAAAAAAATTCTTGCTTATCCATTTTTTTTCCAATAACAAAAGTTGCTTTACTCAAAATGCTATAACTCACGAACCAATTGATAGATCGCTGTCAAATTTTGACACATATCGTTTGAAGGTTAGTTCTCACTGAAAATCATATGAAAAAAATTCTAGTGGCGCCCTCTCAGAAACAATACGAACTTTTCAGCCGACCTAATAATAATAATTATGTAATCAAAAATTGACTACTAACCGGCATCATTTTAATAGTTGATTTTAATTTTTTGTATTTTTTTTATTATTAATTTTGTTAATTTTTATAGATGATAGATAGGATACTCTGGTATAAATCTATAAATCTAGTTGTTGGTCGGGATCTCTATGTAAAATTGGTTTTTCGGTTCTTGCAAATTTTTTTTTTTCTACACACAAGAAATTCCATCAATTCAGGGTGGTAACTGTTGTTTTCAGCGATGCTTTTTATGGTTTTGAATTCTAAATAATAGATCTGTGTCACAAAAAAAGAATCGTAACTTAAAGTTTTATACATCAGAATTCCGTTAATTTTCTAAAATTTTTCCCAATTTTCTCAGATTTCCTTTTCTTTGAACACTAAATTTTTCCAACGATTTTCTTCTAGATCTGGTAGGACATCATCCATTTTTAACTACATTATGTTGAAAAATATTTCTACATCTAAATAAAGGGTTTACCAATACGATGTTTGTTTTTAAATTTTAAACGAAACACATACTTCGGATGAAAATGCTATGGATTTTTATTGATATGTAAAGTAGAAGGTCTGCCATTTATGAATGAAAAATAATATCCTTTAAATGTTCACCACGACCACGCTTACAGACATCGATTCTTTTGTCAAAATTTTAAATCACATTTTGGCATGATTGAGGCTCTATCTCACCAATGACACGTTTGATGTTGACTTTTAAGCCCCCAATGGTTTGTGGATTATCCGCATAGACTTGATCTTTCACATAGACCCACAAAAAATAGTCAAACGGTGTAAAATCGCACGATCTGAGGTGAAATTTATTGCAGAATTACGCGAAATTATTCGATCTCGAAATTTGGTTTGCAATAAAGCCATTGTTTCTCTGGCCGTGTGACATGTGGCGCCATCCTGTTAAAACCACATATCACTTACATCCATATCATCGATAATAGGTCAAAAATAATTTTTCAACGTGTCCCCAAATGTTGAGAACGTCGTGGAATTGACAAATTTGGTTGCTCTCGACACTTTCACTTACAGCAGCCATATTTTCCGCTGAACGACCCAAACGAGTATGTACTGTTGTTGGTATGTTATATTATACCAAACCAGTAACCTTAAATTTATCCACCAAATTCTCGATAGCGGTTTCAGAAGACCGATCATGACGACCAAAATATCGCGAATTTTACAAAATGTGGTTTTCACACATCGACTATTTTCGTAATAGGCTTAAATGATTTTAATACAATTTTCAATTAAAATTGAAAACATTTTCATAAATGGCAAAGCTTCTGCTGTACATAAGATAAAAAAACGAAATGCCAGAACTGTCAAAATATCCGAATATGCCCCTATTGAAAAACAAACATCTTATTGGTAAACCCTGTAGATCTGCTAAAATAAGGAAAATATGAAAATACGACAAGAGATAGCTCAAATACCAATCTAGTTTAGAACAGATGAAAAACATATCCACTGATGCAATAGTAGTAAATTTTTACCAGTTAAATAAAGTGGCAGTGGTAGATAGTAAGGGTTCCATGTTTATTTCGAAATTTTTTCTATTTACCTTCAGCTGCGATCCGCAGCTTTAAATTCGACTTTAATAAGTAAACAATGCAATTTAGTTTCTTCAAAAGTTAGTTTAACTTAACAGCTATCGTCACCTTTATTTGAATAAACGTGTTAGATTTACTTCAAGAGTAAAACAAACTTGATAAAAGTTTGCTACCATATAATAGTACATAAAATGAGCTAATTCGAGTCGTTGAATTAATTTTTGAAGATTGTTATAAGTAGGTGAAATTTGTAAAGAAATTAAAATTGCTTATTCATTTCTTAAGTTTAATTTTGAAAATGTTTGAAAGCAGCTTTAATATTATATTTTATTATAAACAACATTTTATATTGCCTAAGTAGCAAGTTGCATAATTAGATTAAAATCCTAAATTTGTAATAGAAATTGCATTAGATGAAACGGAAAAACTTTATAAAATTAAACCTCACAAATTACTTAAAAGTATAATATATTGTGGGGAATATTCAAAGCCAAGTTGCGTAAAATATCTAATATTTGCTGTAATGCTTACACCCTAAAATCTTATTATGATTCATAAAACTTTCACAGCAATGAACAAGTTTACTAATTTAAGCTACCGCTCTACGTCCCTTCATCGAATAAATAAGACTTTCGTGTTCGATGGAACTTAACTTTTACATAGTTAACTTTTACATTAGAAAATGTCTCTAGCCTTTTTGAAAGCGAGAACGATAAGCTACATTACAGGAATTTTTATTTTCAACTGTAAACATATAATTAATTAAAAAGTAAATTATTATTTCTACTTTTCTAATTATGTGCCAACATATTCTGACTTCAATTACCAAGTAATGATGATTTATATTTAATTAATAGTATTTGAGATAAGGGATTTTAAAAATTCAGCTTTTTTTACTGAATTTTGAAATTAGTGTTTAAAAATTTATTTATAGTTACTTGTCGAACAAAATTGGGAGTCGTTTATCAAGAGGTCAATAATAATAATAATTAATCATAACTGTTTTTTTATTATTAGGCACAAGTAACTTAAAAATATCTTTAAAAAATATTAAAATATAATGGGATGCTGGACTGAGTACCATGTTTTATATGGATGTTGCGAATAGAGACGTTTTTTACACTTTGATTGATAGGCAGCTTTCACAACTTTCAGAAAATGTAAATTTAGAATAAGATGAAATGGAAGCACATATCATCGAAAACAACAAAAACTGCATTACATATGCCTGGTAAAATATTTTTCAAAAGACGTTACAATTGATTTTTGCGAAAATTGTTACACTTTTATTTGCTTTATTATTTGCAGATTTATGTGCATAATATTTTTTTATTTAAGGTGGTTATATTAAAATTTAAATAACTCTTGCAATTAAGATGTCTTTTACATAAACGGTAATTGTGCTTTTCGCAGTCAGGTGTATGGCTTTTTTATTTCATTAATGTCAGTTTGTGACGTTGATCCTTTTGTGTAGTATGTCTGTTTCTAACTGTTTTTAATTTAATATTTGAAAGAAATGGCAATTTTAAAATATAATACATTGTGTACATAATAACAGTAATAAAAATGTTCACTTTTTAATTAAAGTGCTTAATACATAATATATAAATTTAAAAAGGTAGATAGGCACCTCCTATATTATTGACAAATTCATAAATTAATATAGAAATTATTAATTTGTTGTTTAATTACGTTTATTCCTGCTCTTAAATAATATTCCTTTGTTGTGGTCATCTTTAATTAGGTACCGTAGCGGCGTTTCAGGTTTTCAAATTAGTAACTTACATTATTTACGAGGTGTAGGTACATAATTTATTTTGCACTAGAACATTTTTGTTAATTAAGAAAACGCAATTTAAATTTTGAGAAGCATAATATTACGGATGGTATTTATGCTGAACAATTAAATTCGAAACACGTAAATAAAGTTTTCCCGAAATATAATATTTGTAAATGGATATGTCTATTTACTCTTTTTATAATATAAAAAAGAGGTACGTCTGTCAATAGCAATAGACTGTTTACTTAAACGTATGTAGGGGCTGCTGAATCATGCAAATATTTTATCTAGAAAATACGTCCGTTGCAGCAGCAAGAAGTTTCCCAATATTGATGTATTTATTGGACATTGTAGACCAAACTGAGCGTAACTGGAATAAACGTTTCTAGCGACACTGCATTAGTCCACTAAGTTCACGACAAAAAGATTTTATTACAAACCTTCTTAGATAGTTTTTGTGTTCACTGAAGTGTGCCTAGAAGTTCTCTCTCAGAATGACTTTTTTAAGATACTATAAGGATCCTTTTAAATGTGTATTTACGAATTTCTTAATGCCGATATGTGATTTAGGAAGATGGTAAAAAAGTTATGATAGCTTTGCTCTTGTAGAGATAAAAGAAATCAGATTATGGTTTTCAAGATTTTAATGATAGATCTATACCTAGGTGATTTGTTCATTTTTTTCCTATCCAAGCAATGAGTGTACCTTTTATTCTGAATTACATTTTTCATTTAATAAACAAATTCAACCGGCATAGCAATAACTAACTTTACATAAATTTACAAGAATACCATGTATTTTAAATTTAATTCTATTGTCATACCGAATAAATGTTGCAATACGCAATAGAAGTGGATAGCAAAAAAAATTCCAACAATGGCATGGACAGGTATTATTTAGAAATTCATAATATAAGTTTTATTGTTAGTTAAAATTCGGATCAATTTGGGTAATAACAAACGCAAGCATGGAACGTACACGCTATTAGCTATTACAGCTAATATAATATTATGTATGTACATACAAACCAATATACCAACGTAATATATACACATTTTTTAATTTAAAAGATTGTAAAGGTTTTCACGTCAAAGTTAACTCTACGTTAAAAACTATTTGCGATATCAAAGTTTACAAAACTTCAAAAACTTGAAAAGTACCGAGATATAAATGCAGTAGTTTAGTAAAAAGATAAATTTAATTAACCGGTACATGCACGCTAAATTGCACACAGTTTTAATTTGAACACTAAAGAGACTTACTTTTTTACTTATTTTCGCAATAAAGACGCTGTAGTTAAATTAAAACTTACAAGATAGGTAGCTAATTATGTGGCAATAAATTCGCCAATATGAACTTCTATACAGATATCAACTATCGATAACGAAGTAATTAATTACGTCATGCGGATGTTAAAACCCCACCGAATCTCTGAAATGTCTTGAGGAAAAGAAAACTCATTATATTTTTTATTTTAGGACGACCGGATCAAGTTCACAACTGCACCATTTCAAACATTTCGATGACTTCATTCTCGATAAAGTGTTCAGAAGGTTTTAATGGAGGTCTTCCGCAATCATTTCTGTTAGAGGTAACTAATTAATTTCATTGAAGAATTTATTTTACGAAAACGTATCAAAAAGTAATTTTTACAATTTATTAGCTATATTATTAAACTTTACACAATTGTTGTCTTAAAAGTAATATTGTAATGTAAAATGCAATTAAAAGTAATAAAGCTTCAGCAGTTTCCAATTACACGGAATTGGCAACAAGAGAAAAGGATATTTGACGTCCAATTACCTGCACCAATCTTAGATGGAATGTGCTTTATTAAAGTTTTGGAACGAAAATATTAAAGAAAGCGTGTTTGTTAAACGTTCACTCGGTCCTGAAAGATAAATCTTCATTATGTATATTATGTACTGAAAATTAAACCTTTTTGAAAACTTTATTAAAAATTGGTAAATATAATTTAATTAAGTTGCTTCACTATAATACACTTTAATATGAAAAGGTAAAATTGTTGTTCATTATAATTTCTAAAATATACAATTTAATTGTAATTCACGAGTTTGCAAATTAAAATAAATTAAAATATCTTTGATATAATTTCTAAATGCAATTAAGCTGTTTTAACTATATTTATGCTTAATTTATAAAATTTGCATTTCATAGCCATTCCTCTAATCAAATTATATAAGAAATGAATAAATATTGGATTTAACAAAACGTTTCTAAATGATTTTAATTAAAAAGTAATGCAGTGTGCGTACTTATCATAATTGGTTACCATCAGGATCTGACAACAGAGAAAAGCATTTTCGTACTTTTGGAAGTACTTGGTGTGGCAATTCTGACAGTTTTAAAAAAAACTGTATACTTATCCTAAAGTTTTATGTTACATCGTGTGCACGGATGAAAGGGAACAATTATCTCGAGTGACAGGATCTTTACATTAAAAAAGAGTAAAAAATATTCACAAACATGAAAACGCCAAAATCGCGGCAGCCACAAATGTGACAGCTAAAATTTCAAAAGCTACATTGGCGTCCTTTGATTCGATTTCAACTTACTTATTTTTCAGCTTATATTATTAAAAAGCAATTTTAATTATAATTAAAATAGCGGAAAATATTATTTTCTAAGACATTTAACACAAACTAAATTGATAAATAATATAACATTACACAGTCAATTCTAGGAGAAAATCCAATAATACAGTAAATCAAACAGAGGCAAAAGATGGAAGTATACATTATATAAAACTCTAGTCTAAAAAAGTCGTCCGAACATGGGCTTTTGAAAATTCTTTTGTAAGATTCTCACATACACAACAAAAATGATATTTGTTTTATGAACAAACAAAAATAATTAAGAACCTAATTCCAGGAATAAATATAAAATAAATATTTTTTTATAAAATTGTAAACCTATTAACAAATTATTATTATAGTAAATACGTTTATGTATTTATTGTTACTTTTATTGTATTGTTAAAAAAATAATATTAAATTAATTTCAATAAAAAAAGAGAATATTAAATTTGAGAATATAGTACGCCTTTGGAGTCGTGTTAATTTTATAGACTAGAGTTGGTATCCGGCTTCACCCACTTGTCATCATTTCTCTCATTAATTCATATATGTAATTCTGTTTTAAGTAAAAGTGTTTTTTAAATTATTTCCGTTATTAATATTTAATATCACCTTACAAACAGAAATTTTATAATTCTATTAAAATTCTTTTTAAAGTTTAAAAATTAAAATTTGACGCTGTGAAAGGTTGGACTAATGTTTTCGGGTAGGCATTAAACATGTTTAATCTAAATACGGTCTTTCAATTATTATAACTCATCTACATAATATTTTTAATTTGATACTAAAATAAAAAAGAGTTTGCAAAAATGTTTTCGTAAACATCGTAAATGGTTTCTTGACGCTGACAAGAAACAACATTCAGTCGGGACGAGTCCCATTAATTAACAAAAATTTAAATTTAACTTAAAATTTTTTATAAACAATTCCGAAACTTGAAACGACCCTAACCGTCAAATGCCTCCTGGTATTGGCTTACATAAGATTGTACTAGGATACTTGCTAACAAGTTGCCACCCTCGGGCAAACTAAAAGTGGGGCGTTTATGTCTTTTTAATTTGCGAATGTAAGACATTTTTACTATGTATGTATATTCAATGACCTCACTCTTAAATACAATTTTACTCTTTATTATTAATCTAAAGGTCAACTAAAATAGTTAGTCAAAAGTTTCGAATTTTTCGAAATTTAGATTTTCAACATTCTACTTTCACCTTACTATTTTAGAGAGCGAACTGTGATTGTATTGGAGTATCGGGAAATTTGCAATTTTTTTATTTTAATTTGTTTTTATTATATTTATGGTATATATAGTATATATATATTTCAAAATGTAAATACTATTTATAATTGTTAGCTTGATGTTGAATTTTTTCATGTTTTTGTAGTTGTTTTACTTGCTCGTTTTGATGGGATAATTAATATCATTTAAATAATTATAAAATAATAATTATATTTTAAATATCTATTCTAAGTTTTCATTGGACGAACATGACGCTTTAATTAAATTTGTTTATAATTTATGTTATTTTTAATGAAACCAATCAATTAAATATCCACCGTTTTTATAAAAGTTTTAACTTTCTATTGTTATGACCTAGTTTTATAAATTGGGGTAATCATGAAACTTTAATTTTCAATTTTCAAAATATTTCCAAATTTAACTAATTTACATTTGTATTTATTAACTTTTTTATTTGTGTTTAGGTTCGTGAAAGTCAAAGTCAAGAAATCAAAAGCAACCTATCATCCCCAGTAGCAAGATTTTCAGTTACGGGGCTTAGTCCTGGTGCATATTATCAAGCTGGCTTGTATTCTTTTAATGCAAAAGGACGAAGCGAACCGGTTGTGGTGCAAGCTGCAACTCTTAGATTACCTGAAAAACAACTCACTGCCGAAAAAGGTAACGAATAAAACTTTTAGTTTTTGAATAATATGATTTCGTATGGTAGTGTATTACTATATATATGTATCAGGAGTCATGTCTTTCTGTTTCTTATTTTTTTAACGCACGAGTTACCAACCTAAATAATCGAAAAGTTAAGGAAAACTGAAGAATCAAGTTACACACCATCCGACATTATAATAAAATTGCAAATCTGCTCTTTTTTGCTTTTGCTTCCTTTGGTAGTACCGAAAACCATTTCATCGATATTTTGCCGTGTTGCATGTTGGGTTTCTCTGGAAATTCCCTAAATCAATAAGATTCTACCCACCACCTTTTGGAAAAATTTCCAACATCCATTGTCACACAGTATTACACGGTGAATAACATTAATATTTTTCTGTAGTCGCAGCTGAAGATATAAGTCACATGAAACATGTCGTGCTAGAACAAACACTATTAAGCTTTAATATGTGGCCTTATTTACTTTAATCGCTCAAGGAAAAGGTTAGTTCACACATTAGCGCAGAAAGCTTACACGACTACAATAGAACGGCGATTCTTACCTTCCAGTTGAAGCTAGCAATTTGAATTAGGCAAATTAGGCATCATTAGAAGCAACTACAAACTGAGTTGTACAAAGGGCTTGCCTGGAGTGAGTTTGCAAAGCTGCTCTGAGTGCTAATAAATACTACCAACCAAACAAAATAGTCACCGCATCCAAGAATCGTGTAATCATTGTATTATATGTAATTATTTTATTATACTTAGATATTTATCTTATTAATTATTAAATTTCATATTTTAATTTAAAAAAATTTTTTTTTTAGAAAACAATCGAAACACTTTCCGGTTTACACCAATGACAAGTGTTCTAATAGGAGTAATTTCTGCTCTTCTTATCGTTGCTTTCGTTATACTTTTTGTTTTACGATTACAATGCAGTCACAACGAGGGTAGAAGAAAACGGCAAAAAAATTCAACTTCTACCAGTGCTAACTTGGAACACCGCGGATCCACCAGCGGGATTGCTATCACAGATAAATCAGGTAAAATGCATCTTACCCTCATTTGCTAAACCCGAAATTATTTTTTCATTTACCGTCACCGCTTAAGTGCGATGATAACACTTGAACCAAATTATACAAGTAATTAATTTCTGAATTTTAAATAATTGTTTGCACACGGTTGAATACCTACACATAAAATTGGTTTTATTAACACCTCGATTAGATTATCTTTAAATCACTGCAAAATAATTAAGCTAAACTTGATTATCTAAATTAATAATAAAGATAAGTTAATTTCTATAGAGGTGAAAAAATTTGCATGACCCTTCTAATTCAATTACTTACATAAATTTAGGTGGTAGCCCAATTTCGAAACACGATTCAAGTGGTGGCGAATGTGATAGTGATGAAAAAAATCCAGATATTATTCCTCAACCAGTAGACGTCGATGATGTTAACGACTATAGTAGAAAACGGCAGCATGTTTCAACTATAGAAACATCACCCAGCAGAAGTTTATTACATTCTACTGCTAATTCTGGTTATATAGGGTACTGCACTTTGCGTAATGGGATGCCGTTACATGAAATTCCAGCTCAGGCTAAAATGGTAAGAGCACACACTTTATTTTGAACTAAACTATTTTAAATTAATTCGATATCCTTTTTCCTAATAAGGTAATCTTAAGTTGGAATAAAATTGTAATCTTTTACATCAGAACACGAAATTGGTTAAGTTTTTTAACTAGTTTTTACGGTATGAGTTTCCTCGACTAATGCGTAAATATTAAACTAAAGTTTAATTTACTTTTTCTTAATTTTTACTTTCTCCATTTTGATAAATCTATCGGGAGATAAATTTTTACAAATTAGATTTATTTTTCATATAAATAACTAGAGTGTTCGAAAAGCACCATTTCGTTCTTTTATACAAATAAACAACCAATTTTGTTTGTAATTGTTACTTCTAAAAAGTTAATAAAAACTTATTGAGCTAATCCACCAGAGAGGATTTTTAATGAAATTGTGTTTCTTTTTATACTTATACCAATGATAGAAGCAGTTTTAATACCCGTTTTCTCAACTCATGGAATTTTAATTTTAAATCGTCCTTGCAGTTAATTTATTTTGGAAAGGTATTGTGTTCATATAAGATTATACTCTAGGTGAGTAGTACTCCAATTTAGGTTCTACAAACTCGACAAAAAGTGAATTTGTTTCCTTAATAGCTTAAAAGCTTTTATAAAGATTATTACATAACACACTGTTGACGTCTTCTACACAAATTACTAATAAAATAATGTTTAATTATTCACAAAGTTGTGCTGTGTGTTTTTTTAAATTTAGTCATGCATATTTTTCTTTCTGCTTCTTGTCACACTTTTTCTGTTGCTTGTGCAATACTACAACTTTTTGACTGAAACTTTATAAACTTTCCTAGCTAACTTTTTAAATATATTTTTCAATCTTGAGCGCACAGTTTCCACTTTCTGGTCTTCAATTTTATACTGAAAATTGTATTTTATTTAACTAGTTTGTTTTCTTATTTCGAAACAAAAGCTACAGTTTAAAATTATTAATTTTATTTACATCAGTAATTTGAAGGAATTACATCGAAAGGAAATAAATAATAGAATACGAAAAATTTAATTTATATTGTAATATTTAATGCACATAAGTGTCTACATCAGAATTAAATTATTTTTGTACTTTTCGAACTGCTACTATGGTCAGTATAAGACACCAAACACCATTTTATTATTGATCAACACGAAAATGCTTTTTCATTATGGCTAGACTATTCTGTGAATTAATGCCGTGCAAGCATTAATTTTAACTATCTTGCAATTTATATTAAGAAATATAATATATCAAATACCATGATTATCGGGTTCTATAAATAATGTACCTAAGTAATTTAAAAAAATTGACATAGAGTACCCATTAATGATAAACTGAAATAGGTATAATTAAAATCAACTATTTTCTCTATGCCATTATAGTTGTATAGGCGGTAAAAAATGAGGATCATAAAACAAAATCACAACAAAAGACAAACAATGAAATTAACCGTAATTGTTAAAATGCTGAGAGGGTAGAAAATGGTAGTATGAAAATATTTGTTCAATCGTTTCCAATAAATTTATTTTTTTTTGTTTGGAGTCTTCATTTAGCAGTAAAATTTAACAATACTTAATATTCTAAACTAGTAAATAGATCATGGTGGAAGTCGTATACTATAACAGTGTTTGTTTCTATTGTCATAACAATAATAATTATTCATCTAATAATTTTGGTGCTGAAGTTGAATTTATGCTCATATTAGTTGAGTTTTGCTCTAAATTCGTTTTAGAAAAACTGTTTGAAATTATTATTTTTAAATATACTCATATCTACAGTAGTGGTCATATAAATGTAATCATTTTAATAGATTTACAAATTGAAAATTTAAAAGTTACGAATTATATTCAACTTTGAGGCGCCGGTTGCATACTATGAGCAGCCGTTTTCAAGCTGTATATTTATGAATTAAAAATGTTTAAAGTAAAACCAAAAATTTTTGCCAAGCATTTCCTTAAAAGTTATACAAGTACCTATCTGAAGTTAATAAATTTTTTACATTTTGTTTCCAACGAATGTGGGTTGTCAATGTTTAAAAGATATCAAGTCAATCCGCCGAATAGTTTGGTTGGAAAATGCGCGCCCGACTTGAAAAATGCGGTTTTGAGATAAATCGATTTAAACTTTCTCGTATAGTAACGAGGTGGATAATCGTTGATTTTCGTAACCTACTCTTCTTTTTTTTCCTTTTTCTCTTCTGGCAGTCCTCGCCATTTTTTAATTTCTTTTTTTTTTGTTTTCTTTCGTTTACAATTTTAGAAGTTCCAATAAATAACCCATTGCAGGAAATCCGTTATAACTCGGATAATTTCATCAATTTCATTTTAATATTTTTTGGGCAGATGTTCAAAACCCCAAACTATATTAATAAGAATTATCCATTGTGTTTTTTTCGTCTACAAAATTAAAATTATAACCACTTATCGGGGATTTGGACTTCTGGTTGTAACAAAACAAAACCTTAAACTTTAAGTCGACGTTTCGGATTTTATTTCACTCTTGTTCAGGACTTCAGGTTTCAGTTAACAAAAAATTCATTTCGGGCGTCACAAGAAGTGAAAATCAACTCATACGTCATCTAGCACGTTTTCAAAGCGTTTACAGTATAAGAAAACTTAATTATATAAATTGTTAACTTGAATAAAAATGGAAAACCTTGAATTAACATACAACTATAAATCTTAACAGTCAAAACGTAAAAATATAAAATTAAAAATAAAATTAAATTAAAAATTAAAAAATAAAATTTTATATTTGTATGTCTTAACTGTTAAGATTTATACGAGTAGTTGTATGTTAATATAAGTTTTTTTATACTGTGAATTCTTTGAAAATGTGCTAGATGACATATGAGTTTATTTTCACTTTTTGTGAATCCCGAAATGAATTTTTCTGAAACTGAAAAAAAAAATTGTAAACTGAAGTCCTGTAGAAGAGTAAAATAAAACTCGAAAAGTTGACTTAAAATTTAAGGTTTTGTTCTATTACAACCAAAAGTCTAAATCCCCGATAAGTGGTTATAATTATAATAATAAGTACAAAAAAAAATCAAAACAAGTTATCGATCACTGTATTCAACCGCCTTAAGGAATTATGTACCCAAGAGTTTATATAGTACGTTATAGTAATGTTATAGATTGCAAAAGTTTTAGTTTTTAGTTTTTTTTTAAATCAATCCGGAAATAATAAATAAAATAAATATAATAAATAACGGAAGAAATAAATGATTTAAAAAAAGTGGTTATTATAAATGAGAATTCCGAACATTTTAGAAAATGTTTATAAAAATATCCTAAAGCTCGGGGTCTATAAAAAATAGCGTGTAAAAATGAAAGTTACGACCGGATAATTTAAAATATTTACTCCCTTTTTCCTGTTATCTTCCCTTGTTAATGTTTTTTTTTTGTAATAGTTGTAGCTTAATAATTAATTACACAGAATTTTTAAAATAAGATACCAATTTTTCTTTGTATAGTAAGTGAGTTATTGGGGCTTATCTGTAACAGTATATATTATTATAGATTAATTTTTATGTGGATTCCATAATTTACAATCAAAAATTTTGATATGCACCAGGAATTGAAAAATTCTGAGTTAGAATAAGTTATTTAATTTATATATTTATTTTAAATAGGTAATATTTTATTTATTAAACAAAAATTAGCTAGCGGAAAATATTTTCATTAAATTGGACAGCAAAACTCATCATAAAATAGACGAGAAGAAGATATTACTATTATATTATACTACAGATAAGATCAAATAAAATAAGGACAAATAAAAATTAATTTTAATGAGAAAAAAAGGAAATTAGAAAAAGTTACTGGAGGAAGCACCATATAAATTGAGTTTGAGCAGAATAACAAGACAAAGAAATAAATAATAAAATAATAAGAATAAAATAACTGAAAAATATAGTCTCTTAGTTAATTTTGATTTTTAAACAATTTTTTTTTAACAATTAAATAATTAAAAGCAATTTAAAGGAAGAACTTTTAATTTTATGTTGTTGGATATTGGTTGTTCTGACCAAATTACAAAATAATATATTTGGCAGATATTATATAAACTTATCAGCTTCAGAGCACAAAATAAAAAAGTACTAATCCGACAAAAAATTACAAGACATAGTAATCCAGTCAAATCCAGGACTTTGAATATAGGGTAACCATGAAGTTGCGTTTCAGGGCATGAAAGTTACACCAATCGATAGCTAAAGGATCCTTTGTGAACATATTAAAATGTATCAGCTTAAATTTTTCCGGCCTGATTTGTAACTAATAAAAATCAATAAAAGCTTTACGACTAATCGACTTTCACTTTCCATTTCTTCCAAGTTACTCACTCAATCCAGAAAATAAAATTACCAATTTATAGTACGCAAAATTTACTATCAAATTCAATCGAAAAACATTGTGAGAAATGTACTATTAATTTATTATAATTTTTTAAAGTGGTTTGTAAATATTTCTTGCCAAGCTGTCAACTGATCAGATGGCGTAGCCTCTGCACCTGCGCCTGAACATTAATGTTTACAAATTATTATAATATAAAAATCTTCGATTGATTTTTGTTAATTATAAATCAGGCCGGAAAAATTAAGCTGATACATTTTAATATGTTTATAAGGGAACCTTTAGCTGTAGATTGGTATAACTTTCTTGCCCAAAATCAGATCTTCTGGGTTCAAGTCTAATTTCATTGGACTATAGTACTCAGAACACGAATAACTCAGCTAAGTATGCACTTGTTTAATTTTATAGAATAAGATATGTTATAATCCAGGCATTTTAAGTTAAATTTTGTTAAATCCCAAAAATATCTGAAAATGTATTCGATAATATTATTTTATTGCAACTTCCAAGACTTCATTTCAATGAAATTTTGGTGAAACCCAGAAAAAATATATTTTGAATCTAAAATTTGTAATAAAATATCAAAATTCTCAAAACAAAACACTGGCTTCCTTAGTTTCTGTAATCAATAAGGGCCTAAAGTAGATATACTTTATAACCTTTGTTAGAATAAAAATAAATCTTGGAAAAACACAAAAATGTTATTTTCCATCGACCGCATATACAAAAAATGAAATTTTGACTATATTTCATTTATTTAAATAAGTTTTTCATATTTGATTAATTTTTTTATATAAAACGTTATACCACTGACCGGTGATGCTCATTTCACCTGGATATTGGTTTAGAATTAAAATTTGAATCGATTTGTCCCCAATTTACTTCTATTAATTCTTGTGCTTTTAATATTTTTAAAATAATAGTTATTGATAATTACAAAGATAAAATTAAAAAAAATTTATATCGGAAATAAATTACTTACACTAGAATCGTTTTCATTCACGACAATATTGTTTTCACAAAACTACTACTTATAATTGTTTGTTCAAAAGTTTTTGAACTTGAAAAGAACGTGATTTATTCTTTCAAACAATGTCTACTATTATTAATGTATTCATTTATATTAGTGCATTTCTAATAATAGTTATTTATATAACCAGGAGTAAAAGTAATTCTTTTTATAAGTACCCATGAAGTAGTATATCGAAGAAGTAGCCGATAGTTTACAGGTGTAATATTGGTATGGCTACAAACATCCAGAATTTCACAGTAGGTCGAATTTACTTTCCATCGCTCTCTAAAAACAATCCCGTAGCACTCAATAGTTATTGTTTCATTTTTTGCAATTTTTACTGGTTTAATATTAATAAATAAATTTGAATAAACACTTTCTTACAGAAAATTCTTTGCAGAAAAATGTTTATTCAATGCTTTTACCTACAGACGTTATAGCAGGCACGGAACTAGCCCTGTTAGACTAAGTGGGCCAAATCCGGGCCCAGTTATTTTTAAGAGGGCCAAGGAGAGACCTAGAATGTTTTTTAAAAAGCTAAAAAAAAGTAATGTACGTGACTAATAACAAAAAATAATGCAATAATGCGATTATCTTAAAAATGCGTATGTAAAATATTTTAAACTTAATTAGTCAGAAATAAATCACGAAATTATTGGAACAATATTCTTTATTTGCTAGGGTGGGCACAAGGGTGGGCCGGCACAACTTTTAGGTGGGCCGTGGCCCACCCTGGCCTCCCCGTAATTACGTGCCTGCGTTATAGTTACTTTATTTATAATATATTTACCAAGTTGTTCTTTAAATAAAATTTTTAAACAAAATAAATATTAATTAGGTACTTTTCCTTAAAAAGTGTTTAAAATTCTTTTGATAATTAGAAATAAATAGAAATCGTCTTATAAATATTTTACTGTCTCACAATTTTCCGTAAAATTTTCAATTTTTACGTGTTTCACTTTTCTATTCGGAAATCGGTAGGAAACTCAAGATCTATAAAAATGTTATATGTTAGAGTACGTGGCAAATAGAAATAGAACCGTCAATCATCGCAAGCCACACCCTCAAGATATCTCCAACCAGTTAAAGAACGCGAAATCTTTCAGTAGCGCACCATAGTTTTCTTGCAATACATAATATGTTAATTTAAAATTGTTTTAGTTTTGCATTTTCTTTCAAATCTACAAGTCGTAAAAATTGTTTCACATTTGTTATTTGTTACCGTTTGTTAGTTAGTTATAGTTCGTTAGACTGTTAGTTTGTTAGATTGTTATAAATTTTACTACGCCAATGATGTTGTAAACATTGCATATCGTGTCATTTTTTGAAAGCAATGGACCTTATGAATTTAAAACATATATGTATCACATCAGTGGCGTAACCAGGTAGTCATGGGCCTGTGTCCTGAGCCCCCAAATTTGTTTTTGAAATAGCAGTCTCACACTTACCATTAAATAATATTTTTTATGTTGTGATGGAACCGGGCCCTTTAACGCCTTTAACACCGCTAGTTACGCCACTGTATCACATATTCGCGACTAACGAACCGGTCGACTTTATGGGTGTTTCTTTGCATACTTCGCACGCTGGTATTTTAAGCGGAAATGCAACTCTCTCGCTTACTTATGTATGCATTCAGAGAAATGCATATCTCACCTTTTAAAAATAACGTTACCAACTATTATGATTGACGGTTCTATTTCTATTTGGCACGAACTCTAGTATGCTACAGTACGGACAATTACCTAACTATTTTACACTAAAAATAAAATTAAAGTTACTAAATTTTTAATATTAAAATAAGATGCGGACTATGCGGACTCTTCATCATAGATAAATTATACAATTTAAATAATTTTTTTTAAATTATGATTTAGTATTTTACATTTCTAAAGTTGCGATCATTTTGCATTTGGCTAAGAATTCTATGCATAGTCAAAAATTAAAACCTTAAGCAGAATAATTTTAAATTTTACATTGGAAGTTATAATGCGAATTACGAGACAGTTTAGTTGCTTGGTTGCTATGTAAAATTTAAAATAATGCTATATTGGCTAAATTTAGCCAAAATAGTGCTGTAAGTTTACATTATTTCTATCATAATTTATTATAATGTACAATTTCCAATTATAAAATATTTTACAAAGCCCAATTAGAATAATGTTATGCTTCCATAGAAATTTTTAAAAACCCAGGGTAGAAAAGGTTTCATTTAAATTTTAATTAAAACGTAAAATCTAAATTTAATTTTTAAACTGTTTTATAGCAGAATAGCAAAACTATAAATTGATATTTTTAGACAATAGCGTCGCAATCTAATTGCTTGCAAAAGTAATCAATAATTTTTCAATTGTTTTTATTCACATAGCATTATAATTTAAGCTTTTTGTACTTTCAGGAAATTAATGACCTGATTTACTTATTAAAACTTCAAAAGTTTTTTAATCAATTATTTTCGTTTTACTAAATAATATTTTTACGTTTAGTGAACAAAAATTACGCCTTTATATCAGTTCTAGATTTTTAATTAAAGAAATATTAATGGTTCCAAATTACATAGGTATTGAATATCAATTGAACAATACTACGAGTATTAGATAATATAATACCCAGCAAAACAGTAAAATAATACTTGATTTAAATAAATTAAATTAAGTGAAAATTTATTAAAATATACTCAAATTTACAGTTATTATTTGTTTTAGACACCTTTAATGGGTTCGTACACTCAATGTACCTTGCCTCGTCAAACACCTCCACAATGGCAATATGGACCAGTGGCGCATTTGCCACCAAACGTGTATCCTGTACCTCAATATCGTGGACCACATCCGCAGCAGAGACTGAGACCTACGCCAAGAGAACCTCCAATACCTATGCAGCCATTAACTACAACCGAGGAAGAGCCTTCGGTTGAAACTCCTTTAATGGTTAACAAGAGAGAAAGCACTGTTTGACAAGTAACGTCACTCTAAATTATAAAAACTTAAATATTAAATATTATAAAAGAAAATCGAATTTTCCAATGGACAACACTTAATATCATGTATAAGTATCTTTTTGATACCTCTTTCTATATATACTGTTAATTTACAACAAATTAAAATGTAGGTAGCATAGTATTTATTTTTTACAAAAATGGGGATTCATAATTTAATAAAACTGCTAATAAATTTTTTTTATAACATTAGCTGACATATTTTTAAATGTCATCAAAAAATATACATAAAATATATAATTTAAAAAAATTGGAGTTATATATTATATAACCCCAATTGTTTCATTGCGTTATTGTGGGTAATAAAATTTATTAAAACGAAAGGAGAAACATAAATATCATATTAGAAATAAAGTTATACTTATTATGTTTGCGTAATAAAAATATTATTTTTTTATAAAATTTAAAAGAAATGTTTTAATAAACTAACTGTTTGATATTAATCTTTTATGCAAGTAAAAAATATTAATTCAGGAGCGATGAAGTCCCGAATGAATAATTCTTTACTATAACATAATTATATTACATAAAAAGGATAAAAGAAATCCCTATTCCAAATGAAATTATTATCTGACAGTTTTCGTTTTACAATAGATCAAACATACTTTGCAATTTCAACAGTAATTTTTTTTTCAGTAAAATCAATATTTATTTTATCTTCTTTTGCTGTTAGAATGCTACTTTATTTAATTTTGCGGTTAAAATTTCTCTTCTTTTACTATTTTGAGTCGAACAAACGGCAATTTAATATAATCTGCTACAGAAAATTTACTACATAAAATTACTACATAAAAATTTTTTAAATATTCATTTACTAACGTTATAAAGTGTGTATATTGTTCAGCATTAAAAAAAATTATTGGCAGTTTTTATTAAATGTATTTATTTTGCCAAGTGTGTACGTATACTGAATATCTTACACTGTGAAAAAGGATTTGTCGCTCTAACAAAACTTTTAGTAGCTATAGCCTCAACAGAGTTTTTTGTTGCTGCAACAAGTTTTCTGGTGCTATAACAAAGTTTTTTCTATTCAGAATAAGAAAATTTGTTAAATCAACTACTCTTTTACTGAATAGAAAACAACTTTGTATTGGCAGCAGAAAATTTGTTGCAGCTACAAAACATTTGTTGTAGCAGCAAAAAAACTCAGTTGAGGCTGTTAGAGCAACAAATCATTATTTCTCGGTGCACTTGATTGGCAATAGAACTTAATTTTTTAAATATGATTTTATTTGAATTAATAACAACATACAAATGATTTAATAAAACATAGTTCCAACGTAAAACGTACTATTTTAATAATACTCGTATAATATTACATGTATGTATTACACATAATGCAAAATTTATTTTACATTAACTTCATAATATACCGGCGAGATGGGTTGAAAAGAAGTATGGAAGCATGCAAGCAGTTATTGCCAGACTTTTTGGAATAGTTTTTTTTTTGTGTGTGTATTTTGTTTCTATTTGTGCGTATGTGGTTTTCGGAGGCATTGACTCCAGGCGGGATATAGTTTTTCAAAATTTATACTGCATAATTAATATTAGGTTTCTATTTAAATTCTGCATTATTTGAACTTATATTTTCTTAACTCGGTTACCTCCTCATCTATAAAAGGAAGAATATTATAATTACAACATTTTTCGTACAATAATATCTTACATAAAATTAAAAACAAGAATATATAATTTTTTTATGATATCCATGGTATCAAATCCTATTTTTCTACGCCCGTTATTGATGACAGATTTTTCAAAGTTAACATTAATTTGTAAACTTCCTGAGAGGAAACAATTTAAAACCATTGAAATCTCGCAAAATTGCCTTAGGAACAAATCAATGTATGCTTTTAATGCACAATATACTATTTAATTAGAATTTTATTTCTTTTTCACGGTTATAAAAACTGGTTTGTAAAATTATTTAATTTAAAATGTCGAATATTATAATTAATATTTCAAAATTTTCAAGGATTAGTCCCGAGAGAAGTTGAAAATCATTAAATCACGTTTTCTCTGCAAACAGATGCTTCCCTTTGTGACAATAGCTATAACTTAAATCGTAAAGGAAATATTTAAGTAAAAACTTTTCTGGGGTAAATGCATTGCTATTTGATTAATCAAATAAGTTTTTATGCAGTATGTATACGATATTATTCTGTTTAATTTTTGAAACGCGTTGTGTAACCTTTCACCTATCTAAGAAAAATTTATTATTATTTTATTTATTGTAAATCGATCATAGAAAATTTAATTTCAATTTAGTAGATAGCTGATGAATTGTGAATATCTATAAACGAATCAATACTATATTATTTTTTAAATATAATTTTTGAATTGGTCAATCAAAATTATCGGGGTAGAGCGCTAGGTAATTTTTCAAATTAAAAATTTCTTTCTGGATAAGAATACTGACGTATATTCTAAAATTGTATAGCAAATGGCTACTATAATTTATTTTGTAATTAACGAAATAAAATGTTGTGGAAAACAACATGCTCTCTTGAAAGACACACTTTAATACTTTTTCAACTTTATTACTATACCTATAGTGCTCTGATGAGCTGCAAAAATAACAAAACATTAGATGCCATAAAAAAGATAAAATTTGTGAATACATGGTAGGTAGGTACCTAAAGCCATACCTACACTAGCAAAAAGTTAATAAAATTTAATACCTACTCATTCATGTCGTTTACAACAAGCTAATTAAACTAATTAAAATCAATATTATTTTTGAGCTTTCATCGAAGGTTATCGCTTTCTAATATTAAAAATCAATAAATTTTCTGACAAAAGCGATAAACTTTCGCTGAAAGCTCAAAAATAATATTAATTTTTATTGATTTAATTACCTTGTTGTATTGAAGTTTATTAATTTTTAAGAATTTATATGATTATTAATTTTATACAGTGGCGGCAATCTAAAATGCCCGGTGCATTTTATTTGCAATATACCTGTTACAATCGGCTTAATTTTAAGGGTGGTAATTTTTTGAAAAATACAATGACATACACTATTATGAGGTAACCCTTTTTAACCATTTTGTGTACAAAATGCATCAGTTTAGTTTAATAAATCTTAGAAATATAAAAAAAATCGTAGATAGAAAGAATTTAACAGAAACTGAAAAACAGAAAATTTTAGTTTTGCATGGTGAAAATAGGAGTTTTACCTATATTAGTGAGAAAGTTGGGTATGACAGACATACTGTAAGTAGATTTTTTTTTAAATATGCCATTAGGGCAGTACAAAACCACTTGACAGAGGGAATTCGAAAAGAAAAACAACCAAATCACAAAATCGTAAGCTTTGCAAAATGGCATTGAAAGATCGCTTCAAATCTCGAAGACAATTAAAAAAACAGTTAAAAGATGACCTTGGCGTAAATATTAGCAAAAAAATTTTACGTAATCGTTTAGCTGAATTCAGATTACGCGCTTAGGCTGCTGTCAAGAAACCGCGTTTTTCAAAAAAATCGAAACAAAGACGGTTACAATTTGACAAAAAATATCAAAATTGGTCGGTATGTGATTGGAAAAGGGTCATCTTCTCAGATGAGTCAAAATTTTTACTCCATGGGTCAGATGGAAAGCAATATGTGCGGCGATTTCAAACCGAGCGCCTATCAGATAAATGCACCATAAAAACAACACGCGGTCGATTTGGAATTATGATATGGGGTTGCTTTTCTCAACGTGGTTTTGGTGAGCTACATATCATAGAAGGGTCTGTAAATGTAAAAAAATACATTAAAATTTTAAAACCCAGTTTGGAGCCATCGGTTTTAAATTTATATGCTGAAAACAAAGAATGGTTTTTTCAGCAAGATAATGCACCGTGCCATACCGCGAAAACGGTACATAATATTTTTGTAAATAATTTTTTTTTTCAAAATGTATTAATCAGGAATTGTTGTGAATACATTTAGCTAACAAATGATTGAATAATATGAAATTGATTCCGTTTTATTTTACACAGGTATCGAATTATTTTGTTAATAACGGTATCTATAGAATTGATTGACCTAACTTAAGTCCCGACTTAAACCCCATTGAGAACTTTTGGGCGGTTATGAAGAGGCATGTAGTTGACAATAGTCCTAAAAGTATACCTGAGTTGAAAAAAAGCGATAAAATTTGTTAGGGATAATCGTAAGCGACGATTACTTGCAGCGGTTAGAACAATCAATGCCACGCCGTTTAAAAGATGTAATAAAGGCCCAATGGAGGTTCAACTAAATATGAATAAATTTTTTTATTAACCAATATATTATTAATCAACACTTGACTACATTAATTATCTACTAAATAATTATTTTACTATAAAATTTATATCAAATTCGAGCGCAAAAATATACCTGAAAACAATGCTTTATTTTATAATGAAGTCTTTTGTTAGTTATTTATACTATCTATCATTGAATTTAATAATTTTATATGTATTTATAGTTAGACAATTATATAACATATGAATTAGTTCCATGTTAACAAAATTTGTAAGTAAAAATTAAGAATAACTTAAAATTTTTCAACCGGGCATTTTAGATTGCCGCCACTTATTTAATTATTTAATTTCACCGACTGTAGAGTATTTCATTTTCAAATAATGCCAAAACGGTATACAGTATACACGCACTATCCATTTTACTGTGTTTTTAAATAAATAATATCTATTATTATAATTTCTGTAATTATTATTGATTCGAATTTAGAAATTTTGAACAAAACTTGTGCCAACACTATTTTGAACGTGCTACGAGAAAGTATTAGATGACGATTTTGTAGAATGCTACATATCGATTTTAAAGTTTCATTTGTATTATTATCCTATCCTTTAATGGTTAATATGACTTGTGGTATTTACACACACATAAAATGTTTTTTATAATAATTATTTAAAACTTTGTTTAATAGTTATATACCAAAAACTACATAAAACTGTCATCTTCACATCAAAATTTATCTTGTAACTATATGATTATATTAATTGTACTTATCTGTATGTAAATTATAGTCTGAAGATGACTTCTATTAAGACTGAATTTTTTTCATAAATTAAATTTTTGTATTTTTCACTTTGTATTTTAAAACTTAAACTAACTTTTTGTATTTATAATAATAAAATTTGTATAGAATCTAATTATAATTAATATAAAAAATTATTAGATTAATCCGTACGAATATACACTAAAATATGTACATTACTTATTTATTTATATTGCATTGAGAAAAATGCATACAAATCCCGTGTTGATTTTAAAGAATTCCTCTTTTCGTTTTTCAAAATACTAATACCGTACGTATGTTACTAGTAGAAATAAACTTAAAATAAGAAATTTTCAATAGATTTATGGTATGTAGTTGGTACATATTAGTAAAATGTAATAGTTAAGTATTATATTTAGCAAATACATATCCACTAATGCCCGTTTTCACCAACATTTATTTAAGAATTCCCTAGCAAAGAATTCTTTACGCTAGGTTATGGAGGGTAGAGGTAAGGAGGACAATCTCATATGGCTGTTTTATTCTAAAAGTGGCCACTGAAAAGCACTAAATAAGGTTTCAGAAAACGGCCAGAATGGCGCTGGCGTACCGAGAGGGTATGGTTTGAACTATGGAAGGTAGATGACTCTATATTGCATTAGCTGAGAATTAAACTTGAATAATAAATATAAACTCCTCGCCTGACATAAAAAGTTTCATTTATCAAGATTGTGTAAAAAGCAATAAATTAAAATACTACAAAATTGTTTATAAAAGTTTAATAAAATATAAATTGAACATTTTTATTAATCTTTCAAACCCTGGCCTGGAAAAAAGACAATGACGGCGATATGTTCCATAGTTCAAAAACCATACCCTCTTGGTACACCAGCGCCATACTGGACACTTTCTGAAACGCTAATTACTACTATTTGAAGGACACTTTTTGTACACAGAGATTGTCCTCCTTACCTCTACCCTCCATACGCTAGGTATTCCCTAAAATAATACTTAGGAAAATTTGCATTTCACCAACATAAGAATTTCTTAACGAGCAGCTCCCTTGCTAGGTATTCTTTACAGTGGACAAATGAACTAATACGGGTTGTAAATGTCATATTTGAATTTATACACAGTAAAAACATTTTTTTTGAATTTAATAAATAATTTTGTTTGAATAATTTTATTCAATAGAAAGAAATTTTGTTTCGATTTAAACAAAATTATTTCTATCAAACAAACTGAATTTGTTATTTCAAAAAAATATTTTTTTCAAAATTTGTTTAGATTAAACAAATTGTTTAAATTTGTGCTGTTTAAATTTAATAATTGTTTATTACTTTAAATAAAACATTTATTTTAAATCAAAATAAAATCAAATTAAATAAAATTTTTCTTTTAGGCAACTAAAAAACCTCAAACAAAATTTTTATTAGGGTTAAACAAATACTTTAGTTGCGTATATATAACAGAATATTTTGTTTGGATCAACTAAATTTGCTTCAGTCAAACAAACATTTTGTATCAAAATGAATATAAGTAGTTACCTGGAGATTGCAATTTAATGTGTGTAGTACAGCCAATTGTTGCTAACACATTTGGAAAACCACATATTTATTCCGGTAGCATAAAACCGTAATGCCAGTAATAATTGATTTATGGGCGATACTGATTATGATTTCTAAAATAATAATACCCAAAATAATTGTCATAAATAATATGCACATTTATGAATAATATATTTATTTATCATTAATAAACTCTAGAGATCCTACTATTAATTTTAAAACCTTAATTTTAAATCTTACGACAAATTCCACATTAAAATTTTCATTTTCAAATCTCTCTAAACAATCCAAAAATCTAACAATAGCCATGGCGAGAGAAAAATAAGAATAAACACTAATTTATACCTGTAATACAACCGCTAAGGAATCCCTAACACGTTAGGGGTCGGTAAATCGGATACCTAAGGTTAGGGATTTCTTAATGCTCTTTAGGAACTTTTAGCGCTTGGTGAAAACCAAATTTGACATAAGAGTTTTTTATCTCAAAGTTAGGGAATTCTTAACGTTAGGAATTGTTGGTGAAAACGGGCATATAAATATCACAAATCTACTTGAAATTTCTTATTGTAAGTTTGTTTCTATTAGTTTACAGCTAACGTGGTAAATTTGAAAAATTACTTTTTAAATTTTTTTAAATCAGTAGATTTCAAAACAGCAGTGTTGTTTTTTGGAACTTTGTTATTCATTAAATTTATTCATTAAGTTATTCATTAAATTATTTTTTTTTAATAGTCTATTTATTTGTACTTTTACTTGTTTTTTATTTTTTAATTTCCTTAGTTATATACGACTGAAGATCGAAAATAATCGTGAAATATTGTGAAATAATATTGATTTTTTTGTGAAATGTTTAGATAATTTAAAACGCTTTATATTATTTTGAAAAACAAAATAGAAAAATTATAGATAAATTATTGTAAGAATGTGAAAATGAGAGATATGTAAATTTCTTACTTATTAACGCAAGGGACTTAGTTAATTACAATAAATTTTATTGATAAAACTCATATTGCTATAAATAAATAAATTTTGTAAATTATGCACTGTAAATATAAATTTTAATGTCTAAAAATAATGACTAAATAAATGTGATATCGAAGTATCATAACATTTGATAATTGTAATTAATATTAGATTTAAATAACTAAAATTTCATCTTTTTGTTAACTTATTAAAGGTACATATTTTGACGATCGTTATTAAGTATATAAATATTAAAAGTAACAAATTCTTGTACATTCCATGTAAATAATGTAAATAATATTTTGCCTTTGTAAATATAATCAAAAAGAGTGTTCACACTAATAAAATTTTGTAATTAATTAAGCGACATAAGATGGTTAATTCGTTATGCAATCAAATTCAACTGTGAATATTATTATTTATAAATATAAATGTATTAAAGATTATTAAGTCGTTTTATTATGATTTGCACCATATTTTAAAACCTGCACACAAGGTGATCGACAATATGCGCGCTCTATTTACGATAATAACTCCGAGTAAGTATGATATTATTCTTTTATTTTTTCGCCTTACTCCAATAACGGTAGTCTGAACCCAGCAGTTCTCAATCTTTTTACGCCGCGACCTCCAAATTTTCTTGCATATTTTCTGCGACCCCCATCATCAATGTCAGTAATCAAAAATAGTTATCAATTACTTTGTTTAAAATTTACATTAAAAAAAGATATTACACATCTAAAAAAAAAACACAAATAGTCAACTTGTACTCTTTTTTACTTATTAGTGACTTCCTTGATTTTGATGTTTTGATACGAGTTTATCAATCCTATATTCAATTATTTAAGCAAAGGAAATCCAAGTGCAGGTTCCACTTCAAGTCGATTTTTTGCCTTGTTTTTAGTTATGCATAAAGCTGAAAATCCTGCCTCGCATAAATAGGTCGTGGAAAATGGTATCAACAATTTTAATGCTTTATCAGCAAGATCAGGATATTCTCCCACTAAGTATATCCAAAAATAATTAAAACCTCTTTTCTCATACAAAAGTTGTAAAGTTTGATCCGACGAAAGTTCCAATAACTTCTCATTGCTTTGGAATGCTAATATTTTCGAATTGTTTTTAAGGCAAGGATTAACAACCCGCATGCTATCTGTTGGAATATCTTTATTATTTGGAAAATAATCGTAAAATTTAGTTTTCAGTTTCTCTAAATGATTTCTCACGACGCAACACTATATCATGTTGGATTTCCGTCTATTTATTTTCCTCCGTTAAATTAAAAAGCGATGGAAACATAATCAGTTCCTTCTTCTCTACGTGTACTACTATCCAAAAAGCTATCTTTTTTATAAGCTTCTATTTTGCTTGTTGACGAAAATAAATTGCTTTCAAACTCTTCTTCTCAGCCTCTTTTCGCCCACTGCCAGACATAGACCTCTCCTATATTTTTCCATTTCTCCCTATTATGTGCCACTTGTTGTCACCTTTTACCCTCAGTTTGTCTTATATCGTCTGAGCTTTTTGGGGTCTACCGACGCTTCTCTTTTTAGTTCTCGGACGCCATTCGATCACTCTATTGTCCACTTTCTAGATCCTTCTCTTGCCACATGTCCAGCCCATCTCCACTTCAGCTCCGCCGCTCTTTTCATGACGTCTGTTATCCTTGTTCGTCTCCGAATTTCAACGTTTCTTATTTTGTCACGTAGACTCACTTCCAGCATACGTCTCTCCATTGCCCGTTGCGCTATTTGCAGTGTATTTGCGCTCTTTACTGTCAATGCCATTGTTTCTACTCTGTAGGTCAGTACTGGTAGGATGCATGAGTCAAATATCTTTCTTTTTAAACACGTAGGTATGCCGTTGTCTTTCAGGATCCATCCCAACTTTCCGAATGCTACCCATCCCAGTCTGACTCTTCTTTAGATTTCTGCTGTTTGATTTTGTTTCCCTAACCTCATTAAGTGTCTTAAGTATATATTTCAAACCCTTGCATGCTTAGATTTAAATCATTGATGCCCGTACTAATAGTCATGAATTGATCCAAGATTCAGGATCAATTCTCGAAATAACAGCTGTTGCTACGATACGGTTTAAATTCCAGTAATCTCGTTGGTAAATTCTAGGATTATTTTGAGTCTAGGATTGATCCGTAACTATGAGTACGGGTATAAAATAGTCATGTATTGATCCGAAATTCAAGATCAATTCTCGAAATAGCAGCTGTTGCTACGATACGATCTAAATTCCAGTAATCCCATTAGTAAATTGTAGGATTATCTTGAATCTCGGATTGATCCGTGACTATTAGTACGGGCACGAGTAGTCCAAATATATCGGCAAAGATACGCAACTTTTGCCACCCACATGTCATGATCAAAAGAGTGATCTGACGGTGAAGTTTGATCTTTCAAAAAAATTTTAATTTCAGTTTTTAGCTCAATTAATCTGGAAAGCACTTCTGTGGTCGGCACTCAAAAGGTCATAAATACATTGATACTTACAATGAATCATGACCTTTAAAGTGCCGACCATAAGGGTCATAATTCATTATAAATATCTATGTACTTATCATCATGTACTTATTATCGTCCACTTATGACCTTTTGAGTGCCGACCACAGACTTGTTCTCGTAAAAGCTAACGTACACTTGAATGTAACAATAAATGAGTATGAGCGGCACCAACCTCCATTACAAAAAACAGAAAAAGTCGAGTATGAAGAGCACTTGCAAAAATATAGTTAATGACTTTCACACACTGATCTAAAATTTCCATCAAATTCTTGCACATATCTTCAGCAGCAAGTTGTTGTCGAAGGATGAAACAGTGTGTTGTAATTATGTTTTTATTGGCGATTTTTTTTATACGGCTCACAAGTTCATTGTGTCTTCCTGTCATAGCAGTGGCACCGTCGGTACAAACACCAACACAATTTTTCCTGCAAAAAAGCTTTTTCCACAAAGTAATTATTTATGTTAGCAAAAATTTCTTCCGGTGTAGTTCGTATTTCTAATAGCAAATAACAAAGTAACTCTTTGCTAATAGTTTTCTGGTTATAGTCCAAAAGAGTGGCACCGTCTGCAGATTCATCCAACCTTATTTAATTTAAGAATTTTAATTCGGGTTACTAATTTCCAATTCAAATTCGAAACTAATTTTGGAAAGAAATTGCTAAATTTTCTGTGACCATTTAAAAAAGATCCACGATCCCTAAGGAGGTCGCGACCACCAGGTTGAGAATCGCTGGTCTGAACCAACCTTAACTCTTAACTCAACTTAAATATTATATTATAGTAAAAAATTTACAGAATTAATTATAAAGGATTGAAGGGATCACGCAATTTTACGCTTTTTTATTCACTAATGACATTTATGTGCTTATAGATACCAAATATTAATCTATTATAAACACTATTTTTTTTACTATTTTTTTTGTTAGGTTACGCATTTTGTAGTTAATTTAGGGTTTTCAGTTTTTGGAGTATCATTATTTCAAATACAACATCAAAAAATTTGCTTCTCTCTAAAATCTGCCGCCCTAGGCAGCGGCTCTGGTTGCATACGTCTAATACCATATCACTGCCTATTGGTATCGTTAAAGAGTTTTACAGAACCAAATGCAATAAATTGTCTAGATTGGAACTTTGATTAGAAGAATACAATAAATTATAAGATTATATACAAAAGAGACAAATTAAGCAAGAATCCGACACATAATTGCACATCCAAATCAAATCAATTAAAGATTATGAAGATGATACTCGATTTTGATTCATATCCCGAAGCATAACTATACAGCAGTGAATTGGTGTGATTGCTGGTTGAGTTACAGAAAGGTTATTCTGGGTTCGAATCTCGGACTCGGCAGAATTTCTTAGCTCGGTCTTCCGGTGTGCATCAAGTTGTGGATTTAAGAATTTGTTCTATATTTACATAAGGCTGACATCAAGTCATCATCAAGCTTGAAGTCGAAGCATCAAAGTTACCTTCACCTACACCTGAAAATATTCGATCAATAATGCTAGATGCAGCCAACACCAAAATTATGTCAACCCAACTGATTATTATGTAATCGAAATCAAAAACAAGAATCAAACAATTCACTATAGATTAAACGACAAAGAGAAGTCATATCAAAAGGCGAATTTACGATAAAAACTACTAAACTGTATAACCAAATTATTAAATACGTAAACATTGCGAAAACAAACAACAAAAGCAAAAGAAGACGCTTATAAATATTTTTGTGTAGTTTATACAAAATATTTTACGGATAATTGACATAAATTAATCAGGTACACAGAGAGATTACAAATTATTTCGGATAAGGACAAACGAATGAACGTGATCAAATTACATCATGAAGGCAAAACAAAACACCGAGTTGTAATTCAAACAACTGCTATAAAACAAAAATATTATTGGGGAACCATATTATAATATTACATCAAGACATACAAAATTGTTATTAACTATAATGTGAAATTTTCAAAAAAAAAACACTATTCGAAAAACACCCTACTCAAATACCTATTGTGGCTACTGATATACTACAAAAACCATTCCAAAAAATTCATATCGATACGCTCTCTATCGAAAACTACATTTTCTTTTTCAAAATTAGGACAAGGAATCCACATAATTAGTAAAATGCAATGAATTTAGGCAATGCACTAATAAATTATTTTGTGTTTTATGAGGTACCAGAACACTGAAATATAAAACGAAACACTTGAAGAATTATTGAAGGTGCATCAAGTCAAGGCCGTATTTAATGGGAGTTAAAGGTTAGACCCCCTCCCCCAAATTTATTTGTCAATTAATAAAGTATGGGAAGTCCGATTGCAATCGAAAAAAAATCAGAAAAAAACAAAAACAATCTTTAAAACAAAAACAAACTATAAACCTTACATCATCATGATTATCAAACTTCCTGGATTAGGCTAAAGCCTGTTCCGGCATCTATCGTTTCCTCAGGTGCCCAACTTTTCTTTTCCCTTTAGGATGGTATCTCTTTATCAGTTTTGCTGGTCTACTCTTGCCCAGTGTTTAAATAAAAATTAAAACTAAAGAGATACTTCAAATTAAATCCCAAATTACTAAATTGGAAATTCGGATTAAAATCTGACGATTGGCTACACTGGATTGAATGCACCGCTACTACTAAAACTGCAAGTGACTAAACTGCAAGCGTAGCACGGACAAGTATAAGATTTCGTAGTGATACTTTTACGTGCTGTGCATATACTTAATAAAGTGGTAAGTATCCCTAGTTTAAAAATATAAATATAAATATAGATATGAAATCAGAAAAAGAAATAAAGGAATAAATTTTTTTATAAAACAAGAACATGTCGCATAAAAGCACAAAACAAACTCTGTTCGATTGCAATTTGTTTTAAAAGTCAAAAACCACCACTTCAGAAGAACCTAACTTAATTTTTTAAAATCCCTCTCTAAAATCTAGTGTAAATACTATAACCAAAAAACTCTAAAAATCCTCCGGTTAACACAATGCCGGCCGGTAGCTCTGTTGTTTATTTGGAAAGCGAGTCGTAGATCCCCTAGAATTGGAGTCTGGTAAAAAAACTTGTCTTAAAATTTATAAGGCGCCACTGACTTTATCAGACAAAAATTTACGGAAAAACAATAGCTGAAAATAAAAATCCTTAAGTCAGAAAGGACAAAAATAATAATTGACCATAAAAATTAAATTTATTCCAACAGAGAACTGGTGTTATAAATCTTGTATGAATGATACCAATAATGATTCTTACCCAACGCGTCTAATAGCTATTAACCTGTGGGTTTTCAATAATCTTATACAAGAAAAATTTTAAAAGAGAAACACTCGGTTTTTGAAAAAATTATGTCTGTTAAAACGAACTTAATCTGGTTCAAAACAAAACTATTCCCCTAACAAAAAAATGATTTACGTTTGATCTTCTTAAAGATGATTTGATAATTTATGTAAATTCAAATACTTAACCCGTAGCCAAATCGCTTGTGTACGGCAAGAAATTTAAATATACGACCTTCTGATTTTCTTGAGTCGGTAAAAAGTGATTTTAAGCAGGAAATCTCCAATATTGGCATCAAGCAGCAACTTGTACGAAGATGGACTGTCCTCCGAAAATATGACCTGGTCCAAATTAACAATGCGGCGAACGGACCAAATAAAACGTACCAATTAAGATTGAAATACCAAAAAAATGACTTCTGAGAGAAAGGTAACGAGAACCTAAAAAAAATTGAGAAGTAGACCACTAACTATCAAAACTAGCAGCTGAATTACCTGATGTTCGGTTCTCTGGAAATGAAATTAAGGCAACTAAAGTTTTCCAATAATTCGTGAATAAGTTGACTCTACGAAAGTTTGACAGAAAGTGAAGTATACTTCCTACCCGCTATCGCTCGTTCATGCGCTTGCTCAAAACACAGTTTAATAAAGTCGAATAATAATAATCTACCGAACGAGTCAAAAATAATTGTTACAATACGGCCCTGCATTAAGTTCAAATTAATTTTGTTACACCACGAAATCCATCTTTAATCAAAAAAAAAAGAAAATTTTAATGAGATATGCTTTTATCTTGAACTCCTTGAGATAACTCCTCTAAAACAATTTTTGCAATTTTGTCTTCAAATGCCAGGAGCACCGAAACTATTAATTTTTTAGTATTAATTAACTTGTGATTTACTAATGATTATAATACCCTTTCTACACGACTGTCATAGAATGCAAGCATTCTGATTTAATTTTTAATTACAGAATGTCCATATTCTTACACTTGTTATAGAATGGTGTTCATTCTATTACTTATTATAAATTGTAGTTTTTGTATTAATTTAATGTCATCAGTTAACTTATACAGTTAACTATCTTCACAGTCGTATAGAAAGTATAGTCCGGAACACGTTTAGAATGGCTATTCCGCACTCGTGGACCGTCACCCTCGCCTAAAAGCTCGGGCGACAAACTTTCCTCTCGTGCGGAATATGCCTAATTCCAAACTTGTTACAGAATATACTATTATCGTCTAAGATTTCGAGTTATGAATTAAATTAAGAAAACAAGTGTTAAAAAATCCCAAGTTTTATGTACTCATGTTTTTCTTGCAGAGGCTGCATTTTTTAAACGATGCGTGTTTCCAAAAAAGGTAATTCCATAATTCGGATAGAAAATTTAACATAAACACCTTTTGCATAATAAACATTTTTGAAAACCAACCAATAATGCATATAGTCCAGGCAACGAATGCTAAAAAAATTTTATTTTAATTTAATAATTTAATTTTACTTAACATACTTAAGGTAAAACTTGAGAACAATATGGTATCAGGACTTTTCAAGCAGAAAGTGATGCGGAGGTTTTGATCGTGGATACGGCTGTGGAAATGTCGGAAACAACAGCTGTTGGCGTTGTGGGTGAAGATGTCGACCTCATAGTCCTCTTGATGGCTAAAGCTGATGCGCATATAGACATTATTTTTATCAAGCCTCGACGTGGGAAGATAAGGGATTTCTTTTTCCCGTCCCAAGAGCTTCAGCAATAAGGTTTCAAGGACGTGCTGTTTTGTCTGTTGCCAACAGCACGCCTTTACTAGATGCGACACAACATCTTCCGCATTTCGAAAAAACAAGGTGGCATTTGTGAAGTTGTATCTGAAAACGTCAGAGGTTCAGAAATCAGCAGGTGTCTTTTCAGACCCTTCCCCCACCACCGCCCAAGTACAAAGAGTAGGTGAAACTTGCATCTTAAGGTGGTATGGGGCTCCAACGAAAGAGGTTTCCCTCAATGTCTACAGATTCAAGTCATTCTTGAAATCGGTGGTCACCATCACGCCTGATATCTCTTGTCTTCCTCCCACCGAGGGAGCAGTAAAACACAGCATTCCCTCCGAACATTCCACCAAGTACAGCTGTGGCTGGGAAATAACTTGCCTCCTCAGATCTATAGGTGGAAGATTGAAAACAACTGCCCGATCCCAGTGCACAGTGAGTTAGCAGCTGCATCCGAGGATATCCTCAAAATGATTTTCTGCCGATAAACAAAAAACTGACAGCGCAAAGTGTGGCTGCAAATAAGCAAACTTCAAATGTTCTCCAGCATGCCAAAATTGCCAGGGAAACTGCCTGAATGGTGCCTCTCGAGTTGACTCTGAAGATGAAGAACAACAGGGGTCCGATGGAGAAGATATTAGAGAAAAAGAAGATGAAAGCGAAGACGAGGATGAAGGTTCTTCCCATCCCAAGAGAACAAGAAATTGACTCAATGGTATACTTACTGTTGTAATGTTTTATGTTAATTTTTTATGACTTTTCAATGTCAATAAACTTCTTTTTTATTTCATGGTTGTAATTTATAAAACTATCCTAATGCCTTATAGACATAAATATACACAAACATGGTCATAACCAAAGAGGATGAGAATGGCGCCCATCCTCTTTGGTCATAACAACATATTTTTCTATTAAAATGGTCTAGATATTCTTTATTAAGTGTGAGGGACCTGGTCAGCGGGTTCTCAAGTTTATATTCTAAAATGAGTATCTGTGCTATTTAGACATCCAGTACGTATTATGGTGCATAGTCGGCCAGTACGTTGACTGGGAATGGTGAGAATCGAGAGTTCGCAAAACTTCGGATTTCACGCTCAACACTGAAATTGCTTTAACATTTGAAGAAAACTAAATAAAATAGTAAAAGAATATATATTTTTAAAAGGAATTTAATTCTCTAAAACCCAATAGTCGGCATTAATTTTTTGATTGATTTTTTGATTGCATCGTTGAAGAGCTATCCGGTCAAAAAGAGCAAAAAATGTGAGGCAAAAATGATTTTTCCAAAATTACAGACTTTCAAGAGCAGATATCTCGAAAACTATACAAGATATCGATAAACTTCATTAAATAAAACTTGTAGAAAATTTAACCAGCTTTCATTTTATATAGAATGATCTTGTCGCTAAGACGGATACTTTTCGAGATATAAGCAAAAAACCGAAAAATGGGACCTTTAAACCCACTCTCTCCCCGGGCTCAAGGGCTACGGGCGGGGACAGGACTTTTGATATGTTCACCTCGTAACTAGTCCAAACAAAGTTGGGATGTCAAAAATTGTGTTCCCAACATTTCCCTCTATACCTTTTTGTTGACTGGACTAATAAGCAAATTTCCCAATCCCAAACAATCACCGACGAATCACCCATCGTGTGGGCCTAGCATTTTATTTATGTTAGTGAATTTTCACATTAAGTGCTTTACATTGGTACTGATATAGTGATTAAGTATGATTAAACTGGTTGGTAAATGTGACATTTATTTTAACCTAAAAACTTTCTTGCTTGACGTTTATAAGAATATTGATCATTATTCTCTAGAAAATTAATATTTATTAACTGGCATTGACATACCTGTTTAGATTAAATTAATTACAATATGTCTTTAAATCAAAAATGTAACAATTGTGGCAGTAATGATATCGAAGCTGATCCAGCTCGAGGAGATACAGTTTGTACCAACTGTGGTACAGTTTTGGAAGATTATATTATCACATCTGAAGTTCAATTTGAAGAAAATGCTCGTGGAGGTGCTAATGTTATAGGGCAATTTGTTTCGGCTGATTCTAAAGGCGGTGGCGGCGGCTTCGGATCTTGTAAGTATATTATCTGTAGTATTGTGTTATGTGCTATAATTCAATTTTACTTTTAGCTTTTTTTGGCTCAAGGATTGAATCCAGAGAAATTACACTCAATAAAGCCAAAGTTGGAATTGCTATGATATGTAATCAATTGAAATTAACTGATACTCATATCAAAACTGCTTTACATTTCTACAAATTGGCGTTAGATAAAAATTTAACCCGTGGTAGACGAAATACACTTATGCAAGCAGCTTGCGTTTACATGATGTGTCGAGTATCGAAACTACCACGTAAGTTACATTAATGTCCATCTATCTCGTAGGATTTCATTATTTTTGGTGGTTTACACACGGGAGTCGTTCCAAGTTGTTTAAAACTCATTTTTGAGCACGAGATTAGTTGAGTTTGCAACCACTAATTGTTTAACTGACCTACTAACTTAGAAAATTAAAATTTTTATAGATTACTTTACTTGTATATTTTAAATATATTATGTAGGTATTTTGTAATATTAACGTTGGTAGGATTTGTATTTTAATTTCACATAAAACTGTATATTAGGCAAAGGGCCCTTATTCAATAAAAGATACTATCTACTTTTTAAATGAAATGGAATGCAACAGCAATGGGGTTTTAGAAATCATGAATAGCTGTCCAAAAACTACAATTTTATATAAATTGTGGTGAAAATTTTACACTTAATTTTGTTTTTTATTTACTAAATTTTTAGCATATTTTCAAAATTGCTCCAGCTAAATCAATTTTAGTTTCAATTAGTTATGGTATAAGGCCGTTTTTACAATGGAATGACTAGACCATACAGAGGTTTAGATTTAAACAAAAAGTTAATATTACACAATAAACTTCCAAACTTTCTCTTTAAAATAATATTAGCAATATTGCGATTATCTTTGTATTTTCTGGTTGCTACAGCAAAATAAGATGATTGGACCCTGTATTAATTGTTTTTTTTTTGTTCTAGATTTATTAATTGACATCAGCGATATCCTCCAAACATGTTGTTATGAATTAGGAAGAACATATTTACAAATATCTCAAGCATTATGTATCGTACTGCCAACAATTGGTAAGTTTCTTGTTGATAACTTTTAAGATTAATATAATGTATAAACTTTTCATTGTGTTGCCATAAATCACTGCCATTTTTTGGGAAAACCAAGTCAGGAAGGGTAACTCATAGATCGATTAACAATTTTCATATTCATCCGACGTATTTTTTATTTTTGAAAGTATGTAGTTGGAAATATAGCACGTGCATTAAGTTCATAAATATTTTTAATAAATTTTAAATCTTGAAAATATTTACATCTAACAAGGAAAGTTTATAATTGTTTAGTTATTTTAATATATTTGAGCCATTCATTAGAGCAATTGACATAGCAGTACAACCACTGGTGCATCTTTAACAATATAAGAAATTTACACGTTTTAATAAAGATTCTAAAACTTACAGTAGATTTGATGAAATTTGGTCAAGTGCTCAGCTCACCATAAATTTTATACTACGTAAAAAGAAATTAAGTGTTAAATTTTCTTATCACATTAGAATGCTTTACTTGCTTTGCACAGATAAATTTAAGTTTGTGTTATAATTTAAAACAATTAAAACTGCAGATTAACTGTTGTTAAACCCTGTATTAGTTTTGGACATTTAAAACATTTCAATAACTGTCGAGGATTTTCAAAAACTAATCGACTTACAAACTACTCTTATTTACAATTAAAATACAGAAATGTACGTATATATCACTTGTTTATATTATGTAATCTTTAAAAAACAACATCTCTAAAAATCGGAATATTATCATGTATAATAAGACATTTCGAAAAATATCTTAAAGCTACTACTTTTCTTTTAAGAAGGAAAATGGCTACCTTTATAATATATAATATTGTGTCTAAGTCTCTAAATTCATTTTGAACACAATTCATAATAATTTATACAATTTTCAACAAATTACAAATATTTTAAAAACAATAGCAACATTTTTAACCCACGATAGGATCACAAACCATAACCAAAATACTTCACAGCACTTGAAAACCAATAAATACTTTGTTTTCCTCCTTGTTTTATTTAATGTTCATCTGATGATGGACCATAAAATATAAGTTCAGGTATTTGTCCTCCTTGTACACCTGTACCGTTTGTGCTTTCGGAGGAACATTGAAATTGAAAAGTAACAGTCCCCACGGTAACTTCACTCATGCCTTCTTGGCCAAAGTAACTTAACTCTCCCCCATCCAATATAGCCGATGCGGTATAAAAGGATTCGGGTTCAATTTGAATCGGATTATCAAAATACACATGGAAAGTATTGCTCGATCCATCCGAGAAAAATTTTGTACTATTATCTGCCAATATTCGGCCTAGTCTTTTGAGCTCAATTTTTACATTATAATCAGCAGCACCATTTGAAGACCCATAAAGTCCGAAACCCACCACAAATATTCGTCTGTCAACAGAAAATTGAATACTGTCGCAACGACCCCGGTACCTCCATTGATTTGAACGATAGGCACATGATTGGAAGCGATGACAAACCTTTAAAAAAGACGATCACAATTAATTTAAATACCATGGATGAAAAAACAAATTGAGACTCACCTGAGATTTTAACCCTGTTCTGGATTTAATAGGATATACTAATGTTGGTTTGTTATTTGCGGTAAAGTGAAAAAAAATATCGATAGTCTCTTGTTGAGTAAGGATTCCCATTTGTGCGGCTCCATTTGCGAATTCTTCTAAGGTCATTGTGGGTATGCGAACCAAGTACAATGCATTTCCTAACACAGATCTCTTATTTTGGGGTGTCGGTTCGATTTCTCGTCTTGAACATTCTGCCGTTGCCCAATTTAAAGCTGCTTCTAGGAGCACCATCTCTTTACAATTGAGGGTCTCTCGTCCCAATACAGATTCCAATGTCGACATGTCTATATCTACAAAGCCTTCAGATTTCAATGCCATTTCAGCCTGCAAGTATACCAAAATTCTTGAATCGTTCCAACATTTGTTTAATAAATTGAAACTCCCAATAGTGTAAAATGCCCAATATTCTATGTTTTATTTATTTCATGGAAAATATCGTTTTTAAGGAAAAGGAAATTTGAAGGTTTAATAAAATTCTTCAATTTATTATTTTATAATCCATATATTGACAACACATGAAACATACATTAATAATTACACTTTGAACATCGATGCTGTAAATATTTGGATTAATAACAAAACACGAATGCATGTGCAAGTGAGTGGTAAGCGGCACACTTAAAAATTGTGTGATTCAAAATTTTGCTCAATTTTAAATGTGCCATTTACGTAAATAACCGAATTCACATTTAAAAAATAACAAAATAATTATTGTGAAGTTACTCAAGATATGTATGTTATAAAATATTGAGCATTTTTTCCTAGTGGTCATTTAACAATCACACATAAGACTAGATAGACATTGATAATGATTTAGTGAGTGTATAATAAATTATTTTACATTCAATACATAAATCACTACTTAAAAGTAATATAATAATATCAAAAAACTGGCAGTTTGATAGCAAAATTTTGTGTAGACAGTGTTTACTTAAATCAAGGAATACCAGATTGAATTTGAACGGTACTAAAGCTCATATGTCGCTTCTGCGGTTGGCTGCATTGCATCTCGTTAGAAACATCGAGGCAAGACAGAGAGTGTGGCAGGCTTACCTGGGCATCGATAACTTCCCAGCATCGTTGCATTAAATCGGGTTCTTCGAACAATCTCGATTGACTTAGTAAAAGACAGGCATTCTTCGCTGTAAGACTTGTCTCTAAATAATTTACACAGGCTCTTGCTAGGTGCGGAACTATATACTTTTTAGCTACATACAATGTGGCTAAAACTGTATCTGCCTCTAAATGTATTTCATCACAGTATAGGTATCTGTAAATAAAACAAGTATTCGTAATTGTCCTTAATCGTTTAGTTCTTTTTTGTTATAACCTACTTTAACAAGGTGAGAAACGCTGATGGTTCAACGTCAGGAACTTCAATTTCTTCTTTACATTCGGCCAAACCACCATAGAACATTGCATAGAAGACGGAGCTGCCAGTTGCTAATACATATTTGTGTGCAGGAATAACTTGGCATACACCCGAATTACCCACTACAAATTTTACATCTGCCATAAGTTCATTATTGAACATTGCCGCATTACGTTCTCTAACTGTCGCTTTTGTGGCTTGCCAATTTGGGTCTTCGGTGCCACTTAAGCCCAATGGAGAAGCACACGGACTTGTCGGGGGTGAACCGGGTGCACTTGCTGGTTGCATTACCTGTAAGTTTTCCCTTTGCGAAACGATGTGTGGCGGCGACAGACTAAGGGCTCCATTATTTAATGTTTCTGCTATAAAAAATAAATTCCTTAATTTTTTTATTTTACGTCGTTTAGAAATCATTTAATATTTTTGCAACACAAATAATTAATTGAGGTTATTAATAGGAAAGTTGGTTATTTTAATTTGTTTGGATTTTGCGCAAACCTTTGATATTAATGCAACGCCCCGAGACTGGTATTAAATGCATAAATATTTACATACCGTTCATCCATGCATTCGTTTGCGACACCGAAATTGTGTCCTGGACACGTTTTATTGGTTTCGATGCAATTTTTGAATATAAATTCGACATTGCCATGATTGTGTTTGTAATTTTTGCAAATTCAAACGCGGAACTACGGACAAGAGCAACCTCAAGCACACGCCATTACGATTTCTTTTCCCCCTCTGACACCCGTACTCTTGCGGATTCTCGTCTTGTAAAAGCGGTCGATCAACGGTGCAACGCGCATAACCAAAATTTGTCATTACTTTGTTCCGTCGTCGATCAATAAATTATAAATTTCGATTTGAAACTTATCGAGATTTCTTTTTAAATGTTTGCGTAAATTTAATATTCTTTATTCAAATATTTTGCAAAATTTACTTGTTCGTTTGTCATTAAAACAACATTTTTCTAAGTTCTAACGTTCTAACAAAGCACCCTTATTAATTTGTTTTCTTGTTTATGAACTTCCATTGTTTTGTTCCTGTGCGATAAAATTATTGTTGTTTTTAATATCTCGAAACAAAGCCGTTCTATAGCACTTGTTATTGTTTTGCCAATACCGATAACTTGATAATTAACTTTTAATGCCGTAACACAAGTACCTAATTGTTTCGCATTGTTTCGCTTTTAATTACGAAGTTCTGAGATGATTATAGTAGAACGGGAGCTTTATTTCTTTTCAATAATCGGCGTAAATAGTTTTACCTATTAATTTGCAACCATTGCCCGTAGAAATTATGGGATAAATTAAAATTTGAAAAAAGGTCTGTATATGGAACAAGGAACAAACATTGCGATATGTACAGGGTGCCCCAAAATTCAACACGTCGTTCCTTGGAGGGTTGATTATTGGCCAGAATATCGAAACAGGACCTCAGTAAAAAAAAATTTGTTTTCGAGAATTTACGGTTGAGACGCCCCTCGTAATTTACCTCTGTATAATTAGTAGTACTTTTTTTAAATTTAAAAAATCAAAAAAAAATTAAACAAAATCAAATTGGAAATAAGTTTTCGTCTTTAATATTTTTGATTAATGATTGTTATGTTTTCAGTAACCTTTTAATAAAATTTGGATGTGTTCGTCTATCTCGGGCATTCACTCGGATGATAGATTACGAGCAAATAAATAATAATGTAGGGTGGCCGAGATTGCCTTAGTTTTTGGGTTTGGTGTGCACGAAATTAAAGTGGAAAATCTTTATAATGATTTATTTCTACTCGACATTAAAATTCATCTTACAGCTACTTAAAGGATGATTATTATCAACAACTGCTCTTTCTATTCTCCTATATGAATGTTTGAGAGCTTCACCTGCTTATCTTGACAATTTTTACAAAGATAGAAATGGTTATCAAATAATAGAATTAGTTCAGAGATGTTCATCACAATAACGTAATTTTACATTTTTTTGTTAAACATTTTGATATCCACTAGCACTTCATTTAAGAATTGAACCAATCATTATTATGTAGGTATACGTACATATAATATTGATATAATATTGTTTTCATTAGATAAATGAGGATAAGCCCTAATACGTTTAGATGGTGTAAATAGAAAATGTAATCGCAATATAAATATTATGTATTATAATTATGTATACAGGTTTTCGGTAGCTATTAAATTAGTATGCAATTGCTAAAGCATTCAAAATGTTTTCCGTCTGGCGAATTTGAAGCAGTTTATCACATTTTAAATTATGATTTGTAAATTATATTGCCTAGGTAAGACTAGATAATTTAAAGCAATATTTAATATTATAAATAAAAAGTATATAGTAGTATAAAAGGAATGTAAGAAAACCTAATTTCAAATTAAATTCTTATTTTACTATATTTATTTTACAGCCAATCAAATACAACTTGACAATCTCGATAATAATTTTAGTAAAATATAATAATTAACAGAACTAAACAAAGCGTTAAAATAATAAGAATTTTAACAATAAAGTGAAGAAATAAGAAATACAATACGTAGAAAATTATTATTTAAAAAACCAAAAAAGACATTAATTACCACTTGACAGCTTAGTATTAAAAATACTTTAAAAACAAGATAAATGAATGTTACGTTATACGAGTAAAAGAAAAATTTTTAATGAACAAAATTAGTAATGGGATTAAGGCCCTATTTCATACGATTATTTTCGATCTTCAGTCGCATATAACTAAGTAATAAAAAATGACAAAAATAACTTTTTTTTTAACTTTTAAGGATTTTTAACAAATCTAACGAAAAGCAAAATAAACCAGCGCAATAATGTTGATATTGCAATAATTGAAGTATTGCAATTATTACAAATTAGCGTACTATTTTATTATACTTGGCGAATTATGTAGTTTTTCTTAAATTTCATTTCATACACCCAGTAGAGAATACTTTTAAGAAACTAAAAACTTTTTTTTTAATTAATCATCTGCCCGTAATTGTGTACTCCGCCCACGGATACTCCACAAAGAGGAGCGAAATGCCAAAAACAGCGGAAATTGTATCTTTTTCCTGCTTCTGCCATGTACCTTTTGTTTAATCATGTGTATGTTTTTTGTGATTAAGTGAAAATAAAGAATAAGTTTATCACTATTGCTTCAGGAAAAACCACCTGTTTTTCTCCTGGCAAGCTTAGCAATTATCTCTTTAAATATTTTACGAATTATGTTAATAGACAAACATAATAATTATATATTTTTTATTGTTTTTAAAAAAATTTTGAAAATTATGAAAGCTATTTAATTTTTGTTCGTAATTTATTGATTGCATACGGTTATAATTTAAAATTTTCTTGCGTAGAAGGTATATCAAATATCCAATAGATGGCGAATGGTGTTTAATTTTAATTTGCAAAAAATTATATATTTTTTTTAATTTTGATGAAAATATAATAAATAATACATTAATGTGTAAATAATTTGCAAGGAAATATGAAAAATTACAAACTAAGAATGCGAAAATTTTCAAGTCAGTTATTGTATTTATAGATATTAAAATCGAACTTTATTCAGACAGATAATAAAATATACTCATTGTTTTTGGAATTTTAAAATTACATACTACCATAATTTTATTATACTACTTGCAATATTACATTTTACGATTTTTTAATAATTATTGGAAGTGTTACCGCATTATTACCAAACTTAACTTCTTTTAATTAAATGATATAAATAACTACAGGTACCATAATATAATTTTATTAGAAAGAAGAAACACACTTTTTTGCTTATTTATTTGATTATATTATGTAGTATGTATAAATTATTTACCAAATACAAAATAATGCAGGAATAAATTCTTTGGTGAAACTCACAACCCCGCATGCTAAACATCGAGTCCATGAACTTACAAGAGTTCGACTGGTTTCAATCCCACATGAGTAAGTCAATTTTTAGTACACAAATCTATAAATAATATTGGATATAAAATTTATATACGGCTTATATCCTAATATGTCTATTTTAAAGTTGATCCTAGTATGTTAACGTCCTTGTATCACATATTATAAGTTAATTCTATACAAATAGAAGTTCTTAATTATGTCAAGAGAATTTTGTACTAATTTTTATATCGAGTTTGAACTTTTAATTTATTTTCTCTTGCCAATATTATGTAAACCTTGAAGGATTACGCGTCTGCAGAGACTGCATTACATTTGTGTCATATCGATGATTCAAAGAGGACATCCAGTTATGTTTATAAGTTAATTGCTCTATAATAAAATATTATAAAAGGGAATGAAGCTTGTAAGACCCAGGCCCCCGACAGAAGAGCCATACTGATCAACCAGGGGCCCACATAAAAATCTTATATTATCATCATTAGATATCGTTCATATCGATGGAAACTGATTTTGTTAATCTTTTATTTTTGTACTTTATTGATAATATATTGTTACAGAATACATCTATATAATACTCCCCCCAAATAACATAAGTTAGAGTTAGAAGTGGTGTTGATAGACCCATATTTAACTAGATGTATAAATCAATGTTTATTGAAGGTTCTCTTAAAGTAAATAGTAGTTAACCTACCATCGAGGCCGATTTTGTAGTAAAAATTGTATTATATAATCTTATATTTTTTTGTAAATATCAAAAATATTAAAAATTTATTTTTATGATTTTTTTACCTGTTTATAAACAGGTTACATGTACCTGTACAGGTGACAAAAATTAATTTACGCATAATGATAACTATTTAAAAAAAACAGCATTTGATTTAATAACTTGGAGTTAGTACTACCTTCAAACTAACTACTCGAAATCTTAAAATTCTTTACTTTAGTATGAGATATAATATAATTTACGTGTAGTATTTGTAATTTTCTAAAAGCCTATATTTAGGCTTCTGGACGGTAATATCTTAAAATAATCGCTAGGTAAATAATTATATATGAGCTTTTATTGACAGTAAATTCTTACTTATTAGTTTATAAATTTTTATTAGACCCGGCCTATCAATGAAAATGCTAAAGTCATCAAGATTAGAACGGCGATGTCTTGGTTGCTTAAATATTTTCGTCCAAATTATTCACAATATAAGCTGAATGCACTGTTGACTAAAAGCGTTTATAATTTGGGAATCAAAATTTTCTGTTAGTTCTATAATTGACTAACGCATCTGAAGTAGCATCATGGATGGATTTTACCTTCGTTTATAATCTTTTCATCAAAAAACCTTAATTTATAAATAATATTTTTAGCGTTAAATCTAGTAAAATAGCCTGTGGATATTTCTGGAAGTAAACGAGAGATGCCCTTTTTTACTATTCTGTTGATATTAATTTCGAGGTTCTTCCCACTTTGTTAGCATAATTTATAGAAATTTTATGTTAAACTAATTTATTTTATACAAATAATAATAAATTTCGATCAAAAACTGACTTTATCGTGTTCAAAATTGTTTTTTACTTTTATTTATGTAATCCAATTAGTCGAGTATTTGTTTTGGCTTTCGCGATCAAGTTAACGCGCTTCATTTGTGGTTAAATTAAACAAATACTTTTCTATTGAAAGTGAAATTTCACTCGGTTTCGTGTATGCTTTGGAAATGCAATTAAGTACCTACTTTTATTAAGAGAAAAAGTTTTTATATTAATTTTTCGTAAATTTATTACCCAATTGATTAATATACATTGTATTACCTACTACCTAAGTACTGAAATTAACACATAATTATTATAGTCTGTTTTCATATCTTATTATTATTTTTATTAGAATATTACAAATCCTATGTATAGCAGTGCGCCTTTAATGAAATTTATGCGTAGTACTTAGATTATAATTTTAATTAAAATTGACCAAGGCAAAATAAGTTTTGTTTAATATTTCAAAATACACATAAATACAGGCTGTTGCTGTTAACGGTTTCTAGTTTTATCTTATTTTCTTTTATACCTAATAGTATTACTTTCAATGAAAGTCCTATTCATTTCATCTCAATTCTTAATACATTTTATTAGGTAACGTGCAGTACTGCTAGTAAAAATTCTTAGAACCAAAATGCTTTCTAACCAAATCAAATTCTAATTTGTTCTTTTGATTTTAAATCCTTGCTACGCTACGCTTCTTTGTCTTAGCAAATAAATACTTATTATTATGAGTGTGCTTGACAATTGAAAATTTAATATACCTACGTTGCTGTTATATAGATCTGATTCTTTGTACATTTTTGCAAATGTTATTACGAAATATATTAAAATATTATTTGCTCGAATGAATGTAATTAGTAATTTAAACACGAGAACACCGATTAAAAGATGAAAAACGAGCCGAAGGGTTTTTGGGTGAATGTGAACTGCGCAAATTTGGCAGGTATAAGAAAAAAAAAAGTGTAGATTGCGCTCCGAGCAAAAAGGTCGACAGTAATCTGAAATGTAAATTGCGCAAATCTAGGTAGGGTATTACTATTACGGTATTACGATAAATACGGTATTAATTGAAATAGATTTAAAAAGATTAATATTATAAACTTTATTTTTAAAAAATTGTACCAAGTTACTAAACAAGTAGATAAAATTTATAAACTTTACAAAAAAAAATAATTTATTAAAAAAAAAATTATTCGGTAACAAAAAAAAGGCACAGTAAAATGAGACTGCTTTGACAAAATCTAACCGCGATATTTGTTTGGCGATATTCAGTTGTCGACCACCGTTGTCGACAAACCTTGAACTCGTTTTTAGGTTAGATTCTCGATTGCCTTGGTTGCGTTCGTCAAAACCGACGCTCCGCACCCTCCGCTCCGGTCCCCTCCGCTCCGGACGCTACGCGCCGTTTTGACGAACGCTGACTCGCTAAAAACATCCCTCTAGGTAGCTCCAACTCGCCAAAGGTGCTACTCGAAAGGGGTGAAACTCGTTTTTAATTATAAGCCTTTTTTTCGTTCGTAAAAATCGTTTTTAAATTTAAATAACCCTAATCAAAAGGACTGGCGCCGGCCCTGAAGTATGTCTAATAAAGGACGTGCCTAATTAATGGCATAATTTAGTAACATTTACGAAAAATGTTCCATTTCTATTTAATGAAATTATTCTTAAATTTAAATAACCTTAATCTCCTCTTAACAACATAAGTAGGTATAAGTAGGTGACCCATTGTTAAATGGTTGGGAGCGCAATTTACATTTTGGATTATGTCAACCTTTTTGCTTGGAGCGCAATTCACATACTTTGGAGCGCAATTTACATTACCCCGGGTTTTTAGCATTACTACACGTGTTGTTGATTACTTATAAGCAAATCACATTCGGTGTTATTTATTTTATACTCTCAAAAAACACATATTACGGATTTTATGAAAAATTATAAATTTAAATATACTCTACAAAATAAAAATAAATGTGATGTGAATTCTATTTGCCACGGCAAAGCAAGCAATTTAACTTGCTAATGCTAAATTGTTCATAAAGCTAAAAATGATGGCAATTTAACTTAAAACAAGGTGAATTTACCACAACAACCCTGGAAAATAGAGTCCACATCACAATAATTCATTTTACCGTGTTCTGGGGTAAAAATATTTTTAAATTTTGATTAATACGCAGACGAGTTAAATTACTGCAATTTATTCTAGTTATCTTCTAGTTCTTCTTCTACATTTTAGTTTAAAATCCGAACCACGGCACAAGGAAATCATCTAGCGAGGCATGACTTGAAATTCGAGAAATCACATTCATGTTTAGTCTATCACTTTTTATTTTTAAAATAATAGCAAATCATCATCTATGCGCTGGGGTGTTTCATTATTTATTTATTAAATATTCTTACCTATTTCTGATCGATGGTTCGAACAACTGGAGTAACTATAGCGTTCTTCTTCCACGGTGAAGAGGTCGTCCAATACAGAAACGTTGTCCGACGAGTGATTTTTGGTAACGTAATGAGCACACCGATATAAAATATACCATACATCAGTTTGTCCTAAAATCCAGGCCAATGCGTGACGACCAGCACTTAAACTTGATACTTCTGATCCTAACATAGCATTTGTAACGACGTAGAAAGGACAAAGTATTGTATTGTATATATTTTTTATCTTTACTAATTGCTTCCACTACTTCTTAGTTTGTTAGCATCTACATCGCTTGTATAATATGTATTCTTCGTTGTTCTGTATAAAAGAGAAGAAAATAAATAGGGTTCAAAGTTGCTCCATAGTTGTAACAACGTCGTATATGCAATTAATTATTATATATTATGTTAAATATTGTTTTACGTAGATAAATAATTGTGTGAGATACTTTTTTGTCGGGTAATTGTTGTAAACCAACCGAAACACGTTAAGGACGTTTGAACAATAATTACAACGAAATTTGGTAAATTTTGAATCGAGACTATCTTAAACATCAATAAAAAATATGACTGCCAATCTATGATTAGTTTTGTTTTGATCTAAATTAACGAGAAGAATTGAAAAGTTTGGCTGATTTTATATTATTTGTTTAAAGTGCAGCCGGGTTCTTTGTTGATGCGAAGTGATCGTTTAGAACGAACTTACTTAATTATTTTTTTTTCAATATAAGAAATCAGTATGTTATCTGATTGACAATCGTGCAGAAAAATAGTATAGGCTGAAACGCTAAGTATGTCAAATATTCCGATGAATCAATTCATTAATGGGATTAGAAGTTTTTGATCCTGGACAACCTTAATTAAATTTTATTAAAATCTGGCCAAGTTCCACTTAATTATGCCCCTAATTAGTTTACTTGTACATTTTCCGCTATGTATTCTGTAATTTAAATTGACAAGAATCAATTTTACATGTTAAATTGAAATTTCAGTTCTGTCATTTTCATATGATTGAAAATATACGAGATAAGGCTAGTCCATGTTATGGAAATAGAAATAAAAATTTAAAAAGTGTTGGCGAAAGTTTTCTCTATTTTGAAATACTTAGGTATTATTAATTTCGTAGCTTAAAATTTGAATACAAATTACAGAGAACTTGAACTTGGCACTCTTTAATTCAAGTACAGATAGTAGTATATACAAATTTGGCTCTATGATGGGTTGAAGTTATACATAAATATAAAATCTGCCTATGAGGTATTTTAAAATTTCAATTGGGTAATTAAAAGTCATTAATCAAGTATTAACATAAGATTAGCTTTCTATAATTTGATTGTAGTAAAAGATGTCTTATTTTAAGGGTAATTTTATTTTAATTTCTTTATGGTGCAAATAGTATGTATACATCTTCTGACTTTCAATGTTAAGTCAATTAATTTATATGCAAACGAACTCTTGCTTAGTTCAATGTTAGTTGAACTTGAATTGTATCACTTATTTTATTATTAAATTAAACTTTCACTTGCATTACTTCATTAGATACTATAAGTTGAAAGTTTTCACGCAAACCTGTTTAGACGAAGATACTGCTTAAACTTTCTTATCGTTACATTCTATTTTTTATTATCTCAAAATTTTGCCTTTTAATATTACTGTGTTTTACGCAATATTCATTGTTTACTTAATTTATTTTTCAACAAGCTGTTTTTTTTTGTATACGCCATAGATAGAAAATTTACATGATTTTAATTGTCTAAGTATTCATATATTTATATTTTAATATTTGTGCAATTGCATTATGTACATTTTGAAATTTTGATTTTTAAATGATTTCAAATTTTTTATTTTAAATTTAAATGATTTGCTTCAATTATGTCTCAAAATATAATGAATTTCAAATTCGTTCTAGCAATTGCATTAGTGTTGAGGTTTTGATACGAATTGACCAGAAGATTGCCCTTCGAAATAAATCAAGCTATTGAATTAATGAAATTCAGTTTAGGATAGACAAGCAATAATGTATCAACCGTCTGCTGAAAATCAAAATTTTGTAAGCGTTCTGGCGTTATTATTCTGATTGTAAGATCGAAATTTTAAATTTATTGTCGCTCAAATACTTCGTTACAATGTGTGGATAAAGTTTGAAACACATTCAATATATTGTGGGGAAGGTCCCAGCGATTTTACAGAAAAGTACTATTTGGAGAACGAATGTGGCGTATTAAAGCATGCAATCAGTAAACTGTAGAAACCGGTTCTATTCTCTGATCAATCTGGGATGATCTGATTGATCTCAAGTTCAAGATCGATTTTCCGACTGTGAAGATAGCGGAAAAACATCTTAACGGATTTAATATTGAAAATTTTTACTTTTGTTCCATGCTTTATACAGACATTGTCCTTTTAGTCGCGGAATTAAATAGATAAATAAGATGAAACTACCTCTCATGATTTTCATTAAAAATAATTTTCACTTTGTTAGTTTCATTTAAAGAAAGTTGTCTGCACCCTGTAGTGTTTTATATTATTTAAGATCGATTCATAACAGTCGAGTTTTTCAATATAGAAAATGGTTTGACCGTAAATAAGCCAAATTCGTTATGAATTACATACAACCTATAATTGAGTTCCGGAAAAGGACGTGTGATTTTGATTCAGTAACTCACTTCTTAAATTTGATTTAAAAAATAATAAAAAAAATGTGTGGGTAAAATACAACACTAAACTTGTAAATTTGTAAATACTTGTAAATAAAATATGATCACCGCACAATATTCACCGTTAATTAATTTTTATTTTTTTGTATTTTAATGGTTTCAAATTCACTGTCGCAGTGATGAAATTAAATTTCAAGGTAACTTACTTTTGAAAACGTTTTAATTTTGAATTTATAATTATCCCGAAATTAAGCTTGAATTATTTTCTACAAAATAAAATAAAATTTAGTGCAAGTAAATACTAAAGGTTAAAATGATCGTATTTATTTAACAACAGTTTTATTATTTACATTTTTATTTTGCAATTTGCTATATATTTTATATTGGGCCAGTTTATTTAACTGCTTGCATGGTGATCACGCGTATGAATTTTACATTGTATACCATAATTTATTATATAATTTTACTTGCATATTAATCTTAATAAAGATTACAGGTTTTCATTTGAATTATTTTCAGTCAAATCACTTTTCACTAAATCTGGCGATGCAAATCTCCAAAATATATTTTAAAACTCACTGAACTGCTTTTGATTTTTCTTTAAAGCAGATTTTATAGATTTTTTTTTATTAATTGAGCCGAGGATGCCAGCTTGATCACGATTTATTTAATGGGTGCAGATGGTGTATGAATAAATTCACTAGGCAACTCTACATTATTGTGAGAATGGATTTTTATTTTTTAGGGATGAATGAGTAACTTTGAAGTGGCTTTGCAAACTTTTACTATTTAACAACATATAATATTGCATTATATTGTAATATATTTTTCAAGTTTGTTAGTGAAGTTTTTCAAGTATTAATTCGAAATTTTTCTATTTGATAGTTTTCTTTAGTAGCTACTTACATGTTTGTATAATTTGTTATATTTTTATTTATTGGTACTTGACTTGTTATCCGCTTTGCATAAATTTAAATATTTATGAACCTGTATAGTTCAAGTTTTATAGAACTTGAATATTTGCTTACGTATATTTAAAATACTATTTAATTTGATGAATACTATTTGTGGAAAGTCTTCGATTTCCATTTTAAATAAAAATTACTCTATAATTTTTCACGGTGGAACTACTAAGCGAATGATTTGATTAAAGAATTTGACAAGTAAATTAGTATTCACTCTAACTTGAATTATTGTATTATTCTCGTACGGATATTTTGCTCATTTAGTTTACAGATGTGGAATTCGAGCTCACGACCATTCTCTTGTATAGTTGACGTTTATCACTGTTATATTATTACAGTCCTTGTAACTACATAAATTATGTATATTTTTGAGTTAATATCAACTGGAACGATTTGCCAAAATTTATTATTTATTAGTTAAATTTCCTTTTGATTATTTTGAAAATGATCAATTTTTATGTTTTGAATACATTTAGTGTCAAAATGGCAGTGTTCACCAGTCACTCTATTCTGTCCCTAGTACCTAGTTTAATTATTATGGAAATCCCAAAGTTTGTTTAAGCAAAAAAAATTATTTTTGTAAACACGTAACTTTCTTTGCGTTTTTGGGGGCGGACTCGTTTATTATATTCAATAAAAAAATGTATTATAGGTAATAGTACTGGAAATGGTGATTATTTACATAGATTTAAATTTTGCCTTTTTTAAAACTGTTAAATACGGCAACAATTTGAAATTTAAATTTATATTAAAATAAACTTCTATTGTATTATAATTCTAGAAACAACTTATTGAATAACCATAATGCCGTCTTACGCGAATGTATAATATTGAATTTAAATGATTAAATTTAATTTTCATTTTTCAGTAGTTAGTTTGTGCCCGAAATTTAATGTATAATATACTTGTGTGTACAATTTTTCAACCGAGAGGTTTCAATTTATTTTTTAAACCTGTCCCTATTCCAGCAGTCTCAATATTTTCAGTGTACAAAGGGACATTAGCAGTAATTGTTGTCATAATCTGACACTGTTAGCAGAAATAGAAAACACAAAATAAAGTGCAGGTAAGCTTCCATGCTTTAAAATGAACCATGATTGAACATTCCACTCATACAGAAACAATTAATATTATTATACCGTGACTTTTAAGCACAAAAACTTTCACATTACAATTAAAACAATTTAACCACTGCTTGAGTTTTACCGATACAAACGAATATTGGACGCACCACTAAGAAGTCTGAAGACAATCTGATTCTACTCTCACTAATTGACTACTGACTGGTACTGGTACTACATAAGGAATGTGTGCAATGCTTTCTTAGCCAGTGACCGAGGTTGCTCTTTATTCGAGGTCAGCTTGAATTCTTACTTAAGCTTTATTGACAATATAGTGCAATTTTATTGCTAAAATTGCATTTTGGTAATATTACTCGTTGCGCTAATTACATTTAATAAAAATATGGAAATGGTTTCTCATAAAGTAATTCCATATAGAAATATTTTTAAATTATTTTGTGAACTGAATTTTTCTCAGCAGAGTTTGTATACATCATTATTTACGTCAAAAGCATTTTAATGATTATTTAATATGCATTAGTTCAAATTGCAAACTGCCGTAGAAGGAAAATTTATATTACTTGATATATTTCAAATGTTAAGACTATCCTGAGTTCATCTGATAATTGCAATGTATAAAGATTGTATATAACAACATAATTTATAGATTAGACCAGGGATGGGCAAAGTACAGCCCGCGGTCCATCTCCGGCCCCCAAAGAGTTTTAATCTGGCCCGCCAATGTCCATTCTCAAGTAGCAGTGTATGGCCCTCGGAAATATGTTTTAACAGCCTTGGCACAAACAGGTGTAAAACAGATACGTAGATAAAACTGCAAAAGTTGCTACCACCCGCCTGTCTGTCCGTCGTTGCTTGGCGTGTCAGGAGAAGCGTAGGTGAAGTACCTACTACGACAGTCGTTCGTTTTCCAAACGCGACCCACATGCAATGGTCACTAACAAGGGCTGACTCAAACGTATGAAATTTTGTTTTGCTTTATACTTATACTACGTGAAGATTATACCTAAGACATTGCGTGAATGAAATAGTAGCGCGCCATATTCAGCCATAATTTTGAAAAAATCGAATTTGAGAATTGCAGCACATGTTTAACTTACCATGTGAAACAACTTTACAACACAACATTCGTAGCTTAGCCGTCTACGAAAATAAACAAGTTGAATTTTTTTTAATTCTGCCCCCCCCCCGTAAAATTGTTTAGGTTTTTTTGGCCCTTAATGAAAAAAGTTTGCCCACCTCTGGATTAGACGATGGACAGTATGCCAATAATTGAAGACTATTCTTTTTCTTTCAAAACGAAAATAATATTTTAAAAAGCACTACATTTTGATTGCAATTTGAGTTGCTGTCTTCACTAGTTACACAAATAACTATTATGTATATAAAGTTCTACTTTTTTCCAGTGACCAAATTCAATTATAAAATGGTTTAAAAGAGTTTGAGTCTGAAATTAATTTTTTAAGTTTGTAGAGCTTTACATTTCAAGATGGGACAATTTTTTTAAATTAAAATTTCTTTCATTTATTTGTCTATCATTTGGGTTTAGAACGTCTTATAACAATTATTATGTAGTCCATACCTACTTCATAAGCAGCGTAATGCATTTTTGTAATGTTTGGAATGATCTGTCATCTGATTATAATATTATATTTGTTTTGATAATGTTTAGATCATTATATTTATATAATATATTCTATAAGTTGGATGAACTTACTGTTGTATAATAAATTGTTTATCTATAAATACATCCGAAGAGTTTAAATAAAAACGGAACACGTATCGTGATTTACAATATACCGTGAAATTAATATTAAAATAAAAGTTAAACAAATTAAAAATTTTGATTTTATTGTCTATTTAACTAATTAGATAAGTAATACAATAATGACTAATCACTTTTTTCTATAGTACATAATATTTACAAAGCTGAATTACAAATTTTTCGTGAAATTTGACTTCAAAAGTATAATTTTTAATTATAGAATAATTATAATTATTAGTTTATAACAAAATTTCATTAAAATTTAGTGCAATCTTTAAAAATAGTAAATTTTCTGATAGCAATAATAACCTTCGCTAAAAGCTTAAAAATAAAATTAATTTTTATTGATATTTAATTAACTTGTTATATTGAAGTTTTATTATATTAAAATTAATAAATTGTATATTCATAATATTATGAAACTATTTGATAAATAAATCCTTGAACTGTTTTATACAAAAAGGTATACTTTTATCAATAGCTTTGAAAATTTCGAATTACTTCACTTTTCTTATTTAGGAAACCAATTTTCTATATAACTCGGAAACGATGTATTTCGGGACTTTTATTATTAACAGACTATTATTATGTTATAAATAAATGCATGGCCTTGGCCAAATTTGTTAGGTGCTTTACTCTATGAGGAAGTAATGAAAACAATTTACAATTCATAAAACATCATTCATTACGTTGATATTTTAAATATGATCTTATTAACCTTAAAAATCGGTTAAAAATCAATCGGCACTTTACTGAGTAAGGGCCTGCAATAGTAGTAATCTTTAATGGTTTTTCACTTGTTGTATTCAAATAAAGCAATATTCTTTTGCGGGCAATATTTTTTAAGCTATTTATTTATTTGCAAATAAAATCGCATATAATAAAATATAGGTTATGTGTCTATTAAAATAAGATTTGTATATAACGCATAATATGGGTATTTATTATGTTTTACGATACATGATACATCATAATGTACATTTAACGACACCTAACTTAAATTTGTGTTGCGTTTAAAGCGATATCTAGTTACCTTTAAGAAATTCTTATTTCGTCTCATTTTAAATCAGATTTCTCCAGCAATTGAAATGCACGGTAATAAATCAAAAGCTTGATTATGGTTACTTGGTTTATTTATCTATAATCTATTTTATTCTAGAAATAACTCGAAGTGAAAATATAGGGCATAAGTCAAAATTGGACCTGGATTCCAGACATATTATAATTATTTTTTAAGGTTTATTATCCCATGAGCGCAAAGTTTGTCATTGTCGGTTGTGAATGGATTAACGAGAATGTGATGAATGTTAAATGAATTAACATGATTCACACACTAAAATTATTATAATATTATATATCTATAATTAAAAATCATTCGAAGAACGGACTTAACCCCTAGTTACAGATAAAAGCTATTTTTATGAACCAATCTTGAACAGATATTTTTTATGCAAATTTGGAAAGGAAACAAATGTCAAACCGACTGAAAATTACTAGACAAACTATACATTATAATGACTTTGAATTACAATTATACTTTTAACTTATTTCAATGTTTAAGTTATCTGTTTGTTAATTTCAACTCAACCTTAAAATTGTTTTGTTATTAGTTATAACAATTTAAATAACATTGAGATAAAATAAAGTTTAATTACCTAACTATATTTGTATAAGCAATATTGATTAATTAAGGAACTTAACTTGAAAATAGGAATCAATAATTATTATAATACTCCCTATGTTTAATTTGAAATAATTTTACATGCAAATACCTTTGTTTTTAATGAATTAACTTATTTATCAAGTATTATTGTTTTTAACATTTTAACTAACAGATTTTTCTATTTTTCAAAAAATAATTAATACAAAGATGCGAAGTACCTCGTGAAGTTATAAACCTACTATTGAAAAGATTTTCAAAAATTAATTTGGTAAAGTGAAATACAAATACTAATTTTATTCGAATAATATATACTTGATATAATTATGCATTCTCTGGATTATCTCGAACTAAACATTTATTTCTACAGAAATAATTGGGTAGTTTTATTTTATTTTCTTCTAAAATTAAGCGAAGATCGAAAAATATGCACATATTAAAATGTGGAAGTCAACAAGTCAACAACAAATTTTATTTTTTATGTTTAATTTAACAACTTGTAATTTAAATGCATTTGTCGTTTGTCGAGTTATTATAAATTCAGTGATCATAAAAATTAAAGCATACAAAAACCTTCAAAAAATATTTTTTACTTGATATATTTGAATTAATAGGAAGTATTAACGTAAAACAACGTGCGAATAAACTAACATGAAAGTATAATATTTAAATGAAAGATTCTAGACGTGATGTCATCAAGTATACTTCAATAATATTGCTTTCTAGAAATCCTTGAATAATTTGAATTTTATTTTATATTTTTAACTAAATTTGTTTAGGATACATAGATTTGATTTTACATACGTTATCTACAAACATTGCAATTTGACAATGGAACGTTATGCGATCGAGGAACGTCTCTAGTTATTATGAAAGCAAATTACCAAAATTTTGGTTAGAAGAAATTTATTAAAAATTAGTTGATACAGATCTCGAGCATTGATATCAATTGGCCACCTTAATCGTGCGGTTACAAACCTAAAACAATTCCAGACCTCAAGAACAATATTCTACGTGAATTGAATCTAATTTAATTAAAAACGTTATGGAAAATTTTGCCAAAGGAATGATTCTATGATAACAGATCCGAGGAGGACATTTGAATGATATTGTGTGTTACGGAAAATCTCAATGTTTGCTCTTTATGTTAAAATGGAAATTTTACAATCGCAGTTGCAGGTTTCAAATGCAGTTTTTTAACAAATCAAATTAACACATCTTATTGAATCACACAATCTTAATCAATCACCATCACCATATAAACTTCCATATAATAATATTATTAGATATTTTAAACATGTTATTAATATATAGTTTGAAGCATATTTTTACCTACATACATTCTGCAACCACTCTATTGTTGCAAGAATTGTACTCATAAAAGAGAATAACTGGATGACTCCAGTTATTTATCCAGGATAGCTGGAGATTGGTTTCAGTACTGCGGTACTTACTGCTGAAGAAAACTAATTTTTTATGGATGTTTAAGTGTAACGAAATATTCTACACACCAAAAAATCACAAAATAAAAACATCAACAACAACCATAAATTCTCTTGAACATAATACGATTTTCTTGAATTTGCAAATTGGACCAAGTATTATTACATGTTAAGCAATATTGTTGGCAAGTTCAGATGGCCTATCATATAAGTGGTAATTATTGTTTTTCGAACGATATAAAATTATATATTATATAAAATATAAAAGTAAAAATGGTCATATTACAATAATTATTATTATTGTTTCCATTAGAAGTTTTATCTAAATCTGTCTATAAACGAACCAAAATTGGTAAACCTTACACATATAATTCAGTGAGTAATGAAAGTTTTAGGAATATCTGTACTTAAAATAAGATCCTCAAGTTATAACTAATGTAAAATTCCCTTTAGCAATAGATGAAGAAATCGAACCGGTTTCAATCAATCTATTAAATTAAAAGTTATTTTAGATATAACATTTGTGATTTAGATAATACACATATTATTTTTGTCTATAGTATTATTATTTATTATACATCCAATAACAAATAACTACTCGTATGTATAGAATCAATGCAATGACTACGTGCCAATATATGTATCTTCTTCTTTTTGAGGACTAGGTCCTGTTATTTTAGAACTCTTTCTTTATTTACTTAGAACAACGGTGACTGAGAAATGCGTAATAAAGTAGTACATTTTCAAGTAGTCGACATATGGATAGGGGGGATCTCAATCAAAATTCAAAGTTTCAGGTATATTTCAATAAAGTATAGCGTTTTTGTCCGATGTGTTTACATCTACTGAAAATTTCGTGTTCAATGACCTCACTAATTTGCATAATTCTTTGGAAATCATACCTTGAATTTCTCTTTTCGATTATTTCAGAAAAGTAAAATTATTATACGAACTCTTTAAATTAATAACAGGTTTTGATATTTGACAATACAATCCGTTTATTTTAAATTAATATGCTCTTGGTCACTGTTGGCAGTCATCTAATGTTAGCATAAATATGTGATCTTTGTGCGCATGCCGTAGCCAAAATTTAAGACTTCTGAGTTAAGGGTAAACACCCTAGTCAGTGAGTAAATACGACTCAAGTCGAATGCTTGTACATTTTACAAATAAATATACAAAAAAAGCATAATTTTTCTCATTCTGAACCAGCAATTACAATTATACAAGTTGATTGATTAAGAAGTCACAAGATCGATTGCAATCAACAAACAGTCACCACATACAAGGGTGTGCGGATTCTAATTTGACAATTTTTTTGTATAAACTGAGAAAATTGTAAAAATAATTTTGTTTAATTTTCTAACGCTAAGTAGAAGATTTTATATTCTTAAAAACCTATATTATAGTCAACAGTGCAATTTGACCTATTTAAAATTTTATACGTAACTACAATACTTACACGTACTATATACTAAAAATTTAATATCCAATATGCTATACTTATCGTATTTTTATTGACAAGAAGCTTTTTATGTCCCTAAGGTTTGTTCCTTCGCTTCTCTTGACATCTTTCTGTCGTTTGTTATTTGTGTCTAGCTGCGATACATTATTTTTTGAATTAAATTGTGATTCTTGTTCGTGTGACGCATCTATTGCGAGTTGATTTCATTGCGACCATTATAACTTTGTTCCTGCAACAGTTTTGAAACTGTCAGGTGCATAAGCTGGCACATGGCAACAGTTCAAACTTATGCATGTTTTATCGTAACATGTTTTTAATAAATGAGCATTTTTTAAATTTTCAGTCTTTAGCTACATTGATAAAACTGGTTATTGATAGGAATCGAACCAGCAAACTTTAATAAGTAATAATAGACACAAATAGTCTGTGTTATAACCTACCTATGTTATCTTAATTTTATCTATAAATATTTTACTTGTTTTAAAATGAAAAATTATTTAATTAGTTAGATTTAATTTTGTTTGTAGGCCGTTACATAAAATTAAACTTGAACTTACCAGCTATTGGGTTAATTTTAAAATACAAAGAAAACTAAGTGTACCGCAATAATCATTATATACGGAAGAGAATGTTATGTACAGATGTATGTATAACAAGTACCATCTAATAACCTTAAAATTGTTAGATTGTTTACAGTTAACATTCAGTAGGTTACCGGGCTAAACGGGACTTGCTTTGAAAAACGTAATTCGTGTCAAGATACTACAACACTGTCCTATTATTTCTGTAACGGACTAACGACGTTCTAATATTTCATATACATATATATTTTGTTTTATCTCAATTAGCAATTGATTATTATTATTATCCCACGTAGTTATTTTCTAGGGAAAATGATTTTAATGATTTATTGCACTTACGTAATTTGTAATTACTGGTGGTCTACAAACGATTCTTGTTTGATATTCTCGTTTTCAAAAATCAAAACTTTTTTCGTTGAACAATTAAACTTTTTAGTGTACTAATATGTAATTTTAGAAAAATTTACAGTACAAACCAGATTTTTATTACAGGTCTCATCCGCCTCACGAGTTTGTCAGGAACCTATTATAGCGTTTATTAAATTAAATGTTCAGCATATTTAGTATACAAATAAAAATAAATAAATTACTTTACTACACATTGTAATAAAGCAATATAAATCCATATAAAAAGGTATAAAGCAAATCCAGTGAAAGAACTTGGTTTAAGACTCGTGCGAAATTATAAAATTTTATATAATTTTTATGTTAAGTTATAACGTTAAAAATTACACATAAGATTAGCTATTTTCTCACAAATTTTAAATCTAAATAGACAATGGGAAATTAAGAAATTTTTTGAATTTTAATATTTTTCATTCGTCGAGATTTCGGTTCATTGTATTTTTTTATTGCATAAAAATTACTCAACAAATATAAAGAAGAAAATCTTCTAGAAATTAACAAACATTATAACATTGATATGTTGTTTAAATTTAAATATTTCGTTTAAACAAATCTAATATATTATTGAAAACACTTTCTTCTGAACTTGAATGCGACTTGATGTTCTATCGAGAATCTGGCACATCTTAAATACAAGAGTTTGTTGAAAGTGAAAGAAATTATTATCGCATAACATGTTTTTTATTAATTAAGTACATTTCTCTAAGATTAATATATTATAGCTACGGAATAATAATAATTTACATATTAATTTTAAAAGTGTAAGTTTTGATTACGTATGGAACTATTAAGATGTAAGAATTACCAACGACTTTCTTTAATTTTATTGTTATGGTTTATACGTTTATAGTATAATGTCACCATACAAAGGCACTCTACCAAGTATCATATTGTGTAGTTTATTATTATCAATTTCCAATTGCGTAAAGTAATTAATTTTTAATAATTGGTAGATAATAAGATTAATGGATGTGTACAGTTATTAACAGTTCATTAAAATTAGAGTAAATGTTTTATAATAAAGCTAGGATTTTTTTGACGAATTTTTATATCTAAAAATTGCACCTGGGTTTTTAAAAATGTTAAATTGTAATAATAATTTTAAATAATATCGCGTACTGAAATAGTAAATACATATGCATCGAATATATGAGTATTATTAGTTATTAGTATTTTCCAACACTTTCTCTTTTAGCCTTAGTAAATGTTTGTTTTCAAAAATTTACATCTTTAAGTGATTTGGTCGCAAGTATGCATAATTCAATTATTGTCACTTACAGAATGTTAATTACTTATATGAAAAACGCAATCATAAACTTATGCATAGGCATTGAGTATTTTTATAACATACAGTGAGCTCGTAAAGTTTGGAATACATTCAATAAAAGTTTTCTCGGACATGTCAATCTTATTATTTTAAATGTCATTTGTTCGATCCTGCTATTGAAACATGTCGTTTCTTACTTGGATACGCAACTAGAAACCTTTTGTTTTACTCACTAACATTATTTCTAAGGTAACGGGTGGGCAAATGAATTTTCACCCACTAGTGAGTGAAAACTGCAGTCTTATAGTCAAAACTATAGCAACGCAACCTACCGTCTATGTTGATTTGCCTACGTATTTTTATATTTTAAAACCTAAGCTAGCATAAGGCATAAGGCTTTCTACCACAAATTGCTGGGGGGTGAGTACGAGGAAGGGGAGTAAATTTTTTGCTCAGTTTTTCGATATCTAGCGCCGTTTTCGAGTTATAGCAAATTGAAGATCTCAAATTTAATTTTGATGACACGAATTATAATAAATTATATTTTCATAAATATTTTAGATTTATAAGTGCAGGATTAAACAAAACGCTATACATCACTCGTGGAGAAACCCTTTCGCTCACTTTTTGCGTCTGCACACTCGCCTTACGGCTCGCGTGCAAAACTCGCAAATGCGTGAGCGAATCATTCGGTTTCTCCACTAGTAATGTAATATACTATTTTTTGTCATTGACATTATTTTATCTACGTTTGTTTTCGAATCGTAAATAAGGCTGCAAAATTTTAATTACTGTCAAACCATATAATTTTTTCCAGTGCTTTCTTGATAAATATTGGTATACGCGAATATTTTAATCATGAATTTTTGACACTTGAAGACTTCTTATCTCGAAAACTTTTCAACCCAAAATTTTTAAAAACATACTATGGAGATCATTTACAACTAAAAAAAAAACACGGTAGAAAAATGTCTTATGATAGATAAAAATTACATTTAAAAAAATAAAATTGATGTGTTTTTTGAGAACTTTTTTAAAAATATGTTATCGAATTTATTCCAAACTTGACGAGCTTACTGTATGTAAATCTATTGTGTATACTACTTAGTTTTGAAGTGATCTGTAAATATATGCCTTATTAAAAGTTTGAAAGTAATAATAAGTTGATGTTACGTAAAAGTTGACACAATCATAAACCGATTTTTAAAACGATATTTATTTGAATTTGTACATATACATAAACTTTGTTATAATAACATAGTTTGCTGTAATTCTATTTATTATTTTATCTTATTAAGGATGTGTATATATTTATATACTACTATACACCTTTTTTATTACTATTGCTATTATAAACTTTTATATAGTGGCAATTGGGGTTAAAATGGTGCAGTATAAGTAGGAATTTGATTACGTAAAATATATTTTAATTGTTTTCTATATTATAAAGTCTTTGATATTTTTAAAAATAAAACATTTAATTTTATGATTATTTGCCAATTTCTGATTAGTTTTCAAAAACCTTCACTTTAATGGTTAATTTCTGTAAAGATGTTCCACCTTTACTAGTTTTTCAATTGAATCTACTAGATTTTAAAAAATTGAAAAGTTACACACTCTTTGAATAGATTTGCATTTTTCTTGTAATGAACTATGAATTTGTATAATGGAACAATATTGTATTATATACAAATATTATATTATATTTTATTTACATAATATTCAGGCCGAAAAAATTTTCCAAACCAACCCTTTTTGTGTGTAGGTACATTTTGAAATTTAATTAATTTAATTTTTTTTTTTTTTTGAAAATTTTATACTCGTTCAACTGTACATCGGTGAAGTACACATGTAAAACTGTTTTCATTGCAAATAAAAAAATGGCGTAATAGAGGGTTAAGTAGTTAGTATAAATGTAACCTACATCATCTTACTATTGAACCTATTTTTTAAGTTAATCCCTCATCTGTTAACCTTTGGAAATTAGTATAACATAAATTTGATCAACCTGTATTTGATGTCATTGCTGTCAAGCTGTCATTGCTATTGATTGCATCGATTGTTAAAATGCTAAAATAATTATTGTAATTAATTTTGCGTCATACATTAACAATCGGTGTATTAATTTATTGTACTATTTTTATTAGGATAGTGGTACAATGGAAAAATTGACTCGTTTTATGCCGAGTGCGAGATAATGAAATTTTTATATAAACTAAGAGCTTTAAACTATCCTCATTATATTTATTCAGAATTAAATCATATAGTTTCCATAAATGAACCTATTGCATTATGAAATGAAAGAATTTCTAATAACTTTTTTGTTATTTTAACTTATGGATCGCAAACGTTTATTAAATGTGGGTGGACTAAAAGTTTATAAAGAATAGACTTTCTAAATGCAGTAATGGGATTAAACAATAAAGAAATGCATTAACTACTGAGGTAGTTATATACCGAGTATTTCCTCATTAAACGCCGCACCGGCGCGTCACTAACAAGAATCTTAATATTCATAAAATTGAAAAATGTTTTGGTACGGTATCCTTCGGCGTGCGTTCAAATGAGCTTTGTGGTGGTAAAGAGTTTGCGCCCGAAAAGTGTCTACACCAAATCGTATTACGTCAAATCAGTGTAATACCAAAAAGTATTGCAAACATTTTTTTAACTCTGCATAAATTACAATTTCTTTTTAATCAAGATGGTGTGGGTGGTGAATTTTTAAATGCCATTTTCTTGAAAACGAACGAATAATCCTCTTTCAACTTTTTTAAATGCTTAGAAAATTGTCCTCTTTCCAATAGTCTATAGGCAAAAGTTCAATGTTTAGGATCGATTAACTGATAGTTACCATTTAGATCAATATAATTGGTTACCTAGATTACTTTTCCTCCCCTGTTTTGGTGTTTTGCTCCCTCCGTCATAGTTCTTTTTAACATTTCTTCAATTTTTACTAATTACTCTTATAATCAAAATTATTTTTCAGAGGATATTCATCCAATAGTCAATTTATTAGTATTCCTATAATTTTGTAGGCAATGATACTTAAAATTTATTTCTTTTCCTCTGAGATTTAGTAGCTGCTCTATTGATATTGATCACTAATTTTTATGAACAATTTATGGCGAACTATCTTTTCATCCTTTAGTTGAAGCCAGAAGCCGGATTTTCTCACATGTTAATTACTTTGTTTACTACTTTCATATAACTATTTATGTTATTTAATACGTGCGAGTTAGTATTTAAAATATTATCATTTGTTCATATTAATGCTCTTTAATTTAAGATGCTGTTTGTAACTTGAAGAATAATTGCATTTATAATGCTTTTTATTTGTTTTAGATCCATGCATGTATATAATACGTTTTGCTGGTAGTCTTGAATTTGGCGAAAAAACCAAAGATGTTATCGACACAGCACAACGAATAGTCAAGAGAATGGCTAAGGATTCGATAGACTCTGGTAGAAGACCATCGGGACTATGTGGAGCAGGTAATAAATAATATTGTGAAGAACATAATTGCAGCCGTGAGAGCAAATGTGGTGTAACCCTCAAATACAACTATTGAAAATATAAAATTATTGTTTTTAAATATTCGTTAAATTTTTGAATTCAAAAACAAAATATATCACTGCCTTCTATTGGACTACTAGATAATGTTGGTTACATCAATTTTACTTCAAAGATATTCCTAAGAGAGAGGCGTAACACCAAAAAAGCCGATGATGAAAATTTGAGGGTTACACACCACTTTTGCTCTCACGGCCTCAATTATAATAAAATGTACGATACCTATGTACATACACTACCGCTCAAAAGTTTGGAAACATAGAATAATTTTAATATTTTTGATATTTTTTCATATTTGATTTTATTTATATATACAAGTATATATAAAGTTTTGAATAAATACATTAATAAGTGACATATAAAGGTTAAAAAAATTATTAAAAAAATATATACAATTGAAAATTGACACTAATTATTTAGAATTTCCGTTCATCGAAGTTACTTTTAATAACTTGCTGCACACTTCTGGGCATTCTTGCAACAAGTTTTTCACATTGAACGACTGTTAGGGCATTCCAGGTATATTGTAAGTCACTCTTGGTCTGCCACTTTTTTTTTATCCCTTAAACTGCCAGAAGTTTTATGCCGGGTAACAGTATAGTATACTCTCTTTAGTGATAAATTTTTTTATAATAAAGTTTTTTTTTCGTTATAAAGCGTAATAACTGCACTACGTTTTTCTAAACTAATTTGATATTTTTTCGCCATTGTAAAATAAAATTACACTCAGTAGCAACTCAAAACAAATTTACAAATGATTTAAATTTTTGAATGCAGCTTATATTGTATTGCAACTTACAAAAGGGTCGTAAAATAAATAAATCTGCAGTTTGGGGTAATTACAATCATAAATTATATAAATTCTTAACTTGTGAAAATTAATAAAATTAGAACTTTTAAATATTCGTTAAATTTTTGAATGCAAAAGTTTTTTGAAGTTCTAATTTTATTACAATCATAAAATATCAAAAAAAATTAACAAAGAGTTTTAAGGGCTCAAATTGGTTTAAAGTTCGCCGTTGCCGCCAGGCACGTGCTAGCAGGTAAAATTCCCAGCATTTGTTTAATTCCTTCCATTCAAATTTAAGAACTTCCGAAAGCGGATTTTCCGTAAATTTTTACATTTATAACTCAAAACTGATGTTGTGTCAAATTTATATCAAATTTGAATAGTATTTTGTAGTAAAATTATTTATATTTCAAACAAAATTTAAGTGTTTCCAAACTTTTGAGCGGTAGTGTACATGATGAAAATATTATTACTAATATTTTATTAACCAGATAATATAAAATAATGTAAACCGAGATTCATTTTCACCAATCATTTACGCTCCGGGATACCTGTAAATGGAGAAATTACGTATTTACTACCCATAATATCAATATTTTAGAATTCCCAGAAAATGCACCAAATTGCGAACAAAATGCACGAAATTTTCACAAATATAAAGGGTCTCAACAAGAACGCCGGATTTAATTTTAAAGAAAAACACATTTGTTTTTTGAATTAAGCAAACATTTTTATTTCGACATAGAGAAAAATAATTCCGGTTAAACGTGATATACAACATCAGACAAATGGCCACCACGAAACCTCTGGCACAGGGTTATTCTTTTGTTGACATTTTGAATAACGTTTTCGCATAAATGTGACTGTATTTCACCAATAATGCGCCGTATTTCCTCTTTAAGATGTTCAACTGTTTCAGGCTTATTCGCATATACCTTTCCCTTCACATAGCCCCATAGAAAAAGGTCCATCAGCGTTAGATCACACCATCTTGGTGGCCAATGTTGATCGCCAAATCGAGAAATGACACGACCTGGAAATTTAGAAAAAACAACATTGTTTCACGTTCTGTGTGGCAGGTCGCACCGTCTTGCTGGAAAAACATGTCCTCCACATCAATTACATCCAATTTTTACCAACATTTATTTCGTAGTGCTTCTGGAAATGTTTAATTCTTGACCACGATGCCGAATGGAAGTTCCTGGATGCTCCGACCGACAAGGACGACGACGAACAATCTTCTGATCCATCAGCGTAACTTTGGTCTCAAATTTTGTAATTAAACGCCTCACTGTCGATTGATTTGGCGCATAATTGCGACCGAAAACTTAACGTAATTGGCGAACTGTTTTCGCAAAATTTTCACTATTTTTGTGATGTGTTTTTACAATAATTAAACGTTGTTCGTTTGAATACTTTTCTTTATTCTTAAATCGCATGGTCTGTACGTGACAACTGTCAAAACAAAATCACCGTACAACTCGTATTGACAAAGTGGAAGCAAATTTAAATCCGGCGCTCTTGTTGGGACCGGTAAGCGACAACTGGGCGAATCCCACTGGGCGACGTATAACTGGGCGATTGGTAAACTAGGCGGTGGTTAACTGGGCAATGGACAACTCGTCGACTGCTAAACTAGAAACGGTCATTCAGGCATTGAAAAAAGAAAATGGCTATGATATATTTATGTAACAGGTACTGATAATTTCCTATAAAACCAATAACAATTTCAAAAAATTTTAATTTCTTCTTCTTCGCTTGCTGTATTAAAATCGCGAAAGCTATATTAATGATTTTTATATTAATAAAACTAAATTTATAATTATTACTTGTAACTTTATTCAGGATTCTTGCATCTGCTTATAAGTAACGTCTCCTTTTTGTTGTTACTTGGTGACCACCAACTTGTCGCTCGTAATCTACATCGTAACTTTTTTGGATTTTTTTCAACTTGTTAATGAAATTCTGTCTGATTGGCTTTCAAGCTGTTCACCTTGGCTTGGAGAGCATACTGGTTGGAGAATTGGTTGTAGGCGATAATGAGAAATTACTCCCAAGTCAATGGGGAGTGTGGGGGTGTGGGAGAGGAGAAAGGTTTCTGGAGCTTTCCTTGGGAAGTTGAGGGGATTTAGAAAAATATGTTTGTCGAATCTTTTAATCCAAAGTTCCTTATGCTTACTCGGCATTTCTTCATTGGGTTGGTTTTATTTTTCAGTGCGCTTTTTTAAATTTGCATAAATAATTTATTATTTTTTCGCCCACTTATACGTCGCCCAGTTTACCCGTCGCCCAGTTGTCCTTCGCCCACTTTACCAATCGCCCAAATTACCCAGTTGTCCCTCGCCCAGTTTACCAATCGCCCAGTTTACGAATTGCCCAGTTGTCCGTCGCCCAGTTTACGAATTGCCCAGTTGTCCGTCGCCCAGTTGTACGTTGCCCAGTTATACGTCGCCCAGTGGGATCCGCCCAGTTGTCCGTGTTGGGACACCCTTTATATTTATTTTTGATAATATCTTATTTATTATATTTATATTCAAAGAAACAGATTACAAAACAAAAATTTTATTCTTTTCTATCCTATTTTGTTTTATAACCCGGCAAGTGATTCTTTCTTCGTTTTTATGGGAAATAAGCGAAAATCTGCGATGAAATGTGTTGAAAATCATTCGTGAAGTATGGAAATAAAATGCAACATTAAGAACTAAGAAGGTAATTTACCACATTTTAGCCCGGAACAAGCAAATAATTTCTTGCTCCATAAATTTTCGCTCATCCGAAAAGTTTGATATAAAGGTGTCTTCTTGTGAGTTGATATAGTCAAACTTCAGTGTAATCCACTAAAATAGATTTTAAAAAGAAAGCATTTAATAATTTTTTTTATTCAGCTTGGCTCATTTTAAAAAATATTTTTCTTTTAGTGGATACCATTACTGTATCCTGTACCTACCTAACTTGCGCAATAAGCAATTTTCGTAAATGTATACCGATAAGAACAAATTCAAACTCCATCTGTTTAGTTAATGATATTTTTAAACTTCGTTTTATATGATTATACAATATTATATAGCTACATACATATATTTGCGATTTTTTTACAGCTCAGGGCATTTATCGCACCTTAAACGCTATTTATTTATGTGCCAAATCGCTTTCACTCAATTGTCTTCTTTTCATTGTCTCTTGCACTTCTTGATTCCATTCCATTATAGGTCGTCCCCTCATTTTTCTCTGTGATGTAATCCACTGCCAAATCTTTAAGTGCCACGTACGAGTTGTACTATTTCTGGTACAATAAATTATTGCGGAGTGTAATACGGCCATTTGGTGTTCGTACTATCGTAATCTTATTCTTTTTCGTTTCATCTATTATTGTTTTGTGCACATTCATTCTTTTTCTAATTTTCTCAATTTTGATATACTTCAATTTATGTTCCAAAAAATGGCAAATAATTCTCTTTGAATAAAAGAATTTGTTTTTCTTTATTATAGAAAAAATAGTTTGTTACAAATTAGGTACATTGACGGTATAAATACTCGTAGATATGTTTTTATTTATCTCATCTAAAAATTCAGGGGAGCAGACTAAAATTGAGCAATGAGCAATGATTTCTTACTTTTGACTTATTCTACAATATGAAAGTTTTTATATTATCTTTTATAATCAGAAATATTAAAAAATTCTTTTTACTACTTTTAAAATGTTCGAATCATCCAAGAACCGTCAATATGTCTTTTTTGATTAATTTTATTCGTTTTGTTACTAATTATAAATGATACACTTATACAAAATTAAAAAATTTTACATAATTTATGTTTTACAGCGCTTTTGATAGCCGCCCGATTTCATGATTTTAATCGTACCACAAGTGATATTGTCAAAATTGTAAAAATTCACGAATCAACATTACGCAAAAGGTAAGTTGTTATGAAGTATTTTGTTTAATGGCCTGTTCTCACAGTAAATATTCTCATCATAACATCATAAGTTATGACTCGTAAAAATAGAAACACAATACAAATATTTGTGAAATAAAATGTGTGTCATATTAATTTGTCAAAACGGGCTTTATATTGACCGTTTGAACCGGTCATTATAATTTTATGTTAAAATGTATGTATCTGTATATCTTGAAATCAACTGAAAATGATTGAGTGCACGTTTATAATACTTGTATTACATTTTTAATTTTGGGCAACCAGTTTCGTTCTCAAAAGATCGTCGCGTCGTCAGAAAACATAATCGGTTATACAAAATTAAATAAAATAGTACAATTACATAAACTTGTACTCAATATTTTAAATTGATCTTAAACATAATTATAAAGCTTGTAATACTGAACAAGTAAAGATACATTATTTATATGAACATAATATTTATTATTTATATTATATTACTCTTAAATCTTAATTGTGCCGGCTGTGGCGTGTGGCATTCCCTTATCCGGTAGGCAAGACAATGTACATTTAAATATCTAATAATATTCTATATAATTTATTTCTAAAATGGGACAAATATTTAATCGAACGATATTTTTTACCTTACCTTACAAAATGTATCCATATGAATACTAAAAGGTAATTTTTGCAATTCTACTTTATTTTGGATAATTTTCCCGATGGAAACACTTTTCCATTATTATAGACACCAAAAGTTAAGCGTAGTAAATGTCTTATATCTAGTGTTTATGAAGGATGGGAAGATAAAGATAAACCAATACATGACTGCCTGAATCTTAGATTCCATCAAAAGGAGTCTTGGATCTGGAACAAAGGAGAAAAAATACAAAAAAAGAGGCTACTTTTAAGGCTTCACATTGGCACTTTGGCAATCCTAGGTCAATGTAGGCAACTTAATTTTTGTCAAAATCTAAAAAATTGACTACTCGAACATGTAAAGAAGAATGTAATATTCGCGGTTCTAGCTATATATTTGGTTCTTCCTTTTGACTTTCAAATTTAAATGTAATCGCCTGCATAGTTGACCTATTTATAGAGTTGAATTAAATGTATGGACAGTTTAGATATCTCAATTTCCTTATAAGTATTGAAAAGTATTAAATTGAATTCTGGAAAATGCTAGTGATGTTATGTCCAAAACTGTCAGGTTTAAAATGAAATACGTATAGATAAGTTTATCAATTTTTACACGTTTGTTTTTCAGGTTTGCTATTTTAGTCGTAGTATACCAGCCACTCTGCAAAATATAATTTTAAAATATTTCTCAAAACTTAAATTTATTTTTATGTTACATAATTATAATTTATTTTTCGTTGCAATTTTATTTAATTTCGAAGGTTTTACTATTTATATTTCGCAATTATATTAGTTACAATTGGAGATTTACATTTTTAATTTACTTATGCCATTTCGAACGTTTTAATTTGTGCCTACGTGCTTAGATTTCGACTTAATTAATATTCTACTGCCCTACGAATTATTACCAACGTTGAAAATTACTATTTACGTCGTCCTAAACCCTAAAGATTTTTTAATGCTCTTTCAAATTACATTTTACCTGTAACATTTCATATGAATATTATATTTCGAAAGTAACATCAGATGTTAAAATATGCACGAAAATGCTCTTAAATATTTCTATTTAGTTAATTATCTTACAATTTTCAAGTACTGGTTATATAAAAAATGTATTTTAGTGAATTTGTCTTAAATCTAAACTATAGACTTTGCTGTTTAATAATAACTTTTTTATGCTTTCGCTTTATTCTGTGCAAACGTTCATTTAAAAATAATTAAATTGGATGTTTCTTGGCGAAATTGCCATCTTATGTTGGTGGCAGCAAACATTTGTCGAGTTTTTATATTTTTAGTATTTCCTTTCATGAATTCAATTTAGATACGTAGTCTTCAGTTTAGTAATCGTGTTCAATTATTGTGAAAACTGTATACGTTTTTGAAGTAGTTTTTCTAATCTACCGAGATAAGTGTACTTATTTTTGTGTTGAGCACTATCAAATAGTATTAAATAAAATAATTCGAAAATGCAATGTAAAAAATGAAAAACAACATTTTCAGATTAGTAGAGTTTAGCGACACTCCTTCTAGCGCGTTAACTTTAGACGAATTTAAGGATATAGATTTGGAAGAAGAACAAGATCCTCCATCTTTTAAAGCCGCTCGTAAGAAAGACAAAGAACGACTGCAAAAGGTAATTTAATTGTAATTACAAAGATATTTGTAAAGCTAAAACTAATATATATTACAGCTTATGACTACCGAAGAAGACACATTAATTTCGCTTCAGAAGGAAATAGAATCACAATTAGATTCAAATAATAGAAAACGAAAACATCAGACAACTAAAAGTAAGTTTCTTTTATAAGATGCATCACTCTCTTGAACAGCTGTTTACTGAAAGTTACATTTTGTAATCAAAATTTTTTATTTTGGAAATATTTTAGTTATTTAGTGATTTTTTTGGTAACTTTTTATGCATGTTATAATCACTCAACCGTGATATTCATGAAAATAAATTATACGCATAATGTTATTTAGAAAATCGTATTAAACACGATGAAGAAAGGGATCAATCGCTTTTTATTGACGCATCAACTCGTGACACTATTCACGAAATTTTGCAAGAGCAAAAACTTGATGATCCAAATTGTTTTGAAGAAGAATCCAATGTCGAACTTGGTAAGTGAATTTTAACTTTTTGTTATAATTTGTGTTTTAATTATTTCAAAAGAAAAGCTTTTCGTTTCAAACGGAAGCTTTATCCGAAAAGGGACGCAGATGTTTTAATGATGAGGCGCGAATTTTGCACTTTATATTTTTTTTTGTTTTTTAGATTCTATTTCTTTGTTTAATCATGAAGTTTATTAAAATATTCTGTATAACGAAATGGTAGCAATTATGAAAAAATAATTAAATAATAACGGAGATGATTATATTAACATTAATTTTTTATTGTATTAACATTCATGCTTTACCCTTTATTTATTAAAATCGGTGACTTATTTGACACTAGTAAAGTAAGTACTAGTAATTAACTAATTTATTTTAGTTTTATTGAATAGCAATTCTAACACCACAAATTGAACTCTCTTTCAATTCGTAAATTTTATCTAAGTGATTAGGTTTATGATAGTAATATTACATAATAATTTGATAGATACTTGAAAATTCAATAAAGTATTTGTACATTCGGAATAAATCCCTCGCATCGAATTACAAGCTACTTATACTGACTAAGCGCAAACAGCTTCCGAAGTTATATTGTCGATCCGCTATGGCTACAATTTTAATTTTAATTAAAATTTTAGCTATATTGGAGGAAAAGTTGGAATTACCGAATTACCGTGAGCATTACTGGTATTTGGGTATGTGCTACTGACTTATGTCATTCCGTTTTTAGGAATCATGATACTGTAGGTTTCCATTTAATTATAACAAAAATCTCTTACGCGAAAAGTACTGTAAAATTAAATATACTCTATTTGTGTTACATACATATTATATAAATTCAAATTGTAATTCGTAATTCTAATTAATTGATATGTACAATTGAGAAATTTTATTTAAGGGCCAAATATAGATAGCATGGGTTTAGCATGTTCTTTAAATGACGAAGTAAGTGTACCAGCTAACACAGTTACGACAGATTTTGATTTGGCTTTTGATGATATCGATGACGAGGAACTAGATGCATACATTATGAATGAAGACGAGGTAGAGCACAAAAAGTCATTGTGGATGCAAATAAATGCGGAGTATTTGGAACAACAAAAGAGTAAGTAAAAATTTTTTTAAGGAACTTGTTCTGGTGTTCATTTGCTCACGATGAAAATATTATTTTTTGATTTTTTGTCTATTATTGATTTCATGAGTAACTCTATTAATTTTGTTAACATTCTAGAAATATAAGTAAATAGCAATAAAACACTACAATAAAAACGATCTTAATAGATGATTGTATTTTTTATTAGTTAAACAAGAAAAGTTAGAAAAAGAGAAAGAGTCTGGAAAACCTGAAAAAAAGAAACGAACAACTAACAAAAGAAAACAGCACACGGGTCCGTCCACCACGGCAGCGGAAGGAATAGAGAAAATGTTGCAAGAAAAAAAGTTTTCAAAGAAGATCAATTACGAAGTACTAAAAAAATTAAACACTCTTTCAATACCAACTAGTGAAATAGCTGTACCATCTGCCAAACAAGAGTTACAGTCACCTAGTATTATTCCATTTAGGTAAATTTATAATAAATAATCTTAGTATCTATTGAATTCTTATCTTCATATCTTTTTTCCTAGAACTCCTAAACCTACAGTTAACTTATCTGCAAGGTCAAGATTTCGTACACGTCCCAATATTAATATTAACTCGTCTAAAACAGTAAATACAAGCATTTCATCTGTAGATCAATTTTCATCATCCGATACGAAATCAGAAGTAACTCCTGCAGAACAAAACAGTTCCAAGAATGAAGAACCACAAGAAACAAATAATCTAGGTAAATTTTAATTTGCATTCAGGTTTCATAAAATAATTATTTGTAACTTTTTCTAGCAATTGAAGAATATGAAGAAGATGAAGATTATTATGATGACGATGAAGAAGACACTAATAATTATAACGAGGAGGAAGATTATGGAATAGAAGAATATTAGAATTTTTACCTTTTTATTTAATTTTCCTTTAATTGTTTTGTAAATTATTATAATAAACATTTTGTTTTATTAGCCAATTGTTATTTATTTATTGAACAATTACTTACATATATTTTTGTAATGTTTTTTTGTATTTAAATCGGTTTCTAATTTAATAAAAATAATTTTTTGAATACATTTCTTGTTTTATAAGCTGTAATATTACAATCAGCTTAGATTAGAAAGCTTAAGAGATCAGTATGATTTTTGTGCTTATGCTATTCTAACATTTACCTGAATAAATCACAAGTATATGTGAAAATTTAGTACTAAAAGACGCAAAGTATAAACATTGGCATATTTATGTGAAATCCTAGCAAGAGAAAAACAAGCCAATGCAGACGTCCTTATTTTATTGTTATTTTTGTTATTCATTGAATCCTAAAAACAACATTTTGTCACAACGCAAAGGAAAGAGCGTAGTAGCACTTTTAAATTTGCCGCATTTGATTAAACAAAAAATTGGAATATGTCCAAAGTCGATATTCTTGAACAAAATTATATTTCGTATTTAAATGCTCGTAGCTATTGTATTTTTCCTGAAAATATAAATATTTTTACAGCTGAGATGTAAATATTAAGAGTGTTGTCTGTAAGTGTTTTTAAAATTTCTTTTCATTGGTAAATAATATAACAATGTCAAAACTTTTAGGTTATAAAATAGTCACATAAAAACAACTATTAGATACTAATATACAGTTATGTAATTAAATTTTGGAATAAGTGCGATAGTTACTGCATCTTATAAAAATAAACACTTTTTAGCATGACATCTATCTTACACTCCAAATAATAATGCGTGATTCAGAATCTTTAGCAGAGCCTATCTCTCCATCAAATTTCTCTTGGATTGTACCCGACGAACTGGCTGGAATGGGTTTCCCAAGAACTATTTCAAATTTAGAGTTTTTGGTAAAAGAAAACGTGAAGCACTTGATAACACTTTCGCCTGAAATGATTCCACCAATTACAAATTTTAAAAGAATAAGTTGGTACAAAATCGATATAGAAGAATTTGAAGCTCCTACATTGGAGCAGATTAAGGAATTTATAAATATTTGTAAAGCATGTCGCAATAAACAGGAAGTAAGTAGTATAGTATAATCTTTCACTATTGATGCCTCTAATATTTTACGCAAATGTAACAACACGTAACTTAAAATGTATCAAGGGTGTATATGTTTTGTCGCTCTATTAATTGTTTATTTAAGTTAGAAATATTAAAAAAAAACATTATTTTATAAATTAAATTGTTATAAGTTTGTTAGCAAAGCTACACTTTATGATCTTATTTTATAAACAGTTAAAATCTAAACTTGTCATATAAGTTTTGAAGTTAATTTTATTTTTTATTGGGCAATAATATAAGAATTTATGTAGTGTAACAGATTCCCTCTGGAGAGTTACAGAAAAGCGCAGTTGGAATTTTATATAAAATAGTATAACTTAATATTATAAAATTATTATTAATTATGTTGAAATTAATAAGAAATTAATTTATTGGAATTTGGATATGATGATCAGGTAACAAAAATTACCCGCGTTTTGGCGAAAGTTCACAATTTTTAGTGACTTCTTGTGATTTCTGATTGACGTACAGCACAGATTTTCTGAATTCTAATTACGGAATTTCTTCTGGTAAACGTGGTAAAAGTGTCCTTAAACTTCTGTTTCTTCTTCGCATTCAAATTCCTGCTCATTAAATTTTAGAGTTAATTATTATCGAGTATTTTTAACGCTTGCTAATGAGTCTTTGAAATATGTATCTTTTTGCATCTATTTATTAAAACTACTGAAACGTCTGATGAAAATTGTCCAAATCTCTTCTCTTTAAAAAATGTGATAAGTTGTTTTATCGGCGACGAAAAAGTGTTGTTACGAAACAATATAGGTTCATTGTATTTAATGACTCATCCGTGATGACTTATATATGTTAACTAGCTGGAAAGCCCGTCCACGGACGGGCATCTAGACCCGATTGGTTGGAAACCAATTTGATGTGTTGATCCAGATACCAGATTGATGTTGGAATTAATGTGCAACTCGTCCCAGGGGGAGTACCAGCGGTGATTTAATATATTTTTCGGTTGGTAAAAAAATTCGGCCAATCAGAGTGTTTCCTTTTCTCCGAAAGATGATACGCTGGAGGAGCAGCGTGCTGGGATTTTATGTATTAAGATCTTGTAGTTATTATTGCAAATTTGCTGACTTTTAGATTTGATTGTTCTAGTCTAGAGGTTTCAAGAAGTTTCTGGAAAGATTTAATTGGATATAAATACCTGTGCGATTCGTTGTGAAGACAGTTCGGGTTCTAATTTGAACTTGTAAGAGTTAAGATTAATACCGTGTTTTAATAAATAGTGATGTGATAGATAAATATACAGGGTGTTACATAAATACAGACTTATTGTTAGCTGATTGTTATTACTTGTAGTGTATTTTAGAATAATAGTAAATATTAGTGTATTCGTAGTTCTATTATTATTAACTTTATCTACTTATAAATATATTATAATAAATAATGTAATACAAATTATATAATAACTTTAGATCTTAATAATAAAGTAAACGTGTTATTTTTCGTTCCAGTATCTTTACTTCTTTCATACCTACAGAAATATAAACAAGAGGTTTAATAATTATTTTGGTGGAAGATTATCGTCTAAATTTGCTGATTTCAACCTGATGCAATAATGCAAATACGATAATGGTAGCCCTTATATTATTTGAATTTGTATTGAATTTAGATTTTGGTTCAAATGTTCATAATGGTCTTTTTTCCAAATGATTGGCAAGTGAAAATTCTAAAAGAACATTTTAGAATCTATAAAAAAATAAATTTCAGATAAATCAGAAACGTGCATTTATATACCTAGTCGTTCAATACACAATTTAAATAGTCTTAAAAATAATGTCAAATGAGAAATTTAATTGAATTTGAAGAAACATGAAGTGCTTATATAATTACTGTGAGATGTCTGTTGAGGACAAATATTTGATAAAGTAAGATAATTATTAATACAATTCTCGAAATTAACTGTTACCAGAACACATCACTGCCTGTAACTTGTATGTAGATTATGATCAACCCTCTTAGTAACTGTAATTTGTATTTAACAAGCGAACAAGAGTAATCTCGAGGTAAATTATAAATGGTAGATTTATGTATTCACCTAATCATAATTCATTCATTATTACTATCCAACAACAGTAGGTAAACAGTGTAATGCAAATACTGTTTACTGCTTGTAACAATTTTAAAATTGAATAAACAATAACTTATACTTAAGTATAAATGGGCTGCTGATTTTAAGCTTTCCAATAATGATATTATAGAACAAATATACATTAATTTAATAAAACAAAGATGTAAATTAGCTGCGCTGCGTAATTAAAAGTTTTAACAGAAAGGGTATTATAATAATAATTTTATTTCGATTTTTTATTTTATTATTAGTTTTAAAATTTATAATTTCTTTGAAACAATTAATTTATTTGTAAGGATAACTTTAGTCTCTATCTTCCCAAATTTGATTATGATGTTACAATATCACTTATTTAATAAAAATTTTCTTCATAATAAAAATTATGTAGCAACAAAGTACAAACAAAATTCGTATATTGCATGTTTGTAGGATAGGGTGAGTTCGCCTTTTGGCGGTTTTCGTTCTAACTTGTATACCAAAGGTTATAAAATTAAATAATAGTAAAATCGTAAAACAAAAGTATTAAAAAATAATATATCTACATATTTTCAAAATGAAATATGAAAAATTTGAAAAAATGAAATGATAATATTTCATTTTGATTATAATTTCATTTATTAATAACTATTATATATTATACATATTTCCCACTATCTTTATTTTATTTATTTTTGATTTTAAGGTCGTATCATTTTATAAAGCTTTTGTGAAAAACCATTTTGGCTTTTTGAACACATTACATTTTTTTAAATTAAAAGACTTAGATTGCATTCATCTGCTTGCATAAGTAATATTAATAAGTATTAAGCGTCGTTTACGTTCAATTAACTTTACGTACAACAATTTTTCTTTAAAACCTCGTTTTTATCCATGCATTGAAGTTATGGTGAATTCTTGATTATATTATACATCAGATACATCGATGAAAACAAAGTTTTAATCAAAAAAATGTCATTATTTTATGAACTGACGTTTAAATTACGTAGCCTTAATTGCATGAGAATGGCACTTAAGTTTTCACAAAATGAACAGAATTTAATTTTACGTTTTGTAGTGAACTTTTTGGAAGTTTCTATATTAAATAGGCATATAATATTATGTTAATATTATTATTTTGGGTATAAAATTGAATTTTAAGATTCATAATATTATGCTATTGTTGTTTATTGAAATAATAGCTATTTATAGTACAAGTGTGTTATATTACATATAAGTCACGCGAGAAAAGTTTACCTCGCGAGGCCGTTAGGCCGAGTCGGGTAATTTCTTAAGTGACTTATCTGAAATAACACACGCGTGCCGTACAATGTTTTATCCAATACCTCGTAATAATCGTTTAAAATGTAATTAAAAGTTTTGAATATGTTGACGTTTTAAAATGACAAATGAAAATTATGATAAACTAGCAAGTCATAGATGCCCGTACTAATGCCCGTACTTATAGTCATGGATTGAACCGAGAATCGAGATCAATTCTCGATATATATATACATAATATACAAAAATATAATACATAATGCCCGTACATATGCCCGTACTTATAGTCACGGATCAATCCGAGACTCAAAATGATCCTAGAATTTACCAATGAGATTACTGGAATTTAGCCCGTATCGTAGCAACAGCTGTTATTTCGAGAATTGATCTCGATTCTCGGTTCAATCCATGACTATAAGTACGGGCATTATAGTCACGGATCAATCCGAGACTCAAAATGATCCTAGAATTTACCAATGAGATTACTGGAATTTAGACCGTATCGTAGCAACAGCTGTTATTTCGAGAATTGATCTCGATTCTCGGTTCAATCCATGACTATAATGCCCGTACATATAGTCATGAATTGAACCGAGAATCGAGATCAATTCTCAAAATAACAGCTATTGCTACGATACGGTTTAAATTCCAGTAATCTCATTGGTAAATTCTATTATCGTTTTGAGTCTCGGATTGATCCGTGACTATTGGTACGGGCATAATTCCCGTTACTTTTGCTAGATGCTAAAATTAATAAAAATGTGTATACACGTGTTTTAGTTTTTCAAAAATGAGAGTGAGCTAAAATTTTTCCCCACTCTCAAATACGTGAGTTATATCTCAAAATTTTTCCTTTTTTTATCTTTTTCAATTTTTTCTCTTTAGTCAAAATTATTATTAACTTTTTTATTAAAATTTTGACCGTTGGACAGGGGCATAAAAAATGATAATTTTAAAAATTATAGGTAGCTTATTTTGCTATCTTTAAGTCTGCATATGAATTGCTGCGGGCTAATGACGTGTGCTTGATGATGAAAATTCTTTTTGGAGTAATCTCAAAACCGCTTAGCTCCATATATGTTTCCGAGCTGAAAATCTGCTTCTGCAATAGCTTCACGTTAAGCTTTGGATATGTATCTTGGAAGGAGTATCTATCTTCAAATTATAGATTGCACGACCGAATGTCCAATTATTTTAACTTTTTTGATTAGAGAGGTTTATTAGAATTAGAATTTTCTGATTAAATCGGGTTTTAATTGATTTCGGGTTTTACCCTGTAACATCATAATATCATCATAATTATAATATTTTTAGATCTAGATCATGTGCTCGATTTTCTATTAATTTTTAAAATAAAATTTTTTAAATTTTTACAATAACACTGTTTAAAATTTCTTTATTCAATTGTTTACGTTCATAGTATAAATAAATTTAATATTTTGAAAAGAAATTTAAATTGCATTTCTTACTTTAATGCAGCGCTGCTTTAATATAGATTTAATATACAGACATTGCGTTTTTTACGTGATTTCATTAACACTGCATTTCACTCCTGTAATTATCCTGTCACTATCAAAAGTTAAAGAAAAACAATGACATATTTTAAGTTTAAAAAGAGTTGAGTGTCACAATTTACATGAAATAGCATTCAAAGTGGAAAACTCATGGTTAATAATTTATTATAAGGTGAAAAGCAATTTTTAATATTAAATAGGAAATCGACCTAATCATTGCTTTCTGAACATTTTATAACTCCACTACTAGTTTGCACTCCCATTATTTTTATTAAAAATTGCAGTATATTTTTGTGTACTAAATAATTTTAAAAAACTTAATTTAAAAAAATGTTTTAGGCAATTGGGCTTCATTGTAGAATGGGACGTGGTAGAACAGGAGTAATGGCTGCATGTTACCTTGTACATTTTCAGGATATAACACCTCAGAGAGCAGTCATTAAAATTCGACTCCAGAGACCCGGTTCTGTAGAAACTCCGCAACAGGAACGTGTCGTAATGCAATACCACGATTTTCTTAGAACATATGACCCCAATTAAGTATATTATAATAATTATTATATCTCATGGGAAAGTTTAATAAAAATTGCCGAATAAGTTGCTTACTGAGATTATAAATCACAAAATTCTCTACAGACCATTTAGGTATTTATTGTACAAATACTATACATTTAATTTACTTATAATATGCAGATGTAATTAGCCGTTTAATTTCTGTAAAACTATTAATAAATAAATAATTATTACGATAATTTATTTAAATTTATAAAATTATTCAATAATGAAATGCTAAAATGAACGTCAAACCTAGAATTATTAAAAAGAAATATAAAAGCAAAATTATGTTGTCTGGAAATGGACTTAAAAAGATTTTGTGGCAACTAAATGTACAAATTTCAACTTAATGGTAAAATTCTAATTTGTTATTTTGATTATGTGGTAATGTGCGGTAATTAAAAATAATAAACAATAAAAATAAGACATTTTATTTTTAATAAGTGTTCATTTAATTATTTATATTTATTTGTACATTAAATATGTATGAGACAGCGAGACCACCTTATTGGTACTTCGGCACACATTTAGTTTATTGTAGAATTATTATATATTTAAACCTTCGACTGAACAGAGTTTAAATTTGCTTTATTATGATTGATTTTTAAACTGCATTATTTAATCCGCTTTATTATATGGCCATCTTCTCAATTTCATCGTAAATCAAATGTTACAAATTATCTGTAATCAGATGCATTAAGGTCTTCAGAATTGGTTAATGAAGCTTGTGAATTCATTCATAAGTCAATCTATCGCTGAATCATTGTTTCGAATAGATTATGTGGTTGACAAAAATAACAATTTGTTGTATCAATAAATTATTGCAAGATTTATGTAAAAATAATTATCGGGATTGATTGGGTGCTGTGGAGAAATAATAATTGTAAAAAATGTATACTGTGTACAGAATTAATAATTCCGTATATTTTGACAGTTATTTATCTAATGAACAATAATTTATTACTACCTTGCTTGTTTCTTGGGCTTTTCTTTTATACGTTCCTGTAATTTAAATGAAGTAACTAAATGGAAATTGAATTATTTTAAATAGAAATTAAATTGAAAAAATTTCAATTAAATAGATACATAGAGATTCATGATAAGTGCTTCGTGTTTATAGGCAATCGTCAGCTGGGTGTAACCTGTATAAAGAACAAATTAAAAATTTTCTCATAACTCATAAGGAAAACCATAAAAATATTGTTCCATATTACGGCTTGATACAAATGCGAGCAGATATTGTGTGTTTTATTATTTTTTGTGTAATTAAATTATTTTTTAATTTTTGTAATGAAAAATAGGTAGTTTGTAACATAAATAAATACAAAACTTATCTTAATAAGTTACACAGTAAAAATTTTTGCACAAAAGTATTTTATTGAATCAATGCTTTGACAGCTTATTTTCTTATTTACGTACGCAACTGACCTTTATACCCAATGTGTATGGCAGTAAAGAAAAACGATTACAGAACTAAACGTTTTATTTCAAAAATGTACCTTAATAATATAATGATTTACTGTTCGGTAACACCTGCATTAACTCACCTTTTCATAAAAATTTCTTTTAAACAAAATCCAATTAATCACAACCAATCGTTTCTTTAAGAAAAATTCTCACTATTAGGAATTTTAAAAATCGGTTCTTATATTTTCTTAAATCTTTAATTAACAAACAAATGTAGCCCACCCAGCATTCTCTAAATATCGATATGATAATATTGTGATAAAAAAATTGCACTTTCACGAGCGGCCAACGTTTATAATCACCAAAAAAATTTTTTAAATTTTAATCATCTTTTATCACATTCTCCACAATATCAACGACCCACAACACGAATATCAACTTTAATTTTTCCACCCGCTTGTCCATTTCACTGATTTTAAACAGGATAACTAATAAAATTTCACGATGCAGAATCTATATATAATGTTTTCATCAATATAATGGCAAACCCATTAGATGTTATAAACAAAATATTCTTCGAAATTTTCACAGATTCTGACTTGTTAAAAGTAAATATAAATGTAAAACTAGAAATGGATAGCTCAGTTAGGATCTTTTAAAAGGAAACGCATAGTTAACACAACGTAAATAAAATAAAATAAATTGAACCTTAAAAATTGCCTTTTTTTATTTTATTAAAAAATTAATTACGCAAATCTTTTCTATGCTTCGTGTCTTTCGCTGCCTTATTTCTATTAAAATTTGATTAATTTTTTTTCTGATGTAAGAATTTCAAACATGATCTTGTGATATTCTTTTCATATTTTTAATGATTTTTCAGGTAAGTTTCATGTTGAATCTTTTCATCTCTGTTATTCGTAAGAGTATGTTATTATTAATTTCGAGAATTTGTAAATAGGTTTACTTTATATTAAATAAATAAATAAATCATTGTTTAAACATTTTTACTGTTTTTGATTTCACTGTGTCTGCACTATCTAACTCATGCAGGTTAACTTTTTCATAATTTTTCTAAATTTCTGGAGATTTTGCGGAAAATTTTATCCAATCTCTATGCATTAGTAGCAATTTTGTATTTTTACTCACTTTTAAAGTTTGTTAAATATAATTTATTTATTTGCTTGATATTATAGTCCTTCGTAGGATAACACCAAAAGAGAAAATTAAAAAAGTACATTTGAGTTTTTCCGGGTTTTTCTATTGATTCATAATAATATATTCCTGTACATAATGCTATAGTCAAATTAATATTCCAACTTATTATTAATTGTTTTTGATATCCTTAATTAACGCTGAGGAAATTTAAAAAAATATGGAAATATTCTACTTATTAAAAAATGGTAAGTTTTTATTATGTAATTTGTATAACCGTGTTTTTCAACATTTGACCTTAAACAAACCATGTTTGAATTTATTTCAATAATATATATTTTTAAAGTAGATCCAGGGAAACTTTTAAAAAGAAGCCAAAAAAATTCAATCTTGTATAGTTTCAACTTTCGAATACTTTTTGTGTTAAGTACATTTTGTTTTCAAGTTTTTTTTTCAAATTACTAATTCATCATAATATAAATTTTGAAGCATTCATTAAATTATGAACATTTGAGCTTCGAAAGAGGCGCGGATGAGATGTAGAAAAAATTGTAAAATGTAAAAAAGTTAAAAACAAAAGTGGACAGATCAAAATCGAATTTAATAAATTAAAATATATAAATTATTAACCTGTGCAATAAACGCAAAATTTCATTGATGAAATCTTCATCAATGAGAAACAACTTTTTTTTTAATTTTGGATTTATTATTATTAATAATATCGTTGAAACCAAAACCAAAGGAAATTTTAGAATAAAATAGAAAATTTTTCATATTTTGATTTTTAAAAAGTTTTTTTTTTGTGATGAAAAAATAAATTAAAACGGAAGATAATGAGAAGCAACAGTAAAGAAGGCAGTGAGTAAAAGGGGGCAACCGAAAATAATATAGGTATTAAAATGCTAATTAAAATAATGAAGGTAAATAATTTACACAAAGTTTCCACCAAAGATTTAGAATCTTGAATATTTTCATGTAATTATTCGACTATTTTACGTTGATGTTATTTTAATTTTTCAATCTAATATTTTTCTGAAAACTGAAAAAAGTTTTACCTCTTCCACTTAGTAGGCTCTAAAGACGCAGTGTTTCAATTTTGTGGCATACCTAAACCTCTTACAAAAAGAGTTTTCTCTTTTTTGGGAACTTCCAAAAAACAACACCTCTGATGTAAAGCCATCCTTTTAACAGGAATACAACATTTAAAACATGGAGAACATCCTGATAGACAAAGTCGGAAAAAGCAGTATATAAAATTTTCATTTAGCAAGTTTAATTAGTGGATATTTAAGTTTCCCGATCTCGATTAGAATTAAAAAGATAAAGAGGTTACAATTAAATTAAGTTCTATACTGAAATTGATTGACACAAACCAGCTCTAAAATAAGTAAATCAAACAAATATAATAAATTAAGCTGGCAACACAAACAATCGACCTAGGAACTTGAACAAGTCACATTGTTTTTTACTTATTTTGAGGCTGGTTTGTGAAGTCTCGTTTTAATAACGACCTGCCAGACAGTCAATTCAAAATTGACAGAAGTAATTTTTCTTGGTCAAAGGACGTTGCCAAAACCGTACGAATTGACTATATAACTATTATTGGTTGTTTTACTGAAGGAACTGATCTAACAGGAGCGGCTTTATAAACAGAAACCTTTTTGTAACAGTCTACTTTTAACATCCTTCCACCATTATATTTTATTATAACACAGAAGTTTACTAAAATTGAAATAGGTACTTTTAGGTAGAAGAATATGAAAACAGAGTATTATTATGGAACTTGTAAGTTTAATTAAAATGCATTATATTTATTCAACCGTAATATGATGCTGTTATCTCGAGAATGCAAGCTAACTAGGTATAAGGAAGGCAATGTTAAATTATAATAAAAAAAAACAGAGAAAATTCCGTTTAAATCTTGACTGACCTTTCATATAAAAATACTATTTGCAGGTAATACGTCAGCATAGTTTTTACGTAATAAAAAATTCCGTAAAAATCTGTTTTAGTAAAAAATAATCAAATAAAGTTCTTGTAGAATTGTAAAAATTGAAACTAAATTCTTTTTTTCAATACTTGTGAAACAATTAGTTATTACAAAGTTATTTTTTGTGCGCATGAACCATAGAAAGGGTCGCGGTTTTCTTAAATGTTTAGCAGTTTCCCGCTTACCATCCAACCGTTAGAACTTAGCGGAGTGGAATTTCATAACAATAGCGTGTCAACTTTTACATTTCAAATAACTAAAAGTCAATTTGTTAAAATGAGATACTTTTAACCGTTGTTGTTCTTAATTGGCATCGCAGACGGTGAAAATTAAGAATGCATTTTATGTAAGTTTGATGTTTATAATAAGGATCAAGTTAAAACTTCCCATTAATATGGAACTTCAAAAACTTTTATTTAAACTTGCTCAAAGCATAAATATTTACGTAACAAAAAAGTTTCTTGCAAAAAGAAGTATTACTTGTTAATGTGGAAAAGTCTTCAAAACTTTTTCTTGTACTAACTTGTAACCATTTAAAAGAACAACTGTTTAATTATTGTAATATTTTTTATTATACATTCGATTTTCGCTCAGGAACAAACTTTGTACAAAATATTTATAAAAGTTAATTAAATTAAATTAATAATAAAAAATTACAATGTAATTATTTATTTATAATTTCCTCACTTAATTGTTAATGTTATTTTATAATTTATTTAAAATTTCAATTGTCAGTTTCTAATGTTTAAAATATAAACTAATAAATTTAATTTTAATGTAATTTGTATAGATCTGTCCGTCGTCTTACTGTATTCGGTTGAAGTTATTAAACTTTTTACTGTGATTCTGGCATTTATTTCTTGTAGCAATTTTTCGTTAACAACTGTGAATCTTAAATATTTCTTGTTCTGCATTTTAATTACATCTCGTTTCGTGTTTCATAACAACTATTGCTTTTGTTACTAACTAAAATTAGAAGAAAAAAAATTTTCAAAATATACAGCAAAGTTAAAAACGAATTTATGACAGTAAAGACACAATAATTTAATACTTTTAAATGGCTGGCCGCTAGAAAGGTTTTCTTTATATTATTATTTGCAAAACTTTAAAGTCCTGCTACCAAGTTTTCACATAAATCAGATAACTAATTACAGTAATTAATAACTATAAATATAGATAAATTTGTATACAACCAACCTACAAAAGCTAATCAGTATTAAAACTTAATGTTTTTATAAATATTTAGCTTTCCCATTAACTTCATATTAGTCATCGGACGTGAAAATAGAAAAAAATATTTTTCTTCAGTTTAAACTAAAGTAAAACATTCCATTATTTCTTCGTCTTTATTTACCGAGCAGTTTTGAAGATGTTTCCCGGAAGCAAGAAAGCTAATATTGGTAAAAATGAAAATATTATTATTTTTATCTAAAATTTTAATTCAAAATTCCAAATATTCAAAATTCAATAAAAAAAATTTTATTTTAACGTAAAATTGTGTTCTGAACAGTTGAGGTTGTATTTAATTTGCACCTTCGATATATTAAAATCGAGCTATTTCCACAAATGTTAAATTTAGAAAATATAAAACTTTTTCTTTGATACTTGAAGAAATATAAATAAAAATGCTATTATATCTGCCGACGTTTTGCTTAGCTATAATATTGTAAGCTATTCAGTTCAAATTTAAATTGTTTTTGCCTAAGTACAAAAAAAATAATTTTCTTTATAAGTTATGAACATGAAGAATAATTATCATCTTTACCTTGTAGTTTTAAAAGTAAAAATTAATTTTTGAAATTGTTTTAATATTGTTGTTTGCTTTATAATTATTTTGAGTTGCTTAAATTTTACTAAATTTAATATATATACCTACTTTTGTGGCAAATTGTAAAGTGCTTTATATATTTTACGCTATGCAGTGTAATTAATTTGTAATTTTAGTTTGACAAATCACACATTACGTGGTTTATAAAATTTATTTGCAATAAAAATGCTGGAACGTTAACCTAATTTCAGAAGTGGGCATTTAAATATTATTAATTGTTGTAAATGGATAATATGCGTCGGAGGCTTTCGCAGAGAGGCTGACAAATTTCAAATACTTATAGAAAGCTATTAAATCAAGAAGTTTTAATCAAATTTTAGCACGTATTCAGCACATACTATGGCAGAAAGTAAGTTTTGCAAAGATGCCCTAAAAATCAATCAGATTAAAAAAGAGAAAACTGAAAATTTGGCTACGATTTAAAATAAATTATAAGATTTTTTTACGCATAGTTTAAAATGGGTCAAATTCTGAAAAGCTCTATGAAATTGTTTTAAAACTTATGAACTTTTAGCTAAAATTCTTTGTTTCCATCTGAGCTATATTTTTTTCTGAAATCTGTAAGGAAATTTCTTCAAGTGACAAATATTTGCGTCTTTAAATGGCTAGATGCTATTCTATCAAAAATTTAACTAAATTAAAAATAGTCAGATCTAAATTCTTCATAAGCTACATTATGATCTACATAAGATTTACATAGTAAATAAAAAAAAAGTTGGTTTTAGTTTATTCTTACTCATTTTTTTCTCAACAATTAGTTGAAATTGTTTGCATTCAGTTTTATTTCTTTTTTTTTTTCAATACATAACAGTCAAAATTAGAAAAAATTAGTTATTTTTATTTTTGTACGATTTTAAGGGTAGAATATCAAAATTCAGTTGTAATATTGTGTGCAATATAGCATATTGTCAGAATATGTTTAATATACCATATTACGTAATGAGGTGTTACGTTGAGATGTCAGTTCACATCTATTGACGGCAAAAGAAATAACTTTCTTCGCGCTCTCTGGAACTAATAATATATTTCAAAAATTGATTAGATTATTGATCCGATAAGAATTACAAAAAACAGAAATTTGTGAATTTTACATTTCTTTTAAACAATAAAAAGACAAAACAATTAAAACAATTAAAAGCTAAAATGTAAATTATATCACTTCGATGTAATCAATGTGCGAGTTGGTTTCAATTATACTCGTACAATATATATGTCTAACAGAATTGATCAAGTGCATATGTGTTACTCTAATATTGATTTAAGTTATAATTATTATAGTCACGCGAAACGTAAATAAAAGTTGCAAGTTTAAGCTACAACACTTGCAGAACTAAAGCACTACCAATATAAAGGGTATTCCAGCAAAAGTTAGCCGATTTGATTTTTGTTGCAGTATTTGCAGTAATTATACTGAATTTTGTAAAAACTGAGCAGATGATATATTTCAGGTTTTGAATTATTGTCGGAATATTCAAATAGATATTCCACTTACCAAAAATAAAAGTATAGCTAGGCAAGTCACAAAATATTAGTGTCAAATCAACTGCTTTGCGAGAGATAGAAATTTAGAATTCAAACTTTCACCAGTTTACCAGATTTATGGCATGTTGCATCATTTTGGTGGTACAGCTAATGTTCCATTAGCTCAAAACAAATCTTTAATCATGTCACCGTAATGTAAACTGTTAACTGCAACAGCATTACCGGTTCCAATCCGCAAATCAAATTTAATAGTGTCTACGTGTACATACATACACAGTATGTATGTACTGTAGCGTACATAATACAGTACATACAGTAGCGATCATGAAAATTTCATTGGGAATTATTCCCGAATTAGAAACGTAGATTTCTATGTTATATCCTTAATAATAAAGAATATAAAATAGAACAAAAATAGACAAAAACTTAAATTTTTGGTTTGAAACTCATAAGATCAGAAATACATTTTTTTAACACCATCACAAAGGTAGGTGTATTAAACCGGGGGTTTGGGGGATATGGAATACCATCCAGCACATCAGTGATCGTGTTTAAAAAAAGAAAATGTGGTATTGAATTTCAAATCGAAAATCTTAGATTTTTAGAAGTTAGATATCTGGTTTAAAGCCCATAAGCTCAATAATAATTTTTTTGCGCACAATCTTTGGTGTACTGGAGGTATTCCTGACATCCCAGCGGGTTTGAAAACCTAACTTTGTGAGCATATTGTGTTTATATTATATGCAGTTATTGAAATTTTATTGAGAATTGTTATTTTAATTCGGAAATAATTACCGAAGCAATTTCCATGACTGCTACTATAAGTAGATGCATTATTGGATGAAATCTTAAGTTTTCGATAACCCAGATTTTTCACAATGCTGATTATTCACATGATATCCAATTAAATGAAAATTTGCTTCGTTACTCAGTACAAATTTTCATAATATACATTTTTTATTAAAAGAATATCGAAGTTTAAGTATACTATAATTAAAGGTTTGTAGAATCTGTATGTTCAGTGTATTAAAAGAGATTTTTCTTTTTCACTATTTCTTAAGTCAACTACATTTTGCAAGGATGAACATGCAAATCTTGTATTAAAATTTGATGCAATTTGGATATTCCATTCTCCCATTGGAAAGGTTTAATTTTCGATGGAAATAGTGCTTTAGTGGTAACTTATCCGCCCGCTTGTTTTTTGTAACTTCTACTTACGATTATTTATATATTACCACACAAAATTTAATTATTTTTATGTAAAATTAACTAAGATTATAATTATTGCTGCATTGCAATATGCAGTTTTAATAAAAAATATCTGATCGTGCATTTATTGAGAGAATTTTAAATGCAATTTGATAGAACATAGTATGATTATTATTTGAAAACAGGATATAACGTTTAAAGTGCTTGAGTTTACTTTTATAACTGCAATATTTCCTATCGATTTTCAATTTTCAATAGCATTCAGTTGGAGGATACAAGAAATAATTTATTCCAATTATACTAATAAGCAATAATACAACATGATGACGTGAAATCCATTTAATTCGAAGATTTATCAGAAATGTTACTACTAATATAATAGTCGTAAATATATCTAGTATATCATATTTGAATTTACTTGTATTGAATTACATTATCCATATCAATAGTAAATAATGGTAAAAAATGGTAAATAATGTTATTACCAATATTATATCTTAGTGTAAAATCATGTTCAGATTTTCTTAAACCAATAACAACAGAATATAATCCTCAATATTTTGAACCCGAGGAATTTTATTATTGTAGCATAACACCAAATATGAGTTTACAAAAATTATAGGTAATATTTTTGAATAATATCATTACTAAAAAGTGAAAAGTTTGGTCTTCACCAAGAACGATGAAAGCTTTTTGACATAGAATATCCTACTCGACAATTTTAGTTTTCAAGAATTAATTTGCCGCATTGGGTTTATTTACAAGAATGTTTACAAAACAACATTTTTTGTCCATTGCCGCTGCTTTTTTTGAAACTTGCAGCATAGTGGTTACCCCTACTAACCGTTTTTTATTGGAGTTTACAAACAATTTTCTACTGAAATCAAAATTTTCAGTTTGCAATGAAAACCTGTACATTAATGAGACTACAAACTGGATTGTAATGAATGGTAAAAATTCAGTGCTTAATAATTCATTACAACGCAACATGGGTATTCAGATTTTTCTATTAGCATGATTTCGTTATATTTATAAAGCACTAGTCATAAGAGTGTTCTTCATAAATAATTAAGTTATTCAGTTGTTCCACAGTTTGTTACGGTAGTGTTTGCAAATTAGTTAAAACACTTCTCTTTGCAACTATGAAAACAGTTATTGAAAATAGAAAATTAATAGCACTGAAGACCATGTAGCATTAAAATGCATTTACTATGCCTACTAAGTTGCTTAGTTAAAATTGCAGTTACTGTCCACTTGAGTTGGGTCATTTATTTACAAACAACTTAACAATAAAGCGTTAATGTTATTCCCAAGCTTTCAGTACCTCGTAATTACGTTTATGTCGTTTAAAGTTGATTGTGTTGCAAATTGTTCTAAGTTTAATTCAACATACGAACCATTTAATTAATTTAAAGTCTAAATTGACGATCGTTTTAGGAACGGGCTATATTAAAAAAAATTAACGTTTTCTTTTAACAATTATAAATTTTTCATGCTTGTAACAAAAACACAAACTGTTGTTACACTGTGACTTTCATTGTTTGATCAAAGCTGATGAATTATAATCTATTCATCCTCTAATTTATCAAAAGAAATGACATTTTTGTAATTTTCTGATAGAGGAATCTATTAACATCAAATATGTAATATTTTAGTTTTTCAAAATTTATTAGCTACATTCATAAATTGGACGTTACAATAATAATTAGTATTTTTGTAATTTATCTGTAGTTACAACTGTACAGTAAGGACGCAAAGTTCAAAAATATTTGTAATAATTATAAATTTGAAATAAATCCAAAGATGATATCCTATAGATTAATTGCAGTTAGAATATATTTTTTTAAATATTAATATATTTTCTTTTGCTTCGAAAAATACATCAATTCCTTGACCAATACCTAAATTTCTGGCAACTTCATTTTCAATGCCGAGCATTGCTAAATTGCTTATCCTTCTATAAGGCTTCTTATAAGAAGTTTATTCTACTTCTTAAGTAGCTTATAATTAACTTCAACTTTGAAAATCATCTTTCTACTAAAGCTGGGAAATCGTTGCATATTAATTTTTTGGGCAATATACTATTATGTCTCAGCATTTTAAAATAACAACAAATGATGATCATTTTTTTAATTCAAAAAAAGAAAACCGCCAATATATAATATTTCATTATGAATATTAAAAATTAAATACTAAGACTAGATACATATTATATTTTAAATGGTGTTAAATTATTTTGAAAAATTGGGAAAGGTTACACCAGAACTGGAGGCCCCTTCACTCAGGGGCCCGGGTGCATCGCATCTATCACCGCAAGTAACATAGATAATTTAACAAAATTTTACTAAAACTAGCATGCATGCATTTTAGTAAATTAATCATTAATTCAAATTTCCATCTCCCAAAGACATACAAAATGTATCATCCATCTTTTTATACCTATAGCTTCTCAACCTCAGAATTTTCCTCTCTTGTTTGATGTGCATGATGGTTCTACAGATCTAAGTGATAAATCAGATCGTTTAATTTATAAATGCCTGTAACCCTTAACTTGGCAACGTATCTCACGAGATACATGGTTAAAAAAAAAATCCATTTATCAGATAGGCTTGATGATGCAGGAATGGATGAAATCGAATTTTTTTAAACCATGTATCTTGTGAGATACGTTGCCAATTTAAGGGTTAATAAGTAATTTAGAAAGAAAGCAAATTTAAATCTTACATTATTTTAAAGTTACTATGTAAAAGAACTTGATATTTTGGGGCAATCATAGGTTTTCGCTCATTTTATGTCTTAGAATATTGGTTTACAACTATAGTTTTGTAATCGATTACGTACGACGAACATTAATTTATTTATTGACGCGCAAAGTTATCCAATATCCGACCTACGCAATATTGGATAACTTTAATAAATCATTCGTCGTATGAAAGCATTGCAAATTTTTGTTGCAAATTTCGTCCTCGACAAGATATATGTATGATAAAATTAGTTTCAAATGAATTATCGACTAGAAAGTTTTACTCTAAAACTCCAAAAGTTATTCTTTAGATAGCTTGAAATTCAACAACAAACGTCTAGATAATCGATTGTACCACAAAAATTATTTTTTAACTGAGCGAAAAAATTGCAGAAGTAACATGAAGGAAATAATAAAATTGAAGATTTTCCAGAACCGCAGTTTCGAAGTTACTTTTCTATTTGGTACCAAAAATGTTCGAATCACTGTCGCTTGTATGTTTGTACAGATGGTATACATGCAGGAGAGACCGTCAATGAGAGGAGAGGCATCAGTTCGTCAGTTATCAAATTTTCAATCATCGTTAGAGTTTTACTCAGTAAATTGGGAAAAATTATGTTCACAAAAATGTTCCAAGACATCAGTTAAAATAAATTATATAATTAACTAGGAGGGTGGTTTAATTTCCCTTACACTGATAGATAACATTGGGGTTGACATCTTGCAATTCTTTAATCAGGACAAATCACATACTAAAATAATAAAACAAATAAAATTAAAATGGAATTATACTACAGCTGAGGGATAGATAATAAAACACGAATAAAACTTTTCATAAAGCAAATAGCAACTCGGTAACCCTAACAGTATCATTGGAAGTTCTAAACATGATTTCAATTAGTTTACTTCAACGTTACATTCACATTCAGGAAAAATATGGATTTAAACCGAAGGAAACATCACAGTGAATATTATTAAAACTACACCTCAATGCATAACTATTAAGCATAACAAAAACAGTTTCTTACCAATACAGGAAAGATCATCTCAATTCTACAATATTTCTTTCTCGTCAGTACTTTAAAGTTAAGTCAGTTATTTCCTTGATCAATATTACTTCCGGTTGGATTAAGGTTCTGAAATACAACAGTAATACATCTAAGTTTGTTAAATTTTAATATACCGTAAATGACTAGCAATTGGTTAAATCTTAAAGCAAAATCAAATAAACTAATTACAACTGTAATTCTTTTATTGTTGTAATTCATCTTGATAGAATTTAACACAGTAATTGTGGAACTACAATCAAATAAAAACATCGAAAGCTTCACCAATGCTAGTGATATACCAAACACTGCTAATATAAAAATAATATTAATTTCCAAAGTACGTTTTCACAAATAATATCGACTGTTAATAATCAAACTCAAAAATAAAACTGCTATACAAGGCAATAGATACTAGATCCTTCCTTCTCAGCATATACATAGTACATACATAGATCCAAAGCTCAACATGAGCTTTTTTTAATTATTTGTAGTTACTTACCTGGATTAAAGAGATAACTTCTACACGAAATTTAAAAGCACCAACGGTGTTTTGAAGAACCAGAGGCAGCGGTTATAAAAAATTTAACAAACAGTTCACTTATTATTATTTAGTATAAAATTTTGGAGATTATTTTGTTTAATTAAATTAAATGGTTTGCATGTGTGATAATAATTTATAAAGACCTGATATAATATTATTCAAAACCTAAATAAAATTATTATTGCTCATAAAAAAAGTAAATTTTTCATAATTCGTTTAATGGAGAGTGTTCAGATTTGCTGAACAATTTATAAATTTCTTTTCAAAACAAAATCTTAAGATAAAGTTTGGTGAGTTTATATATTTGTAAAAATGATATTTTTAAAATTTGGTCATTAGTCAATATGTTATGGCAATCATTTATCATTCATTTTCGCAAGAGTGAAAAGATATATGGCAGTGTTGATAGAATAGTGGAAAAACGAAAGTTAGGTCTAATTTGAAAATTTAAGGTGAGTTCAGATTTAATGTCATACACGACTTTAAAGAACAACGAGAGAAATGAATAATTTAGCATGAATTTAAAGGTTTTCCGAAAGATTTCTTCTTTCTATGACAATATGTAATAATGAACGATGTAAACTTTATAGTTTTACGGAGTGGCGAATCTGGGTTCTATATCTATTTAGGGAAAACTATAGCGACGGGTTTGAATAGCTGCGAATCTCTGGTAGATCAAAGCTAAAAAACAGAGAAAAAAAAAACTTTTTTTAATAAGTATATAGTTTCTAAATACTTTTTTGCAATAAAAGGTTTTTTATTTTTTTAAATTTATGTCTAACAGGACATATGTCACACGAATATCATGTATCATCAGGTGTCTAAATATAAGTTTATTAAATAGTAATATAATTTTTTAAAATATATTTGAAATTTTTAAATTGTTTTTTTTAAACATTATGATAAATATAAATTAAAAAATAAAAGGAGTCTTTTATTGCAAAGGAGTACTAAAAAACTATACTTATTATAAATAACTTTGCTAGACGAATATAACTTCAAAACTTTTTTGTATTGATTACGATACCTATCACCAAAGATTTTGAGCGCAAACTTCAGAAATTCTTGCTTTTAAAGGTGATATCTGTAATTATCAATATAAAAAGTATGTCGTAATTCTCACATAATGTAAAGCTTACTATTGTACCTAATACTTTAAAATGACTTTAAAGCAAAATAGACACCGTAAACTTGAACATTTATTACCACCTGATTTTAAGAGTAATTCATTGCAATATATTTTTATAATTATAATAGAAATAAACTTGAGAAAATGAAAGAAATTCACTATAATTAGTTTTAATTATTTCTCCATCCTGAAACTCTCCAACTAGCATAACTTTATGGATGGAAAATTATCAATTTAAAAGTACGTAGGTTTAATCTACTCTAATTGAATTTTACCTTCGACTTGTTCTTCATTCTTTTTAAATTTTCACAAATCACCTACTTGTACTTTCTTGCATTTCACGGAAATCACAGAAGATTATTCTAGATTTAGCACAGTTGATTATTAACACAACACAGTCGATGTGGCAGCACTTTATAGCGCGAAATTTAATAGTTTCGCAAATGCCATGTATTAATACATGTCCGAACCGAAATTGAAACATCAACTTATTTAAAATCTATTTTTAAATAAAATTGTGATTTTGTTGAAATAGTGAGTAACTTAAGTACTTCTGTCATATAAATATCAAAAACATATTACATAAACATAAAAAAAGTACCTATCTATTTTTGAAAACAATGATAAACCTAAAATGTATATAAAACCTTGTATTAAATTTGACAATTTAACTAGCGATAAGTGAGCGTCAGTTTGCTGGAAGTAATTCTAACTTTACTCAAATTTTAATTACCCAGAGCAGAAAACCTCATTTGTTTGTTGAACATGTTTTATGTATAAATGTTGTAATTAAAGAATCGCTAAAATGACGTATTATAGCCAAAGCTCTTAAAAATTCCAAAATAAAATTGTTTGGTAAATAAATATTAAATAAAACGTGAGTAAGTATATGAAAAATGCTGATTTTATATCTTTGTAATAATATAAAAGGAATTAATTTTTTAAACTACGTTAAGAAGTGTTGAATTTGAAAGCCTCCTGACATTTACTAATTTACACTTACACTGTTGTGAATGTATACACTTCCAATAAACGTCTATCAGAAAAGTACCTATTCACTAAGAATTGCATCAGATTTAGTAATATACCGACTACCGATAGTGTGATTTTTGTATGACAAGTTTATTTTACTCGGCAATGGATAATGGATCCTTGTTGTAAGTATAAATTGGCAATTACAGAAAAACAAACCTACTTTTCTTTCAGCTCGGGACGTCTTCGTAGTTATAGTTTAAGTAGATGTTAATTGTTGTAGGCAATCTTCTGAAGAGGGTAAGAAAATCAATAAATATTAGAAGCAAAGCAATTTCCATTTCGGATTTTAGTTTTCATCAAACAACATAATTATTATTATTATCATCTTAACAAATAATACTAATTGATGAATTGATTTGATATCTGAAAATCGCTAATTGGCCAATAGGAAACTACTATTAACTTTTCTAATAATAATCTTATTACAATTGAACATTTCTTTATTTTATTTTAACTTTTATTCATTATTTAAAATTGAATTTTCAAATTTTACTTTTAAATTCATTTATTACGTGAAAGTAAAAATTAGAATCTTAAGACAATTTAAATACCCCGAATGAAATTTTCAGATTAGAATATCATAACAGTAAATTACTTAGGATAAAATTTGCTTTTCCATTTTGCATTATTCAAAGCCCATATAAAGCATGATTAAGTTATATTTCAGCAATCTCACACTTTGATTTATTATTTGCTTTTAAATAGCAATAATAGAACTTAGGTTAATATACTATAATTTCCGGTTTTTGTACCGTAGGTAGTCACTCTCTCCAGTTTTCGTTGACTGTAATGCATGTTGAAAATATGCGATCGCCAACGCAATTTTGATTCCAAACTATGACAAGTAGGCCAAGTAGACACAGTAGACAAAAACCATTTTTGTATAAAACACAGTGAAACTCTCTAAAAACGTGTAAATAAATTATTTTTGAAAAATACGGGTATTTATCGGTGTGTAATGACACAGTAGAACTTGATTGGTGTAAAATTCAATTGACTCCGGCAATTTATTAGATTGAAACAATTTATGTATTATTTACAAAAATATAGAAGCTTTAGGAGTAATAACGTTAAAAAAACACTTCTATGGGAATAGAATATTCACTTTTAATAATATTATATCAAAATAATAATGTTGATCTAAAAATATGTATAAATGAGAACATAAAAGCATCCCGTGATTATTTTATTTTTCTCAGTATTTCAAACCCCGCTTATTAATTTCAGAATTGAAAAATTGAAATAATAATAATAATGGGTGATATGCATAAAATAGAAGCAAATGCTTATTTTTATCTTCTGCTTATAAATATGCATATTTATTTTTTAATTTATTTTATTTTTTTAATTAACATAAATCATGAACTATAAAATTATTAAATAAACTTAAAAAAGGTTGCATTAAAATTGAAAATTACCGACTTTTTTGATATAATTTTTACGTTAGGCCAAATTAAAATTTTGAAAGGGTTCAAATAGCAATATTATCTTAAAAAACAGAAATTTATGATATAAGTTTCATTTTATAATATTAACATAAAAATACCCAAAATTTTCATGAAAATATGGAAACAAATTATAGATGTGTAATAGCATACGTATTTAAATTTTGCAAATTTTGGAAAATTTAACTTGTAGGTACCTACGTTTAACCAAGTCACAATATAAATTTGTTTTATAATAAAATTAAATAAAATGCTAAAATATGTGCAACTTGCAGAATTGGCGTCGGCTGAAAGTTAAACGCTTAAGATCTGGCTCAAGTGACTTACTTGAGTTTCATAAATACAGTATAAGGTATAAAAATAAATTAAATTTGAGATTATTTAAAGATGTAGACGAAAAGTATATATGTATGAAAATGATGACAAAATAAAAATACTCATTTACTCGAACCGTCGCTAAGTAAATAGCCTGACGTAGATAGTTACCATGAAGATTACAATAAAGATATAATACTATGTTTGTATTATATTTATGTAAGTCTGGAACGACTCATTATTTCTACTATGTGGTTGCGATGTTTAACAATTGAATGTCGAATATATGAGATTTTACTATATAGCAGTTACCGCCGGAGGAAACTTGTATGCTGCGAATAATTCTTACAAACCACAGCTTTAGTCTAAAAAGTTGTAGATAAAGAAATACACAAAATAATATTTAAAAGTAACCTTGCATTTAAAAAAAAGTCCTTAAAACCAAATTTATTAATCAGCACCACTTATTGCCGTCTTATTACTCACTATTGCGCACTTACTGCTTTGCATTACCACAGTGACCACTTACGACTATTTCCGTATATTGTTTATTATTTCTCTCATATTACCCAATGATCTGTAAAGTATTTTCGTCAGTGAAATGCCCTTCAATTTTTTTAATAAATTAAATTTTAACTAAATTTTGTATATCTACTCAATAATAAAATAAAAATATTATACTTCATTTAATAAAACTTTAGTACACAGTAAAAAGTATTTCGTTAAATTAACAAAAAATGTTGTCCCAGCAGGTCCGCTACAATTTTTTGTAATATTAACTAATTTTATTATTACTAGTAACATAAATTATTACTAGTTACTAAATTATTATTAGTAACATAAATACTTACAAAATATAATAATTTGAATCATAAAAGTTGTTATTCTGCGTAATAAATTTGCTAATATAACAAAAAATTGTAGTGGACCTGCTGGGACAACATTTTTTGTTAATTTAATGAAATACTTTTCACTGTGTAGCCTAGCTTGTACTTAATTTACAAGCAATGGCAAAAATGTTAATTAATTTAAGCCATGCTAATAAAATTTTATTAAAAATGCTATATTTTCATTTTATTATTGAGTTTTGAATTAAAGAACAAAACATCAAATGTTGGGTATATTTAGACGCGGAAAAAAATTCTCTTTAAATTGATACCATTCTCATTCTTATCCAATACAATTGAAAACATGAATTGAAACAAAATCAATTTTCCATATTATTTCCCTAAGTTCGGATGTACGGTCGGTCACCCGGTATAATCACTCGTACCTGCTACTAATTATGCATACTAAGATGTTTTTAGAACAGATAATAATAATATTGCATTCTGTAATTATTTTTAAACTCTGTCACTGACATGGCTACTAAATGAATAACTTGAAATGATAATTTTACACATCGTAAAGCGTGCGAATTTGATTACTTTTTGTGGTAGAAGAGAGGTAGGGAAAATATTTGGTTGTTACATACATAGGTAGGTACTATAAAATTTTAAAAATTTATAAAAAATTTTAATTAAAATTAATTATACAGGTTCATGCAGTTGATTAATTTTAAATATTCTGTATTAGAAAAGCAATTATTACAACAATAATATCATTCACGGTGTTAGCTAACATTTAATTATACTTAAATAAATTTTAAATAATAGATATCTGCATTAAAATGTTTACTTAACAAAACTAAATTTAACTTTCGTTTTTGCAGAAGACGTAGGCTTGATAAGTAGTTTGAAGTTCGAATCTCAATTAAGTAAGACATTGTAATTTGTATAATAATATTTACATAACACGAACTGCTTTATACTATGCTTAAGCGCTTTAAATTTTATTTTAGTTTCCCTTAAATGCCTTTAAATTATGCGATATTTCTGTAATTTGAAACAACTTCTAAAAATTTAACACAATTAGATTGAAAAATTAATAGATAATTAAAACGTAATTGAAATGAAAGAAATGTTTACAAAAAAACAAAAATTATGAATTGTATAAAATTTTAATTTAATTGATTTTGCTACCATAAAAACTGAACGTGGTTCTTTAACTAAAGAAATATTAAATTTAACAAAATCCTAAGTAGTACAAAATTAATTTTTTGTAAGCCGGCCGATTAGAGAATTATTTAAGATCAAATTCGTTAAAAACAGTAGTATGTACAACATACCATATTTTGGCTTTCAAAATAATTGATTGAAAAAGTAATATGACACAAAGAATTTAATTTTCGACGTTATGAATTTTTATCAATTCTCTATTGTAGGACTTGACAAATAATTTGCAGTCCCACACGACATATGGCACTTCTCTGCTATATTATATTGATTTAACATATATTTTCGGAGTAATTATTGAAATCGAATTGTATATTATACAAAGCTATCAAAAAGTAACATTTTCTTATTAACATGAAGATGGATAATCTTGTTTTGTATTCTAATTTTTTTTTTAATTTCTAAAAGACCTTTATTTTGAGTTGCCATATAGATAGTGGTACCACTGAAATTTTTGAAATTGGGGTCGCTGCGGGTGGGGGATGAGTCCTAGCGCAACACAGAGTACTCAATCTAGTCTTTCCTCTCCTATACATGTATGAAAGCTTTCTTTTACCGTTTATCGATATTTGGTATATTTCACGAAAAATTTAAGGTGGATAATTTCAAATGTACACCCTGTTTTGAACAATAGCATTTATGTACTATTTAGTTAGTATTGAATAAATAATTTCCAACAACTTTAATTCAGAACTAAATTACAATGTAAAGCGATGTGCAGATAGATCTTATAACGTGATGATAACATAATTTTAAAATATTTTGTGGTGTTATCAAATTATAAATTATTCAATAAGAGCAACGTCGTAATGTCGTCGCGTCGCGGTGTCACATGCGATAACGCCTACACCTTGTTGATATATTGTTAGACTGCAACATCTGTTTAACACAAAAAGCAACTCTAAATTTGTAGCAATTGTTTAAATTGTGTTTTGTAAGTCGCATTTAAGGATTTTGTTTTAAATTTTTTAAATTTGCTTTTACTTGATGTTTAACATTTAAATTCAGTCGTAATTATAATGGACGTAATTTAATTCTTTAGGTTAAATAAATTACTGCTCCAATTTAACTAAAATTATTTTTTAATTAAATTGAAATTTTTTGAGTTTAAAATCGGTGTTTAATACTCCATATTATACAAAAATAATATGTACTATATTGTATACCAAACAATTCAAACATTATAATATATTTAGCTATTGTAAACACATTTCTATTTTAAAGTACCTGATATAAGACAAAATTAAATTTGCAAGTGTTTCCTTTTTTCTTTCCTTCTAAATTTAATTATTTATTTAAACAGAATTAGCTTTTTCGATAATTACAGCAATGACGTGGAACAACCACTGGTTGAGTTATGGAGCGGAAATTCCGGCTTTAAACTTCAGATTTAACAAAATTCTTCCAAGTCAGCTTTTTCGATACTCTCGAGACACTATGCTCGCAATATTTATACTACATTTATAAAATTTAAGCAAATTATCGGGCCGATAATTAATAATAATAAAATCCAAAAATAAAATAAGAGAAGATACATTTTCGACTACTGTAATAATAATTAACATAATCACTCCCAATTAATTGTTGTGTATTTACTCGTACAATTAGATACAAATTTTGTAAATATTTTATAGTACATTAGGATCCGAACAAAATTCGCTTAATCAACCATAAATATTTATGCAGCTTATTCGTACAAGACAAAGTCAATTTTCAATTTACTGATGATAAATTAAATTTATTAGATATTATATAAAATTTGTATTGTTGTAATTATTATTTTATAATAAATTAGATTGAATGCCGCACTGACCCATGGCTCGACTGTAATTTCCAATGTTTTTAGATTGGTAACTTAAAATAAAGCAATGCAACAGTGGCTCCTGAAAGGATTCATACACTCCTATGTTAACAATGTTAATTGTACATTTTGAAACCGTTTTTTGTCATATAAAAATCGATTTTACACCAAATCTTTTCAGACATTTTTTGTTTAAAATTTCATTGCTTTCAATTTTGGTTATATACATTTTTTGATTTTGTCCTACCGTTTCTGACTGACAGCGACTTAAACAAGATTCGAAAAAATACAAAAAATATTATCATATCACGTCATTTTTTAGATAAATTAACACCTACTTCTCGACAATATAATTTTATTATCAATATCAAGTTAACTTTGATTTTAAATATTTTAAATTTTTTAAATTCAAAAACGTTAACATTCTTTGACATAAACGAATTTGTCGACACATTATTGTGATAACAAACAAATTTGTTGAAACAAACTTGTTGGCTGTTGCACTGTAATTTGTTAGCTAACTGTAGAGTCAAAACTCTTGTAACTGGTTTTGTTAGATACTATTTCTATCTGTTTTGCTCTATTTCCTTTCGCAATATGTTTGGGGTGTTTTTTAAGATTGTAACTTATGTAACTTTTTTCCTTTGAGATTTCTAAGATTTTATACGACGTTTGTTGTTAATTATTTGTCCTTTGATAATTTCTCTTTTTCTAGTTTATCTTTTTGTCATGTCGTAGATTTTAATTTCGTACTGCCTATTAATTCCTTTCTTTAATTTATATTTATAATATACTACTATATATACTGAGTGTTCTCCTATGATCGTTCTTCTACATAACATTTTCTGGATTCTGGATTGGATGTGGAAATCAAAGCGAAGTTTGCATGTACTCGGGCCGCATATCAAGCCCATTATGCTATCATTTTCCCTTCTATTCCTCAAGCCATCTCAAACATACAAACTAATACTGGCAATATCTGGTCAGAAGTTCCATCTTCCATCCATCAACATGTTCCATCGTTTCATCAGCTTGGACTCAACCAGTTTCATTGTATGTACTGCTTATTTAGCTTGCAGTGTCCCTTGGGAAACCCCGCAATAATACGTAAGTTATCCCGGGATAGCTGCAGATATAGTATTTTGCATGCCTTTCAGAGGAAGAACGTATTGTCGCCCGCGCCTTTCGGCATCCAATCACATTCGTCCATGCAATTTCTGTGTTTCCTTCTTTAAGATGATATCTAAAGTTTTAACAGCGGCGTAATGAAAGACTCGGGAACACAGCATCGGTATCCGAGCCCAACCTCGCCAGCTCATCAACCCTGTCGTTGACCTCAATACCTTTGTGCCCTTTTACCCAACTAAGACTTAGAAAATTGTCTATTATGACGACCAAGTGCCACAAGAGCAGCTCTGCTATCTGTGAGTATTTGAATCGTTTTCCTGAAGTATCTCTGCACAGTGTAGTATACCCATCAGTTCCGTTTGGAAGACAGCGGGAATATCTACCTAACATTAAACTTATATGCAGCTGTAGTTCAGAAGAGAAAATTCCCATACCTATGCCGGTATGGCTTTTGGAACCATCCGTATATAGACATATTAGGTTAAACTTCCCGACAAACTTATATTTGGGAAAAATTCTGTCGGCATCTAGGACCAACAAAGACAACCCTTTCGAGCAGTCTTCAAGGATCCGCGTATGCCCACTGATTCTCTGACTATAAGTCTAAAGTTCCATGCCCGCATCTTAAACCTAAGAGCAACTCTCATCCTGTTTCATAGAGATCCAGCAGAAGAAGACAGAGGAGAGTCTCCAAGGCCACAGTAAGTGCCGATCATATCACTCCCGTTACAGCTAGGAAGACCGATCTCTGCAGCCGATAGAGAGGTTGCTGATGTTACCAGTTTGGTCCTAGGCCACTAGACGAGTGCACCATTGCATAACATAAGTCTTATGGCAGTAAAGAGCTAGAGGAAAATCTTCTGGGAAAACCCCGCCATGTCTCCAGGTGATAGTACTCTAACCGGGCCCACGATTTTCAAAATTTTTGAATGACATTATGGTATTTTAGGGACAATAATTATAAAAATTAAATTTTATGGATCATTAAAAAATACGGCCAAAATTCACGGAAAACTGGAACTAACTATTCGATTGGCTACCTCCATAAAGTTGGCTCCGCCAATGTAAACTTAATGTTACAATTAGGGATTTTTTCCTAATTTTTACGCTTTTCTCGGACGCTGCGGCCCGTTTTCACAAGCACAAACCTTATAATCCCTGGAGCGCAACAAAACAAAATGACGGATTTATAAAAGCTGGAACTCGCAAAATTACAAATTATTCAACGATGTTAATCACCGAGCGGGTGCAAGTTAATCGACGTGAGCCACGCCCAGTACAATTCCCAGTTTCCGTAGACCCACTCGGACCACACATACCGTCAACAGAATGAATTGTTGACGAAATTTCTATGCGAAAAATCGAAACTATAAAATCAATTAATTTTTAAATTAATCGATATTTGGAGTTCATCCATAGTTTAATCGCTTCACTATAATGTCTTCTTACAAATTCTGGAAGAATTTTAGTGGTATCTATAAAAACCTCTCAGTCTGATTAGGGTACTATACCCTGTTCCCGTTGGTCTTAGACACTGCCCAAATGTCATGCCAGCTTTCGTGATTTTAAAGCTGATGTTTCCTCGAAGTTAGGTTCCTGTTCAGTATACTTCCCAGATACTTGACTTTGGAATCCACTATAAGAGAGGTTTAATTTATATATTTGCAACTCCCACTCCGATCATTAGGCCCTGCTACCCAGCATAGTAGAGCCGATCCACTTCACCATGGTACAGGGAGCGCTGTAATCTTGTAGGATTGCCGATACACTCTCAAAAGCGGCCTTATCAAAAGTCCCTTCAATATCTATAAACGCTCCTAGGGTACATTCTTAAAAATGTAACGATTTATCGATATATTCCTCTATTTTATGAAGTGTGAACTCATTATTGGATCTCTCCGGAGTGTATATGTTACCGACAATTTGCGAAATCCGGCAATTTGCAAAATTCCTAGGTAATCTACTATGCAAATTCACTATTACTTTAGGCAATCTGCAAAATGGCTACGGTGTTTCAGGCAATTTGCAAATTGTCTATATTGTTAGTTAATGTGCTTTTTGAGTATGTAACAGACTCATATTGACTAGGCAATGTAAAAAACGATATTTTAAATAGATAATTTTAAAAGAACCATTTATTAAAACATAGTTCGTTGAACATTTTACATAAGAATAAAAACTATAAACCTATAAACATTAGGTTACTTATTTTTACATAGATTAGAAAAGTGATAGCAAAATAAAATGCTTGGAAATTTTGAAGAAAGATTAAAAAGCTACACTACTGACGATAGTGTAATCATACCCATTCCGTCTTTCGACAGGGGTCGAACAGATCCAAGGAATATGTTAGGTGTAGTTCTTGGCGAAGAAGAGGGATTTTATAAAATAGGCACTAGAGCAGGAGTTCTTCAGAAATGCTACAGTCGAAATGAATTTGAGCCGGTGACGCAAAACTTTATACTTGCAGAAGATGTACCTTCAGACGAAATTAGTCTTTGGGTGGCAGTGGCAACTGCTTCTTCTACAGGTGGTCAGGGAATGTTGAAATGTAATTGTACAAAGAAGTGCATAAATAAATCATGCAAATGTCTTAAAAATAGAGTAATGCCTAATGTGTAATAGTCGCTGTCACTTTTCTAATCCATGTAAAAATAAGTAACCTAATGTTTATAGGTTTATAGTTTCTATTCTTATGTAAAATGTTCAACGAGCTGTGTTTTAATAAATGGTTCTTTTAAAATTATCTATTTAAAATATCGTTTTTTACATTGCCTAGTCAATATGAGTCTGTTACATACTCAAAAAGCACATTAACTAACAATATAGACAATTTGCAAATTGCCTGAAACGCCGTAGCCATTTTGCAGATTGCCTAAAGTAGTAGTGAATTTGCATAGTAGCTTGCAACTTAGTCGGTTTGCAGATTACCTAGGTATTTTGCAAATTGCCGGATTTCGCAAATTGTCGGTAACATATACATGCAGATTCGTATGTAGTTGATTATTTATCAATAAACTGTCACGAATATCTCTGTCTTTAAAAAGAACGAGGCGAGACTTATTGGCTTGAAAGATTCATGCCCATTCACATACGTCCGTAAAACTTATAACAGGCCGTGAAATTTAACAAACCAATAGAAATTATCTCTTAATTAAATTTAACGGCTTGTTAAAAGTATTGTGAATACGGGCATTAGCCATTAAGTAGTCAGTTGGACCTGATCTGGGTATGAAAATTACTTTGTCCTTTCACCACTCTTTGGGTGTAGTCATGTCTCATGTGCAATGCACATGTGCAGAGCAAGTAATCCAAGTTCCATTAAAGTAAGAACTCCATCTATTTACTCCGGCGATTTATAAGAACTAAAGGTTTTGATGGCCCAGGCCAAGCGTAATATTTTTAATTTAATTTAATTTTTTAGTATATAAATTTTTTATACTTTTCTTACCATTAATTACGATTTTTATAATTGAACAATTGAGAATTTGTTTTTCCTTATGAGTTTTAATGGACTTAACAACATAGCGCGAAGTATCGACCTTCCTGGTTTGATTTTTATTTTTTATTCTTTGATCAGCAACTTTGTGTTTCTAATTAATTTAGTAGTACTTTTCTTTGTTTTGAAAAATATTAATTTAAAATTTTAAAAATTTAAATTTTAAATGAACCATATCGACAACATTTTTCCTATTTTTATAGTAAGATGTTTCAATGATTAAAATATTTTTAAACGTCTGTTCATTAAACATTATAATTTTTTAAATTTGGCATTAATATTTTATTTCACGCTATATACCTCCTTGAATGCAATTAATTTACCGATAATCCAAAAATCGATTTTGTAACTTCAATGAGAAACTTAACCAAAATCCCATTCGACCTTACAAGCATGTAAACTTATTTTCTTTCGTAATTCTATAAATTTGCCCAAATGTTATTTTTAATTTTGAATTCATTTCGAGTATTTTATATTAAATAATATAACCGTTTATGGTTAATTAAATTTTATTTAAATCAAAAATCTTTTTCTAACGACAAAAATACGTTTCATTTCACAGAAATTCCGACCCAAGTTCTTTCATAAATTAAAAATAGTGGGGAACTGCCCGCGCATTCCAAACTTTACAAATTAAAAAATTAAAAATTAAATGCCAACCGATAGATTACAGTACGATTTTATCACTCATCAAGTACCAAATTGGCTAATTCTTAAACTTGAATTTAAAAAAGTAATTGGCCAAGTTACCCATCTTTTGATATAAATTTATCATTTTCGACGCAATTAACTTAAAGGTAATAATTTGAAACGGTATTTCAGATTGAAACATTAATTAATAGTGCATTTCCGTTACATAATTGAATTTCTTGTTTGTGTCAGTAAATAATCATCGATATTGAATTTAGCATTTAAGTTAAGGTTGGGTATATTAGAAACGACAATTTATTATATGAATTTAATAATGTTATATAATTTAACGGTCTATTACATTCACGCTGCTTTTATATAAGTTTTTTTAATACCATAAGCTCAACTTTGTCTAAGTAACAAAGTTGTTGATTATAACACACAAAAATGAGAAAACTTTTTAAAGTATTAGAACAATAATGTAATGTAAAAAATGCTGATATTAACAAGTGTTTTTTAAAAATTTTACCCTTATACCAGGTAATCCACTTTGCAATTTTGAGCAAAATATGTTATGTTGCAAATAGTTTTGACTAAGTTTGACGGTTAAATTTATTTTATACTGTATTTTTATAGCTTTAGTACAACAGGAAGAATATTGTTTTCTCTCATATTCATGAATGTAAATTGACAACGCTATTTAACCCTATAACTTATTTAGTTGCTTGAACATACACAAATTGAACTATCCCTTTATGATCTTTTCCCAGTTCTTTTCTTCTAATTTTCGTTAATCATTAATGGGAATTTTTCACCAATGTACAAAACAGTTTATAATAAAATATTATTTTTACAGTAAAAGGTGAAATATTATCTGCTTATTGACGAATATGAATCACTTTGCTTTTAATTTAAAACAGCATTAATTACTGAAAATAATGGTGTACGCAATTAACAATAGATAACTTTCAATTCATATATGCAATTAATAATGTAAACATGTCAACTATACCCATTAAAAGGTTTTAATTTCAAATTGCTGCTAATTTTTTATCTTGGAAATTTGCTGCAAGATTTGACGTAATTAACTCTCAATCTTAATAACATAGTTAAAGCTTGGCAGTAAAGTAACAATTTAAGTTGGTTTCGATTACCTCTACATAATTTAATAATAATTTTAATAAAGTTCGCATTTTAAGAGGTAATTAAATTTTAAAGATGTTAAAGAAATAATTAGGATAGCCTCTTTATATAAGATTAGAAGCAAGGTAATTTTCGGGATTTGAAAACAATCTTGGCTATACCTTTTCATTATTAAATTTAATGCTAAAATGGGAAATTTAAACGTAAAATAAAATTGCAATAATAATTAATGAAGCAATTAAGAAGATTTAAAAAAAAACAAAGCTCTTTAAATTGTTTTTGCAAAATGTAATTTGAATATGACGTAAAAATCAATTTTATTGATACAATACAATTTGTTTGGATTAAAAAGTTTTGTTTCAAATAAATAATAATTAAATTTCAATAATTGGTAATGAATGAGAAATAAATAGTTTAATTTTAAATATTATTATTTCGTTGATTTTTGATTAATAGATTTATTCTTATCAATTCAAGCTATCAACATTTATAAAGCATTTTATGTCGACTAATTGTGATTAAAATGTCTCTTTTCAGTAGGTTAAAATTGATGTTTCTATAATTTACGAAGTTGGTAGCCTTGTATGCCCATAGTGACGGAAGTGCGTGACTCAACACATGTTAGTGCATGCATAAACGCAAAAATATTAGCGTTGGTATTTAAATTGAATTATATTTATTAATGTTTTTGTATTTATTTTTCAAATGAATATTCCTAGTGAGATATCTTCCATAGCATTAATCTTCCGACAATATTGCGTTTGATTAGCACAATTAACTTTTTACTTGAATAAAATTGTTTTTGTTTGACTCAAATCCGATTGACTTACGTTAAATTATTCTCGAATTGTTGTTCAAGCAATTTCCATAGCATCAAGATTTTCGACCAAAAACAATTTTATCCGACAAAAAGTCGATCTCTTTGTATTATCCTGAATAATTTTCATATTTATATGTATCTATGCAATTAGCAAACTCATTTGTTAGTCATTTTAAAATAAAATTATATTATTTAGATTCTACAAAGAAATATAACTTTTGTTTTAATTGGAAAGTTATTTGAATTTCAAAAATTTTAAATTACCGCAATAACCCTTTTAATTTATTCAACGTCGTTATATAGTTTGGTGCCGCAGTGTTTTATTATGAATTAATTAATTATATTTTATATATAATATATGCGTGGTGGTCCGTTACGGCAAAATTCGATATAAAATTTTTGAGTGAGTGGTCACATAATATCAGTACACCAAGTGCTTGATTAATCCATAGATTAAATATACCACGGCCGCATGGAGCTCTAAGACTCGAAAAAAAAATTGTTGTTAAGGTCAGCTTCCACATAAACCGTCATCATATTATTTTTAATTGAAAAAATTAGTTACGTAAATTTTATATTGATGAAAATTACCTTAGAGATTCTAACTAAACATAATAGACTGCAATAAAAAGTCGTATTGAATTTGTTTTCAAGCTATAGAATTGGAATTTAAAGAATTTTGAGAATAGAATTTTTATGAATACTTTCAAGTAAAATGTTTCTCAGCCGTTAAATTTTACTTGTTTATCCCACTTGACACCACCAGACTTTTTTTTTATCGCGATATTTAAAAAGTCGTTCGTGCAGTAACAAAATTTGCGCTATTGAAGAAGTCGAAGAATATATTGAAAATAAAGTTTAAACATCTTGAACAAACGTTACAGTTGAGCCTGCAACTAATTTCAGGAAATATTCGTTATGGATTTTTAAAATTACGCGTTCTTATGCACCATTTCCAAGTCCGCACTCGATTAAATTTTTTATTTTAAATTGAATATCTTACAATATATTTATCATATTTTTCTTTGAACTTTTGATTAACATTATTTTTTAACGTACTTTCAACTACAGTTAAATTACAAATATCTTATCTCTATAAACCATCAAGTTATGCTTCGTGTCCCATGCTTCTGAAAATCATCCTGGAGGTAATTCTGAAGTACCTATATGTTTTCTATTACTGCAAAATTCCTTTGTTATTATAATTCTGAAAAATCTTGATTTTCGTGATTAATAATATCACTAATAAAATAAAAAAAGAAATTAAAAATTATTAAAATTAAGCGTTTTTAAATTTTTAGCATTCCTTCATTCGAAATTTCAAGATAAAATTACTTTCAACATTATCGAGTATGTATTACATTGAAAAACCGTAAAAATTGTCCATTAACAATAATGTATACCCACTTGAATAAACAACCTGATGATTTACAATTATTCAACCTTCTTCGTTGACAAACCAATTTTCATAAAAAAGAGTATACCTAATTTTGTTGTACAAAATCGTTTTGAAATCAGAAAAAGTTATTTGTTACCTCTATTTCTTTTTACATTTATGCAATTTTTGTTTTTTTAGTTTTTTCGTCCTAGCAAATTCACACTCATTCAACAGAGTACTTGTATTATATTACCGGTTGAATAACCATTTATTATTAAAAGTTAATCTTTCAGTAATTGGTAATAAGCGTTTTTGTCTTAAAACTTTGAATATTTAATAAACACTACTTTACTGTCTCCGACGAGCGACACTAAAGTACTGTAGTAACTCCCGGTACCTACCTATTTTCTTCGAAACAATTGGGTTCACCAAAAGTAACACTTGAACTTCCACATTTGATGGACATAATATAAATCTTGTGTATTGTTTCCATAAAAAACAGTTTAATTTCAATTTAAAATTTCAATTTGCTCCCGTTGGGTTTCGTTTCTCCCCCCAGTCGACCTCGCGCCTCTTTAGCTCGAAATGCTGGGTCATAGCTTTGAATTATATCGTCGCTTGCATTCATCACTTTCAATGAATGCATGAATTTAAACAGATGTAAAAATAAATAATGAAAGAATGTCATTTTAACTACAGAACAACAAAACTAAGCATTATTTATTAATCAATATTAGCCTGGTTACAAATCAGTAAAACAAATGTTGTATGTGGTAGATACTTAGATAAAATTACAAAGATAAACAAAAATATTGTCATGTTTAAAAATAGGTGAAGAGTATAATTATTTACAGGTTTTGAAAATAAAGTTAAAATATGCGGTATGTAATAACAAGTTGTTTACAAGAATATTAAATAATAATAGAGAAACTATTTATACATTGCGTTACCATGGCTTTTGGATCTTTTGCTAATTTCGACCTTTAAAAATCGATACTTTTGTAAATTAAATATTACTCGTAATAAATAACTTTACGAAATTACCTTATTTTCAAAAATGTATAACTCAAAAACTAAGAAGCATCTGACAAAACCCCGAAACACGGTATAATATTTTTCACCAAAAATATGCAGATCTCGATTGTCGTTAGATTGGATGTTGTAGCCAAAGCTTTAGCCGAGTAATAAGCATTTCGTATGTGTTTCACACAATATCTTTTCTATAATTTATTGTTTGAATAAGAAGCAAACAAATTTATTATTTACCTACAAATTATTACAGAGTATTCTTTCTTCTATACTTGGGTAAATAGTCTACCCTTTATCTACCTAAAACTGGCAAACGCCAACAATAAAATATTATCATAATTTTTAGAGTTTTCCAAAATTTTCCGTTATGTAAAAGTAAATTTGTAAAGGTTTAGAATAGTGTTGGCATTCTTGTCTTGCTCTTGTCTTGCTATTTCTTGTTTTTGTCTTGTCTTGTCTAGTAGACAAGACTTGTAGACAAATTGTAGACAAGGTCTTGTCTATTAAATTCTATAATTTAATATAATATAAATATATTGTCTATAAATCTATAAATTCTTGTCTTGCGTGAGCAGCAAGACAAGAAGTCTTGCGAGACTTCTTGTGTCTCAGCCATCACTAGTTTAGAATACAATAGAATTGGGTTTTACCAGAATTTACTTAAGAATATAAAATTCGTTTCATTTTGATTTGAACCATCTACCTGTTCGGACGCAAGTGAGCAACAGTAAATAATTATAAATTTTTTTTTGCTGGATTAATTAAATTAAAGTAAATAAATAAAAAATTATGTTATTTTATACTTTTCAAATTTATCATAAATTTTATTTATTAATTTAAGTCTTGTTACAAATTTTGTTTTATACGGGACATTGTTTTAAGCCAAATTCTGTTATCTTGTTAACTGATACAAGCAGAGCCATCGTTTAGCTAAACAGACATGGTGAATGGAAATCAACAAGTGTAGCAGAGGAGTATCTTGCAGATTCAGTAATTCCAAGTGGCTTCTAAAATACTCGGTAAAACTAAAATAACCAATGTAAACAGCTATACTTCCGTTGAAATTAATTATGCAATTAATGATGTTAATACGCACTTGTGCGGAAAACTTATTTTAGCTTACTCAAACGAATATCGAAAAGTAACGCTTTTTTAAGCAATAATAGCAGCAATATATAGTTGGTAACCTCAAACTTTAAATAGGTGATTAATAAAATTGTGGGGTCAGATAAGTTACATTTATTATCATCGTCATTAAAACCTAAAAAGTCCATATCCCGCTTTAAGCTAGCTAGCTTTTAAAATGTTAAAAAAGGAATATTGACACTCAACAGTCGATAAACAAATCGCAGAAGGGGATTGATGACTGCTCATTGTCTTCCAGTTGGAAAATTCCGGACTTCAATACGGAAGTTATTAAGTCGACTTTTCAGTGCACCAAATACTCTTCGATTACATTATAGTGCTTACATAATTTATTGACAAATAAGTTTCTAATAAAAGAAAGAATATTCGTAGTTGTCTTTCGGATTTAAATTTGAAGCCCTTATAGTTGTTTGCACAGTAGATAGTATTTATACCGTACCTATCTTAATTGTGTCACATAATATCGACACCCCAATGCAATAACTCGAAAATCGGTTATTTTGAGTTACTTACTTAATTAATTAATAATCAAATACGCATAAATTATTTAAAAATTTTAATTATTATAACAAAAAGACTTCTGTACATACACACACAAAAATATCACAATGCGCAATGGTTTTGCTGACTTCTAATCCTAATTTAATCTTGTTTTTAATTATCTCAAAACTATCAAAATCAAGTTACCTAGTTATTGTATTGGAGTGACGATATGGAAGTATTTGAAAATTTATAGAGTATGTTTTATTCATTTAAATAAAACTCCAATTTATTGATAAGTAGTTAAGTATACATAACAATAAATAACCAATAAACAATAATCAGAATAAAGTTACAATGCTTAAAACCCGAATTAACTACCCACGTCAAGCTAGCACCACCACCTTTCCAAAACAAAAAAAGATTTATATTACGCTGAATCATTATTTGTCTTTTATACCTTGACAACGAGATATATTAAATAGACTATAACGCCCTAGGGCCTTATAAATCATAATGCCCGCTCATTGTGCCCTCTCATTCGAAATTATGTAATATAATTCAAAAAATGTACCATTTTATTGTTTACAATTTTATTTAAAATTAAAAGTATAACTTTCAAATGAAGATCCACTAATTGAACAATTAAAAATTAAAACAAAAATTAAATTTAGCAATCATCAAATTCAAAATTTATAAAATTTTTAAATATTGACGCGACCCTCGCCCTTTTAAATTATTTGCCTTCGACATAAACATCGTCGTAATGCCCTTGATACATAAATAACTATTATATTATACTAAATTATGGACTAATTTTGGACAATATTCGCGAATTTTAGACACCAACGGTTTCGCGAATAAACATGAATCTTTGGTGGGGGTGCTGAGTTGATGTCAAGCTAGCACCCCCACCTCGAAAATGTGACTTTCTTTTAAATTCGGTAAACCATAATTATGAACTCATTTTGGATAACATTCGCGAATTTTGGACACCAACGGTTTCGCGAAAAAAGATAAACCTTTGGTGGGACAAAATTTGTTTAAATATTTAACAACAATTCAAATACTAACGATAAAATAGATGCATTTATTAACAAACATAATCACGTAAAAGAGTAAAAGCTCAATGAATCTCAAACAAAACTTAATCGATTGATTTCGATTTCATTAAGATATTTTATTATTGTGAAAAGAAAAGTAGTACAAAGTCTATATTCCACTTCATAACCCCCCTCCCGGCAACCATTTCGGAAATCTCTTCGCGACAGCTTGGACTTACACGATGGGAATCAAACGTCATTCATGCTCAAACATTTTATCAATTTCAGCTAAAAATTTCACTTTGTAGAGAAAATGGTGCGTAAAACCAATATTTTTACAGAACAGTCTACGACTAACCCTGTATAATAAATACATTGTATATGTTTACATGTATAAATTGTATATTATGTATGTTAGATAATTTGATATTTTATTTAAAATTAAGTTATTATTACTACATTTGTTTTCTTATAATGTTTCTGACTGTTCATATTCCTGTTTATATTCCGATGTTCTTGTTCATATTCTGATATTCTATTCATATTCCTCTTCATTTTCTGTGTTCTCTTCCGGGCTGCCTCCCTTAAATAGTATTATTGTCCTTCTCCGTAATGCCAACTTAACGCATACTTATGTTTTACATACAGGGAGGTTCGAATATTGTATTAGTCTTCTTCTCAGATCTTCACTTGGGTGATGTCTCTTTCTATTGGTTGTTAGTTGGCTTAGGGAGTATGTCTAGCAGATCCGTACTAAGGGTATGTCTCACTCATTCTAACATGTATCATATTATATAAAAGTTTAAAAAAGCCGCATCAGTGAAAGCCTTTCGCTATCGTCAGGTAAGATGAAAATAATACAACAGAGGACTTTGTAGCTAATTTACAGTCACAAAAAATTTCTTCCTTTAAAAATTTTTTTTGCATTAAATAATGTTGCTATATTTTTAATAATTTTTCTTACCTTAAATGGAAGGATTTATTTGAAATCAAAGTAAAATGAAATCAATAAATCAAGAAAAAATGTTTACGAAATTAAAATTAAGGGTTTTCACGCGCAACTTGCTCGGAGGTGCACAAAATTTAAAATATCAATAACTTTAAAAACAATTACACTATAATGGTGAATAATATAGAAGCTTATTGAAGTTCAAACGAAGCTCTATCGATCGACACGAAATTTACTCAAAAATGTTAAAAAGTACAAAAAATGTAAAAACATGTCTAAAGACCCCTCCCCTCCCAAAGATTCTCTAAGTGCTTGTTCACAATGTACATAAGACATAAGACGTACATAAGACTTAAAAATATAAATACAAAAAAGGCTTAATAGAGTACCGAATAACATTGAAATCTTAAACTACATTATGTGGAATGTTTTTCTTCGTATAACAAAACAACTCAAACATTATTCAATATGCGATTAAAGCCTTATTTGAATTTATAATTCTTACGTTTTATGTATTTCTTATGTCTTATGTACATTGTGAACAAGCACTAAGGCTCAAATGACGGAACCTCGTTGAAGCTCAAACGAAGCTCTAACGTTCTTCATTAATAATAAGAAACGGAATAGTAGGAAATTGGACAGTCAATGAAACACAGGTTCTTTAATTGGTCAATGTTTCGATGTTATATTATTTTTCTCTTTACCTGGATCTGTAATAATCAATGACACTTACAAACTGAGCTTAAATCAAAAATACATTTACACACCAATAAAAAATGCGTGTGATAATAAATATAAACTATTGTAAAACACAGAATTCTCAAAAGAGATGTAAAATATGTAAAAAAACTAACACTAAAGTACAATGTCAATTGAACAACGTAAAATCGCAATACAAAACACCAGAAAATTAAAATGTTATCACACAGGTAAAGATAATGCACGCATATTCAAGCTGTAAAGCAAGCACCACACCACTACGAGCAAACAAGAGGTTCGTGTATATTGTATATTGTATATTGTATATTGTATATTGTATATATACGGGCGTTCGCCCATTAACAAAAAAAATACAATTTGTATTACATGAGTGCATCACATAACGTACACAATAATCATATAACATAACACTAACAAAAATACCACAACAATGAATCAAAATTTACCGTTGACGGTTCTAAAGCTTCGCACCTCTTACAAATTTAATACATCCATCAACACCAGAATTAAATACATCAAAGCAGCTCAAGTACTGATTGCCCAATCTCTGCATTCTACTAACGGGAGAGTTATAACAGTAATTGGTAGAGGCAAAATCCACTGAAAACAAAGAGCCCTGTCTTAATCCACCACGCGGAACACGAAAATTAACTTTTGCCAGGAGTTCTGGACAATCACATTTGCCATTAATAATCTTAAACAAAAATATTAAGTCGGACATGATCCTTCTATCATACAAGGTGGGCAGGCAAAGGAGATCACGCATAACTACATAGTTTCGTTCTTCGACATCCAACTGAAGTCTACGTCCCATCATCCGCAGAAACTTATTCTGAATTCTTTCCACCAATCGTGAATCCCCCGTGTAATACGGTGACCAAATCGAAGAACCATACTCCAACAATGATCTGACCAGAGACACATATAATATTTTCAATGTAAAGCTTTTTTTAAACTCTAGAGTATTTCTATATATAAATCCCAGCATTCTCATCGACTTACTACAAATGTAGTCCAAATGATCTTTAAATGACAGGGTCCGATCAAAAATTATGCCCAAATCTTTAACTGTTTCTACTGCCTTAAGTACGTTACCATTCAATGTGTACAATGAAATAACAGGCGTGTTAACTCGATAAAATCTCATTACACAACATTTCTCGACATTAAGAAAAAGAAGGTTATAAGTGCACCATCTACTAAGTCCATCCAAAGCTCTCTGAATCCTGGCCGAATCACTTACTGACTTGATTGCAGAATAAATTTTAAAATCATCGGCAAAAATCAAATACAGAACACTCTCGCAGATTGCCTCTCCAATATCATTAATAAATAACAGGAACAGCAAGGGACCCAAATGAGACCCCTGAGGCACTCCAGAGGTCACCTCTATTGGCTGAGAGATTTGCATCTTAAATTTAACAAACTGTACTCTACCAGAAACATAGCCAACGAGCCAGCTCAACAAGGAACCATGGATACCAAGAGCCTCTAACTTAGAAAACAAGATGGAATGGTTCACCCTGTCGAATGCCTTAGAAAAATCGGTATAAACAGAGTCAACCTGTAGGCGGTTCTCCATACACTTCAGAATATAGTCCTCATACAATATAAGATTAGTCATTGAAGATTTGCCCTGTAAAAATCCATGTTGTTCAGAAACAATCAAACTTGATAGCTCAGGAGAGATAACGTCCCGCACAAGGCCTTCAAAAATTTTTGGTATCACTGACTGAATTGAAATGGGACGATAATTCGTTACATCAGATCTATTCCCCTGCTTGAAGACGGGAACCACAAAGGACTGCTTCCAAATCGATGGAAATACACCCTCCGATAAGGATTTATTAAATAATATTAAGAGCGGAAGACAAAGTGAATCCTCACATGACCTCACCAGTATAGGATGAACGCCATCGGGGCCTGGGCTTTTTCCAGTTTTAATAGTTCTCAGTTTTCTTGATATATCATCAACGGAAATCCGGCAGTAACTCAAGTTAGTTGTCTTCTCGTAATGAAAGTCTCTATAAGATGCGACTCCATCGCCATAAACATTTGAAAAAAACTTGGAAAACAGCTGCAATATTTGCTCCACTGAATCAGCATGTTCGTCAGCCAAAAACATAGTATTTGGAAACCCGCCGCTAGATTTGTTTGAATTAATATAGTTCCAAAAGTGCTTTACATCAACAGGTATGGAGCCCTCAACCGACGAGATGTATGACTCATAACACCGGCGAGACAATAACTTACATTGAGACCTCAACTCAGAAAACTTTAGATAGTCACTGTACAAATTTGTCCTCTTAAACAATTTATGTGTTTTTCTCTTTTCCCGAATAAGATTCTTCAAGTCACCACTGAAGTACTTAGGAAAAGAAATATTTCTCGAAACTACAGTGACAGGTATAAATCGATGCATAGCACAATACAAAACCTCATAAAAATATTCAACACCATCATCCACGTCCATATCCTGCAGCACATACCAATCCATTAAACCCAAATACTCGGACATCGCAATATAATCACCTCTCCTGAAATTGAAAGATGGGGATTCAATTGAATGTCAACGATGAGGGAGTTGCATCATACAAATAGGAACACGTCTCATGGCAAACTCGGTGAAGATGTGAAGATGCAACTCCTTTTGAGAGATCACTGTAAGTTGGGTATCTATAATCTTAGGAACAGCAATAAAGTCTTCTTGACTAGATTAAAAGATAACACACCGAAAGAACGCCTATCGGAAGTAATTTATAAGATCCCTTGGGGAATGTGTGACAAAAGTTACATAGGCCAGACTAAACAGTGGCTAAAAAATAGAATGGCTCAACACAGATATGATTGCAAGAGAAGCTCCCAAAAAAGATCGAAAAATAACAACAGTGATGCTGAAAATAAAATACTTAGTGTAGATAGAGCCGCTACCACAAATAAAACTAAATTATTAAGTCGTTTATAGAGAATAAAAATTTAAATTTTTGATTCTTTATACATTTTATTTTATAGATCAAAGGTCAACAATAGTTCAACGAATAGATCAAAGAGCGCTGTAAAATTGCAAATTAAAGATATTACTAATTATTTAATATCGTGTTTAATATTAAACAAAAAATTATGAGTTTTAATCTAATCCATTCTACATATAAATGCACAACGATGATGAAGAACAAATAATTTTGTTTAAGGGCTTTGTTTGTCAAATAAAAGAGTTTATAAAAAAAAATTGTAAAATAATATTAAATTTTTTCGAAGTTCAATTCAAGCTCTAATGCAAGTCAGTATGATGCATTTACATCACATGATAAAATCTTGGCGGGTTTTTCTTATTATTTTGCGCAGGCCAGTGTTCATAGCAAGATAATAAATTACATAATATAGCTATTAACGTATAAGCGATAGAAAGTAAGCCATATCAGATTTAGCAATATATCAGAACGAGCGATAGCGAGCGATAGCAACACGGATCCTTTCCAAAATAAAAATATAAAGTGATAAGTAACAACAAGATAAAGTCAGCAGAATTGAAATCTAATCAGCTAATACGTCACCAGATTGAAATAAAATATATGAAATAAAAGTAACATCGCAGCAAAAGGTAAATTTTCATAAGCAAATACAGTAGAATCCGCTTAATGCGATCACGGATAATGTTATTAGTCGGTTTTTGTGATCATTTTGACTAGGACCGGGCCGCTTCAATTAGTTTACATACAAAAACCACCGGATAATGTGATCAAAAAGCCGCTTATTATTATCACTTTCAAGGAATTTCCAATACAATTATCTCTTTTTCTAAGTATATTTTTCTGATTTGTCAAGGAAATTTTATATCTTTACAAAACAATAAGGCACTCGTTTTAATTTCTATACATAAACGAATAATGTTTGCCGTTTCATGGCGTGTTTCTATTTTTATTTTGCTAAATGTGCACTTTGTTTCATGCATTTTAATTCAAGTTTAGTTTATTCTTGATTTTCTTGTGATGTCGACTAAAAAGCGAAACGATTTCTCGGTAAAACAGAAGGTGGAAATTATCGAAAATCACTGTAAATTAAGATTTTCTAATTTTTCGTTTCTAAAATTCATTTTTTCTAAAACTTGCTTATTGTTATCAGTCGGTTAATGTTATCGAAATTTCTTGGCCCAAAGTGATCACATTAAGCGGATTCTACTGTAATAACAACACGGCAAAAATACACATATACGTTGTTATGACTAGTGATATCGTGGTTACTTAATACCACACCGCTAATTGCACATTTTCGCTATCTAGAATTTACCGTATATGCTATACTTGCGATAGTGTTGGATAAAATAGCTATTAACGTATAAGCGATAGAAAGTAAAAAATAAATTTCAAGGAGATTTTGTGTATTTGTAAAATGCATGATTTTGACATGTAAAGTAAATAAATACAACACGTAGAAAAATTGTTACTATAAAAACCAAAAAGACATTAATTGCCACTTGACAGGTTCGGATTAAAAATATTTAAAAATGAAATATTTCCATAAAAGAATTAAACATTAAAAATTAAATCATTTTTAAATATTTTTAATCCGAACCTGTCAAGTGGTAATTAATGTCTTTTTGGTTTTTATAGTAACAATTTTTCACCGCAAATTGCACATTTTTCCTATCTAGAATTTACCGTATATGCTATACTTTCGATAGTGTTGGATAAAAAAATCATATCACGGGTAATTAAATATTTCTGTTAAATTTACAGATAGATAATACCAGGGGTGGGCTGCCAAAGTTTGAACAACCGGCTCGCTATTATTTCGAAGAAAGAAAAAAAACCGTAAATGAGTACATTGTCTTCATTTATTTCTGTACAGGATAATATATACTATATTAATTATAACAAAACAAAACTGCATATTTAAGTTCATGCATATTTTGCATAAACAAAATGAAATATCATAATCATGTTAAATTAAAAATTATTGAAAATCTTACTGTTAAAAAGCAACTAAGTTGATAGTCTACGACATCTGATATATCATATGTTTCGAATTTATGAATCTCATCAGGCAGACCGAGAAAAAAGACTTTCTTTAATTTTTAACTTAACATGATTATGATATTTCATTTTGATTATAATTTCATATGTTAATAACTATACATTATATTATTTTGCACAAATGTATATGCATAAACATAATATTAAAATGGCTTATTTTTTGGTTTTAGGGGTAATTTAACAAGCGGCTCGCCAAGTTACAAAAATTTTAACAACCGGCTCGCGCGAACCGGACCGAGCCGGCTCTAGCCCACCCCTGGATAATACCCATGGTCAAGGTGGACCGTTGACATAATGCATTGTTTAATTATAACAATCGGTTTATTAAAACAAATTTTTATTCAACAAAAACCATTAATTATAAATCAAAAATCGTTAAAAAATAAAATTATTGCCATGCATTTCTATTTTGAGAAACAAGATGTAACTAGCTAAGTTTCAATTAATTCTTGCAAGGTACAATAAGGTAGCAAAAAAAATAGTTCAGCTTTTATATACAGCCCAATTTTTATACACCGCCACTTTCTTTTTAATTATTTCGAAATAACGTGCGAAGTGGTCGCCCACGCTGGTGACGGCTCCCTTAAAGCTCACCTTCCAATGAAAGTCAATCACAAGTAACGTCGATAGAACTGTTTGCGACAAACAGTTCTGTGGCCAATTATCCAAATGACCAATAAAGTTTGCGTCAAAATGGCTTTGCGACGAACTGGATGCGGCGAACAGAATGCCTCGAAACGCTTGCCGCAAAACGCTCGTAGCGAACTGACCCGTTGCCTTTAAGGGGAGATTGAAACTGGAAAATAATAAAAAGAAAGTTAATTAAAAAGAAAATTACAAAGTTATTGTTTGTCTTATTTATTCTCATTGGTTACCAACATATAATTTTTTATAAATCTACAAAAATCTTCTTCTTTTAACACGTTGGCTGCCATGTGTATTAACATTAACTACTACAATGACACTTATTGTGTCAAGACACTCTTTGTGACATTGTAGTTTCCACCTCCCCTCGTCAATGTAATATCTTTTTATTATATTGTATTGTTAATTACAATAGACGTACAAATAGCATTAATCTTTTCTGCAATAAGTTATTACTTTTACAAATAATTTCTTAAATTATAATATAGTAAATAAACATAAAATAATATGTAGGTATATATTCATATACTGCATATATTAACGATTCATTTTTAAAATTACGTTTTATGATACGTAAACATAGCGCTTCATAAAGCTTTATGTATTTTATCAAAATTTTTCTAAAGAATATTAGCTATACACTTGCAAAATAACAAATTTACAGTAAAATTTATGTCTGACCTATTTCTTAGTTGTCACTTACCTTATATTAAATTGCCACAATTTCTGTTACATATAACCTATTATACCGATGCGATGATATACAAATTTTAAATTGTAACTTTTATTATTTACTTTTATTTATAACTTTTATTATTTATAAAAAGCATTTTTTTTAGTCTATAATAGTTTATACTTTTGCTATTTAACTAACCGAAATGTTAATTTTTTAATGCCATATAGAATTCATATGTATTTGTGGTAGTAAATTTCCTCGACTTATATTTAAATTACAACTCGCGACTTTTAGTAGCGATGCAATGGATAGATTGCAATCCGAATAATTTCTAGATTTTGGTGCTTTTCCTCCTAGTCTTCTTCATTTCTTAAAGTAGATTTTAGTTATTATCTGCTTTTCATAACTTTATGTGGAAAATTCGTTTCCGCGTCAGCATATGAAGTACAGCGTGAACCTGTAAAAAAATTTTTACGAGAACTTATTATGCATAATTAAAGATGAACATTTTTTTCCGTTTTGCGTTTATAAAAAATTTAGCAAGTACCTAATATTTTGTTATTATTGATTTAGATATGTTGTTTCATCCTTCGACCATTTAAACTTATAGACACGCCGTTTCCAAATGCGTCTGAAGCCAACATGTTCTACGCATCTGACGTCATGAAAGGGCAAGAATTCGAATATGGCAATAAGTTTTGTATTGAAAGTATGAACTAAAACTCGTATTTTTTACATTTTTATACCCAAATTAATATTAAAAGATATTATGATGGGGTAATATAAATAAAACAAACAATATAATTAACAAATTAGTTTATTTATGAAATATTACTGACCACAAAACATAATAGTTTTAATTTATTTACTCTAACTCTATTTAAATTTTTATTTTGACTTTCTCCTTGATGATATAACCTAAGGTTGCAGTAGTGAAAACTAATGATTTTTATTAAATTTGTAATATGGTTAGATTCAACATCATAGTCATACATTTATGTTCTTTGTATTTATGGAAAACTGAACCGCGGACATTGCACATAATAATATTATTTTTTTCTTAATATATATTTCTTTCTTAATAAATGTGTATTATTATTATTATTAATTAACTTGGTCATTAGATTTTGTTCAGTAAATAATTTGTTTGTTTCGTCCATAATTCGAATTTCACTTTCAGCTATTTTCAATATAAACAAAATGTAATTATCAAAAATTAGCTAAGAAACAAACTATTAAAACAATAAAATATTTTCAAGCTTTCGGAAATGGACGTTCCCTTTATCAAGAATTATTTAATTTATTAATTATTTATAGTATTATTTATTTATAGTAATAATTTATTAATTAATTATTAATAAATAAATAATTCTTGATAAAGGGAACATCCGTTCCCGAAAGCTTGAAAATATTTTATTGTTTTAATAGTTTTCTTAGCTAATTTTTGATAATTACATTTCGTTTATACCTTTATAGCTAATAATTTTAATAATATTATATTTTACATATATGAATCAAATCTTCGGAGAGTTGAATTAAACACTGCTTAACATTACATTAATTTTTTCCAAGTATTAATGTTGAATTTAAAACATCAGATTGAATAGCAGTTAAACAAATGTCGCAATCTAAATTTTTTTTTTCACTTTCTTGACTACAAATCCAGATATATATTTCACAACATTTGAAACATATAAAAATAAACTTCTGGAATAACTTATAATACTAGTTAAAGCGTAATCGTGATTATTAATTTCATATTCCTCATAATTTTCTATCAACTGGTTGTCAATGGTTTTCATTGTGACTTTGTTGGAGGTGCTCATTGATTGCAAAATAATTAAAAAACCGAAAAACGCGTAAAATTAAAATTATTTTAAGGAAATTTACAGGAACACTAATGAATGTCAGTTGATGTTTTGCCCTTACGTGACGTCATGCGCAACGTTATAATGTTGGCTTCACTATTCAACCAGTGTAAAATAGCATACGGCGTGTCTATAAGTTTAAATGGTCGAAGGTTTCATCCAATGTTGCACAATTGATTGTTGAACGTATGAGAATATAATCACGAGAGCATGTGTGTAAATAAATGAAAATCCTAGTCCTACCCAATAAGTCTCTTTTTTACAAGCTTGCAAGTTGAATATATTTATATAATGAAAATATTTTAATGTAATTTTATTTCTAATCACTAAGGTTTACTCAACGTTCCCAAACTATCGTATGTATACCTAACCTAAAAAGAAACTTTTCTAAAAAAAATATGTTATTAAACGAATCACTTTTATAAATGGAAACCATACTTCCGAACGGCTGTTAGGGTGAGTGCTCAATTTCAAATCGATGATTTGTAGAAAACTATTGAAAGTGATATTTTATGTTTTTTTCAGATACAATACTATTCCGCTATTGTGAACGCTATAGAGCGGTGCTGCTATAGTGAAATAGTATCTGGTATTTTATGAAAAACATAAAATGTTACTTAAAGCATCTGGTTTTCTAAAGAGCATCGCAAAATGAACTGAAACAAAATGAATTTGCTGTAAAACAGCAAACAAATCTATTTTATTGATAATTGAATATTTCATTCTGAAATATATTGAAAAAATCAGCTTCACCAAATGGCATGATGAAAATAGCATTTTAAATAGAATATTTTACTTCAGCTGTCAATCGGCCAATGAAAATAGATAATTACGTAATGTTAACGAATCGCGTTAGAATAGCAGGGACCACATTTGCATAAATTCATTTTAATGCAGATATAAATGGCAATTTTCCTACATATATGCAATTATGGCAATTTAATATAAATACGTCATATTATGTATACTAACTTCATCAAGTATACTGCTTGAATACTCAAGCGAATATTTATTAAAACTATTTCATGAGGTACAATATTGTAATAATTTATTATAATAATATAACGAAATTGTCGCTTAATAGCATTTGCATTAAAATGCACTTAATATGCAAATAATGACTGCTATTGATTCGGTTCTATTCTATTGGTTAAATTTTACGAAATTTTTTTATTTCATTGGTGGACTGACAGCTGGACATGACAGCTTCTTTAAATAACCACAATTGCATTTTTTACTATACCAAGTTTCCACCTACCGAATGTACATCATTATTATTACATATACCTATCCCAAATATTCTTTATCTAATGTTGTCAGGCTTTTTTTAAAATCTAAACATTAACATAGCAAGCGTATTATTTTAATATTACTGCACCTGCTGTTCAATAAAGTGAGATTTAAAAGCTGAAGTTGTAACCAAAGATAACATTCCCAATTTTAATATTTTCGTTGCAGAAATTCTTGAGTACTTCAAGGAGAGCTTTAAAAATATTGTGCGAAACGGGAAGCAATTTGCTTTTTATTACACTTCAGAATTTTTAATTTCATTATTACGTGGCTTTTTCATTACAAATGATATGAGATTTAATGTAAATGTTAAAATTATTCAGATTTTAATAATTTGGAAAAGTATGACATATTATATTTTATTTTTATTGTAGAAAGTTTATTGCTCCATAAAACAATATCTTTTTTTATTATAAAAATATCTATACGATAAATTATTAAAGTTCCGAAGTTTCCAACTTTTATTTGCTTATTATTTATATTTATTTTATGAAAACGTAAATAACGTATAAATTTTATTATGTGGTAAATGTGGAGCTATTTAAAAGAAACAAAAATAATAATATTAAATAATATCAGTCGGCCAATGAAATTAAGAAATAACGTAAAATTTTACTTTTTTTGTATCAAGACAACTGCAAAACAGGAATTTTTTTTATATTTTCGTCAGGTGTAATAGAAAATAAAAATCTTTGAGGTAGTTTTCTGGTTTTATTGATAACATCTCGTTTTCTATTACAAGTTTAATAGGGGAACAGAAACCCACAAAACTATTGAAAACTGTGTAAAATTATTCTGTACGATTTTGAAAACGGTTACCCGATATTTATATGTATATAATATAAAGTTTTCCCTAGATCACTTATGTCAGGCCCGTAGCCAGCGGGGGGCACCTGGGGGCACTTGCCCCCCCTATTATATACATAACCTATAATCTGACTAAAAAATAACGTAGGCATCGACAGTCTGTACCTACGCCGATGAATTACACAAATTACAACTCCTGGGCACCCGGAGGCACGTGCCCCCCTCCCCCCGAAATGTTAAAAAAACAACATTTATTTGTAATAATAAAAAATTCCCGGAAGGGGATCCGCCGAAAATGTTACTTTTTACGAAAGGTTTTTATGCGTGCCCCCCCCCCCCCCCGAAATGAAATCCTGGCTACGGGCCTGACTTATGTATATGCAAAATATTTTATTCTTTTTTGCTTTAAAAATTGTGGAGGGAATCGATTTTAACGTAAAAGGAATTAATTCCTTACGAACTTATCCAAACCTGTGTCAAATCATTATAAAGGGGTATTCTAGTCCAGAGGCATGAAATTCGGGCGTATTTTCGAGCTCTGTAAAAATAAAACAAAGAATACTTTTACTATCCATTTTTTTATCATTTGTTTATTGATACTTTAAGAATTCATAAAAATTTAAACAAAAAAAATTCAAAATTCAAGAAGTTATAAGCTGGCAAAGTGGGAGTGGCAAAAAAACAGTGTCCTGGCATGCAAGGTTTCAATCCTTGTGGTCATCTGAAACAAAATATCCAACGGATTCTTAATTAGTAAAGTTGTCGCTATGGTAAGTAAAAAAAAACTTTTTAGACAAAATGGCGGTCGTTAAAAAAAATTGTTTGCAGGTTTTTTATAATGATTCCAAATTTTTTTTAAATACTAAAATTCAAAATTTTCAACTTTAGTTAGGTTCATGTCATAGAGGGATGTATAAAGAATGTTCATACCGAATTTGAAATAAATTGGTTCAGTAGAACTTGAGATATCGTGCACGCCAGCTTGTAAAACGTTATTTCGAAAAAAACGCGTTTAAAGTTTTGAGTCAAGATAACGGCAATTTTACTCGTAGAATGGTACGGTATACTTACATTATTTTTAATCGGCAATTTCTGCTCCATACAACTCCGAAGTTCTTTCGTGAAGACGAGCGGACTGAGTAGAAACTAACTTGAAATGTTAATATAATAAGGTTTCATGCAGGAATTCATCCGCAGGTAGTCGGGCAGCGCCTACCGTCTGATTAGATGCCTCGTCACTAAAACGGCTATAACTCGTTAAATAATCGTAATTTTGAAAAATCCTTTTAAAGGCATATTTTTGAATGTCTAAACTTCGGAAATATAAAAAAAATTGATTTTTTAAAATTTCTAGACTAGAATACCACTAAAGTCTACACGCAGACGGCCGTTTTGCTTCCGCATGCGCATTCGTGATTTTTTTGAACTTGGAATTTCATTCATCATTGTACCTCAACGAAGATTATTTTCGGTTAAAAGAAAAAAATCTTCAAAAAGGCCTGTTGAAATGCCAACTCGTGAGGAGTCACAGGCAATTGCATCGAGTAGTAATATCAGGAGTGAATGAATAATGTACATAATAATAAATAATTGAATAATAAAAATAAATATTTTGAAATTCTCTTGTGTTTTAATAATTTCACTTAGTTAAAACGATTTTTTTTTTATTGAAAATGGTGTCCTATACAAAAATTTATACAAATTATTACATTAAGTAAATGACAGACCAATAAAAATTTATATACTTATTAATATTTTGATAAAAGTTGAATATTTCAACTTTTATTATATTTCACAAGTTAATAACTAAACTATATTAATATTTTGTAATTATTTTGCAAGTAATTTAACTGTTCCTTTTAATAATCGCGTTTAAACATAAAAATATTATTTTGTGCCATACTTTGAGGTTATACAATTATACAGAATTATACAAACAAGAATAAAATTCAAAGTTCAAAAAATCACGAATGCGCATGCGGAAGCAAAACGGCCGTCTTCGTGTAGACTTTAGTAGAATACCGCCTTAATGGAGAGGTCCGAGTTAGTTTTCTAACAGAGAGTGCCAACATATCTGTACCATCAATAACTACTGTTTGGCTGTATGTAGTGTGAATTCATAGAAATCACATTTGACTTTTTTTCTAAATACCAGAAGTTGAAACATAAAGGACTGATGAATAAGAATAATAAACGACATTGGGGGACGTGTATCGATACTTTCTTTGTTTTGCATTTTATTTCATTACATTTTAAAACAAAGTTTGCTTTTTGATGTATTTGCGCAATTTGACACTTTGGGCATGAATTATACTTTATGCCTGAAATGTTTTTAGAAAATCTCAATGTTAAAAAATTATCTTTCACTTACTTATACTTTATTTTACATTTTTAAATTAAATGAATGTCGAACTGAAAATAAAATTCTAAAAACAGAGTGGAAACTCAAATCCATCAATTTCTTATAATATTGACAAGTTTTTCAACATAGGCGTAATCTATTACACTTTAGTAAAAAATAATTTACTTTTGTTTGACAAATATTTTATTTATAGCTTTAAGTTGCATTAATCTTTTTAAAAGCTATGTCCAGTGTTACAGGTATGTACATATTAAATATTCGTGTTTTATGTCATTTATTTCCTGATTATTAGTTTCCTACAATCATAAAATATCAGTTCATGCAATAAAAAAAATTGGTTTAATTGATTTATTCTAAGTTTTATAAAAATTTTAACCGCTACACAAACTACTATAAAAAAATATATGCCTATCTGAAAACGCTTCAGAGATTTTATTTGAAAATTCTCTTACATTTTAATTACTTAGCCTGCACCTACACATTTTAACCCATTAAAAACTTGACCACCAAAAAAGAGCAAAAGTTATTTTAATTAAATTTTAGTTGAATAAATTTTTCGCTCTCTTTCTCCCTCCAGCATTTATCTCTCCACTTCTGAATAGTCGGCATCTTTCTGTGCCATATACTCTTGTTATGATTTTTGCTCATTAACGTTCTACCGCAGTAAAAATTCTTTCATTAATAGAAAACTGTTAAATTAAATATCTAGCGAATGGAATAAGTAGAATTTCCTACTTTAGTAAAGGTTATTATATAATTTATTTTTTAATTGTACTTAATCGATTATTCTACGTAATCGATCTCACGAATTGAATTTTTTCCTATAGACTATTGGAAAGAGGACAATTTTCTGAGCCCAGTTTCTGTGCCTTAGTATTTGCCATTGAACTATAGTTTACTTGTTTTAAAGTTGATCCGTGATTTGTCGTGGTTGCTTTCGTCAAAACTGACGCTACATAACCCCAGCTCGCTTAGGCTGGGAGCGCTATTTGCCGTTTTGACGAACGCCTGCTATCTAAAAACATCCCTGAATGTAGTTTCAACTCGCTGAAGGTGCTACTAGAAAGGGGTGAAACTCATTTTAGAGTCTATCAGAAATTTGATTTTAATTTAAAACGGACAAAAAACACCCCCCTACTCGCTGCAACTTGGTGTAAAGTGTGCGGTTACTATAGCAAGGAGTTCTACACGCAAGATGTATACTCGACAGAGAAACAATCGCATCTGACCGCTGTTTCTAAGAGTATATCTGAACTCACTGACGGGTAACAGAATGCCTGAGAAGAAATTGTGGTTTGATCCCCATCTAAAGTGCATATAAAATTTTGATTGTTAAATGCCGTTTTCTTGAAAACTAGTGGATAATTCGCAATGGTCCTGTTTTTTAATGCTCAGAAAATTGTCTGCATAGGACAAAGTTCAATTCGTGGGAACAATTACGTGACAGTAACCCCCACTAATGCTCAATCACTCAAGAAGTACCAGACAGGGCCGGATCTAATAAGTTTTCGATGGGGTGCAAAGAATTAAATTGCCGCCACCCTCGATTGGTTTTTATAAATACGTATATATTACATAATATTAAAAGTCGCATCTAAAATTTGACATTCGGTTCATGTATTATTTTTAAAATATTTTATTTAAAATTATTTATTTATTTATCTAAATTATTTTTAATTTTATAAAATTGAAAAATATGTGACGTCACACCAAGTGGGAAGGTTTTTAGGCTTCCATACATCGTATAGAAAGAAGCCTTATGTTCTGGCTCCGTGTCTGTCCGCATGTTTCAAATTTAAGAAAATTCTAGAAAGATGTATAGAAACCTAAGAACTGTCGCCAAAGCGAGTTCCACCTTGTTTAAAAATGTGAGCATCTGCGACAAGGGGGGAGGGGGGTTGAAATCTCTTAAAATTTGTGTGGCGTAATTTATGGATGGCCCCTAAGCAGCAACACTAGCACTTTCAAAATTTAATGAAAAATCCGCAAGACAAATCACTAATACAATATGTACTATACTTACTATTAGGCAAACTAAGCAACTACATATTTGCGCCGAGTAGTAAAGGGACGCTTAAATTATTTAAAAATATTTCAAAATTGATTACATTAAAAATCTGATTTATGGTTAAAATTTTGGTCTAAAACTTTTTTTTACCGCCCCCCTAGGATGCAAAGGGGTCAAGCGCCCTTCTTTGTCCCTCCCTAGATCCGGCCCTGATGCTACATACTCCTAGAACCTAGAGCATTCAATCATATTCTTACATCTTTGAACTTTCTTTAGCATTAGTAAGAGAACTTTCTCTATCATACTTTTAAACTAATGTTTGTTCATCTTCGTTTTGCAGATTTACAAAATTGTAGAATTGTTGTTCTTAGTTGTTATTGATTGTAATAGTGTTTGCTACGTTTTGGGCTTCTATCCTTCTTGCTCAAATTAAGGTCGTATGTTTTGCGTTGTTGTTTTCTGTGCAGTAAAATTTGATAAAAGTAGATCCTTTCTTAAAATTGAACTTGAAATTGTTGGAAATGTTACTTTGGACTATCTGAAAATCCATGGTTTTCTTTTGGGATTAGTCTATACGTCCATTTTTTTTCAATTCAGAAAACCTACAATTTTGTTACAACTAGTTCTTTCAGGTTCACCGAATGTTTGACTGTGATGAAATGACTTGAAAATAAAACTTAAAAGGTAAACTAAAGAATTAGTCAATACAGTAAATTTTAAAAAGTGATTTCTTAAAACGAAGACATCAGAAAAGATCTGCAAAATTATTTTACGAAAGACACGCAGTTAAAGATTATAAACGCTAATGGAAGCAGAATGTGCAAGGAATGAAAGAGTGACGGCTGCCAAAAAGTGCCATAAAAATACAATTCCAGTGGAAAAAACATGCAATGACTAAGAATACGTTTATCAAATACGACTTATAATCATTCGAAAAGATGTCCATCAGACGAAAAAAATGTATTAAAACGAAACAAAAAATATGCGGATTTGACTTTATAAAAATTTTAATAGTTTTAAGGGCAGGTTCCAACCGTCAAAGATAGATATAATATTTTCAGAGAGACTGAAATACTTTTCAATTTCATGATTTTAATAAAAAGTATTGTACATTAAAGAATAACTAAAGTAGAAATACACAATATAAATATAAGTCTTTCATATAAAATAAAATTGATTTAACAATTTAATTTAAACAATTGGTTTTCATGAAAGAAAAGAAAAGTCTGCGTCTTAAAAAAAATTAATATTGGAAAATTTTCCATATACTACCTAATATATTATATATTAAAGTATGGATAAAGTGAGACACGCAGTAGAATATTGAATTTTACAATTCTGTTAAAAAAAGTATTTATTTCCTTCTTTTGTGGTTGATACTTCTTGTCCGTGTTTTATTTATATTTCCAAAACCAACATAATAAATATAACGGAATTGGTGGATATGCAAAAACAAACTTTGCTCTTTCGTCCTTTATGACGTTCTAACTTTTACTTGATGTTAAAAGAACTTTTATACAACTTTATCCGTATATAATGTATTTTATATTGTAGATTTTATTTGTTTACACAATTCAAATGCATTCCAGCTTATTTAATATCAACAAACCATATTATACTATGTTATTTGAATTATGAATTTTATTTTAACTTTATCTCATCTGCACATCTCGTCCAAATTCTCTGTTTACACACACAAAATCCTAACAGAGCAATTCTATAATTCTGTATTTCAATTATTTTATTTTAAATTTGTAATGGTCAGTAATATTAAAATGATCATGAAAAATATCTTGTGTGTAATATTACAAATTTAATGCATTAATAAATATTTTTTCTTCGGGTACGAGAGTTAAGATATAATTCTTCATTCATTATTTTTTATTACAGTTATATTGCATAAAGTAATGGCGGAATTGGAAGTTGTAAAAAATTTATAGCGGATTAATAGCAGAGCGTTACTAAACTTAGAAGTTTTAATTAATTAGTACATAATTATTATGCATAATATTTTTTGAGAAAGTTGATTTAATTGTTAAGAAAAGTTTTTCAATTAAACTGAAAATTCATTTAATTTTTGAAGGCCACAAATATGGTGGTATAATAAACTTTTTTGAAAAACCATAAAGGAATGGTACAAATAAACAAAAAGAAACAAAAGTGTGCTACAATTTCTTTTGAAAAAATTTTACTCGTGCACCTACTGACAACATTTTACCACTTATGTACAAGACGTATTGGAAAATCTTATTTGAGATATTTTCAATCCAACAAGTAAGCAATGCTGTTTGTTACAATTTATAGTTCGTTTCTGTAACTATTTACATTTTATGTAGGTGTTTATACTTAAGAAAACTTTTCAAATTTTACAAGTCGTTATATGTTTTTATCTGAACTAATGCCGTATAATAAATTATTTTATATAAAATTCGATATTATTTGTCAACGTTTATGTAAAGCCAATATAATCCCAGAAGCTCTAATCTAGCGTTAAAGTTGCAAAAAAATATTTAGAATTTTTAATTAATAATTTTGTAATATTTTTGTCTAAAATTATTACCAGCACTTAGCCTGCATGCGTAAATTTATTCTCAATTTCTGTGGATGGAAACAAATTTTCCTTAACAATATTATATTTATGTACTATATTATAATTAAATATAAACAGGATAATTCAAAGAGATATTTAATGGGAATAACAGTTTTATTATTTAACACATCTAATGATTTAATCCGTCTGATTATCTGTAGTTATATCCTGAAATTTATGTACCTTTGTCGATATAATTACACATTGAATGTAAAATTTTAACAGTTAACACAATTAGCATGAAAATTTAATTGCAATACTACAATATTAAATTACGTCTAGGTTAATTAGTTTCTTATTAAACATGTTCGTATGAAATACAACAATAACTAATCCAAATCCACAACTTAATAATATTGAATTAAAAATCGGACTTGCATATGACAAGAACATTGCACTACTTATAACTTAAAGTACCGAATGATTGATTTTGAAAACACTTCTATAAATCAAAAATTATTTTTTATATAACACTTTATCGACATGATTTGTCATTGTGATTTATTTTCAGATTCCGATATTTATTATTGGTAACATACTTCGAATTTAATGAAGTCAAGTGGATACAGGGAATTTCAACAAGCGAATCTATAGTGTTCGATTGTCCATGCGATATAGATAAAAGACAGCAAGAAACAGAATGCCGATGTACTGGTTCTCAATATACAGAAATACCGAAGAATTTACCTTCGTCGCTGATTAGCTTGTAAGTATATCTATAAATTTTTAAAATTATCTATAATATAAAAATAATCTAATCATATAATATATTTTAAATTTAAGTTTTTCCTGAATTTTCAGCTTACTGTGATATTATTGTTATATAGAAAATTATCCTAACATCTTCTGTTATTCAAATCAAATAATACGTATGTTTGCTGAAGTATTGCTGGCTTTTGATGAAAACAAAGAATTCTTTTAATACATTTTTTGAGAAAAAGAAAGAAGGAAGTTAATAAAGTCTTTCATATATTACTTTGGCCAAGACAAGATTATAGTTTTCAAATAACAGCGTAGGTTATCAAATTAGAAAATTTAGTTTTCATTAAAAAATGAAAAATATCATTACTTACTGATAAAATTTTTGAATTTAAATGTAATGACTAATGAGTAATATCCAGAAATTTTAAAATATATAAATTCTTTTTAATTGTTTCAATTCTTCTAAAATATATTTTTCAAACAATTTTTTAATTGATATTCTAGATATTCTTTCTGCCAAGAAGTCAGTATTTACTTCAAAGACATAAAAATATATTTTTTAAGTAATCGGTAAAAAAATCGGTTGAAATAGGGTTTTGTTCACACAAATCTGTTCTTTCCATAAAACTAAATAGAACGTTAAAGTAATGCAATTTTTAATTTTAAAATTATTATATGAAAAACACTAAAAAGAGAAATTTCAAAAAGATATAACAAATGAAAAATGAAAGCAAATTTTTCAAGAATGGAAAAATATAGAATACAAAAATAAAATTAAAAATCTTCAGTGGCATAATAATAAATTGGAAATCGAGCGAAATAGTAAAAATAAAAGTTTTTTAAAAGTATATAAATTAGTAAAGGAAACGTTTAAATATAAAGAATTAATATGGCTTTATATGAAAATTCACTCCTTCATTTGCGTCTTTTTATTATTTTATTTATATTCTTAGTCTTAACCTGTAAAATTTTAGTAAATTAATGTCATTTTTGGTATTTTTTAAATAATAATTTTTTACATAATGTTTTCTTCAGTTAGCAGTTAAAGCTCTGAAAGTATTTAAAAGCTGTATTTGGTTTCATAGAATTTATATTTTACAATATATTAAGTTATTAAGTATTAAATATCCCACAATTTGCTTGACATTTTATTCTAAAGTTTATTTCGCAATATAAACATTATTTTCGATGCTATTAGTATCTCTTTATTATTTTTTAGGACGGAAATACAGATCAAAAGGGATTATAATTAAGCATCCAATCAAGAAAAAAACGTATTTTAAAGAAAGCTAATGTTTTGTGATTCATTAAATTTTAAACATTTTTTAATGACGAAAATATAAAATCATTTATAGCGAATTTAAATTGTCATCTAATAGGACCTATTAATTATATTCCAAATTTCATTAGTAAAATTTTTATATTTATACTCCCGACGTAACGATGAAGCCAGTATATGCGTTTAGGGTGTAATGTTAGTTTGTATGTTTTTCTCTTTCCGTATAACTTCAGAGCGAATGCACATATTTTGAAGCACCAAATGTAAATATTATACCATAGCTGATTGTCATCATCATAAAAAAATATGAATAATATAAATTATGATTCAAGCAATTTAATAAAAATAAGAAAATTATAGTGTAATGAAAATTAGATTAGCAGGTGCTTTAAAGTAATTTCAAAATTTCCATATTTATTTAAAAATGAATAAAGTGATATCAGAAATTTTCAGAAAATATCAGAAAAAATCAGAAATTTGTGATCTAAAGTCCAAGTTCGATCTATGGGCTATGCATCTAGTGAGATAAGCATCCTACTTGAATATTATTCAAGTGCTCACAAAAGCATGAGTGCCAAGTATAAATGATCTAAAAATAAGTTGAAAAAGTAATTTTTTGAAAAGTTTAAATTTTACATTTTGATTACAATTTGAATATTGAGAAGAAGACAAAAAAATAAATTAAATATAAATTTTATTTTTGCTTATAAAAATATAAAAACTTAATAAAGAAGGGATCATTAAATAAAAGAATTCTGAGAATGTAGAGATATTCAATGAATTTAAATTGCAAATGTGCAAAATTGTAAATAGCTGAACAATACAGATACTAACAAAACTGCGGTTTAATTTAACTAATTACACTTTAACCTAAAATAATGTTTTCAGAAAATGTTATAGGTATACCTATATGAAATATATTGTAATCAGATTATTAACTAATAACGAATTAAATTTGTACATTACCCTATATAATAACATTAAATTCGTGATTTTGAAGAACCTTCAATTTTATTATGGAACCAATTAGTAAAACTAGAAAAAATCAGCAATACGTGGTGGAGTAATTACATGTTGTTGAATAGAAAATATTTTTTGTAACACGAAAAATGCAAATTTCTGACGGCGTCAGGATAATTTACTTTTCTGAAAACTAATTATGGTTTCACAGTGTTAAAGTAGTTAATTAAAGTTTTTGAACATAAATTAAATTTTGTGATTATAGTTATACCAAACTTATTTCTTAAGAAAGTTTGAAATTTAAAATTTGAATTATCTATTTAATTATCTCATGTTATTAGAAATACCTATCACGATTGGCTTGTCGAAGTTATCTTTAAAATAGTTTTCTTAATAATTTCGGTTAAAATATTGATTATTGCAAATATCATTTAAACCACGTGTGACAATTTTCGTAGGGTTTTTAGAATTTGCAAAAACCATTTTCAAGTTTCATGTTCAGCTGAAACAGCGTAACTTTATTTTTAGATGCAAAATTTAATGATCCACGATTGAGATTTCTTTGAAACCACAATTACGATATGTCTTCTTAATACACCAATTAAGAATCTAACCAAGTAAGAAAAGATATACTACTAAGACAAAGTATAAGCAATTTAATGAATATGTTGGCATTTTCTTTGGGGATATAATTTAAATTACGTAGAAACTAGATAATTTTTTAATACAATATTATTCCAGCACACCCGATGAATATCATAATTTATGAAAATTTTAAGTATGGGATTGAAGTGTGCTTATTCAAAGACGTTGCGGGAAATTCTACTCGTTTCATGCGGCTCTTGCAGTAATCCCTATGAAAAAATACTAAAACGTGCACAGAAATTATGTTTAAAACAATGTGAAATGTTAATAAATTAAGCAATTATTTCCAGTCGTAAATCTAATTAAGTTAGCTAAGTTTTAGCTAACTGTGTTACTGCTAAAATTGTGTCTACATTAATTAAATTTAAAATTATTGAATAGAAGGCGTCAAAATGTTTAATGAAAATGGTAGAATCATAGCCAAAATCTTTTTTTTTTCATGATTGTGCCCGTAAAACTTCATGCATCCACATTAAAGTCATCTCAACAAAAAATGAAAGTCAGATATATATTTGAATAACATCGACACGTATCATTTTTATTAAAGAATTTTTTATTTTTATGATAATATTTGCTGCCAGATTTTTATTTTTGGCTAATTCTTTCTATTGTTAATATAGATTATGATAAAATATTTCTTAACGATAGTTCTAAACTTAGGGCCCAGTGAAAAAAGTAGGTTAGTTATTTCTTTTTAATTTTTCGTTAAGCACATAATAAAATTCTTTTCCGCTTTCAGACATTATTTTTTATCCAAAATTATTTTTTTACTCAGGAATTTCATTCTTAAAGTTCATATCAGAACATATCATATAATGAATTTCAAAAATAATAAGAATAAAAGAATATTGAGTAATTAATTTGTTCCATAAATAGATATTACTGATGAGTACTTATAAGGAATCTAAATAGTCTGATAGACGTTCTGTTGCAGTGAATTTTCACTTATCAAGTCAAATGTATATTGTACTTTATTAAGATTTAGTTGAAACCTTTTAAAGAACTCTTAGATAAATAATGGAGTGCACTCAAAATGTCAATATTGATAAGGAAAAAGTAGATTTAAAAAGGTGTATAAATCTGCTTTTGCTGGCACGTAGTTCAATATTAACTTCAACAACTATTATTATTCTGAAGATGTTTAAAAATACTTACTTGTTACTTTTAGTTAGTCGTGTAGTTTGTGAATTTTCATTATCGAATAAATGCCACTGTCCTTTTGGATACGAGAATAAATTAGATTACAAAGGTTGGTGGTGGAATCCACTTATAGAAGTATGTATAGCAACTATCGAGTCAACGGCAACTAAACTACCCAAATTTGATTGCTTTTATCCACCTGTAAACTACTGTGCTTATAAAGATCTTTCTAAATACGATTAAGGTTCTAAATATTCCATTTTGCCAAATGCCAACGGCAATTTATTTGCATGTTCTAATAATTTACCTTAATATAATAACTATAGATAAATATATTAATTTTAGATTTATTTTGATTACGTATATGCATTTTACATTTTATATTGTTACTTTAAATTTACATATTCAACTTAACATGTTCTCTAGGTATATAATAGGTATAATAAGTGTATTGTGTATTATTGTACTACAATAAGCTATAAGTGTGATATATTTTGTAAAAAAAACTAACCATAATCAATATTATGAACACATTGTTTAGGTTCTTCAAAACTTCAAAAGTGCAGCAAACCAAATAAATTTTAAAACAATATTCTCGTTTTAAAATAGTATATTAAGAAACTAGTTTTATAAGTGGCGTTTTTAACGCACGCAATCCGTTTAGAAAACGAGCCGCGTAGCGGGGAGTTTTCTAAAGGATAAGTGCGATAAAACGTCTTATAAAACGAGTTTCTTATACTATTTTTTCTATTTTGAACTTTATAAGCCCTAAAAATATTTAAAATGTGCATTTTATTAAATAATAGTAAATTTGAATTTTTTTTGTATTTTTGTGATAGTTGGTAACAAAAAATTTTCAGGTTAGGAGATCGCATAAAAGTTTAAATAAACGAAATTATACTTGCAGTTTACAATTTTCTTTATTATTATTAATTATTTTATTGACAATTAACATTACTTTGCATCAATTTATAGGTTTATAATATTATAATATAGTGACAACATTAGTTTTAATTTTCACTGACGTTTAGTTACCAACCCTTTAAAACAAAAAATTGCGTTTCGAAAAATTGTCCATTTCGATACGCGACTGGGTTTCGAAATAACTTTGTTTTAGACGCAAAATAGAAAAAGATTTTTTAAATAGAAAATTAAAGAAATCAATATTTAATTTCATTTCAAATATCTAAAATGTTTCTCTAAAATGAATGTTTACAGAACTATGCAAATATCAAAATTTGTAGTAAATTTTCTTTTATTTAAAATATTCCTATTTTTTTGTTTTATTGTTTTTGTCTTTTTATTAATTTTGTTGTAGTTATTTCATGCAATCGGTTCCCATTGAATCGATCCATTAAAACCTTTTTTTAAAGTAGCGAATTTTAATTGAGGACGGATATACAGTATTTCCTAGAAAGTAGAACTTTAAACGAGTTTTTTTCGATCTTACAAAGTTCTGATTGCACCTAAAAAGTCGATTTTACCAACCTAAACCAATATGACGATCAACCGAAATGCACCCTAAACATAATGTGTACAGCCACCGAGTTTTATACATTTTTATCTCTTAACAGTTAATTTAGTGTGATTTTGGTCAGCTAAGAGGACAGTTAAGCTTTTAAAAGATCATATGTTACCTATAAATCAAACAAAAAACAATAAAAGAATAGTGGTAAATTTAAACTTTACACTAAACACTTAAAATCACTTACAGTTTCGTGCATGTTTTGGCTTCTTTCACTATTTTTGTTCTCCCTAATTTCCTGTTTCTGTTGCATGTCTTTCTCCATCCCTTTACTCCCATAACCTCCAGATCTTCCACAACCCCATCAATCCATCTCGCTCTGATTCTGCCTCTATTTTGTGTTTCACTTGGGTTCCAGTCCGTGATCAATTTCAGTACACTTTCAGGTTTTTTTCTCGTCAGATGACCGAGCCAGGCGATTCTTTGTGCTTTTACACATCTCACTAAATTTTCTTTACCAATTATTTCCTTTACCTCACTGTTTGTTCTTATTTGTTATTTGTTTTCATTTACTTTCTTTGGGCCCATAATTATTCTTATGGCTTTTCTTTCGAAGACTCTTAGCTTCTCTTCTTCTATTTTTGTTAAATTCATCACTTCTGATGCATTACACCGGTCTATAAAGGTCTTGTATATTCTCATTTTTGTTATTACAGACATACTCTTGCTTTTAAGCATCTTCTTGTTTGAATATACCGCCTTCAATCCAGTCTGTATTTTATCTTTTATTTCTTCTGCTCTGTCGTTTGTACTGTTTATCTGTATTCTCAAATACTTGAATTTTTGTACCTCTTCGAACACTCGCCTGTCGACTTTAAATTCCTTATGCCTTCTTTCTGTCTTAGTGAAGTTCATGTATTTCGTCTTGTTTTCGTTTATCTTCAGTCCCATTATTGTTGCTTGCTTTTCTATTTCATTAAGCATTGTGCAATAGAAAACAGTTGTGACTCCTAGTTTTAGAAGCAAAGTAAGTGATCTGTTGAGAGAGAAGAAAAATGAATCTTGCGTTAAACAGTGTGTAAGAGTGGTAGCCTATACGGAATAGTGAAGAATCGGAAGAAAATAGTGTGAAATAACAGCTGAAAATAGGTTAAGAAAAGATTAAACAAAAAGTGAGGTTAAACAACAAACTTGTACTAAGCGAAAAACGGAACCAAAACAATAGTGTGAAGGTTCATTTGGAGCAGGCAACACACTATACTGGCGAGAAGCATCTTGGCGAAAAACCACCAGCAGTCGCAAATGAGTGAAGAGACAATGAAGAGAGCTAGAGAATTTGACGTGTATCAAGTAGAAGAGGAAGAACAATTGTCTTTCGACAGAAGCAAAAAAACGATCAGAACACCGGAAAAAAAATGGGCAGAAAACGAAAAAAATAAAATTAAAGCCTACAGCATGGATATGAACGAATTGAAACAAATGCTTGAAGCAATGATGAGCGAAATGAAGAGAAATACAACAGGAATTAAAAGAGAAATGCAGGAACTGTATTTCAGCAAAAAGAAGAGAAGTAGGAAAAAGAAAGAGGCCAACTGAAAACAAGAATAGAGATACTAGAAGAAAACAAGGTGGAACTCGCTTTTGCGACAGTTCTTAGGCTTCTATACATCTACTTTTTCGGTAGGTTAAATTATTTGGGCTTTATTTTATTCCAATTTTTAATGCGTTAATCTTTTAATTAGGTAGATTTTTTTACTATATAAGGAAAACGCTAACATTTTAATATTTTTTTTTTATTTCGACCTTTATAGGTAAATATTTGCAATTTACAAACCACAAATAAAACACAATTCATAATGAAATATTAAAATACCCGAAACACGTACCGAATACCGTATTAGAAACACGTAAAATACCTACTCTAAAAATACAAAATAAGAATATCGGATTAAAAAATATATATGTAAATAATCTGAATAATTAATACCAATCTAAAAATATTCTATATGAAGTAAAATTGTTTTAAGAACGTGCGTTCTGATTGGTTTTGAATTATGCGGACAGACGGACAGACGGACAGACGGACACGGAGCTAGATCATAAGGCTTCTTCCTATACGTTGTATAGAAGCCTAAAATTGAAAGAGAAGAAAAAACAAAACGAAAGATCAACATTGTAATCAAGGGTTTAACCGATATATCAGATAAAGATACAGCTGCCAACCTGGAAAAGTTTATAGAAAAAGAGCTACAAGTTAAAGTGAGACTAATGAAAGCTTATAAATTGAAATCGAACAAGATTGAAACCGTAGTAGCAGAAGTTGAATCATGGACCAAGAGGATGGAGATTATGAAGAACAAAGCACGTTTGGGAGGCAGAAAAGTCTGCATAGATAATGTCTGACAGTAGAAGAACGCAAGATCCAAGGTGAAATAAGAACAATAGCGAAGAAAGAGAGAGAGAATGGGAAAAGAGTTACGGTAGGCTACCAGATAGCTATAATAGAGCGAGTGATGTATAAATTGAATAAAAGATAGGAAAGATTGAAAACTGACGAGGAAGAAGGTCACAATTCAAAAAACTAATAATAAAGCAGAACAAATCGGACGGATGTATGGTAACAAACTTGGCAATGAATAAGGAGAAACGTCTTGAGAATAAAAAAAATAAAAAGAAGCGAAACAGAGAAAACATAAGAATAGGTACATGGAATGTAAGAACAATGCTAAAGGAAGGAAAAATATTTGAGATAGAAAGAGAGTTAAAAAAATACAAAATTGAAATAGCGGCGAAATGCGAAGAATTACAGATTACTGTACTCAGGAGAAAAGCAAGACAAACGAGGAATTGGATATTTTGTGAGCAAGCAACTACAGAATAGCATAACGCAGTTCGAAGCAATAAGTGGAAGGTTGGCTTATATAAGAATACAAATGAAAAAATATAAAATTAGTATAATAAATGCATATGCTCCGGAGGATAAAGACGATAGCGAAAAAGAAAAATTCTATGATGAACTGGAAAGAGTCGTAGAAGATGTACGCAGACAAGACATGTTGATCATCTTAAGAGACTTTAATGCGCAAGTGTAAAAGGAAGACTTCTACAGTGCGGTAGCTGCGAAATTTACATTGCATAAAGAAACTAACGATAATGGACAGAAACTATGCAACCTAGCAACTGCAATGAGCCTGGTTATAAGTCTGTGTGATAAAGAAACAAGGTGGAACTCGCTTTTGCGACAGTTCTTAGGCTTCTATACATCTACTTTTTCGGTAGGTTAAATTATTTGGGCTTTATTTTATTCCAATTTTTAATGCCTTAATCTTTTAATTAGGTAGATTTTTTTTTTTAGGTAGAATATATATGTAAATAATCCGAATAATTAATACCAATCTAAAAATATTCTATATGAAGTAAAATTGTTTTAAGAACGTGCGTTCTGATTGGTTTTGAATTATGCGGACAGACGGACACGGAGCTAGATCATAAGGCTTCTTCCTATACGTTGTATAGAAGCCTAAAATGCAACAATAAATCAATGATGTTCGAACTTATCGACGAGCAAATGCAGACTCTGATCACTTTTTGGTAGTAACAAAAGTAAGATTAAAGAAAACAATAGAAAAACAAATAGAAACCAAGAAAAACTTAGCATTGGAAAAGTTCTATACAGAAAGCACCAAGGAAAAATACGTTGAAAACACGGATAATCTAATTAGCAACAGACAAAAAGAACAAAATATAAATAAATAATGGGAAAATATAAAACTAACAATGAAAGAAGCCGCAGAAACAACATTAGGGCACAAAAAGTATCAAGAAAACAAGAGATGGTTTGATCACGATTGTAGTGACAAAGTAGAAAGCAAGAGAGAAGCAAGATTGAAGTGGTTAACGACATACAAAGAAGAAGACAAGAATAAATACATTGAAAAAAGAAAATAAGCCTACAAAACTTGGAGAGAAAAGAACAGCAAATGGTTACATGACTTGATGAGCGAAATAGAAAATAATCATGGAAATAACAATACTAAGAAGTTTTACTTAAGGGTTAAACAACAGAAAACAAAATGCAACGTGAACAGCAGGTCCATGAAAGATAGAAATGTAAGAAAAGTGAACAACGTAGAAGAAATAACAGAAATTTGGAGAAATCATTTCCAGGTATTGCAAAACCAAAATGTAGAAAAACAGACTACCAAGGAAACTGTAGCAGAAAGAGAGGACGAAGGAAAAGTAGCAGAACCAACATTTTCCGAGATAAAAACGTTAATTTAGAAATTAAAAAATGGTAAAGCACCAGGTAATGATGAAATACACGGAGAAATGATAAGAAATGCTGGAGAAAGTGTACAAAAAAAAATATATGACTTGATAGTGGAGATATGGAGAACCGAAGAGATGCCAGATGAATGGAAAATTGCTAAAATAGTCCCAATACACAAGAAAAGAGACCTGGAAGAATGTAGAAATTACAGGGGTATAACATTACTACAGGTTATATATGAATTGTTGTCGGCACTCATACAAAATAGATGAAAAGAGAAAACAGAAGGCATAATTGGCGATTACCAGCATGGTTTTAGGGATGGCAGATCGACAGTGGATGCACTACACATAATGAAGCAAATAACAGAAACGGCAAGTGAATATAATATAGAGCTGCATCTACTGTTCCTTGATTTCCAGCAGGCCTTCGATACTATTAAAAGAAAACAACTATCCAAAGCGATGCAAGAAATGAACATTCCAACGAAGCTGATATGATTAATACAGATGACGATGAGAAGATCGAACGCCATAGTCAATGTAGGAACAATAGAAACAGATAACTTTGAAATTAACGGAGGAGTAAGACAGGGCGATGCGCTGTCGGCAACACTGTTTAACCTTGCAATGGAAAAAGTAATAAGAAAATCCGACTGTGGAGGAACTATAAGAACAAAAGAAGGTCAATTACTTGCATATGCAGACGATCTAGTAATTATTGCCAGATCATTTAGAAAAATGATAATGATAAGGAAAGTAAAAAACAAAAAATAATATAAATTCAAAAGTTATTACAGCTTACTGCCAGAAATCTATTTTTAAGAATTGTTTTCTAGCTAATTTGCAGCTATTTATCTAAATTAATACACAGCTTTAGCTATTGAGATTCGCAACTGCTTTTAAGCTAGAAATGCTACTTGGCCTATTAGGGGAAAAATAACCTCGCGTGCATTGGGTAAGAGATTGTTATTAAATAAAATTTAAATCTAAATAAAATAAGCAGAAAGATAAAATTGTCATTTTATTATGTATTTGTACTTTATCACTTAGTTTAAGACGTTATTGACTAGCTAAGGCCACTGAGGTTTCAAACTATTAAGCTTGACCTGTCTTTCTTGCAAAACTTGAGAAAACATGAAACATTTTAACAATTTGGGTGCGATAATATGCCGAAAACAGATTTTTTCTGTTTCAGATGGGACCAACTATTTTATAATCTGGCAATCAGAGTTCGACTGTTGTTTATGTTTTGGTTTTATCTTCTTCAAATCAAAAGCAGGGTTTTTGCTTTCACTTCAAGGGTTTATTATAATTAGTTTCGTGGGTGCTTATAAATCAAGCTTGCGTTTATGAAGGCAATGATGAGAAGCAAATAGTTTATAATTTCTTGTAATACGGTGAATGATTTAAAATATTTACCAAGAATATCTACAAGATTCGACAAATTTTTCATTAAAAAGATATTGCAATGTTTTCTTCTACAATAATGGTTTCGAAGTCTAAATGCAAAATTTATTAGTTGTTTTACTTTAGACAATTAAATACTGCATGTAAAAATCGAATGTTTTATAAAATCAGATTTTTATTGAATTTATAGTGGAGTAAACTCTTTATTTCATGATTTATATACAACATCAAGTATTAAATATTAAATTAATATATTACCAATACATATTAGTATAAATATAAAGAATTCTTAAAATAAGGAATTTCTATAGAATTCTTGAGAATTTTTGAGAATATTTGAAGTTACTATGTACAAGAATTTCTAATCGATAAACTTTCTGGAAATGCCCGATTTCTTTAAATAGCTACTCAACTTTACAATCAATATCTCTCACACTTTGCTATAGAACTTCTTGCTTTTTTTTTAAACTACACACAAGTCTTATAGAAAGTTAGATTCAGTAAATGAATATTATATTGTAGCTATTTCAACATGAGCATTAAATTAAAGTTTGAAGGAATGAATACTATCGCTAGCTCTATGTGCTATAAATACATTTTTTAATCAATCAGTGGTAGACATTACTTATTCTTTACGAATCTACGTCAATTCTTCGCGGCTAATTCATTGTGCGCAACAATTCGCGATGAAGAATTGATATTAATAAAATTAATTAAAAACCAGAACAGCCTTTCAGAATGGAAAATTAAATACAGGTAGTCACAATAACACCAAGATTTAATTCCAGAAAAGGAAACTTATTTATGCTCAACAAATGTTTCGTCAGCAATGCTCACATTTTAAAACGCTATTTACGACTGTAGCAAAGAAATAAGTATAAATATACATTATAATATAAATAAAATAAATATATTTTTACGCAATTAAATCTTGGTATTTTTGTGACTATCTACATTTAATTTTCTATTCTGAAAAGCTACTTTAATTTTTTATGAATTTGGCGAGTTGGAGCTACATTCAGGGATGATTTTAGCGAGTAAAAAATCCACCCTAAAATCTAGTCTTGCATTTGTCTAAATAAAAGCTGTTTATAAAATACTAGTTCAACGGCAAATAGTAAGAGTATATCTGAGCACACGTGCCGGTAACAGAATACCCATGTATTTTCAATGATCAGAAATTGCCTTTTTAATATATTATACTCCTATATATTTTAAAAATTAAAATACATATTTACCTAAATCAAATGAATTTTAAATACATGGTTTTTGAAAAATACATTGAAAATACATATTATTTAAAATACAAAATATAAAATATAAACTACGAGTACTACTTTGAAATACTGGCCACACCTGAAGGTAGTTTTAAATATTTTTGTTATTAACAAAGTTGTCAATAAATGTATGTTTATTATTAAAAGTACCTACCTGCGTACATGTAATAATAAACTGTTTATAAAGCTTTATTAAGCATTAACAGAAAAACTATTTCCTCTAAAAGCAGTTAGGTAGTGCTGTAAATGGGGTATAGATTACTTATCGAACATAAAATTTAATGTAAATAAATCAAAGATAAACTTTAATACCTGGGTATTAAACAAGACAATAAAAGTTTTTCCTATGTCTATAGATATAATAAATTATTTAATGGTATATTAGAACAACCATTAAATTCTGTAGCACGCGCACGTAATCGCCAAAATAACATAATTTAGATCACAGTGTGCAATAATGGTATAAAAATTTTGTAGAATCTAAATAGCAGATGTTTTAAAATCTGAAAACTTCAGTATTTAAAATTTTTGTACTTAATCGCACTAAGGAATTGCTAGTTGTTTGTTAAATTGCTTTTTTTATAAATTATATAATATTAAATAATGTTACGATTTTTATTAAAGGCAACTAGAAAAAAAAAAAAGAAAGAAATCGCAGTTTGATATATACAAAGAGCCAGAAACTGCGCAATCTACTAAGGTATATTTGAAATAGCTTTAATCTTCTGTGTTACGCTTAGTTGAAACGTGCACCGAAACATATCAATTCTAACTTTGCTTTAAGCTATTCTTGGGTCAAACTTACAAAATTATAGGGTTATCTACCATCAAATAAATAAGCGTATTTAATAGAAATTAAAACTTGTTTTGTGAAAAATTGTGACACCTTTACAAATTGAAAATTTTTCAATTTTTTCAGTTTATAAATATTTCGCAACGAAATATAAGTATTTCAGTGCTGAAATTATTTTAATTTTTAAAAAAACAAATTTTATTATTAGATTTGTAGAGCAAATAAAAATTTGACAGTAATTATTGAAAAAAACATCGAACGAAAAGTAATTTAAAATTGAAGTCACGTAGTAGCATTTTTATTTTCCCGCAAGTTTATCTGACAAATAATGCAAGTTTGATTAACTCTATACTTGAAATAATAACATTCGTTACAGTAATAATATGAAAAAGATGAAAATTATTATTTAAATAATAGATTAGTATGTATAGAGTCACACGACTAAAAATATTTTAGTAGAATAGCTACGTACATATCAATATGTAAATATAAGAATGCATTTTAATTAAGGAATTAAAAAGTGCTCACAAAGCTAGCGTTTTCCAGCAATCTGTTAAGAAATAAGATTGGAGCAAACTTCTAATTAAATAGCCTTTAGGTATTCCGTTGGGTATACAAAATTACTACAAACTACCTTTTTCAGTTTGATAAAACGAACAGAAAGGAAGTAGCAATGGTATTCTTTAAATCTCTTACTTATCATCAAACCGTTTCAGATACACTTAGCACAAAACGAGAAATCCATTGATCTACGGATCAACGCAAAGCATGATTTTGAATTAAACTATTCCTGATTAGCTATTAAAAGTAAAAATATTATATTTTATATATTTCCATGTTATTGAAAAATGAAATAAACGGTTTCATAAAATTTAATTTTATTTATGTATTGCAACAATCACTTGAAGTTATAAACGAATTATTTTTAAATTAGTAAACTGAAATTTAAATATTTGTAAAATACATTTAAGTATTTTATAGCAGCCAACGATGCGATGAAATAAATGGTAGCAATACAAAGACTAAAGCATGATCGTTTCAAAAATATTCTATTTAATTACTAAACTAAAATAATTTTTGTCGTAAGATGCAATAAAATGATTTTTCGCAATATTTAATATGGACTTGAATGTATGAATTGTAAATTTTCCATAAGTTGTAAGTTGTAAAATCAAAAAGATTTTAAATTATTTTGAAAAAGTACAAAACCGGTAATTAAATTTTGATTCAAAACCATTAATGATTACAGAACTTATGATGTACACATTAGTTTCAATCATTAAAATATTTACAAAATCAAAATTATTTTAAAATTCTATTTATCCAGGATAAAAACATGAATCATTATCCAACCTCTCTCTTGCAATTTAAATTAATAAAATTCAGCCATTCAAAATTATTATTTACAATATTTCACTTCTTGAAATAAATTACCTCAAAACACTAAACAGATTAAGTACTTCTAAATTCAAAACCTCTCTTAATTTATTCATCTTAAAATAATCGTCAGTATTTTAAATCGCTTACATTTAAATCATTATCTACAAATTATGTAATAAAATGAAATAATCAATTCAGATAATCGATAATCAGGTGCATCAATCAAATTTCAATTTAAAATTATTTATCAAACTTTAAATCAAATCGAATTATGAAAATTCTTTCAGACCCTACTAACTATAATAATGACTAACAACAAGAAAATCCTCGTCTTTGGAATCTACATCTACGAAATCACTTTGATCGTCTGGTACTATCCATTCATTAGATTACTTACACTCATTTGCATCCAGTCTCACCTACACCCAAAGTTTGTTAAGCATTTATCTTTCTATTTCTATCCTAATTACTAATTTATCAAATTTTTGTTTAAATGAGCTTACGAATTCTTATTCAATTCATAATTATCTCAGACCTAATTTATGCCACGTGTTGGATGGCTGGTAAATGCTATATTTTTTTATTAAGCTACATATTCAACTTTTATAATATTATCTAGTTTGTAAAATTAATTAGGTACTCCCTACTTTGTATTTAACCGAATAAGATTTATATAATATTTTTAAAATAATTAACTCCTTTTTTAATTAGTTACATTCAGAGTTTCGTACAATTATAATATTACCTGTATATGTCGGAAGTACAGCACAAGTCCATTTAGAGCTGAATTTTCTTTTTTATCCTGTCCTAATCGACTCTTTACGCTCTATACGAGGTATATTTTGATACCTAGTCGACAACAGAAAAATATACAAACTTACCAAAAAATTAATTTCCTTTTCCAAAAAAAATTTATAATAAATTATGTCAAACATAAACTTAGTTAGCTCACCTATAAAATTACTTAAGATATTGTGCTTCCCAATAAGCAATTAGATAGCTTGCATAATAGACTACTCTAGATTGTAAAAAGTACTTTCCTCGTTAAGAATAGGATTAAAATTTTTGATAAATGAAATGTTTGTAAATTAATTTAAAGTTGTATAATAAATTACGTTTTTTTTTGATTGAGCAATTAATTTACACAAAAATAATAAAAGTATAAAATTTTTTACACTATTTATAAAGGAATATGCAGGGTGGTGCAGATAAATTTTCTAAGGAAAGAATTACTTTTGTCGAAGAAATACAATAACATAGAATTATTAATAGATACCTACTTAATAATCATGTCAACAATTGATCGAAATATTCAAAAAGTCTTTACAAAACCAAAACAAAAGCCTTGACGATAAATCCAATTGAATTTAATTGGCTGGGTAGGTACAACAAGAAATTGCAGCATATGAAAGTAAATAGTATAATTATTTGAAAATATAATTTCGACTATTTTTATACTCTATTATTTTTTAGAATAATGCACCGTGTAACAATGCTATTTTTCATCTTTTTTCGTCAATTCTTACTAGGAGATCAACAAAGTGTTCTTAAAGGATGAACAAAAAATTTATAAAACGTCTTTACTTTTTTATGTTTTAAAATGAATGGGAAAATATTTCAAGTATAGGGGAAATCAGCGTTAAGGTTAAAAACCACTGCGTATAATAAATCACAGCAGTATAGCCGGTTCAATCAGACATTTCCACGGTTTTCCGCTCTGCAGCCTGCCGATCTATTTTTTACACCACAACACTTAATAAGCTGATAGAAATCCTAATTTATTAATCAATTAATGTAAGTAAATAATTTCTTGGTCTTACATTTTGATAATAAAATTAAGCTTTTGTTGGGACATTTTAATGCAATTCTGATAAAAAAAAATTCTTTTTTAATTAATTTATGTGTATAGTAATTTACTGCTATGGTACAATATGGTGATGTTACAATATAAATTGTTAACTGATATTATAAGTAATTATTATTTAAAGTTAGCTCAGGTACTTATAATAATTTAATTAACTCTTGAAAGTTTGTAATTCTATATGAAGAAGTTAACAAGAATATGGGTTTTATTTCTACATTTTTATGTTTATTTTCAACTACAGTAAAAAAAACATATTTTCCTAACTGTAAATAAAGTAAATTTAGTATAAACACAGAATTAAAACAAAAGATCCTATATACTGTTGTATTTTACTACAAAGTAATAATTGCTAGAAACTTTTTTTCATTTTATAAATAATTGCTTGTTAAGTGAAGTTCCTGATACTACTTTTACTTTTTTAAGTTTAGTTTATAAATTAAAAAATATTATTTATTCTTACACTAATCGTACATCTTCGGGTATTGTTTAGATATTAGAAATATTACAATTTTGCTTATGTGCAAAAAAAAATTATTGATTTTTACGCGATTGTAACTAATCATTAGCAGCCATGATTAATATAAATAAAATTACACTTCTGTATAATAATAATTAACTTCACTGGACTGTAAATAAATCATAAAAAAAACGATTAATTTTTTACACAATGCTGTCTATACATTTTATATAGGCAATAAAACTCAAATAAATTTAATCATAAGCAGAGTTAAATCCTAGATACTAATGTACATAGTTCAAATAAGTAAGACGCAACGTGGAAATCTAAATTTGGTCTTGTTCTTCGTCGGATCACATTGGAAACATTCAGGTGATACATTAAAATCAAAAATTTACATAGTACTACATTATTTTTATTTAATTTTTGAAATTATAAATTTCAATTGTTGATGAAATTGAAATTAATCGGATTAGCCTTTGTGCTTTCCATTAATCTTTGGTATTTTAATTCAAGAGGTAATTTATATAAAAATTTATTTTATTTTACTTTTTTTTTAATTTTTAAAGGGTATTTTACGAGTTTATTAATAATAATAATTTATTGGTATTGCCTACTTAGGTCAGATCACACCAAACAAATATAACACGAGATTAAGTTAAACTTGAATTAATTAAGTAAATTTAACATAAATTATATTTTCCAGGTAAATAATCAAGTTTACCATAAACTCGATTTATTTTTTACTAGTGAAACTGGCTGTTCGTCGTATCGTTTTCCTCATTTTCCTCTTATGCAAAATGTTTTAGATAAATGCGAATATTTTCCCAACTATTTTTTATAAAAAGTTATATGATATAATTTATGTAGGATTTTCAAAAGTTCCATTTTATACGTATTACTAAAATTTGTATAATATTATAATTTCCTGCTTTGCAATGACTCAAAATTAGCATGCCAAATTGCTTTCGTTCTTTCGTGTACATTGCAAGGACGATAGGAAGTATAGACCTAATCAGTATACTGATTAGCCACGATTATTATTTAAAATTAGAAACCCTGTATAAAATTTGCAGTTTGCTCCATTTAAATGTGTATGTAAATAAACTTAGTTTGGTCCCAAGTGCCGCTTACGCCATATTCTGCATATTACGCTTGGCTAAATTCATATGTAACAAACATAATTTTTCACTATATAATATATTTTTAGCATTTAATTTGCATAGAAATTATTAACTTTTCATTGAACAAGATGTATAATTCATTAGTAAATAATCTTTATTTTGTTTCAGAATTGTTGAAGATGCAAATATTGAAGTACTGAAGCGCGACTCATTGATGCCATACTTGGATTTGAGAGAATTGTATGTATATATACTTTTATCAAAGTTACGAAAATTGAATACGTTCTTATTGGTTAAGTTCTATTAAAAAGTTAAAAAGAAAAAATTATAAAAAATAAGAGCAACATAACCAATTTTAAAGTTTAAAACTTGTTCGCTACCCCACTTTTGAAGATAATTAAAATTATCTCTTCTGTTGAATATAATTTCGTCTATCTTTCGGTGAGATCAAAAGCATTTTCAAAAATTTTTCGTGCATACCTCATTCCTATTCTTTTAATCGGTTTCTAAAGAAAAAATTACAATGCACGTTGAAAGGTGATGAACAATATTGATGTGACATTTTATATTATTAAAATTGTAAAAATATAAAATAATCAAAAGCTAAATGATAAATATCGTTTTAGACAGCTGGTGCCGCATTCATTAAATTACCGCAATATAAGAAATTCCTAGCTCTCGAAAGCTACTGTCATTATTGCTAATGTTAAAATGAAATAAATTTTTAAAAAATGTTCAAGCTTTTTATCGCGGTTTGTTTGGCACTAAACGTAAACGTACCTTGAATAAGAAATTAAAAGTAAAGCTCATTTGCTTAATAATTATTAAATTAAAATATTTTTTAAATTAGCAATTTCATGCTGAAATTTTATAATTAAATACTAATACGGAATTACCAGGGTGACTTTTAAGTTCTTTTAATTAAAATTACGGTTACCAATTTTTATCGCCTTTTGAACTTATTTTTGAAAATACCTTTAGAATTTACCTTTCATATTTTATATTTAAATTTAAACCGATAAAGAACGTTTAATGTTATACACAGGGGAAATTTTAGACGTTACATTACATTATATAAAGCATTTAAAGTATTCATGTAACCCGAGTTTGATGAAACGTTAAATAAGATTTTTGGCTTTTGATACAAGAATTTTTATGTACATGCCAGTAATTAAAAAAATATAGTCACTTATTACGCAAAAGGGTTTTGAAAAAAAATAACAAAATTGTTAGAAAAAAATATGCATATTATAATGTATTAAAATAAATATTTCAATATTTTTTAAAAACATTTTTCGAATTTTCTTACAGAACGCTTGCAAACGTGGAAAAATTTTATTATTTTGAAGATGAAGTATTCTCAGAGCTAAAAGAATTGGAAATTATGTAAGTATAAGTATAAGATTTCAATAGATGTATTATAATGTTGTGTAAAAAGGGTTTTGGTAATCAAATACCAGTTACTTTTTAAATTTAAACAGTATTTAAAACTTGATTAAATTTATCAACAACCGTCTTATAACGAATAATTTAAATTTTCCAATTTAACTTCTCATTGTTTTAAAACTCGGTAAACTTGTACTGATTTTTAACAGTGTAGTTAACACGTATAATTTTAGAAATTATTTATTCTGCATTAGAGTTGCTTAGTTTTTGCAAATGAAATTATTCTGTGAACCATATAGCTTAATCTGATTTATCAAAAAGGTTATAGCAAAATTAGGAACTCGAAAATTTTGTCATTAGTTTGTAAGAGTATTCCAAAATAAATTGGTATATTAAAGCAGTGGTAACCACCATACAAAACTTGTTCTCGTGATGTAAATAAATATGTAAGCTACGTGCTTATATGAAATGTGAACAAAATACTTGTCGTGTTTTACTTGTAAATTACATGTTTCATTACTTCTTTAAACATTCATCACCACGAATAAAAGTTTTTGGAAGAACGTCATTAAAAGTGATTTATGACCAAGGATCATTTGCGTATAAAGCATTACGGATGTCTTTGGTTTTACAAATAATGTAGGTTTGATAAATTAATATGCATATTTATTTTATGAATAACATTAATTTAGTATCTTGATCTAACTGCAATGAGTGTGTAAGCTATCCTTACAATATTACCAATAATGTGAATATATACGACAAACTTAAGTTCGTCATATTAAAGTGAAACCCCACAAAATGCAGAATAAAATTTTCGGAGAAAGTTACTATGCGATACTGCAAAAAAAAATTCAAAAAACCATCCGGAAGAGAACGTTCAATAAGGGTTTCACTACGGATGTAGCGGATAACCTCTTGAACAAAAAATTGAACCTTATTGAAAAACGTTTGGTAACCGCTGTACTCGTTTTTCATGAAGACGAATCGTGTCCTAGTTGGAATGTTATTAGTTATGTATCGGAAACTGGTAATAAAGTTGAGAGTTATTTTAATCATTAATATTAAAATCTTGTTAATTAATAAAAACACAAAAAATTAACACTCGACTAACAGAGATACTGTTTACCGTCATAAATGCAGTATGTACAATGCGATATGCTATATATCATGTCACAATGTAACAGGTCCATTTATAAGCCACACAAACTAACAAAAGAACGTTTACTAGTTTTTCCTCGCATTTCTGCGGAAACAAGTTATAATTTGACCCTCAACAACATTAAGTTATAACATCAAAAATGTAAAAGACATATGCTAGCCTTATTCGAGGAGCTTAAAATTAAGATCTTTAGAACTTCAGGACATCGACTCATCGTGTTTCAAGTTCCTTAGCCATTGGCAATGATCCTTTCTCTGATTATGCCTTCAAATTTCTTTAGACCCTTTGTAGGACTACCAATTACTGTAAATTTTAACTCGATTGGTAACAAACATTTCTTATTTAAGAGAGACTGCTACATTTGAGAACAAAGTAATTTTGTCGACTTGAAAACTAAATATTTTATCTCTTTGAAACAATTTTTAATTTATTCACTTTTATTTTAGGTTTAACTACAAAGTCAAAGATTTTCTTTAAATTACTATAATACTAAATATCCCATTTATAAAACGTTATTCCTAATTAATATTTTAAATCTCTCTTTCACTACTTGAGTATTTTGTTTTACTTTCGACTTCATTTATATTTGTATACGTTTTTATATAACAAAATAAAAAAATTCATTACCAAAACATTACATGTTATATTCGCAGCTAAAGTATCCACCCGAATTGCTCAGATTCTCCTGAAAGACTCCAAAATTTAAAGCATTATAGAAAGCAGTTGCAGCGACATTTGCAATATTATGTCTTAAAGTGATGTGAAGTATGCCTCAGAGCCTATTGAAATCGGGGTGCTTGCTGTTATTAGCTGACGCTATGTCGTAGATAAAAAATGTTATGAGGAATATATAGTAGGAAAAAAGTTAAGTCGTTTAATAATATCTTCTACAAAAAAGGGTAAGTATAATATGATAATATGGTATATAGAAATCGCCAATACAAAATTATATTTAGTATTACAGATAACACGACAGTTAAAAATATGGTAAACACAAAAAACAGGTTTGATACTAACAAAATGCAAAATTCAATTATATTTGTCAACTGCGATAGACACTAACTCAATAATCAAATAAATGCGATTCGTTGTGATTTGAAAAAATAAAAAAACATGGCAAACAAAAATGATACACGAAATACACTTCGATATTAAAAGTAAAAACTGTTTCTGCAGTAGGTATGAATAAAAATAGGCGGATCAAAACGTAGGTAGCTTAAAATTTTTTAATTGCAAGCCGCACGTCAATAATTACTTACATAATAGATAAAAGCAATTTAAGAAATCAATAAAAAACTGTTTAAAAGTTTAGTTGGGTTTCATTTTTTATTTATTTTGTTATATATTTATGTATAATTTGAAAACGCGCCCTTATAAGGTGCCCACTACTAAAAATAAATGCAAGAAATTAATAGCTCCACTTTTTTGTAACTTGGATGTTTCCAAGAAATAGTTTCCTGTATTTAATCATTTATTTACCTACTATACAGTAGCGGTCAGAAACATATACTCGCTCTAAGATTTACAATAAACGAGTTTAGTCACTTTTTGTTTAAATAATATATAAACATAAAATTATGTTAAAAATGCTAGATATCTGCATAATTGGTTGATCTTAAAACTTAAAAATTTAATTTCACAAGATTATTTAATCTGCCCGCCGTGACCTACCAATCAGCAATAAACATGGCCTCGGGCTATATTGTAAGTTCTTAATTGGATTATGTTTAATGCTATTGATTATTTTGTCACCTCAATGATATAAACTAACAAAATAGGTTACGCATTTTTAACCGGTAAAATACAAGCTGGCTTAAGCTTATAGGAATTCTTCATCTGGCGAAAAGCCATTTACGTGACGTTTAAAACCTCTTTTAAGTACAGTGGATGGAAAGATATTATAAAAATAACACTAGTGAGATTTTAAGTTATTTATAGTATAATAAAATGTGTCTATGAAAAATGAACAAATAATTATATTGTTTGTAAATAAATATTAAATATTTTATTAATTAATTAAAATATTGAAAAGTGAAAAATAATAAAATTTAGACTTTCAATGACAATCTTGTCGAAGCACATCGATCAAAATAGTCAAGGAATCACCTCCGCCCATCTAGCCCCCCCACCTTCGAATTTCGAAAATGTAAAGAATGCAGAATAATGCTCTATTTATGCACTTTCGATTACCGCCAGAAAAGAATTTTGCACTCTTTTCGTTTAGCGGGAAAACAGGATTTCCGGTGGGGGGGCTGACGGTATGAACGGTCAGCCCCCCCCCCCGGGTTAATTGTGGACCGAATCGAAAAAAAAATACACGAATTATGCACTAATTATGCACTCTTGAACCACACTAGTCTCGATTTTTGCACCTGCACCGATGTTCAGAAAAAAATATTTTCGATTTCTACGATTTCCATTTAATGAAAATGGCGTGTAAAATTTTTGATTACTAGTCAAATCGAAAAAAAAAATACACAAATTATGCACCAATTATGCACTCTTGAACCACCCTAGTCTCAATTTTTGCACCTGCACCGATGTTCAGAAAAAAATATTTTCGATTTCTACGACTTCCATTTAATGAAAATGGCGTGTAAAGTTTTTGATTACCAGTCGAATCAAAAAAAAAAATACAAAAATTATGCACTAATTATGCACTCTTGAACCACCCTAGTCTCGATTTTTGCACCTGCACCGATGTTCAGAAAAAAAATATTTTCGATTTCTACGATTTCCATTTAATGAAAATGGCGTGTAAAGTTTTTGATTACCAGTCGAATCCAAAAAAAATACACAAATTATGCACCAATTATGCACTTTTGAACCACCCTAGTCTCGATTTTTGCACCTGCACCGATGTTCAGAAAAAAAATATTTTCGATTTCTACGATTTCCATTTAATGAAAATGGCGTGTAAAGTTTTTGATTACCGATCGAATCGAAAACAAAAAATACCCAAATTATGCACCAATTATGCACTCTTGAACGGTACACTTTCATCGTAGATTGTTCATGCCTTCGACAGAAAATGAAAACACAAATAAATCTATGTAATAAGAGATTTTATTATTGCACGTGTAATAATTGCACAGCAGGATTTGTATGTATACAAATGCCGTATACAGGAATGTTTATAGTTGGCTTGAATTTTTTGGAGAGTTTTGTCTCCTTCAGGCATAAGTCGTTGAATTCCATCCAGCTTCCATCTTTTCTTCGGACGATTCCCGTGAAATGCCCATCGTCGGTCGCTGTGGCACCATCGTTGGATCTTCGTTTGATCACCAATCTTATATAATTAATCAGGCCCTTTAGCGAATACGGCTTTGCCATGAAAGACATTTTGATTTCTGTCGGGATTCGGTTCAGTTCGAAATCATTGGCTTTTTCTCCAAAGTCGTAAACCTCAAATATTAGGAATGGTCCTGAAATAAGCGAACGATAGGATAGATAGATTTCTAATCAGATGAAAAGTCCGACCATAAAATTAATTGTTGTTGAATTCTGTGACACATTTGCATTCGCATTTTTAAAATTTTTTATAATAAAAATTTTTTTACATTTTTATATTGAGTTTATGTCTTTGAATTACGAATAGGGGTAAAGTGTAATAATTCTGTCCGTCGATTGAGACTATTTTCAGCCTGTAACAAACTCCCACAGAAAAGTTACAAATTTATTTAATTTTTGAAAGTAAAAATCACCCCCCTGACGGCGAATTTTTGCAAAGATCTAGACTTTTGGCAACGGGGGGGGGTCACAGGTAGTGGATATGCATTAGGCTTGAATAAATATGCACAGTCATCAAACCGCGTCAGCGAAATGCGCCGTAGGTGATGTTTTTTTATTGTCCTAGAAGCACGTATGTAAAAAGTTAGGATTTTCATGGATGTTATCTGTTTTTTTTTTTTTAATTTAAATATTAAAAATTAAATATAAACACCTTTTACACTTTACAGAAGCTTTTCTTTTGCAACAATTATGGCTTCAGGGGGGGGGGTCATGACCATTACAAATTTATTTAAATTATTAAGGTGAAAATCACACCCCTGACGGCAAATTTTTGCAAAGATGAAATATGGGGTAAAGTGGATTTTGTCCGTCGATTGAGACTATTTTCAGCCTGCAACTATGGAATATGATTATGATTACATCTTCAGGGACGTGTAAATTAGCGCACAAAGTAGGAGAATAGGACCATAAGCTCGAACCCTTATCATTATTGGTGCATCATCATCGGTGCAGGTGCACAAATCGAGACTAGGGTGATTCAAGAGTGCATAATTGGTGCATAATTCGTGTATTTTTTTTTTTTTTATTCGATCGGTAATCAAAATTTTTACACGCCATTTTCGTTAAATGGAAATCGTAGAAATTGAAAATATTTTTTTTCTGAACATCAGTGCAGGTGCAAAAATCGAGACTAGTGTGGTTCTAGAGTGCATAATTAGTGCATAATTTGTATATTTTTTTTCGATTCGACTGGTAATCAAAAATTTTACACGCCATTTTCATTAAATGGAAATCGTAGAAATGGAAAATATATTTTTTCTGAACACCGGTGCAGGTGCAAAAATCGAGATTAGTGTGGTTCAAGAGTGCATAATTAGTGCATAATTCGTGTATTTTTTTTTTCGATTCGATCGGTAATCAAAAATTTTACATGCCATTTTCGTTAAATGGAAATCGTAGAAATTGAAAATATTTTTTTCTGAACATCAGTGCAGGTGCAAAAATCGAGACTAGGGTGGTTCAAGAGTGCATAATTGGTGCATAATTTGTGTATTTTTTTTTTAGATTCGACTGGTAATCAAAAATTTTACACGCCATTTTCATTAAATTGAAATCGTAGAAATGGAAAATATATTTTATCTGAACACCGGTGCAGGTGCAAAAATCGAGACTAGTGTGGTTCTAGAGTGCATAATTAGTGCATAATTCGTGTATTTTTTTTTCGATTCGATCGATTCGATCGGTAATCAAAAATTTTACAGGCCATTTTCATTAAATGGAAATCGTAAAAATCGAAAATATTTTTTTTCTGAACATCAGTGCAGGTGCAGAAATCGAGACTAGGGTGGTTCAAGAGGGCATAATTATGGTGCATAATTTGTGTATTTTTTTTCGATTCGACTGGTAATCAAAAATTTTACACGCCATTTTCATTAAATGGAAATCGAAGAAATGGAAAATATATTTTTTCTGAACACCGGTGCAGGTGCAAAAATCGAGACTAGTGTGGTTCTAGATTGCATAATTAGTGCATAATTTGTGTTTTTTTTTTTCGATTCGACTGGTAATCAAAAATTTTACACGCCATTTTCATTAAATGGAAATCGTAGAAATGGAAAATATATTTTTTCTGAACACCGGTGCAGGTGCAAAAATCGAGACTAGTGTGGTTCTAGAGTGCATAATTAGTGCATAATTCGTGTATTTTTTTTCGATTCGATCGGTAATCAAAAATTTTACAGGCCACTTTCGTTAAATGGAAATCGTAGAAATTGAAAATATTTTTTTTATGAACATCAGTGCAGGTGCAAAAATCGAGACTAAGGTGGTTCAAGAGTGCATAATAGGTGCATAATTTGTGTATTTTTTTTTTAGATTCGACTGGTAATCAAAAATTTTACACGCCATTTTCATTAAATCGAAATCGTAGAAATGGAAAATATATTTTATCTGAACACCGGTGCAGGTGCAAAAATCGAGACTAGTGTGGTTCTAGAGTGCATAATTAGTGCATAATTCGTGTATTTTTTTTCGATTCGATCGATTCGATCGGTAATCAAAAATTTTACAGGCCATTTTCATTAAATGGAAATCGTAAAAATCGAAAATATTTTTTTTCTGAACATCAGTGCAGGTGCAGAAATCGAGACTAGGGTGGTTCAAGAGGGCATAATTATGGTGCATAATTTGTGTATTTTTTTTCGATTCGACTGGTAATCAAAAATTTTACACGCCATTTTCATTAAATGGAAATCGTAAAAATGGAAAATATTTTTTTTCTGAACACCGGTGCAAGTGCAAAAATCGAGACTAGGGTGGTTCAAGAGTGCATAATTAGTGCATAATTCGTGTATTTTTTTTTCGATTCGGTCCTCAATTAACCCTTGGGGGGGCTGACCGTACGTACCGTCAGCCCCCCCACCGGAAATCGTGTTTTCCCGTTAAACGAAAAGAGTGCAAAATTTTTTTCTGGCGGTAATCGAAAGTGCATAAATAGAGCATAATTCTGCATTCTTTACATGTTTGAAATTCGAAGATGGGGACTAGATTAGCGGAGGTCAAGGAATTAACATATTATAACACAGCAGAGAAACCTCGAGTAACGGTGTTACATGTTTAAGCCCAAATAATCGCTTCACTATAAAGTTAAAATTTTTTATCATACATCCCATGATACATCCAAGTTGTCGAGATCTTTGTAAAACTAAATCACTTGTAAAACTTATATATTATGTAAATCTGCTTGAAATCTGAAATTAAACAGACAAAACTGTTAAATATATTATTTTATATTAACGAAAAATATTTAAATACGTACTTTTTGGTTTTTACATTTCTTATTTCAGCACTTAAAAACGTATATTCTCGACCTAAAAATTATGAATCATCATAATCGATACTGGGGAAATTATCACTATCGCCTTTTACAAATCCAAGATCCATTTTTTAATAATCATAAAATTAATTACGTAACCGTAAAGTACTTTTTGTAAACAAGCCAAAGATCAGTTATTTCATTGTCAAAACAAATGATATTGGTATCTTCCTTACCAACTGTCAAATCTGCAACAGGGCTGTTTTTATTGGTTTCTTAAACCTCCAAAAAAAAGTATTTTTTGAAATCGGCGGCCACTCACGTCACCGCGCCCGGTCCTTTTATAATTTTTTTTCTTACCTTAAACGTACTCTAAGGTAAAAAAATTTGAAAAACTTCTGAAGGCTCAGTTTCATTTTTACTTTGAAATAAAAAATTTTAAAATATAGTGAAACTCGTCCATTTAGAAATTGTGACTTATAATAAAAATTTAAGGAATTATGAAACCAAAGGCTTTAATAGTACTAACTCTATCGCCCACTTTTAGGCGAATGAATTGTTTTAGTAATTTCCATGAATTCTTTTTGTAGTCCTAATGAAGAGGTAAATAAAATCTCGAAACATCGACAAACATTAAAAGGTTTAATTCTTACACCAAGTCCAAATTCCGATAACTTTGTTAATTATTGAGCTTATGGAAGGCAAGATCTACTTTCTGGCCACTTGCATAAAAAGTTTTTCTGACTTTTTCTACATTCTACAACGTAAAAGATTCATTGTACGAGTACACAAACAAAACTAATATTTTTAATTTGAAATAATTCTAAAAGTTTTAGGTTAACCCATTTTAGAATGCAATGGGAAGTGTTTAAGGTGTTCCAAAAAAAAAATTTACTTTAAGTATTTAGAGAGCAAAAAAAGTAAATTGTGAAGTTTTATGAACTTATCTGAAACATGAAAAATTGTATTTTAAATGTTGAATATTATTTACTTAATAAGCATAAAGTAATTTTTAATAATTTCTTGATCATCATTTTTGTGGTGAAGCAAACTAAAGTACATAAATCGATGGTTCAAGAGTTTGTATTCCCCTGGAACTTTGTAAATATTTGTTTCAAATGTATCACCTGTACCATTATCATAAAAAGGGTACAATACTATAAGAATACAAATTAATTCTCCAATGTGATTGGATTCCCACTTTATTTGCATACCGATTCCTGTCACGGTTAATGCAGCGTATAGCGTCACTTGTATGCTTCCAAGTGTTGCACATTGTACATATATAGGTATATGTATGTTAGATCTTGAATGTTTTATTTCGAAAATATGTTTTTATGTTCTTATATATTTTTATGTTTTTATGTTCTTATGTTCTTATCAATTCTTTTTTTTTTAGTTATTTTTGTATTGACAATCTGGAGGTTTCATATACCGGGTGGTTTAGTAACGGTACTAGTTCTTTTAGCAGATCCGTACTTAGGTTACGTCTCATTCTATTGGTCTGTTCCTAGTCAGGACCGTATTCCCCGACTATTAGTGCTAACATGTATATAATAATATATATGAATTTTCTAGTATAGAAGTTTCTAGTACAGTATCTAGTATAATATTTTCTACTTGCTTTTAGTTATATTTGTTTTGTTTTTATGCAAATTTCTAATTTAGTATTTTAAACCGGATTTTTTTAGAATTTTTCAATTATATTTTAATAACAATAACAGTAAATTCTGTAGTGTGTTTTTACTGTATTTTTATAATTTATAAAATATTATCTAACATTTTACTTTACAGATTCATCCAGAAGGCTCCAAAACTTTTAAAAATACAAGCGGATGTCTTTAATGTTCATCTGCCAAGACTAACAATATTGTAAGTTACTATAATATTATTAATATCAAATTATTAAATAACTACTTTCGTTCATCTTAAAATTAATTCAATTATATTTTTGAGGAAATTAGATCTTTTCAGTCTTGACGAGATCCACAATAAAGTTGGGTGAAAAGTAGACCAGTATACAATAGTTTTATTGAGTAGTTATTGGGTTCAATTCCCGAAACAATATAATTGAATTAATATCATAGTTTTTATTGAAAAAATTTCAAAATAATTATGACGCAAATAATAAAAGTGGTCGACATTATAAAATTTTAGTAATTTTTAGTGTTCCCTTATTATATTTTTGGACATTTTTGACTTCTTCCAGGTATTAAAATCGAATTTAGAAACAATACAGTTTATAATACGAGACACAAAAAGCTTTCTGTTACTTTGACTAATTTTTTCATTCTGTTTTTATAAAAAATTTCACAAGTCGTAATGAAAATTTTTAGCTACTATTTTATATTTGCATTATAGAATCGTCTTTGATCTTTTTTTTATTGTATTATAGTAATTTAAAATTATTCAAGTCTTATTTAATAAATATATTTTATTTTAAATCCATTGAATTTAATTTACCATCAACTCACTATCCGTGCTTCCACATTTTAACAGCTGTAAACAAATATTGGTCACGACTTAAAAATTCTTACAAAATTAGTGAAATTATTTAATCTACTACCTTTACAAGCGTGGACTAAGTTCTTTTTTGGAAAATAAGAAAAAAATTTATAATTTATAACTTTTCGGGCAGCAGCACAAATAATAATAATAATAAATATTAAATTATTGTTGACCTTTATTAAAATTAAAATTATTAGATTTTTGTTGAGATTTAGGTCTTTATTTTAACAATCTTTGTTGTCCAACGTTTCGAGTCGTTACTGACTCATTTTCAAGGTTACAAAATAAACTATTAATAATATATTAAATTTAAAATTTAAAAAAATATTTTACCCAAAATGACAAAATATGTCAAATTGTTAAATCTAAACAAAGACCTAAAATCTAAAGAAAACCTAAATCTAAAGACCTACATCTCAACAAAAATCTAATAATTTTAATAATAATACACAGGTTGTTAGCAGCATATTTAACTAAACAGCAACTAAAATTAATACTCTCTCCTAGGTTGCACAAAGTTATCAAGAATTTGATAATCAATTAATTGTGTCAAACGCTTAAGGGAATTTATTAGGTATATAATTTACGAGTTAATGCTCAAAGGCAGTAGCTTAACAAATAGTATAAAGAATTTAATTTTTAATTATGTTTCTATATTTTTTTTAAATGCTCATTAAATTTAAATTAAAAAATTTGTTAAATATTTTATAGAAGATATAATAAATCTTCGCTTAAAATACTAATTTAAAATTAAAACGGATAGTGCTTAATATTTGTTTAGTAATTAATTTGCAGTAATCTATAATATACTTTGAGAGGACTTTCTATTAACATTTCAAATTAAGATTTTAGTTTGCCCAATTATGATAGAAAACGAAGCAATCAAAACAATCGCTCTAATGGATACTTTAACACAAAGTGAAATTGCTCCCTAAGTAAATTAAGGATTACTACCTACTATGCATCGGCGCCATACGAGGGAAAACGAAAATATTTTTTTGATAAAATATAAAAAATTATTATGTGATTTTTGTACGGGTTACTAACTTAAGTCGAATTTGGAATTAAATTTTACACTATTTATGTAGATAAATCTTGTATATTGAAATTATTAATTTTTAATTTCGATTACAATAAAATGTATACAAAAGTAGAATAATACTTACTAAAATCAATTTCAAAGTTTTGACAAATTTTAAGCTGACTGCTATAAGAATTTGCAGTTTTATTCAGTAATAGTATATTACATACTGAGGAAGAAATTGCTTAATTACAGCCATTCGCTACAATACTTGACTAACGTAAAAAAAGTTGAATGATAAAATTAAAAACCATTTTACCTGTTGGAAAGTGAAAATAAATATGTAAATAAATTATTTCCCAACTTTTTTTTCATTTTCAAATTTCATTGATAAAACTACTTTTTTACCATGTACCACTAAAATAGTTACATTTTTATATTATATTTTTTTGGATAAGAAGCTGCATAAAGTTTGGCAATTTAATCGAATATTTATAAAAAGAAGTGATCGACGCTAAAATGAGTATTACCAGTAACCCAGAGCAACCAACGATCAAGTATCTACTAGATAGAGGATTACATTTAGAAAATATATAATGGAAAAAGCATACCTCAATCCTATAATAAATGTGACAAAAATAAACATTTAAATAACGACAGTTACACTCCATTGAAGCCTTTTCGGACAAGTCAACAACATTATGTTAATAATCAACCTACTGTTTTATAATTTATTATAAAGTTCATGTACATGATGATAAAGTTCAAAGTACATTCGTGATGTATCAACATCAAAAGTTTCTTAAAAAAATATCGAGACAAAATTTCAGGTTTTACCGAAATTGATAAACCCGTACAGAACTCACTCGTTCACAGATATTATTTTTAAAAAAATAAGAAATCAATATAATAAGAGAAAAAAACAAGTTTTTCAGTCTCTTTTCCAGCAATACAACAGTGGCGAATGGAAAAGTAGAAAATAAATTTTAATTATATATAAAATTAAACCATTTAGAAGGTAGAAGAAAGGGGGTTATTTTTTGCTATTTAATATATTAGTTTTTTTTGTAATTTTGAATTTTCTTATTGAAATCGTTTACACTAAAAAATGTATTTTTTAAGCATTGCGGTGCGGTAACTCACAGCACTAATGAGTTAATTAAAGTGCTAAAGTGAGTATTAATTAAAGTAAAAAAAGGTTAAATTAAATAAGCGTTATTAAAATAATTAGAATAGCTTTGTCTCCTTTCTAAGGCAATTGTTTTCCAAAGCAAGTCATATTTTTAGAAGGCACTTTTCGTTTTCAGCATGAATAAAGGAATAAGCGTGGTAGTGAATTGAAATTTTTTCTACTCTCGAACTTTTTCAACCGTAGCTCCGATTCCACGTTAAGTTGTACGTTTTATTGTGGTGTACACGTAAGCGAATGTAAAAATTGTTTGAATAATTGTATGCACGTGACATACATAAATTTCTAAAAATGTACTTATATAATTAGAATTATATAATATTTAACAAAAATAAACTAGAACTAAATAAAAGAACAGAAATAAATTCCTTTTGATTTGAATCAAAAATTTGTTGGCCAAACAAAAACTTGTTTAAATCGACATAAACTAGAAGTACTTGTTCTTAATTTGATTTTCAAAAAATTTTACTTGCTTACATAAAAGAACTTCATTTAAATTAACTAAATTTATTTGAGTCAAACAAACATTTTTAGCAGAGTCCTGAGACTATATCGCAAGCTTTTTTTAAATGTGAATTTATACCCACGTAGAGCTTGCCAAAAAGGTAGCGATTATGCCGTTATTTACCGGCTACTAAATTAATAATAAAAAGAATTTTTTATTCGTCGCTCTCGTTTAAGTTAAGAAATTTTTAAAAGTTGCAAAAAAACCTGCTTGACTGAATTTACAAGTACAAAGTTTTAACTATTTTTTAGCTACCCACCCTTACTTATGTTCATACTAAAATCTAAAATATAATTTTATATTATTTAATCGTATTTGTGTGAAAGACAAATTAATTCGGGAGGTATTCCGTGATTGTGGTGTTATAATTTTTTGAATTAATGACATCGTAGACAATTAGTTCTTGTCTGAACAAGGATATAAATTTTGATAAGTCAGCTTATGTTTGATGAGAAAGGGTGCCAAACCGAATATTATGTTGAGTGGGATCTCCACTAATTTAGAATCCTAATATTTGGAAACTTAGTGAAGAAAAGTGTTATATATTATAAAATTAAAAATATGCGTTGGGATTGAAAAAAAGTTTGAATTTAAATTGCTTTAGATTTCCTATTAATTTTATAATTGTGAGTGTCAATTTGCAATTTATTGAAAATTCTAGTTTACAATTTTGAGATTAATTAAAGAAGTAGAAAAAATATATCACTTTCTGGCATCACAGAATGCTTTCATAAATATAATTATTTTGTACATGGATACGCAATTAATTCAAGCAAGAAAATTAACTAAAGGTTACTGAAAGCCACGTTTTCGCGTGTAATGCAATAACAATTTTACGCCCGCAATATTATTGAATTGTATTTCTAACAATTGAATTATCAGTTAACAGGTCAGAATAAATTAATCTATAGATTGCAATTCTAATAATTTGTATAACGGAACATTTATTTAAAACTAATTATTGATAAACTGGTCCTAGAAAGGATAGAAATGGTATAAGACAATATTTTGCTGCGTCTTTACGTATTTTCTCTTAAATTTATTGTATATACTTAAATTAGCTTGGAAAACTTCTTCTTTTTATCTATTAATGAGTTTTTATGGCGTGTTTTGTTTTCTACCACTTAAGGATCAGTAACGGCTCGTAGCTGTTTCATTTGAAGAGGCTAATCCAAGCCGTCAATATCTTGAAAAGCTTTTGTACACAGCACTCGGAATTCCAACGACTTCTACAGAATTCTAGGGATTTTCAAAGATTTCCACGTAATTACAGGGATTTTTAAAGTTTTGCAAAGATTCAAGGGATTTCCAAGAAATTCTAAAGATTTCCAAGGATTTCCAAAAAACTTCAATGATTTCCAAGCAATATCCAATCTAAATAATTTCAATGATTTCCAAGGAAATTTTAAGATTTCCCAGGTATTCCGAGAATTTTAATGAATTCCAAGGAATTTTAGAGATTTCTAAAAATTTCTAAAGAATTTCAATGATTCCCTAGAGAATTCCAAACAAATGTACACAAAATTTTTGAATTATTTACCTCTTGGGCTAATCAGTATAGTTTAATGTTTAATCCTAGTACAACTTTCTTTAAATTAAAAAAATTAACTATTTAGAATATGATTATGCTATTTACGAGCATATAATTAGCTCGATTTATGTTTTATACACAATAAAGAATTGTATTCTTCTTATGAGCTTGATATATTGAATTCTCGCGTTAAATCGATAGCGTCATATTTATACGGAGATTTCAGTTGATACATAGCCAATACGGATTAAAGTGCTTGATGATGAGAAATCTTTTTTGGAGTAATGTTAAAATCATCATTAGTACAGTGAAACCTTGCGGCTCATGTGATAGCTAAACAATCTCTATGTTTCTTCTAAGGCTGAGAATGCTACTTTTGCTTTTTGTTTAAATAATATATAAACATAAAATTATGTTAAAAATGCTAGATATCTGCATAATTGGTTGATCTTAAAACTTAAAAATTTAATTTCACAAGATTATTTAATCTGCCCGCCGTGACCTACCAATCAGCAATAAACATGGCCTCGGGCTATATTGTAAGTTCTTAATTGGATTATGTTTAATGCTATTGATTATTTTGTCACCTCAATGATATAAACTAACAAAATAGGTTACGCATTTTTAACCGGTAAAATACAAGCTGGCTTAAGCTTATAGGAATTCTTCATCTGGCGAAAAGCCATTTACGTGACGTTTAAAACCTCTTTTAAGTACAGTGGATGGAAAGATATTATAAAAATAACACTAGTGAGATTTTAAGTTATTTATAGTATAATAAAATGTGTCTATGAAAAATGAACAAATAATTATATTGTTTGTAAATAAATATTAAATATTTTATTAATTAATTAAAATATTGAAAAGTGAAAAATAATAAAATTTAGACTTTCAATGACAATCTTGTCGAAGCACATCGATCAAAATAGTCAAGGAATCACCTCCGCCCATCTAGCCCCCCCACCTTCGAATTTCGAAAATGTAAAGAATGCAGAATAATGCTCTATTTATGCACTTTCGATTACCGCCAGAAAAGAATTTTGCACTCTTTTCGTTTAGCGGGAAAACAGGATTTCCGGTGGGGGGGCTGACGGTATGAACGGTCAGCCCCCCCCCCCGGGTTAATTGTGGACCGAATCGAAAAAAAAATACACGAATTATGCACTAATTATGCACTCTTGAACCACACTAGTCTCGATTTTTGCACCTGCACCGATGTTCAGAAAAAAATATTTTCGATTTCTACGATTTCCATTTAATGAAAATGGCGTGTAAAATTTTTGATTACTAGTCAAATCGAAAAAAAAAATACACAAATTATGCACCAATTATGCACTCTTGAACCACCCTAGTCTCAATTTTTGCACCTGCACCGATGTTCAGAAAAAAATATTTTCGATTTCTACGACTTCCATTTAATGAAAATGGCGTGTAAAGTTTTTGATTACCAGTCGAATCAAAAAAAAAAATACAAAAATTATGCACTAATTATGCACTCTTGAACCACCCTAGTCTCGATTTTTGCACCTGCACCGATGTTCAGAAAAAAAATATTTTCGATTTCTACGATTTCCATTTAATGAAAATGGCGTGTAAAGTTTTTGATTACCAGTCGAATCCAAAAAAAATACACAAATTATGCACCAATTATGCACTTTTGAACCACCCTAGTCTCGATTTTTGCACCTGCACCGATGTTCAGAAAAAAAATATTTTCGATTTCTACGATTTCCATTTAATGAAAATGGCGTGTAAAGTTTTTGATTACCGATCGAATCGAAAACAAAAAATACCCAAATTATGCACCAATTATGCACTCTTGAACGGTACACTTTCATCGTAGATTGTTCATGCCTTCGACAGAAAATGAAAACACAAATAAATCTATGTAATAAGAGATTTTATTATTGCACGTGTAATAATTGCACAGCAGGATTTGTATGTATACAAATGCCGTATACAGGAATGTTTATAGTTGGCTTGAATTTTTTGGAGAGTTTTGTCTCCTTCAGGCATAAGTCGTTGAATTCCATCCAGCTTCCATCTTTTCTTCGGACGATTCCCGTGAAATGCCCATCGTCGGTCGCTGTGGCACCATCGTTGGATCTTCGTTTGATCACCAATCTTATATAATTAATCAGGCCCTTTAGCGAATACGGCTTTGCCATGAAAGACATTTTGATTTCTGTCGGGATTCGGTTCAGTTCGAAATCATTGGCTTTTTCTCCAAAGTCGTAAACCTCAAATATTAGGAATGGTCCTGAAATAAGCGAACGATAGGATAGATAGATTTCTAATCAGATGAAAAGTCCGACCATAAAATTAATTGTTGTTGAATTCTGTGACACATTTGCATTCGCATTTTTAAAATTTTTTATAATAAAAATTTTTTTACATTTTTATATTGAGTTTATGTCTTTGAATTACGAATAGGGGTAAAGTGTAATAATTCTGTCCGTCGATTGAGACTATTTTCAGCCTGTAACAAACTCCCACAGAAAAGTTACAAATTTATTTAATTTTTGAAAGTAAAAATCACCCCCCTGACGGCGAATTTTTGCAAAGATCTAGACTTTTGGCAACGGGGGGGGGTCACAGGTAGTGGATATGCATTAGGCTTGAATAAATATGCACAGTCATCAAACCGCGTCAGCGAAATGCGCCGTAGGTGATGTTTTTTTATTGTCCTAGAAGCACGTATGTAAAAAGTTAGGATTTTCATGGATGTTATCTGTTTTTTTTTTTTTAATTTAAATATTAAAAATTAAATATAAACACCTTTTACACTTTACAGAAGCTTTTCTTTTGCAACAATTATGGCTTCAGGGGGGGGGGTCATGACCATTACAAATTTATTTAAATTATTAAGGTGAAAATCACACCCCTGACGGCAAATTTTTGCAAAGATGAAATATGGGGTAAAGTGGATTTTGTCCGTCGATTGAGACTATTTTCAGCCTGCAACTATGGAATATGATTATGATTACATCTTCAGGGACGTGTAAATTAGCGCACAAAGTAGGAGAATAGGACCATAAGCTCGAACCCTTATCATTATTGGTGCATCATCATCGGTGCAGGTGCACAAATCGAGACTAGGGTGATTCAAGAGTGCATAATTGGTGCATAATTCGTGTATTTTTTTTTTTTTTATTCGATCGGTAATCAAAATTTTTACACGCCATTTTCGTTAAATGGAAATCGTAGAAATTGAAAATATTTTTTTTCTGAACATCAGTGCAGGTGCAAAAATCGAGACTAGTGTGGTTCTAGAGTGCATAATTAGTGCATAATTTGTATATTTTTTTTCGATTCGACTGGTAATCAAAAATTTTACACGCCATTTTCATTAAATGGAAATCGTAGAAATGGAAAATATATTTTTTCTGAACACCGGTGCAGGTGCAAAAATCGAGATTAGTGTGGTTCAAGAGTGCATAATTAGTGCATAATTCGTGTATTTTTTTTTTCGATTCGATCGGTAATCAAAAATTTTACATGCCATTTTCGTTAAATGGAAATCGTAGAAATTGAAAATATTTTTTTCTGAACATCAGTGCAGGTGCAAAAATCGAGACTAGGGTGGTTCAAGAGTGCATAATTGGTGCATAATTTGTGTATTTTTTTTTTAGATTCGACTGGTAATCAAAAATTTTACACGCCATTTTCATTAAATTGAAATCGTAGAAATGGAAAATATATTTTATCTGAACACCGGTGCAGGTGCAAAAATCGAGACTAGTGTGGTTCTAGAGTGCATAATTAGTGCATAATTCGTGTATTTTTTTTTCGATTCGATCGATTCGATCGGTAATCAAAAATTTTACAGGCCATTTTCATTAAATGGAAATCGTAAAAATCGAAAATATTTTTTTTCTGAACATCAGTGCAGGTGCAGAAATCGAGACTAGGGTGGTTCAAGAGGGCATAATTATGGTGCATAATTTGTGTATTTTTTTTCGATTCGACTGGTAATCAAAAATTTTACACGCCATTTTCATTAAATGGAAATCGAAGAAATGGAAAATATATTTTTTCTGAACACCGGAGAAATTATTCAAGTCTTATTTAATAAATATATTTTATTTTAAATCCATTGAATTTAATTTACCATCAACTCACTATCCGTGCTTCCACATTTTAACAGCTGTAAACAAATATTGGTCACGACTTAAAAATTCTTACAAAATTAGTGAAATTATTTAATCTACTACCTTTACAAGCGTGGACTAAGTTCTTTTTTGGAAAATAAGAAAAAAATTTATAATTTATAACTTTTCGGGCAGCAGCACAAATAATAATAATAATAAATATTAAATTATTGTTGACCTTTATTAAAATTAAAATTATTAGATTTTTGTTGAGATTTAGGTCTTTATTTTAACAATCTTTGTTGTCCAACGTTTCGAGTCGTTACTGACTCATTTTCAAGGTTACAAAATAAACTATTAATAATATATTAAATTTAAAATTTAAAAAAATATTTTACCCAAAATGACAAAATATGTCAAATTGTTAAATCTAAACAAAGACCTAAAATCTAAAGAAAACCTAAATCTAAAGACCTACATCTCAACAAAAATCTAATAATTTTAATAATAATACACAGGTTGTTAGCAGCATATTTAACTAAACAGCAACTAAAATTAATACTCTCTCCTAGGTTGCACAAAGTTATCAAGAATTTGATAATCAATTAATTGTGTCAAACGCTTAAGGGAATTTATTAGGTATATAATTTACGAGTTAATGCTCAAAGGCAGTAGCTTAACAAATAGTATAAAGAATTTAATTTTTAATTATGTTTCTATATTTTTTTTAAATGCTCATTAAATTTAAATTAAAAAATTTGTTAAATATTTTATAGAAGATATAATAAATCTTCGCTTAAAATACTAATTTAAAATTAAAACGGATAGTGCTTAATATTTGTTTAGTAATTAATTTGCAGTAATCTATAATATACTTTGAGAGGACTTTCTATTAACATTTCAAATTAAGATTTTAGTTTGCCCAATTATGATAGAAAACGAAGCAATCAAAACAATCGCTCTAATGGATACTTTAACACAAAGTGAAATTGCTCCCTAAGTAAATTAAGGATTACTACCTACTATGCATCGGCGCCATACGAGGGAAAACGAAAATATTTTTTTGATAAAATATAAAAAATTATTATGTGATTTTTGTACGGGTTACTAACTTAAGTCGAATTTGGAATTAAATTTTACACTATTTATGTAGATAAATCTTGTATATTGAAATTATTAATTTTTAATTTCGATTACAATAAAATGTATACAAAAGTAGAATAATACTTACTAAAATCAATTTCAAAGTTTTGACAAATTTTAAGCTGACTGCTATAAGAATTTGCAGTTTTATTCAGTAATAGTATATTACATACTGAGGAAGAAATTGCTTAATTACAGCCATTCGCTACAATACTTGACTAACGTAAAAAAAGTTGAATGATAAAATTAAAAACCATTTTACCTGTTGGAAAGTGAAAATAAATATGTAAATAAATTATTTCCCAACTTTTTTTTCATTTTCAAATTTCATTGATAAAACTACTTTTTTACCATGTACCACTAAAATAGTTACATTTTTATATTATATTTTTTTGGATAAGAAGCTGCATAAAGTTTGGCAATTTAATCGAATATTTATAAAAAGAAGTGATCGACGCTAAAATGAGTATTACCAGTAACCCAGAGCAACCAACGATCAAGTATCTACTAGATAGAGGATTACATTTAGAAAATATATAATGGAAAAAGCATACCTCAATCCTATAATAAATGTGACAAAAATAAACATTTAAATAACGACAGTTACACTCCATTGAAGCCTTTTCGGACAAGTCAACAACATTATGTTAATAATCAACCTACTGTTTTATAATTTATTATAAAGTTCATGTACATGATGATAAAGTTCAAAGTACATTCGTGATGTATCAACATCAAAAGTTTCTTAAAAAAATATCGAGACAAAATTTCAGGTTTTACCGAAATTGATAAACCCGTACAGAACTCACTCGTTCACAGATATTATTTTTAAAAAAATAAGAAATCAATATAATAAGAGAAAAAAACAAGTTTTTCAGTCTCTTTTCCAGCAATACAACAGTGGCGAATGGAAAAGTAGAAAATAAATTTTAATTATATATAAAATTAAACCATTTAGAAGGTAGAAGAAAGGGGGTTATTTTTTGCTATTTAATATATTAGTTTTTTTTTGTAATTTTGAATTTTCTTATTGAAATCGTTTACACTAAAAAATGTATTTTTTAAGCATTGCGGTGCGGTAACTCACAGCACTAATGAGTTAATTAAAGTGCTAAAGTGAGTATTAATTAAAGTAAAAAAAGGTTAAATTAAATAAGCGTTATTAAAATAATTAGAATAGCTTTGTCTCCTTTCTAAGGCAATTGTTTTCCAAAGCAAGTCATATTTTTAGAAGGCACTTTTCGTTTTCAGCATGAATAAAGGAATAAGCGTGGTAGTGAATTGAAATTTTTTCTACTCTCGAACTTTTTCAACCGTAGCTCCGATTCCACGTTAAGTTGTACGTTTTATTGTGGTGTACACGTAAGCGAATGTAAAAATTGTTTGAATAATTGTATGCACGTGACATACATAAATTTCTAAAAATGTACTTATATAATTAGAATTATATAATATTTAACAAAAATAAACTAGAACTAAATAAAAGAACAGAAATAAATTCCTTTTGATTTGAATCAAAAATTTGTTGGCCAAACAAAAACTTGTTTAAATCGACATAAACTAGAAGTACTTGTTCTTAATTTGATTTTCAAAAAATTTTACTTGCTTACATAAAAGAACTTCATTTAAATTAACTAAATTTATTTGAGTCAAACAAACATTTTTAGCAGAGTCCTGAGACTATATCGCAAGCTTTTTTTAAATGTGAATTTATACCCACGTAGAGCTTGCCAAAAAGGTAGCGATTATGCCGTTATTTACCGGCTACTAAATTAATAATAAAAAGAATTTTTTATTCGTCGCTCTCGTTTAAGTTAAGAAATTTTTAAAAGTTGCAAAAAAACCTGCTTGACTGAATTTACAAGTACAAAGTTTTAACTATTTTTTAGCTACCCACCCTTACTTATGTTCATACTAAAATCTAAAATATAATTTTATATTATTTAATCGTATTTGTGTGAAAGACAAATTAATTCGGGAGGTATTCCGTGATTGTGGTGTTATAATTTTTTGAATTAATGACATCGTAGACAATTAGTTCTTGTCTGAACAAGGATATAAATTTTGATAAGTCAGCTTATGTTTGATGAGAAAGGGTGCCAAACCGAATATTATGTTGAGTGGGATCTCCACTAATTTAGAATCCTAATATTTGGAAACTTAGTGAAGAAAAGTGTTATATATTATAAAATTAAAAATATGCGTTGGGATTGAAAAAAAGTTTGAATTTAAATTGCTTTAGATTTCCTATTAATTTTATAATTGTGAGTGTCAATTTGCAATTTATTGAAAATTCTAGTTTACAATTTTGAGATTAATTAAAGAAGTAGAAAAAATATATCACTTTCTGGCATCACAGAATGCTTTCATAAATATAATTATTTTGTACATGGATACGCAATTAATTCAAGCAAGAAAATTAACTAAAGGTTACTGAAAGCCACGTTTTCGCGTGTAATGCAATAACAATTTTACGCCCGCAATATTATTGAATTGTATTTCTAACAATTGAATTATCAGTTAACAGGTCAGAATAAATTAATCTATAGATTGCAATTCTAATAATTTGTATAACGGAACATTTATTTAAAACTAATTATTGATAAACTGGTCCTAGAAAGGATAGAAATGGTATAAGACAATATTTTGCTGCGTCTTTACGTATTTTCTCTTAAATTTATTGTATATACTTAAATTAGCTTGGAAAACTTCTTCTTTTTATCTATTAATGAGTTTTTATGGCGTGTTTTGTTTTCTACCACTTAAGGATCAGTAACGGCTCGTAGCTGTTTCATTTGAAGAGGCTAATCCAAGCCGTCAATATCTTGAAAAGCTTTTGTACACAGCACTCGGAATTCCAACGACTTCTACAGAATTCTAGGGATTTTCAAAGATTTCCACGTAATTACAGGGATTTTTAAAGTTTTGCAAAGATTCAAGGGATTTCCAAGAAATTCTAAAGATTTCCAAGGATTTCCAAAAAACTTCAATGATTTCCAAGCAATATCCAATCTAAATAATTTCAATGATTTCCAAGGAAATTTTAAGATTTCCCAGGTATTCCGAGAATTTTAATGAATTCCAAGGAATTTTAGAGATTTCTAAAAATTTCTAAAGAATTTCAATGATTCCCTAGAGAATTCCAAACAAATGTACACAAAATTTTTGAATTATTTACCTCTTGGGCTAATCAGTATAGTTTAATGTTTAATCCTAGTACAACTTTCTTTAAATTAAAAAAATTAACTATTTAGAATATGATTATGCTATTTACGAGCATATAATTAGCTCGATTTATGTTTTATACACAATAAAGAATTGTATTCTTCTTATGAGCTTGATATATTGAATTCTCGCGTTAAATCGATAGCGTCATATTTATACGGAGATTTCAGTTGATACATAGCCAATACGGATTAAAGTGCTTGATGATGAGAAATCTTTTTTGGAGTAATGTTAAAATCATCATTAGTACAGTGAAACCTTGCGGCTCATGTGATAGCTAAACAATCTCTATGTTTCTTCTAAGGCTGAGAATGCTACTTTTGCGGTAGTCTCACGTTACTTTTTAGATACATGATGTATATGTATTGTGGAAGAAGTATCCATTTTTGTTAGTTTATGCTTTATGCGATCCATTTTTTACTTTTTTAAAAATTCTAAATACTCGTAGTTTAATTTCTTAATCTATAATTTCAACGGAAGTTTAAGCCTCCTTTGCCTCTTCTGATGTCTACAAATAATAGAGTTAAATTAATGATTTTTGTAATAAATGCTTGTGTTAAGAAAATTAGAAGACAGCAAGAAAAAAAATGTGCATTTAAAAATTTTTAAATTTACAAAATATTTATTTTGGTAAATTACAAAATATTTATTTTGGTAAATTATTTAAAATTTAGAGTTTAGAAGCAAATTAGGCGTGATTAATAAAAATATTCATGATCAATAATAAGATGAGTTAGTAAAAGGATTGCATTAAATAAAAAAATGAATATTTGATAATTTTCGATTTAAAATTAGGAAAATTTAAATATCTGGATGAATGGACAGCACGATAAAGGAGATTAAACGTAATACGAGAGGGACGTTATTATAATGTTGAATCTCAAAAAATTGAAAAGCTATTATAAAGTGCAACAATAAAATTATTTGCATAGTAAATAACTATCAGAAAATCGATCCCACGAATTAAACTTTTTCCTGTAGACTATTGGAACGAAGACAATTTTCTGAACATTTAAAAAAATTCAAGGTAGATTATCCATTAGTTTTTGAGAAAACTTTTACATGCACTTTAGATAGGTATAAAACCACGATATCTACACGGGTATTCTGTTATCGGCACGTGTGCTCAGATATACCTACTCTTATAAACTAACAATCGCATCTGACCGCTATCACTAAGAGTATATCTGACTGGTAACAGACTGGTAACAGACTGGTAACAGTCACTGGTCACAGACTGGTAACAGAATGCCTGGGTAGAAATCGTCCTTTGATCACTGTCTGTAATGCATGTAAAATTTCGATTTTTAAATGCCGTTTTCTCGAAAACTAATAAATAATCCATTTTGAATTTTTTTAAATGCTTAGAAAATTGTCCTCTTTCCAATAGTCTATAGGAAAAAGTTCAATTTATGGGATCGATTAACTGATAGTAACCGGATGATATTATGGATGGTGGTATAAATGTACAAAATTATTTTAAAAATGGAATCATAAGATTTGCTAAAATAAAATAAATTTTAAAAATTCAATGCAATTGAGAAATTGAGATTAAATTAATGAAATCTATGTGGATTTTCCTTATAGTAAATAACCCTGTTAATATTACGATATACGAGATGTAATTTGGAAAATTTGAAATTTGGTGCAATTCGGTAGTTTATTGAGACAGAGTAGAAGTGAATTTTTAACGGAAATTTTGTCTTCCTCATTCTGAATAGTTTTGAACAGTGCAGTTTAGATTTGTAAATTAATTCTCAATTACGAAATAAAAACTTAAGTAGTTTTAGAGCTTTGCTATAATGATTGAGTCGATACAGTAGTTCTCAAAAGTTAATTTAATATTTTCGTTATTTATAGTTATTTTATACTTATACATAATTGATTAACAATGCGGCTATCGTATATACGTAATACCTAAATATGAGCGTGGTCGTAGGCTAGCAGTTAGGTTGTTGAGCTGCTTATGTCGCAGTCGTGAGTTCATCCCTGACCAAATTCACATGTATTTTTGGACTAATTCGCCTTCAGAAGATCAGTCTATCTATACTACTATATCTATCTATACTAAGTCTATCTATACTACAGAATATTTCTAGTTAAACATAATAAAATAATAAAACCGCTATCAAATAGAATATACCAAACTCTTGTAAATTCATTACATTTCATAACCGTATTTTCCCTTATATTGCCCGGGTACGTGATCTTGTTTGACTGTTTCGAGTATATCATCATGTTACATTTGCTTATATGTTGAACTTGAGTTTGCTAGCGATACACCAATTTCTCAATTTATACATTTTTTAAATGATAGACATATAACCCACAATAACATAATTATTTACGTGGTATTAAACCCAAGTTTAATTTTTCATTTTTATTATTATAATACGAATAATTATTATTCAGATATATTCTATTTATAATTAAAAATGTAATATTTATTTTTCAGACGAATTGTCAACACAGGATTAGAAGAAATGCCAAACTTAAATAATTTGGATACAAATTCAGTTCTTCATATGATGTAGGTATTTTTCAAATTTTTTTTATAAATTTTTACATAATTTAATTGTTTATATAAAGTAAAAGGGGGTAAATTCACTTGGTTTACACTTGTGAAAAACCATATAAGCTTCAAATTAATGTTTTGTAGACATTATTAATTGTACGTGTTGTGATTAAATTTTAATCAAAATTATATTAAAAGGTTTCGTAAATTATAAGTTTAGTTATAAACCGCAACACTAGTTTTTAAATTAAAACTTTTCGTATAATGTTAATCTGGTTCTGCAAGATATATATTGAAGTTTCAGATTATAAAATAGTAATCAGTTTATCGCTTTATTCATGTATGTATGCATCAACTGACTGGTTTAATTAAATTATTTACTTTAACACTAAATTGCAATAGATTCTAAAATTTACTATACATGTCTTTGTTATAGCCAATTTACAAATTTCGAAATTTAATAGAGTGTAATAAGGGTCAATTTATTGCTGTTGAACAATAAATTACATTCGGTTACAACTATTCTTATCATAATCTTAAGTCTAAAGCTGCAATAACTACCAAAACTATATTTTATGTTTGTTTTTAATTATTTAATCAATAAATTCTCTTATTATAACAAAGATTCCAAATATTTTGAAATTATTTTGTATAAACAACAGTACTACCTACGTAATATTATACAAAATCAAACTTTTATTTTATTTTTCGACAGACATGAACTTGATGAAAAATTACAACGATACTTCACTTAACAACCCTTTATTACTTGGACGACAAATAAAATCAACCGATGCATCTAGCGGTTCATTACTTGAATTTACTGATGAGTATCATCGCTTAAATTCAATTTATTCACGAGAATATTATAACAATTTGTTGGATTAAAATTTAAACTTTGCTGAAATATAAAATTACACCACAGGAAATTTATATACCACAGTGTTATAAACAGTCAATATTTTTTGTACTATAAGGATTGCACAAAAACTAAAAGGGCTCAAGAGTAAGTTATAGCCTTTTAGAAGCAAGCAAAGGTTCTGAAAGATTTTCAAAATTTATCCAATTAAGTTTTTTTTCTAAATTGTATAACTTTTACACAAAGTCAATTAATTTTAAATTTCAAAATTTTTAGGTATAATGAAAATCAGAATATGGAATGTTTACGAAAACTTATATTATGTGGTGTATGGTATTACATTATAGATATAATTATTATGATATAATATAGTAACTACAATATACTAAACAAACCGGAGACATTCAATAAAGTTGTCTATATCGGTTTATAACCCAAATAAAAATAAAGTATTGCGTGCTAATTCATAATATAAAAATTTTTGATAAACGCCTAGATAAACGTCTAGATAAAAACTTGACGTGTTTCATATGTAGTTTACAATTAATAACTTCGGCCAATTATTTATTAGCCTAAAACGTTTACTGCTTCAATATTTTATGCAACAATAATAATTTAAATCAAATTATTGTGACTTTCAGAACCATCTTAAAATATTTTGTGTCTTTTTAACAAAACGTACCGATTTACTGAAATTTTAAATTACAAACTTTACTACAATTGCATTAATTAATATAAACCCCCTAAAGAGCTGCGCCCTAGGACCGTAAACCATTTAATTCAATAATGAAAAAATGACTCTGGGGGTTTACAATCAAACTGTCACATTCATGATGGAGAACTTGCTAACGCTGTTACTTCAGTAAAAGAAAAGTTAACGGATTTATGCGAAGGTGGATAATAATTTTTAAGGATAATGTGTCAAAAAATAAATTCCCTATTTTTTGTACAAAATGTTCGCAAAGAAGTGCAAGAGTAATGTTGACATTCAATTAAGTGTTGGCCGAGGCACGGTCGAAGCCAATAATTTTTAAAATGTTCACTTGTGATTGTAGGACATACTTTGGACGTTTTGTTAAAAACTCGGACAGCCAGTTTATATTGTTTTCTTTCTAACGAGATTATTTTTTATAAGTTTTATAAATAAAATATAGTCAAGATTGTTATAATAATACATTATTATTATTGTATTTATTATATTATTCTATATTATATAGGTATTAATAATTATACAATAATTTATGTATTATACTTTAGTTATACCCTTGGATAATAACTAAATAGTGCAACCTCGATAATCAGAGCTCACAGTAATCCAAAATCGATTAAGTTAAAAATTTTAATTAAGAGAGAAACCAAATAATTATGTCCATTTGTTTGTTTTATGATTTTTCTTTAAATAACACAAATTTTGTCATAGTGATGACATTGTCAAAATTCTTACAATTGTCACTACTTGTCAAATAAATTACATAATTTTAATTTCAGGGATCTATGTGTGTCTAAAATCTATATGATTTTATTATTTTATGCGATTGTTGTTCAATTGTTAATAAAATTTGCTAATTTAAAATTTCAATAATTCCAACACATCTTACATTAATTAGTTGAACTTATCTTGTGTACTGTACCCACTCAACCGTATCATTCCAGATGAATGTATAATAAGCAATTTTATGTCTAGTCTATTCTAATAACTTTTTATTTTCAAGAAGATACCAATTTTCTAAATATTTAATTAATAAAATATCTAATATAGTAGTTTTGTTTGTTAGGTGTATTTTTAGCTACATTCTCAAATTGATATACGTTCTTAATATCTAATGATATAATTGTACTAATTTTAACGCACCAAGTTCTGCCGATTGCTTTCAAAGAGAATTCGAGTGGAAGAGTATTGATGACACGAAACAAACAAAATTGATTTAAGCATTCACTTGGTGTAATTATAATAATATGTAAATACTTAATTTCGTAATATGTTCAATGTTAAAATTACTTTATCTCTTTGTTTCAGTGACTTGGAACACAATAACATTAAGAGAATTCAAACAAAGCAAGTTAGTAAGATTAAGGCAGAGCAATTGTAAGTTATCACGCACCCTTTCACTTTCATTGCTGTTAAATCTCTATAAAGATAGTCAACGATGTTAAATTTGAATCAATTAATTATAATTACAGTTTAAATCACAAAAGATAACATTCACGTCATCGGCTATGTTTTCCATATAAAAAATCAGATTATAATTGCTGGTTTTATAAATATATATTCTGCAATATAAATTAAAAGCGGTTAAACAGTTTAGATTTGCAGATTAAACAACGAAGTGCGTCTGTTAATCCCTAGTGTTAAGTTTGTTTCCTAAAGCAAAGTCGAAGGAAAGTGTTTAAAGTCACATAATATAAATTATAAGAGGAACAAAAGAAGTAGATAGGTATATTATTATACTGAAAGTCAGATAAATATGTATATTATATTAACGGTGTTTTTATCTTTGATAGTTATAAAAATTTTTTTCGAATTTTGTTTAATTTTCTGAAAATATGCAGGCCAACTGAATACACTGATTATAACGTCTAATATTTGCGTACTGACTTTGTAAGGTTTTTAATTTTATTTTATCACTAGCAATCAAAATTTTTTTACAAAATTATAAAACACATACAGTCGCTTGTAATTCACATAGTCCGCCTCAATCAAAGTCAAAAACTTGATAGGGAACTTCCTGCGCATAATAAAACATATATAATATATTGCAATGTTTTTTTTTTAATTTTTCAAATTTATTTTATTGTATTTACTACTTGTAAATAATTTTATGATTATTGCAATTCTTTTCTGTTATTTATTTCTTCATTAATTATATTATATTAAAAATTTATACCGGCAGTAAAGTTTTATATTACACGTAAAGTTATTTTACTTCTTAAATAAACTAACAAAAAGCATATTGACTACACTTTCTGCTTTTACCACCTTAATATTCGATTCTGGTATTACAATTTTATTAAACTTTGTTTTAATAATTGCGAACAATTACCATTTTATGGTGGTTGGTGAGTCGTGTCTAGGGGCAAATTGCCAAGTCTAAACTGAACAAAATAAAAATTTTAGTTCTAAATTATTAGCATAATATTTCGTTTAAAATTAAGTAAATATGTTAACATTTTGCATGAATGGCACGATAATATATTGTGCTATAATGGTAAACTGTGAAAGATTAATATTAACTTAAACAATATTCAAATTTTGTGAAAACTTGACACTAGCCAAGTACATAAAACCCTAAACGCTTTATACAAAATTGACATTAAAAATACATAAAACTATACGTATTTCAATCATTGTTCTTATAATACCCTTATATTTTTTGCTTATTATTTTTACAAGCTCGTGTCGCTCGTATATTCTAAAATTAAAAATAATATGAAACGTTTTTGCCAATTTTTAGAAATTTTTATAATATTATTTATAATTTCTTTATAGATAAATTATAATTTTGTTTTATATATATTAAAATTATTATATATAATAATTTAAATGGCGACCTTATTAAATGCGCTTCTTTTGCGTATCGAAAATAAAAACAAGTTTACATTATCTCAGAACCATAAAAGTATAATTTTAGTATAGTGCAACCGATTTTTGTGTATTATGTATACATAAGTAGGTATTATGTATACATAAGTAGGTATACATAAGTACATAATACGGTAGCGTGCCGCATGTTTATAAGAACGGAATTTTTACTTTGACATATTTTCTCAGTTTTGTCCGAGGGGTAAATCACGGGGAGATTTGGTGTACATGGGGTAGGAAATGTGAGAGAGATGTGAGGAGATGTGGGGAAATGTGGGGATATGTGGGGAGATGTGGAAAATATAGAGGAGATGTGAGGGAGGTGTAGGGGAGATGTCGGGGAGATGTGGGGAGATTTGGGGAGATGTGGGGAGATGTGAGGAGATGTGAGGAGATGTGAGGAGATGTGGGGAGATGTAAGGAGATGTGAGGGAGATGTGGGGAGATGTGAGGAGATGTGGAGGAGATGCGGGGAGATGTGGAAAATATAGAGGAGATGTGAGGGAGGTGTAGGGGAGATGTAGGAGAAAAAATGTCGAGAAATGTGAGGGAATATTTGGGAGATGTGAGGGAGATTTTGAGGAAAAGGAGATTTGGTGTACGTATTTTTGTCAGGAGATTTACCCCTCGGTTTTGTCTTCCTTTCGGTTTTTGAATTTCTTTAACGCAAATATTACGTACATCTACTAAGGACAAAATTTTTAACAAAAATCGACTTTTTGAATTATAACCGAATGATGAACTCTGATTTGTTTATTGAAGGGCAAAGTTTTCCAATACATGCACAGATTCCAATCAACTGTCATCCTATCAGTCGTCAATTTGGCATCCATTACTTTTGTGGCCTTTTACAAGGTAGAGGAAAGGTGTACAAAAATATCCCTCTAAATGGAAAAGAAAAACTACCATAAATATCAAGTTTTTACATTTATTGCTTCCACCACTGTGATTTTTAGTTTATTTATATCTAAATGGTAACTGCAGTTAACAAGTTTCCGATTTTGTTCACTAGAAAGTACTAGACGATCTTATAATGTAATCAGTAATCACTTAGAAATTAAGGAGGTTAGAAGCCCATAAGGGTTTTGAGAAGATCAAGTTTAAAATATTTTGTTATTAACTTCTTCTTCTTCTTCAGGAAGTAAGGTAAACTGGCCCAAAACCATGCTTGAAAATAGTAAACACTGGGCTAAAGACAAATTACACTAAAATTTTAAAAATGATTGCCAGGGCCAAAGATAAATTATACCAACATTTTTAAGATGGTAAACTAGGCCAAAGGTAAATTTCACTAAAATTTTGGAAATAGTAAACTGGACCAAAGGGAAAGGAAAATTCATTTAGGTTTAAAGTAATAATCGTTTAGGAATTATTTGTGTAATTAATTATAAAGTCGTGAATATCGAGTGAGATCTACCTCCTTTCCTGGTAGCACACTTTGCCGAGCCGGAGCGATTTAGGGGAATAATTTTAGTAAGTACAGCGTTTGTTAATTCGGCCCGGAGTGGAGGAGACCGGAGTGGAGGAGACCGGAGCGAAGGGTGCGGAGAGTCGGTTTTGATTAATGCAACTACGGCAAATATCGGATACACCCTAAAATCTACGCACTGACAGCTGACAGCTTCCGGGTAATTAATGGAATGAACCAATAACAGATGCGTTGGAAATTATATTCTTGGTTTAATATTAGTGACGCAACCGGGGGGGGGGGGGGCTGGAGCCACTGCAAGGTAGTTGTGGTAGACTGCCCATAGCAGAAACTTGCATTTAGATAGCACACTGTAGCGGCACCCATGACTCTATCACTATTTCTATAGGAAATTAAAGTATGTTATACTAAAAACAAATAAATCTGTGCGAAATGGCAGGGTGACGGTAAACTGAGGCAATGGTACAATAAAAAAAAAGATAAATCGAAAGTTACAGTTAGTTTTTGATATTTTTTCAGAAATGATACCAAAAAATTTCACCCTGTACTCCTTCTTTAACCTAAAATTTGACTTTGACACAGTTTATCACTTTTAAAATTTAGCCCAGTTTATCATTGGCTCAGTTTACCGTCACCCCTATACAGTGCGTAGACGATTACTTGGTGGAAGCCAAGAAGACGTATTAGGAAATTTAATTAACCCGGCATCACCCAGGTGAAAATTTTGTGCGTCGAAACCCAGGTGGAGTCTTGGAGACCCCGACTTTAAAATTATGAAATAAATATCGTTTTGCATTTTTCTTGTGATTTTTGTGCTAAAGTGTAATATTCATACATATAACTTACAAAAAGACATACAAACTGTAATCTTTATACATATATTTCAGAAAGCTATAAACAACCAGAAAAACATAAACTGAAAGTTATGTGTTCTAGTGTACTAGTTTAGTACACGGGTAGTTTAATAGACCCCACCTGGATGATGCCGGGTTAATGGGGTGTTTTCCCGTAGCCTTCCCTACAGCCCACAGATCTATCTTGAGCTTTAGATCACAGCAGTGTATTTGTTACGAACAGGGCCGATTTATCCATTAGGCAAGAAAGGCAGCTGCCTAGGGCGGCAGTCTTTTAAGGGCGGCAGAAATACTAATTAATTCTAATAAAAAATGTAATATAAATTGAAACTTAATTGTAAATTGTACTTAGGTATTTAAAAATCAAATGTAGAAAACATAAACAATTTTTAAGTGCCGCATATTAATGCTAGAAAGTAAAGAATAAAAATAAACGAAGAACAAAAAACTGTCTACTGTTTAAGTAAATAAATTTGTTCTCGGAGTTTATACTTATTTTGCTAATAAATATTATGCTGTTATAATAAGTTCAAATTTTAATTTTAAGGGGGCGGCAAAAAAAATATGCCTAGGGTACTCACATGCCTTAACGCGGCCCTGGTTACGAAAGGTTCGTGGGTTCTCGTCTAATTACACGATTTTCCTGACTTAAAAATCTTTCTGGATAAGGCCGCATAATATTTAAACTTAAAGGAAATGCTTCGTCTGCCACCATAAAATACGGAAGCGGTTCTTCGCCTTCTATAATTTCCCTTGCTTCAGGAAGATCACGTGAATTCGTAAATAACATTTTCCCGAGTATACTCTGTATCTGAAAATTCCACCATCACTTTTCCTTCCTTTAGCACCGATATCGACTATGGTAAAGCAATAATCTGCATCGCATAATGCCATTAAAACTATACAAAAAGTGCCTTTATAACAATAATAATCCTAACCACTGTTCGGAGGAGCCTATAAAAATGAAATTTTTATTGAACTACAACTTTTATAGAACTTGATAAAATACAATTACCTGAATAACTACATGCTTACCGCCAATCTCTCCAATGCAATTGGGCATATTCCATTTGCTGTAAAAACCCTCGGCTACATTTTCCTAATTTTCTTTCGTGGGTTCTAATAACAAATCTTTTTTTACTTTTAACACTTGCCAGATGCAATTGCAAACAACACGTATAGTTCCCGACACTGTACTGACCCCTATAGACAGTATAAACAGTGTAAGATCACTGTTTTCGTACATTTACTGTAACATATACTGCAATGGCCCGAAGCCTTCAATTTTATTAAATTTCAAATTTTAAGGAAATATTAATTTGTCTGCGGGGCACTCATTTTTATGAATTTGAGACTCATGCTTTTATAAATTTTGTATTTAAAACCTTCTAAATCACTTCAAAATTGTCCAAATACGGACAAAAATCATCCAAAGCAACAATAAAAAATTACTCACAGTAAATAACAACTTTTATTGCATAAATACTCGATTAATTAATAAAAGTATACGGAAACTTCCGCAAACGCGTCCGTCCACTTTAACAGACCTGGCAAAAGCAAAGTTATCACAAAACTTTCGTGCCAACATAAAACTTTTAGCGCAAACAATTATTCAAAATATTTATAACATAAAATTAAATTGAAATCCACAAAATAATCAAAACAAAATTATAATTTATAAATGATTTTGGAACACGACAATGCTTAAATTATTAGTATGCGATTGGTAGATAATAAATTTAGATCATCGTAACGTAAAAATCATCTTATGTGGTATGATTTAAACTGTAATTAAAATTGCACTTTTGATATAATTAGACGCTTTCAATAAAAGCGTAATATTGAACGTTATGCATAAAGTGAAAGCAAATGTTAAAAATATTTAAAATTCAAATAAATAAGTTAAGTTATAAATTTCCTTAAATCAAAATTTGGTGGGTATTATTTATATCAAGAACAACTTATATAAAGTATGAAATAACATCAATATATGTAATCATCTGGAAACTTTTCTTTCTTTTATAAAATAGTTAAACACGTTTTAAAGTAATTTTCATCAATCTGAAATCAGAATCCTAATATCATCGATATATTTTAAATAAAGCAATATAATATCGAATGACGGTTCATTTTCAAAGCTTTTTAAGAGAAAATAAAACTTTGCTTTTGTATTTTATATAAAAATTTTCCGGTTATATTTCGTTTGTAAAATTGAACATCTTTTTAATACGACAAGCACAAAGAAGTAGTAGGTAATACAATGTTTCGTACAAGTTGTTTGAGTAAAATCATTGATTGAATAAAAAATGTGTAAATTATTAACAAAAAATGTATGAAAAATAACGAAAAAAAAATCTGAAAGCAAAGTAGAAGAATTTTTAAACACCGAATTGCAAATTAAACAGAATACGCATAATTTCACTAGATATAATTAATCGTCCCCGATCGTCCCAATAATTATTATTAAGTGAGCTATATGAACACGTACGTAAAATGGAAGAGAATAAATGACCAGGAAGCCAACGGAATGAGTACCTTCGCGAAAGAGAAAAAGAAAAGAAAGATTGAGAAGGCATTGGGGAGGACTTTATGATTGTCTCACATTATTCATAGAACTACATTTGGAATGAGAACCATTATAACATGTATTGCTCATTCTTGTAAATTTTACAGTTGACTTTCACGATATTTTACACTTGAAAATTTTGCATAATATTAAATTTTGAAAGTCGTTTAAATAATTTTTACTGTCATAAAAAGAACATCTGCAATTAAACTATTGAAGTTGCATTTAATTCTAGTATCGGAATTATATAATATTTCACTAAATATGTTACAAATTCAAAAACTAAATTATATTAAGTTAGAATAAATTTAGAAAGCAGTTTAAATTCATCAAAATTGTATGGAAGTATACCCGGTAACTGATGCGAGTGATTAAAAAGTATAAAAAATTTAATAATATAATTGATAAAAATCGTAGCAGAAGTTGTCATGTAAAATTGGACAGCTGTTCGTTTAAAATTGAAAAGATTTTTACTTTTTCGAACTAGACTAACTTATTTTGTCAATCAATTGTTAATAAAAAATTATAATCAGTGCTCTGAATTTTTCTTAAAATAAAAACACTTTTAAATTAATATTCTGCAATACATACCTATATCTGATTTAAAACGTTATTGATATTTTACTGCTGTGACAATAGACAATCACGTGATTTCATGCTGATGAAAATTATTTTCGAGATCGTCTGACTAAAAATAATAATTGATTAATCCAAGCAATTTTACAGAAAAATATTTTAGCAAATAATATTAAATATCTTCTATGAATATAATACTACATTTTATAAATATCTAAACAATGTGAAAGAAAATTCACAATAAACGCCCAACCAGAATTTCTATTTACCACTGATATTTTTTGCTGAAATTTCCAGCAAATTTTCCGACAATATTTTTACAAAAAAAAACTATTTTACATAATTTTTACCTATTCGTTTATTGGAAAAATGAAAATTACGATTTCAGATGTTTGTTATGTAAATTTACAATTTTATAAAAGTAAATAGTTGATTGGAAACTTGGAAAATTTTACACTTACACATTTTCAGATTGCTAAATTATAATAAGTTAGAAGTTGTTGAAGAAGAGGCATTTCACGGATCGCAAATTGCAAAATTGTAAGTTTTCTCTCAATTTTCTTGTGTACCTCCATTCACCTATTAAGTAATGCAAAATTATTCTAAAAACGCTTTTGCATTGCTATATTAAATTCTTTCACGGTTTATTAAAATATTTACTTAAATCTATGTACTTATCTAGGATTTATTACAGGAGTTTAAAAGGAAATAAAAACCTACAACATCTTCATCGCAAAGCTTTTGCAGGATTACAGAGTCTTAGATATATGTAAGTATCTTTATATCGACATACTAACTTTTAAGTTTTATATTATTATTACAAGTAACTTTCGAACATCGTGTTACATATCTCAATCGGATTTAGCTTTTAGGTCAGTGCGTAACAAATATTTATTTCGACGTTTTATTATGAACAAAGGGCTGTATTTTTACACAGAACATCTTAATCTAATCAACAATATATTGCTCTTACTGTCATCGTTGGAGAATAAAGTAGCATTGCTATTTATTAACTTTTATGGTGCTTTTCAAAAACAATTTCCACTTTCTTATATTAAAGTGCTTCGAGCTTTTAAAAATTTATTTTGTCAAATATGAGTTTGTAATTTTAACATTTATTGACACAAAGGCGAAGAGATTATTCGTTTGTGCTCTTTTAAAACTAAAAATTAGAGCTAACTTTTAACACAATATTTTTCTTACGATAAATTAATATTTTTTGTAAGTAATTTTCATTTAATCAATACAATTTAATTCGGAAGAACAAATTCAAAATACTACTCTTAATTTATAATTTATGTAGTTCAATTTTATTTTTAATGTGTTTTCATTCTATCTTTTTATTGCATATATATATTATATTATGTAAAATCCATTTTATAAAATAAGTTTCACCTTTAAAAATTGAATATTATAATGTTATATGTTATTTAGGCTTCATGTATGCTACAAAATAGAATAACAATTTCTATTTTACGTAGTTTGAAAACAAACATTATTTTTTATAAATTGAATATCCTACTTCAAAAAGAATCGGTTGTTAAAATAATTTAAAACTCCTTAAAATTGAGAAGGGTTTCGTTTAACAAATTTCTTTAATCTGATAGCCGCCTCTGGACATTATCACAATAATTCTCACATAAAATTTTAAAATATATAATGTGAAAGTAAAAACAGCAAATAAGTTTTTCTATAATGTGAAAGTAAAAACAGCAAATAAGTTTTTCTATAATTTTCCTAAAATTAGCTAGTATACTATAAACTATAAATATTGTTCATGTCGTTCTACCTGTGGGTAAAATAGAACACTAAAGTAAGATAAAATGAAAATAAATTGTTATTCTATGCGAAAATTGGCGAATAATTGAAACAAGTTTTACTTATCTAACTTTTATGTTTGGCATAAATTTTAAAAAAAATTAGGTTTCAGGAAGAGCTTTATCTCGGAAACGACGGGGGCTATAGAACAATATTTTTTTAGTTTTACAAAAAATTGTAAGTATATAGTAAGCATCTAGGTCTAGGGGATACTCTTACCGGAAAACAACTTAGCTCATGTCATTGTGATTTTAGAGATTTGGCTATTTTAGGATCCGGATCTGATCTAAAAATCTTATAAGATTTATTTTGTAATTCCAAACTAAAATGTTTTGGCAACCTTGTAACCTTGACCCAATAAATCAAAACCTCTTTGCTAATAACTTTTTCTGTCGTAGATTCATTTCTTTAAGCTTAAGACATCTGAACATTACAAATAAAAAATGAATTTCGGTGTATCTTTCACTCTAAATATAAAATATTGCTGCCTCACTTCATAAAATAATTATGTTTAAGAATTTACAGATAAATTAGCTTGTTCTTCCGAGCCTTCGTTCCAGATTATATTGTATGTATATTATTATTATTTTATTTCTAAAGAAAACGAACTCCTACTTTAAATATTAATATTGTTGATTATCACATGAGTGTTGAGCAACTCATCCTTTTTTTGTCATTTATCCTTACACAATAATTAATTTTTATTTCCTAGTTTAGCAAAAAAAATTTCTTTGTGCGTCTGTGCGGAGCACGAATTGAGAATTAGAAGCTGGAATATTTCATTATCTTTAAAAAACATAATCTTATTTTTAATATCTTTCTTGAGTAGAAAATTTGTGTCACTCTGGGGGAATTTTTAATGTAATAAAGTTTGCTACCGACTAATTAATAATATAGGTATAGGTACCGAACGCACGAAAACTTTATCGACGTAGGTAATATAAATGTGAAACTATATAATATATAATATATAATGAAAATATATAATAGTGAAACATGAATTTTTTTTATTTTAAAACTTGTGATGAAAATTTGCTCATATCTTTACCATCGTTTTTGTTGAATTTTTCAACTTGATTAAGCTGAAGCGATTGCTCTTTGTACGAAGCTGTGGGTTCTAAGTGAAAAACAATAAATTCCGATTTAAACTTTCCAGAATTCAATTTTATTTGATATGTAACATTATAATAACTAGAATAACAAAATATAGAAGCAAGGAAATATTTTTATGAAAGCTGATATCTATAAACAAGTTTTTTTAATTATTTTTTTTTATTTATTCAATTTTGTATTAGTATTATTTACTACTTGCTGCTAACTGCAAGCGTATACAAAAAATGTATAAAACTTATTATTTGCCTTATACAATTTGGAATTCAGTTAATCACGACATAAATCAACAACTCTTCTTGTAATTCTTTATTTGTCAGTAAAAAAGTAGATTATTTGGTGAAACGTACAAAATTAAGTACGTGGATGCCGGTGAACGTAAACGAAAATAATAGGTTTGACAACTTTAAATATTTATTTATTGCAAAATTTTACAAAATCTAGAAATATATATCACCATTTAAATATCACATTGTTTGTTAAACATGAAAGTAAGACATATTTATTAAACAGAGCCAAGTTATTAAAATTAATCTTCTAATTTAAAGAATGCAATAATCCGTTGTCTTTGTAGAAAGCATGAAGGTATTTTCACCTTTAGTTAAAAAGTTAAAACGTATTCCGTCATAACCTATTGAAATAATTAATTTTATATCTAATTTTTGAAAAATTCGTATTTGAAGATTTCCCATCATGGTATTAATATTATTTACTTTTAAATAAATTTAGTATTGCAAAACAAAAGCCCACCAGCACCTACTATATTAAATTATACACTGTGAAAAAAGATTTGTCGCTCTAACAGAGCCATTAGTAGCTATAGCATCAACAGAGTTGTGTTTTGCTGCTATAACAAATTTTTTGTTGCTGCAACAAATTTTCTGCAGACATAACTAAGTTGTTTTCTATTCAATAAAAAAGATTAGTTGATTTAACAAATTTTCTTATTCTGCATGGAAAAAAACTTTATTATAGTAGCAGAAAACTTGTTACAGCAACAAAAAACTCTGTTGAGGCTATAGCTACTAATAGCTTTGTTAGGGCGACAAATCCTTTTTCTCGGTGTATTATTATATTATACCACCTACCTTTTACTATGTCCGTTTGCATCGTTTTGTACTTGGGTATTTGTTTCGCATGAACAAAATGGACAATACAAAGTGTTACGCTTAGAAATATTTTGCATTTAAAATAAAATTTAATTAAATTATAAATCATTAAAAGTATGTTACGTGTTTATACGATTGACCGCTTGGTAACCGGACAGGTGCAAGTCAGTCAGATTACTTGGAAAACCTTGAAAAATTGTGCACTTGCAGCGTCTGAATGTTCCACAGGAACAATTGTTGGACTACGATAATAAATATATAGTGTGCATAAATATCTTTTGTCTTGACATAATATTGTATGGTATGATCAGTACGTTGTAATTGATTAATATATGTTTATAACAGTTAATATTGTTTCTATTGAGGATATTCTAACAGGTTATGGCCCTTATTATAGTATTACCTCATTAGTTATAGTATTTTTGATATTGTAAAGGAAATAAAAAGGAATTTAAGAAATTTGTAAAATACATTATCAAAAGTCATAAAATAAACATGACGGATACTAAATACAGCGTTTTAAAACTAAATGGTACAAATTATCAAATTTGGAAATATAAAATGGAATTGTTGCTAATTAAAGAAGATTTATGGTACGTCATCGCAGATGAAAAGCCAAATCCGGTTACAGTGGATTGGAGGAAGCATGACGGGAAAGCTAGAGCAACAATTGGTTTAATGATTGAAGAATACCAAATCATACATATAAGAGATTCAAATACAGCAAAAGATGCTTGGGAAAATTTAAAGAATTATTTTGAAAAATCGACACTAACTAGTAAAGTACATTTATTAAAAAGATTATGCAGAACTACTATGTGTGAAAATGGCAATATGGAGCAACATTTAACAAATATATTGGAATTGATATACAAGTTAAGAAATTTGGGAGAAAAATTAGGTGAAAACTTAGTGGTTGCATTTTTATTGGGTAGTTTACCGGATAGTTACACTTCATTAGTAACTGCATTGGAAGGCCGCGAAGAAAATGATTTAACATTAGAAATGGTCAAAGAAAAGTTAATAAATGAATATAGAAGAAGAGAAGAAAATCTAGTACAAAGTGCAGGAGATGAAAAAGTATTAAAAATCAAGAACAAGAATTTTAATAGTGCAAATATGAAATGTTTTGTGTGCAACAAAGAAGGACACTTAAAACGTGATTGTTATTATATTAAGAAAACATGGCAAAACGGAAGAAAACATCGAGCTAATAATATTCAAGTTAATAATGAAAATGTTGAAAATATTCAAAAGGAAAGTAATGAATCGGAAATATGTTTCAAAATTTTAAACGAAAATTATAATGAAGGAGATTGGTATATGGATTCTGGTTGTACAAGCCACATGTCAAACAATAAGAATTTCTTTACCAAATTATTTGCTACGCAAAAGGACATTCTACTTGCAGATGGAAAACAAATAATGGCACAAGGAATTGGAGAAGGAATATTGGAGTTAATTATAAATGGTAAAATTTTAAAAATTCCAATGAAAGAAGTTCTTTATGTTCCTAAATTAGAATCAAGCTTGTTATCTGTTAGCAAATTAGAAAAACAAGGTTTTCAAATAAATTTTGCACATGGAACATGTAAGGTGATTAAAAATGATCAAGTTTTTGCAATTGCTAAACTTGAAGGAAATTTATATAAAGTTCAAATGTTGGAGAAAGCGTATTTGATGTCGAACAAAGAAAGCATATCATGCATACATAGTTGGCATAGAAGATTTGGTCATAGAGATCCTACAACTGTTAAGAAAATGCTTGAAAAAGAAATGTGTGGGATAAAGTTAAAGGACTGTAACGAAATCTTTACATGTGACTGTTGCATAAGAGGAAAAATGGCTAGATTACCATTTCCGCAAGAATCAGAACCGAAAACATCGAGAATTTTAGAATTAGTTCATGCTGATGTGGTTGGTCCTATGCAAACTATAACTCCAGGATGTAAAAGATATATTTTAACTATGATAGATGATTTTAGCCGTTATAGCGAAATATTTTTATTAGAAAAGAAATCTGATGTTTTTAGAAAAATAAAAGAATATGTAAATACAGTTTTTAATAAATTTGACAGGAAACCAATGATATTAAGAACCGATAGAGGTGGAGAATTTATGGAAAATGAAGTAATTCAATTTTTAAAAGAAGAAGGTATAAAACTTCAACTTACTGCCCCTTATTCACCTCAACAAAATGGCGTTGCTGAAAGAAAAAACAGATATTTATTGGAAATGACTCGTTGTATGCTGATTGATGGAAAATTGGAAAATAAGTATTGGGGAGAAGCTGTAACTACGGCAAATTATTTGCAGAACCGACTACCGACAAAAGGAAATTGTGGAAATCTACCATATAAGTTGTGGTTTGGAATAAATCCGAACCTCAGTCATATTAGAATTTTTGGAAGTTTGGCATATGCATTAGTACCTAAACAAAACAGAAGAAAATTGGACGATAATGCTAAAAGGTATATCTTTGTTGGATACGAAGAAGGTAGTAAAGCATATAGGTTGTTAAATACATTTAATAACAAGATAATTATTAGCAGAGATGTTCAGTTTATAGAAGATTTTCATGAAAGTAACGTATATATCAAAAGTCAACAACGGGAAATTGGAACAAATGTAGATCTTTTATTAGAAGATCAATACAACGAATCGCATAACGATAAAACAAGAAATAATAAAAACTTTCAAGATTTAAATGTAGAGGAAAAGATGAAAGAAGATTTTGAAAAGCCTCGGGAAGAAAGAAGATCTGAGAGAAAGAATAAAGGTATACCACCAATCAGGTTTACCGAATGTAGTTTAAATATACAAGATGAAAATAAAGTAACAGAACCAAGAACTTATAAAGAAGCAATAGTTCAAAAGAATAAAAGTCAATGGGAAAAAGCAATGCATGAAGAAATTGATGCAATGAAAAGGAATAATACGTGGACATTATGTGCTCGACCAAACAACAAGAATGTTATTGGTTGTAAATGGGTTTTTAAGATAAAAACTAATGACAAAGGAGAAATTGATCGATATAAAGCTAGAATAGTGGCACAGGGTTATTCACAAAAATTTGGAGATGACTATGATGAAGTGTTTGCACCAGTTGTCAAACAATCAACCTTTAGAATTTTGATGGTCATAGCAGGTCGAGATAAACTGACAGTAGAACATTTTGACGTAAAAACAGCTTTCCTTAATGGCGATTTAAATGAAGAAATATATATGAAACAACCAGAAGGATTCATTCAAGAGGCGCAAGAACATTTTGTTTGTAAACTAAACAGAAGTATTTACGGATTGAAGCAAGCAGCGCGCGTGTGGAATACATTGTTGGATAAAATTCTTAAAGAAAATGGTTTCAGAAGGGGAAATGCTGATCAATGTTTATATATACATGAAAATAATGGAGAAACCATTTACATATTGATATATGTAGATGATTTAATTATTGCCTGCAAGAACAGAAATAAAATTAAAGAAACTGCAGATAAATTGCAACAGGAATTTCAAATGAATAGTTTGGGAATTATTAATTACTATTTAGGTATACAAGTAGAACACGACGAGCATGGTATATTCAAAATACATCAGAAAACATATATTGAGAAGTTACTAGATAATTTCAATATGACAGATGCCAAAGTGTCAAATATTCCATTAGATTTAGGATATTACAAATCAATTAATGATGATGTATTAACTAACTCGGATAACTATAGAAAAGCTATTGGAGCATTACTATATTTAGCAATAAATACAAGACCAGATATAGCAATAAGTGTATCTATCCTAAGCAGAAAAGTCAGTCATCCCACACAAAAGGATTGGACAGAAGTTAAGCGTATATTAAGATATTTAAAAGGAACAATCGATAAGAAAATTAAACTGGGAAATCATGACGGCGAAACAACGAATAAGAATATATTAATTGGTTATGCTGATGCAGATTGGGGTGAAAATAGAGAAGACCGAAAATCTAATAGTGGTTATATATTTCAATTTTGTGGAGGATTAATTTCCTGGAGAAGTAGAAAACAAGAATGCGTATCTCTATCATCAACTGAAGCAGAAATAGTAGCACTTTCAGAAGCTTGTCGAGAAGCTATGTGGTTAAAGCTGTTACTAAATGAAATGCAAGAAGATATAAAACAAATTAAAATATATGAAGATAGCCAAAGTTGTCTCAAGTTATTAAACAACGAAGGAGTAAAAGATAGAACAAAACATATTGAAACTAAATATTTTTATGCAATTGAAATGAAAAAGGAAAATAAAATTCAGTTTCAATACTGCCCAACAAATGAAATGATTGCCGATTTCTTAACGAAACCATTAACAGCTCAAAAGTTGGAAAGGTTTTGCAATTCAATTGGTTTGATTTAATTGTATTATCGAGAAGGGGTGTTGGACTACGATAATAAATATATAGTGTGCATAAATATCTTTTGTCTTGACATAATATTGTATGGTATGATCAGTACGTTGTAATTGATTAATATATGTTTATAACAGTTAATATTGTTTCTATTGAGGATATTCTAACAACAATTACGCGACATCCGAGGGGAAAGAAAAATCGTCCTTACCTGAATAACTACTGAACAGTACGGTCGGGTTGCGAAATGATTCTGTAATCAGTTAGAATTTGAAATTGTTTAAAGAATTGTTGATCATCCGTTAGTGTTGTTTTGTTCGGTAATCAATTTTGTAAAACTTACCTTGGTAAAGTTACGATTTTTCGGATTAATTTTGTGGAAGTTATTGAGATCCCAGAGTATTGTTCCCGCGACCCTAGTCATGCTCTAGAATTGGCGGTAAGCAATGACTTTGTAACAAAAGTTTATTTCAAATATTCGGAGAACAAAAATCTATACCTCTAAGCCATCTTCAAATATTTACTATAAATTTACAAAAATAGTAAAAAGAACTTAGTACTGAAAAACTTGATAAATTTTATATGGAAATAATTATCACTCATAAAATACCAGAATTTTTAATAAAAATTTTATTTTTAAAGTACACATCAAAAACATTTGCTGAACAATTTATAAATTTATGTACAATACAAATTTCAGTATAAATTTTTGATAATCTTTTGTTCATAAAAACAACATATACAATGAGCAATATAGCCGGACGAGAAGAAGAAATTTGTAATTTTGGTAAAACTTTAAAATTAAGGGCATATTAAAGTTTATGTCAATATATTATGTATTTTGAATAAAATTCGACCAGTTTTTATTAATTTAAAAAAAAATATGTATATGTTACGAGGTTTTTATTAGCGCTCATTAGTAATTTTTCACTAATAAAACAGGAACATACATTAAGATTTTTATCATAACTATTCTGTAATTATCGCTAAGGGAGCGTTCATAAACCACGTAGTTTGATTTTGACCTCTTTAGAACCCCTCCCTCCCATCATGTAGCTTAACGTAGCTTTTATCATGATACCCCTACCCCCCCCCCTTAGATGGAACGTAGTTTTTTTTTCCTATAAAGTCCAGAAGACATGTTGTGTCCTATTTAAAAGATTTCCAAAACTCATTAACATTATTTTGGATTTTGGCTTTTGAAAACTCGTTGGAAAAATTAAAATTATTTTTTCGCCAAGCCGTATAGTGACACGTAATCGATCCGAATGAGACAGTTTTGTTTTATAGTATACAAAACCGTAGTGGCTGTTGCTACCAGGAAAAGTGCCGTGTACAAGAAAATTAAAAGTATAGTGTTACTACAAAGTCCCTTTATAATGTTTTTTAAACATTGATACTGGGACGGTGCGGCGTGGTCCATGAAACGTGCCAGGCCCATGCCACCCGAGCACTATTATGACTACAAGTCAGACACACATCCGGCTGTGTAAGTGTTAAATAGCGCACCTATAAAATATAAATAAAAAAATCCAAATACGGAAATAAATATCCATATTATGTTGTCGTATATATTCTGCAAATTGCTTTCATAATAAATGAATAAAACTACGTAGCTTGACTATAACCCCCCCCCCCGTACCCTCACGTAGCCCTGCGTAGCTTTCTACCTAACCCCTCCCCCCCTTGGCCAAACCACGTAGTTTATGAACGCTCCCTAAGCTCATTCGTAAGCATAATATACGATACAGCTTCTGTCGTCAAATTACGAAACAATCTAGTTTTCGTTAAATAATATTGCATTTTGTCAAAAGACAAAACCTTTCGTATGGTTAGTATTAATTAAACTGCAGCATTTCTGTGATGCTATACTATTATAATTTAGTAATTTTGTCTATGTGTGCAGGTTGTCACTTATCTCAACAAGGTGTATTTCTTTGAAGTTGTACTGTAAAATTATTACTGGAAATTGTGTAGGTATTTAATAAGTATTTCAAGTTTCACTAATACTGTTCAAAGTAATAACTTTTTTTTTACAAACTTCTAAGAGTTGTAATTCCACAAAAGTACGTTTTCTCATATAAACAAAATTGATCTAAACGTTCAAAAGCAATCTATTTCTGTTTCGAGAATTCACTTCGTACTATTGAAGTGTATTACTTACCACTACTTACTTCCGGTGTCTGTATATTTCTTCTACTAAATCCCCAACTATCTCCTTACCCAACTATCCCTCCCCAATAATATCAACCTTGGAAATTTTCTTAAAATCGAGCCAAATTAAAAAAAACTGTGCAACCAACATTATAGTACCTACGAGTAACTTATTAAAATTTTAAGTTAACAAAGTTTAACGTATGTTAAAGTCAACAAAATGTATTTCTAACTTAAATGTGTTTCAAATTGTTGTTTAAAACTACATCAGCCATTCTTGGCACGGATTCAGCTGTTGCTACATGATAGATACTGGAAAAAATAGCTGCAGTGATTGAGCTATGGGGTTATATAGTTAAAGATAAAATATTGCGGATCATAACAATAACATCTAAAGTTTGGAGAGAAACACTTTCATTACATATTCACATTTTACATTTAATTCTATGGAAATTTTCTGAGAATGAAACTTTAGGGTTGCGGCTTTAAGCAGATTCGAGAGGTTTAAGAAATTTCGGTAACACTTTAATTCGGCAAGGCTGTTAAATATTTAATTATATTTTTTTTTATTTATTAAAACTACATAATATTTTTCATGAAAGCCGAAACTAATAATTTCGGCATAGCTTTTCGTCAGACATGAAAATTTTATATATTTTTAATAAAAATATTCATTGTAGAATTACAATTTTTACAATGCAATAAAAGTGCTCATACACAATTATTAAAATTATTACAGTTTTATTCTTTTCATCGCGCTACGATATGAAAATAAAATTTATAAGTAATATACATAATATGTACCTTATTTGCTACGCTTACAGTTATTTATTACATCCAATAGAACTTTACATGTAATCTTAAGATGTAATCTTTGAGCTCAATTGTCGTAGAATACATTCCAGAACAATTTCTACTACTAGCAATTTCATACGCTTTCATTTCTGGGTCAAAATTTTGAATAGAAAATGATTGTTTTAGTCAAGCTCGCGGAAACAACAATTACAATATGTATTTTAAAAGGGACAGAGTGTTTTCAGAAAAAATAACTGTTGTGGATGGAAGCTTACACTGATGAGTATTTAATCCTGTAAATCTGTAAAGTGTATTTTAAAAAAACCTTTAAGTTAAAATGGATTACTTGTTAAATGGACCGTTGATTAATTTTCCTTGAAAATGTTTGTTGCGTGACTTTTACAATAATTGTGCTTATGATAAGTTCGATTTTATCACGATAGCAATCCAAATACACTGGAAATTGATTGTTCATATGTTTTTATTAAACTCACAACTTACGATCTTTACATCTGCAAAATGAAAAAAATATTTACTATTTACAATAAAATTAATCAAACAATTGATTTTCAAGTAAAATAAAAAAAAAAGACAATAACACTATAAAAATTTTTACATCAGTTATTCAATTTTTCACTTCAAACTGGTTTTATAAATACATATTTTTATATAAACAAATACCAAACTATTTGTAAATAAATTCAAATAGAAAATAAAAAGGTGGAATAAAATATTCAGGCGAACACGAAAAGTTTTCTTCGATTGTGTATCTTAAATTGTGTTTATATAAAATAAAATTATTATGAGTTTTTATTTACTTTCTACGATTTCCAATTTTCTTTAAATTAAAAATAATTGAACACTGCGACACAGGTTAATTATAGAGGAAGAAAATTAATTAAATTCTTGGCCACTCTTATTAGATTTCTGTGTATTGAATGTTTCAATAAGGGCAGAAATAAACAGCATTCCACATTGTAAACTGTATTTAGGCTTATTTTAATTAATACTTATTAAATTATTTATATTGATGTATTACTAACATTAAAAACGATTATAAATTTAATCAATTTATAACAAAATAATTTTAATAATTCCTATTCTTTCAGAGACTTATCCAATACAGCTATAACTTTACTTCCGACAGAAGGTCTACGAGAAATAGACGTTCTTAAAGTTCAAGACACAAAAACACTGCACGTTTTTCCGTCAGTTTTCAACTTTCAGGTAACTTATGAAATATCTATTATATCTTTCACTACAATAACTTTTTCAGTATATTAAAGAAGCCTGGTTAACTTACCCATATCATTGTTGCGCATTTAAATTTCCTCACACTCACAATCCTTTCGAATATGAACGTCATCGAATATTTCGCAAGCATCTCGAAGAAACTTGTGCTTCAAATAATTCAACTTTGCATGGTGGTATTTTAGAAAACAGCAAATTTGGATTCAACAGTTTTTTTAAATTACCCAATACTAGTAGCCATGTGTCGAATTTTATTGATGAAGTATCGTGGGAAGAAGATGAAATATTTCATAATAATACTTTACACTTAAACAGCGGGTTTCCAATTACTACCGCAGTTTGTGGAGAAATTTATATTAATTATCACGAAGTAAATAAATCATGTCGTAATTAATTGAAATAATGTAATAATAATTTTAGGTAATGTGTCATCCGGCACCAGACGCATTCAATCCTTGTGAAGATCTCATGGGAAATTGGTTGTTACGAGTTCCGGTTTGGTTTATATCTTTCGCCGCTGTGATAGGAAATTTGTTTGTAATAATAGTAATTTCTACATCACACTTTCGTTTAACCGTGTCAAAATTTCTAATGTGCAACCTGGCAGTAGCAGATTTTTGTATTGGTTGTCACTTGCTTGCATTGGCTCTCGTAGATACGTTTTCTATAGGAGTATATTTTAATTATGCCATTGGTTGGCAAGAAGGTTGGTATATTTAATAATTCTTTTACCATATTTTTATATTACATTTTCAAACTTATAAAAGTAGTAAACCAATAACAGCGTAACATTTGTAAACTTCAAGTTCACAAGTTAATATTGATTTTAAAATATATAACTTTAAGATCCCAAGTTATTACTTTGAGGCTATCGATGAAACTTTAAAATATTGAGTAAAATCAGTTTGATACATAAACTTAAAACAAAACAAAAATTTTTTTATTTAATTCACAAAGCTTGACAGCTAATATGCAAAAAAATTGTAATGACTTTGGGCTGAGACTATGAATGGCGATATTGTAGATCGATTTTGCCAATAACACATCTAAACCTCGTTCTAATAGATCCCAGAGAAATTGTACGTTAGACAAATTGTTTCTTGTTAAGAAACAACTCCATTATTTAGCACGTAGTATACTGGGTTGCGGTTTTTGGTACAATCATATGTTTTCAAGATCCGTATCCTCCCTCCGTTATAAAATCGTAAAATGTCTAGTACATGATAGTTGGGAAGTTTTAAGAGCAAAACTGAAATTCCGTAAATTTGAAATCGTGAGCAGCTGTTGTTGCTACACCTGTTATAATCAGAGCTGTTGTGTATCTGTTTATTCGTTTATGGAGAAATAACTAATAATCCTTGGAAACATAATAGATTTACAATAGTTCAAATTTTTTCTTTTTTTGCAAAGTACTACACGCTGATCATGCAACACTCATTGTAGAACTACCAAGTATTATAGTGGTATAATAAATCCGTGGTAAGTGCTCGACGGCGGTTGCAAGGCATCATACAACTTTGTATTCAAAATAGAACATACGCTATTTTATTACATTTATGTATCTTAACTATAACTTTTTAAATGGTTGTATGCTCAATGCTCATATTTTAGTAGAATTATTTGAAATTTATGATTTTTTCGTAATGTACTGATCTGTAAACTAGTCGTTTTAAACTGATTGTGTTAAATAATTTTGATCTACATATTATTACAGTATTCTAGTAACTTTTAAAGAGTCCCTACTCTATTTTGCTAAATATTAGCAGTCAAACTGTATGAGCAATATAGCATTTAAAATGATTGATAATTTTTGTAATGTAATTTATTTAAATTTTTATAAAATATTGCTAAAATTTGTTGAGCTACTTGAAGACATTGTTATCTTCGAAAAAAAAAACAATTTTTGAACGAGAGACAAATTGAATAATTAAAATGTCTCGATTTCAATTCAGAGCACGTAGCTAGAATATTTATTTAAAACCAAATAATATTTCAAAAACGTACAAAGTCGTACGTGTAAGAATTATACTACATTTCCCTTCAAAATGATAATTGCTTAATACGCGAGTTTATGTTATTCTTTAATTTGAATTCTTTCAAGCATTATTTTTCAATTACATATGAAATTTATGCAACGTCTTTCTACTTTAAATTCTTTTTGTTTCAGCAAACGGTTGTAAAGTTGCAGGATTTTTGACAATATTTGGAAATATCCTGTCGGTGTATACTTTAACGGTAATAACAACTGAGAGATGGTACACGATAACCTGGGCAATTCATCTCAATCGTAGGTTAAAACTTAGAACTGCAGTACGCGTAATGGTATGCGGGTGGATCTGTGCTATTTTTATGGCAACCATGCCGATATTTGGAGTTAGCAATTACTCAAAAACCAGCATTTGTTTACCCTTAGAAAATAAACAAAAAGCCGATGTGATATATTTATCGACCTTATTAATTTTTAATGCCTTCGCTTTTGTACTTATCTGTATATGTTACGGAAGCATGTACAAATCTATTAAACAAGGAGGAAATAAATGCTTTACTACATCTGTCCGTTCCGATTTAACCGTTGCAAAGAGAATGGCTTTATTAGTTTTTACAGATTTTGCTTGTTGGGCACCCATAGCTTTTTTTGGTCTGACTGCCTTATTGGGATATCCATTAATAACTGTAACAGAATCTAAAATTTTACTGGTGTTCTTTTATCCATTAAATTCGTGCGCTAATCCATATTTATACGCTCTGCTTACACAGCAATACAGAAGAGACTTTTTTATTTTAATGGGCCGCTATGGCTTATGCAAAGATAGAGCCGAAAGACATAAAGGTGCTATTGGCGGTAAACCATTACCGTACGGTTCCAGACCTCAGTACAGAAGGACTAATACAGAAAATAATATGAAGTGCAATAGTACAAATAATAGCAACCGGCATTCTGTGTTAACTACGTTTGTTTCCGTCGACGTTCCAATTGGAAGAACAAACTCTAGAAACAGTCAACGTTCGCCACAAAGACAAGATGGTTGTAATTCTTCAATTGAATTAAATTTATGACAAATAAACAACTGTGATAGTTTTGATGACTGTTTAAGATATACCAGTACTGAAAATTTATAATAAATTCAATATTTGTTTCTGGAATGTTAAGAATTATAGTTTGTATAAGAACGGCTTTCTACAATATGAAAATTTGTAACGAAAAAACCAAGTCACGATAGCATGTCAAGAACCTTTTGAATATGTAAAAAGATATACGAGTACGTAAACCCTCGTTTTAAGAGTGCCAACTTACTTTAACCATATTCATGGTTTTTTCTAATGAGGTTGTTTCATTGCTCGATTATTTCGATAACATTATAAATTCCACTATAAAACCTATTTTTATATCTTGTAATATACTAAATAATATCGGCATAGCGTTTCCAACTAAGTTTTCAAATTAATCCAAACTATTTCTCCAAGTTCTTCAGTAAATACTAAAAGTCTAGGAATGTATTTCCATGGAATACCTATTTATAATGATAAAAGACAGACAGCAGGTTTAATTTTTTTGAAGTTTTAAGACTTCTTTGTTTGATATTTCTCAACTTTAACATCGTTAATATCTTGGATATTTTTGTAGGCTTCAAAAATAATTTGAAGCAATATTTTGAGGCAGTAATGGTAACTTTTCTACCTTACCTACTTTTTGTGATTGCTCAAAAATATAATGCATTAGCATTTTAATAATAAATTTCAGTAGTAAAAATAGTATTATTAATTTTACAATATGTTTTAAATTGCTATTCCATAAAACTGTAAATAATAAATAAGCTTAAATTATATTTTTTTAAATGTAGAAATCTCAATATTATGTTTAATGTAATTTTAAAATTTTGTTTGTAAAAGTATATACATACAATTTATAATAAAATAGTAATATAAATTTAACTAAGTTATGTAAATTTGAATTAAACAATGTTTTATTATTTTTAAAAATATATTATACTTTTGTATGCGTATCAAGTTTTTTTTTGAGGCATCCCTACTTTATTTTTATGAAAAATATAAATATAATGTATCATAATATCGTCGCCTGAGCGCAATACTAAAACATCAGGGAAATCTTAGTTTTAAGTAAATTCTATTTTAACTTCCATTTCTGTATATTATTATTTTAGCATTACCGCAACATAAGGAAATGTCTTTTAAAATAATAATGTGACGTCTGAGAGTTTATCCTAGGGTTGCATTAGGTGGCAACCAGCGGCTCTCCAAAAGAGGTATGTAAGGGAAACATAAAATTCTGTACTATTATACTACGAGGGTTGTATGATAAGTACCTGGCCTTGACAAGGAAATAACATTTTTTGCTTTTTTCTTTTTTTGCATCTCCTCTTAAAAATGCGATTGCTCCAATCGTTTAAAATAAATGTTCATTTCATCGTTAGAGCCAAATTTTTTTTCCCCGAACCATATTTTCATATCTTATCAATTGTTATTTTCTTATTAATTTAATATTAATTTTCAGTTTTTCATTCATCCAATCAATCATTCTTTTGAAGTTGCACACGTGTGTGTTTGTTTTCAATTGCAAACAATCGTGGTACCCATCTTGCCAAAAGCTTTTACATATCCAAATGTTTATTAAAATATTTTGCAGCGTTCAATTGAGATGCTTGTAATCTCAGCAATCTCACGCACTTTTATTTTCCCATCGTTTTTCAGGATAATGTGGATTTTTTAAATAATTTCTGAAAAATCTTCATCAAAATTGATCTTCATCAAAAATGCTTGTACGGCCTTGTTTGAAATCAGTTGTCCAATATTTTATAGTTGATATCTCCATAAACTTTGCTGAGCTTTGTTTTAATCTGATCATTTGTTTTCTTTTTATTTACATTCAATTTTTTTCATTGTTGCAAAATTACAAAAGTTGTTCTATTTAAATGGCTGACATAATAGTGGGTTTACACATGCAATGATTTAGTGGCGCCAGTCGTCGATGGCGCGCCACTAAAGGTTTACATATTGCTACGACCCCCCGTTCCTATCTTTGTTACCTTCGTTGCTCCTTAGGTTCTCTTCGAATGTCGTGGGATCGCGCTTATTGGGTTGTTCGGCGCCAAATCAAATTGATTAATTTTGATTATTCTTAAACTCAATAAAAAGGGGTATTTATGTGTAAATGGATTTAATAAGAAAAGGAATATAAATGAACACAATAATCGGAATTTAAAATACTTTGAACCGTGTTTTGGGTGGTGGTACGTGTAGTGAATGGCTTATAATTATTACTAACTACTTCTAACTACACAACTATATAACCCGAACAATGTTAACTTTAACGAAAATAAACAAAAAACGAAACTAACTGAACTCTGGGATTTTGTTAAAAAGGATTTTTTTTTGTACGACCTTAATCTCACTCGTTCTGCTTCAGCTCCGTGGCCTTTGGTTATTTTGAATTCGACGGACTTGGCACAAATTTGAAAATTGTGGCACTCACGAATCTTGTCGTCGACCGTGCTCTTCGACACTTTTGCTAGACTGACTTTTGCCTGTTTGTTTTTCCCCAGGTTTCCCCATGGATATTTTGTTTAGCCCACCAGATAAATGAATTACAAAAATAATTGTGCTTTGTGGACGTCCATTCTTGATCCACTTAATCTGATGGACTTGTTGCGCCGGTTTTTTTTTAATTTCGCCAGTTCTGTTCTTCCGATTATTGAAGAATTTGGAATAATTTTTGTAATAGCATGGTTTTGTCTTTCTTGAATTTTTAAAAATTTAAAATCCCAGAGTTTTTTTTTTAAAAAACTTCAAACAGAAAACAAAATTAAAATTAAGAACATGGGAACAAACCTTAAAATTATTTACAGAGATCTTAAAGTGATCCTCTCTCTTCGGATGGGAAATAACATATAGGGTGAAGGGAAAGGATAACAATAGGATGATCACCGATAAGCACTATTATAATGTAGCGAAATGTTCCTTGATTAATCAGCTGGTCAAGGTTGGTTGTTGGTCACAAAACACTTGAAAAAACCGGGATAATACCACAAAACTGATATTAGAACAAAATTTGTTGGTTCTTCCAATATGGCGCGTGTTCTCGACTCTTGGCGCATACTATGGAGGGTAGAGGTATGAAGGACAATCTCTGTGTACAAAAAGTGTCCTTCAAATAGTAGTAATTAACGTTTCAGAAAGTGTCCAGAATGGCGCTGGTGTACCAAGAGGGTATGGTTTTTGAACTATGGAACATATCGCCGTCATTGTCTTTTTTCCAGGCCAGGGTTTGAAAGATTAATAAAAATGTTCAATTTATATTTTATTAAACTACTATAAACAATTTTGTAATATTTTAATTTATTGCTTTTTACACAATCTTGATAAATGAAACTTTTTATGTCAAGCGAGGAGTTTATATTTATTACAAGTTTAATTCTCAGCTAATGCAATATAGAGTCATCTACCTTCCATAGTTCAAACCATACCCTCTCGGTACGCCAGCACCATTCTGGCCGTTTTCTGAAACCTTATTTAGTGCTTTTCAGTGGCCACTTTTAGAATAAAACAGCCATATGAGATTGTCCTCCTTACCTCTACCCTCCATAGCGCATACTCAGATCGCCTCGACGGGAAGAATTTGAAAAGTGGCGTAAACAATTACTACACATTTCTGACCAGTCTACCTGCCAACGGCAGCGGTGGAATAGTCATATGGGATTATTTGAACCCTTGACCATCGGTGGAAAGAGAAACCACCCCCACCCATGACTCCTCGAAAACCGTTACTAAAAGTGGAGGACTAATTGAAATTTTGGAAAGAATAAGTACTTAAGGAAAACGGTATCATTTAATTGAAAAGGCTGAACTGTATTGAAATGGGAGAAAGCAACGAAAGATTAATACAATAAGTATTATTGAAAAGGAGTAAATAACAAAAGAAGGAATCCACTTACGAGAGGTTGGGAGATAACCAACTTTTAACGACTTTTAACTTTTCATTTTTTGTTATGCTATAAAAAAGAAAAAATAAGATAAAAATACCGATTTAATATTAAAAAAAAAATTTTTATTTTTTTTCAATTACCTCACCTCCAAAAAGTTTTTTTCTTTTTGATTGGAGGTAAAATAAACATGATTTTCGCTTTTCACTGTTTCGAGACTCGACTGTATTTTATTTTGAGGTTTATTAATCCAAATATAAATTTCTTTTTATAATAATAAATTTCATAAAACGGACCAATAAATAAATTTTTTATGGCTAATCAGATCAATTTTGTTTTTCTTGCTTTTAAGAAAACATCAACCGACTGAAAATGGTGCTAGCTCTAATATTTGGGTGTGTATAGATTAGGGAGCTAACTTTTGGAGCCAAAATATTAACTGGGGGGAGGCTAGCGTTACTTTAGCCCTCCCACCAGTTTCAATGTAGATTTGTAAAAAAAACTGTCAAGGGGGCAATGTAACGGACCAAAAATATCATAATAAATAATATTATTATATTATTGTTGGAACTTATCAATGTCTATGGAACTTGTCGATTGCAGGGCCAACGGTAGTAAAAATTTGTTCATACATTCACAGCAAAACTAAGCCAAATCAAATTTTAAATTTAAAATTTTCTTTAAATTTAACAACTTTTAACATTTTTTTGTCTCTCAAGTTTAGGCGCCCCTAGAATTTTGTCACCCTAGGCCCGGGCCTCACGGGCCTAAGTGTAAATCCTGCACTGTTCATATCTGTTATCTTTTTAAAAACAGTTGACCATATTAATCGTAAACATCTTTTCATCTCATATCAGCCACTAATGAATCAGTTGATTATATGGGTGGTTCTTAGCAAACCTTGAACCCCTGTATTTTAAGCGGTAATGCAACAAAATGCCTATACCTTTTAAAAATAATGTTTTTAAAAGGTTCTCACCACTCACCATTTTCCACTCACCACTTTCATCCACGCCTCTTCTCTTGTACCTGATTACATAATATTTAATAATAATAATAATAATAATATACAAATAGAGAGAAACAATAATTATTATTACCTGGTCCCGGCTCTAAAACAACTACGTCTTGAAATAATACTGAGAGTAAAAATCTCTTTCTTTGGACTAACAGTCACGCCCTGATAGTCATCATTCAGATCAACCTCACATTTGTCAATCTGAACGTAACCTTGTATGATCGGCATAATCCACAAGTCAATGAGAGGATTCTAAAATGTAAATTTTTCAAATTTGAATGAAAAATTCTTAGTTTGCCAACTCGAAATTCGATGAATTCCGTCAGCATATGTTTGTTCCAAAAAAATCTATCATCTACCGTTTTCCACATGGCACCCTTTTCGATTAATTTTTATTGACGCTTTCTGAACATCGGTTGACAAATACTCTGAATTACAGTTGACGTTTTCTGAATAGCAGTTAATGCTTTCGGAATTACTGTTAGAAACAAGGCATTTACTTGCAATAATTTTCATATCCACATATAACTTATGTCTACGTAAGTTGTAGATTTTTGTTGTTTTGTTGATTTGAAATGCTTATGATTTTTTTGTTTTTGAAGGTTTTATTGTTTTTTTTTGCAAATTAGGTATAAATTATTAAATTTTTTTAAAGCCAAGTGTGAAAAATTATATCCTTTTAAAAGTCTTTTATCAGCTGATAAACATATAATAAAATAATGTACAATGCATAATTACACTGAAGTTTTGTATTTTAAAATTAATGATGCGATTCTCTAAAAATTATATTATATACCGCAAAATATCAAAGGATATACAAACATAATACGACTATGCTGATATTCTTTTAGCAAATGAAAATAACATTTAACTTTTTTCTGATTTGTATCTTGATTATAACCGTTGCTGATATAGTTCCTAGCAGTATATTGAATATAATAATGCAATTAATAATAATTAATCGAGTAACAAATACTATATTAAATATTATATACTCGGTTTTGCAGAAGTCCAATCAGGTCCTACTGCCACTAGTAAAACATCCCTTGGACATATCGATGTACCTCAAAACAAAACTGGTACTATATGCGGATGATACTCCTATCTACGCTCATTTACTCTACAAACAGGTAGATGCCAACAAACTAATAAAAATAAAATTTACTAGTCGAATTTACTATCGCCGAATTGCAATCGCTGATATGCTGCCGAATTGGAATTTCCGAAACTGCCATAGCCGAATATCGGGTCGCCAAATCAGAATCGCCGTAATGACGGTGTCCGTGACTCGACAGTATTGTTGTGAAAGGTTATATTAATTTACAAAAAATACCACTTATTCAGTTTTAGTAGCGCCATTCCTTGCCTAGGTACTTGCCGAGGGATCTCGAGGTACATATCATACAGCCCTCGTTTTAAATATTTCCAAAATGTAAAACTAGATTTTCGTGATCTAGTTCGTGATCAAAGTTAAATTACACAATCCAAATTAAAAATTTTGCAATTGAAACTTCCATGAAGTTCTTCACTGGTAGTTCTTCTTTGCATTCTTCAATGTCACCAATAATGATGCGGTCACCGCTAGTCTAAGGCTTTTTTGACATAAACATTTTGGTCCATGAGTCGTCTCCATACACAAAGTGTAGCGGGGGGCCGCAGTATCGGAGGCAGTACAATATGAGCCCGATTTTAGTGGCTTAAATGCGCATATAGATTTTTCTGTCCTCCCACCTACAATCCAAATCCAGAATCGTTTTGCACTAATTAAATAGGTGATTATATTTTTCAAACTACTTAGATAAGTATTGACTTATTGTAAGTATTGCCCCCCCCCCCCCGTTGGTCCCTTCAGTTCAATAGAGCTAATTCCGTACCTGGATGTATATTGTATACATAATAAGTATAATAATAATAATAATAACTAAACTTTATTTCTGAGAAAATCTTACATTAAAAATGTAAATTAAAAAAGAAAATAGCGTCCTTACAAAATCAATATCATTTAACAAATAGCAAAAAAAGTAAACAGATTTTATTCTTGTAAGTATTCGTTCAAACTGTATGGTTCAATTTCCAGCACAAATTCATGTATAGCCCTTTTAAACTCCTTCAGAATACTTATAATTTTTATTTGATCTGGCAATCTATTATAAAATTTTATACACGTGTAGTAGCAGTTTTTTTCCGTTGTTGTGATTCTATGTTTCGGTGTAGTATAGTTTAGACTTCTTGTGTTATGGTCTTGTTTCCAATTGTGGTGACTTGAAAATAAGTTTTTGTTTTTGTAAATAAACAAAACACATTCTTGTATATACATTCCATAAACTGTTAGCAATTTATTCTGTTTAAATCTGTTTCTACATGTCTCCTTATAGCTCATTTTTAGCAGCGTTCTTATTGCTGCTTTTTGTATAATAAATAAGTTTTTAATTTCTCCAGCACCGTAAAAAATTATCCCATATCTCATTTTGGACTCGAAACTTGCCTGGTAAACAGTTTTTAACACTTTAAAACTAACGTAGCTCGTTATCACTTTCATACCATAAACAATTGAATTTAGATTAGCTCCAATCTCGTGTATCTGCTCTTTCCATGATAGATTGCTATCCACTTTTAAACCTAAAAATTTTGTTGCATGTATAATTTCGTATTCAATTTGATCGATCTTGACATTTTGCGGCATATCAATACCAGCTCTAGATGGTTTGAATAATACCACGTTTGTTTTTTCTTTGTTGAGTTTCATGTTGTTTTGGTGAAACCAATCTTCAACCCTCCTAAAAACCAAATTTAAGGATTTTATCACTTCCGGCCAAGTATCCCCACATATTAACACATTCGAATTATCTACATAATTTGTGGATTGCTGTCCTTCTTCTCTTACTATTTTAGGTAACTCATTTACATAAATTATATAAAATAATGGACCTGCTATACTGCCCTGTGGTACTCCTGTTCGAATATGTTCATTCTGGGAAAGATATTCTGTTTTATTTTTGGATATTTTTACAACTTGGCTTCTACCAGTTAGATATGATTTAATCCATTGTAATGGTTTCCCCGTTATTCCATATTTTTCCAACTTGTAAAAAAAGGTGTCATGGTTTAAACAGTCATATGCTTTTGATAAGTCGAGGAAAACCCCCAACGCCAGTTGTCCTTTCTCACATGCCTCAAGAATTTCATTTACAAATTGAAAAATCGCTGTTTGCGTAGATTTTCCCTTAATAAAGCCATGTTGTCTATCTGTGAATAGATTGTTACCTATAAAAAATTGCATAATTTGATTACACATTACTTTTTCAAATATTTTAGATATTGCCGGTAGTAAGCTGATCGGTCTGTAGTTATCATAATTTGTTGGATCCCCTTTTTTATAAATTGGTTTTATTAAAGCTATTTTCAACATGTTTGGGAAAACTCCATACTTTATCGAATTATTCACAATATGCCAAATCGGATCCAGAATTTCGTTTATACAATATTTAATCACGCTGGTAGGGATTTCGTCGATGCCACAACTGTGTTTATTTTTAAATGTTTTTACTATTTCTATTATTTCTTCTTTAGTAATCGTTTTTATAGTCAATGTCTTTGAATTTTCTATCTTTATGCCCAGTTGGTTAACGATATCAAGTTTCCCGTCTTTGACTAGATTACTTGTTGCCTCTATCATGTGCTTGTTCATATCATTTGCTATTTGTAAAGGATTTCCCTCTATTGCTATGTCCTTATTTTTGTTACAGTTTCTGATTGAGTTCACCACATTCCATAATGCCTTGGTCTTGTTATCAGATTTATTTATTGTATCATCAAATTTTTGCTTTTTACAATTAGTTAAAAGTTTATTGTATTCTTTTTTGGTGTCGTTGTAGAGTTTTTGTATCTACTGTCAAATCGACTTATAACCAGCATAGCATCCAATTTCTTCTTACATTCTTTTATTTGTGGATTACTTGTTTCTATTTCCGATCTTTTTTTATTGTGCACGACTTTTCTTTTTGGAAAACTTTCTTTAAAACATCTTGAAAATATTTGCATAAATTTCTCAAATTGATCATTTACCTCTTCGTCATCAATGTAGTAAATGGATTCCCACGATTCTGCACTCAGCATTTCCACGAAATTCTTCTTGTTTTCCGTAGATAATATTCTTTTGCTTCCCGGAGCACTTTGTTTAGATTTAATCTCCATAGATAATTTTTGCGCATAGTGATCAGATATATGGGCGTTCAAGACAGCCACATCATAGCGGCCTTCAAAATTTGTAAAAATATTATCTATGCATGTTGACGAAATTGTCGTTTCACGCGTGTATTTTCAAATACTGTTTGATGCATGTTGTACGAATTCATTATTGACATCATATCTTCCATATCTTTATTGCAGACATTCATATTAATATTAAAGTCACCTGCTATAACAATTATAGAATCTTCTTGTATTAATGCATTTAAGATTTCATTAATCTCATTCAAAAACACATTTACTCTACCAGTTCTGTATACTGCCACACACACTAGTTTAATTTTGTTTATGTAACATTCAACACCTGTGCACTCAAATTCACCCATTTTTGATCGAATCGAAATGTCTTTTCTCTCTTTGCATGTAATATTATTATTAACAAAAATCGCGACACCACCATGTTGACCTTCCTCTCTGCAGTAGCACGAGACCAGATTGTATCCGCTTAATCCGTAGTTACTTAATTGTTTTACAGTTTTCCAGTGCTCTGTTATACAAAGAATTTTACAATCTTGATTTTCCTGCAACATAACTTCAAGTCCCATCACCGAGTTTCCTATGGATTGCACATTTTGATGAATAATACTAAATTTTTTTGTTTCTTCTTGTGTTTTACATTTTGTATCTTGTGTGTGGCTTACGAAAAATTTATGTTATTTAAGAAGTTTCTATGTTTTTGGAAGTCAAACCTTTTTATTCCAACTCCTTCTGGCCAGAACTCTGGTTTGTACATTTCATCTTTTCTTTCAAGGGGACCAGTTACCACAAATTGCTTCTTGTTGTTTTGTTCACTCGGCATTTCGTGCACTTGAACATCATCTTCTTGTAAGCTCTTTTCATTTACCAAATATTCAGTTATCATTTTAGAAGTAGCTGTTCGTGCTACCCTATACAGGTATAGCCACACTCTTCGTCTTGTACCCATAAAACCTTGTGTATTTTCACTTCTTATTCCTGTACCTATATTTTTCACTGGTGCCTTTCGATTTATAAACTGTTTGTTTATATTTTGTTGATAGCGATAATTTTCATTTGTATTATTTCTTATCTCCGGAATATTTTCGTTTGTTCGCTCTCCATTATTTTGTCTTCCCCTTAATGCCCCCGCATATGAAAAATTGTCATATTGTTGGGCATTACTAGTGTTTACATTTTCGCTCGTTGTTGGTGGTAATTCAGGGTTATGTTTTACGTTTGTTCCAATCGGTAAATCTGAAATCACTGGTGGAATCTGCTGTCTCCGTAGAATCTGGGTATATTGTGTCTTCCTTTCATTAATCACCTCTTCATTTTGAGTTTTTTTCTTGCTCATTTTGTTCAAGTCCGGACACTCCGCATTCTTTCGATTTTCCAAAGCCATCTTTAATTGTTTCTCCAGTGTTTCTATTCTTTGCAATAACAAATCGTTATTCATTTGAAGAACTTTATTTTTGTCTTTTACTTCTTCTAAAATTTCTCTCAGGAATTTGTTTTCCATCTGTTGGTACTTCGTTTCACCATCATCTTCTACCGTAACCTCACTTTTCTTATCGCAACAAATCACTTTATTTTCTCCTATATACTCGATTTTAGTAAACTTTTTGGCACAACTTTTGTGGTACACAGAAAGACATACCACGCATACGTACACCGCACATGGTTTTGCACAACATTTTACTCTCTGTTCACCAATTACATCACTCTCGACATCAAGCAACACATCATCCGCCATCTTGCCGGACTAATTACTACATGATAATACTAAGACTAATACAACATGATAAGTAGAGATGAGATTTTTAGGTCGTAAAAATTCAGAAAAAGGAAACTAAAAGGGTTCTAAAAAGTCATTTTAGGTCGTGTAAATTCAAAAAAAGGCACTAAAAATGTTATTTTAGGTTGGTATTGTCAAGTTTTATATGCTTCGTGTTGAACAATATGAGATTGTTTTTCACGATTTAAAATTTTACCTCAAATTTTACAAAGCAAATTATCAAACCAACCATTCTTAGGTTGGTACATCGAATACCAAATTAAATTTTAAAAAAAATTTTTAATTTTAATTTACATAAATGAATTTGATCTAATTACATTTTGTTTTCAATTTCAACTGCAAATTAAAAAAAGTTACCAAAACGTTAAAACAGGTCGTAAAAATGAAAAAAAGACAAAAAAGGCAAAAAAGGTCAAAACAAGTAGGGCTTATAAGGGGCTGTTCACAAATTACGTAACGCAATTTTTGACGTTTTTTAACGTTATTCATAAGTTATTCATAATACAGAAATTACAATACCTGTTACAAATGTTAGTTCTGTTAATGCAGGAATACACATGATTTGTCATAACTGTACAATTAACTATAATTTTAAATAATTTTTTTTCTATATAATATAATTGTTATCATATAATATAAATTATCATACTGTTAAATGTAACAGTATTTCATTTTCGAGTTTATTTGGTTTTTGCTTAGAATTAAGCTTATAATAAAATTTATATTCCAAATTACTGTTTTGTTTTTTTTTGATTTGACAGTTGATTTGACATAATTAATTCGAGTTTTTTATAATGTTTAAAATGAAATTCATTTATTAAAAAAACGATTTGAATAGTTTAAATGCAATTAAATAGCTTCTCCTGGTTATGCAAAATCGTTTTTAACCAAATTTGTCTTATAATTAGTTACCAAACTATAGAAAAATATCAATATGCTCATTATTTACCTAGGTATTTTTTTATTATTCTTATTTACCTAGGTTGAGAAATTTTACTTCTCAATAGTGGAATGGGTGGGAAAATGGTGATTTCCCATACTAGTGGTAGAAAAAAATAATTAATAACTACGCGAACTTGTTAAAATGTAATTGTGTAATGTGTTTAAAATATGTGTATCTATTACACAAATTTTAATTATTATGATTCTTGACTGAATGGATCTTTTTGGGTTAATTTATCAAATTAACAAAAATTTAATATTTAGAAAAGATTTCTAATTTTTTGATAAAAAAGAAATTTTTGTGTTACGTAACATTTTGAAAAACACCCCCGCCCCCCACCGTAACAAATCGTAACAAAATGTCAAACCCTCTCCCCCCCATAAGGCCGTTACGTAATTTGTGAACAGCCCCTAACGTAGTTTTCCAAGAAACACGTTTTGGTACTAATATCATAAAAATAGGAGCTAAAATAAAAAAAGGTAAAAACCTAAAAATCGCATCTCTAAAGCCGGCTACAGACTATGTGCACACGTGTGCGCACGTACGCAAACTTGGAGCATACGCGTATTATATGTGCACGTAGTGTGTATAGTACCACACATCACAAACTTCGCCTATGTGTGGCATGTGTGGACGTTCGGATGGAAGTCGGTAAATGAAGCACACATCAAAGAGATAATGGTCTCCACCATTACCATCACCACACGTGTGCACATGATAGCGCATGGTGTGTATAGAGCATTCGTTACATATTCGCATCAAGGTTAAATTTTGCCAAAGATGTGCACATATTCGCACATACCCCACATTTGCGTACGTACGCACACGTGTGTGCACATAGTCTGTAGCCGGCTTAATGATAAGTACTCCTACACTAATAATTATTTTTTTTATTACATTTCTATAGGAAACATAGTACGATGACATTAAATACAAATTAAGAATAATCTTGTGCCAAGATTAGATAAAGATTGTGTTTGCAATTTCCTGTTACCTGAATCCTGAATCTAACATGTTTATTTAAAATGGAATTTCCAAAATTTTTAAATTTGGAAACTTAAAAATTCATATATTTGTTTGGGTTAACTTTCAGGACGTTTTAATATGACTATAGTAAAATATTTTTACGTTTTTTTTTATGTAATAATTTTTTTTTAATGAATAACAAAACAATTTAAAATATCCATAAGAAGTTAAGATCCGTTATCAAATACATACTATACTCTTTTAATTTTGACATTCTATTTATTTAAACTTGAAAAAATATATTCGTCCATCTCTTAAACAATTTAATTCTATTTATTATTTCTTTAAATCAGAGTACCCATTTTGTCTGTAAAAAAGTGGGAATATTTAAAATTACACAAATTTTATGTCAGGAAACAGGAAAAGTTAAAAAATTAATAATTTTTAAGCAAGTCAAAAAAGGAAATCTTTTAAAAACTTGAATAAACAAAATAAATTATAAAAATTACGTTTTTAAGAAATATTTTAATTTTAAATTTCTAAAATTTACAAAGATTCGAAAGTCAGTGAAAATCTTAAATTTTAGTCTGAGAATAATTTATTTTGAAAACAGAATGGACAAAGATTTGGATTTGTTCACTAATTTTGACTTACCCTATATAATATAAATGAATGTTTGTTTACAATTTGTTGATAAATGTTACTGCATAAACAAATAAACACTACTTATCTTCGTGTTATTAATATATTTTTAATATCGATGACGCATTACGAAATGCTTTTGTTTAGTTTCTACTCTTTATGTGTGCAACAACAAATAAAATAGGTGAAAAGATTAAATATGACATAAAACAGTTGACGAATTTCTTCATTGTTTTGGTAAATATAACCTTACTTTATATACGCATAATTCGTAACTTTAATTTTAATTTCGTAGGATTGCTATAAAAACAGGCAAAAATGAAGAAATTAGAAAAGTGCATTGACGAATTATTGACGAATAAAAATGAAAAAGTAACCCAACAAATATATCAATTATTGTCGCATGCGACAATAACTGATAATAATTTGGATATTTTCATCACACAAATTGTACCAAAGATTTTTACGCTTATAAATAATCAACAGCTTAAAAAAGAATATGTATATTTAAGTTTATTACCAAATGCCGATAGAAATTTATTGCAAAGATTGTTTGATTATGATTTATCAATTACCACTTTTGATGTTACCAATTTTAACTTCCTGTTTGATTTTTGCTTAATCACCAATCGACATTGGCTCTTCGATATTTTAGATAATGAAAACATGAACTACGAGTCTCAATTTTCTCAGCCAGTTAATTCTCTAATTGAGATGCTTCGATTAATAAATGTATCGAATTGTAAAGAAGCCAATTTAGATGAAATTGAGAAATGTTTGAGATCTGTTCACGTCGAGGATGATTTTATGAAATTTTACGTTAATAAGTTAAATAGTGCAATCGATGTTGTAAGGCTGTGCCAGAAATATCCTAAATTCAACAATGGTACCGAAGTATCTGAAATTTATTTTTCCGTTTTTAACGAATCCTTATTAAACATATTTATGAAATTTGTTGATTTACAGTCTAACAATGCATGTCAAGACGTTTTACAAATACTTAATCAGTTTCATTCCGATACAGAGTTTGAGCAATTCACAGCATTTTTTATAATTTTCAATGTCATTCGTTGCTTGAAATTGTGTAAAAGTCAAGATGTGTCCGAAATTAGCAATATAATTAAAGATGTCGAGTTGAAATTGGCTTCCATGTCAAATTTAAATTTGCAATTTGAATTATTAGAAAATATATTTGCCCTTTTATTTCTACAAGAAGAAGGTGGAAATTTAAAGTACAGCTACGATGAAGATGTTGCTAATTTTTACTGCTGCGAAAAGGAAGTTCGATTGCTTTTGATGTGTCTTAAGTCGGTCACCGATGACATTAAAAGGAGAAATCCCTTCGATAAAACTCTGCCTGAGTTTAAAAGATTTAATGATTTCAATAAATTACTTGTGGATGCACTATGGAGACTCGAATTGATTGCCGATTACGAATACAACCAAAGAAGGAAAATTAAAATTGATCGTAATATTGTTAATTATATGCTTGCTCCACCCGAAACACTCATTAAGCTATGTCTGAAACAAAACGATTTAAATAAAGTACAACAAGTTGTTAAGGTAAGTAATTTTTATATTTTCATCAACGCTTTTTCAAGTTTTGTTTGTAAATATTTTTCGTAACTGGTAGCGCTGTAAGTAATTTTTTTATTATTTTCATCGTGATACACACCAAGAGGATTATCCATTAGAAATTTCTTTGCAAAATCAATTCTTTCTTTCGGTTTACAGAACTTGCATTGGAAACAGCAACAGCACCAACCTATTCAAGTGTAAATTTAATTTTGGAATGGAAATAGAATATTGCTTTAGTAGGAGAAAAAGTTATTTTTCTTCGAATAAAACATTACATTAATGCGTGAGCATGGGCGTCCATAGAATATTTTTCAGGAGGGGGACAAAATTAAAAAAAGTTATTTATTATACAAAAAAATTTTGAAATCATTATTGTGATAAATTGTATCTAGCAACGTATTTTGTATATTTCTAAGAAACATTAGGATTTTTAATTAAACTTACGCTGGAGAAATATTATGCCCTCCCCCCTAATGGACGCTCATGTGCGTGAGTGTTGTACCCTAAAACTGAAGACAACAAATTAATCTTTTGTTAGTTTAATACCTCTTTGACACCAGCATGGAATTGCTACCATTAAGTACACAAAAATCCAAATCATTATTATTGTTCCAATTCTATAAAACAGTGCCATTCGTTTACTGCTCGAGGTTTTTGGATTTGTTAAATCTTGTAAAATGCATTCGGCAGCCAATAAACCTTGAATTAATTTGATGGTAACATTTTTAATAAATATTTCTGGCATACCTACCTATTCCTCTTTGCTCTTCCACACTGCAGTTTAATTTTTTTTTAGATTCTACAATGGATTTCACTGCGTCTTTCAAGCTATCTTCTTCTTCAACATCCGTAAAATTCAAAGTATTATTTGATATCTGTAGAACTTGAATGTTTTTTTCGTATTCTTGTTTCATAGCTAAGTAATCATACTCTTCGACTTGAGTTTTATTTTCTTCTCTCTTTGCTGCTTTCTCTTTATCCTTAAAATACATTATCTCATTTTAATTATTAATATATTTTTAAAAATCATGTTACCACTTGATTGTTGCTACTCTTAACAAAGCCAGCTTCCCATGGCACAGGTTCATCTTCGTATGCCGGTTCTGTTGGTTTTTGTAGTAAATTTTTGTTATAGATTGGTTCTTCGATATTTCGTTTTTTATAGTTTTGTTTTAACATCATTTTATGTAATCGAGAAAATTTTTTTAAATCTCTTCCCAAGTCGAACTTTTTTAATTCGCTCTTTTGAATCATTTCGTCCTTTTCATCGAAAATGTCAACAGTATCGTCATCGCTGAAACTTTCGCCTATTACAAATACTTCTTCGTGAGTTAAATTTATTTTGTAGGATGGGGGCCATATTCCTTCACATTGCTTTGTTGATATAACTGAGTAAATTATGATTCTTTCTAAAAATTTTATTATGACAACTGAATTCGTGTCGTGCATATTATAATTTTGAATAATCTTACGGTTTCTATGGATATTATTATATTGTGTTGATGAAGATTCAATTGCAATACAGAAAAGTTTTATGAAATTCAGGCTCAGACTCGACCAGCAATAAATACTCATATCTATTAATTGTTCCTAGAAATAAAAATAAACTAAAAATTTAATCTTTCATAAAATTTAAAACTTCCTATAAATAAATAATTTTTCAAAATTATGTTTTTAACTATTTTTCAACTTTTAATTCAGCACTATATTATTATTTCATAATGTAACCTATTTATTTCAGATATTTAATTTGGAGAAATCTCCTTCTGTAAGTGAAGTAAATTACAACACAAAACTTATGAAACTTAAGAAACAACTGCGAAAATCTTCTAAAATCCAACTTAGAACTAAAATGGCACCCGTTGTCGAAAAAACAACAATAATTCAAAAGTTTTTTGAATCTAATCCAATTATCGAGAATGAAAAGCTTGAAGAAATAATTTCTTATGACCAAACTTTAAGCTTTTTCAGCACAGAGAATTCAATATTTATGAACATTTTCGATTTAGCAATTACGCAGTGCGATAGTTTTCAAGAATGTCAGGAACTTCTGGATATAGCCATTACATACAACACAGTTGACTCCACCACAGAATCAAGTTATTCAAAATTTTGTAAAACAATACTAAAACTCTTTTCGGAAACCAAAATCAAGAACACTGCTACAATAAAAGAAATATTGTGTACTCCAGAGTTTAATTTTGATTTGAATGAATATGCAAAATATGAAGAATTTTACTTTGAACTAGCAGCAACTTATGATTTATTTAACAATCAATTGATCTCGACGCAAAGAGGAAAACTTAATAGCAAACACATTGCTCACAAAACATTTCTTAAGCTGCAAGATTTGTGTTTATGTTACAATCAGCAAGAAGACCAAGTAAAATATTTAAGTAGGATTCTAAATTATTTGAAAAGCTTTTCAAAAATTTTTTATATTGAAGGAAATAATTCTCAAATTATTTCGAAAGGAAGCGATACGTCCCTTTTTGAAATATTCGAATTTGGTAGATCCAATATTTTAGAAAAATTATTATTCGAAAAAAGATTAGATTTGTTAGATTTTGAAGTTTTGTTTTCAAAACTAAAACTCGATTTGGTTTACACGGTTTCTGCAATATTTTTTCCTAAAATAAAATTAGATTATAACATTGAAGACACTTACTGTGACGCGAAATCTGTGAATCTACCAAGCAATCACATAATAGCTTATATACAAAAGCGAAACTGGTTGCTAGCCTTAATTTTATGTAAAATGTATGACATGCCTATAATGCCTGCAGAAGTGAACCACATTCGTACTAAAACATTCATAAATTTTTTAGAACTTCCTCGAATTTATCATTTACGAAATATTTTTGATAATAATAATATTATTGCTGGATTACAAAATAAGATTGATATTAAATTTATAAAATTATATTTTGAAAAGCACGTGATTAAAACTGAGATTGTGGAACCAAATATTTTAACTTCACAAACTAGTACATGCAGTTATGAGACTGCGGAAGAACTATTTGAGGGTGATCTTAAAATTACAAATTGGAAGCATTTATACGACGTTGTTAATAGTATTCCACAGCATCAGTTGCTTTGTAATAAGACAATCTTAGATTTACGTGATATGGCATTGAGTAATTTGGTTGGCGATTGTTTCGAACCAGATTATTTTAAATATGTTCATCTTATACACGATGATGAGGTACGAAGAAAGTGCATCCTGGATAATATGACCACTTGGCCTGGAGATTTTTGCATAGATACATTAATGTCTGAACTCTCCAGTTTTAAGGGAATCGATGAGGAACATGCCGACGAGTTGCGAACATGGTTGGATAATATTCGATTATATGAAGCGGTGAGTAGAATTTTAGTAATTTAAATTAAAACCTGCTGTAATTCTGTAATATTGACATTTTTTACATTTTTAAGTAATTAATTTTTTCTTTTAATTATAAAAATAATTATTAAAAATTAATTTAATTAATAATTAATCACTTATTTATTATTTAATTAATCACTTATTTAATTTTTAATTTAATAATTAATTTTTTTTTAGATTATAATAAAAGTCTTTGAAATTTATTGTCGTTCACTGAGGTACATGTCAGTGCCCCCCCCCCCCCCCCAGTTTCGAATTTTTGAATGGGTTTGGTGTCAAGCGTTAGAGCATCGTTTTAGCCTAAATGAGCTTCCATTATTTTCGTTTGAGCCTCAAAGGTCGCGAAGTTATTCGCAAAAAACAACTGGGGGGGGGGGCTGTAGACATGATCCCCCCCCCCCAAATTTTAAATTAAATTAAATACAAAAATTTTAAATTAAAGATTAAGAGATTTAAAAAACTTAAGATTTAACGCATGTTGCTCGAAGTTTGGTCGAAAATTTCAACTACCCTTAACTTGGTAAAAAATTAACTTAAAATCTTGTTCACTGAAGCTCATTCAGGCTTAAACGAAGCTCTATCGATTGACATCAATTTCATATATAAATTCAAAATGGGAACAAAAATTGCAAAACATGTCTACAGCCCCCCCAGTAGCTTTTTGCGAATAACTTCGCGACCTTTGAGGTTCAAACGAAAATAATGGAAGCTCATTGAGGCTCAAACTATGCTCTAACGTTCGACATAAAATGTATACAAAAATTCTGGGGGGCCATCATGTCTACAGCCCCCCCAGTAGTTTTTTGCAAATAACTTCGCGACCTTTGAGGCTCAAACGAAAATAATGGAAGCTGATTTAGGTTCAAACAATGCTCTAACGCTTGACACCAAACTCATTAAAAAAAGTCGAAACTGACATGTACCTCGTTCACTGTAATTCTGTAGATAGAATTAATATTTTATATATTTTTTGAATTTCTATTTTGTAAAATTGTAAGTTTTACAATTTTATTTACAAATTCTGGCCCTAATTATAACTATCTAGCTAGCTTCTTCAACTTTAACTGATTAATTTTCTTCAATTAGTTTAAGCAAAATAACCCCTTTTGTATCCAAACGGTCGTAAAGTGTCACATCTCGGTTCTAAGTGGCAGGCGTAAAATGGAACTTTTTTAAAAACTTTTATTTTACAATTTTTTTCGCTCAGACAAAATGTGTTTTTAGCCACACTCCATGGACTAAATAACACTTTATACCCTAGATACAAAGATAGCTATTTTCATCCTTCTTTTATTTCAATTGTTGATCAGTTTTCATTACTTTTTTTGTAAGTCAACTTATGTCTATCAAGACTAACAAGTTAAAATAAAACAATTCTTTCTGCGTGCTCCTCTGAACGTAAATCATAGAATGCATATCTGTAGTCTAGAAGAAATCAATACCAATATATTTAGACATCATAGATGGCGTAACAAATAACTTCCGCCAGTCTATTATTTGTAAAACTACCACAAAACTCCAAGTAAAACCTCGAAAAGCATACTTACCTGGCGTAGAGGTTACCGTGATCAACAAGGCGGTTCCTCCAGGGTGAGGCCCTTTCATTGCACTACGACTGGGCTGACCCCTGCGATTATCCCTAATGTGGATAACTCGGGCGCGTAATTTTTGGTAGTCGGGACTGCGTACGCGCTGTCCCGGTTTAAAATATCGAAATATAAATCATTCAAAATTTATTATTTGTTATAGATTAAATTAATTATGGAAAAGGATTCGTGGTATCAAGTTTTTTTACTTTGTAAAAGTAAACCTCAAGAAGTTCTTGAATGCCTCCTCAACACCGATAAAGTGAATTTGCTTTTGCAATTTATAAATCTTCACGAAATTAACAGCGAAAAGTTGGAAGTAATCGACGTGAACTATTTCATGATGCTTTTAGAATCTAACGTTACGATTCTTCAAATCGAAAAACTACTTAACAAATTATCGATTAATCATTTAATTTACGTTTGCTTTAATTTATTGAAAATATTAAAAAAATTGGAGCATTTAAACTTCATCACAACTTTTATTGTGGACTCTAATCTCGATGACAGCAATGTATTTAGAAATATACAAACAAGTCTGAAAATGTTGTCCTGTTTTTCCACAAGTGAGCACGAACAGTTATGGAACTTAATAGCCGATCCAATTTGCATTATTGAAGTTTTAATAATGAACACTAAATTTGATAAATTGGCACAAGTTTTGAATAAAATTAAACCGGATTTAGAAAATTGCGAGTTTGATGAAAATCGATTGTCCGTTGAAAAAATCGATGATATTTTGTTGAAATATGCGGAAAAAAGTTTAGAATTTCGTGTTGTTCTTCGACCATGGTTTAAAACGAAATCGTCGGAGAGCAGCAAACTTCTACAATCAATAGATTCCGTTTTCTTTTATCCCAACCATAAAAATTTTGTAATGCCATCTGTGGTTCCTAAAAAATCCGATTGGATACCAAATACCGAGGTAACATTTTTGATTCAACTAAAGTAACATTTCTGAGCCTCATGTTTGCAGGTCCTGGAATGCATGTGCTGCTTAGACTCAACTTTTTCTATGTTTAACCGACGCCATCATTGCCGACGTTGTGGAAGAGTAATTTGTGGGACTTGCTCATTAAAAAGAATGCAGGTTACTATAATAATTATTTATTGTTTACTATATTTAAAGCCTCATTTAAACATCAACAAACTAAGCAAACACAAGCTTGTGAAATAATTTAAATTTTACCATGTTTGCTTGGTTTGTTAATTTTTAAATTTAAAATTTTATTATTTTTAATTCTGCAGGTTCCAACATATGACGATATACCTGTTCGAGTTTGTTTGGATTGTTATGAACAATCACAACTTTTCGGAACGTCTTCTAGCAAAAGTGAAACATCTTCGAAATCAAGCGATTGGGAATATTGGTTACTTACAGATGACATTAATCATAATCATTTAGTAAGAGAGGAATTTTCATATGAATATGCGCCTAGTGTATCTTTATGCCTTGCTATTCTAAAACATCATTCAAAAAATGAAAATTATCCTAGGTATACCCAAGTTTTACAATTGGTAATTTTTATTGTTTGGTTTTGAATTCCAGGTTTTTATTAAATCAGTGTGATGGAATGTTGAAACTTTTACAGCCTACAAATTCTGAGCATGCCGAAGAAATTGATTACCTTTTGGTTATAAAAATGTTAAAGTGAGTTGATACGTAGTTTTTTACCACCGACGCAATAACATTTTATTTAGGTCCTTAGCGTTGGCAGCTAAAATGATTTCCGCCGAGTGTCTACTGCAATGGGGAACATCTTTAGCTGATAGAATTTTATCCCAAGCTGACTTGTTGGGTTTATTAGCAGAACGTGGTTGTTTATATTTAATTCCAGATTGTACCCAAAGTTCAGGTCGTTACATTGATGCAGCTACTCTACGTCGTTTAAGGGATAAATTATTAGAAATGGAACAATGGAATTTAGCGCTAGAAGTTTCTACCAAAGCTGGTTTAGACAATTCAGGTATTTAAAATAATTGTAACAATTAAAACAGGTATCAAGAATTACTTTACAGGAGTATTTGCTGCATGGGGTAAAAGTTGTTTGAAAGCAGGTTGTCTGCAATTAGCCCGCGAAAAATTTCAACGCTGTTTTGAAAAATCTGGTTTTTTTGAAACCTCATCTGATTTAAGCGATAGTTACTCTAGCGTTCAGTTACAAAAGATGTTTAGAAAACCTATACCAGAACAGCTTTCCAGTAAAAATCCTCCAATCTTAAATGAAATTATCAATATGTTGGAATCAACAACCTGTGCTATCCATCCTCATTTACTCAGAGAAATTAAAAGCACAGAAAGAATGTTTGCATCGACGTGCAGTTTAAACAGCAGTGTAAACCAGTCATTGCAGAATGATCCAGCTATTTGCATCTTGAATAAATTGAAAAACTTGAGTACTGTGACGGCTGGTAATTATAGTTACGTGTCCGATTTTAACGAATCAATTAGGGCACACAAAAATAAAGGAAATTTGGAGCCTATATTTTATGAAGAATGCGTTTATTATTTGACTACATACGGTACTCACTTAAGTTTATTGGAATTTTATATAAAGCACAATCATCTTTATGAATGTTTGAAGTATATTCTTGAAAGCGCTATGAGTTCTGAAATGTTTATTGCAATTTACATGTTATGTTTACAAAACAATGTGGTGGATGCTTTGCAGGAAAATATGTCCAAGATTGATTGTACTTTAGATATGTGGAAGGTAAATATTTTGTTGTTATAGATCCTTTTTTTTTTAATTGTGTAATTTTATAGGATTATTTGAAAGCCATATGTTGTTACCTAGAAAAGCAATCCAAACTTCATTCACTATATCAATTACAACAGTTTATGGGTGATTTTGTGAGAGCTGCAATGACTTGTATTAAATTTTACCAGGATGGCGTAAGAACTTATTCTGAATTAAATTCAAGAATTCACCATTTGCATAAAGCACAAGAACATTTACAGCAAGAACTCGAACAGGAACAGTGGGTGGTAGCTACAGGTTTGTAATTTTAAATAAAATAAATTAATATAGGTCAATCCAAACTGGAGACTTTAGTAAAAATTAAAGATTCAATTTTTCTTTCTCACGGCAGCTATCGTGAACCACCAACTAAAATTCAACCAGTTAAATTTTTACAGTTTCTTTTGATCTCAATTTCTATCGAATACTCCAGATTTGATTGTGTCTAAAATCTCGATTTGTCCTAATAATCTCAATTTGTTTAAGCAGTTCAAAAATCGGGTTTCGATTCGCAACATAGTTTTGAAGCAAAAGGCATAACTAATCCTTCCCTAGTGATGAAAATGGATTCAAAAAATGTAGACAAACATATCACCACTATTTCGAGACAGATTGAATTAACAAAATTTTTAGCCGATTATGAGCAATCAGGTACATGGACTATAATAGAAATTTTGTCGTACGGAATTGAAGATTTTAAATCGGCCGAAGTCAAAATTCCAACCCTGTTTGGAACTTTGAATGAAAGAATGCAGTTAGCAGTTTTGGCTATAGTTTGTGGCCACAATGTGGAAGATGGTTTCGGAATTGGTTATAGAATAATACAAGATTATAAATTAAATTCTGGAAAAGTATACTGTCAAGCTGGTAAACAGCTGGCAAGGACTGAAAATTATTCTGGTATTGCGCAACTTGTGAGTTGCATTCGTGCTAACGGCATCGACGATACAACTATCACAAACATATGTGATGAAATGCTTATCCTTGCGGTACAAACTTTACGAACAGCAAGTTCAGTTGGAGCAGAATTAGATTCTCTCATAAAACTAATAACAGACAGAAGCATAAAAGTAAATAAAATTAATTCCTGTAAGCATTGAAATTTAATAACGTTCTTCTTTTAGATTACCGCATACATCGAAACAAAACAATTAAAAAGTGCATATCTTTTAGCAGCTAAATATAAACGAATCGGCGATATTCGAAGAATTTTGAAAGAAGCCGAAACTATTAATCAAATTAATATCAAAATTTTATGTCAAAAATTTTTATCAACTCAAGCGCATTCCAAAGACTGAATAGTATAAAAATGTTTTATTTAAATTTGTTTAAGTTATCCTAATAAAGTGACTGTGTTGATTAGTAATAAGATTATTTAAAGTTTTATAAAATGTTATAAAAGTTACCTAACATTAAATAGTTCATTATTTCTACCTTATCCAATTGATTTTAAGTAGATAAACAAGCAGAAAGCTGGACCACTTTTGACGAACCTATAGGTAATACCTCGAAATTGCAGCCACAGAGGCTATTACGTCAAGAATACTCAATATGATAGATATATATCTAATATGGCCATCCACATGACTAATCATACTTTTAAAAAAATTAATATGATTTAATTTTTATTTAAAATTTAAGAGTAAGGTACTGCCTAATACTTTTTTTATGAGAAAATTATAAGAATATATAAAAAGTTATTAATTTAAAAAATTATTTTTTTAAGTTTTATTTTTTTAAATTAAAAAAATTAATTTTTTTTAATTAAAATTTGATTAGCTGTAAGCCTCAATATTTAGAGTTAGTACTAAATACAAAATTTAATTAAAAAACATTTCCATTACTTTTTGATGTGGAATATACACAAAATTTGCTCACAAACACTTTTTGGAAATGACGATTTTCAACTTCTGGGATCCCCAAGTGTCTAAATTCGCCAATATCTCAACTTTTTTTCTACACAATTAAAAAATTTAAATGAAAAAAATATTAAAATAATAGAGCTATCAGTTTAAATTTAAAAATTGGGATTTTAGTAATTTTTTGATCTAATTCAATGAATTTAGGATAAATGTTAGAACAGAATAAGTGAGACCTGATGATAAGGAGCAGCTTATTTTCTTTTGTTTCCTTTATTTATTTTAACTAGCGCCCATCACAAGTAGTATTTTGTTTTTCAGTTACTTGTAACTATAGTGTAAGATAGTCAGCACTTGAGCAATAAAATTTACAATCAGGATAGGATATTAAGATATCCTGAAGTTTGGGCAAGAAAAATAGGTAAGATTCTGGAATAGCTAGAAAAATAGCAAAATCTAAACAATTTAAAAAATATTTTATTTGTTCAATTTGTTCGAAAAACTAAATAAACAAAACAAGTGTGTCGATTAGTAGTGACTTGACAAAATTGTTATAATTAATGTTATAGCAGTCCTTTACCTATTAACTTAGGACATATTACGACAACCACTACCTTACCTATATTAAAAAAACTTAACTATATTTCTACTAATGCTCGACATTAAATTCTATTCGAAAACGTTAAACTATTATTGCAAACGTGCATATTAGAAAAAGAAAATGCATTGCGGTACTTCATAAATAATTGTTAACAAAATAATATAAATAATTGCGATATTAACTAATGCATAAAAATATAAACAAAGCTTTACTATTCTATACGATTATTAAACATCTTATAAAATTTAACAACTTGAGATATAAACGAGTATGATCATATTTTAGTGTGAAATAATTAATTAACAAAATAATGGCGTATGTAATGACACTTACTTCGGTGCATTCCGATTATTTTCTAAACAAATAATTTGATACTTTGTACGTAGTAAAAAATGACTCAAAAACTGATATTAAGTCATGCAAATATGATGATGAACTTTAACTGTTACTCATAATATAACAGTTGAATATTTTTGTTTAAAAAAATTGAATGAGAATGCACAATGAACATCTGTTTCAACAGATTGTTGTAATAATTAAGTGATCATATTTTAAGGAATATGAACACTGAATTAATACGAATTTTACTTAATTATAATACGACAGAATATTACAGTCTAACACTTATAAATACGAAGTAAATAGGTACATTGATAAGGGTGGGATCAACCCACCCACACGTAAATTCAAATATTGATTTTTTAATCCTCCAGCACTTCTTCCCCGTTAATATGATTTTCGTTGTTTGCTAAGCCGTTCACTCCATTTTGAAGCTCTGCAGTAATTTTTTCTGCATAAACTGGATCAACTTCTGAAAGTTGTTTAAGGAAACTTTCGCGTTGTTCCTCATTCCATTGCACAAACCACTCTTTAAATAATTTCACCTAAAATTTTACTTTAGGTTATAATAATTGAAAGTTAAAAAGTAAGAACTATTAACTCACCCTACACTCAAAAAGTGACATGGGTTTATCTTGACAATTCAGCCCAGAAATATGATCAACTATTCCGTTGATGTAAGGCCTATTGGCATACTTTTCCGACAAAATGGGTAAAAAGTCTGATTTCTGCAATTCACTCCACTCGTTGAACCACTGAATCAGGTATCGAATCTGAGCATCTACACTAATATTGCTCATTTTGGCGTTTTTTAATAACTAAATAGTCTTGTACTTGAATTGAAATTGCAAGCATTAATGAAAAATACGTATGTAAACCTTTGTTCTATCGCACTATAAAGAGAAAGGTCTAATATAAAACATGAAAGTGCAACAACTGTTTGCTAAATAATTAGTTACAAGCAGTTTCTTTCATGAAATCTAAATATAAACCGCAAACCATTGTGCACTTACCTCCCACTATAATTCCTACTATAACTGGATTTGGCAACACCATCACCAATTTTGCACAGTTAATTTTTCAAAACCGTAATGACCTAGCAGCTTTTCAAATTAACGTTTGACCTTGAACTTGCAGTTTGTCAACGTATGCCAGTGGCCGCTCGTGAATTGCATTTGCATACATTGACAAGCAGTGACAGATGTCAAAAAGGTTTACCATTTTTGAGTTGTAAAATACACTCAAACCGTACACACCACAATGTTTTATTTCGTATTTTTCTCTCATCTATAAAGTGATCAGAAATTAAATTTCGATAAATCCTAATCATAATAATTTTGTGCATTACCACTGTTGCGGCCTGCCACTGCAAAATTTATTGGTAATCGGTATAACAGGAACCTGCAGTCTATAGTTTTGACAATTCTCCAGTTTGTCAAATTATTACATAAAGCAGTAAAATTTTTCTTTCATAAATAATTATTAAAAGGTAATAATTTATATCCTAATTATAATATAAGTTTATTTATATAGAGTAAACACTAACTGTCAATAAAGGGGATTAAAACGAAAAAATCTAAAGATAAATTTTAAAATTGTTTGGTGAAAAATATTCCGAAAATTTAAGTTCTAAAAACTTCTTTTCTCTTTTAGCCTGTACAGCGATAAAAAGTAATAAGTATGTGTAATGTCATCTGGCAAATTATGTGAGGGGCACTAGTCAATATATTCCAGTATCATGCATCTTAATGTATTTACATGAAATTACCGTATTAATATTTATTATTAGGTACATTATTATTAAATATTTTACTTTACTACTTTAATTTATGTACTTAACAACCGCTTAATTTTAACCGCCTGTTTTATAATTTCTTAAAATGCCTACTTGTGCGGTAGCTCGCTGTAGAAATACGTCGGGTAGAACAGGCAATAAAGAAAAGGCCATATACTTCCACCAGTTTCCAAAGCGGGAACAATCTCCTAAAAGGTACGCAGAGTGGTTAAAATTTTGTAAAAGAAAAAAAACATTCACCCCAAACAAATCATCACGCATATGCTCGAAACACTTTGAAAGTCATGAATTTGATGCATCTCAGCTATTGAAAATTAGATTGATGCCTAATGTCAAGTTAAAAGGACCAACTTTAAAACCTGGCGCGATTCCTACACAAATCGCTTTAAACACAAAAAGAAGATCAATTGAAGCACAGAATGAACATAGAAAAAGAATAGTCGAAGAAATTTTGCAAAATGCTAATGCAAAAATAAAACCTGCCCTGTCGATACATTCGAATATAAAAAGAAAATTATTGCATAAGGTCCAGTCTGAAACTAAAAGAAAGGTTAGAAGGAATAGAAAAGATAAAGACATTTTAAAAATTACCAATGAAAATTTAAAATTGTGCAATACCAATAAAGGCACTCAATGCGAATTAGGAATTGAAAGTTACAGAAATATCGTTTCTGCCTCTAGTTTAAAATCTGAAAGCTGTTCAGATATAAATTTAGTTCCAAGTTTTGATATTTTGAGTGATAATATTAAAGTGGAGACAGATGTAGTTGAATTTTACTGCTGATAGGGTTCGGAATTATTTTGTATTTGCAATGATAATAATACTCAGAATTTCAATTTTTTACGACTTTATATTGAACTCTTTTTGAGATTGAAGTTTTAATCCCCTTAAATAATTGTATCACTATGTTCACATAATTAATACTTGCAATATATTCTTTAGAAGACACTTCATCTTGTAAAAATGTCTCTTTGTCCATGGATTAGAACACCTTTGACGGATTTAACCGGTTCCATTATAAATAACCAGTGGAGAAGCTGTTGTAGTGCTGCAGAACTAAAAGTGTTGGATTGCTACGAAGCATACGGCTTAGATCAAGGAGCAATAAAATGTGATACATTATTAAAAGATTTTCAAGAGTGTGTTGGAAAAAGAAAGCAATATGAGCGTGTGGACATCATGCGGTACGAAAGACAACGTCAAATCAAAAAAGGTGAAAATACTTATGCACCTGGACCATTACCTCATGTGTACTGAATCATTTCAATAGTAAGCAATGTACATTTTCATAGTAGAATTTAATAAAATTAATTATTAAACATAAAATAATATTTTTTTAACTTTTTATGCAATGTACACTAATTGTTTTGTTATTATTTATTAATATGAATACCATGTACCTCGATGGAACAGGATAAAAACTAATGATAGTGAGTAAGCAACATTAGCCTGATAAAAGACATTTATCAATTTAAAAAGATAAAACATTGGTTTATACCAACATATTATATTACAATCTAACAATTGACACCCATTTGTTATTATGATGCCAAAAATCATTGGTTTAACCTTTATGTGACTGAGAAATAAAACACCTTCTAATGACGGCATGGGTACCCGGGTACCTTCATACATTACATGCACCCATCCGGCGCGGATGCAAGGTTTATAATTATCTACGATAGTAGTAAAACTATATTTTTATTGTGCTTTATGCCTAGCAAGGTTAGATCATAAATATAGAGCCATCTGATTTTTAGTTAAAAATTACAAGTATTTTCAGTTATTATAAAAATGAAATTTATAATTTCAACTAGGATGTCTCATAATAAGTCTACTGGACCAAGTCACGGATCTTTTCGAAAACCAAGATTGTCGAAAATGAAGTAAGATAAATAATAATTATTGTAATTATAAATTGTTTAAATGATGCAGTTACTCGCAAAAGAACTCGGACATACCTATTGTTTAGTTTACAATTAGCCATGGAATTTTTCTATTTCTTAAATTTCAATAATTAAATTAATATAGTCATAACAATGAAAATTCAATTTTCAATATAAATAACTTTTATAATTTTTAGCACATGTAAACAAACATAATAAGTAGTTGACAAATTACTAAAGGCCAATTTCATAATAAAAGTTAACAGGGCATTAAAATTTAAAAGGCGACTTAAGACAAAACAAAGCAATAAAAATTATCAGTTTTGTTCTAAGTCTCCTTTTAAATTTTAGTGCTCTGCTAACTTTTATTATGAAATTGGCCCTAAGCACTGCAACTTTAATTGCTTTAATTTTCTTTTTATTATTACAATTCCTATCTAATTTCACATAAAACTTATAGAGGTACCCGGGTACCTACACCGTCATTAAAGGGTGAAATAATTTTGAACGCCATTTTCTCATAATGAAATTCATAATAATAATCAAAATAATATAACAAAATATAGTATAAAACAGGGTCAGAGATGTTACGAAATTTCCAAACTCCACGACATTAAACACAAAAAATATGAATGCTTAAAACTGCAAAAGGTACCCGGGTACCTATCCAGTCACATAAAGGTTAAAAAGAACTTGACAATTGCAAGAGTAATAAATTGCTAATACATACTAAGTTTGAATCCTTGGAGAGTTTTCTTATGACCATCTCCGTACTTCAGAAAGTAGTTTTTGACCTTAAAAATAGAATCTTTAAATTTTCAACTATTTGCTTCAATTTGAATAATGCCACCCTATGATTCGCTAATTTAGCTAGATGGTGAAAGAAAAACAACTCTCAGGTCTGAATCCAAACCTTGGCACATGTCCACGAAAATGCTTGCTGATCAACTAACATAAATGTTAGTGATATAAAGAAAATAACTAAAAATGAAAATATTCCATTGGTTAAAATTATACAACCTTGTGTAAATAATTTTATTGACAGAAGATAACAAATGTTGCTACAAAAATATTACGTTAATTACTTCCAGAGGGTATCAAATCATATATTTCATCCCATAACTTCATTCTAGTACTCTCTGGATTAATGCCAACGGTTAAGTTTTCTCCAATGTCAAGAAAATGATGAAATCCTTTTTGCACGGGTTTCCACTCTATGTTAATGATGGAATTTTTTTCAGTTGGATTAGGATTTCCATTTCGGGCAAAAGTTGTCCATAATGTTGTTACTTTTTCAATTCCATCTACTTCTGCACTATCTTTATCGAATATTTCACTGTAGTTAGTTTTAAACAAATATCCAAGATCATCGGCATGTGCAACACCTACACAAAAGCAATAAATTAGTTTTTTTTTCAATTTAACAAAAAAGAATAAACTAATAACGTTATATGGTTGCATTCAATGTACCTGTGGTTGTTAATTTCAATACATTTTTTAAAAAGTTTAATTTAGATTCTAATGAGAATCGGTAAAAGTAGATAGGCATGGAGGAAGAAGAGCTAAAATATCTTATAGTTGAATTTATATTTCCAAGAAATGAACAATCAGTTTCCAGCTGAAAAGAAAAACGAAGAGTATAATTTATTCTAGAATATATTTTATTTTAAATTTTACCATATAAGTTTTATCAATATTTTCTCTCGATGGGTTTTCGTTGCCGTAGTACAATCTCTTAATGCTTTCAACAAGTTCAGTTAATTTACTATTTCCCTTCAGTGCATGAGGTAAAACGCCATTGAAATCGGATCGAAATTCAAGTTTCCCTCCTTTACATTTTTCTTCATATTCAACGATCATTCCTTCTCTACTACAATATCCAATAATTAATGGAACCTGATTATAATTTCCAGATCTAGTTAAATCAAAAGGACTCTTTTGTATAAACACGGGCTCGTTTGTAGAAGTCTCCACTACAGGAGCTATTATTCTTTCAGTGCTATTTGGAAGAATCTAGACAAAATAATACAGAATTTAAATTATAAAAACATTTTTGAAATGACTTATGAAAGTCCATAAAACCGTTTCAACATTTTTGCATCTGCCACATGACGAGTAGATAGGCTACTATCGGAAGCGTGTAATTGTTAATTCGTTTAAAATTTAAGAATGTGAAGATGTAACCGAATTTTTTGAATGGAACATGGAAAAGTCTGGCCCAAAGTATGACCAGAAAAAAAGTATAATTATTTTATAGATACAGCACGGAAGAAACCCGTAATTTAATCAAGTACTTCTTCTTCACTGGCATATATGTACACTACTTTAGATTACAGCAGTGTATTCGATTCCACCAGGATTTGAACCTTCCCCGCTTCCCAGTCGGCCGCAGTGTAGGCTTTACGCCATACTGCTGGTCAATAAGGTACCTACTATTAGGTTCTAATGATACAATTTTATGATTAAATATGAATATTTGAATAGTCTAGTAAAGACTAGGTTAAAATCAAGGTTTAAAAAGAATATATCTAAATATCTATTTATTCAATGAAAAAAAAAACTTACGTCTGGTAATTTATCTTGCAAAAGCAAAACTTCCTCACTCGTCATGGTTTGTAATTTTTCCAAAATTTCCCGTTCGCTTCCAGTTGCAAGATCTAAAGCTTTTGCAAGTGCTGGCGCAGTTCTTTGTCCTAAAGCCCAATTAGCCAAAGCACTTCCACTTTGAATTATGGCTTTATGAAATAAACCTATACAAACATTTCAACGACAGAATGAGGTAAGGTAATTTTTAAATTATTTTTTTGCTTTTTACCTTTTGCCATTGGTGAAAGCATTAAGTAATGAGCAGATGCACCTCCAGCACTTTCACCAAATATAGTAACATTATCAGGATCGCCATTAAATTTTGAAATATTTTCCTTGATCCATCTCAGAGCCATAACTTGGTCTTTAAGCCCAGCATTTCCTGGAATTTCTAATGTTGGATCTTCAAAATTTATAAAACCTAAAACAGAGAATACTTACTTCATAAATTCATAATACCACTAACAAAATTCTTGCAGAACTTGTCAAAATCATAGAGTAAAGAATTAAAAATAAAGTTAAAGTTGAAAATCAGAGAGAAATCATTGTAAGGCAATCAAAACTTTTAATTTGAATTTCTGTAAGTTATTTAAAATTTATTTTATTTTTATTATTTAAAGTTAATTAAAATAAAAACTGTTAAAGAGAAATTTTCTCTAAAAATTTAGCACGACTGCCAATTTGACGTTCCAGCGAGCGGATGTAGGTTAAAATAAATAGTTGTCATCACTTATCATCAGTTGGTTGTATAATGCATGTTACCTATTATATTAATTTGCTTACCAAATAATCCAATTCTATAATTAATAGTGACTAGAACTACATCCTTAACAATTAAAAAATCTGGTCCATATATTTCTGAATTTCCCGAACCAAATAAAAATCCTCCACCATGAATCCAGACCATTACAGGTTTTGGTGAAGAAGATTTAGATGGCAGCTAAAGTAATAATAATTATTAAACATTTTGTAAATTAAATAGGTATAAGGCTTCCTTACATTTTGAGTGAAAATATTCAGAAAAAGGCAATCTTCTGAACCTACTACAGTTGGAAGAAACATATGTTTTGCGTAGCAATCGTTTCCTTCTTTGGTGGCATCTCGTATTCCATTCCATGATTCAGCCGGTCTGGGTGCCTTAAAAGTTCAATATTAATATAATTGGATTGGAAAGATAATAAAAATCAATTTTATTTTTAAGTTTTCGGCGAAGGTTTTCGCTATCAGAAAATTGATTGTTTATAAATTTCACAAGTCAAGAATTTATATACTATTTATATATGGCAAAGTAGGTACTGATGATTAAATTTATAAATTTTCTAACTTCACAAGAAAAAACGCCTCACCATCGGTAATCAATTTTTTAAGTGCATGAGACTCTTTTTAATTAAAATAAATTTCAATAATGTAATTCAATTTTGCAACTAATTCCAATTCAATAAATAAAATAAAACTTTTATAATGTAAATTTCCAATGGTAATGTTCAAGTCAAATTTCTTCAAATCAAATTTCTACGCTCCGCTACCGCATGTTGGCAAAAAGCCTGTTTTCGCCGCTCACCAATGCCACCTTAAGTAGTTGGCAGGAAAACCAGTAAATTCAAAATATTTACAAATTTCGAAAATAATTAATTTACACAAAAAAATCGTATTAATTCTATAAAATAAATCGAATACAAAATTTTGGAACATGATGATACATAAATTTTATTTCTTATCAATCAAATCCACTTGAGTCAATATAATATAAGAATAGAAACAATAGAAATTTTAACTTGAGGAAAGTGTTTTATTATTACTTATAAATTTTATTGGCTAGCAAAAATTTCAAATTTGCAATTTATCTAATTATTTCATAAAATTGAAACACCTGAAGAAAATAAATAAACATATTTCATAAATTTTCAGCAAAAATTACTACATTCCTCATAACATAAATAAAATAAATACATTTTAATTGGATGATAGTACCGTGAATGTACTAATCTAAATAATGCACTTGACCATAATATACAATTTATCATATTGTTTAAATAACATTAAGATAATAATTATTACTATAATGATAAATAAATTATGATAATAGTCAAATATTAATTAGTTATATAAAGTAAAAGATGTAATTTTTCCATATGTATTCAAAACAATATCTAAAACAATGATACACAGGCTAATATAATTTTGCATTTGCAACATAAAGAAATACCTAATTTTAAGAGAAGAAAAGTTCCGAAAGCTTACTATCTCTTAAAAGAGATGTTGGCAGTATAACAATAGACGACAGATTAACTCAAGCCACGAAAACAATCGGAGACAAAACTAATTAAAAATTTTTTATGTATTATGCAATACTTTATTTCATAATTATTTAAATTTAAAATTGCCGCAAAAATAAAATTCACAAACCGGTATTAGGACATATTGAAAATAAAAAGAGATGTAAAAACAAGATATGTCTGTGTATGACAGAGATGCAGTTACTTGTCAAATTATATTATAATTATGATCTAAGGTTCAATTCTATTATTTTATTATCTTACCTTGAATCTTAATTCTCCTATGGGAGGTTTTGCGTAAGGCACACCTTGGAAACTAAAATATTCGTTACCATTGTGAGTCTTAGATTTTTTTCCAGAGAGTTTACCTTGTTTAACATCAACAATTATTTCTTCCATCATTTTTCTCACAAACAAGTATGGTGTCTATGCAAAAAGAGAATTCAAACTAAATAAATTGAACTGGTTCTGATAAAAATACAGTGGCGTAGCGTGGATTCCTGGTACCACAGGCAAACCCTAAATATATTATGTGCCGCCCCCCTATTTTCGCAATTAAACAAAACAAAGTGTTTATTAAATCCATTTATCAACTGATATCAATTTATTATTAAAATCAATTTATGAAAATTAAAATAATTAAATTACAATTTTATTCTGCGTGTTTTGTGCAATGCAAACTCTCGGCCGATCCCTGCCGCTCCCCACAGAAGTTCCGCCCGGGGCATTGCCCTCCCTATATTCTGTTTTCAAAGCAAATACTTGATAATTAGATATAGATTAGGTACTCACTTGAGATAAAATTTACCGGTATAACTATGAGCAGACTGGCCATAAAGGTAACCGAGTGAACCTTGATAGAATAGTACACAATAGACTATTTGATAGACATTAGACAACACAATAGACATTTATTGATAGTTCAATATATCTATAATCAATTTATATAAATTCTTAACTTGTTATATTGAAGTTCTAATTTTATTATTATATCTATAATCAGAATATTCGAGCAATTTTTCAAAATTCTGTATTGTTAGCTCGCAAATAATTTATGAAATATTAGAATTTATTTGAAAAATTCACGTGATCGAAAACAGGTGATGACGTCACAAACACAAAACGCGTCTTACATGTATGCCAATACACCCACGTAATTTCCCTACTGTTATCATTTAATTTAGATTTGACCCAGTGTAAATATTTCATTAATGCCCGTACGAATTTGTATAATTTTTACTTATGCCCGTACTTATAGTGATGGATTGAACCGAGAATCGAGATCAATTCTCGAAATAACAGCTGTTGCTACGATACGGTCTAAATTTCAGTAATCTCATTGGTAAATTCTAGGATCATTTTGAGTCTCGGATTGATCCGTGACTATAAGTACGGGCATAAGATGAAATGTCAGAAATACAACCAATATAAAAATATTTTAGGTTAAATTTTCCATGTTTTTTGTTGGTACGGTATTAAAATTTGCATTCAACGCACGGATTTAATAATAGTTATAATAATAGTAATATTACTAGTTATAGTAATAATATTAAATCCGTGATTCAACGCCAGTAAAAGTTGTGCATCCGTACCTATGTATCTTTGGTTACTGTCTGAGAACCGCCACCAAGAATTGGGCTTTGATTTTTTTTCTATTAGAAAGAGGACAATTTTCTAAGCATTTTGAGACCGCACTTCGATGCGGATTATCCAGTAGTTTTCGAGAAAACGGCATTTGAAAATCAAAAATTTACATGCATTTTAGATAGGAAAATTCATTAACATAAAAGTTCTATTGACGGTGCGAGCGTTCTGATATAGTCTTAGTGTTGGCAGTCAGATGCGATTGTGACCCGGTCGGGAGCACACCGACCGTTGCCAACGAGTTTCACACCTTACGAGTTTCACCCCTTTCGAGTTGCACCTTTGGCGTGGTGGTGCGACCTAGAGGGATGTTTTTAGCGAGTCAGCTCCGCTCCGGTCCCCTCCGCTCCGGGCGCTACGCGCCGTTTTGACGAACGCAACCAAGGCACTCGAGATTCTAACCTAAAAACGAGTTCTGCGTTTATTTTTTAAATTATTGCATAATGTTGCGTAATACAACCGATGTACATCCGACAATGTCACAATCGCGTCTGACTGCCAACACTAAGACTATATCAGAACGCACGCACCGTCAATAGAACTTTTATGTTAATGATTTCCCTATCTAAAATGCATGTAAAATTTTGATTTTCAAAAGCCGTTTTCTCGAAAACTAATGGATAATCCGCATTTTTTCGTTTTTTATTATACTCAGAAAATTGTCCTCTTTCCTATAGTGTAGGTGTCGAGGCTCAATTCTTGGTGGCGGTTCTCTGACAGTTCCCCAATCTTTTATCTATGAACTAATTCTGGTTACTAAAATGACGTCATAATGCGAAAATTTTACACTAAAGCCCGCCATATTTATTAATACGTTTTCGCGCAACAGAAATACATTTAAATTTAAATATATTTTTCTGGCTTTATTTGTGCACCGAATTTAAAAAAATTAAGACACATTACATATGTTGATATGTAGAATTATAGTTATATGCTAAAATTAAAAATCATGCAAATTGTCCATTAGGCTTTTTGGACTCAGCCTATTTATTGGCCTCGCTCGCAAGCTTGCCCTGCCATAACCTCGGCTTCGTTCGATAAAGACCTAAATTATGTACTCGTGACATAAATAGCTATTATTGAATTGCTATTGTCATGGTATTACATTACCATTTTGATGTTGATCAAAATTTTTATAAAACCCATGGTGAAAATTTTGATCATGGTTCTAAATTAAAAAAAGTATTTCACAACCAGTCAGCGTTTGCTTTATTTATTTAACTAAAATTTCATACTATTATAAAAAATTAAAATGTCGAAATGTTTAAAACTACAAGTTAGCCGTTAAAATTCTCACTCCAATAACAGTTTTCCGTAACAAATCCAAATGAACCTGTACATTATCTGGTCCATTTGCTATAAAAGTGAACGATTTATAATTTCTAGTTGGTTTTGTTTTAAGCATTACTACATTCTTCATTTCTTCAATAGAAGTTATTCTATAAATAACATTTAAATTCCTCAATTCCATTTTTAATTGCTCTTCGTTCATATGCACTACCGACGATAATTCGGTTCGACTAGTCATAGTAGTAATACATTCGGTGAATTCCTCTGTTGACTCCTGCCTAATAATAGTGTTGACATTATCCACAATCGTAACCGATTTCATCAGATTTTGGGATTCTACTTTGAAACTTTCGGTCAATATTTTAAACATTTCTTCGGCAGCTTTCTCTTTAGCAGCTTTTTTACTTCTTGATTGCCCCCGAGTAACATTACTTACAGAGTTATAAATTACTTTGCAATCAATCGCAAACCCTTGAGTTTCAGTTACCACTTCTATGTATAAAGGATTCTCTAACATTTTCTTAGCACAAATTTCACCTAATTTTCCAACATAATTTTCAAATTGCACAGTTGAACTTTCTGAAAAGTTGATAATTTCATTGGATGTTGCGATGATTTGGCTTCCGGATTCCCCAATTTTATTAAGCATCGCTTCGGCAGCTTTTTGTTTCGCGCCTTTTTTATTTTTTGACTGCCCTCGCGTAATAGTATTATCAAATATTTTACATTCAATAATAAATTCACCATTATAAGTCCCACATTCTGTGTACGAAGGAACCATTTCTTGTCTCTTAGCACAAAGTTCGTTTAATTTTCCAACATAATTGTCCAATGGTACATCGAGGGGATTAGACTTGCCGGTCGTTTCATTATTGGCACATGCAACTTCTCTTAACTCCATCGTCTCTCTGCATTGCTGTTTTTCTCTTACATCAGTGTATACTTTCAGCATAGCTTCTGCAGCTTTTTGTTTTGCTTCTTTTTTGGTTCTCGATTGTCCTCGCGTAACAGTATTATCAAATATTTTACATTCAATAATAAATTCTCCATTTTCAGATCCACATTCATAGTATTTAGGAACAGCAACCATTGTCTTACAACACAACTCGTTTAACTTTCCCACGTGATTTTCAGATAGCTTGTCCGATTGTTGTTTTTCATCTTGAATCAAATCTGCACTTTCGTTATTTAATTTTTCCAATGCATTTTTCGCGCACAACTGTTTGGCCAATTGCTTAGTTTTAGCAACAGCTTCCGTAAAAATTTCTTCATTTTTACCTAATTTAAGGGTTACACAAAATTCGTTTCCTTTAGGCTGTACGTTATACACTAGTGGTGGTATACGCTTGACTTGTGCCATCTCTTGCAGAACAGATATTGAAGATTTTTCTGTTGCCATGTTGTAGCTTTTCTTACGAATTTGTGTATTTAATTATAATATATTATTGTTTTAATTTAATACCACATTATATTTACCTATATACTGTTTAAGTAGATAATCCCTACCGAATATTCTTATAATACTTACCGGATAATCTTAAAATCCTTATCGGATAATCTAATAATCTATAAAATTTAAAGATAGAATGAATGAATAAACCCTCCAAAACGTTGGCCGGAAAATTGTAGTTGTTTGATCATACAAAATCATGCAAATTGTCCATTGGTGCGGGATGGCCGCACAGTACCGTATATTCTAAAATGCATCAGCGGCAATGGGATACATGGTCTGATGACCTGGTAAAAAAAATTTCAGTTCGCATCCGGGAAGTAAGTTTTAAAATAATCAATGATGCACTTAAAATTCAACACAAAACAGAAAATAAAATATATGTTAATGCAACAATTACTTTTTCAGTCTTTAGTCTTCGAGGATAGAGAGATTATAATAGAGTTGAAAACTGCAGCAAATGATGAAAAAAAATTTTTCAATCCTTTCAAAATGAAAGGATATATCTGCTTCATCGGTTTTGAGTATGGTTTTGATAGTGTCAAAAACATTGGCAAAAGTGAAGCAGATGTAGGGAACTACCAGTTTATAATGTTGTTCTCTTCGTTTTATTTCTTTGTATCATCTTCGTTTTCTTCAAATTTCTAAACTGCCTTATTGTTCGAATACTGTTCAGCTATTATAATAAAAAAGAAAATAAAATATCAGACATTAATAATTTTATTTATTTTTGTACAAAATTTATGTTGGAATATAATTATTATAAAGTGCTTTTTGTTTTTTAATGTGCAACATTTCTTTCGAGAAATTATTTAATAATACTGACGACATTAGAAAAACGCCAAACATGGTCAATTTTTATCATTTTACACATTCCTCTTTTCAATTAATTTATTATATCTATATATAATTATTTCAATTACTTAAATAATTTTTGAAGGCATATAAAATAGTAGGGATGGGGAACACTAATAATATTTATTATTTAAATTTTTTTAAATTTCTTAGATATAGGTACATAATTATTTTAATATAGTAAATAATTGTTTCTGTTTTGGGTTTTGTTCTTGTTAAGTAATTTGAGCGAAATTCAGAAATTTATAATATTATGTAGATACAGTTTCAATATAATAACAGGAAATTGATTGTATATTATGCACAAGGGATAAATATAATATAGTTAACGTAGATAAATATTTTTTTTATTAAAAATTCACCTGTGTTGAAATTGTAATTTGTTAACCTGATATTATTGTATATGCGAATCCCAAGACAAACAACATTAAATATAGTTAGGTAGTACTCTTACCATTAATAATTACTAAGTACAATACATTTTAAGGCTGTAATCGACTCATAAATTTGAAATCGAGTCAATTTTTGGAATGTACTTAAAATACCGACAATTAAAACATTCATGTTACGTGGTCCAACAATCCAAGAAAGTTTAACAGAAATATATATTATTTAATGTTATAAGAAAATTATTTGTAACTGTACACTGGGAGAAAAACCCGACACCTGTTATTGTAAATTCCCGATCAACCGGCATAAAAATATGCGAAACTTTCAGACTCGGCGTCGGCTGATAATTAATTTAATCGATTAATCGCTTAAATTTATTACGATGATGGGTTGTCACAAGTCTGGAGCGAGTTATTACTCGAAAAATTAAATTTTTCTCTCTGTGTGGCAAGTCGAATATATTATACTTAAAATTAAAAGTGGATAATTCCTATTACCAATAACAATTTAATAAGATATATTAAATAAGTGTCGGAATGTTTTGTTCAATCACATTTATATCACATAATTTAATATAATAAATGTCATAAGAATTCTCTTTTGAATGATAATGAACACGTATGAAATTGACTATTTTCTATAAATGCAAAATTTGGATTTAAATGTTAAACTTATTGGTTTTCATTTTTATATGTAATAATCGATTTATAAAATATATCCATTCATAGTACATTTTATTACCAATATTTTCAAATTTTTACGTAGGTATTATAAATTCAAAAGTCGCTCCACAAATTTAATAAGACTTAAAAAAGAGTGTCTTATTACGATCGATTTTTGAATTTTTTTATAGAAATGGTCATCATACTTACAAAATAACTAAAAATTACATAACCATTTTTTTTTTAATTTTTAGAAGCCGGCCAAGGAAATTTATTCACGTTAAAATTTAGGAAACGTAAAAAAATTATTAGATTGCAAGCTACGGTAGATTAAAATCCAATCACAAGAAAGAAAAAATTTTACTTTATTTTTTGTTGCGCTGATTGATATGTAGCACCCATGTTAAATTTTGCAAATCTTTTTAAATTATTATTTTACGTTCTCTTCATAAAAAATATATAATATTGCTAAGGGATTTTAAAATGATTACGCTTGTTGAGAAAATGAAAGTTCCCACATTTTTAATGATAGAAATCAATTTACATTATTGAATGTATTATTTATTTAAGTTAATCTAATGTCTTGAAAAGCATGGTCATTACGTTTGCCCAGAGATTTTAAACCCACGCGACCACTTAGTAGTCGCTTAAGTTTGACACTAGGATAACCTTATTGTTTGTTCACATTTAAAAATGTAGTAAAAAAACTGTTATTGATTAGTCCAACTAAAAATAATTTACAAATATTTTATTTCTAGAATTAATTATTTTATTGGTGTACTGAAAGTCACGCTAGCTTGGGAGCAATGATACACCGCACCCAAGTGCTTAATTTTAGGGACGCCGATAGAAAAGTTTATCGTTTAAATAATGTATAATTTTCAAAATTATTAAAAGCCTAAATAATCTTTTAACTGATTTTTTTTTAATTTGTAATAATTTTGAAAATTTTATTTTGATACTATTGTGCTCGAATATATCCAACTTTTATATTGGGGGAAAAAAAATATATTGATACAAGCCCCCCCAACTCGCAGTTGTTTTTTTGAATAATGTGAGACAAAATCATTACCATCAAAATGTTTAATATTAATTAATAGTATATTTTATATTATATTACAAATGCGAACTTTGTTGTGTTATTAATAAGTGCTACTTTGCTGATTCTTCCTTGTCATGTAATAATAAAAATTATGTAAAATTTAGTTATGTAAAAGTGAATGGTTTATAAGTATGATTCGACAATTACCGCCTAAACATCATATGTTCTTGATTATTTTTTATTTAATTAATGAAACTTCCATATAACATATTATTATTAAGTATAAATATAAGCGTTTAGTTAATAAATGTAAAACACGTCCCATCCCTACATAAACTTTTTGATATATTACTATAAAAGCTTATAATTAATTTGTGCATGGTACAATTAGAGTAGGACAATATTTCTCTTAAATTGATAAAAATTACTTTATGAAGTTTGACTTCGACAATAATTATCTACATGCAATTTAATTGCAACACTGTCAGTATGTGTCGCTTGAAAATTTTAATGCATCACGAAGATTTAATTCCCTAATCTCGATTTAAATTTTTGCCGCAATTTGAAAACCTACAAATACTAAAATTAAAAAATCACCAATTAATTTCAACCAATGACTTTATATTATTATACGAAAAGTACAAGTACCTCTACATCATGAAACTTGACAATCTTTTCATCGAATTCGTTTTCGTTATCACATTACAATGTTTTTTATTTGATTGTGATTTTACTAATGTGAGTGCTGTCATTTGTCGTTTTCATTACGCTCAACTTTTCATTTTTTCGCAAATTACAAAATTTTCGTTTTGAATTATCCTAATATGAAAATGTGAATATAAAAATTCGGGAGCATAAAATACCCCTGACGATATCTAATATGGCTATGATTGTACTAAAATGTGCCAGCGCAAAATTTGTTCTTGTTGAAATTCTTTCATGTCCATCCAATGGGCTAATTCTTCAGCGCCGCTAGAATTTAAACCTAAACTAAACCAACCCACCATTTCCTTCTTTTTTGTAACTCCACGTCTATTATACACGGAAACCATGAGAGTTACGTCCGCTAATTGAAACAAAGCTACCTGCAAGATGCCATTTAAGTAAAAAAAAATTTCATCTGATTTGAAAATAAAACTTTACTTGAAATATAAAAGTTTCCTTAAACAGTGGATTTGGTTGTCCTCTTCTAACTGTTGTTTTACTATAACCAATTTGTTGTCCTGTGCTGCTAACCAAATGAAGTTTTACGTATGTGTCCGGAGCCCTATTTAATGCCAAATTTCTGTAAAAAAAAATTAATATTTTTTATTTCATTTTTTAAAATTTTCATAGCTGACCTAAAATGAGATCCTTTGACTACTTCTACGCTAAGTCGACCCGTAGTTGCATTGTAAGATAAACCAAGTAGTAATTCAGGTACACCACCATGCTGCATAGAATGAGTCGATCCTGTACTGTCAGATCTTGCTAAACTCATCATGTCACTAGTATATCCACTCAACTGAAAATATGCCACTTTATAAATCGCATAAATTACATAATATCACAATTATTACTTTGGTATTAGTTCTCGGTTCTAATTTCAACCAAAAATTATTTTCTAATTCAAGATTTATATTGGCGAAACCAACAACGACTTCTCCAATAAGACGTTCTCTACGCATTCGTTCACAGCCATACAACCTCAACCTAATACCCATTGAGTTTACGTCTTCAGGGTTTACTCTATGGAGCAGAAAACTTTCCATGTATTGTGGATTATCCCCTGTTCTTATTTTTGTTTTGTGCTTTTGCTTTTTGCTCGGTAATAAAACTAACCGCACCTGAAATAATTTATCGTTTAACGTAAAAAATAAATCTGGGTAAAATTCATCGTGGCACTTTCGGTGCGGAGCATTTTGTAAAAAATAAAACTAAAATAGAATATTGACTATTTATTTTAATAACCTGTGTGTGTGTGGGTTGCCCTTGGTCTCTGCTTGGAATTTCTCGAGCTTGTAAAACATGCACCGTCATTTTTCTCATAGGAGCATCATACAATAAACTAATTTCTAAATTTCCACATTTGCTCACTATCTGAGGTTCTGGTTCAGAACCAATACACGAAAGAATTTCTGTACCATCGGCTTCTGTATTCATTAATACTATACACTAAAAATTTAAAAAAAAATTTTATGTGGAGAAATTTGATATTCATTTCGTATACTTACATCTTTTGAGCTGTTACTGTGCATACTATGAATATTTTGTTGTCCAATTTTACATTCTATGCTTTTATTGTGATACTCACTGACGTGATTGTCAATTTTTGTTTCTCTTAATTCGTTTGGCGATCTTAAAAACGCACAAATTTATATAAAATCATTAAGCATTGCGTAATTTTACTTATGGCTATTATTAATTTCTGCTTTGGTTGAATTTAAGCCCTGCTTTTCTCCAACCGAACTCGTGGTGGAACTACAACAAGAACTATTGCTGCTAATTCCAATTCTGCCTTTTTCTACCAAGGAAATTAAGTCGTGTGTTGCTCTAGGAGGGTAATAAGGACCTGCTGTTCCCGAAGGTGTTGGAATACTTCTATTTCCGCCCATTTCAGATTCAGAACTCGAATCGCCTCCAACATCAAAGGAATACGCTTTCACTAAAAAATTTTCGTGCTTTATTCTTTAGAGATTCAAAATGAAAAGAATTTAAAGTATGTGGGTGAATCTTAAACTGGCATCAAGTGTGTTTTTTTCATTTCGAGCTAAAGATTAAAATAAATAAGATTAAATGATCGAGCAAATAATTTAAAATATTTTTTTTTTCAAGATTAATAAGCGTAAGAATAGATGCTTACGAAATAATATTACTAAAAGTTTAATTGAAATTATAATGTTGTAACCTTTATTACGTTATAATTATTACATGAATGTAATAGTAAATATCTACCAACGATAAAGGAAGCACTTCACTTTGTAGTGGTTTTAGAATTAATTAAGTTTTAAACTACTTCAGCCACAAAGTTAATGAATTCGGAAGGAAAGTAGATAGCATAATAAAAAGTTACTTGGTTTGCTCGGAATATATAACGGTCCGTATACACTTTTCAGCTAAGTTAGCACTCATCTTATAAAACTGCATTTACCGCTCAATATTATTACGTGCATGAAAGCTATGGATTTTTATAAAATATTTCTTACCTAATTTATGTCTATGCGACGTCGAAGTGGACTGTAAAGGTGGCGAAGGAACTGGTCTTGCAGAAACTGGAGGACAAGCATCTTCACAACAACTCATACCTCCAACTGCACCCCACAGCCATTTTTTGTTAACGTACAGTAAAAATACTAACAATAAAGCTCCAAAGCCTGCAGCAGCACCTATCAAAGTACCACCACTTGCACCTGAAAATAAATGTCAATATTAGTCTTTATTACGTCAATGATTAATAATGTAAAGCAATTCAACTAAGTAATAAGGTCAGTATCTCAATTACTGTTCGTATACTGACTTTTATTGATTTTTTTGATATTACACAAATAGGCAGGCACAAGAACAAAATTTATTTAAATTACATGCCCAAACTTGGTGCGTTTAATTACAATGCTACTTCATTAAAAATAAATATGCAAGTATCCGCTTCATGGTACATAATATATAACATAGTATAATTACCATTATTTTCCATACCATTATTATCAGGGTCTTGCAAAGTCAATAGGTCACGTCATATATAAGCCCCCCCCCCCGCCCGTCCATACCTACTAAAAAATAGGTGTTTTTGTGTTTCCAACTGTTTTTCAACAATATTGTCCTCCCCCTTATGGTTATGGTATATAATATAATAATTCTAAAAAACTCTACTAAGGTGTTACCCAAAATTCATCCTTCCATCGACTAGACAACATTTTGAAAGTTTTTTGAAATCAAGTAAATTAAACATAACAAAACGAGGTTGTTGAGCAAAAGAAAAATTTTTAAATTAATTAATTTGTATTAAAACTATTTTAATCTTAATTCTGTCAAATATTAAATTTAGGTAAAACTCTTACGATTGTACTACAGCTTACATTGTCGTAAAACAAGCAAACACTTTCCAAACCAAATTTGACTGCTAATTAAAACTTTTATTGAAAGTTATTGGCGCGCGCCGATAGAGTTGTCGCCCGGGTGAATTCATTACTTTGCTTCCTTTATGCAAGGTATCGAATAATGGAAAATTCTAAAAAAATGAGATTTTAGGTAGAGGATTAAAAGAAGAGCAGTGACAAAATCAGTAGCGTAGCAATGCGGCAATTTACCGCATATAGTCAAACTAATATATTGTCGTGTTTCAAAAACATATTTTTGAATTTTGTATTTTTAAGTTTTGATTTTTGGTTAATTTAGCATTTTTATTTTGACTTTGTAAATTATTGTAAATATTTTTGAATTTTGATTGTTCGCGCCAACAAAGTTAAAGTTGGTACGAAAGATTTTGATAAAGGGACTTTTTCCAAGCGTGTTGACCGGAGTGGTCGCTTTGGACGGAGCGAGCGTCTCCGTAATTGTAAAATTTTGAGCCGTTTATTTGAGGAATTATATTTTGATTATTTAGAGAATGAAAGTTTTAATTTTACTGTGAGTAAGAATTTTATTAATTTGTTTAATTTGAGAAAAATTGGATAGTGGATATTTGGAAGCGGAGAATTATAAGTACGAAGCGCAAGGTCGTTATCCAGCATATTTGCCAAGATGATAAAGAACACATAAAATAAATTATAAATATTTAAAAATTTAACATCGTCGATTTAAATTAAAATTATTTTTGAAAATTGAGAAGCCCGGGTCATCGCAATATATAGTCTAGTCAAACCAGATTTCCAAATAGATAATAAAAACTATGCCAGACACTTCATTTTCAGGTAATTTTTGTTTTCTTTGTTTATTCTTATATTTAATGTTTACTGCTACAAATCACAAAAATTTGAATATTTAATTCTTTTGGTCGTGATTGGGCCCTTTTAACACCCGAGCCCTTGTTCGATGGATCACATTGCTCGACTCTGGTGATTGCACGATAAAGGGATATTTAAAATATACATATAAATAATTACTACAAAAATTAAAACTTAAGTTAAAATGTTAAAATATATAAATATCATAGATGATTTCCTGACCATGAGTAGCAAATCAAAGATTTTCTAGCAATGTCCTTCCAAATTTTCAGCCCAAAAATTTAATTCACAAAATTTGTCAATTCAACAGCAAAAATTTATACAACAACTATTAGTATTAGCATCGATCCACAAATTAAGTATAGGAGAATATCAGACTGTTCTATACTCCAAAGTAGTTATTAGATTAACTCTGGCTGCTTTCCAAATTCGGAATTATGTCAGTAAACCATTTTTTATAATCAGGACAACCCGCAATGTCGAATTAAAGAAAATTTAAATTCACAAAATAAGTTTGAAATCCACATATTTTATTAAATTAGATAAAATTTAGTCTACAAAAGTTTTTTTTATAATTTAAAAATAAATTGGAAAAAATTAAAAAATGGAAAGCACGAAGGTTGCGTATCACTGCTTTAGGTCATATTATATTATAATACAATATTTTTTATATATAATAACAATTTTAAATTCCGGATTACATAAAGATAAAATATTGAGATAATATTATCAATACTAAGATTGTTTTTTTTAAATTTATATAAAGCTTTTATCGACCTGGGAATCCATTAAAACCTTCATATTCAAGCTTAGTACTGCTGCTGCTATGTACTCTGGGCAGTGGCGGCTTGTGAAGAATTAAGATGAGGCATGGGTGTGAAACCGAGAGGTTTGAGGTTTTAAAAGTATTAATTATGTTTCTGCGAAACTTATACTTTGTTACCCTGGTGGGGCACTGCCTCCCCGGCAAGCCGGATGTTCTAGGATATTCAAATCTTTATCTTCATCAGCCTTTTAATCCAGTCCTGGACCATCGGCCTCTTTCTCTTTCGGGCATTAAGACCCCACGGCTGCCTAAACCGGATTGAGGAGTGCCTGTAACCCTATTGTTTAATAGTTGACGGCGGCAATCGTCAACCCAGGGGGACCGCCGGCTTTACGTGCCCTCCGAAGCACGGAGATGGTCATATGAAAGTGTTTGACTCTCCCCGGATTCGAACCGAGTACCTTAGAATCAGCAGTTGTTTGGCTGACGCACTAGGCTAATGACCGAATATTCAAATATTATACATTTTAATATTAAAATAAAAAAAAGATTTAATTTTTGTTTTATAATTTTTAATATTATTCAGGACGATCGAGATGAACTAACAAGAGGCCTTAGCTCTAAGCACTAATGCCCGCCCGTACTAATAGTCATGGATTGATCCGAGATTCAAGATTAATTCTCGAAATAGTAGCTGTTGCTAAGATACGGTCTAAATTCCAGTAATCTCATTGGTAAATTCTAGGATTATCTTGAGTCTCGGATTGATCTGTAACTAAAACTATTAATCTTAATTTCCAAAAATGGCTGAGTAATATACTTAATATTTTATTGAGTAATATATGGAGGAAATAATAATGGAAGAGATATTATATTAAGTTTATTGTCTCTTACATATTCAAGCAGTAGATTGTATTATATGATTTTATAAAATATAATGATAATTCAAATGAAGATGACCTTTCCCAAACCAAATCTAAACATAACAAATAATATATTTTTATGATGTTTCATATGGTTTCTTTTAGTTATACCTGCTAATGAAATGCTGCTTTTGCTTTTTTTGTACGAAATTTTTTATGTTGTAATAATACCCATTATTTTTTTTTGAAATTTTTTCTTTTAGCAATTTTCCAATATCGTTTTTACATAATATTATCTTGTTTAATTTGCGTAGGTAAAAAAATTTCTTTTTACATTATTTAGTTTTGATTTTATAAAAAGTTCAAGTACACCTCTTACACAAGGGCCTTAGAAACATAGTTTGACAACATGCAAAACATAAAATAATACATTATATATTGAAAAAAACGAATTTTCCGTATCGCGGAAGAATGCGAATTCTTGGTATTTTTTGGAATTTTGGCAAAAAAGCTCCAAAAAACGTAAAAATTAAATGACTTTATTGTTTGGCTATTTTTATAAGTTGAACTCTGATCATTTAAAGCCTTTATGTTATATAAGTGTTTTACTGGCATAAATAAATTGTTTAAAAATACATTTAAATTCGAGTTCTTATTATTTTTAGTAAAAAATTTTATCCTAAACGACAGATACAAGAAAATAACAAAAGTTGAAGCTAATGAATTTCTGAGCCTATGCAGTTGGTAAAAACATCCACCTAAACACTAAAGTCAGAAATATATAGAAACGAGGTTACTGGGCCAAGGCCTTTAATATTTAATTTTGATTTTAGATATGCCCATGATAAAGAACGATAAAGAGGGTATTGCTAGGAAATAATGCCAGTCAACTGTAATTTTATAAGCTCCGACAAAAATTATAATGTTAAGTGGGAATAAATTGAGATTTTTTTTAAATTGATTTTTATTTTAAAGGATTAGTTGTGACATAGGAATCAGTAGAGTGTATTCTATTAATTGCAAGAAATATAAATAAAATATATTTGGAACTTAAAAATTCTTCTTAGATAAGCTCTTGGTAGCATTTGCTTGTTTGTTTGCTTTTGTTTAGCTGATTGTTTTTGGATAATTGTACGATGCATCTTTAGAATAATTAGGGTTGTATTGAGTATACAACAGCAATTTTAGACAAGTTGTATTAAATCACAATGTACTCTCTTCTAAGTGTGCGTGAGCGGAGGTGGCCATTTATAAGAAATTTGCCCTATTAGTTATGCTGCGTGTTACTATTGGAGATTACACCATCAAGCAATGAGCAATTGTTAAGAGAGCTTCCTAGTTTGAACACCGTTTTCAAAGTGATTTTTAATTATATTTGGAAAAACTGTTTTTGAGAAAGAAGGATCTCAAGTTTCTTATTTAGTTATAAGGTGGAAAGATAATGATAGCTTGCAATGCACTTATAAAATTCCTAGTTGATACGATCAGTAGTTTGTAAGAAAACAAAATAAAAGAACTCAATTTTGAGATAAACAAGTTTAAAGTTTTTCGTGTAGTTATTTTGTACTTAATTCAATTAATTAATGTAATTTTTATAATATGAATGGTCGAGTATGTGTATTCTGATATTTATACGATTACATTCTTTCTATCAGATTCGCTTTTCTCTCAGATTCATATGCATTCCTTATGAGTAGAGAGAGGATTTCCATCCATTATGCTTATCGTCAATATTTAAGGCAGCAATAAGATATTTAAAATGTGTACGATTTATAAAGAATATTATCATTTGACACTAAGTTTTTTTGCCTTTTTGAGCATTTTGTGCTTATTTTTGATTTTTATGCTTATTTAAAGTTTATTTTAGCTTTTTTCTGCAAAAAGCAATTTTACTGCCCGAACAGAATTTGAATTCTTTACCTGAATTGAATTTTGAAATTTGAATTTTTTATATGGTACCAACCTAAGCATAAAAATTTGTTATTGCAAAAAAATCAATGCATTTTGGTACTAAAATCAGTTTAAAATCCAAATTGGTGAAAGCAAGAATAAAATTTATTGTAAATACTATTTATGTATTTTTATTTTGATCGTTTGAACAAATTTTGATTGTTTTACTACTGATTGTTCTACTATTTGTAGAAAAAAACATTTGTAATGAAGTGCCCAGCAATAATGCCGAAAGTGAAACCCGTTGTAGATGAATATATCAAGGAAATTTAGAGCGGCATTTAGTAGTTAACTGTTTCCAGGAAGCAGTGTAGCTACTTATTTTTTAAAGACTTAAAATATTTTTTTGTTATTTAATTATAAATAAAACAATTTTTAAGTGTACTACAGTAAAAAAAAATTGTGTGCCTTTTTTAATGCCTTTTTAATTATTTTTTTTAGGAGCCTTTTTTTGGCTTTTCTAATTCCTTTTTATCCGCTCTCTACTTATGAGCAATTCTTCCTATTTCTACACTTCCCTACACTCTAAGATTCTTAAAAAGTGGTTATCATTTTTAAAAGTGTTTAATGAGGAAACAAATAAATAACAAAAAAAAGAAATTTGAAAATATGTTCAATTTGAGTAGTCATCCATTGAAACATTGATTACAAAAATTTCAAATACAGTTGAGGTTTTAATTAGTCTTACTGCAGATTAGTTGCATACAGCACCATCACTTACGTCCCCCGCCCCCAAGTTGGGGCAATAAAAAATTATTATAGAAATGTTATTTAATTTACTGGCGGAAAATCAAAATTAAAAACATTTTAATATAATAAAAAAATAAAATACACAAAAATACAAAAAACTATTGTATGAGAAAAAGAGCGATGAAATTAAGATTAAAATTGGGTCGCAAATATTAAAAGGTTGAGAAGAACTGGCCTACAGAATTATTAAAAAATGCCACACAGAACCTACTTATAACAATTTTTAACAGTGCCCAGTTTAATTTTTTTTATATTGTTTATTTACCTGTCCCTTGTTGGTTTTTACGAGGTTAATTGATTTGGGAGTTGGTGTTGTAATTAAACTTGTACTCGTACTTTTTTAACACGCATGGAAATATTTTTTACGAAAACTTAAGTCTCATGAATGAGAGAGCATTTTTATGACTTGGTGTGTAGTTAATGTGATATAATTAATTAAAAGTGATTTATTAAGAAAATCTTCAAGCTAATATATACAATTTTCTTCCCTAACCCGCCCCGTAAAAGATCTGAATAATTAGATGGCTGGTTTTCGCTATTTTTAAACGTAAAATGTAATTAAATTTAATTAGTGAAGATAATCTAAATAAGCAAAAACGGCGGGCGGCACTAAAGTACTTTGTACCTACCACCCGGCATCTTTTTGCCAACAACAATTATTAAAGAGTGACACTTTAACTTTTGCAATTAATTGGCATCAAAAATGAATTTGTTAAAATAAATTATAGTAAAAGATACATATTAAAGCTATTAAAACGTCAAGTTTAACTTTCCTCTGCTTGCTGCCATTAATGAAAATGGAAATCTTAATCTCTTCCTACGTATAAAAATAATGTAATATTGTGTATACTTCAGGGTTTGTTGCTTAGAACAGCAGACGAAGAGGTATTTTCAAAGGTAAAGTAAAATTATTAGAATGTTAAAAGTGAAAAGAAAACAGCCGTAATTGAATGCAAAGCTTTCATATTTTCAAGATATTGCAAAATTGTGTATTTAGATTTTAATATTGAAAAATATTACTTTTTTTTCTATCTTATATTTTGTGTACCTACTGGTAGTATCAACAACAAAATATAATTCAATTTATTAACTGCAAACTATACTAATGTTTTTTTGGCAACAGCTATCAGTTTTTTCAACAATTTGGATTTCAAAAATTTTATTAGCTATTGATTTAGGTTAACCTACTTCTGTTAAATGTTTTGAAAACTTGCGAAAAAGGGTAAGTGACCTACAATAGAAAATCGCAAGGACGTACGTGGGTGCGACCACTTGTTGTGCAAATAATGCATACTAAGCTTAAATAATATTGCTTCCTCTGTGCAGTTTGATGGAAAATCACCATGATTGGATGTTGCCATATGCTGTAGAAAACAAAATTTAAATTTTCAGTATTATAAGATATAAACGTATGAAGATGTAGAGAAAAACAACCACTTGCTGCATCGCATGTGCTGCCGACAACCCCTCAGACGAACGCCTACACAAAGTGAGTCTATCCTACACCCTCGCATCGATTTTCCCCACAACGCGAAAGTATCCCCCAACAGTTCATTGAACAGAACATCTGCAACGAGATACCTACTTTCAGTTATCTGCAAACTCAATAATATTAATACGAGTTTTCATTCTGAAAAGTGGTTCATAGTCATTGTTCAATATTACACGCTATCTAATCAATGATTTCTGCTGGTTTCGCATTTTTACGAAATAATAATATCGCAACCTATTCAGAAAACCTTAACAGCTTTTTTTTATTATTAAGAGGAGTGAAATTTTTGCTTTTTTTCTTTTTGTAAAATATTATTCTTACATAAAAAATAAGAAAAAGAAACATAATATTACAATCAATAGATATTGTAAAGCAATTTTGTTAAACTCTCGGAGTAAATCTTCCTAAAAACTTAATTTACATATTATCGACATCTTTACTAGGTCAAATTGGGCATTGGTATCAATAATATCTTTTTTCAATTTTTTTGGTTTATTTTTTTACTTTTTTTTTAATTATGGAGGTAAACATTATGTAAAAGTGATAATGGACCAAACCACTAAAGATTTCCAATTTAATTTTCTTCCTCTTTCAGTGCCATGCTTGATCTCGCAAGCATTAGCATCTTTCTCTCTTGCGTTGTATACAAAATTGCAATCCAGTTCAATGGGGAACTGGCACAAATACTAGAAATTTTGTGCGAAATTTTCGGATTTTAGGTTGTTCATTTGACATCTTTTTTTAGATGAAATTAATTAAGATACATACATAACGTAACGACGTTACAACTTTCCATTTAAGGAAATAAAAATTAAATGATATAACTTCTGTCGTACAGTGTGCTTATATCTTATATCAAGACAACAGAAGTTATTTGTCCGAACCAAACTTGGACAGAACTTGGTTCTGGTGGTTTTCACACAACATGTTCTTTAATTAATTTACTTAATAAAAATAAATTTTGACACAAATTATTCTTGTAAGTACTCCAATTGAGAAGGATTTCACTGATAGATTATATCTCGATGGTTTGCTATGCCTTTCAAGGGAAGACGGTCAGAAATAAAGTTCTTGTTTCTCCCGGAATCGAGTATCTACTCGACATTAGTAATATTTCTCTGGAAGGTACTTACAACATGATGGATGACGATAATTTGTATAAGACCTAAATTTTATCGTATACATTTGATTTAACTTTCTTTAACGATTGGCTGAATTTAGGCAAGGTTATCAAGATGTATTCTAAAAGCTAGATTACTATAATCAACTATTTTTTAAGTCTGTTTATAATAACGTTATGATATATTATTCGTGCGATTATTTAGTAACATTTATGGAAATGTATGCAAATTAACGTTCATGTAAACGTAATTCGCATGTTTTCTTATAAAAAGCTGAAGGTTGCTAGAAATATAGTTAGGTCTTATTATTAGCTGTGAAGTCACCCCTAATACTTTTATAATGGGTAGCGTGGTGATACCTACACCAAAAATGTTAAAAAACAGAAAAGTTTAACGATAAACTGTTTGTAAAAATGTTTTATCGATTAAAAGTTATCGAAAAGATTTTCGTCACTCAAAAAAAACAATTACATCATCAACGAAATATTATTTGATCTAACAATTAAAATGATTGATTTAACAAACAACATTTTTATTCGTAAAAAAAACTTTGTGGCAATAAAAATAATTGGTTGAAGCGATATATTTACTAAAACATTTATTGTAAATTATTTATTTTCAGTTCAACTATTGTAACCAATGGAAGATTTGGACTGTTGAAAGATGATTCCTGACGTTGATAAATGATTAGCTTAACAGGCTATGTAGGCTCAAGGCTTGTTAAACAAAACTTCTGTATTTCTTCCTCATTTGGTGCTTCGTCCTTCCATTTTCTAATGCCTAATGGTTTAAGATCAACTTTAATCACATTCTACTATTCATTCTTTGAAAGTCTTTTCTTTTTTCAAGTCTTATTTCCGTTGTTTTTCTTATGGTCCTGTTTTTCTACATCCTAACCATTTGGTATTTTGCTATAATATATTATTACATTAATTAATTAATAATAAAAAAGTTTTTGTTTTGTTTAATTCATCATTAGAAACTGAAAAATCCTAACATAACAATTTTGTAAAGCAAAAACGCCAACATGTTGGGTTTATTTTCGTTGGGAAATAATAACATAAAATTGAATAATATTAAGACAATAAGTCAGGGTTGTTTTATGAATTTTCTTGTAGGTACTATTTAATATAAATATAAAAAAAATATTTTTAGTTTTGTTAGAGCACTTGTAGGCGCAAAGGATTGAATCGTTTAATGCTGTAAGATCAATAAGAGCCTACAAATATTGTTCTAAGTTAAATTCAATATAAATCTAAGGCAAATCATTTATCATTAATATAGCTATTTTACCAAAGAGGAAGGACAAACTTTGAATTTTATAGATATACTGCTGGTGACGAAAACAGATGTGGAAATTTCTTTATCTCAGTAGATGACTATTATTCTTGATTTTCTTTCAGTAGGTCTTTTAATTTTTTTATAATAATGTGATGATCTGCAGTAAATTACTTTTTCTGAAAAATAATATGAACTTTCACTTTGTGCCATTCAATTGTTAATTGTGAAAACAATTGATTTTTACTTTAGTTTTACTTTAGTGCCGGCAACGGGCAGCACTCGAGTACTACTACTACTACTATTTCACCGGCAGTAAAACTCAAGTTAATTAAAATTAATAATAAATTGTTATTATTGTTTACGTTCTGAAAAAATAACATTTAATTATTTTTAATATTCAATATGTTCCCAATGAAACAATATTACTAGATATTTTTTTTATTTACTAGCAATAAGATTCAATTTTGATTGAACATTGCGTGTCTATTAGGCCAGGTGTTTGCAATATTCTGTTTGGTAAAATTTAAAATAATTGAATATACGGTGTCAAAAGAGAAATTGGATTTTGATTTTACGCGCTATTTTCTTGTAAACAATGCCTACATTCAGCACTTATTTAATGGAAAATATTGGGAAAAAAAGTGGGAAAATTTTTACAAAAACAACTAAAAAAGTTTGTGAAAAATTTAGTAAGAATAATGTACTATTCGACACCGCAATCACGAAAAACCGATAAATCCACTTTTTGTTTACATCAGCAAAAAATTACAACTTATATAATATTGTATAATACTAAGATTTTCCCTTTAGATAGATAAAACACTTTTATCAAGAAATTATATTAATTTATATGTGAATTATAGTTTCAGCTTACTACGTTTTCATCAACTATCAAGTTAAAAATAAACATTAATTTACTAATATTGCTAATTTATTAATGTAAACTAGATTTTTCATAAGCTAATATAATTTCTTGATGAACAGCTTTTTTTGATTTTTTATAATTTTATGTTTACAACAAATATTATTTATATTATTATTAAGTACTAAGTAGCATAATAAGTATCAGTGCTATTCAAGATGATCTTGTTAGTTAACAATATTGTTAAGAGGTATCGTATTAATTGATTATCTAAACTTGACTAAATTTAACAAATTTGCCAAGTAACCTCGAACATAGTCCAACTTGACAAATTTTGCTATTTAGAACAACATTTCGATAGTAAGAACTTACTAAATAGCAATGGACAGCCAGTAGGTTTTAAATAAAACAATAAGGAATTTAAAAAAAAATGTTCTAATGCGTTTGATCGTGAAATTTCTTAAAAATCGCCTGTACCGTTTGTAGTTTTCAGGAACATAATTTCGCTTGCAAGAAAGGGGAAAATATTAAAACAAAATTATTACCTATGTACTATTACAAATGACAAACTTTTGTCCAATTTTTAGAAGTTTCAGTTCATTGAGTTTCCAAGATATTTTTTTTAGGATTAGTTTCTGATCAATTTTGGATTATTTTGAATGATCAATTTTTCAATAAAATTAATTTTTCTTTATTGAATCGTTTTTACACAAATTAATTTAATTACGTTTGCACCTTTAAACATCTAGAGGGTTTTTTATACGTAATACGTTTCCTCTTTGTCCTAACAAAATTCGAGTTTTCAATTTCAGTTGAAATTAAAAAACCCCACTACACTCACAAGGAAAATCATCATTTCAAAAGAGACATCGAAAGATAAGATTAGAAAGATACGCGGTGTAATATAAACAAGTAATCATTTTCATAACTTTTATAACATAGCACATAGCAATAAATATTGTTTAAGCAATTTTCCATTTTCCTACACTGTTGGACTTCTATATGCCAATAGTAGTTCTCGGAGGATAAATGAGGAGCAACATTCAACAAAATCAATAGGTATGAACATAGCAATAAAAAAAAATTTTTAAACAAATTTTTTTGATTACAATAATACATATACCGCCAGAAAAAAAAGTAAAAAAGGATGAACGAGAAAAATTTCTGATAAAATTATATGAAACCTCATAAGGAATAAGAACATTGATTCCATATGATTCCATATGATTATTAGTGTGACTGCGCTTGTGAGTGACTTTGCATAAAAAATCACACAGTTTAAACGCTTAATTAGCTAATTATGACAAAACCACATAACATAAACACTGCACTGCTTAAGTATAAAATGTCAAAATTTCAAGACATAATATGGACAAAGAATTATCAGTGCAGCAGCGAATAAAATATATTATAAATATCCAAGTTTTATTGATGCCAGATTTAGAAATAGAATCATTTTCACGTGTCAAGTCCACTTTTTGCTCAACAGATTTGTAAACCAACTCTAAACTGTTGCACTTTACTGAAGCAGAATTTGAGTCTATACTTAGTCATTTAACCGTTTTTTATAATCTGTAAATGACACGATATAAATTTCTTTTACCCAATATGAACATCGCTGAAATCTGGTTCTAAAATTCAATAACCACATAATTTCTAAAAGATTTCCGCAGGGCAACTAAATATTTGGTCAGTATTTTTATCATTAAATGGTCAGTATCTAATGGTCAGTATAATTTTTTAATTTGGTCAGTATTATTTTGTTATTTGGTCAGTATTGGGATTTTACCCTACCGATGAGGGCGCCACCGTTTTGGCAAAATGGCTTCGTTAGGCAGTATAGCATGATTTGTTTTCTATTAGAAACGGACACATGTTTATGATTATTAATCGATTTTATGTAATAATATCCCAAAATTAACTAAGAAACACACGTATCTACCATAAGAAACTTATGCAAGATATTCAAAGTATACCACCTAACGTAGTTAATATTTTAAACGCATGGTGGCGTTTAGTTAATGTAAATTCCCAATAAATAATAAAGTTGCAGTAACATTTTGTTTGGTCAGTATATTTTATTGCTTAGTTAATAATTTTTGTTGTTAGTAACCAATTTTAATATAAAATAAAAAATTCCAATTTTTTCCAAAAATTCCAAAATTTAGTTATTAAGCATTCAAACCATAACGATTGTTTTGCGAAAACGTAAAACGATTGTTTTTCAGATATACCGATCTGAAATAAAAATGTTATTACTCATTAAAACCATAACAATTGTTTTACGCCACCCTGGCGTAGTCTCTATGCTCATCTGAAACAGAAAAGTTATTAAGCATTCAAACCATAACGATTGTTTTGCGAAAACGAAAAACAATTGTTTTCAGATATACTGATCTGAAATAAAAAAAAGTTGTTTAGCATTCAAACTATAACAATTGTTTTGTGCCACCCTGTGTACAGTAATATGAAATAATTAAATTATTAGCTCTTGAAATTATATATTAATAAAATTATTAAAAAAATAAAAAAATTTCATAAAAAAGAGAACATTAAATTCTCAAAAGCTTGAAGTGTTTTATTTGTTTACTTTAGCTCCAATTTGATAATTTTATTAATATACATCAGTTAATATGCACATTATTTAAATCACTGACCATATTATTTAAAATACTGACCATATTATTTAAAATACTGACCATTTATTTAAAATACTGACCATTTATTAAAAATACTGACTATTTCATTAAAAATACTGACCAAAAATAGTTTTAAATACTGACCAAATAAATACAAGCCTTTCAGCAGTAGTTGTTTTTATTGTTAACTTAATCAGTTAATTTTAAATTTTAATTTCACTAATAAATAATTTATTTAAATATTATGTAGGGTATATAATGTTATTATTCTAGTAACTACTTGATTGTATAATTTGGAGAAAATCTCGGTTCCTACTGTTTTTCATTTCAACAATTCACCCAATGTAAATAGTAAAGTAATAAATAAATGGGATACCATTTATACCAATTTTAACATTCGATAAATTTTTAAAACGCCAGAAAGGTTTTCTTTATAACTATTATATTGGTATAATTATTTTAAATTAAAAAATAGAAGACGAATTAGTAATATTTGAAAAACTTGAAGAACTAATCAAGAAGGATGAACCTAGCACAGCTCGGTTCGTTTACATAATAATTAACGAAAATGTTGATTAAAATGAAGTATTTTTATATTAAAGCACTAAAGATGCTTTCCGAAAATAATATATATAAAAATGTTATCTGCAAAGAGATTATAAAACCAGGAAAATATTTTGCTTTAATTAAAATTTTTGTATTATATCAAAACCGAATATAATAATTTACTTATTATATGCAATATAATTATATGTATTGTGTATTACATTTTTATACAATAATAATTTAAACAGCATATTTTTATTTATTGTTCATAAAAGCATTGCACGATAATACATATAATTTTATTTATATCTTTGGGTTTTTATAATAATTTTCATTTGATTGCGCTTACATACTCGTACATACATACATACATATAATCCTGGATTATAGCGCAATGTGTTATAGTAATTTATTACCCCTGAATTAAACAAAATCTAAATTAGTTGCATTGGCATTTGCATGTTAATGCATTGTGCATCACGCAATTCAAGTTAATTATGTATCTGCAATTTTAGCAAACCACATTTAAAATAAAATATAGTTTGTTATATTATTATTGTTTATTATAGTAAGTAGCTGTTCCTATATTTATTACGATTTTAAAGAAGTCTTTGCGAATATAAAATAAATAGGTTGCGAGCTTTATTCTTTGCTAGAATCTGCAATAACCCCTTGTCAAATTTTAAATTTAGGTCAAATAGGAAATACGGTTAGTACATACGCGTGAAAGAAATCAATTGTTGCTACGCACTAGTAAAACAAAAATCGCTATTTTACGTATAATGAATTTTAATTCATAAAAATTTTAATAGCATTCAATGAGTTGTAAAATATACCTCATGCGAAATTTAAAAAAAAAAAAGAAAATATTTTGCACAAGAAGCTCAATTTTTCAAACTTACCACTAATGAAACTGTATTCTGATATTGTAATCATTATTTTTGGTTTTACATACACAACTTCATAGTTTTTTTTTTGTTTGATTTAATTTTGCCGCACTTAACTTTAATCACAATACCGAATAAAATGTATAACAATTAGAAACACGTAAAAAGATAATAAGAATTAAAAATTATTAAAAACACAATTATATTAAAATTTTTTTGTAACTTTTGTCTAACATTTACAGTTTGTTGAAATGTACTGAGTGCTTAATAATATTGCAGGCGCATGAGCTGAATATGAAATAATACGCTTGCGTGTTATCCTTAGATAGGATAACAACAGGATAATAATTTAACAGTTCCACCTACAAATAATAAATAGCACTAACAACAATACTACCAGATACTCAAGTACCAGTACAAATATATTTGTTAATACAAGATAGTATAAACCAAATAATGTAAATATACAGTTAGTTAGTTCTGCTAACAATGAGTTAAGATTTATTTGGGTATTTTGTAAAATTATTCCGTATATCTAAATACTATCTATCTCATGTATACGTTTCGCAAACCAAGATTTTTATATTATAAAACAAAGAAAACAACAACTTATTGATTAAGCTGTTGTCACTTTCTTATTGATATTATTATTGTGTAATAATGTAAAATAATACATAAAAGTATATTTTTGTACAAAAATGGCTATAACTTTTTCCAGCTTTATAGGTTTGTACAGACGTTTTCTATGTATTTGTTCTCATCAAAACTGACACTAACAAGTCGGTCAGTTAGATTGAAGAATTTAATTGCTTGATGGGATTATGGTAACGTGATATTGTATACTTACTTTTCGTCTTCCTCGCAATTTTGGGCTTGGTACTGTAAACATTGTCTATCCAATCTATCTGATATGTACGTATGTATGAAGTTTATTACAGAAAACATACTGTTCACGGGAGCTTTTGAGAAATTAAAAATTTCTTTTAAGGTGAATTATACTGTAGTAGTGTCCTATGCAACGACATCCGAAATTAAGTCTTTTTAAACGTTTTGCTTTAAGTAGGTCAACATGCAGGCTTATAAGATATAGTATACAAATTAAGCTAACTAAGATGAATATTTTACAATTAAAAACAAAGAAAGTAAACTGAAATATAAAAATTTAAGTAAAATTCTGTATTATATACCCCTGAAGATGAATATATGGTTATTTAATTGCAAAGAAGTATCTTATCATAATCATAATAAATTGAAGTAAATAGTTTTATTTGGTTTCAAAACTATAGTTTTTGGGCTTTTTCCTATTATTTCGCTACATCAACCATCTCTGATGTAACAAATAACGTTAAATAATAATTATAAAATAATGAAAATATTACAATAGAATATATTATGGTACTAGGTAGAATCCGAGTTAAGCATGGAAGAATTGCCGTATAAACCAATCAAGCCATAACTTTATGAAGTTGAATTCCGGGAGGCAGTTGAGTCTAACCTATTAAAAAAAAAATGTATTTATTTTATAGTAGATACTATTACTTTTAAAAAATTACACTTTTAAGAACATCTCGAAAAACATGAAGCCTCATTTTTAAAATATTTACAAAAAAACTAAAACTTTTTGAAATTAAAAAATGAATGCTTTGGAGATCATATAGCTGTGTACTTGAAGAAAAACTTATATGCATTAAAATCTATCTATCTATTAGATATCTCTATCCAAAATAATGTTATTAATCAAAATCTGCAGCCTCTCAGTTTTTATACCCTTTAAAATATGCTGCTTTCCCAAAATAATTTACATTTATTTATATTTTTTTAAATTAACGCTTGTTCTGTGATTTCATAGCTACTCAAGTACACATTCTAATTCATTATTTAACATTTCGAACAATTGCTTTATATCTGTACCACATATCGGCAAATATTTTCATTTTACACATTCTTAATCATCTTACAATGTCACTGATATAAAAAATAAAAATTTGAGGATCCAAAATTATCCCTGTGGTACACCAGATTCAGTAAAACGTTCTTCTAATCAACTGCTTTTAAACTTTCCCCATTTACCTATATATTTAAATACGTTATATATTTTTCATCCAACACAGGTCCTTTCCAAAATAAAAATATAAAGTGATAAGTAACAAAAATACCACTTTTAAAATAAACAGTAACTTATTAAGTATCTTATTAAAGCATGTGACATCATTATATATCATTATATATAAAGTTGAAGCAAGATAAAGTCAGCAGAATTGTAATCTAATCAGCTAATACGTCACCAGACTGCCAATGCTATGCGTATGAAATAAAAGTAACAACGAAGCGAAAGGTAAATTTACATAAGCAAATAATAGCAACACGGCGAAAATACACATATACGTTGTTATGACTAGCGATATCGTGGTTACTTAATATCACACCGCCTATTGCACATTTTCTCTATCTAGAATTTACCGTATATGCTATACTTTCGATAGTGTGGATGAAAAATGCATAACATCATTCGCGTAAAAAGTAAGCCATATCAGATTTAGCTATCAGAACTCGCTATCGCTCGTTCTAATATATTGCTAAAACTGATATGGCTTTCTTTCTATCGCTTATATGTTAATAGCTATTTAAAAGATATAATAGCAGATGATAAATTTTTCAGTGAAAATATAATTTCAACTTGCATAAAATCCCAATTTTTTTACAACAAATAACCATAACTTGGCCAATTTTTGTTATAAGAGGATAAACAGAAAACATAATTAATAAAAATAAATATAAAAAATAAATAAATAATAAATACTTCTACTTTTTTGCTTTTATGATTTCTTAAGATGGTAAGGATCCTACATAAAAATCTTAAATAGAAAGATCAAAATTAATTTAATTTAGTTTTATTTAATTTTTAGAAGACTATAAATGATATATAGCTCTTAAATTTCGAATAAATACTTAAGGGTATATTGTAAAATCGAGTATCCATCAAGTTTTGCCTATAAAGTTACAAAACGTTATAATAACGTATAATAATTACGTCGCAATAACCCTAAAAGGCTAATAACAATACAACATTCCACAGATATATATTTTTAAGTTGTTTCACCTCTCTGTGAAGTGGTACAATATTAATAAATTATTAAAAATAACAGAAAACACTGCAAAATTGACAAATCTCAAGATGACCATCTAATATCTGCAAGCAATCAGAAGAAAAAATTTGAAAATTTTTTTTAAATACTGCATAAATTGGTAAAGTGATGGTCATAAAGCTGGTCACAGTTTTTTTCAGCACATTAGATGTTAGCCGAGCTCATTTTATCTCAGATCATGTCATATTAATTAATTAGAAGTTAAAAATTGAATTTTATTAATTATACCCGAATTTTACTTAAATACAAAGTTTTACTATTCTAAGGACACGTGATTTTCAACTTCGCTTGCCTTCTTCAACTTTTATTATGTTCTTAATCTGTCGTTTTGGGTGTATTTGTTACTAAAATGAACAAAAAATTTTAATTAAAATACAATTACGTAATAACAATTTATTTCAGAAAAACACTCTTGTAGCAGAAAGTACCTTCATATTAAATGATAAACTACCTATCTAAATAAATGGAGTTCACCTTTTATGAAAACGGCCAATACAATATATTATGCAAGGCTGTATTAAATTACACAATTTACTAACAATATTTAGACAAAACACTATAAACTCGTTTGACAGACATACACTGGAATTGTGTAATGTAATACAGCCTTTACGCGATAATTATTTTTTTGTTGCTTGCGATTAATAATATTGTCGTACGCGATGAATTGACGTATGTAGATACAAAATAAGATGCTAATAATTAATTGGTATCTTATTATACCGATATTGCTAATAGGATTATTGCCAGGTACCTATTCTGCTGCCATCAGTAAAAATATTGGCAGTGCTTTTTTACGCCACTGCCGATTGATAATGTTTCCATTATCCATTATCATTTCCATTATCATCTAAAAAATGAATTATAATTTTATAATTAAAAATTGTTTCTGTATTTTAAACTTACCATTAAAAAAAATTGTTGATGTAATAAAATGAAATAAAAAATATTATCTTTAAAAAAATTAACCCAAAGAAAGCTCCTGGTAATGGCTTAATAACGGGAAAAATCTTGCAAAACTTACCAGAAATTGGATAGCAACTACTTAGATTAATATTTAATGCAATCCTTCGTCATGGTTATTTTCCATCTCAGTGGAAGGTAGCGCAGGTGATTATGATCCAGAAGCCAGGAAAAGATCCAACTGTGACCTCCTCATATAGACCCATTAGTTTGCTACCAATACTTTCCAAAACATTTGAGAAATTATTCTTGGAAAGACTAAAACCGCTCCTTCAAGAAGGCAAACTAATTCCAGACCACCAATTTGGTTTTAGGCATGGACATGGAATGGTAGAACAGACACACCGAGTTGTGAAGAAGATTAGAACGGACCTGGAATGCAGGAGATACTGCTCGGCTGCTTTTCTTGATATATCACAAGCGTTTGACAGAGTGTGGCATGAAGGACTGATATACAAAATAAAAAAGTGTCTTTCCCATTCTTATAGTCGTCTGCTAGCATCATATCTAACCAACAGATACTTTCTAGTCAAGCATGGAGAAGCTCATACTGACCTAGAAGCCATCCTTTAGGGAGTGCCCCAGGGTAGTGTCCTTGGTTCTATTCTATAGCTTTTATTCACAGCAGATTTGCCAGAAACTAAGAACACAGTATCAGCCACGTATGCAGACGATACCGCCGTAATGGCATCCAACGATGATCCAAATCTCGCTTCTTAATTCCTGCTACGTCACCTAAAAGAAATTGAAAACTGGTTCAAGATTTGGCGTATTAAAGCCAATACCACAAAATCGGTACATAGCACCCTCAGGTGTAACGATGTACGGCAACGTCCTTCCTGAACAAGAGACCATCAAATACTTAGGCTTTCACCTCGATCGTCGCCTAACATGAACCAAACATATCTGGTGCAAACGTCTTTAACTAGGACTTGTGTATGAAAAGATGTACTGGCTTATGGGACCCAAATCGGCCTTATCCATGTACAATAAAGTGCTGCTGTACAAATCAATCCTAAAACCCATATGGACTTACGGTATTCAGCTGTGGGGTTCGGCCAGTAATACCAACATTGTAAAAATTTAGCAATTTCAGTCCAAGGTCTTGCGCAACATTTGTGACGCTCCCTGGTATGTTTTAAATAAGACCATTAGTAATGATCTGCAAATTGACAGTATAATGGAGGTAATTTCGTCGATAAGCAAGAAATACCAGCTGCGACTCGCAGATCATTCCAAGGCGTTAGTGTGTGACCTACTGATCGGAATTTCGGATAAGAGACTTAAGCGATGTGATCCTATGGACCTACCCCATAGCACGTAAGTGATTAACAGGACGTGTATCTATAATATTTATTCTTTATGTATTAAATAACTTATAAGGAGGCCAACCAGTGGGTTGGTTCTCCACTGTGTCATTTATATTTATAAAATAAAATATAAAATAAAAAATAAAAAATTATTCAATAAAGAAACACACTATAATAGTGCTTAAGATTTTTTATTTTATTTAAAGAGAGTGTGTTCCACCAACCCCTATTATGATTTATATTTATTGTCAAATAGTGTTACTTATTGTCCCTTTAGGACAAATTGTAACGTTTTGTCAAGATCATGTATGCACTATTTTTACACGCAATAACTGGCTGTGATACGACATCTGCATTTTACAGGAGAGGTAAAACAACAGTTTATAAAATGTTTGAAAAACAAGACTTAGTTCAATGTGCTGAAGTTTTTAAAAAGAGTAATTCAACTCCACAAGAAGTTATCTTTAACAGAATTCGCTTTCTTCTTTCTATGTATAGAGCTTCTAAAAAAACTACCTGCTTAGAAAAGTTTCGATATGCATGTTTCGTTAAAAAATACTCAAAATAAAAAACAAGTGCAATTAGCTTGTCTTCTTCCAACCTTAGTTGCTGCTCATCAACATCTTTTTCGGGTATATTACCAAGTTCAAGTGTGGCTTGGTTATCAGCTAGACCCAAAAGACTGGGGTTGGAAGTTGGTCGACAATACATTAGAACCAGTTCAGACTTTACTCCAACCTGCTCCAGAAAAACTGCTAAACACAATTTTTTGCAACTGTAAAAGGGAATGTACTGCTAAATGTGGTTGCAAAACAATTGGACTGTTTTGTTCTCTAGCATGTACAAATTGTCAAGGCCGGTCGTGCTCTAATGTTGAATCACCAATAATAGAAGATCAACGAGGATACGTGTGATACATCGCCATTGAGGCAATTTACTTGCACCCAGAATGAAGAAGATGAAGCAGAAGTATTTGAAAGTTATGAATCAGACGAATAAATTTCTCTACTTATTTTTAATTTACAGCGATTTTATCCTTTCCTAATATCTGTTATAATGCAATAGTTTCAAATTAAACAGAATCACAACAGATCCGTGGAATAGGCCTACCGAGAAAACCACATTAAAAAAATACGCTGAGTACTACCTCATAGGTGACGTGAAACGTGTGCATATGAAGACAATTACAACATTTCCAACTTTTTGGATCGTTATATCTTGGAAACGGTGACTCTTAGGAAAGAAAGTATTGCTACATTTTTTACAGATAATTACATGATCTACAATTTTTTTCTAAGCTAATTTTATGATAAAACTTGTCGGTTTGCTGAAAATTGCAAAAAACCCATTTCTTTGGTTTTGATTTGGTTTTCTTTGGTTGATCTTTGACCTCGAGTAAATTTTTTTCCAGGTACCGGATCGATGAGGACTTTTTAAATTTTATTTATAACTAGCTGACCCGGCGAACTTCGTATCGCCTCAGAACTTGAACCATTATAAATTATTTGTAGAATTCTAGAATATCGTACCGCCCACGTACCGCCCACGTACCGCCTCAAAATTAATATACCAACTGACCCGTCAAACGTTTTGCCACATAAATTACTAGCTGGATACCCGGCTTCGCCCGGGGTCTCATTAAAAATATAATACTTTGCTGTAGTCTGAGTACTCCAATGTTTTCCAGTCTTGCTTTCCGTTGCTGATTTATTTGTGAAGCTCAAAATAACTTTTTAGCGGGAGAGGGGGGGGGATTACGAGAATTTCGTTAATCCGTTTATGCGCGTCAACTAATTTTGTGAGATCTCACTTTCCTTTCAACTTTTTTAATATTTTCTTGCACTAAAACATTTTCCAAGTCCTACTGAGTATGTGTTCCAAATTTGGTTAAAATCGGTCGAAGGATCTAGGAGTGTATAGCGAACAAACATACAAATAAGCTCTTTTATATAATAAAAAAAAATAAAAATATATACTATATAAAAGCATTATTTAATTATGATACCTTCTGCAATGACATTTTATCTGAACTAAAGTCGGTTTATTTTTTTACTGTGCCGCAAAAATTGCTTTTATGAACCATACCTGATATATCTTGCAGAGTTTGTATTATTGAGTGAAATCCACTTTTCAGATCTGGCTTTGTAAAATTGGAAGTGCCTCAATGCAACATATCGAAAGTTATATTGGCTCAGTACATATCAATCTTAGATGCATTCTTGTTTATAATATAATATCTTATATCTCTTATCGATAGAAATAAAGTGCAGTGTTTTGTTGCAAGTTAGATGACCGTTGCAAGTTAGGTACATTTGCCGTTATCTTTTTCTAATTATTTTTAAAAGGAACATAAAATCATTTGGATAACAAAGTAATTGACAAAAAAATAAAAATAGAATTAATAATAAATTACAATAACATAATAATGATATTACGTATGTCATAAATGGAAATATCATACGATACAACTTAAACATGAATACTAAAATTTTATTATACTAAAGTACAAAATAAACCAATACCTCTTACTTTGATGACCGTCAAACACAAAAAAAAAACACTCTTAATATGTACGTGTTGCTCTAATAATAATCGGTGACAACTGCCCAGAGGTGTGGTTGGAAGCCACACAATATACATTGTGGTATGACAACAAACTATAAGAAAGATAAGGGTTTTTACTTTCGACCCATGTTGCCTTCGGTCCCGCTCTCCCGCAAAATAATATATAAGTACACCTAATCCGTATATTATAAGATGAACTCATATAGCTACCAGAATCACAGTAACGTAAAAGTTTCCATAGCATCATCTAATCGACACTTATAATAAAAAAAAAAACTTAAAATAATATAATATATTTAAATAATATTATTTGGAGTATTTAAAATAAAATACATATATGTATGACATAATACCTATCGATAGATAGGAATTATAGGTAGTTATAATAGTTAATAATAGAAATTTTAATTTTTTAAAAAGTTAACAGTGCAAAAATTAAAGCTAGCACTAAAATAATAATTTTACAAAAAACTATAAAATTTTATATCTTCATTAAAGTTTACCTCTTCTTTCAGAATTTAATCAACAAATTTTCTTTATCTTGCGATAGTACATTTGGAACATTTTATTTAATAAAAATGAAAAACTATTATTACCATACATCATTTATATGTATATTAAAAAATTTATTAACACCTGTTGAGGTGCCGTTTATCAATTTTTCGAGTGATAAATTACTTACCACACCTACGCCATTAATTAAATAATTAGGCGACGCTAATTTATTTTAAATATTATGTACAATTTTAATTGAATCCTACGCCAATGCGTTAGTTTCATTCTTCTTTTTATCGATTTATTGTGAAAACTAAAGCACCACTACCACCAACTACTACTGCTACTGCTGCTGATAAAAATATGTGCAACTAAATTATTCATTTTCAGGAACTAATGTACATTAAATTCAGTACTTATTAATACTCACACAAACACACACTATTCTAACTGAAACCCAAGGTAATTTGATTATAAACATGATGTAATTTGACGTACAATAATAATAGAAGAGTGACATATTATTTATTTCGTGGATTTAAATAGGATTTGTTGTGATCGCAAATCCATGAGTGCAACATTGATTTGACGGCTTGGAATAGTTTTCTCAATAAATTTAAGTGTATTTGGCTTTTGTTGTTACGCAATGGATAGGTATTATCAATTGTTAGATGCCAATTCGGTAAATGTTTCATCTGTATGGAAAGGTAAATTTCACTTTATTTACGTAACGTAAGAGCTTAGTGATTTCACCGATGGTGATGTAATTTAAGTTTAACATTTACATAAATTATAATTTTTAGTTTTCTTTTAAATCTAATTATTTGTGCGAAGTTTAACAAAAGTGATCATTTCTTCAGATTTAACAATAGTTTATTTAAATTTTCTGCATTTAACAAAAAATTTATAATATAATAGATTACCCTGCAAATGCTCAAAACAATGTCAAGATAATTCAAAATTAGCAATTACAAAAACTGTTTGAATTATTGTTTTGTTTTGTATTGCACAAAACTTAAAAGAACCAATCAAATTAATGTATATGTTACGGTGAAAGTAAAAAAACAGTAATTTTATACCGACACTAGTAATTTTACACATTCACTGAAAAGTCTAGTTGAAGTAGGATTAATTTTCATTAACCTACTTTTACTAGTCATTTTAGAAAATCACTATATTTGTGAAAATTAAACATAACTTAAAATTGTGTTTTACGTATTCTTAAAGTTGAGATATAATTTTAATAAGAGATAATTAGCTGGTAGAATTGTTGTATGTAACCTAAGAACAGATGAACTAACTAACAGGCAGTATTCAGAAACTGTTATTATATAGAATAGAGTAACTAGTAATTTTCTACATTTACTAGGGAATGAGAGTATATTTATTATTTCTTTGTCTCATTTTTTACTTGAACTAAGTTACTAAGTAACTTTAATTAATTTGATCAGTGAATGTCTAAAATCACTAGTAAATGCACACAATCACTGAATTGCCTACATTCACTGTAACATTATAGCTTTTATATAACAAGAATAATTTGTTTCGTTTTTGCAAGTTACAAAACAATACAAAATACAATGTCTAGTTATCTATGTTAATGCTACTTAGGTAAATTCCAATATTTTACTTCATAACAAGATAGAAAATTATATTTGACAAGGGATATTCATGAATTTTTAAATAAAACAATTTTCTGAATATTTTAAAAATTAAGCTAAATTTGCAAAAAAATAAATAATACAAGCATTTACAAACATTTTTTCGTCAATATAGATTTTCATAGACAAATCGTAAAATCAAAACCGAAGTTATCATTTTCAAACATTTTTATTTTGACACAAATCAGATATACAATACTACAAAAAAATTAATTGATTTATTCATAGATAAAATAAATAAAAAGGAATTCTAAATTAAAAATTTCAAAAATCATTCTGGAAAGAACACAATCGATAAAAAATTTGATCCGGAGTGTTTATGCCACTTAAGTTTACAAAATTTATAAACCGCAAAGTACGAAATAACTATACAAAGTGAAATTAACAACTCTATTATATTTATGGTTTAGTTTAGTTTTTGAATAATAATTTATGTAAATTTTTAACTTGTTTTGAATAAAAAATAAACAGCTTATGGCTGTTGCTACTTTCCATGTTAACCCTTCACATTTTATGAAAAGCATATAGGTTTAGCACACGCTTACTCTGAAAATATAATTAAACAATAATATTCAAAAATTAATTTACAAACAAAACAAATGCTACCTTTACTAATATTACTACCCTTAACAATCCACCAAAAGTAACAAGATTGATTCAATAAAAATATAAAAGTTATGTAATAAATATTGCACATTACACATTATTACGAGCTTAGAATTTTGTTTAAGATTCTTTGAACAGAAGAATAAAATTTCAACCAAAATGTAGAATGAAGCCAATAATATTCAATTCAATAATATGAACATACTATAACATACCAAGTTAATAACTTCAGTTGAATTGATATGAGTAAACAAAATCAATTTTCTGTAATTACCATCAATACCTTGCATTAAGCTGACCCGTAATAGATATAATTATCATTTATTCATACATTAAAAATAGTAAAAATTTGATTATACATTATTCAGTAATGACTGTCAAACTTTAAGTTTCACATTTTGTTAAATCAACTGTTTTACTTTAGTGTCGCTCATCGCCGTCAATAAAAGTGCGGCAATTAAAAGATTTGTTAAACCCTGCGCTCGGTCGTGTGACTAAAGTTTTTATTGAATTGCACTAAATTTGAAATAGTCTTGTGTAAAATTGATTCATGAATTTTTGATAATGAGGCATGGGTGTCAAACCGAAGAATCTTAGATTTTTAAAAATACAAATTATGTTATCGTGGAACTTGGCTTAATAGCATGGTGAGACACTGCCTACCCCGACAAGCCGACACTGTTTAATTTAAACCTTAAGTTGTTCATAGTCAAACTAATTGCATGCACTTACAATTTATTTGTCTTTAACATACATGCCCAATACTAAACAGATAACGTCACGCAATGTAATATATTATGTACTATATGCTCCACCCTACGGAAATTTAAAAGTGTTAAATAAAACGTCTATTATTATTAAAACTTTATTATTTACATCAATTTATGCGGATTAACTAATTAAATAATTTTTAATCTAATTGCATCTCCAAAAATTGTAATCAATTAATTGAAATACTGCTTTCGCACACATGAGAGGCCTTTCTCCAAATTTTTTTTATTCCATAATGCCATAAATTTCCTACTTAAATTTAAAAATTCAGCTTGTAGACAAATATTGCCAGGATTTGATTCTATAGTATCAAGAGTATAGTATTATACTCTTTTAGTATTATACCAAGTAAACACATTATATCTCATAGAAGCAATTTATTATTCATATACAGTAACCTAATATGTAAAAAATATGAAACAATCTTTTCTAGATAGTACTTTTTGTATCGTTTTTGAAATTTTGAAATTTAAGTGGCATCATAATACCTTTTGTAACACAAAGTTATAGATCTTCTGAAATGCAATCTTTTTATGTAAAAAAATTAAAATCGATACTGTTTTCGACATTTTGTAAAGTAAGATGATAGGAAAATGATAAGAAAATGATAAAAAAAAATTATAGGAAAATGATAGTTTCTTTTGGAGAACTTTTAATTTTTCTATATTATATAATTTCTATAATATATCTAAAATAAAATATTGTAATATAATGTAAATATTTAATAGTAAATTATACAAGATAATAATTATACAAATCTGATTTATTTACTTGATCCACACATTTGAATTTACCCATATTTATTTTATTTATTTATTCATTAGCATTTGGAAATAGAAAAATTATCAATTTATGATATTTAGAATATTGAACTTTTCCATAAAAGTAATATAGAAAAATAAAAAATACATCATTTCCGTGTTGCAACAAATAACTTACAATATATTATTATTTGTTGAAAGTATTCCATTTAAAGTTTTAATACATTTTTAAAAAGGAAAAAAACAATAAAATAATTGCTTTCGGTGTATTTTGTGTAATATAAATTAATTTATTTAATTTTAATTTAAAATAAAATTTTATAAACCAATACTTTATTTACATTTACATTTTAGTCATGCATGTTACGACAATGCTATTTGCAACTATTTCTGGATTCATATCTGCATATACTTTGGGCAAAGCGATAGACGCTTTCGATAATCGTTGTATACTTTTTGCACACATAGTGTTTTTGGATAATAGTACGTTGTTGGAGTTACCTATCGCCTTGAGGGAATTGCCAGATTATTTCCATGGAATTAATATGCCGGAGACTGATTGGGGACAACTAACTCGATGCTACTTTTGCCAATTTACTCCCGTCATGTCCATGATATCTGGTTTAATATGGGGTGCCTTTTTCATTGTTTGTTCTAAAGGCGGTGCTGGATATATCTCGGATTCGTAAGTAGTTATGAAATCGAAAAATGTAAAAAATACTGCTTTTAATTTTCCATAGAATCTATCGGCCATGGAGAATTGTATATCCTGCAATGGTGTTTGCTCTAATTACAGTTGGATTGTTATTACTTAGCACTTTGGAATTGTCTGCTGGTATTAATACATTCTGTGCACAATTTAAGGATATTTTCAATACAACAGAGTAAATATGATTAACATTGATTATTAACATTATTTTTTAATTTATTTTTTTAGATGTACCAATTACATCGACGAGTACACGTTGTTTTTTAGTGATACGCAAAAACCTTTAGTTATCTTTCTTCGGGCATCTCTTATTGCTTCAATTATTTGTTTAATTTGTTGGATAGCACAATTAATTACATTGATTTTAAGAGTTGTTTGTGTTGCTGATTTTGAAATGTTTAAGATATCTGTAACGTTTCCGAACGATTCTGAAGTATAATTTTCTTCTTTATTAAATAATCACACTAAAAGCATATTACTTTATAGGAAAGTATACAAGGTATAATTGATCCCGATAATGTTAGTTTCCAGAATGACAATATGTCCAGTACCTCTAAGATATCGATTGCATCTAAGAAATCAAATCATAAACGTATATTACCGAAGTTATCTCCTTCGTTTTTTCTTAAAAAGTTTTCTAAATTTAAACGATCATCATCGTCATCTGATCAGTATTATATTGATAGAGACGATGTAATATTCAACGAACCGAGCACTTCTTCAAAATTTGATGTTGATAAAACTACCATTTTGGAATCTAAATCTGCAATTCCTTTAGATTTAATTTCCACTTCTTCGAATGATAAAGAAGGTGGAATAAATATTATCCATAATATACAAATAATTATATTAAAAATATATTGCAGCTAAACATGTTGATACTGAAAGACAACATAAACGTACAAGTTTTGAAGATACAGGTACTACGCCAATACCTTCTGTACCAATGTATATTCTTACATATTTTTAGTTTACAGTAGTTTATTTTTTGGCAAAAGAGAAAAAAATGCTAAAAAAGTTGCAGATGCAGTTATAAGAGAAAGTTTAAGTTTTGTACCCCACAGCAGCGAATCCATTTTGTCTGATGCCCTGTATTCAAGTAAGAGTTTTTACTATAATTTCGATTAAATTCAAAACAATGCTAATATTTTAGAAAACCAAATTAAAACTCATAATTCTGATTCAAATCAAGTTCAACAAAATCCATTAATCTCATCAGAACAACCCAATAATGGTACCATAGATAATAAAAATCGTAATGAAAAGAGATAGCTCATGTCCGACCTTGATTTTAGATTATTTGTCAATAGATTATACTAATAGATATGAGTCTTTCGGTTTTGTAGTTCAACCACGTCCTTTACGTAATGATAATTCGAAAATTAAAGTAATTGAACAAAAATCTGATGATAATTTGAAGATTGTACGTAAGTTAATTGTTACAGATATTATTCACACATCTAATTAATCTTTAAAATTTTATTCTATAGTCAAAAACGACAAAACAGATAACTATTTCTCTAAAAATAATAACCTCGTGAATTTGGCCCAAAAAAGTAATTCTTTACCTATACAATTTACAAATTATGAGCAAAGCACATATACACCACATGGCGAAAATGTAGATGAAGAAATTATTGCTATTATTGATAGAAGTTCTAAGGAAAACTTGGTAATTTCGCGTAATCGAACTGCAGCAGTACCAAATTATGAATATATTTCTAATTCTATTCCATATGGTTATGTGCATTTTCTACCTGTAGATGAAGAAATTATAATCCCACAAACTAGTAATAGTTTACCGATTTTAAGTTATACAGAAAACGCACCTCAAAAAGTTGGCCTTACGCCATCAAATGAAACGATAAATTCAAATAATTATATTCACAATTCTAATACCATATTAGGTCTTACAAGAAATAAGCATCGAGCTGGTCGTTCCCAAACTATTCCTTATACTCTTCAACAAAATACAGGTAAGATTATAAACAACAAAATCATTGTAGAATTTGCAGTACACCCATGTTACTAAATTTTTATATGTAGAAGTTATAATCATAGACATTGATCTTTTCAAAAAAATCTAGCCAGTTGGTATATTTCATGCTTCTTAATGATTCGTGAAGATTACAGTAATACCCTATGAATATCATTATCGTTCATTATATTGATAAACAAATTCATAAATACAATGATTTTTTCATGAATGCTATGAATTTTGCATCAATATGATGAATTTTGTTCATAGGCGTAAAAATTATGAATTTTTCATCAAACTTTTTTCGGTGTACCTGATCTGATCGGGTCGGGGCGACTATTTCGTTATATTGTTATAAATATTTACACCAAGCGTAACTTTAAGGTATGTCTATAAGACATTAACAAATAATGCAGAAATTTATTAACCTACCTGAAATATGCTGTTTATACCAGTTGTTTATATTGTGCATTTCGACAGATAGTCAATTTCAGGTCAGGACCTTACGTGAAAATATTAAAATATAAAAGGAACGTCATCAATATGATATACCAAATCAATTATTTTAATTCAAAAAGCAAAGCTTCTTTTTCATAACCTCCGCCGTAACTGGTTAGGTACCAATAGTACTTTTATTGTAAGAAATTAACCTCCATTCAGTTTTATTAATGTCAACTCCATATCCGTTAGTTCTAAAAGTTTTATATTGACTTTGGTACTCCAAATACAACTATGGAAAAATCATCTAAAATCAATAAAAACATCTTCATAAATTAAATATTTTTTGTTTGATATTATATTTTAATACAGAAGAAAATGAAGAAATCCCTCCACATGAATTTCATGAAGAACCTAGAAATGAAACTAATACAGCCGAAGATCCTCAGAATGATATTAGAGATGTGCTTTTAAAAATATATGTTGTATTGTGGCTCGCGGTAGTATTGAGAAATATTGGCTCATTAATATAATATTATTATCGAAGATATAATTATATTATGGTATATATTAGAAGATATAATAATTATATTAGATATACATAAGTCTTTTATTAGTATAAATATTTTTTGTAAAACCTATTGGATTGTTTAGTCAAAATTAAAATCCTAAAATTACATAATATTTAGTTGTGTACAAAATTAATTTAAAGAAAATAATAATCTTGTTGAATAATTTGTATAAAATAAAAATAAGCAAAGCAAAATGAAGCGAAATGTCCTGAAGCGAAATGTCTAGTCCCTAGCAAGTAGCGAAATGCCCCAAACCATTATTTGTATTTCTCTTAACTTAACTCTCATCTATAATCTTTTCTCTTAACTCTCATCTATAATAATTCAGAAACCAATTACGATGAGTAAATAAGTCCAAGTTTAAAACTTGATAATAAATTATTTAGGAAATTTTTTAGCATACAATATTTTTTACTTATTCAAGTATATTGTCATATTTTTTTTATAAATTTAATCAAGTTAATTTAATTTTATTTTTTAAATAATTATTTCACCACATTAAAAAATTAAGTTTGTAAATAAGATAAATAAACTATTAACTTTGTAAAATTTTCTAAATGACGGAAAACTTTAGTTATAAAATTTTCATAAACCAAAATTTACTCACCTGATGATTTATTATACGTTGAATTAAATTTATTTTATCAGAAAGTAGAGATGTTTTTTTTTTTTTTTAAATTTATTTTGTTTTTAAATTAAAGTTTGGACGCCTCTGCTCTAGAGTATATCTATACTCAGAGAGTTGCTCATTAAACTGCAATCAAGTTTAATTATTACCGTTTATTACAATAAAATAGCAGTAAAGTGAATTGTTTCGATTCTTTCCCTTTCGCTACGATTCAAGTAGCAGTTCAAATAGTCATCACAGACGTCATGACTACACGGTGGGAACATTGATTCAAGGAACTACCGAGCCTTTAATCAAGCCTTCCCTAACAATATGACTACCCTAGAACCCAGAAATGTACCAGGTGCAGTTTTAAAAAATTTTGTTGACTTAAAAGACCATTCTATACTAGAATTAAAACTATGGTTAGAATGTCAAGGATTGAAACAAAATTGCAAATAAAATAGTTGATGGTGTTGATCAAGGGAAGTGGTACAATTCGAAATTAAATATTCAAAATATGCGAGTGGATTATCACAATAAAATTCAATGGCGTGGCATCCACTTCCCTTTCATCTTATACCCGAATATTTCAATCAAGGTCATATTTATACTTATTTAGTTAGAGCTGATGTGGAAAACGAAGATCCAATTGTTAATTTAGAAGACTTTAATATCACTACAACTGTGAAACCATTAGGAGGGCCATTAGGAGAGCCGATCAATTTGTTAAAAGTGAACACGTTGGCGATATTGAAGATATTTGTTCGATCGAGATAATTATCGTAAAAAGCATTCATTATGAAATAATTAAGTAAATTTTAAAGAGCAAGTACTTTGTACTTGTAAGTAAATTTTTATGAAAGTACTTGTACTTTGTACTTAAGTACTTTTTGTATGTACACCCAACTCTCATTTCTGTAGGTAAAGAAATGAAAATTTAAAATTCTTTTTTAAATTTAAAAAAAGTTTTAATTTTGCTTAATAAAGAAAAGAAAATTCACTATATGGTAACCGTAACAGTAGGGGCGCTTTTCACAGCCTTTTTCAAAATTATTTAACCAATGACGATAAATTATTTCAATAGTATATTGTTTGGCAAGAGATGAAACAAAGCGATTTCAGACGAGGGTGAAATTTGCCTGCCGAGTAAAGCGAGGCTGGCATCACCCTCGCCTGAAATCGCGTTTCACCTCGCGCCACACATACTATTTTTCACATTACCTGCATTGAAACAGAAAATTTTTTCTATACGACTATCATAGAATGTGGGCATTCTGATTCTATTTTTAAATACAGAATATCTACATTCTTTCTTTTTTTTATTCTCACACCGATATCGGTGCGAGAATAATTATTCTCACACAGATTAGACCAATTAGAGCAAAGAATAGACTACTATTTGAAGTGACATCTATTACCAAATTTTTGAACTTAATTTATTTACACATCAACAAAAATCAAGTTTGTCAAATGAGTAAACTTTTTTGCGTGCGATCGATCTGAATTTTTGCACATATTTTCCTACCGATAATTCACAAGAAGTGTGTACGAGGGGGGACAATTTTTTGCTCAGTTTTTCGATATCTAGCGCCGTTCTTGAGTTATTGCTGCGTTTCCGCCACACAAACTTGAATTAGCAATAACTCGAAAACGGCGTTAGATATCGAAAAACTGAGCAAAAACTTCTCCCCCTCTTGCCTCAACTCCCTCCCTGTGAATTAACGGTAGGAAAGCATGTGCAAAAATTCAGATCGATCGCGCACAAAAAAATTTTCTCATTTTTACAAATTCTAATTACGGTCAAAACTTATACAGCCTATTATTTTAATAGTCGTATTCGCTACGTGCGTCGGAAAAGAAGGGATATGAATACGGGTCGTAGCGCCCATGGTGACAGCTTTGTGCATTAAATCTGGAAACTACTGTCACAAAACGTCAAACTCGAACAGTTAAACTTTTATGGTTATATTACTTCAATAATTATGGGACACAAAACTTGTTGTGTGAAGATTTGTAAAAACACCGGTTTCAATAGTATGTGTAAATTTTATTCATTTCCAAAATCGATTTACATACACACTTCAAAAAGAATTTCTTGATAAGGCAGTTGGACCTAATTTTAAATTTAGCGAACCAGTGAATAAGACAATACATTTTAAAGGTTTCATTTCAATGAAAGATAACCAACAATAATTATTAGATGTTACAGGTGTTATCATAGATAATTTCAATTTTTTACTTAAATGCATGACAAAATCTTCTGCAGATCAATCTAAAATTAAAAAAGAAGATAAACTTTTTAAGATAAAATTTTATTAATGAAATTAAAAATTAAGCCTGTGTCTTTTTATTACTTTTTATAAGTGTTTATACTTCTTAATCGTAGTTAATATCGTTTTTACACAAGCATAATACCATTTTTAATCGTATTAAATAACTTAATTACACTTAACCTTCCCGCTCCTATAAATTTGTTTCTGTCATTATCTCATGTCAGTTTGACAAATATTGACTTAGGCACTTTTTTGCAATCAACACAGAAATGATAAATAACCTATAAACTAGACCAAAAAACTTGGATTATATTAATATAAAACCGAGTACTTACGTTTTTAGGCTTCTATACAACGTATAGGAAGAAGCCTTTTAGGCTTCTATACAACGTATAGGAAGAAGCCTTATGATCTAGCTCCGTGTCCGTCTGTCCGTCTGTCCGTCTGTCCGTCTGTCCGTCTGTCCGTCTGTCCGCATAATTCAAAACCAATCAGAACGCACGTTCTTAAAACAATTTTACTTCATATAGAATATTTTTAGATTGGTATTAATTATTCAGATTATTTACATATATATTTTTTAATCTGATATTCTTATTTTGTATTTTTAGAGTAGGTATTTTACGTGTTTCTAATACGGTATTCGGTACGTGTTTCGGGTATTTTAATATTTCATTATGAATTGTGTTTTATTTGTGGTTTGTAAATTGCAAATATCAATATAAAAATGGATGTATGTGTGTATGTATGTATGTATGTTCCTTATAGACTCCTAGACCGCTTGACCAATCTTTATGAAATTTGGTGTATAAGCTAATTACGATGCTGCGAAGAAGATAGGCTACTTTAGAACGGCTTTCAACAAACTTTAATAAAATATGTGGCAAATAGTGCCTATTCATCGGATCAACAGATCGACGGATCAACGGATAATTGGATTAATTTCCCTATATAGGACATTACCCTTTCAGTACAAATGTAAAAGTTTCTGTGAACATAGAGACTACTTTGTTAGATTGTTAAACTCATCTTAGATAAAATACATTCAATGCCACCAAAAAAAGCAGCTGTTGGAAATAAATCATCAAAGGCTAAGAAACTCAGGGAAAAAAGAGCTGCTGAAACGGAGGAAGAACGTGAAGCTCGGCTTTCACAAAACCGCAATAGAGCTTGAACGTCTAGAGCTGCTGAAATGGAGGAAGAACGTGAAGTATATAAAAGAGCTTGTGTGTATGTTTGTTCGCTATACACTTCTAGACCCTTCGACCGATTTCAACCAAATTTGGAACACATACTCAGTAGGACTTGAAAAATGTTTTAGTGCAAGAAAATGTTAAAAAAAGTTGAAGGAAAAGTGACCGATTAACGAGATTCCCGTAATTCCCCCCCCCAAAAAGGTGCATTTCGCCAGTCTACCCCCAAATTTCGAATTTTGGATCCAAAATAGTCTAAATCGTTTGTACCTGTTTGTACCTTCATTATTTTTGTTTGTACCCATTTTGTTTTTCAGACAAATATTTTTGTTTTATTTCAATTTAAAATCCGGGGGGAGGGGCTAAGGACATTTAGCAGAATGTCATTATTAGAAAATTTGAAATATTTCAAAATCAAAACTGGTACAAACGAAAATAAGGAAGGTACAAACGATTTATGCCCAGTTTCTTCACTAAAATGATCCTATAGATATCCGATAGATAGGAAATAAGTATAAATAAACATGACAGAACGCATTGTTGTTTTATTGTAGTTCTGTCATATTTCTCTATACTTATTTCCTATCTATCAGATATCTATAGGATCATTTTAGTGAAGAAACTGGGCATTAGACTATTTTGGATCCAAAATTCGAAATGGGGGGGGGGCGAAATGCACCTAAAAAGGTATTTTGAGCTTCACAAATAAATCAGCAGCGGAAAGCAAGACTGGAAATCATTGGAGTACTCAGACTAAAGCAAAGCATTATATTTATAATGAGACCCCGGGCGAAGCCGGGTATCCAGCTATAATTTATATGGCAGAACGTTCGCCGAGTCACTTGGTATATTAATTCTGAGGCGGTACGATGTTCTAGAATTTTACAAATAATTTATATGGTTCAAGTTCTGAGGCGATACGAAGTTCGCCGGGTCAGCTAGTTTACCTATAAAGGTCGAAATAAAAAAAATATATTAAAATGTTAGCGTTTTCCTTATATAGTAAAAAAATCTACCTAATTAAAAGATTAAGGCATTAAAAATTGGAATAAAATAAAGCCCAAATAATTTAACCTACCGAAAAAGTAGATGTATAGAAGCCTAAGAACTGTCGCAAAAGTGAGTTCCACCTTGTTTTCTTATGGACTGAAAACAGTAACAACCGTACCACTAATAATGAACTAAGCTACTTCAAATAATTTTATTCTATTAAAATATCCCGTTTATATCGCTAAATTTGTATATATTGTCGTGTTCCAAAATCAATTTTTTAGAAATAATATTATATTGCATTTGAGTTTTTATTTTGATTGTTTTTAAATTTTGTTTTGATTTTGTAAATAACTTATTATTGTAAATATTTTGAATTTCGTTTGTTCGCGCCAACAAAACTAAAGTTGGTACGAAAATTTTGGATAAATTTGCTTTTTGCCGGCCATGTCGACCGGAGTGGTCGGTTTTGCGGAGCTTCTCCGTAATTATAAATTTTGAGCCGTTTATTTGAGATATTTTGATTTTTAAAAGTAAACAATTAAAAACATAAGTAGTGTTTTATTAAATAATTTGGAAGTTTTGTCCGCAATTTGGACGTTTAAGAAGAGAATTTTGGATGTAAGAAAGTGATTTGGAGGCAATAATTGGATTGATAAAATTAATTTGGATTTTTACATTTGGATTTGCAAAATAATTGTATTTGGATTAGGAAAGTTAAAATAATTAAGTAATTTCAAAAATTATAAAATTAAGGTTTTGAAGGCGACGTGAAGCGGAGTTGATAGCAACGTGTGGTCGAGTTATCTCGCACACATTTTGTTCAACATTATATTTGGACTGCAATATAAAAATTAATTTTCAATTTTAAAATAATTATATGAATTGCTATAACTATTCATCGCAATATACAATGAAATTATTTCCAGATTTAGTTCACTCTATCGAACCAACAGAGGCGCCACAAGACATTCTCATAGCGAATAGAAAGTATAGTCTGAAACACGTTTGGAATGGCTATTCCGCACTCGTGAACCGTCACCCTCGCCTGTCGGCTCGGGTGACAAACTTTTCCCTCGTGCGGAATATGCCTAATTCCAAACTTGTTTTAGAATATACTATTCTGCATTGAAACTTTTAAAATAAATATTTTAAATTCGAAAATTTTTTGAATTGGCAATAACTCAAGAACGACGCTAGATATCGAAAAACTGAGAAAAAATCCCCCCCCTTTATATCGTACTCACCCCCCACCCCCCCGTGAATTATCGGTAGGAAACTATATGCAAAAATTTAGGTCGATCGCGCGCAAAAAAAAAATTACTCATAAGCAACAATTTCAAATTAATCTGACAGCTGTCATATTAATAAAATTTTATTTGAAGTAATGAAAAATTATTTTAATTTTGACAGGGTTGTATGAAATCGGAAACTGAGTTGGCGGTAATTAATTTTTGATCAATATTCGCAGTGGTTTGAAATTATCGTGTTTCGACTGTCTTGACAGGCATTGAAACACTGTTTCAATGCAGGTAATATGAAAAGTATTTACGACTGCCTGCACATTTATTTTATAACATTCTGGGTGTAATTTCACCTGACCTAGAAGTTTCAGCAACCAATAAACATAAAACACCTATTTCACCGATACAACAACTATGTATAACCTTAAGGTTCGTAAACAAATTATTTTATTAAATGTATATAACTGAAATACTAACTAAGATAGCTAACTAAGTATAGTAATGTAACAAGCCACTATGTATTGTGGTCTCTTTCCTCTGCTATCTTTTGATATTTTTGCAGTATGGTAATAAAACTTAATTATATTTCCCGCTGGCACTTTGACTGCAGATCCTGTGGCAAAGCTTCAATGTTCCTAGCATTGGCATCAAAATAACATTTTAAATTGCTTTGCTGGGGCTCCGGAAATGTTGGCTAAATTTTCTCTGATAACTGTTCAGTTTGTTTGTCATTTTTTTTAATAGTTCATTGGATTCTCTTTTTGAAGACAGCGGAGCCATTAAATGGTCTGTGTTTTCGGCATGCTTTCTTTTCGGAAGAGTCAACCTTGAAGCTATATTATATATCGAACTACAAAAGGCGACGTTAAATTCATCGCTTTCCTGAATTAATTCGATATCTTTCATTATGTTATCTTCTATGAAAGTAGACAAAAAATTTTGATTATTTATATTTTCAGAGAGATTGATTTTCGAGATTCTTTCTGAAGGACAATCGTTTAAAAAATTTACATCCATCACTTCATTTTCGCTTTCTTCTTTCTCGCCGTTTTGGGTCTTGTTGTCATCTTCGGAGTATTTTGGCGATCCAGTTGGAATTTTTGAATTTTTCTTTTTTTCGTAATCTTTGATGCTTCTCCAGAGTTTCTTAAAGTATGTTTCGTAAAGTAAAGTAAAGGTGCCCGGCACCTCCACCACTTGTCACGAGCGTTTTCGTGCGGGGGTTTTCGGGGTAGCTCAATATAATAATTTAACATCAGGATTAAATACGTATAATAAAATAAAATAACTTACATAGATTTACAAATTAAACTTACTCTAATAACCTGAGTGGAAGATCATTGCACCCGCGGACATATGTCAACGAAGTATCACTGATAACCTACGATCTCACCGTATAACTGTCTCTTCTCCAATTCTTATGTCCTTTTATGACTTATTTCCCACTCGGGTTAAACTTACATGCTAAAGTGAGTTAATTCCATTGGTTTATTGAACGTGCTTAATCGGCAAGGGCAATGTCATCTTATTACTTTATTTAAACGTCGAATATAATACAGTATGGATAATAAATATGTGACATTACTCCCTCGCCGGCAAAAGCGGCTGGCCCCAGTCGCCAAGCTGAGCGCTCAATTAACCAACAGAAAAAGAAAAAAACAAATCAACGTCAATATAAAAAAAGTAAAAAAAAATAAGTAACAATATAAAAAAAATAATATGAGTAGTAATATAATTATAGTCTATAATAATAAAATCAAAACATCAAAAATCAAATAGTTGTCAAACTTATTGGCTAAAATTAGGACACCAAGAATTAATTAAATAAATGTTAAACATAATATACAATATAAATTGGAATATTATTCCTTATGTTCCTTAAAAATAATTTGTAATTGCAACATCAGAAAAAAGAGAAAAAAAATTTTAAATATGTTTTGATGAAAAAGAACAAAAATGTTCCTCATTGAAAATTCAAATCGTGCAATAATATTTTCATAATAATTTTTTATTTCTTATAGTCTTATTTTTTTTCATATTTTAAGGTAAGTATTTTCCAGAGCACATTAATATTTCATATCGTATAGCACAGTTATTGTTCAGCATTGTAGCACGTTTGAATTCATACCGTCCTTTTTAAACATTTTTTAATGACCTTCGGCACTTGTTTGATTCTTTTTTGTTTCACCGACCGCACTCGGAAGATTTTCTTCTCACTTTCTCTCATAGGATTTTCTTAATTATGTTGATGTTGTACGCTTTATTTAAATTATTTGCCCCTCCTTACTGAAATTCGGCCCAGAATTTCTCCTTATTATAGTGGTCCAAACGATTGTAACTAATTCTAAAACATTTAAATTTTATTATACGACTAAGTAGTCGTTTTGATTTGTCCTAAACGGTTTTGTGTCTATTTCTTATGCATACTGCTAATTTTTAAATTATCCTTTGGAATTTTATACTTGGTAATTTGGTAAAGCGTTTTTTATTAATCTGAAATACTAAATTAACATTATTTAACTGTACATATACTTATTTCTAACTTGTCCGTTGGAACTAAAAAACTAGTAATCATAGTAACCCGAATTGGTTTACTGGTAAATTGATCAAAATAATTTTTAGCAATGTTGAATATTTATTTAAAAGCAAGTAATATAAACATAGAAAATTACGACAATGTGAGTGTTTCTTAATGTTACGGAGTTCGAAAGAATCATATACAATCTTCGATGTCAGGTAGGTTTTGAATTCTATTCCTCTTGTTCAAAACAGCAAGTATTATAGTTGAATTAATTATTACTTAACAGTTCTTTGCGCCAGAAACATGTTTGAACTCATAGTAACTTTCGTATCTTTCGTGTTGGGACTATTAGGGATGGAGTGGCCAGAAATTAGGGCACCCACCCCATGTAAGTCGACGGACGAGGCCGTCGAAGATATTTTTGAAGACCATCAAGATTGGCCCGACATGTTTGACGGGCTCTTATTAGATGATTTGGGGCTTGACGAAGAAGAGTACCTTGTGCTGCCGCCATATAATATGGCCAGCTAAGAGGGAAGGATAATAAGGTAAGTTGTTTAAATTAATACGTATTCATATTTTTATTAATGTTAATATAATGTTACATGTAATATGTATGTATATAATGTTAATGTTAATGTTATTTACATTATATTTTGGAACGTCAGTTTCCAAAAACACAATATTAATCAAGAAAGTTTATTTTATCAAGTCACTAACTTGTAACAGCCTTATGCATAGTCAACTCAGTAGCTACTAACGCGCTACTAGTATCATTTTAGTATGTCACTTAGTAACCAAGCATACAATTTGTATGCATAGTCGAGTTAAAATGGTACTACCCTTAGTAGGACTACTAAAATCGTTGGGTGGCTGCTAAATATTACTGACAGTTTTGGGCATGTTTAAGACCATTTTAAGGTGACGTTTTAAAAATAATAGACAATTTTGAAAATTATACTGTCATAAAAATAGTCATTAAAATAATAGAAGATTATATTAACGTTGATGAAGAAATGGAAGAAGTTCAAGCTATTGAAGATGTTCTTAATATAAATAGGAGGCCAAAAGTATATTTACATCATATAAATCTTTTAATTTATTATAATAATGCAAAGTTTCGCGAATATTATCGATTAAATAAAGAAGTAGCTCGTGTTGTGATAGATCTAGTGAGAGATCGACTAAATAATTTTAACAATCGTGGCCGTTCTGTATCTCCCGAAATTCAAGTTTTGGCGTTTATTAGGTATTTTGTAACACCGAAAGAAAAATTTACTTATTGATAGAAGTTCTGCACCCTTAAGGGTGCAGATCAAAACGAAATTAGTGAAAAGCCCTGTACACAGGGCAAAAAAATTTGAAAATTTTTTTTTTTTGAAAAAATTTTTTTTAAACAAAACTGATGATTTTTATTGGTCTCTTTGTCTTAAGTCGCTTTTTAAATTTAAATATCCTTTTATTAGGAAATTGCCGTTTTGCTAGTTAAATTTTGTAATGTAACTTACCGACATATTTTTGACATTGACATTGACCTTGTAAACTGTCAATGCTTTTAGGTTATCAGCTGAAAATTTGCAATGTTGCCTAATAAATATTTTGAAAATCATACTTTAGTATCCTACCAACTAAAATGATGCTAACGTTCTTTTTAAAACATCTATGCATAACAAAATTTTATAAGCTACTAGAATGCTATTAATTAGTAGCTACTTAATTCATTTTAAAACCATTTTAAAAATACGACTATGCATAAGGCTGTTAAACTTTTACAAGTTAGTAGTATTATTTACATTAGGAAATTTTGTTTTATCGTCATATATGTTGAAAATCATGGTACAATTGTTATTTCCAGTAACACAGATTTTTGATGATGAAAGAGTTGATACTGATGACGATGAACCATCTGTTGACTCAGAAACTGCTGAACTCGAGGACTGCAGAACATTTGTACTCTCCTTACTACCAAATAATTTGCTAGACATTTCGATTTTTTTGTTGACCTAATCATCGACATAACTCATCGCAATTTCGGTGCTCTTCCACCCTCCTGCACACTTTAGTGCTAAAATATCTCCACCCGAATCCGCAACCATAGTGGCTCCAGTTCTGCGAAAAGAGTGGCCGGTGTATAACTCTAGGTCTTTTAAACCTAAATATTTCGTTATTTGCTTTGGGACACCACCAATAGTGTGCTGGCCAGCATTAAGGGAAATGCACTTTCCATGTCGGTATGTCAAAAAAAATCTTAGGCTTTCTGTTCCAGGAGGCCGAAGATTTACATATTTTCTGTATAACATGCAGGGCTTGAAGCTGCAGCCATCATCGGTTATGGTGAATCTTCTTGTTGTTAAATTTTTTGTTTGCCGCAATGTCACAATAACGTATTTTCCCATATCTTCTACATCATTCATGTTTAAGGAGAGAATTTCGTCACATCGACAACATCCAAAAATCTCAAATATTGTTACAATTTTCGCCAGCAACCACTGGTCATCAGGAGCATGTAAAAGAAATTGTTTAACCTCTTCTTTACTTAATACCTTGGCCTTTTTTGGCGCATAACGCTCATTTTTTCGTTTCAGAAACGCTATTACCTTTTGAAATCTGCAAATGACAACTAAACGTCATATTTTTCAATAAATTTTTTAAGGAAAACAAACCTGCGAACAGGGGCATTTTCTTTCATTTCCAAGCAGCTTTTCAGCATAGACCATTTTGCCCATAAAGTATTAGGGCTGAATCTAGCTGATAGTTGATTCAAGTATACCAACAAAACATCTTCAGTTACCCCAATCACACTATTTTTGTTTTGCCACTTTTTGAAGTCGTCGTATTCTCGCTCGTACCTTGAAGCTGATTTTGCAGGTAATAAACTTGAAGCTACACTGCTGGCTGCCTCAATAATTTCTTTTGGTACATTCATTTTCGCTTTCGCCAAAACAAATGTAAAGAAAAATAAATAGACATGTTCATGGCAACGCTTCCATAGCTTACGACATTTGCGACAAATTATTGAGATTTTTTTGGAATTTATCTAACCTTTTTACAAATGAGAAACAAATAAAATATAAAACAATACACGCAAAGGTAATCGCCTGCGACTCGTCAGTTATATCCTCCATTCGCCAGTAAAAACCCTCTTACCTTGCTAGTAATGTTATATACTATTGTTTGCGATTTTTTCATTCGACGATGTTACTGAATACGGCCCTGCCATTGTATTGTATTGTTATGTGTTTTGTTCCGAACCAGGTATAACAATGTACTGTATTTGAAATGATGTATTTTGTATTTTAAATACTCGGAACAAAATGTATTTGTATTTTGTATTTCAAATACCCAAAATAAATGTATTTTGTATTTTGTATTTCAAATACATATTTTCATGTATTTTGCCCACCCCTGATATCTGAGCTACCCCGAAAACCCCCGCACGAAAACGCTCGTAACACACTATATAATAAAAAATACATTCAGCCTTATGCATAGTCAACTCAGTAGCTACTAACGCGCTACTAGTATCATTTTAGTATGTCACTTAGTAACCAAGCATACAATTTGTATGCATAGTTGAGTTAAAATGGTACTACCCTTAGTAGGACTACTAAAATCGTTGGGTGGCTGCTAAATATTACTGACAGTTTTGGGCATGTTTAAGACTATTTTAAGGTGACGTTTTAAAAATAATAGACAATTTTGAAAATTATACTGTCATAAAAATAGTCATTAAAATAATGGAAGATTATATAGGGTCTACCAATAAGAACGATAGAACTTGTTTTTTTAATTATAACTCATCCGTGTAAGATACAATGGATTTGTTGGTATTTATTTGAAGCTCAGTTCATACCATTTATGTTTTGAAAAAAAATATTTTTTAAATGTCCACCTCTTGATCGTTTGTACACGCGCATTCTATGGGTCCAATTTTTGATGACTTTTCCAAGTAAGGCTGGCTGTATACCAAGAATTACTCGCTCTATGTTGGCTTTCTTTGCGGTTTATTAGCGTAAACTAATGACTTTACGTAGCCCCAAAGAAAGAAGTCCAGCGGAGTTAAGTTACACGATCGCGGTGACCAGTTGACAATAGTCTAATTTTACGAACTTTTTGAGATGATCGACTTCCCAAACTTTTCTTTCAATAAGTCGATTGTTTCGTTCGAAATGCGGCATGTTGTGCTGTCCTGTTGAAACCACATCTCTTTCAGATCCATTTCATCCAATTGTGACCACACAAAGTTTGTTAACATCTGACAGCTTCTCACTGCTCATTTTCAAAGAAGTAAAGTCCAATGATGCTTTCGGACCACAAATTGCACCAAACAGTTTTTTGGATGCAAGTCACTCTCATGGACCATCTATTGATTTGTTTCAGCCCAGTAACGGAATCTGCTTAAAACGAAGTTTATTAAAATTCGTGTAATGCTCTGAACGTGGCTCGAACAAAGCTCCTACTTTGGAAATATAATTTTACGATTTGCAAACGGTCTTGCGGAGTCAGTCTTGCCATGATGAAATAGTGAACCTCACTGAATAAAATACACTATGACAGACATCAATGTCATTTATAACATGGCGGCAATACCTACCTAAAGTTCTATCACTCTTATTGGTAGACCCTATATTAACGTTGATGAAGAAATGGAAGAAGTTCAAGCTATTGAAGATGTTCTTAATATAAATAGGAGGCCAATAGTATATTTACATCATATAAATCCTTTAATTTATTATAATAATGCAAAGTTTCGCAAATATTATCGATTAAATAAAGAAGTAGTTCGTGTTGTTATAGATCTAATGAGAGATCGACTAAATAATTTTAACAATCGTTGCCGTCCTGTATCTCCCGAAATTCAAGTTTTGGCGTTTATTAGGTACTTTGCCAAATATTAAAATTTAAATACCCTTTTATTATGAAATTGCCATTTTGCTAGTTAAATTTTGTAATGTAACTTGCCGACATATTTTTGACATTGACATTGACCTTGTAAACTGTCAATGCTTTTAGATTATCAGCTGAAAATTTGCAATGTTGCCTAATAAATATTTTGAAAATCATACTTTAGTATCCTACCAACTAAAATGATACTAACGTTCTTTTTAAAACAACTATGCATAACAAAATTCTATAAGCTACTTGAATGCTATTAATTAGTAGCTACTTAATTCATTTTAAAACCATTTTAAAAATACGACTATGCATAAGGCTGATTATATTTAATTATTTCAGATTTTTGGCCACTGGAGAAAGCTTCAGATCATTGACATTTCAATATTATATCAGTGACTCATACGTAGGAATAATTATTCAAAAAGTTTTGAAGAGCATAATACAAGAAATGTGGAACGAAGCAATGCCGGAAGAGAAATCATGGCAGATATCTGCACAAAAATTTTCAAAAACGTGGCACTTTTCAATGTGCTTAGGAGCTATTGACGGAAAGCACATCCGTAGACAATATCCGAAAAATTCAGGATCTTTATTTTTTAACTACAAAAATTATTTCTCAACAGTATTCTTTGCACTTGTTGACATCGAATACAAGTTTATAGCGATTGACGTAGGATCTATGGCCGAGAAGGAGATGCTAATATTTTTAATAAAAGCTTAATTGGCCAAATAATTACAGGCAATACTTTCAATGTTCCTCTTTCTTCAGAAATTCCTGATACCAATATCAAGGTTCTACATGGTTTTCTGGGCAATCAGGCCTTTGTTTTAAAAACATATATGTTAAAACCATATTCGCAAAAAGCAGTTAATTTAGAAAACGGAAATAAAAAAGTGTTTTTAACAAACGCCACACCACAGGTAGAAGGGTATTTGAAAATGGGTTTGGAATTTTAAGTAATTGTTGGCGTATTTTCAACACACTAATAAATTTAAAAACCGCAAATATCGATAATGTTGTTATTGCGTGTTGTATTGTCACAAGTGGAAATATATAATCTATAAATTATTGTAATTAAATGTAATTCCACTTGAAGCTCCCTCGTATAAGTTGACAAAGTGCAATGGTTATAAATAAGTAGATAATAAATATGGAAGGGGAAGCATCAAGCGGTTCAAGAGAATAATTAATGAATTAACGAGAGTTCGGAGTGTGCACTCGAGGAAGTCAAGATGTGACCTGGCCGCTTGATGGGTCCACCCTCCGTTAGGGTAGGTAGAGTAAGTCCTAATTATAAGTATCTATGTAAATAATAATTATTAGTATTAGTCTTTATTATAATTTAATAAATATTTTATTATCGTTACACCTGTGCTTATCCCCCATTTAATACAAATACCCCTCATAAACATTCGTAACATGCCCTCTCAAAAATATTTGTAACTTTTGGTGGAGGTACCGGGTAGGTCTCGGAGAGCATAAATCTCCAAATTTTTGCTATGATTTTGAAAATTAAAATTTTTTAAATAACAAGTTTCCTATAGTTTTAAAATAAATTACATTAATGTGTAGGTTAGTAAATTTCATTAACAATATGCAATTCAAACTAAGTAGATTACGTAATTATGTATCAGGTTAAAGAAGAAAATTTTTATGTTTATAATATGTTGAACAATTTTAAAAATATGGAATCTTTACAGTTTTATTGAATTATAGAGGAATATTTTTTATGAACCTATGAAACAATAATGGATGTTTTGTTCCGATAATTGGTAATTTTTATTTATGACCCACAGCCTAATATTGGGTCAGTACTTTCTGGTGAGGCTGCCATTAAGGTAAATAAAAGTTCCAGTCAAAAATTTAGGGAAATATAATCTGAAATTAATCTTTTAAATATTTTTTCTTACAACGATAAATTTTGCATTTCAAGTGAATAATTAGAAAATTATTACGTAATCGGTCGACAAACTTACGCGTCTACATAAATGAAATGTAATCTAATAGAAGAAAAGATCATTTTAATATTAAAATTTAATTCACGTTAAATTAGGATTAAAAGAAAAATTTCAATAACTAGAACGATTTTACAGATTTTACAAATAATTATTATTGATCAAAAATGGTAAATTTTATGAGTAAAATTATATTAAATTTGTTTGATTTTTACATTTTGCATTGGATAATTTCAAATTTGGCAATAATAAATAAAAGTAGTTTTGAAATTTTTGTATTTGAATTGAATTTAAAAATATAATGGCATTTTGTTTTAATAAAAGAATTTGTTGATGTTGCATAAATGAATAGTTCAAACAAGTTCACGAAAGAAATAAAATGCTTAATTTATATTTTTGTTGTAACGAGGAAAATTACGAATTAATATTCAATAATTTTATTTTTTTTAACATTTTGAATTTAGGTAGAAATAAATATTTATAGGTAATTTTTGGACAAAACAAGAGAATAAAATGAATAGGATTTGAAGATCAAATAATATGTGTAAAGATAAAAAAGAGTTAGGTTTTGTCATAAATTTTAACGTTAATGTTACAAATATTTTTGAGAGGGCATGTTACGAATGTTTATGAGGGGTATTTGTATTAAATGGGGGATAAGCACAGGTGTAACGATAATAAAATATTTATTAAATTATAATAAAGACTAATACTAATAATTATTATTTACATAGATACTTATAATTAGGACTTACTCTACCTACCCTAACGGAGGGTGGACCCATCAAGCGGCCAGGTCACATCTTGACTTCCTCGAGTGCACACTCCGAACTCTCGTTAATTCATTAATTATTCTCTTGAACCGCTTGATGCTTCCCCTTCCATATTTATTATCTACTTATTTATAACCATTGCACTTTGTCAACTTATACGAGGGAGCTTCAAGTGGAATTACATTTAATTACAATAATTTATAGATTATATATTTCCACTTGTGACAGTATATTACACAATATTTTATGTAACAATATCATTAACATTATTCAGGAAGAAGAACCTATCATTCAAACTGATTCGTGCTTAATACCGATGCGATGCAGCAACATAGGGAGAACAGCTGATGATGCCATAGCCGTTCGAGATTTATTTGCTCAATATTTCACTATATAACATATAACATATTAAATTTAATAAATAAAATATAAGTTTGTCTCAATCGAACCAACGTCATGCAGAGTCGATCTTGATTGAACCAATTTTGTTTTTTCGTTTTTGATAAAAGAGATTGATGTTGAATATTGTAATCATCAGCAGTTCGTGCATATTTTAGAGACTCTATCACACTTTCATCTAAAAATGTATATAGGGATTCAAATTGCAATATTTTCAATCCTGTTAAGTATTTAAACCGGATTGAACTACTTGTTACGGTCTGATATAAAAAAGTGTTTATATACTTTCGTCAGTTTGAACTCCTGTATCAATGTAATAATTATTTATAACACTTTCCTCATGAACAACTTCAACGTTTTTTTTTTTATTTAATTCTACAAAATTCGTATCTCAAGATTCTACTTGTACGACTTCAATATCACTCTGGGAAGCTTCGAGTTCGGCAAATGGCAATATATGTATCTGAATCACTGGTAAACTTTCCTATAAAATGTTTATGATATAAGGTAGGTGATGGAAATATGCCCATGTTGATAATATGCCCAGTAACTGAAATTTCACTTAATTTAAAACGAAAAAATTTTAAATGGCCGTAGGAGCTTCAATTTACATAAAATACCACCACCCTGAGCAGATCTAACCTCAATGTGGTTATTGACTAGTTACTAAGTGCATGTTACTATTTCGACGTCTTGTGTGCACAAACAAATCAAAAGCTTAGATCTACCTCAAGTTTAAGTAAAGCCACTTTTCGTAAATGTAAGTATGTCATATGAATGTTTGTTTTCTTATAATTCCTTTAGATGCATGGTTCTTATAAATATATTTTGTATTTCAATTAAGACATGCATAAATGTATCAACATGCGGTGTTGTTAATATGCCCACGAACACAAACGACATGCGTTTAGTTTGTTAGAGACAGTTTCTTTAATGTATATGCATGAAGAATGTGTAGGACTTACGAAAAATGATAAATCAATTTTTATTTGTCCATTGTGCTCCGATATTGCTTAAAAATAGTGTTTATGAGTTTTTCATTAAATAAATTCTTTCCTGTGTTAGAGGTATTTTTTTATTTTAAATCATTTTTAGTTTTCATTAATCTTCAATAATAACAAAACAAAAAGTTAAAATTTTGTTTCATTTTTCAAACATATGGATATATTATCATCATATGTTGCTAATATGCTCCAGTTGGGTTAGTTTACAAAATATATAAATAAAGGAAAATGAATTATATTATTGTAAAATTTCTTTCAGAAATAGTTACTATGATTTTAAATATTATTTTAATCCTATGATTTTGATTTTAAATCCTACAATAGACTCTTATATTATGTGACCTGGTCTACGAAAAGGGGACTTACGTTTGAGAATCAGTTTTCGAGAAAACATCTGTTAAAGATAAAGATATAGATTTAAAAAGTCCGATTTTAATTCAATAATAAAGTCCAACATTCAATAATGACTTCGGAACACCATCAAGGCTGCTATTGGTAAAAACACAAGTCGCAGACCTAGAGGAATGAAACGAAGAAAATTTATGCATTAAAATGTCCTCGCGGCTCAAAGCAGAATACGACATTTCTCTAAAGTGACAAACGTTAAAAATAATATTAAATACGCAAATACATGTAAATTTAATTTCGATTTACAAAAACTAACATTGTGAACTAACCTAATATAATGTTATTTATAATATGAATACAAACAACTAATAAATAATAGTATTTAAATTATTAAACTATATCAACAATGAATAAAATTATAATCAATCCGGATGTTGCGTCCGCACATGCTTATTTCGATCACCCTTTTGACGAAATTCTCTTCCACAAATTTCACAAGGATATGGTCTTTCATCAGTATGAATTCTTCGGTGATTGTTTAAAGCATCGGCTCTGAAAAATCTCTTATCGCATATCTAAAATTAATAATTTTCTGTAATGATCACATTGATAAATTAGTAATACCATTAATATACATCACATCCGTATCTCCGATCGTTGGTATGTATGAGACGATGCTGGTAGTAAACAGATCCAGTAAGGAAGCATTTATTGCAAACAGCACACTTAAATGGTCTTTCGCGAGTATGAACCTTGCGAATATGATCTTTTAAATCAGGTCTAATGGTGTAACGTGCTTCACATCCTTCATGAGGGCACGCAAAAGGTTTAATACCTAAACATTTTATGAAATTAAAAAGTTACCCTATATAATGTACCTAACCGAATCTTACCTTGATGGAATCTCATATGCTGCCATAAGTGCGAAGTTTGAGAATAACTTCGACCACATTGTTCACAAACATAAGGTTTCAAACTTTGGTGGGCTCTACTATGAATAACCAATGCTTTCGCACTATGAACAACCTGTAAGTAAATCAATTTTTGCTACTTTTGTCACTTTAAATTTCGAAATATTACTGAATTTAAAAAAAATAGGAGTTTCTCCAAGTGAATAGTGTGATATCGTGAGATTACAGTTTCAAGAATGTTTCTAGCAACACATGCATAGTATGTACAAGGATCGTCTAATTCTTTAAAAAAAAAGCTTGAGGGGACCGCATGAAGCTTTAATAATGATTGACTACTAAAATCTAAATAAAAGCTTAAAAGCTAGTAGCAAATCACAATTAAAGTTTCACGCGGACCTGCATCAGTTCCATGTGAGAGAGCCCTTAGATATTATATAATTTTCTATTTTTAAAATTAACACAATTATTGAGTAATCTTCGAGATTGTGTCACGAGCAGAATACAATGCATTTTAATGAAAACATTTTTTGTAACAGATATCTCACTTAAATATCTTCTGCAGTAGTTCAAAACATTGAAATACATAATTATATACTTGCAAACATAATTATTAAATATTATTATCGTTACCTGTCCACATTCTTCACATGAAAAATTAGAAGCATGCTCTTTTTCACGGTGTAATTCCAAATCGGTGACATTGTCGAAAACCAATATGCAACGTTCACATTGATATTTATAACCTTCATCGACGACAAAAGCTAAACGTTTAGCTTTTGTGGCTTGTTTTGGCCATTTTCGTTTGCGGCCCCTTTTCTTTTTTTCCGGTTCGGCATTCTCTTGGTTCAAACTCTTTGGAGTTAATTCTTTGGAATTAATTGACATTAAATTTTGATTATATTCTTCCGTTAAATTTTCTTTATCGTTGTTACTTTTCTCCTGAATAAGTTCTTTATCTTTGTTAATCGTTGTAAGAACATCTTCGATAAGTTTTACCAAAAACACGTCTTTGTTTTCAACTGCAATCAAGTTATTTGCATTATCGTTGTCTATGACATGTAATTTGGGAGTATAGTGCTTCTTCTTTATTTTGTGAGTATACAAAATTTCGTGAGACTTAAATGTTCTATCGCAGTATTCGCAATACGTCATTTTTGGTAGATAAAACAAATTAGCTTCGTCTGAGCATTTGGTTATCCAATGCTTTGCAGCGGTGGTATACGAATCAAAGGTTTCTCTACACGTAACGCATTCATAATTAACCTTCGTGGTATGCTTTTTTTGATGAGCTAAAAGCAAATTTCTTTCCGAATATGTTCTGTTGCAATATTCGCATTGCAATAATAATTCGGTTAACACTTTATTCACATTAGGGGTAGCGTTTTCAACTTTGCTACAGTTCGGATTTTCCAATAGCATGGTTTCTTCGTTTATAATTTCAGGCGAAATATAAGATAAACTTTTAATTTCTTCGTTCAACAGTTGAAGTTCACTGCTTTCTTCTGATGGATTTAAAGATTCAGCTTTTATATTAAGAACCATACCTTCGCTTGGAATTTCGACGCACAACTCGGCATGTTTATTGGCCGAAGCAGGTGTGGCAAATACTTGATTGCACTTAACACACTTCCAAACAGTTACATCACTGCGATAAAATTTAGAGATGTCGCCAGCTTTTTTGCAATGATTTTCTTTATGAATCCGAAGTCTATTTTCACTCACAAATTGTTTGTTACAGTGCTCACAAATATTCTCCTGCGTGTTATCGTGACTAGACTGATGTCGGTCTAAATTATTTTTACTCACAAACTGCTTTCCACAAGTCACACAGTCGTACTTTATTCGCATGCCCTTTTCAAAATCCTTTATATCTGCATCGGCTTTCAGCACCTAAATTCAACAAAAACATTTTGTATTAAAAAAAAACATTTATTTTCTACTCTATTGTTTGTCACTGTTGCAAAGAGAGGAATAATAAAAAGCTTATTTTTTGTTTTTTGACTCGTATTTGCAGGCGTCGCGTCGGCTATTTACTTCAGTTTGTTAACAACTCTTGTTATAGTTATTCCCACGAAAGATGAAGCTGACGTCAGAACTATCTGAATAAAATATGGGTCGAATGATTGAGTTAGCGGTTTAATAAAAACAAATAAAATAAAATATAAATCATCCAATATTTCATTCAGATAGTTCTCGCGTCAGCTTCATCTTTCGTGGGAACAACTACATAGATGCAGTTTCTGACTTGAATATAGTCAAGTTAACCATTTTATTTTTATAAATTAAAATTTTAATTTAAAAACTTAATTTAACATTAATAAAAATTAATATTATTTTGAGCTCTCAGCGAAGTGTACATATCGCTTTCATCAGAAATTAATTTGTTATTATTAATTATTAGTAATAATAAAATAATAATAATAATAATAAATAATGACCTCAAGGAGTACTCCATATATGATATATAATAAAATAATAATATTAATAATAAAACAAAAGCGATATACATCGCTGAAAGCTGAAGAAAAGTTTTAATTTATTATTTTTCATAAATTAAAAATTTATATGTTTTTAAAATATTTTATCTTCATTGTATGGGTGATATAGTAATTATATAATTTTTTTTTAACTGCAAAATATCCTAGTAGCAAAATATTTATAGGGGCGAATTCTCCGGAAGCGAAATGTTCGGTAGCGAAATGTCCTAGTATACCATTGTTAAGTATGCTGCGCAATTCAAGTTAAGTAAGCTACTTTTTAAAAGTATTGTTGAGAGCTAAGGTCGGCTGACACAATCTACTTTTTGAGCAGCGTAATTTTATTTTTAAAAATTAAAATTAAAATAAATTACAAAAATAATTATTACTTTCGTTTAAATAGCAAAAAAAAGACAAAACAATAACATGTTACAAAGATAATATTACATAATATTAGAGGTATACATTTTACTTGGTCATTTTTTCGAATTTCGTAGTTTGTAACTCTCAATCAAATTTTTCACAAATTGTTTTGTAGGTAGGTACTTGTTATTTTCGCAAGTTTTAATTTAAATTGCTAGTCCAGGCAATGAAATTTCAAAACGAGGGTCTTTAAGGGGGGTTATTGTTTTTGACTAATTTTTAGCATCTGAATCCAAAAATGACTCCAGTTTATGTCTATCGCGCAACTTTTTAAGCTACAGAATAATCCCTTTTTGCCCCAAAAGTCGTACAAAATGTGCACAAAATAAAATAAAGAAAGAAATTGCCGAATATACTGTTCACAGAGAATAATTTTACTCAAATAACGTTCGTACAAGTAGTCAAATGCTTTTACCAATCGATAAGCCCTGCAGTCTTAAATTATAAAACTACTAAATTAAATTGCATTTATATTACACTGAACCATTATTTGTCTTTTATACCTGAGATATATTAAATAGGCTATAACGCCCTAGGGCCTATAAATCATAATGCCCGCTCATTATGCCCTCTTATTCGCAATTATATAATATAATTCAAAAAATGTGCCATTTTATTGTTTACAATTTTATTTAAAATTAAAAGTATAACTTTCAAATGAAGATCCACTAATTGAACAATTAAAAATTTTAAAAAAAAATTAAATTTAGCAATCATCAAATTCAAAATTTATAAAATTTTTAAATATTGACAAATTCAAATGCAGTGAAATATAAAACGTTGTATGCATCACGAGCATTACTCGATGTTTATGCTCTCGAGCAACTTAAAAACTCTCGGGCCTGGCGGCCCTCGCGCTTTTAAATTGGTTGCCCTCGACATAAACATCGTCATAATGCCTTAGATACATAAATAACTATAATGTGCTCATTGATAGAGAAATGTGCTAACCCACAATTTTAAAAATGATTATTTAGTTATTATGGCCATGTCCTACACCAAATCCTTAATTAAAAATTTAATAATATTTTTGATAAAGCCCGCTGGTCGTAAACTTCCAAACGCGTGTGAACTTAGCCCCTCACTTTTTATAAAAATAATTTTTGAATGTTGTTCCGGGTTATTCTAGGTAGGTTCCATATTGTTCCAAAATACTTTTTTAAATACTAAAAAAGCAACGCAAAAATTCACGAAAACCCATTTTTCCTGTTAGCAAAATTTTTGTAATTTTATAAAATGAAGGTCCTAATGCCCTTTCAACAAGGGCTGATTGCTGGTGCTACAAATTATACATAAATTCCACTTATTTTAGAATCTACATTTTTTCTTTTTGGTTATTTTTCTTTTGGGTACCCTAACAAAATTAACTCTACAGTGAAAAAACAATGTGACTCAAATTTACAAAACTAGATACCCAATATTTCAGCACAATTTGCATCTAGATTGTTCAATAATTAGGTATAACTTCGTCAGGTTTCCCCTAGCAATTTTTTTGGGCGTAAACGTTATTTATGAAAACCAAAAATAGCCTTAAATTATCAAGTCTGCGTTGTAGTTGTGCGGAAAATTAAGAAGATCTAAAATAAAGTCGAACGATTTGAGAATGGCCTGTCAAAAACCTGTCAAACCTGATTTTTGCCTTTAAAAGTTCAAAAAAACCTAAATTTTACATTACCATTTGTAATAACAGTGAATCTTTGAATTATCCAAAATATAAATTTTAGTTATACTAATTTTATATTTTACCTTACAAACAGGCCCGCGTTAAGGCATGTGAGTACCCTTAGGCATATTTTTTTGCCGCCCACTTAAAATTAAAATTTGACCTTATTATAATGGTATAATAATATTTATTAGCAAAATAAATATAAATATATAAATTTTTAACTTGTGAAATTATAATATTAAAAATTCAAATTAACAAGTTAATTAAACGACAAAATCAAAATATTAATTTGAGCTTTCGGCGAATATGTATGTCGCCTTCGTATTTATTTATTTATTTATTTCCATGTATTTACTATGATTAATATTCTTTCTGACGAAGGCGACATACATATTCGCCGAAAGCTCAAATTAATATTTTGATTTTGTCGTTTAATTAATTTGTTAATTTGAATTTTTAATATCAAAATAAATATAAACTCTGAGAACAAATTTATTTACTAACTCTTACTTAAACTCATGCATTTTACTATGCAGCACTTAAAAATTGTTTATGTTTTCTACATAATGTAATATGATTTTTAAATAAGTGCAATTTACAATCAAGTTTTGATTTATGTTACATTTTTTATTAGAAATAATTAATATTTTTGCCGCCCCCTAAAAGACTGCTGCCCTAGGCAGGTGCCTTTCTTGCCTAATGGATAAATCGGCCCTGCTTACAAATATACGAAAATCGCCTAGGTTTATAGAAAAACTTGCAAATAACAAGTACAAAGTACAAACTACAAATTACGAAAAAATTCCAAATAAAATGCATACCTTTAATATAAAAATGATTTTCTCTATTGATATTACTCGTATTCAAGTTCTAATTGTCGTTTCCCCTTATAAAATTATTTAAATATACCTTACGAGCATTTGTTAAAATTAACAAATTACAATACAATACACAAATGCAAATCAAATTCCACTCTACTATTCAATACAAATTGCAATCCTTATCATAATTATTAAAAGTGGATAAAAATATTAAGAGTTGTAAATAAATTGATCAATCGACAAAGTTCTAATTCATATCCCTATTTTAGTTTTGCTAAGAATTTATCTACACTTAAGTCTTTGTCTAAAGCGGAATTAGTAATTTTTTTAAATTTTTTAATATTTATTAATTATTATTGTCAAAGATAAATTTTAAATATTAGCATTAAAGATCAATCGAACAGCCGAATTTTATATATGGGCGAGGACAAACTTGACTTGTGAAGGAAAATCCCTCGAAGCGTCGGAAATTACCGAAAAATAATTTTTAAAAATGTTACAACCGAAAATTTCCCGATACACCAAGATACAAAATGATTGTGCAATTAAATAAAAACAAATTGCACAAATACCCGTTCTGCAAGTTCCTAAAAGGTGTTCCTACAAAAACTACAATGTTGCTATAAAATTCTTGAAAATGTATCAACGTTGAAAGTTATAGGCAAGGGTTTGATTGGTTCTATGCATGGATTTACACATAGTTGAATTTAAAGTCTGGACTCTAGATCAGCGCTACTCAAAGTGTTGGTTCTCAGATCAGTGCCGGTTATTTACAGGCCTAAATCATTTTGATTTTTGCGTGAATATGCCAAAATCTCATACAATCCAAACTGCATCAAGATCGAATTCGTTTTACATACATCAATGTTACTTCATTAAAATTTGATATCAGTCGGCAACACATTGGAACAAAAGATATCGGTCCGCTACATCACATATAGTTTGAGAAAAAAAGTTCTACCTACTGAAACACGGAGAGCAGTTGGGATGAGCTCAATACAAACTTTTTTTACGCGACTTTATTAATAAATTAATGTGCATTTAATAATAAAATAATGTTTCTCTGAGATCTCTATATTTTCTTTATTTATTATAAATAAAGATATTTAAATTAAAACTTTTTATTCGTGAGACTTGACTATTATAAAAGACGGTGCCCATACAGGTTTATTTGAAAAACCACTAGTGGATCTAGCTAAAATATGAAATGAAAATGATGTACGAGCTATTATTGAAACTTCAGGAATATTGGGCATCGGAAGCTTGAGCTCCTAAAAGGGCATTGTATCATTTGCAAGCCGGAAGTAAATCTTGCATAACTTGCTGTGCATAACTGAACGGTTTAATCCAACAATTTGCAATTTTTTACAAACAACAAAATTACGTTGGCAAAATAAAAAAAATGAAAACACTTACCACTTTGTCTGCATTAAATTCGCATTGATGACGTTGATATTGGTATTTGGTTGGAAAATTGGTGTCACAATTTTGACATCTGACCATTGTTGGAATATTCGGAATTTTACTTTCACGCCTGGATTCCACCAGAGAATTGTTAACATATTGCTTGCAATCTCCAGGATCACTTAGTACGGTACTGATATCTGTGGCATAATTTAATGGATTTAAATCTTCGACACCTCCAATCTTGACTATAGTAACGGATTGGTCGTCGGGCTCCAAATAGCGGTAACTCAAATTTACTTTACTATCTTCTGCGTAATTCCAACCGCATTCCGACGAAAAGTTCACATTTTCACTAGAAATTTGAGTTTTGGACACCACTTCTTGGGTTATAAAGTCTTCCTCAATTTGAAAAGAACTAATTGTGCCATCGTCGGATATACGGTGTACCGTAAGAAAAATATTAGGATTATTATTCATTTTGGGTTTTGAAACTACTAGATAAACTCAAATCACAATTTCTATCAAAACAGCTTTGCATTAAATGCGAGATGACTTGTAAGAATAAAATTAATTTATTTACTAAACAAAACAAAATCACCGTTTGCATAGGCACCTATTCGTTTTGCTTGCTTTGCTTTTTTGTTTCAGGCAATTACTTTAGAACAGTAGTTGGTCGGGCGGTTGTTTAGTGAAAAATTGCCTAGACGACTTAACCTACGATTTTTTAAACGACAACAGTGGTCATCAATTTGACAGTTCGTATACAAAGTCAAAACATAGATAAATATTACCACTTCATTTTTAGTTATCATCGTTGTTACTTGAAATTACTTGCAATATTTAAATTTATTAAATAAATTGCAATGGATAAAGTTGTTATTTTTGGTTCTACCGGTCAAACTGGACTTTGTGTGGTACAGGCTGCAGTACAAAAAGGCAAGTACTAAATTATAAACAAGATTTTTGCAAAACTTAATACAAATTTTTTGTAGGTTTAAATGTTAGGGCGTTCGTACGCGATCCTGCCAAGCTTCCAGATGATTTACGTAACAGTGTCGAAGTGGTACAAGGTGATGTTTTAAACTACAGTGATGTTCACAGCGCTATAAGAAATGTAACGGCCGTAGTGGTAGCACTAGGGACCCGTAATGATTTAAGTCCTACTACTGTTTTGAGTGAAGGCATGAAAAATATAATCAAAGCAATGAAAGAATTAAATGTTGAAATTGTTTCGGTTTGTCTGTCTGCATTTTTGTTTTACGAGCCTGAAAAGGTGCCACCAATTTTTGTTGCACTAAATGCCGATCATCAACGGCAATTTGATATTGTCAAAAGTTCTGATCTCAAATTTATTGCAGTTCTTCCACCTCATATTGCAGGTATGTAGTTTTTAAAATACTTGTTGATTGCTTTCAACAATTTGGTGTATTGTAGATCAACCTAGCGGTCAATATGAAATCAAATATGATGCTTCTCCGGCTAAAGTTGTTTCAAAATACGACCTGGGGAAATTTCTCATCGATTGTTTGACACAGCCAGAGCATTATGGTAAAATTTGCGGAATTTGCACTAAATATTCCTAATGTAAGGAAGTCGAGTGCTTTATACTTTTTTATTATCTTGTCATTTTGATAGTATCAATTTACAAGTTTTATATTTTACGTTAGTTGACAAGTTATAATTTATTCAAGGTGAAATGGGAAATTTATTGCCAAGTCATGATATATCACTTCCACTCGATATTAATATCTTCTATGTACAAAGTTAATCTGATTATTCATGTACCTGCTTTGTATTGAGTGATTGATATTCTTATTGTTACAATATTCTTGGGCTTTGTTCAATTTTATTATAATATAATAATTAAGAAATAAATACAAGTTTTTAAATGTATTTTAAAATTTCTCAAGTAAAATTATATGAAGTGTAATTTCTTTCCGTTAGATTTATCCAAATTACACCTCGTTGATTTTGTAAATCTAATTTTTATTTTTGTTTTGCAACAAAGGAAATTTGAGAAAAGTAGAAAATCCAAGAAAATTTTAGGAATACTATAGACGATTTTTTTTGGAAGGAAATCTCTTCACGTTGAGATATTTATCGGATAAGGAATCTCAAGGTGAAAAAATCGGGCATTAGTGTGACTCGTCCCTGCTAGATTTGCTTGGATTTCCTCTTTTCCCCCAATTTTCTAAGATTTCTCTTCACTTGTACCCCAGAATTCCCTAGCGATTTCCCCTTATTGTGATTTACATGGGCTTAAATACTATGTTGCAATCGGGCAGTAAACAACAAAGGTAAGCCTAAGAAGTTGTCAATTAAAATTATTGTTTAAAATTTTAATCAATTTGGATAACAATTATATATTATTAACTTTATAATAATGACATCTTTCTACATAAAATTTATTTTTAATTAATCAAATTAAAATTTTTAAAAGACATTTAAGGCTAGCAAATTGTTCCATGTTGGAATTGAGTCTAGTTTCTCTTAACCATGGAATATTTTTGAATCAGGTGAATAGAAAAGAAAATCCTCATCAAAAACCGAGTCTGTATTAAGAGCTATATCGAAAAGAACAACTGGTGTTATTGGTTTATTGAGAATTTGACTAATAACTACATAAATCTTTTGCTAAAACAGAATTTTCAACTTTTCGTTCAGTGTTCTGATTCCCGATTGTGGATTTTTTTTACAATTCTCTATTTCAAAATTCTTTTACATAAAAAATGTATAATGCAATAAATTACTTTGAATACTTAAAATAAAGATAAAAAGTTATTCCTAATATTAATACGAAGGTACCTATGTATTATTACAATTTGATAAATTCTATTTTAAAAATTTAAAAATAAATAAATTAATCTATTATTTTATATAAAAATAAATTTGTGAACGTATGGCAAAATTATAATTGTTTCTCCATATAAACTTTATTGCTTACTTTAAAAGCAGTCGTGGGCATTGGCGGTGGAAGGGGGAAATTATTGATGCTTTTATTTGTACTACTCGTAAGTTGAATTTTACTTGAAACATTCGTCTTCCCATAGATAGATATTGGATTACATAGAGAATAGCCTAATTTACTGTAAAATCCTTGTTGGTCTTTTGTTGATAAATATATTGTTTTTAGATTTAAAAAAGTTTTGCAATAATCTTCTGCTTTTTGCATCAAATATGTCCCATATCCTTTTCCTCTTAAACTTTTATGTATTACTACCGACTCGATGAAACAGCCATCCGCAATGCTGGGTATTAAGGATAACTTACAGTGGCCAATTACTCTACTCTGTAGAAGTAAGATTAAACAAGTTGGTAATGTATCACACGAACTATCCAAACTCATCATTCTAGCTGTTACACTTCGTGTCCATTCGTCATTTATTAAGCTGCAACACTGTTCTTTGTATTCGGGATTCTTATGCAACGGTACTACTGCTAATTCCATATTTACTAAAATAAAAATTTATACTTATTAGGTTAAAATTACAAAAACAAATCCTTATTCGTACCAAATAAGTTACATCAAATATTTATGTAAGTAGGTAAAATGTAATCTTACAGAAAAGGCCCCAAGCAAGTATTATTGTAAAATTAATAAAGCTCAAGAAGCCATTAGATTTAATACCGACATATTGTATCGCTAAATATAGCAAAACGTTAAATTTTTACACTGCACTTGGGTGTGAAGTTAAAAATACTTTTAAAATTGGCGCCCGATATTTCAAATGCGCCGTCGCAGGTCGCACGGCAACTGATATGTTTGACATTCGCAATAATACCTAAAAAATTATTTTGATTTTCAAGTTTTTAACAAGGTTTTTGTTAAAATTAACATTACGTTAATTATACCGATAAATTATTAATTATCAAGTAAGTTGCTGAGCTTACCTAATATTTTATACTTTCTTTTTAATTCATATAACTGCAGGAACATCATCAAACCCATACTTGGCAAAATATAACCTAAAATTATACTAACATTATAAAAACGTATTGTTGATAAATAAGTATAAATAATCGATTTATGATTGTAGTTATTGAAGATTTATCAAAATGATGCCCGGACGAGTAGCATTAGCGCCTGGAATTGCTGACAATCCGCTGTTACTCTCGTGGCATGATTCAAATTGGATTCCGATTTTAAATGCAACGAATGTTATGGATTACTTCTCGGAACGATCGAATCCGTTTTTTGATAGAACATGTAACAATGAGATTGTTAAAATGCAAAGGCTGGCTCCCGATCAATTACAGTAAACTTTTTTAATTTTATTCTATTATTTAATAACACAAAAATAATTTTAGAAATATGACGGGATTGGAGTATGCACTGTTGCATGTGCAAGAACCCATACTTTATGTTATCAGAAAACAGCATCGTCACAGTACAACTCAAGTTGTTCCCTTGGCAGATTATTACATTATAGCTGGTATAATATATCAAGCACCAGATTTGGCAAGCTTTTTAAATTCTCGTTTGGTAAGAAAAATAATCTTTGCTCTTATGCTCTACCTTCACAATCATAATATTTTTAGTTGTCGACTGTTCATCATTTACAATCGGCATTTGAAGAAACTTCAAGCTTTTCGCGATATCATCCAAGTAAAGGTTACTCTTGGGATTTCAAATCTCAGAAAAGTGCTCCAGATAAGTCAAAACCTAAAGAGGAAAAACCTAAAGAAGAAGCCAGCACGTTGTTTCAAAGACAGAGAGTTGACATGTTATTGGGAGAGTTAATACGAGAATTTCCTCTGCCACAACCACCTCAACCGAAGGTTGTTCCAGTGCCTATTAAAAGTGAACCTGAAAACGGAAATCAAGATACTAAGAGTATCGTCAAGACTGAAATAAAGCAAGAGAAAATTAAACCACCGCCAGAAAAAAAACTGAAGCTAGCTTGACCGTTGTGCTTTGTAATTTATTTATCATTTCATCTATACTAGAAGTATAGCGATTGGACATTAAGTTTTGTATATTTATTTTTATCGTGGTACAGATGGGCGAAACTCAACATTACAAATTGAAATAAAATGTTTTGAGAGTTGAAAACTTGAGTTTTTAATTGAATTCAACTCAAATAATGGAGAAATATTTAGTGAATTCTTGTAATCAGATCAAAAACAAAATTTAAGTTAGCATTTTTCTATGATCTGCAAGCTCATATAATTCTTGGATCACAGAAAACCAATAGAGAAAGAGATTTACATTATGGATCACAAAACAACTTTTTGAGACATCATCTACCGTTACGTTATGGCTAAAATTTAGCGGTAAACATTTTCTTTAAAATCAAAATATCTGATGTGGCCTATTCACATCGCTGTGCTAGAACAATACTAGGACAACTTAAAAAAGTCAGTTTTGTGAAAATCGTGCTTTAAAGTCTAAAAACAAGTTATATTTATTATTAGTAAACATAAACAAACTAAGTTTCCAAAACTTAATAAAACGTTGTACACACTTACAGATACCAAAACGACTCGATCTAAAAAGTTCGACAATTATTTAAACTTTAAAAAGCGATTATTTCAAACTGACTTTTTAAGTTGTCCTAGTATTGTTCTAGCACAGCGATCCTGGTTTCACCATACTTTTGAAATAACATTTTTTAAAATAATGTACACAGAGAAAAAATTTTAATCCAAATCTATCGCACATCACTTTTGAAGTAAATATTACTGCAGTTGAAATAAATTTTACCACAAATTTAGTAAAATTTACTTCAAAACACCAACAATTTTTCTCTGTGTAATACAAAAAAAAATTAAATAAATTTATTTTTAAGTTCCCATGAATCGATTTTAATCAAAATCTAATTAGTTCTTGGTCTCAATATTAAAATACTAAATACGAAATTTCTATTATTTTTTGAGGCAGAATGCACACAAAATTTGACCACATATCTTTTAGAAATAATGATTTAGCTTCCAGAACTCCAAAACGAGTAAATTCACGAAAATCGCGACTTTTTTTCTGCAAGATTACAATACTTTTTCAATACAAACTAAAAATTATATTGAATCCTAAACTTCAAAATAATTTTACATAATTAAGAAAACTTTTTATTCTCGTTTTGTCTCTAAATTATAAATTTTCAGTAAATCAAATAATGCTCATCGATACTTAATCGTAAGAAAATATTAACTACAACAAATGAAAATTATATTATTCGACAAATAAAACGAAATCCCAAGTCAAGTGATCCAAAATTAGCATCAGAAGTCTCGCAGATAATTAATAAACCAATATTCGTTCAAACAGTTAGCCGCTCTTAAAAATTGCAAAGGCTATAATGGTCGTATTGCAAATAAGAATCCATTTATTATTTCTAAAGTAAATAGATTAAAACGGGTGCAATTTGCAAAAACTTATTTAAATTCAAGTGAAGATTTTTGGAATAATTATGTTCACTGATGAAAGTAAATTTAATTTATTCTGTAGTGACGAAAAAAACAAATTGTGGGGAGAAATCCAAACGCAGAACTTAAATAAGAAAATTTATGTGGGACTGTGAAATATGGGGGTGAATCTGTTTTAGTGTGGGGGTGTATGTTGGCAAATGGCGTTGGCGAGTCAAACACCATGACACAAGCAATAAAGCAGCATCAAAAGCAAAATTGCTTGGAAGAATTTCAATTTCAAAATGAAGGAAAAGTTTCACCGGAAGTGACCAAGAAGTTGGTTCAATCAATGACTAAGCGTCTACAAATCATTATAAATGCCAAAGGTTACCCAACGAAATATTAACTTCAGAATTACAGTATTTAATAACATGGTGTACGCTACCAGAAGTCCTTAAAACGAATTCCGACAAAAATAATTGTTTCGTGTAAATATGATGAAATTATTATTACAAAGGTGTGCGCTTTATTTTGAGAGTCACTGTATATTGCGACTATCCCAAATTGCTCGTAATGTTAAAATATATTTGTTGCTTCGAACACATTTCCCCTATTGGCTGGAGCCATCATTGGACCCCTGGTGGAAATATTTTTCTGAAAAAGTAAAACAAAATCTGCAGAAGTCTTACAAACTCTGCAAAAGTCTAATTCAGAGACACTAGCGTACCTAGGGGGGGGGGCGGTAGGCGCGAGCGGCACATTTTTAGGGGGGCGGCATTTTGCAGTATTTACATACCGTAAATATGTATGTGCGGGTGAAAAAAGTTACAGTATGACGATGTATGACCTTTTTTTTTCTTGCTCATTTAAAAAATTTTTATTAATTTCAAAATTTAAATTTAATAGTATATTACATTACTAGTGGAGAAACCGAATGATTTTCGATTGATTAAAATATTCAGCAATTTGTGGTAGGAAACCTTATGCAAAATCTAGATCAATAAAGCGCAAAATAATTCAGAAAAAAGTTAGCTTTGGTTTTAAAATATAAAAATACGGGAACGGTACGATTCGCCGCAGCACGATTCGCCGCGATTTTTTTATTGTTATTTTTATCCGTTCAGTGACCCCATCTATCAATAATCTTTGATAGATTTTTAACCTATAAAAATGAATTAAATAAATTAAACTGTTACAAAATGATATTCACGTTTTCAACAAGTTTCACCTTTTTCGAGTTCCACCTTTTCCGAGTTTTTTCGGTCTTCAGGGATATTTTTAATTAGTTTAGTCTTTGTCAAAACGGCTCGAAGCGCCCGGAGCGGAGGGGACCGGAGCGCAGAGTCGAATTTGACAAAGACAACCATTTCAATACACGGATCCACCGTAAAAAATAATTTTTTCATTAGAGATAAAATTTGAACCATATTAATTGACCTGTGTCCTCATGTAAATACAAAAGGTCAACAAATCGAGTAATTAGATTATTGATATATGGCGCTAGAAGCTCGCGGCGAATTGTACCCAACCCTAAAAATACGTAGGCAAATCAACATAGACGGCAGGTTGCGTTGCTATAGTTTGCATAAACAAATACAAATGAACGACTGCAGTGGGTGAAAATTCTTTCGCCCATTCGTTACCTTAGAAATAATTTGAGTGAGTAAAACAAAAGGTTTCTAGTTGCGTATCCAAGTAAGAAACGACATGTTTCAATAGCAGGATTGAACAAATAAATTTTTTGGTAAGGGGCGGCAAAATTTAAGACCGCCCCGGGCGGCAAAAGCTCTAGGTACGCCAGTGTTCAAAGAAATATTTCCACCAGGGACATTGGGCCCGAAATAGTTACTTGTACCAAGAGTGTCAAGGGCATAGATGTTAATATAGAAACAAGAGTCTAGAGAGAGTAATTCTACTTTTGCATCCGCATGCGCAGTTGTGTCTATTTTGTACTTGGAAAAAATTGAAATACTAAATTAATTTTGACATCTGTCAAATATATATTTATATTATTATCATGTACTTTTAATTGTTATACAAATTTTAGACAGTTTATTTTGATATTTTAGACAAAATTTTAACGGTATATTATTAATATACGCTTAAAATATAATATTAATTTATGGTAAAAATTTTACATGAAAATGGTTTCTCATCACTGTGAATTAATGAATAATTTAAAACTAATTATGATTAAACTAAAGTGACCACAGAAAAACAAGTAAATAGCGATAAATACTGTATTTATTTATTAACTATTTATTTCTTTAACAATTTAATTGCCACATCTTGCATTTCTTCATCAGAAGGCTTTACTATTGCACTTTTACGAACTGGTTTTGTTTTTTTTGTTGTAAAGAATCGCTGCTGTGGAATTATATTTTTATTCTTTCGTATTTCCATGTCTAATTGTTGGTGTTCTTCTTACACAGTATGCGTAAGTTGTAGAGCAGCTAAAGTAGGTTTTAAGGGACGCAGAGTATTTTCTATGACGTCAACCTCAGCATGCGACGTTGCATTTTCTAACAATTTCAAAAATTCATTTTTAATAATATCTTTTCTTGCAGCCAAGTTAATATCATTGTGCCGTACGTAATTCTTATTTACTAGTTGTTCTGCTATTAATGTGGTTGCATCTTTAACCTCGTCTCTTTCACTCTTTCGACATTTTCTCCAAGTGCATGCAAATGGTTTCTCACCAGTATGAATACACTATTTACAGTATATTAAATAAATACAGTATTTATCGCTTTTTACTTGTTTTTCTGTGGTCATTTTAGTTAAAATATCAAAATAAACTGTCTAAACTATGTATAAAAAATAAAAGTACATGATAATAATATAAATGTCTATTTGACAGATGTCAAAATTAATTTAGTATTTCAATTTTTTCCAAGTACAAAATAGACACAACTGCGCATGCGGATGCAAAAGTAGAATTACTCTCTCTAGACTCTTGTAATATAGAAGGCTAGATACCTGACTCCCAATACCTGTAATGTAATTGAAGTGAAGCCTCAAGAAGAATCAAACGGCCATTTGCAAGTTAGGCAAAACTATTGCAAAACGATAATAAATACATAACACTAGGATATTCAAGCAGGAATTTAATATTAAATTTTCATTTTTAAATAAAAATAACACGCGATTGCAACAACAAACACTGTCGTGCTTACAATTTTTGCCAAACCTACATATGGTAGACCCCAAAATGCAGGCTTCACTTTTGCGCTGGAGTTAGTTATCTAGCCTTTTATATAAACATCTATGGTCAGGGGCTAAAAACCCACTTTACACAAGAAGCGTTTCTTGTTAGACTGAAAGGAGGATGCAGAAACTATTTGAAATTTCTGAACTAGAAAATTGTAGTAATCTTAAGCCAAGATGAGATATTACTAGGAAATATATAATTAATGGGGTAGTTTTTTTTTTGCTTTCCCTGCTATAGCCCATAGATCGATATTAGGCTTTTAAGAATCACAACAGTGGATCTGGCACTACCAAGATTTGAACTGCGGTCTCCAGCTTTCTCAATCGATCGGTTTAGGCTTTACACAGTATTATAATATACTGTTAGTTTTAATATCACATATTAATATTACCCACTTAAATTTTTTTGACATTATCTGCCATCTATCGCCTACGGACGCGCATGAATGGATTAACGAGAGATATTTTAATAAAAAACATTACTGTGTAACATGTAACCTTATAAGAGCCCCACAGGACTTGAAGCGGTAAGTTTTTTAAGTGAGTATATCTCTGATCCCTCTCTAGATTTCTGAAGCGCCATTAAACTCGAAAATCACGCCCTGGTGGAAACATTTCTCTGAAAACTCTGAATTAGACTTTTGCAGAGTTTGTAAGACTTCTGCAGACTTTGTTTTACTTTTTCAGAGAAATATTTCCACCAGGGCGGATTTAAAATTATGTTAATTTGCATTTTATTTAGAATTCATTAAGAATCTGAGACATATATTGGACATAATTATTTTGTTTCTATTGATAACACATTCGATTATATTTCTCCACTAAAAATCATGAATCATAATGGTAGCGATAATCTTGTTATAACTCTTCATGTGCGTCGGTGTCAGACAGATAATGGATAAAATCTGGAAAATGAATGAAGGAATAAATGATTCGGAAGACTTTGCTGGGTGCTCTATCCGACTTTCTTGCGACAAATATCGCTCTTTTTTACAGCTGTCTCGCGAAAATTATATGAGAAAAGCTCGTGACGAATTTTCCAAGCAGTGCAAGACGACGAAAGTAAAGAATGCATATGAAAATGCACTTTTGACATTGTACAAGTGTATTAAATTAAAAAATAATAAAAAGGAAGGTGACTTGAAGAAATAATTTGTTTTATTTTATTAGAGCACTTCACTTAGAGAATATGAGTTTTTAATACAGGAATGTACGAAAGGCGCCAAACTACTTTTCCGTTCCAAAAGTGTAAATGTATTTTTTGTGAATTATGACTATAATAGTTGCATAAATAGTTATTATCGCCCTAGAGTGAAAAAGTGACACTTTACGCTCGTTCGTACAAAAAAATTATTTTGGGCTCTAAAACAGCTTGATCCAGCACTAGCTTTCACTAGCTGGATCAAGCTGTTTTCAACTATCTCTCTCATCTATGACTAGGTGCTTGAAATATTGTAATAAATACTCTTGAACATTTAAAAAAATAGCTGGTTATTGTAATTATTGTTCGATGTCGATAAATTACTGCCTCTCGGATAACGTTTTCTTACAAAATTACAAAATAAGTTGTAGGTAATAAATAGCTGTGCACCTATTTTATAGTACAGGATAAAATTGTTTTTATAAATTTGGTGATTGTTCAAATAAATAAATAAATATCCTTGAAAGTTTTGGTCACGTGTAGTTTGAACACGTGTTAACAACAAGTAGTAGATATTTGTGACGCTAGGTTGGTATAACTTCACGTATGGTAGGTTCCGATTACCGTAATTAGTAAAATTCCTTTTGAAGGTAAATTCGGAAGTAAAATGTTTATTTTTTGATTTAATATTTATCGCAATGTACGTTGGCGACCGTGGTATTCAAGTTATGCGGATAATTTTGGATATTTGAGTGCAAAGAAGAACAAAGAAGGTGCGGGTCGGGTCATTCGCGGTTGACTGTAGCCGTACAGCGTGAGAGTCACGCACTTCGCAGTGACATCATCGTAAACTGCATAACGTGGTTATTGTTATTTTGGGGCAGGTAATGTGCCCGTAGTGTGTAACATTTTGCCGTTTCTTCTGCAGAGTGGGTGCTAAAATTACAATGAGCGATGATGACCGGGACATTGATGTCGAAAGTGATGTTAGTATTGGTCATTTATTTACGTAAACACTAAGTGGATCAATATTAAATTTCAACATGTGTACCTGTTATATTTTCAGGAAGGGAACGATTCGGATTCACGTCAACACAGTGCGAGACAAACGCCTAACAGCCAATATTATTCACAAGTTAGTTTTCAGTTTTACTAGTTTGTCTACAATTTCCTGTGTTGGCTTTTTTTAAAGTAGAAGTGAAAGTTTACAATATTTCCTCATTATCTAATCTCTCCCTATAAGTGAATAACAACAATCGAAAGCGTTTGTTTTTTTCATTTCAGGCAGAGAAGAGAGCACATCACAACGCTTTGGAACGAAAACGTCGTGACCACATAAAAGATAGTTTTAGTAGTTTAAGAGATTCACTTCCTACTCTTAACGGGGAAAAGGTTGGGAGAAGTGTAAAAGTAAACAGTGTTCAAGTTTTATCCATTTTTTATTGATTTCAATTTTAGGCAAGTCGTGCTCAAATTCTAAAAAAAGCCGCCGAGTACATACAGTTTATGAGAAGAAAAAACACTGCACATCAGCAAGACATCGAAGATTTGAGACGACAAAATAGTTTACTCGAAACACAAAGTATTAATAAGATATTCGAATTTAGTTTGAATTGCTAAACTAATATTTTTGCAATTTTAGTTCGTACTTTAGAAAAACAAAAATCGACAGATTCCTACAGTTTAGACTCTTCTGCAATGAAGGAATCTAATTATAATGGGTTAACATCTGACACGTCGGATACCGATAGTTCTGTCCAACCAAGAAGGTCAAAGAAAGTAAAATCCGGGTATCATTAACCAGTGAGTTGAAATTTATTTTTGATTATAATTCATTAGACCCTCGGTTCTCAACATTATTGTTGAATAAAGAATGAAATTTTCTAAAATAAATATTTTTTATGCAGAATTTTATTCTCTATACTTGAGGTTAGTTCACTTTGAAAGTAGTGATCAAAAATGGAAGTAGATTTAACTGAAAGTTAAATAAAATCGAGACCGTACCTTAAATTTAAGTACTGTGAAATTCAAATATTCAAACTCACAGTTGATTAAATTATAGGTTTCTCACCAAAAACATTAATTATCATTTTTTGTGTTCAAATTTATTTTACATTTGAACATTGATAAACAGATTGTTTACTGTGATTCTTACTAATAACATTTTTCTAAAAAGTATTTTGAGATTTTAGAGGAACTCTCATTTTATTACAGTGACCAAATATTAATTAGGCTTGTCATGTTCAACGTTTAGGTCTGTATATAGAAAGTTTTCACACTAAATTGTCGAAATGTTTTAGTGCAGAAAATCGCCAACAATTTTTAATAGTATGAAATTAACATAATTAAAACAGAGTGACAGACACCACTGACTTACCAACTAAAAAGCCATCACACGAAGTGGTGTTTCTGACTCATTAGTCGTCATCAGTGCCGCATACTATGATGTAACTTTTAATTATGTGCACAATTACACTTGTTTTTTAAATAATTGTGCACATAATTAAAAGTTACATCATAGTATGCGGCACTGATGACGACTAATGAGTCAGAAACACCACTTCGTGTGATGGTTTTTTAGTTGGTAAGTCAGTGGTGTCTGTCGCTCTATTTTAATTATGTTAATTTCATATAATTTTATATATTTAATTGCAAGTGATTGCGAAAACTTATTTTTATTATAATTTTTAATAGTTGTGCAAATTGTGTATGACACGCACTGAAATTTGAAATTGAAAATTGTTTAGAAAACAAGTAAATGTTAGAACTGTTTGTCAGCAAATAGTGATAAAAGTAAAAAATTATAAGTAATATTTTAGAGAATACTTAATAAACTTATCCAAACCTGTTGACAATTTTAGTGTGAAAACTTGCTGCGTATCTAACGGGTCTTAATTATTGTAATAGCTCACAACGTAGTTCATTTACATAAATACCTACTCACGAGCAATTATTTTTAATCATTGAAATTACATTTTTAGACTATAAATAATATGTAAAATTTTTACTTTTCCAGGTTGCTATAATGAAATCAAATGGAAATGTCCAACTCATAAATTTTTGTTACTACATTCTTATGATTTCACTTTAATGTTTAACATATCTACTAGCCCAACATAATTTATGTTTTCGACTCGCTCATTTTTTACCATTCAACATTGTTCTAATTTTATACTAACAAGTCTGATATAAGTTATGTAAAATTTGAAAATATGTTTATTTGTAAGGTTTTGCTTCATCAATGGCGATGGTAATTATAGTATTATTTAAAATGATTATTTAGTTAATTTAAAAATAGGGTAAGAGACCGACCACTCATAAAGTTGATTTTATGTGGCGAAAGCCAATATTTTTTTGGTTTGTGTAAATGTTTGTTGTTGTTCATAAAATAAGTTAAGTTTATTTTTATTTAAATAAAATTTGCGCGTTGAGATAAAATTTATTTAACTATTTTTAAGATAAATTTTAAATTAAAACTTTGTTATTAATTTAAGCAAAGTTAAGATGAAGCCAAATCTCTGTACTATTTTTTGTACTTTTTTGTAAGTATACTTACGAGATTCTTTTAATTAAAATTACATGTCGATTTATGTGGTAGAAGGTAGTATGTGATTAAAGAGCAGTACAAACTGTAATGTAACAATAACATTGTTCATTTCATTATGTTATTAAAAATATTCTAGTTTATTGCATACAGCAAAAATAAAAATATTTAAAACTTTTTAATGATTTTTTAACTTGATTTTTCCATACTTCACAAGTTTTAATATTTTTGAATACAGGGTGTCCCAAATCTCAACGTCATCCTTTGGAGGACCGATAGACCAGCTTATGACTGACCAGAATATCAAAATATAGTAAAACATCATTAGTTTTCAAGATAATCAGTGCTATTCTGTAACTGGAAATAATTTTAGCTACTTGCTAAAATGAGCAATATTGCTAAATAAGCATAGAACTATATCTATATATATAGAATTATTTAGCAATATTTCTTGTGTTTAGCAAGTTGCTAACATTATTTCTAGTTACAGAATAGCACTGATTAACACTTTTATGAATTTTGTGAAAATCAACACTTTAAATCAGTTTTTCGAGTGCCATATATCGTCGTTGATACTGCAATAAGGCCTATGTTAATATGCAATGCTATTTGAAATTAAGATGGCAAAGTATCTAAATTATATCCAAAAACAAAAAAACCTAATTCGTCAGTTTTTCAGCTAAATTATTAGTATCAACATTGCTTGTGCACTGCGGTTTTTCCCTCTCCTGAAAATTCAACGTTTTTTACTTAAGTCCTATTGCAGTATCAACGACGATATATGAAATTCCATATTTTAAAGATTTCCAAGGAATTCATACGATTTCCAATGAATTCCACTGATTTCCAAGGATTTTCAAAGAATTTAATTGGAATTTAAATGCGTTCAAATCAAAGTGCAATCTAGAATTCCAGGGATTTCCAAGGAAATTCCAAACGAGTGGACACAAAATTTTCGGGATATTTACTCCTTGTCTCAAAAGCTAGGAAAAGCTTTTTTATTAATACTGATTGCTTAAAAAGAAAGATCTGAGTATCTCAATTGAACTGTAAATTAAGAAACGGTTTTTATTAAAAAAAGATCTGTACGTAGGTTATAAGTTAGTAGTCATTTCTTTATTATAGACCTCAGATTCAAAAATATCAACTTTTTGAGAAGAATGAAAATTATTCAGCAAGGAAGTTCTGAGCCTGCTCTGTTCAAAAATAACATTTTCACAAAAAGATGAAGATACCCTTATGGAAATATTTCTCTGAATTAGACTTTTGCAGAGTTTGTAAGACTTCTGCCAGGGCCGATTTATCCATTAGGCAAGAAAGGCAGCTGCCTAGGGCGGCAAAAACACTAGTTAATTCTAATAAAAAATGTAACATAAATTGAAACTTGATTGCAAATTGTAGTTGCATTTAAAAATCATATTACATTATGTAGAAAACATAAACAATTTATAGAATTGAATAGAAAGAATAAAAATAAACGAAGAACAAAAAACTGTCTACTGTTTAAGTAAATAAATTTGTTCTCAGAGTTTATACTTATTTTGCTAATAAATATTATGCTGTTATAAATAAGTTCAAATTTTAGTTTTAAGGGGGCGGCAAAAAAAATATGCCTAGGGTACTCGCATGCCTTAACGCGGCCCTGACTTCTGCAGACTTTGTTTTACTTTTTCAGAGAAATATTTCCACCAGGGTACGCAAAAGGCTTCTACAGTAGTGAAGATTTCGCTTCCAAATAAAAAGAGATATTTCATTAAATAAATTATTATAATAAATTAGAAGGTAATCCCGTTCTAAGGCAGGTAGCTAGAACTTGATTAATGAACAACTCGAACTGGGATGAAGGATTATCTGATGATAAATAATGTTTATACAATGTGTCAGTAATTCCTCACATGAGAATTTTAAAATGTGTAATATTTGTAAATTATTCTGAGCTGATAAATGTTGAGGAAAAGTAAAAAAAAATAATTCTAAATATATCTAGGTGTTGGGTGTAATAAGTTGGCAACAAACAACATACAATATTGTTTTAAAAAAAGTAGTAAATGCCAAGATAAAAAAGTACCTTTTCTTGCTCATTGGACGTATACATATAAAAATGTTTATTTATTTTTATAATTTGGGTAAATTTAAGGCAAGGAATTTTGGTAACATTACACTGAAGTATTAACAACACTACTAATATATTTGATGTTGATTGATCTATCCGAAAAATCGGTTGGTGGTGAAAGACGTTTGAAAACTAGAGGTAAGAAGCTAAAATAAAAGATTATCTAATCAAGTATTTATTTCTTAAAGTACATGAAGTTCTACCATCTTCTTTAAGTAGCTAATTTCTAAGACAATAGAAAAGAATTTTTTTATTTATTAAAATGGTTTCTGCTGCACCGGCTATGGCTTAACCGGATTACTGAAATTTAAATAATGATACGCCACTGCTTAACAACAACTGTGATGACGGATGAGTAATAAGGTTATATTTATAATTGAACCCTCGATAATTTAATTTATTTTACGCACTAACCATTATTAACACAACTAAATAGTTTTATTTTGTGCAATGGCTACAAATTCCACCGATAATGCAAGTTTGGATACAGAAGCATCTATCGAGCAGTGTTACGAAAATTTAATTGTTATAGATATCGGTGCTAATTTAACTAATAAAAAATATAGTAGAGATTTGGATTCTGTGATACAAAGAGCAAAAGATGCAGGTACTTACAAGAATAAACTTATATGTTACTTATATTACACCTGTGGCCGTTAATTGCAACCTAATTGCCATGTCAAGCGGTCTTCCTATGCTTTTTCACTTTTTAAAATATAATCTTGATTTTCTAAATTACTTATAATTAATTTAATTCTAGGCGTTCAGAAGATAATGGTAACAGGCACATCTGTTAAGAGTAGTAAGGAAGCATTGCGGTTGACCAGGATTTATCCAGGCACACTGTATTCAACAGCAGGTTAGTTAAATGTACAATATTAGATACACATTTTGTTGCAACATATATTTTGCAGGAATACATCCTCACGATGCTAAATCATACACAGACGAATCTTGGGAAGAATTAAAAACTCTTGCTCAAAATCCCGAATGCGTTGCCATAGGAGAATGTGGCTTAGATTATAATAGAAATTTTTCAGAACCAGAAGAACAGAGAAAAGTTTTTCACAAACAGATAAACTTAGCTTGTGAACTTTGTAAACCTTTATTTGTACACGAACGAGAAGCTCACGATGATCTATTAGAAATTTTAGGACAATTTTCTGATCGATTGCCACCTGTTGTTATTCACTGTTTTACTGGGACCTCTGAACAAGCCATAACGTATTTAAATAAAGGATTTTACATAGGATTAACAGGTTATTTTTAAAAATGATTAGTTTATATTCGGCTATTTTCTATACTTTCTTGTTTACAGGGTACCTTTGTAAAGACAAATCGGATGTTGGTGTTCGTAAATTATTAGTTGATGGTACGATACCATTAGATCGGTTATTAGTCGAAACTGATGCGCCTTTTATGTATCCTAACACACGTGCCTCGAAACTGCCAATTCATGTTAAAGATGCTTTAACGCAAAGGTTAGTTTAGTTTATCAACAAAATGGTTATAATTTTTATTTGAATTATTTTACTGGTGATTGTAAATTGAACCTGGAATTTTTTTAAGAAACACTAAACTTCATAATTATTATGAAATTTAATTCATAACTCAGGATCACTGAACAACATACTAAAATTCCCAAGACCTCCACTGTCAGTGTCATTGTCTTTTTATAGTTATGAGGATGAAAGTCACAAGCATATCGTCGGTCTAAGATGCAAATGGCCTAACTCACAAAATGAAAATTTTACAGGAGAGGCAAAAAATGTAGCTGATCAATAATAAATGAAAATGAAAAATGCGTTTAAAGCATTTATGGCGCGAAAAATTTTTATATGGACTTAGGAAACTAACAGGTGGTAGGTTTGACTACCGGTCGTCAGATGTCACCAAAAATAAAATTTGACCCAAAAGTGGACTTAGGCCATTTGCATCTTAGACCGACGATATTAACAAAATTTTTGTAAAACCCAACCAAACATTGTAAATGGAAAATTAGCTTAAATGCCTCCAAGACTTCCTGAGTAATAAAATTGGTCCAATTTGGTCAAAAATTGATCGAGATACAATGTTTCAAAGGGAGAGTTATTTTTCATCTTTAAAAATCTTTCACCCAAAATTGGTTGCTCATAAATCTCGAGCATCAAGACCTAAAGAGTCTTCAAGTTAGCTAGTTTACTTATCTTTAACATGCATGTCAAAAAATTAAAATAAGTTCAAATTTTATTTTTATTAAATGTTTAACAAAACGATTTGTTACAGGTCTATGACATTTTTACATCGTTATTGTACATTTCAACGTAACGAACCCTGTTCTTTGCCTGCCATAGTAGAAATGATTGCAGCTTTTATGAATAAAAAACCAGAAGAAGTGGCATTGTCGACTGCTTTCAATGCATTAAAGTTATTTAATTTATCGCAATAATTATTTATGTGCTATTTTTGTGTTCCATTTTGGTAACTATTTTCATCACAACTTCTTCATTTTTAACTTCACTCCATCGGGTGCCAAATTGGCCAATAGTACTTAGCTATCAGGACGGGGCACTAAGTAACTTAAGTTACTTTAAGTGATGTTATGGATCGGCTCTTAAATAAAAATATTATTTCATTGGTTAAAATTGATATATTTTAAAAGACGACCTTTAAGATTATTGATCAGCTCTGATAACTACATAGGGATTTAACAAGTAAAATTACCTCGCTTCTTTATTTTAGAGAAACAGTGATTGACCATAAAAACGACCTACTGCTATTTTCTTTTTACATAATATAATTATTTGTTAATTTATAAAATAAATAAAAAGCAGTAGTAATAAATTATTAATTTAAAAAATATAATTTTGCATCGATGCTATGACTGCTAATATATTTTTTATTTGGTTATGCTGAGTTTGACCTTTGCTTTCTAAATTTAAAAAAATAAATTCTAAATTTAAATACAACACAACATTAAAAAGTAGATAGATTTAAAATGCATTTTAGTATTAATGAAAAAATCTATTTTTGAAGTATGTGTAATATTTATTATAGAAAAAAAAAATAGTCTTAGAAATGTGCGGAATGTGTATAAAGAAAAGGTAAAATTATATTGTTCCAAATTTAAAATAATTTCATTTTATAGATAAAAGAAATTATTTTTTTTCTATAGCAGATGTTAAAGTGCGATTTGTCCGACTGAAAATAATTGAAAAAATGATACTTTAACAGCAAGAGTAGATAAAATAGCATTTGAGTAGATAAAATAGCATTTTAACAGCAAGGGTAGATAAAATACTTTGTTTTTACTCAAATTAAATTATTAGCTCTTGAAATTATATATTAATAAAATTATTAAAAAAATTAAAAATTTTCAAAAAAAAGAGAACATTAAATTCTCGAAAGCTTGAATATAAAATTTTAAAAATAAAATAAAAACTGTCAATAATTTAATTTATAAATTTCTTATAAATGTTTTCTTTAACATATGCTATAGAAAAAAATTAAATTCTATACACGACGATAAAATCATTATCGACTCGCGAAAAATAATTTACTCGCGACTTCGTCGCTCGTAAATTAACAATTTCCGCTAGTCGATAAAATTCAATTTTATCGTCTTGTATAGAAAATAACTATTAAAAGCTCATAATGATTTTTTATGTTTGATTGTTTATATTTCGTATCCACATTTGCTTTTCGATAATAGGCAAGCAGCATATTAGATGTTAAATCCCTATGTTCTATTGGCCAATTCAGCACCTAGCATGTAAAGCATAGATGAATCATAATAAATTTAAAGAAGGCAAAATACTTTTTTACTGTAAACTTTTACATCGTTTTGAAAATTTGGAATGACCAAATTTTTGAACAGCTTTATTTCAGTTGAACCCAATTAAATTATTGCTTTAAGATTGAGTTTATGGATTTGAATCGGGTACCTTAGTATTAGCAGTTGATTTCCTTAACTATTAGGCTAATGACTGTTTCATATTTATTCTATTCTTATCTATTGCAGTGAAAAAGGATATTAGAGCTGATAAAGGACTTGGTACTTTGTAGCGAAAATTATCTATCCGCTGTGAATCAACTCGACAAAGTTCTAATGTTTTTACTTATCAAATTTATTTTGATTTGTCTATGCTATACTATTCAAGTCTGTTTAACTTTCCAAATGCATGCAGACTTGAATATCGCTCCAATATTCACAGATATTGTGCCAAGAAGCACTATTTTCAATAAAAATATTTAAATGTGAATATTTTTAAATTAATAGTAATCCGAAGGTAATCAAAGATTTTATCTAGCTTTAAATTTGTTGATTATTATTCAAATTATATTAATTGGGAATTATTTATAGCCCGATAAAGATTTTTGCAAATTTACTATTGGGAATTTATCGCTTGTTAATTGCCATATAATGGTTACAGAAATTTTATTTTTAAATAACTGAATGCTATGCTAAAACAACGTTGTAACCGCCAATAATAATTTTTTTGATAACAAACGACACGGAAATATAGTATGCCCATATTGGCAGTTACAACAGTTGATATTGGCAGATATATTCTTATAAATTTTTAACCAATGAAGTTAAGATTAAATTATAATTTAAAATTTAACAAGTTAAATAAGCAATAAAAACGAAATATTTTGTAAGGATTCGGCAAAGTAAATAAAACATGCCATGATAACAATATACCATTGCTGAAAGCTTATGCAAATATTTTGTTTTTTGTTACTTATTTAACAATTTTTTATAATTTTTAAATTTAAATTTAATATTAATATTTAATAATTTTTTTAAAATTTTAGTTTGCTATACATATATATTATTAAACAAATATGTGTATTCATGTATTTTATTTATGTTAACTTTTGTCAAATTCTCTGTATTTTCTGTTAATTTTACATTGATTTTAATAGCTTCAAATTAAAATAAATTAGATATTGTCGTTGATACTGCAATTAGGACCTAAGTAAAAAACGTTGAATTTTCAGGAGAGGGAAAAACCGCAGTGCAGAAGCAATGTTGATACTAATGATTTAACTGATGATTTAGCTGAAAACTGATGAATTAGTTTTTTTTTTTTTTTATATAATTTGGATACTTTGTCATCTTAATCTCAAATAGCATTTTTGTTCACATAGGTCCTATTGCAGTATCAACGACGATATATTATGCTATGTATGATGTGGAACCATTCAAAACTGAAATGACCCTCTAGGGGGGCTTACGACAATATTTTGTCACCAAAGAAATTAAATTATTTTGATCAAGTTTTAAAATAATAATTGTTGTCACTATTTTAATTAAAATGCTGAATTATTAGTTGCTCAATATTATACACCAGTGTTTCTCAAACTGGGAACCACAAAGGCTCTGCTCAATGACGACGCCAAGGGGTGGGGTGGTAATTGGAGCGCCCACTCATTAGAAAATACGTTTTATTTTTTAGGTGCGCATTTCAATAATATATGTTTTTGAGTATATTTATAAATTTTGTGTGCCCTTGCCCACCCAAATATATTGGGCGCAATTTGTGCCCACCTATTTCATAAATGCTGGCGCCTTTACAGCCTTTGCTAGGGAACTGCAATATATTGAAGCATTTCAATTAAAATTGACCTGGTCATTAAAATTTTTTATAATTTTGAGGCAGTTTTGAAAATTATTTTCTAGATTACAATAGGTTAACAAGCTTTTGAATGGCTTCTACAAAATATACTATATATGCAAAGACCATTGAATAATGAGAGAGAAAGCTAAGCCTGCTTAAATTCCAATACTGACAACAGATAGAAACTAAAAAAATTCATCGGTGCCTCTAAATATTGAATTATAGAATACTACCTACTAGAATTTATCTTTCTTGCTATTTATGTAACAGCAAGTGCAAATTAAATAGGTAGATCTTTTCAATATTGTCTAAAGTTCTTGATGTAAAGAGATGTTTATTCTGTTTTTACGCAGTGTATTTTCTCTAGAATAGTAAGTTTCAACCTGCTTGAAAATTACTGTTCTAGAGAGTAAAGTGGTAAACTTTTGCTAAATAATAAATGGAATAAAGGAAGGGAATCACAAAGGAATCGATTTATTTTTTTATTATTAAAAAATCGTGTAAAAACAGAATTGGGTATATTTAATTGTCACCTTTGCAGTTGAAATCCTCAAATTTATTTAATGTAAGTGTAGTCGTACAGACCATTTTCTAATGAAATGCTTCTGAAAACTGGCAAATGTTATAAGAAGATGTGCAATAAATCAATTATTACATATTTAACTTTCAAAATTGATGTGATCATAAATCCCGCCATAGCCATAAGTATTTTTTTATTTTAAGTTATACTGATCTCCTTTGAGACTTTATGTGTTTATGTGGTAGCTATATTATTATGTATAATAATTTATTTGTGAAAAAAGAGATTTGCTATTTTTGCATTATTTTATTACTCAATCTTTTTGTGTATTTATGATTAAGTGGATATCTACTTTTAAAGTATTATTTTTTTGTAAATAATCAAGAGTAGCTCCTTCTTTATTACCTTAATAATTCTCGTAGTGCTTTTCACAATCGTGGGATTGTAAGTGTTGACGAATAAATTGTGGCCTCTTATATATTTCAAGGCTATAGAAATTTTGTATATCATGCTTTCCTATCCGAACAAAATTGTTATTGGGTTTTATTCTGCTGTTTAGAATGATAACAAAATTGTTTATACTGATACTATTAATATCTACAAGCAATTTTTGTAACTAATCGAAATAAATTTTACGAATATTTAAATTATTACAAATGATTTTAATTTGTATTTAACAGAGTCATACATCTCAAGTTTGAAACAATAGCATGCAAATTACAATTTAGATATTTTGTACCGTGGATATTTCTATGTATTGTTTGAAAGCACCAACCTGATTTTTTTTTAAATTCTTGATTATGCTCGTTCAAATTAACAATAACAAAACTCGAAGGTTAAACTTAATAAATTTTGTATCAAAACAATGTCTGGTTAAAATTAAATATTTAAGGATTTAACATAATGTAGAACAGAATAACAAGAAATACAAAACGGCACAAATAGTTTGATAATCTGTGATAAGATTAACTAAGTCAAACGATGGTTCAAACTTGAGACGTTAAGGCCTTTTTAATTTAATAAAAAAAAGATGTATAATGCTCATTTATAGAAATCGGTATAGAATTATTTAAAAAATGTTATAAATCCTGAATAAAAAATACATGTTTTGCCTTATTAATTGTGATAAGAAAATTTAATTGTGCCTTATTATAATGTAAATAACAATTTAATAAAATGTTATTGTATTTAATTGTTTTCTATATAGAGTTGCCTATCGTCCTTTGTACTTGTTTATTTTTGAAAGTCCAATATCCTATTGCTATTTAAAGATTACAAGGAAATGAACTAAAATTGTTTACACGGCCAAACTTATGTTAAAAATTTAGAGCGTCTGAATTAATACTTATTTTTAAATTTAACAGAAAATGCGTAGTAGAAAAACGATAACAAAGATTTGAATAAATAAAGTTTCTACGTTTGCGTTTTTCTATTGAACAATGACAAATTTAAATCTAATCGGCAATTTTCTTTGGAAATTGATATAATTTTACATTATAATTGTATATCCCCTGTATATAATCGACGTCCGAATCAAAGTTCGTTCTCAATTTTGATGAGTCATACACTAGTACATGGCGTGATTTGAAAAAATCATAATATTGTGAAATAGATTAAAATGTTAATATTCAATGAAAGTGAAGAATTAGAAAATTATTTTTCCATTGCATCATCCCTTTGTAAATTTTATGTAAAAATATCGAAATTTTAATTATTATTGTATTCTTTGTTAAAATTCTCAAGATTTGTATACATTTTAAAACATGATTTTTCGCGCCGTTTGAAAAAATATTAGTTTTTCAACAAGATCTCCCCTGTCATTAAATATTTTGCGATTATAATTAATGAGTACATTTCTAGATGAATATATTTGATTAACCAATGTGTAATAATCACGTATATAATTAAGTAGTTCTAGAATTTTCTGGAAGAGAGATTATTTACGTTGGTAAACGTGTGGAGTAGGGGAAATTGTATTTATACCGACATTTTGTAGTGAACGCAGCAGTTTATTATAAACGTTACAAAGTTAAAAGAAGTGGTTAAGTGAATAAATATTTAAATATTATATTTTAAATAGTGCGCAAATAATTATTATAAAGGTAAGAGTCTTACATTTGTCATATCCCTATAGTAATATTCTACATTTGTTGGTAATTAACTGCTATATATTTTTTCGAATTCTGTATTTAATTCAGAATTCCATTGTACTTAATTAATAAGTGCGTAGGTACGACGTAGTTTAATATTAATTAAAATTGCATCATTTTCGGCCTTGACGAATAACTATTAATTTTATATTCAAAATGGCTAACGCCAAATTTTTCATTTTATCAACGTAATACTAATAACGTTATTTCTTTTTAGAGTCAAAATGCAGATCTTTGTCAAGACTTTGACTGGTAAAACCATTACTTTGGAAGTTGAAGCTTCCGACACAATCGAAAATGTGAAAGCCAAAATTCAAGACAAGGAAGGTATCCCACCAGACCAACAACGTCTTATTTTTGCTGGCAAGCAATTGGAAGATGGACGCACTTTGTCAGATTACAACATTCAAAAAGAATCCACTCTCCATTTGGTGTTGCGTCTCAGAGGAGGTATGCAGATCTTCGTAAAAACTTTAACTGGTAAAACTATTACCTTAGAAGTTGAACCTTCAGACACGATTGAAAACGTGAAAGCTAAAATTCAGGACAAAGAAGGTATTCCCCCAGATCAACAACGTCTTATTTTTGCCGGCAAGCAATTGGAAGATGGCCGTACATTATCTGATTACAATATTCAAAAGGAATCTACCCTTCATTTGGTGTTGCGTCTTAGAGGTGGTATGCAGATCTTCGTAAAAACCTTAACTGGTAAAACTATTACATTAGAAGTTGAACCTTCGGACACAATCGAAAATGTAAAAGCCAAAATTCAAGACAAAGAAGGTATTCCTCCAGACCAACAACGTCTTATTTTTGCCGGCAAGCAATTGGAAGATGGACGTACATTGTCGGATTACAACATTCAAAAAGAATCAACCCTCCACTTGGTGTTGCGTCTTAGAGGTGGTATGCAGATCTTCGTAAAAACCTTAACTGGTAAAACTATTACATTAGAAGTTGAACCTTCGGACACAATCGAAAATGTGAAAGCCAAAATTCAAGACAAAGAAGGTATTCCTCCAGACCAACAACGTCTTATTTTTGCCGGCAAGCAATTGGAAGATGGACGTACATTGTCGGATTACAACATTCAAAAAGAATCAACCCTCCACTTGGTGTTGCGTCTCAGAGGTGGTATGCAGATCTTCGTCAAAACCTTAACTGGCAAAACCATCACATTAGAAGTTGAACCTTCAGACACAATTGAAAATGTGAAAGCCAAAATTCAAGACAAAGAGGGTATTCCCCCAGATCAACAACGTCTTATTTTTGCCGGCAAGCAATTGGAAGATGGTCGTACATTATCGGATTACAATATTCAAAAAGAATCCACCCTCCATTTGGTTTTGCGTCTCAGAGGTGGTATGCAGATCTTCGTAAAAACCTTAACTGGTAAAACCATTACATTAGAAGTTGAACCTTCGGACACAATCGAAAATGTAAAAGCCAAAATTCAAGACAAAGAAGGCATTCCTCCAGACCAACAACGTCTTATTTTTGCCGGCAAGCAATTGGAAGATGGCCGTACATTATCGGATTACAATATTCAAAAAGAATCGACCCTCCACTTGGTGTTGCGTCTCAGAGGTGGTATGCAGATCTTTGTGAAAACCTTAACTGGTAAAACGATCACATTAGAAGTTGAACCTTCAGACACAATTGAAAATGTAAAAGCCAAAATTCAAGACAAAGAGGGTATTCCCCCAGATCAACAACGTCTTATTTTTGCCGGCAAGCAATTGGAAGATGGTCGTACATTATCGGATTACAATATTCAAAAAGAATCCACCCTCCATTTGGTTTTGCGTCTCAGAGGTGGTATGCAGATCTTCGTAAAAACCTTAACTGGTAAAACTATTACATTAGAAGTTGAACCTTCGGACACAATCGAAAATGTAAAAGCCAAAATTCAAGACAAAGAGGGTATTCCCCCAGATCAACAACGTCTTATTTTTGCCGGCAAGCAATTGGAAGATGGTCGTACATTATCCGATTATAATATTCAAAAAGAATCTACCCTCCATTTGGTTTTACGTCTCAGAGGTGGTATGCAGATCTTTGTAAAAACCTTAACTGGTAAAACCATTACATTAGAAGTTGAACCTTCAGACACAATAGAAAATGTGAAAGCCAAAATTCAAGACAAGGAAGGTATCCCTCCAGATCAGCAACGTCTTATTTTTGCTGGCAAGCAATTGGAAGATGGTCGTACTCTTTCCGATTATAACATCCAGAAAGAATCTACATTGCATTTAGTATTACGTTTACGTGGTGGTTGTTAAAAGTATTCCAAAAAATATAATATTTGTATACCTGACTTGAAATATATAAATTTTGTTAACTAATACATGTGTATTATTTAAAAAAATACTACTTTAAAATCGTTCCTGCCCAGAATTGTGAGCTGGATAGTTTGCTTTGCCTTTGTTCTCATTGTAAAATATTTAATGATCTCAATGAACTTGTGCTGAATCCAAAATAAATCTGCTCTATGTAACTCAAATCTAGAGGGGGCATTCTAGTAGAAAAATGTGAAGTTGCAGAAATAAAAAAACGTTGACCTATCTAAGTATTTTAATAAAATAAGCAAATAAAACTAAATTTTCATTAAAGCTATTTATTGTAACAATTACATTTTAAACTTACAAAAATATTTCAGTTCTCACTCGACGTTATGCTTTTCATAGTTTCTTGTTGATATTTTTTAGCTCTACGTACTTTATAATTATCCTTGGGTTTATCACGCACAGGACCTCGAAACTTTTTAATTTGATCTTCTATAATGGTATTGCATGGTAAATGTTTCGGAATATGTACAAAACGAATTAGTCGAGCATGAATAAAAAAGGAATCAAATACATGTGGGTTACCCATCGGATCATAATATACCACATTTTCCATATCGACATTCATAAAACCATCAACGTATTTAATTTTTCCTGTTACACAGCTTTCGTTTCTTAAATCAATGGTAGTGCATTGATCTTCCAATCCTTTTACTACACACGTAAGATTGTTCCAATATAAATATTTTTCTTTGTTAGATTCCTTCGTCATTCTGCACTAAATTATATTACTTAATTCAAAATTAACAATAATAAATAACAGAAACTTTAATGCAATTTTTGGTTATGTTAACAAACTTAAAATTGACATTCCAACAATCACCATTTAAGGCCGCTTTCACAAGAATAACCAATGCGCTTGCGCGAAGTTTTTAAATTTAACACCTTTTGCTGTTTGTGATTAAAAATTTTCAGAAATGGTATTAGTTGAAATGGTATTGCTGTTTGTGATTAAAAATTTTCAGAAATGGTATTAGATCCATAGTACTAGAATAGTACCATGATTAGTTCTTTTACCAAATCCGTACTTGGGTTACGTCTCTTTCTATTGGTCTGTTTCTAGTCAGGACCGTATTCCCTGATTATTAGTGCTAACATAAATTAGCACTATGTAATATGAAGAGCGCAGGCTAAGAAGAGGGGTAGTCATTTTTTTGAAACTTTTAAATTTTTGCGGCAATTGATAGCTAATGCAATATTCTATCGTATAGAAATGTAATATAAGCTAAAGTTGAAGTTAGGCAAAAGATATTGCAGATTAAAGTTTGTCTATACCGGCAAAACACATGACGTTTCAAACTTTAAAATCGCGTTCCTGAAAAATTATAAATTTTGACTATCCCCCTTCTTAGCCTGCGCTCTTCATATATAAAATTATATTTTTTAAATTTATATCATGATAATTCGACAATATTATTTAGGCAATTTATTAATAATATATTACTGGCCAAGCATCGAAAGGCTACTGTCAGTTAATCCATACCACGAATCGGGCTGCGATTTTTTTCTATTGGAAAAAGGACAATTTTCTGAGCATTTTGAGATCGCACTTCGATACGGATTATCCAGTAGTTTTCGAGAAAACGTCATTTGAAAATCAAAATTTTACATGCATTTTAAATAGGGAATTCATTAGCACGAAAGTTATATTGACGGTGCGTGCGTTCTGATATAGTCTTAGTGTTGGCAGTCAGACGCGATTGTGATACCGTAGGGTACACATTGAGCGTTGCTAACGAGTTTCACCCCTTTCGAGTTGCACCTTTGGCGAGTTTGTGCTACCTAGGGGGATGTTTTTAGCGAGTCAGCGTTCGTCAAAACGGCGCGTAGCCGTAACCCAAAAGGGTAGCGGAGCGTCGGTTTTGACGAACGCAACCAAGGCAATCGAGATTCTAACCTAAAAACGAGTTCTGCGTTTATTTTTTAAATTATTGCATAATGTTGCGTAATACACCCGACTATGTCACAATCGCGTCTGCTTTTAGTCTTTAGTCTTGATTGACTTGTGGAGTGCCGCCCGGGGTGAAACCCCATATCTCCTTCATCGGAATGGTGGCATGACGGTTTGGTGATTTTGAGTTGGTGTCGTTGGACACCTTACTCGGGTTGCGCCTCGAAAGCGAGTCGTGTGGGCCAGTGACCCTGGTTTTAGCACTAATTAAACTCCCCTCGTGTCCGAATTAACGGAGGCATGAGGGGTTGTAGCGCGGTCTGGTGATTTTGGAGAGTTGGCGGCGGGATGTTGAGAGGCGGCGGCCTCTTCGGTCGTGACGTTGTTTTTGGTTTGGTCGGGCTGTCGCGTCTGCCTGCTAACACTAAAGACTATATCAGAATGCACGCACCGTCAATAGAACTTTCGTGTTAATGAATTCCCTATCTAAAATGCATGTACAATTTTGATTTTCAAATTCCGTTTTCTCGAAAACTAATGGATAATCCGCAAAAATGTAATTACAAAAAATGCTTAGAAAATTGTCCTCTTTCTAATAGTGCAAGAGTTGAAGCTCTACGCGTGGTATGGATTAACTGACAGATCCCCATCGAAAATGATCCGTTACTGGGCGCGCAGCTATATTAAAAAGTGAGCGTAGCAAACTTTTTAAAGTTGTAAGCCCAGTAGCGGATCATATTTCGAGGAGAGGTGAGTATACTTTTTTATCGGAAAACATAAAATTATCTATTATATCAAATATAAAAAAATATTATTTAAATTACAAAATTACAGATAAGACGAATTAAAACAATGGCATAGAGCAACCCTCTATGGCGAAATGTATTAAGTGATTGAATCATAATTAAATCGTTTGGAGATCATCAGTTCGAATCGAATCAGTTCGAGTGGACACTCAGAAAAAATCGCTTTTCGTTATATTTTCCGATAAAAACACATTAATGGTCGATTTTACATTATTAGTCGATTTGCGAGCTGACTAGGAATAATGCTTCGTTTTGGTTGCCGTGTGGACACTCGGAAAGCATCGCTTTCGTTATGTTTTCCGATAAAATTTTGTTGTGGTTTCGTCTGCGACATTATGACGTAATTTAGGTATAATAATATAAAATAATAACTACAACATTATTTAACACCAGCATATGTGTCCGCATGCAAACGTATAGGCCGAACGCCGAATATTTGGTTAATAGGCGAACACGAACATTTTGCCGAATCACGCATCGTGTAGATGCAGCCTTAATATAATATGCATTGTTTGCATATTATAGCAGCCTTAACCTAACATGTTTTGGAGAGCATGTTGAAAGAATACTATGTTGATTCGGTGAATATTAAAAATTTGAAAGAAATAAAAGATTACCTTTTTGTGGTTGAAACACCGGGCGGAAAATCATCAAGCAAAACAAAGATTTAAATGTTGAAATTTAATAATTTTTGAAATTTCAATTTATGGTAAGTAGATAGATAATTGTTTTTGTAAATTTCATTTTTTTAATTTAAAAAAATTATAATACAAATTATAATAAAAGACAGCGCCCCCTGCGAAGCGATAGAAGGGATGACTAAGAAAAAGATTATCTTTATAAGACACAAATTCTAACAGCCGTATTCATAAAAATTTACAGTCAACTTACAGAACTCTTCAAACCTATTTTAGAGTAGGCCTACGAGACTCTAGGCCACGTAGGCGTAAACGAATATATCGGAGTGTTATTTTTTCTTTCTTTGCTTGTTGATCTTCGAAGAGAGAGGTTTAATGTAAGTTCTTGTATTTTACCCGCATTTGTCGTTTCTGTTGATTATTTTGAGTTGCGATTGCTTTAACTGGCTTTAAACCTTTGTTTAAAAAAAAAAATATGTGGAAGTACGCTGCAGGTGCTTTTTCTTGTTGTTTAACAGCGTATTTTGTCAAGTGAGTAAACTTAGTCTAGTTTGTATATTTTTAATTTTGAAGACTTTTACCTAAACAAGAATGTCTTTAGAAAATATTTTGCTGGTGGAGTTTGTCGGTGCACCACTCGTTTGGATGGAAAAGTTGTTATCATAACTGGAGCCAATTCTGGTATTGGTAAATCGCTAGCTTTTGAGTTGGCCGAAAGAGGTAATTTTCTTATTACTCTCGTTTTCGAAACCTCTTTCTTCATGAAATAAAACTAACTATTGGATCATCATTCAGCTGATGAATGATGGTCTAATAGGCCGAAAAGCGTTTTAATTATACATGATTAATTAAAAACTAGTTTGACTAGTTTGTGTTTTAGTAAAAAGAGCGACGATAACAACCATTAGTTTTATTTCATAATGAATGCTTTTTACGATATCTCGGTCGATCAAAATAGACCTTTTTCTTCATATTAAATTAAAATAAATTTGCATTTTGAATAATAAATAAAAAGTATACCTATACATATTGAATAAATTTGCAAACGCAAACATGCCTATTTATCACTTAGCTTTCAATATCTTTTATTTATTTTAGGGGCCACGCTAATTTTAGCTTGTCGAAGTATTCCGAAAGGAAATTCTGTGCAAGAATCTCTTATTAAAAAGAACGCCAATAATAGGGTATTTGTAAAACAACTCGATCTAACTTCATTTTCGAGCATTGTGAAATTTGCAGAATTAATTAACACCGAGTTTAATGAAATTTATGCCTTGGTTAATAACGCTGCAGTATTTTATTATCCACAACAATTGACGGAAGACGGATTTGACGTTACATTTCAAACAAATTATTTAGGTAAGCTGTCAAAATTTAACAACAAAAATTCAAGTAGTGAAATTTAGGACCCTTTGTGTTAACTCATCTGCTGTATAATGTACTCAACAATTCACAACATTCCCGCATTATAAACGTATCATCCGAAGCTAATAATTTAGCAACATTCGATGATCTGCTAATCGTAACTGATCATCAAGAAAAACCCAGATGTCACTTCAAAGCTTATGGAGTTTCAAAGTTAGCTTTAATTTTATTTACAACCGAATTATCAAAACAATTTGCTAGTAAGTTTACTTTTGTTTTGACAATTGTTCATACTCTTAATGGCTCTATTTGCAGATAAAAATATTATCATAAATGCAGTAAATCCAGGAAACGTTGAGACGAACATTTTTCGTCATTTTCCGTTATTAAATAATAAATATTTATTTGCACTGCAGTGGATTATTCGAATCTTTGTAATAAAAACCCCACGTGAAGGGTGTCAAACTGTTTTGCATGCCATTTTAACTACCGATACAGCAACTGGACAGTACTTAACCGATTGCAAACCTGCGTTGCCTAATGCGCTAGCATTTAGTAGTGAAACTGCCGAAGAATTTTATAACTTAACATTGGAAGCTGTTGCACCTAAGATTGGTGTTAAATTAAACTTACAATAATGGGAGCTAAGGTTTGGACTTCATCCAATGGGGACATAGTTAAAACTATCATTACTAATGGTACCTGTGGACTAAAACCAACAGAAAATTGCAAATGTAATATGGAAATACAAAGTTACAGTTCACGCATGTTAAGAAAATATGCTCAATGCATATTTACAATAGGAGATTGTGATACAAAATTGGAACGCCTGCTAGATCGCTGCTTGATTACTATGCACCGGGGAGAACTTGCAGAAGTTTCTTTTAAGATAAAAGAAGATGAAACGATACAGTTTTCCTTAAAATTATTGAATTTTGAATCGTGCGGTTTAATTCACGAATGGGATGCCAAGATGAAATACGATTTAGCTTTGATGCATAAAACGAAAGGTAATAGCTTATACAATAATTCTTGTTATATCGATGCTTCGTATAGATTTGGTAAAGGCATGAAGATTTTGTGTTCGATTCCTATTGAAGTAGATACCGTTCCAACTGAAGTGGACAGCGTGCGTGTTCGTGATATACAGGACTTAAAAACAATTTTTTATAATAATTTGGCTAGCTGTTATTTAAAACATTGTGATTACAAAATGGTGTTACTCTTGTGCAATCATGTTTTTGAAAGGGACAAAAATAATATTAAGGCTTTATATAAACAAGCTATAGCAAAATGTGAGACAAGCGATTACGAAGGCTCGCAAGATAGTTTGTCACATTTGTTAATGTTGGAGCCCGAAAATAAGGCTGCTGCTGAAAAATTAAAGTTTGTTAATGTTAAAATTACAGAAGCTAATACTCGAAGTAATAATATTATTAGGAAAATGTTTAAATGATATTTTATACAATGCTAAATTTATAAACAGGTACCTATCATTTTAGTTTATACATTTTTTTTTATAAAAATTATTTAGATATGTGGTTGTTTTATTTTTATGTATGGTGTCGAGTATGTACCGGTTAGGCTAGGGAGTAGAAAATGATTTTTTAAATTTAATTTCTATAGTAAACCACGTTGGCTTTGATGCCAAGTTGACAAGTCAAAGCCGACCAGATATGCTTCAGATCAGAAATTCGTCCAACATTGGCATTAATCTTTGTTTTATCTGCTAACAAAAGAAAGCGTTAAAAATTGAATTCTTTATTTTAACCAATCCCAAAATTTTATTTTACAGGAATTATTACAGCAAACCAAATTAGTTATTTAGAAACATTGCTCCATAATATATCTACATTACTGTTTTAAGTAAATGTAATACAAAAATAATAAAATTGATTTGCGAGATTCTGACTTGCATTAGTGTGGTAAATTAATAAAAATAACAAAGTAAAAGCACATTAATTCTTATTTAAAAACAACACAAAGCACAATTATTATTAAGATTAGTATTTTAATATTAAAAGTTTGAGCTGATAATCTTGCCTTATTCTAACAATTTTGCACAAACACAATTTCAATTTCCAAACTTTTCGACTTACACATTTATATTGAAATTGGTGCTCACTTCCCAAGTCGATATTATCCAACATTTTTGAAAATGGTACATTCAATATGACAAAGAACAACACAAAACAAATAAATATAATACCCTAACATATAAATAAATGGAAGATTAATTAAAAAGAGACGAGGCACTTGGGTGATTTCTCTGTTTAATACAATTACTTACAATGTCAGTATCACAAAACATAAATTGAACATTAATAATTATCATTAGTTACAATACACCACATTATTTTATTGCAACAAAACAATCAGTTGAATAATTTACGTACTATAAAATTAACGAGCGGCAATTTTAAAATTTTTAAGTCTTAAACATTAACGGCATTCATACGATTTGGCAACAGTATGTACACGACTATTTATATTTTTAATTAGATCTATTTAATTACAATATAGCAATAAAACTATTCTTGCAAACTGTACATAACAGTGTTTACTTTATGACCAAGATTAAACTTTAAACCCAAAGTAAAAAGGCAATAACTGGAAAAGAAAACAAATAAAAAGATATTTATTATGAGCATGCATATAAAAAAGAATTAAACCAATACCAACATAAATTGATACAGTCGTAATCACGGAAGTTGGTCCCCAGAGTCATTACTATAACTGACCATGACTCCAAAACCACGGTTATACCATGACTATAAATATGAATTATAGTCATAGTCGAACCATAGTTATGATATCGTAGCTTAGATCAGCCTCCGCAACTACGACTATATATATCACAAAATAAGCTACCAAACGCCATGTAAATTGCAAAGTTCCTCTGTTGTAAAAATAAAAAGTAAAATAGAAAAAAAGCATTATAAAATACTAGGAAAAATTTGATATTTTGTCAGTATGTACATTATTGGTAAAATGGTGAAAATAAGTTTGGTAGCGTGCACATCAACTAAAAGGTAAAAATGTTGAGAGCTGTACACATAGTGCAATGAGTATAAATATCACGACTGTTTCGGCTTTCCATTTGCTAACGATGTTGAATTATGCACTGCCATTTCAGCTGCTTGTACAGCCATCTGTTGCACACTTTTCTCGATGAAGTTTTGATACACGGGTTTCATTAACTGTAACAACATAATATTAATAATTATCGTTATATCAAGTAATGCTTGATTAAGGTGCATTACATTTATTTAAGTTTGTAACTTTTTTATAAATGGCCAAATAAAATAAAGAAAATTTGCGTAAAATCATGAAGACACATTTGAAGTATGAAAAGAAAGAGAAAGTAAGTGCCATAATAAAAAAATAGTAGTAATTACTGTCATAAATGGAAATAACTAAAAGAATAACAATTAAGTGTAATAATTTTTAGAAGTGCAATGGGGGTCCGAGTTGATTTACTCTTTGAATAAGCTTGACTACACATTTGCACATGTTGTGTTTACATAAAGCAAGTTATACAAAAATATATTGCAAGCATGTGTACATACGTTTTCTCTGTTTTCTCTTTTTAAAATATGTATGCTATAATAAGAAATAGAAACAGTTTAATTTAGTTTATATAAATCAGATAATATTGAAAATTTGTTTATTTAAATTAAATAAAATTTTCGTTGACGTATCTTTATTCAAACAAATAGTTAATTTCGTGACTATTTTTTAAAAATTGCATTAAAAACATAAACGTAAATTTTAAATAAACTTGTTTGTAGGGTAAATACTCAAAGAAAATTTTAGAAAAATTAAATATTTAAAATTCATTGTCAGTAAAATATGCTAATTTAGTATATAGTTTCCAAATTGTGCTGAAGATTTTAGAGTCAAAATTAATTATTTACAGAATCCAAATTCAGTTTTCTGTATTTTTATACATTTTGTTCAAGTGCCATTTGGCATTGCACTGATTTCGGTGGTAAACTATTGATTCATGTGTGAATCGAGAAAGTATAGGGAGTAATAATAATTTTAAAATTGCATTGCATTTTCATCAGCACTCGTTTTCATTTTCGTGAGGGAGCCCTTTCCATTTTTACTATAATTTTTATATTGGTGATTTGTTTAACTTCCTATGAAAACATCCAAAATTTTTACTTTAAAAAAATCCGATCTTTTTTGAGTGAAAATTTGAAATTAATGTGTGCGTTAAGGGGTTAATTTCAGGACCTATAAACGTAATATTTGCTTTACAGAATCAAGTTGCGGACTTGAGAAAAATATATTAGTCAGGGAAATGTCTATTGCCTATTTTAAATTGCTTCTGACCCACTGTGCAAAGTCATTTATAAATTTAATAGATATTTATAAAATTGTACTTGAAAAGTGGCATTTAATCTAAAAATTTATTGTACCGATTTAATGCCAATTTTCAAGTTCTATTTAAATGGGTACATAATATAAGTTGCATTTATGTGGACTAAAAATATGCAAGTAATAGAAAAATGAAACTTTTTACTGATAGGTATCTTAAAGAAGCACAAAACTCAAAAAATGATTTCAATTTATTAAAAAAAAAAATAATGCTTAATTACCAATACTGTTTTTACTTTTAAAAAATCCGTCTTTGTAACATTTTTATGGCGATTCAAATAATGCATAATTATGTCATGACATGCAGTTTATAAAATAATTCAAGGTCACTATTTTTGAAAAGTGTCACTTAGATAAGGTTGCGCACTATAAAACACCACGAATCCCAAAGGGGCGCTTTTTGAAATTATTTTTTAAATGAACCGTCAAATAATTCTATGTAATTCAATCGTTATTTCCGTCCATAATAAATTGTTAAATTCAATAAAACTTATTTTTATAACTATTATTTTCTTACAAATAAACCCGGCAGATCTAAATGTAATGTTTGTGACGTCACAAAATACTGCTTAAAATGCTAGTAACTTTGTTAATTTAAAAAATTTTTACACCAAAATTGTTACATGACTCTTGAAATTTTTTATTCTATTGGAATTTATGTTCAACTTTTTTTAATATTTGGTTGTCCCCTTTAACATCCCTAAACAATACCCAACTAATTTCTTATATTGAAAAACTATAAAAATCGATTTTGTGTTCAAATGACAAATTAACCTTAGTTGATCTGTTTATACTAACTAATTTCCAAAATATATAAGAATGCTATCAAAGGAGACCCTTTGCAAAATTATTATATTAATTCGAAAAGTACAATCGATTTGAAGGATTTATCGCTCCTATATCTAAAATGGTAAGTGATTTTTGACTCCAACAATTTCAAATGTTTTTTGAGTTCACGACATATTTTAATAATATTTGTCTTTTTCATTTAGATCACTGTCACCGCAGGTGAGTATAGAGCAGGAATTCTGGATTTAAATATTTTTGTTTTTTTAAGTTATATATATTTTAATTTGCAGTGGAAATATGGTAAGGTTGGCAGTTTTTGAATAAGATGTGGAAAATTGCGGAAAGAGCTTACATAATAATGGTTAAATTAATGGAAAATTTGTAGTAATACAAAAAAATAAAGTTTAAAATGATTTTAGATTAGTTACTCGTTTATCTATCGAAAAATAAATTAAAGTAAGATTAGGTGAAGTTGGTTATGAATTAAAATCTAAATAGAAAAAGAAGCTAAATATAAATTTTGCTATATAATTATTGATATAATAATAATTTGTGTAAATCAAGAAAAGTTAATAATTGGTAAATCAAATTAAAATTTAACAAAGAAAATTAAAACAGAACAAGAATTGGTTATTTCACAGCTGATGACTTAAAAGTAATAGTGACTGAAAAAGTTACAATACAACACTGAGTTCAATTAAGATTATTCAAGTTTGAATTATTTTTAAAATATCAATATCAGCCCCAAAAGGCAGGAAGAAAAAAATTAATATATTTATCTGGTTGTAAGAGCATTTTTATGTATATAGTTTTATGACTTTCAATGCTTCATTGGGTTATTAATAAAATTTAACTCTCCCCAGAAGTCTGTGCTGACCACTGATGCAGAAAATTACAAAAAATCGTTTTTTGGATATTTCGTTTCGCTCTGTGGTATGCTCAAAATAGTGACATATTAAATTACATACATTTTGCATACACATTTTATGTAGAATCAATACTTTTGGAGCAGTAGCTAGCCAATCCATTACATGCAAAATAAAAATTCGACTTTTGGAATCTCTGAATTACTATTCAAAATTTTCTACTCTAATTTTTCTAATCCAGTCTTCATTTTTCTAGCCGAAAGCAAATACCATTGCCATGGAAACTTGGTACAAATATAAGTTTGTGTAGTGCCAAGTTTGACATTCAGGTCTAGTTGTTTCTGATAAGTGAATTTTTTAAGAAGCAATGCCAAATGAAAATTTAAATTTTAACAAAATTTAGCGACCAAACATTTGTTTTTGTGAAAGAAATTTTAGCATATTTGACGGTATATTTAGTAGTACAACATCTTTTATATTTTATCTTAAAAAATAAATTACGGTATTAAGTAGGGTAGATAATAAGCCAAAGGAAAGCAGAGAACTGGAAGATTGATTTCTGTGTGATATCAAGGCTGTCTATGTGGTTTTGGAAAATTGAAGAAAAAAACTCTGAAACCTCTTCCAATGTTTTCGATATATACACATCAGTATTATTATTAAGTGATATAATATTATGAAAAGCAGTTAGTGCAATACAATAATATTAGATATATTTTTTGTATAACTGGCTAAGATGCTACAGCTAAAAGAAGTTGGGTAATTATTTGATGACTATTGTTTCTGTAATATTCACAATAAATAATTGGATACCCCAACGTAACAATGGCCCAAGCCAAAAATTTAATAACTGACGTTAGATCATTCACCTCCATATGTTTAGTTTTCATAATTTTAATAAAAATGTATGTTATGTAAAATGCACAAACTTGACAAAGTTGCAGAATTGTACCAACTTCAAAATTTGTTATATTATGTTAGGACTGTGTGAATATGGCTAAATTAATTTGATTTCAATATTATTCGTAAGTAATCTTGCTAATGAAAAAGTAATTACAACTTTGAGATGTTAAGTTCATGTATTTGTTTTGAGACATGCCGTGAGTATCAATATTCATAGTTTATGTTGTTATCATAGTTTAACGTTGATAATGAAATGTTTTAAATGGAAATGAAATGATTGGTCTCATGCCTTTCTGTTTCGGTTTTTTTATTTAGGAGATTCATTTTGTCAAATCTTTTTATTACATCAAAATTAAAAAACAAGTACAAAAAAGCAACAATGGAAGTGGTTAAATTGCTTTTGCAGGATTACCATGGATATTAGGTTTCCAATTGCTTTGAATTTTTGTACCGTGATAAAAGCCTTCTTCCGATTTAGAAACATTCAAAAAATAAGAAATCTAAAACCAACACAAAGAGTGGGAAATTCTTTGTTTTGAAATAAACAACGAAAAGAAGAATTGTTTGCTTCACACAAAAATTGAAGCAATTAAAGCATTTTCCCTCATTTGCAAATAAATACCCATTAGATTATATAGGTTGGTTAATTATGAATTTATTATAAGCAAAAGTGTTTTCAAGCTAATCACAAAAATTAACTTAATTTATTATTACTTAAACATTTCAAAGGTTAATTAGATAGGTACTTATTGTTGGTATAGTTTTGAAGGATATTTATTTTTACAATCGACTATGCATATAAACAAAGCAATTGTGGTTCAACAATGAATTTTCTTAATCTGTTATCAGTTAAAATGTATATGAAAACTAACTTTATTACAAGAAATCTTTTAATAAAATTAATTAATCCTGCAATACCTCACCACAATTTATTATTCTAATAATGGAATTTTAACTAATTAACTACATATTCAGGTTGAAAATTTTTAGAGAAATTCTTTAAACCTATCAGGCATAAACTACTTACATTTTCCCACACAAAAGTAGCTACTTCGTCAATTTGTTCACCTATATCTCGAAATTCACCACTATATCTAAAATTTTATAAAATATCAATTAAAAAAATTCAATGCCAGTGAAAATTATAATCATTTACCTAATATATGCCCATAAAGCCAAAGTTAGTAAAGATACACCCATAATCATGTTAAAAATATTTGCAACTGTGTATAATCCAACTAATCCTGTAAATCCTGATAATATGTAACAACATACAGCTAAAGCGAAAAATACGGCAGGCGTTCTGGCAGCTTTGAAGATATTTTTGCTTTCGTTATGTGATTTAAACTGATTAAACGTTTCTTCGAGATCCTAAAAATATAAATTTAGTACAAGCTGTTTACTCGAAAAAAACTGAAACAAACCTTTTCCAGTTGATCTTTATATTTTTCACTAAATTCTTCGCCACCCATTTTTCGTTTACTATGAAACTGATGAAGTGCTTTATCTTTAACTCTTTTGTGTTCAATATCCATTATGTTGGTATTGAGATACGGTTTGTTTCCACCACAAACGCTCTCCATACATTGTATATACACTTCCTTCGCATCTGCCACAGCTGCCAAGTTATTAGCTTCTGCTGTTGCCTACAGAGATGAAATTTATAAAACATGTAAAAATATAAAATTAATAGAAACTTACAACAAGCATCGACTTCGGCTCTGGCAATTCATTTCCACTATAAATTTGTATATACGATTTAAAATATTGAACTAAATCACGTGCTTTTACTTTTTGACCATTAATTTTTTTCAAAACTAAATTTTCTGGAGCCAATAGCATGGGGACCAAAATTTGAAGATTCTTTTTAAATTCAGGATCGATATCTACAAAAAGATACTAAAGAAACACGAAATACGATTAGGTGCTTAATTTACCTGCTAGTCGACCATCGAATGCTGGATTGGTGGCAACTTTTAAACCTGGATGTGGCATAAGAAAGCATGCAATTTCTGTAAAGCAGCTCTTTATGTGTTTTCTAAGAGACTGTAGTTCGGGATGTTGTTGTTCGTTAAGTTGTAGTCTACGATCCAAGATTTGCTTTCCACCGAGGGCTCCATACGCAGCTTCATATGGAAAACTCCAATCTCTTACTAGAAATTGGAGTCTTTGAAATGGAGATTTTCCTGTATCGGCTAAAGCTAATCTGCCATATTCGGTAAATAACTACAAAAATAAAAAGTTAATAAATTGAATTAAATGCATAAAATCAAATCTATCTCCTATCTTAACACTTGATCAATAAGCACCTGTAAATGTTGTAAGTCATCTTCTTGAATATTTTGAGATAAGTTATAAAGTTGGACCGAGCTGATCATTGTACTAAGGGCAAAAACTGTTGCACAATCTTTAACCGTGCTTTCACTATCAAATGCTCCTTGAGTATCTAAAAGCAGTACCGCAACCTAAAACAATAAAATGAAAGTTTTAAAAAATTTTAACTTCAAGTTTTACCTTTTCACCGCTTTCGAGCTCCGTTAAAAATACTTCAGACCACATGAGAATACCGGTGGTATCTCTTTCGGATCCGCCTCGCCATGAAAAACCTTTTAATGGAGCCTCCAAAGGTCCCATCCAATCCATAGTATTTGTTTTTTGAACATACTAAAAAGTTATTTGGTGACTAACAATCATTGCAAGTTTAACCGTATACCTTCGAGTTCATGTATCTCAAAAAGAAATCCAGCAGAAATGATTTTCCCTTACGAAACGCACCGGCAACTGATACCACGACAACAAATCGATCTTTAATTTCATCTTGATTTAATACGTTTGCTAAAGCACTTTCATCCAATGAAAATGTGTGATCTTTATTGGCCAATACAATTTGTATTGGATATGCACCTGTACTGTTTTCTTTTGGGTCATCTAGAAAAAAAAATTAAACAACATAACCTACAAGAAATGATTGTACGATATTGCAAAGTGCAAAGGTCTTTGATGTAATTATATATGAGGTACTAAAAATGGATGCTTCATTGACCTGGACAATTATTTCCTACCTACCTCTTTCCATTTTTAAATATGTAAGATTTGCATTAGTGACCTTCTTAATTTGATCGACGATCTTTTCTCATAAATGAGGTAAAACTGTCTATGCAAGCTTTTATTTTATCCCGAGACCGACTATTTGTGATACGGTACAAAAATTACAACGAAATCAAGTAATATTCGCATAAATTTGTAAAAAATGACACGATCCAATGGCTTCCAATGTCAAGAGCACCATTACAAAACAACTTTATTACCTCATAATTATATTCAATAATGTATTATCTAACAAAGTAAAATGTTGGTAATTCGAAAAATAAATTATTTACCTTGAGAAAGCATATTTAAATCTTCCATTCCTGTGGGTTCTTTGTGTTTACGTTCTGTGTCGGACATGTTGAACAAGTGTCAAAATTATTCTGTCTTCGTCGGTCTTCGCTTACGATTCACGTTTCCGTCAAGAGAAAATACCTCCAACTTTTAAACTTATTTTTCGTCCAAGATAATTTGCGACGATGACTATTTAAGAATTACGTTAATTCATGTAGATACATATTACGTTATTTGAATTATTCTATTTTGATAAAGGAAGAGCGTATATCTCCTACTACTTTAATGGGAAAAATCACAACGATATTATTATTGTTAGAGAAAAGATATAATTTGAATTACCTACTTGTATTAACAATATTTAACACTTTTTTTTATAAACAAAGCAAATATTAAAACAAAACGGCTACTGATGACTGTACCGACTGACTGATTTATCATTAATAATTTGTGACATTCACTTTAATAATTAAAATAAAAAAAATACTGATATGACATTTATAAATTTTGATATCAACGACTAACTACGACATTCGACTCTTGAAGCAAGTACGCTTTCACTTAATCTTTAATTACATAATAATTCGATTTCATTTAAAGTATTTACCTACATTTTAAATTGATACTGTGATTTAAAACACTTGAAATTTACAACTACATAATTATACGGTAGTCCATCCCCAGTGGCGTAACAATGTAGATTCTGTATGAATCTAAACTCCGCAATGCTCGGAAAAATTATCCCATGAAAAAAATCCAGATAAAATAATCTGTATAAAACTTATAGATACAGTAGTGGGAAATTGTACCGGAAATTATTTTTTAAATTTTTAAAATTCAGTTAAACCAATCAATTTTTATATTAAATTTAATTAAATTAAATTTAGTCAACGCACACGAATGACAAATATTTGGGATTTATTTATTATTTTATAAAATTGTATATGTAATTTATTTTATTATTATTTTATATATTTATAATTATATAAAATTTAATTTAAAAATTTACTAGTTTAATGCAATTTTAAAAAATTAAAAAATAATTTCCAAAACAATTTACATAACCGTTAGACCGCTACTGCATATTATTCATTATTATTTTAGATTAAAAAAAATGTTTTTAAGTGTTAACTTTGATATTATGAAGCACTGTGGTTGGATTCACAGTGAGTTGATCCTGGGTTAATTCTTACCTGAAGTTCCACTGGCTTTAAATTATATACACATTATAGGCTTCACACAATCTAGGTTTTTTAATATATATAAAACTTAAATATTTGTTTATTTTCTTTATCTATAATATTATATAGGTAGGTAGCAATTTAAACTGATTTTCTTCAAAAGTCCAAATATGAAGCAAGATAATAAAATAAAGATGATAGTAAAGTGATTGTGGACCCTACCGGCATACGAATTTGAATATTTTTAATATTTTTTCTGAAAGTATGTTCCAAGACGAAAATAAATAATATAAATTTTTATTAATATGTATCACTTTATTTCGCTAAGTTATGCACAATTTAAATTTTGTAACTATAGTTACAAAAATATAGAGCCAATTTTTCTAAAATTTATAACTCAAGAATGAATACAGATAAAAATTAAAAAAAAATTATGAAAAATTTTCAGAATATCTATCAATATAAAAAGAAATTGGTAACATTTAAAGCTATCATGCAAATGAGTTTGAATATTTGACATGTAGTCCAGGCGCCAGAGCACCGAAAATAGTGCTGCAAAACATAAAATCCTGGTAAGGAATTTTTCAATTGGATTATGTTAGTGGATGGCCTCTAAGTCTAAAACCGGGTTTTCGGCCTCGGATAGCACTCGCGTCAGCCGCCATCTTGAAAAACGCGTTTTTATTATTATCTTATAAAAATAATGTAAACGGTTCGCCGGACGATAGAAATGATAAAAACCTTTTTTGTAGGAAATTAAACTGCCTATCATTTTTATTTATTGATTTTTCTTCGAAAGTCAATATTTTTTGAGATATAGTCAGTTGAAAAATTCAAAGTGTAGTTTTTGTTAAATTTCTCGTTGACAATAATTAAAACTACATTTTTAATTTTTCAGCTGACTATATCTCGAAAAATAATGACTTTCGAAAAAAAATCTTCAAACAAAAATGATAGGAAGTTTAATTTCCTACCAAAAAGGCTAGGATCATTTTTATCGTCCGGTACACCGTTTACGAGATAATAATAAAAACGCGTTTTTCAAGATGGCGGCTAACGCGAGTGCTATCCGACGCCAAAAACCCGGTTTTACACTTAGGGGCCATCCACTAACATAATCCAATTGAAAAATCCCTTACTAGGATTTTATGTTTTGCAAATACACCTGGCGCCTGGACTGTTTTATAATTGTTTTAATTAAATTGCGTTGTTTTTCTCTTTATTTATGCTCTTTTCGAAGTTGCGAAGTTCTTAGTTTTTTTTTATTTCATTTTTTGACCTTGACGTTCTGTCAATTTGTCAGACTTATGTAATTATAGAACCAATACTTAAATCCACAACGTGTTGATGCACACCGGAAGGCCGAGCTAAGAAATTATGTCAAGTCCGAGATTCAAACCCAGAATTTCCGCACTGTAACTCAACCAGCGATCACACCAATCCACTGCTGTGGTTAAGTTCTTAGTTAAAACGAATTAAAACAAATTTTGTTATCGAAGGAACGCTACAAAGATAAAAACGACAGATTACTTATTTATAACTTTACTTACATATTATTTAAGTACACACTACAATAATATTAGAACTACATCGTTACTTATATTTAGAGAGCGGATTTATAAGCTTTAAAAATGTGTAAACAAAGCATTACTTAATGAGGCTGTACAAAAAGCGTTTTGTAAAGCCTAATTAAGTAAAGCTTTGTTTACAGGTTTTTAGAGCTTATAAATCCGCTCTCTATTTATATTACATCCATTTTTGGTAGTACCAACATATTAATACTATTTACAGTTTTAGAAAGTTAAGGCGCCACTATTTAAAAATACAACAGGGTTGGCTTAAGTTGGCAAAAGCAAACTAGTTCAACAATCCCTCCTTTGCTCTCTAACTTAGTCCACTCGATAATTGTCCTAGTTGATATTTCGGGAGATCCTTGGTGAGTAGGTCTGCAAGTTGGTCACTGGAACTAACAAATTTTAATACAAAGTCTGAATTTACTCTCTCACGAATAAAATGATGGCACACATCGATGTGCTTCGTTCTTCTTTGAGCAGTTTCATCTTCGATCAATCTCATGGCATTTTGATTGTCTACGTGCAGTACAATTGGACCTTTGTGGATGCCTAATTCTTCAGCTAAATTTTTCATCACGATTAACTGCTTGACTCCCTCCGAAGCAGCAATGTACTCAGCTTCGGCAGTTGATAATGCGACTGTCGACTGACGTCTTGAAAACCAATCAACCGCTGTGCTACCAAATGTCAGCACAAAACCAGATGTTAAACGTTTTGTTTTTGTATCTCCAGCAAAGTCAGCATCGGTAAAAGCATTGATCGTTTCTTCTTCCAAAAAAACAATTGAATTTTAATCCAATATTCATTGTTCCCTTCAAATAGCGAAACAAGTTCTTAACTGCTTCCCAATGATGTTTGTTTGGTTTTTCCATCCATCTATTTAATTTGTTCACTGCGAAGGCTATATCTGGCCTAGTTACGGATGCAAGAAATAAGAAATAGCTTCTCTATATGGGGCGGAGGTGTTGTCACCCTCCATTTCAAGAACGGCTGAATCAGAGCCTGGAGTTGATTTTGGTTTACACTCACTCGTTTGAAAATTTTCCAGAATTCTTCTTATGTAATTGCTCAATAAATATACCATCAGATATAGTTGAAATTTCGATTCCTAAAAACAGGTTGCCAGTTTTGCGTTTGATATAAAAATTCTTTTTTAGATGTTCCAAAAGTCTTTCAGTTTCGGTGCTTGAAAGTATTAAACCGTCATCGACATAAATCACTAGAACTAACATTTCATTATAGAAAATACACGGATCATTTACTGACTGTTTTAAATTGAATTTTTCTAATACTAGTACAAACTTGTTATTCCAATTTCGTGGAGACTGTTTCAAACCATACATGCTGCGACGCAATGCACATACATACACGACCCGATTCGTCGTTGAATCCTGGTGGTTGCTTCATCTAGATTTCTTCCATTAAATCTCCATTCAAGAAAGCTGTTTTTACATCAAATTGTGCAATTTTCATGTTGCGACTTGCAGCCATTCCGATTAGTAGTCGAATTGATTTAAATTGAGCGACGGGACTAAAAGTTTCAAAAAAGTCCTTACCGTAACGCTGGCTAAAATTTTTAACAACTAAAATCTTACTTTATATGAGCCATCGGATTTGATTCTGTATACCCATCGATTTCCAATCGTCTTCTTACCTTCAGGTAGATTTACTAAATCCCAAGTGTTATTTTGCTTCAATGCATTAATTTCCTCTTTCATCGCATTTTTCCATTTTTCTTCCTTGATTGCTTCTTCATACATAATATCGGGATTTGCCATTAGTGCTTGATAATCTTCAAATCGTGCAGGTTTCTTTAGTTTGGTTCATTTCCGCAGTGCATGGCTTGAAGTGTTTGATTTGGTTCCTTTTGTGACAGCTTCTGCATTTTGTTCGACAAACTACTTCATTTTCTTCAACGACTTTGATACGTAGGTCTTTTCTTGAAAAGTAAATTAAATAAAAAATTAATAGAAAAATAAAATAGCTTTAAAAAAACTTGAATTTAAAAAAGAGGGATTTCCGGCTGCTCAGTTTGCATCAAAACTTCCTCAGGGTCGTGAGGCGGGAAACTAAACCGTAATTGGATAAATGACTTCGAGTATCAATCCAATCTCATATGACGGTCAAGTGTGTCGGTAAGCTCACTTTACAAATAAATACCTCTGAAAAGGAATACATAAGACAATTAAACACAATGTAAAACAAAATATAAAATTTAATCTTGAATCGATATTCGGCGAAATCGGCAGTTACAGTAATAATACTTAAAGGCTACGAGATAGTGTCGACACTTGTTCATGCATGATTACTTAAAATTAAGACAATCTTCAATACAAAATTGCATGGCAAATACATAGATATTATTCACTTCATCTAGTGAATTACAGCATCAATTGATGGATCTGTGGCCGACAATAATACCTGGCCCCCGAAGACACTGTGGTAATTATCCGGCAAATACCAACTTGGCGTGCACTATTGACGCACTACTAATTCTAATTCACTTTAAAAGGTAAGACAGTACTCACTAATTAGCTGGCTTGAAGACACCTTGACCTCATGGTATTCTGATGAAGATGCTCGTCAGATAAGATATTAGAGACGGAAGTATTGCAAAGATGTAGGCAGAATCGGCATTAATCGAAAAGGCGATACCTTGACTTGAATTGAACTCATAAAATGTGCGTACTTATAAAACCGGAAATAAGCATTCGAAAACATAATTCGCACTTTCTTCATAGGGAAGAAATTATGCGTAGCTCGAACTTGGCTTCACAAGCCTAAATTGCGTCACTAAACGTAACACTAAATACGTCATCCAACGCATCGGTCAGATAACTGACAATCAAAAATAATCGTGACTCACGACAAAATCTCCCTCGAGACAAATAGGCATCACAATTACTCGCGACATTAATCATAATCGCGATACTGACGCATTCTTGCACATTCCACAATATTTACATAATTGTGCATAACCCAAACTCGCGCATAAAACATAAACGCAAAACTCACGCGTAACTCAAAATCTCGCATAACAGCGAGTTCGACCGAACTTGGCGTAATTCTCTAATTACGCATTCACGAAATTTAAACTATTTCGTAAACACTTTATTACACGCATCATGGCGGATTAACGGTATTTGCGGTATTTTACATAAGTAACACTTGATTTACAAAATGTTGCGCAGTAGGCGGTATTCGGTAGTCGCGCAGGTAAACCTCACCCACGCAATCTCCATAGTTGCGTAATCTACGCACCTTGCGCGTTAAACTACAATGCGACAACGGCGCATGTCGCCCGGCACAAGACATAATTTCGGTAATTACGTATAACGGTAACTCAAAGTCACAATAGGTTCTATCCCAGAAGCTAACGCGACCACACTGGTCCGCCCGCGCTCCAGGGTAGACTCTCGTAGACCCCAGCAATTCTCCTAGTTAAATCCCCACTCTACGATGTTAACTTTGTCGAATCTTGCATAGACTTGCTTGGAAATGGTTCGCGCTATCTCGCCCGTTGGAATTAGAAACCATTAACGATAGCAAGCGACAGGAAAGGTGTAATTTATTGCTTGTTAAATTTGCGTGATTTTATTTAAAAAATTAAAAGAAAAGCAAACCGTAACAACTTCTCGATGTTCTTCAATAACTTCTGCATGTTCTTCAACATTTTCTGTATGTTCCTCAACACTTTCTGCATTTTCCTCAACGATTTTTGTATTTTGTTCAACCACTTCTACTCTTTGTTCATTTTCTCCCTCCAAAATGTAATCCAACATTTTCAAACTTTGATCAGCATTTTCTTCATTTCCGCCTACTTGCAAAGATGATATGACTTTAGCTTGGGTTACATTTTCAATCTCTTCTTTCTGCATTATTACATCCCTGTAGATTCCAACGGTTCCATTGTCGGGAAAATATATTCGGTAACCTTGTGGATTTTGCATGATTGTTTGGAACTTTAGTTTAAACAAATTTCCGTTACGATTTCCAAACGCAAATATTTAGTTTGATTTCACATTTGATGTTATCCGTTGTAACGGTGAAGCCCTTATCTACGAGAGAACTTACGGATAGTAGGTTACCTGCAAGCTGTGGGACGTGTAGCACATCCTTAATTTCACAATTGTACCAGCCTTCCTGTATTGTCCACGATTTAATTCTTATAGTTCCTTTTCCGGATACTTTTATTTTTGAACCATCACCTATTGTTACATATTCAGCTTTGACTGATGCGCTGTAGTTTGTGAACCAGTCGTCATTTGGAGACATATGGTGGCTTGCTTCACTGTCCAAGTACCAATGTCGTGATTTTTTATCATGCTCTTGTCTGACCATATAAGCTACATTTCTATAATTGTTGCCATGATTGTTCCCATTATTGTTGTTGCGATTCTTTATATTTTTGAGTTTTACCTCATACCTGGTTTGTGGGTGTTTTCGTTATTCTTGTATTCCCGTCTTCGGTTGCTTCTCCACCCAGTGCTTCGATTTGCTGCAAAAGCTTCTACATTACAGATTTGCCCTTTGTCACGAGTTACCATTCTTTGTTCTGCTATTAGTCTTGATGTCAAATTGTTCAGGTTCTTATCAGTAGCAACGGTGCTGTCCCAAGCCGAATGAAAAAAATTTAGTTCTTCTGGTAACGTCATTAGCATGTTTTTACTTACGCCTTCTCCAGACGCTTTTAGTTTGTGCGACAGATCCTCCAATTGTGCAATATGAAACGACACACCTTTATTTTCGAAAACATACGCAGTGGCGCAGCCAGGAAATTGTTATGGGGGAGGGCTACACAAAAATATTTTTTTAAAAATTGAAATAATAATTAAATTCCTCGAGAAAAAAAAAGCTCATTGCAATTTTTCAAAAACACATTGTTAGCGACCACGGATGGTCACTTCTTTAGACTATGACCATTAATAAAAAGGAAGAGCGTCTGGGAGGGGGCTTTAGTCCCCTAGCCTCCTCCTGGCTGCGCCACTGAACATACGAGTAAAACTTTTGTTGAATTGCTTGAATGTTGTTTTTCGATGTTTGACCGTATAGGGCTGCCAGCCTGTCCCACATTTCTTTAGCCGTAGTAAACGTTACCAAATGAGTTAATGATGTTTCGCTTACCGATGTCACTAGTTTTCTTTGCACTTTTATGTCGTTCCTTTCAAATTTTGCGATTTCTTCTAATGTACCAGCTTTCGTCGTTGTTCCATTGACTAGACCAAATAAACCTTGAATAATTACTTCCATCATTCATCAATTTTACCACATGGGCATCATTAAATACAACTGTTTGAGCCATTTCCTTTTACGATAACTAACAACTAGTGCCCATACCTCTTAGTTAAAACGAAAAAAAAAAAACAAAGCATTACTTAATTAGGCTTTACAAAAAGCTGCTAGAATTTTTTCAATCCAATCAAAACAAATTCTAGCAGCTTTTTGTAAAGCCTAATTAAGTAATGCTTTGTTTACACCTTTTTTTAAGCTTATAAATCCGCTCTCTACATATTACACCCATTTTTGGTAGTACCAACATATTAATACTAGTTACAGTTTTAGAAAGTTAAGGCGCCACTATTTAAAAATACAACAGGGTTGGCTTAAGTTGCCAAAAGCAAACTAGTTCAACAGAAGTTCCTCTATTTCTTCTATTTTTGCTTTTCTGCAATTATCAATGCAATAATTTATACTACAAATTAGTAAGTTATTTTTAGTAACTGTAATTATTTTTGTACATTTGCATTTGCAAGTTTTTATTTATTCAAGAACTATCATAATTGTCAGCTTCATTACATAAAGAAAGAAGTAGTCTCGGGACAACGCTTCATCCTGCAAAAAATTTATTATATAGTTTGAAGCATATTTGCCAGCCCCCATTAAATTTATAGAAAATTAAAAAAAAATATTTAATACATAATAATATATCGTGGGCTGACAAGAAAAAGGCACTAAGTCCAAAATGATAGTTTTGAGTAATCAGCATTTTAAAGTTTGCATTTGCATTAGATCAATGCTTTAGTTACATTGCTTATATTTCACAAAATGAATCAGATATAACTTACTGCGTTTTTTTAGTAGGAAGATCACTAAAATTGAGATCTATAATTCACTAAAAAAAATAAGTAAAATTTTGACTTAGTGCCTTTTTTTTGTCAGCCCACGATATATTACTTAATTTTTGCTTAACTGAGTTGGTAGAATAAAAATAAGTCGGTGAGACTACAAATGAAATATATTAGTAAAGAGCAAATTTTGTGTTTACGACCTATAGTATTTTATTAAATCAATTTAAAGTTATTATAAAATCAATCAATATAAAACTTATTATTTAGGAAATCAATGTTGTCAATAATCCCGGAAATAGGTAGTTTTTTCTTCAATAAATCGCTGCATGATAGTTTTACAAATGATATAATCATAAATTTAGTTCGTCTATTTTTTCAAAAATCCTGCATTATCATTTAATACACTGAAACATAAACAAATTATAAATATGAATTATAATTTACAAATAAAATAATTAAATTCATGGTTTTATTAAATAAAGTCTTGCGTGGTTCAATAATATTACTGATGGCTTACAATATTGTTGACCACTAGACCACATGTTGAATTGCATCTCTATGACCTCAATGAAAATTTTAAATGGAGTATAACAGGGAGATACATACATTCTTGTACTTCTCTATCTAATTATAAACTATTCTATTTGTTAACTACTAAATCTATCTAATTAATTCGATTTAAACTTCAAATTAACATCCACATGTGTTGAACTATAAATTTTGTTCCAGCTTTCTTGAAGATTTTCACTTTAATCATCATTCTTATTTATCAATTTAACATTACAAATTAGCGTAATATTTGTTTGGATTTTGGAATTATTACATTTTTATAACAAATTTTGAAAGCTATGCCCAAAAATCACTCTTTTAATCTCTTCATCACATTTGACTATTTTATACTATTTATGACCCGATGTCTCGCAAAAATTTTCCTTCTACTATCTACGATTCACAAAATTTTTCTTATTAAAATCGTCGTGTTCTGCTGTAAATTCAAAAGTTGACCAAATTATCATGTTGAAAGTAAGTAAAATATTTATTTATCACACTTTCATTTAAAACTGTTTTTAAGCTTTTTGTTTGTTTTTGTGAACCTAATGCTATCAATTTAATTTTCAGTAACTTTACAAAATTTGAATCAAAATTCAATCATTATTAGCTTTAATCTACGTTTGTTCTATGAACAATTTTGTTCCAGCCTGATTTGGTTACCTGTCATTACTGTAAAAAAAAATATACAACAAAATACAAAAATTCAAAAAATAGTACAAACTCAACGAAAGGAATTAAACTAAATATGCAGAAATATTTTATGGCTCTGATATTATTAATTATAAATAAAAACACTACGTTTTGAAATAATATTAATTTGATTTCATTAAATTTAAAATATATAGTCCCCCTTTTTTTTTGAGCCGGTCTTTATTTTCACGTTCACTGATTTTATAACGTAATTTTTATTTTAAAACTAAGATAGATGTCATTATCTTACATTGAAAATATGTAAGATATTAATCAAGAAAAAATCTCTTGATGGTGTAAGCATTCGACTTGCCCACAAAGTTTTCTCTAAACCTTTAGAGTTAGTTAAACCTAAAAAAGTAGATTTTCGATTGTAAGAATTATCAGAAGATAGTTACTAGTTCCACAATACTTATTCAAAAAATAAAGTGAGGCTACCGCAGAAGCAGAATTGTTAGCTTAGAACGGCCTATACATGATGTAGCCATCACATGGATCGCAAAGTGTAACTGTACTACTGATCAATAACTAGGCAATGATACGCCCGGTGCAAACGTAACATTATGAGCCCTCCCCCCCAAATTAAATTTTTTGAAAAAATTAAATAAGGCTACCTTCATTTTCGTGTTGATTTTTGTTTTCTTTTTTGCTTCTTTGACTACAAAATCAGCGGTGTTTACTGTTTTGTGCTATCTTTTGCATGTTTTTCTGCCTTGTTCCCGGAGCAACCGCATCACTCCTCACCCAAGTTACAGCACTGATATTGATGATTTTAAGATTACTCCGAAGAAATTACTCAGCAGTAGCTATGCATCTACTGAAATCTCCGCATAACTAGATATATATTTATGTATGTATACGCCGCTGTAGACTTAATGTGGTATTATGATATATCGAGGCTAGTGCATAAGAAGAAAACACTTTCTTGTTGTGTATCCAACATAGCTCTTTAATGCCGTGGTTGAGCATCAGCCTCTTTTGTAAATCGTGCGCTTTGATGATGGAATCAATGGGAAGAATCGCTGGGGAAATCTGGTATACAAGTGAAGGGAACTCTGAGAAAATTTAAGAAAATCCGAAAAAATTTGAAAAAATCTTAAGAAATCCTACGAAATCTTAAGAAATTTTAGGAAATTCAAAGAAATCTGGAAAAATCGAATAGCCTTCTCAAATAATGAAGGCACGAGTCGCCACTGTAATATTTATAATATCAAAACGTAATAATTCAAAAATTTTGCAACAAATTTTTACAGTTGTTTCAATTCGGAAGAATTACTTGAAAAATTCCAGTTCGTATAATATGTTTTGGGAATGTCATTTTAGGCCAATTTTCCGTACGTAGGCATATGATTATAGTACTTATGTAAAAAGTACACAAAATATTTAAAAATAAAAGAAAGCGTATATCACATTTTGTAAATATTCCAATGTTTACCATTCCCTTTGATATCTGTTACAATAATTAAGATAATATTTTTTAAATATTTTATTTTTTTATGTTTGCGGTATTATAATAAAAAACGTCGATATCAATTTCGACCTACGATGAAAAACGATTTAAATCCGACAATTCGAATGTGGTGATAAAGAATAGAATAATAGAAACAAGAAACAGAGGATTATCTATAAACCTTTACTTTGTTATTGAATTCTGAACAAAATTGTGTGCGCACCAGAGCAAAATAACAAAATACAATATCAAAGGCAAAATTAAGGCAGCTTATGACGTACTATTCTATTATTATTTTTTTATATCGAATTTAATATCATCTGTGTGATGTTTATTTAAAATTTAATAAATGAAAGGTATACTGGTTTTTTAAAGATTTAGGATTTAAAAATAAATTTACAAAAATGTATTATTGCTTTAACACTTTTAGTGAGACCTAGGGTTTTTAGATGGTCGTTTTCTACGTCTTTCGAGTCCAAGAGGCGCCTATTGTTGAACGACGACGACAGCAGGATTACTGCGCTTGACAACCATCCTTACATGACGCCTGCTAATTGACAGTAGTCCTGCTGGGTTATGCTGCAGCATCACAAAACGAAGTTGTTTTCTCGACCTGAAAAGTTATAAGACGTTGACTCAAATTAAAAGCTTTCGCTTTGTTATCTCGATAATTTAATTAATCAAACTGAAAATCAAATGTAAAAGACCTTTAAGCTTTACCAAGTTAAAAATTCGTTTCTTATCTGCCACACTCATTAAAGTAAATATAGGTGAAAATTTAATTAACCCTATGGTTCTTTGTTAAATGTTTTCTAAACATTTTAATTAATTAATTACGTTTTTACGAAGGTAATATCTGTGCGTTAACGAAACCTCAACCAAATACCGCTTTTGTAAATCATAAATTAAATTTCTTTTTAAAAAAATATTATTGCCATACGTTGTTAAAATAATGAGAAAGAGTAAAATTTCCGAAGAGATAATCTAAACTAATCGGAATAGGACCAGGTTGATTGATACAATGTGAATTAGAATTGAATCGATTTGCAATTTAATATAAAAATTTAAATATAAAATGTTCAAGGTATAATGGAAAATGATACATTTATTTATTCAGTTAGAGAAAATTTAAGTTTCTGTTGTATTCCTCTCAGACATTAGTTCGAAGAAAAGCAATAAGTACTTATTAAATAGATAGTGCATGTGTATAAAATTTAGAAAGGGTTAAATACAATTTTCTTTTAAATAAAAAAAAATATATAGAAATGTGGAAATGGATTTAAATTTGGTAAAACAAACATTGAAAGAGAATGATGTGTCGAATAGAGATTGAAAAGACATTTAGAATTTACATAAATTTTGAGGGGCGTTCTATATCCAAATTTACATTTATGCTCTGTCTGCGGGCTATTCTATTCACATGCTACGGTATTTTTATTTTAAAGTAAAATATTTCTGCAAGAGAGAAAATTTTAGTGCTACGTTGAAGATATTTTAAACAAATTTAAATTATTTTCAACATAAATAATACATACCTCCGTTTCAAGTTGAATTGTAATTGGTTAAATTAAAATAATATTTTTTTAAATCTGAAAAACAAGGTTTGTTTTTAAATTTTTAGCATAACTTCCGTAAAAAATGAACGTGTTTATACAGGACGCTACAAAATTATGCAAACCTGTTTTGTGTTTTTAGAAGGTTTGGAAAAGCTTTTAAAACGCGGTAGGTTTTTTGTACGTATAAACTTCGAGCTGTTAATGTTATTATTATATAAAGAAAGATTATTAGAAAAACATCGATTGGAATTTTAATTATGCCAATCTCACAGACGGACACGAAACCACTTCATAAGGCTTCTCCTCGCGATACTGCATAATATAGTATACATATTATAAAAGTTTAAATTTCAAATTATTTCATTAAAATTATTATTATTTTATTAATAATTTAGTATACTTATAAAAAATACTAATTATATTAATAATAATTATAATAATATACACCAAATAAAATTTACAAAATTAAAAAAAATTTTGGAATGAAAATATGCAAAAATAATTAAAGAAAAATTCAATAAAATTCAAATTTAAAAAATTATTTGAACAAGCTAACAATTTACATACATATATATTTTGAAATGTGGTAGTAAAATAAATTATAGATACAAAGAAGATACTTACCGACACGAGGGCGATGGTCAAAAGATTCAAATGCAGATAAAATAACCGAGTGATTTAAATTCAACACAGGTTATAATACAACTACCTACCGAAAAATAATATAAAATTGATAACAGATAGGTGTTCTCCAAAAAGATAATATTATTTAATTATAAATTCTAGCTGCGTGCACCTGAAGTTTTATTTTTTAATATTTTTATATATTTATTATGTATCTACTATAATATTAGCTGAGCGGATCGTTAAGATTTTTTTAAGAGAAAACATGAAAATCATAAAAACAATAATATCAGAAAACTGTTTTTCTAAAAACTGAAAAAACTTTAGTTCAGGGAAAGAGTGACTAAACGTTTACAAAGTTTATATGCTTATGCATGAAGTGAATTTTGAATTAAATGTTTTAAAGTTTATGATGCGAATAGATGATACATGGTAGTTGAAAATCCAGTCTCGGGTCACGTATTGCGGATACGACTGTACTGATGAGCGCCTCGTGGTCAGATAGTTACACTTTAAGTTGTATTCAAGTCCGGTTGACCCGGAAACAGAACACAAATTTTCTTAAAATTTTTATTTTGCTCTCATTTAATGTTTATTTTATTCAGTTAATGTTTTAACCTTATGATTGTTGATACAAACTTTGCGAAAAACAAAATTTAATTTAAAAATTATTAATTAACAACATTTTCTGGTAATCATGCACATATATATTTTTTTAAATTATGTTTCTACCTTTGTTACCATGGGAAATCGAAATAATTGGTGTCAAATAATTTGATAAAATAAAGGTGACATTAAAGATTTACTCAAATATAATCGTAGATCACCGTAACTTTGATTAGCACACTTTATCTGTTCAATATAAATATACATTTTTTTATTAAAATATATAAAATAATATTATTACTTTAAGTTTGATTAGATAGAATGTATGATATTGAACATAAAATATTGCCTACAATAAATTAAAATTTTTTTCTATTTGGTAATTTTCACCAGAACCAAACCGTCACTGTCCTGTCATCGTATCAAATTATAATTTGAAATTATAATAGATATAATATATCAAAAAAGAAATATAGTTAAAAAATTGTACCTTTAAAATGTGTAAAATATTAGATTTATTTTTGATGTTATTATCAACAACAAAACGAAAACATTTTCATTCGACTTACAAATAAATTGCAAACAGCACACTTTTCCCAAAAATGCTTTGTAGTACTTTATCGCGGTGAATTTTATGTATATAAATTTGTTTATTTACATATTGGTGGATCGTAAATACTTGTTTTTTGCTATATAATATAATATATTTTAGTAAAAAGAAAAGGAAACAAAATGTAAATTATTTATACATTAGACCAGCAGTAGGTCGTGGGATTGGGCAGTGTTCAAGACGAATCCACTTGGCTGTGGCTTCGAAAGCCACTTGGCTGTCGCCTTTTCGCCATCGCCGTCGACTCATTTTGCCGTCGGAAATTTAATATTTAATTTTTGTGTGTTAATATCATATATTATGTGTCTTTAAGATTTTTTTAAGAGATCAGAAAAAAAGCAATAAAAAAAAATATAGAAATATATTAGTAATAAATAATATCTAGTAATATAATTCTTTCTGAAAAGAAGAAAAGTAATGACGTGAATGAGACTGCCACGGCACTGCAAATTGTGCCTATTGTAAATAATTTTAAGTTTTACCCAATTTTACTATTTCATAAAAATGAAATTCATGTGTACCAAAATTTCGATTGGGTGGATTTAAATTCCAACAAAAATGCAACGCATCATGATCGAGAAGCACGATTATCTCAAAATGCCGGAGGATCCATGAAGGAAGAAAGACAAAAATGAAGAATTGAAAACCAATGCATCAACGACAATAAATTTAGAAAGGTGCATTTTAAATCAAAAAAGAATAAACCGAGCGAAAAAATTCACCCGCGGAAATTCTACGATTCACTAAGAATGAATTGTTACGAAGAACCGGAGGAATCCGGGCCAAAAAAAGAAAGAATCAAATTAGAAAGAATTCGGACAATTTGATTTTGTCAAAGGCGATTTCTGGAAACCAGTTATCAAAAATAACAACGGCTTCCAAATTAATTAATATTAAGATCTCAATGCGATCGGTAACATAAGTGGACTACGAAAATAAAACCGAACGGAGATAATTCCTTTAAAATTTTTGAAAATATATCGCGTGTGCCATCGACGATCAACTATGATTTGATATCAAGCTAACCGCTGCAAGATTTAACCGGAAATTAAGTGCTTTGAGTTTTTGTACGTGGACCAATGCAAAGACAAACGCATCATACGAAATCAAAGGTCGTTAACTATTTTTATGTTCCTTTATTTATGTCAGCCATGTTATAATTTTCAATTTTTATCTTATGTTCAAATTTCATTTTTTTATTTTTGCGTAGTTAGCGATTGTAGTCTTAAGTACACGCGCCATACACTAACATACCATAATAATTTTAACAAAATTCTGTTCTGTTCTTTCTGTTCAAGCAACAAATTAAAAAAATTTCCCAAACCAATGGTTTTATTTTGAATTGAAGAAGACTAAAGAATTTCATTAAACAATAGTTATTTACCTAAAAGTCAGGAAAATGATGTATTACTGACGAGGAGCAATATTGACATACGAGGCACTCTGTGCCGAGTATTTTAAAGCTCCGAGTAAAGTGAGACATTTTCCTGACAAGTATGGTTTTAAATTTTACCGAAAATCGTAAAAAATTGAAATTTTAAAACATTAATTGAACAACATTTTTAAAATGAGCAAAATTCAGGTGTGTCAATTTGTAGACTACATAGTTACCATACATAGTTACTGTCAAAACAATAATATGTAATAAAGAAAAAAACGACGTCTCTTTTATTTTGTTACAATTACTAATTATTACAATTACTAATTATTAAATCCTCCACAGGCTCTGTATGCGTATGGTAAAGGTCGTAGCACTATATAAAAATTAAATACTATATTGAGTAGTATATAAATGCTATGTTTAGTATTTAATTTTTTAATGTCAAAATGATCTTTTAGAATCCTACATTTTTCAAGAAGTGGGAAATAAACTCAACATTTTGAGTTGAGTAATACTTTACAGTAAAAGTAAATATTCAATAAAATATTATATTACTTTAAAATTTAAAAACGAACAGATCAACTGAACAATAATATTATAGAATTTTGTTTGTACAACATTTTTTGTCAAACATTGAAAATTTATTTATAAAGCATTTTACTTGCTTTACTTATTGTTAGAATAAACATTTTTTACATGACAGCTTCGCAAAATAAAAAATTATTTTTTAATATACGTAAAATAAAAAAAGAAACTTATTTTATCAAAAACTTATCAATCAAAATAAGAATTGAATAGCTTTGCATGATGTAACAATTTTCATTATTTATTTCTTATATTGTATATTTTTCAGATAAAAAATTTACTATTTTCATATATTTATGCATTTTGAATTTCTGAATTTTGGTCTTTTTTACAGATTACGATAAACCGAAATATTATCAACATAAAAAAAGTTTTATTAACATTGTGTACTGAGATAGCGGGATTATAAAAATAAAGGTAGATATTCTAACTTTTATTCTGATAACTGATATTCTATATTTTTATTTTTATTGTTATTAACTGTATTATTTAATTAGTTAATTTGTAGAATACCAAGAACAGTTTTGTGAAATTTGGTTTCAAAATTCGAAAATGAAATTTTTGAAGAATTGGTCTCATGGGAGACTATCTTAAAAATTAAAGTAGATTATGTAGTTAAGCAACTCTAACACGGACGTAGCTATAGCTTTTGGATGGGGGGTTCGACACTGCACTTTTTGTGGTTCTGTAATTTTATTAAGAATTCTACGGTCTATTTACCTGTTACTGTGGGTATTCGACTAATATTCGCGTTGTTGCTCAGGTTAACGGGGGTGTCCAGACCCCCTAAACACCCCCCTTATTAGGTCCGTGAATTCTAATATAACATAATATTATAAAAAAATTTAAATTATTTACAAATATTATTAGTTTACTACTCAGTACAATTTTTTTTATTATTTTTGACACCGTGCAGTGTTTGGGTTGTAAGCGTGGCACCGGTCTTATTCAAAATTACATTTTATGTTTATTCGTTTACAATTAATTTATTATAGAGCGGCTTCTACGCTCGACTTCCGTTCATAAAGCAAGCTTAAATTAAAATTAATAATAAATAAACTTTTGGAAAACAATCAACAGTGATCGTTACTGGTATGTATTTTTAATAATTTTAAAAAATTAAAATTTGTTATTGTAAATTCTTCTTCTTCTTCTTCCACTTTAGGCTAGGATTGCTCCTGTTTGCCTTGACTTCCGGGTTTTCGAAGAGAAGCCGAAGTCACCATTAGTCTGTGAGCATATTAATTTTTTTACATCTGAGGTAGCTTGCTGGGCTCGTCTCAGATGTGCCCGTAACCCTGGATTTTTGTTGATGAGGGCAAATCATCAACCCAGGGGAAGCGCCGGCTTTACGTGCCCTCCGAAGCACGGAGGCGATCATATGAAATTTCAGACTCTTTCCGGATTTGAACCGGGTATCTTAGTGTTAGCAGTTATTCAGATTGTAAATTAAATTGTAAAAAATGTATAAACCTTAATTATTAGATATATGCTTAAATTACGTTAAAATTTTTTTAAATTATGAAAACGGTTCAAAATTAAAGTGCAAATAAATATTTTAGTTACTTGCAACGATGTGGTTTGGTCAAATTTTGAATTTAGAACAGGGAGTGACGATTTTTGATAACCCGCAATTTATGAATGCGTAACATGTAGGAATCGGAATTTGACAAAAGACATTCAGTCAAACAGCATCAAAAGACCAACTTAATAGGTATAATATTTTCAAAACTGCTGTCGATATCATAATTCAAAAATTAAATAAATTTATGATCATTAGTATTCTTGGATTAATAAGAAGAGGGGATCTGTCAGAAAACTGCCCGCACGAATTGGGCCTCGACACCTACACTATAGGAAAGAGGACAATTTTTTGTGTATAATAAAAAAAGAAATTTTGCGCATTATTCATTAGTTTTCGAGAAAACGGCTTTTGAAAATCAAAATTTTACATGCATTTTAGATAGGGAAATTCATTAACATAAAAGTTCTATTGACGGTGCGTGCGTTCTGATATAGTCTTAAAAACATCCCTCTAGGTAGCTCAAATTCGCCAAAGGTGCAACTCGAAAGGGGCGAAACTCGTAAGGGGTGAAACTCGTTAGCAACGCTCAATGTGTACCCGACCGGCTCACAATCGCGTGTGACTGCCAACACTAAGACTATATCAGAACGCACGCACCGTCAATAGAACTCGGGAGCGAATCAATTCCCTATGTAAAATGCATGTAAAATTTTGATTTTCAAATGCCGTTTTCTCGAAAACTACTGGATAATCCGCATCGAAGTGCGGTCTCAAAATGCTCAGAAAATTGTCCTCTTTCTAATAGAAAAAAAATCAAAGCCCAACGGCTGCGGGCAGTTAACTGACAGTAGCCATGAAGGGTAGTTTAAGTGAAAATTTTCAAGAAAACTAAAATGACAAAATTTGTAGTTGTGCATACGCGATTTAAGATTTTGTTGGTTAAGAAAAGTACCTTCAAATTATCAATTACCAATTAATGGAATCGGTGATCTTCGAACAAAGTGTATGAAATTTCTAGTAGTTATCTGTAATTAATCAATGGATGATCGTTTAATTTAAAAAATTTTTAAAAAACCGTATTCAATGAACATCATGTGTCAAGCGTTTTATATATCAATATCTGTCAAATGCTACTTACCAGTAATTTGACCACCTAACAAGTGAACCTTAACCAACCAATAACTAGGTTTTTTAATTGAGAATATAAAATTCGTATAAAATATGATTTGTTATTTTTTAAAAAATTCTACGGACATTTCTATACTTCACAACTTCTACACTTCAATATAATATAACGTTTGGAATCCAAAAACAAATTTAAAAAATCGCCAGGTAAACATAATATGTATGCAAATACATATTATAGTAAATTTACTACCCAGTTACATCATATCGTATAAAAAAATTTAAAGAAAAAGCTCCCTGGTAATAACATAGCATATTCTTGTATCTAAAGCGTGCAACGTGCAATGAGTAAACAGTAACTAGCTGCTTCTATAATTTATGATAGGGAAATATTTGATCATCTTTGCAAAATGTAAACTTTAATTATGAAGTGTAAAACGAGTAAAATTAAATATACTTACTACCTATAAGAGAGAATCATTAACGGAGTCATACATTAAATCACTTCTTTCCCTTAATGTGATTGAAGTTTGCTATAACAAGTGTAAACGTGGGATTTTTCTACCACAGCTTGCGAGCGGGTTACTTTTATTTTTAATAATTCCAAAGTATTCATCAATCAAAAACTGAATTTTCCGTTAAATATTTTCAATTCAGAAAATCGAAAATAACAAAGCAAAAGCTAGCAAAATGCTTTTAGCCTTTTACATGCAAATTTCGATAACTAGGTAAATTATTAAAAAGTACGTTGGAAACGTTCGTATTCATAATACAGTAGAATCCGGTTATAGCGACGGCCAAGGGACCGGCGATATTACGTCGTACTAACCGGACGACGCACAAAACGGTTTGAAATTTTCACGGCGAATCCGGGCAGCTAGTTGAATAATATGCGTGTAAAATAAAAAAAATACAAAAATTTAAACTTTAATTATAATTAAATCTAATAGGTAAAGCTACAAGCTAATAAACAATTTAAAATATAAAAACATGATTGTAATGTACATAATAATGTAGGTACATGTAGATAAGTATATAAAAAACCTACTGGTTTAGAAAAAAAAAAGTTATAACACAGCGAAAGGTAACATACGAAGTGATTTACTCTGGAATAATAATTATAAAGTGCATAGAAGGCATTTTACTTGTGTAAGGCATTTGTGTCGTACTATTCGGATTCTACTGTAGTTATATTATAAAACATTTTGCGCTATTGAAATAATAAAACATAATGTGTTACCATCGTTAACCATTTATTACGCCAATTAAAGAATTAAAGCAGTTTAAAGATTTTAAAAATTTCTGAAATCTACGTTATCAAGCGCTTTCCAGACATCGTAACTAATAATTATAGCAATTCTGTTGACAACAATTTAATTTTATAAAACCATTTGCAAGCAAAAATGAGATTTTAGCAGTTAGCACTTTAATAATCCGAATAATTTTAATGATTGCACATGGCATTTCTTGATATTACAGTTCTATATTGTTAAAAGGATTAGGCGTCCATTAGCAATATTAATATTAGAGTGCACGTCGTTTGTTTTCCAACGGTGTTATAACTAAGTTAAAAAAAAACTTAATAACTAATAACTAAAACGTAGGTTTTTAGCAAACTGACATAAAGCTATAATATAATCTCCTCGGGTATTGTCAGAAACATTGCTTGTAATTTTCGAAATGTTTTGTATTCAGAACCACGAAATTATTTTATAAGTAATATTTGATCAAATTCTTGTTGAAAACTTATTCAAATATAAATGTTAAAACGATCTAACAATCATAAGCTTAATAAAAAATAATATTTGCTCATAACTACATTCATCAAGAAAAGAAATTTCAAAGAAAAATTCAAAAGAAATTTTGTACTAATTTAAAAAATACATCATAGTTTTATATAAAAAGGATTATTTTTATTAATTATATATTTACTACATTAATTATTATTATACTAATCCATTTTTTTTCATTTCAACCAATAGAAATCTAAAATTGGAATAAAAATCCAATCTCTAAATACGATAATTACAATCAGAAACATTCACAAAATCAATTTTTAATAAGTCGACTTACTATAGGTTCCTTGATTAAAAGTTTGTCAAGGTAAAAGAATTGTTACAAATGCAATATTGTCAAAAAAATAAATGTATTTAAGTGTAAATGAAAATGTAAAGCTTTTCAAAAATATAAACAAAATTATCACGATTTTATAAGACAGGAATTTACAGATCGCAAATTGCTAAAATATATTGTCGTTTTCCAAAATTTTCCATTTAATTTTTGATTTATTTTGTTGAATTAAATGAATTATTTAATTAATTATTATAAATTAATTACTAATAAATTAATTATTATTATTTATTATATTAGCGGCTCACCAGTAATACCTTAAGTTTATAATAAACTAGAAACACTTAATAATTAATTATTAATAATAATTAATTTATTTAATTAATTTAATAAATAATTAATTATTAAGTATTTGTAGTTTATTATAAATTAAGGTGTTAGTGGTGAGCCGCTAACATTGCATATCGCAATATGGCTGCGAGGAAGCGGAAGGTAGAAATTTGTGTCCTGAAAATTGTTAAAATTATGATTTGAATTTGGTATTTTCAGAATAAATTATAAATTGATTAGTTCTCTGGGTAAGAAATTTCAATTATTTTGGATATTTGAAAATTGTGCCAATATTTGGACGAGCTGGATTATTTTTGGAAGTGATTTTGGATTAATTAGTAGTATTCTAGTATTAATAGAAGATTTGGAAAATAAGCTGAAATTGGATGATTTCGAGAAATTAATTGAGTTTATGGTAGTATTTATAATATTTGTAATAAATTCAAGTATAGTGTTGATATCATCGTATGTGCCGGAAGTTATCCGGTCATATTATTTAATATTTTGTTATGCGGTTCAATTTAAAATTTGATTTTTAATTTCAAAATAAGCAGCGATTGGATGAAAATTGAGTTTTAGCGTTATCATTGGTATGTTTTTGACTTTTGTATAATTAGCCGGGTAAATTAAAAAGATTATTATTTTTATAAAGAAGCAATGTGAAATTACAAAAAATCATTAGTAAATATTTTTATCTCCGCCTACATGCATATTAGAGAAATTACCACGTATTGGGCATATACGTTATAAGTTGACAATAATATTCCTACTTCTTATAATCTGACGTTTCTTCCTTTGAGATATAATACACCCACGCAAAGTAAGCATTAAGATACGTTTAGCAAATTTTATGCACTTTTATTATTATTTTAGTATTACGTCATCTCTTGCCGTCGCCTATATTCTCAAATCTGTCTTTCTCCTTATACTGCCTAAGTAAACATAATAAGTGTATTGAATTACTTTGTTACTCGCAAAACTTGCCTACGAACATTTATATACATATTTTAAATGTATATTTTTAATTGTTAATTTGTACCACGAATTTTTTTATTATTATCCTTAATTTGTTAATTTCCCTATTATGTCTGCAGGCGAAGATAAAATAGATTAAACTCGAGTTTAAAAACTTTGTATTAATCGCTAGTGTGGACAGTATATCACGAGGCGCAGCCTCGCATTTAATATGCCGCTTAATCTCCTCGTTAAATAATATACCTACTTTTTCTAATATTGAATTATTTTTTGAAAAATATTTTTGCCTATTTTGACCCTAACATTATAACTTTTAGGCTTCTATACATCGTATAGAAAGAAGCCTTATGTTCTGGCTCCGTGTCTGCCCGCATGTTTCAAATTTAAGAAAATTCTAGAAAGATGTATAGAAGCCTAAGAACTGTCGCAAAAGCGAGTTCCACCTTGTTATTTATTAAAACTATGAGCAAAGTAAAGGAAGAAAATAGGAAATTAATAGTTGAGATAGAGGTCGTTATAATCTACAAAGTAGATAAATTTCAAAATACAAATTCGTAGCAGGACAACGGTAGTCAGGACCGTATTAGGAATCAATGACGAATAAAAAAATAGCAAGAAAAAAATTATTAAATCCAAAAAGCCTTAACAAACGACATGTTTCGTACTTATTCGTGGTTTTACTGACAATGAAAATATAAAATTAAACTTACCATTTTTTTAAACGATCATGAAACCTTCCCCGTGCTCTAAACTAGCCGAATGTCATACTATGAAAATGTATTTTGAAGGTTAGTAAGTGTCGAAGAGCAATCATTCTATCCGGAATATAAAAGCATAAGAAGAGACACCACAGAAATTGGTGAATCACCACTAGCAAAAATTAAGAAAGAAGAAGATAAATTCACGTTACTCATAAACATGATGTTAAAATAAGAAGAAAAATAAAAAGGTAAACAAAGAGGGAATAGAAAACTTAACAATAATCACAAAAGAAAAGAAAAATTAGTAAAGATAAAAAGTGAATTTACAGAAGTGATAGAAAAGCAAAATGAAAACATAAACAAAAAATACGAGAACGGTTGACGGATTTAACAAGTCACACTGAAAGAAAGGATCAAGAGATAAGGCAAGAAATAACAACAAAATTAGACAAAATAGAGAATAACTTGACTTAATTTAAATTGAACAAAGAAAACAAAGAAAATTTTATGCAAATTTAGGTGAAAAAAGTGGCAAAACTATTAAAAAAAAAAAAATTGGAAATGATATAAAACTTCAAACAGCTACATCAAAATTACGAAACATAATTTTAACGAAGACACAAAAAGGAGTTGAAAACCAAGATACCTCCAAGGTAACGGATATCGACAATCAAGATGATCCTATGGAAACACGTGGGGTGAAAAAATTTTGATTTTTAATTTGGGATCATAACAGGTAGATGGTTTTAGTTGAAAATCCCAGGTTATAGAATGAAAACCAGGAGAGTAATGTCATGTTCAAAAATTTCCATCCAATTTTTGATTTATTTTGTTGAATTAATTCTGTTTTTTTGTAGGTATAAATAGATAATTTTGAAGTTTATAAATATTTTTGTATTTAATGGTTTTACCTTCAACTTCTTAAGGGGGGGGGGTTATGGTTAATTCTTACGAAAAAAGGCATGTTTTTGTGAATTTTTTGTGACGACACAGTTAAAATCTCTTTATTAAAACCAATAGTACATTAAAGTATGGCATTTGAAGAATATTGTATAAAATTTTCACAAAAAAATATTAAAAAATACGGCAATGGCAGCAATTATTCGGACGTGTCTCGGAAAAAGTTAGAATTGCGGTGCCCCTCATAACTTGGGGCTGGATCATTTGAAATCAAAAAATCAAAATTCATTTGTTAGATAATAGTTTTCCCCAGGTAACGCTAAAGGGGGTTTTTCGAAATTTCAATTTTTCACTTTTTTGGAACACTTTGAAGAAAAAAACGCGACATTTTACAAAAAAAAATCGACTAATTTGTTACTGTAAAATAAAAATTATTAACAAATTTGAAAAAAACTCTTAAGCGTTACCTCGTAAATTATGTACAGAAATAGTGTTCAAAATTTCAAAAAGATCAGTGAAGTAGTTTTGAACTCCTAGGGTCCGGATTTGTAGGCATTTGCATGTTTTTTTTTCTAATTATGTTTCAAAAAGTCTTACTTTGTGATATTCAAAAGTGTGTGGAAAAGTACTACTTTTCCGCACACTGTGCGGAAAAGTAGTTTTTTTCCGCACACTTCCAAAAGTATGCGGGAAAGAAAGAAATAGTCAGAAACACAAATCTGCTTTATTTATAATAAACATTAACCGTTACATTTGAACAATTATTAAATGTGTTCACAGCACCCGGATCAATCTTAGATGTGGAAGCTCCAACGTGATGCTTTTCACTCGCTTTTCTTTGCACCACGTGTCGAATTGCAAATATGCTTTTTCATACTTGCTTCTTGATTTCTGTGGGATTAGAGCTTGAATCGCCAATGCCGCAGATTCCTCAACATCCGAACATTCCGACATATCAGAAGACATTTTTTCTAAAAACACAAATTGTAAAACTATAAATTAAAAAAAACGTGTGTTCACTAACCTCTTTCCTTTGTAACTGGCACTTGAAATAATTTTTAAAAAAACGTGTGTTCACTAACCTATTCAATTTGTAACTGCCACCTTAAACCCGATATTACTAACTAACTAACCACAGCGTGGGTACCAACCGCACCCACAGTTGGTACCAAAAAAATTTAAATTTTAAGTATGTTTCTATTTTCATAAAGTATTTTTTAGTAAATTCATTTTAATTTAGGTATAAAAAGTATGTTATCGGTTCTTTTTGAAACATAATTAGAAAAAATATTGTTCGATACGCGTGAAAAACTATCTATTTCCATTCTCGGCTTCGGTTTACGATCTCGGCCTTCGGCCTCGATCGTAAAACTTCGCCTTGAATGGAAATATGTTAGTTTTCCTAACTTGTATCGAAAATATCTATTTGCGTACAGGCTCGTGAAAAATTTTAAAAGGAGAGCATGTTTTACACCTTTCTGGATCGTTTTATGAGTTTTTATTTTGCTTATAAATGCATATTTTGAGTTTAAGTGCATATTTGGTGATTTGTTGCCTATAAATACATATTTGCTTATGTTAGCTTCAGTGGCGGCTCGTGACATTTTCCAGTGGGAGGGCACAAAATAAAAGAAGTAGTTTTTAAAATATAAAATTTATTTTTTTGATAATTATTTTAAGATAGTGCTTGTTTTTGGTTTTGGGATGGGAGGGCACGTGCCCCTGTGCCCTTTATGACAAGCCGCCACTGGTTAGCTTATATTTTGCTACCAAAAGCTAGGTAAATCTGTTGATAATTCCTTTGAAAACTATATCCTGTAAGATTAAAATAAAATTTAATGCTTGTGCTGACGATAGATGAATATTATGTACATTTTTGCAACTCGTAATTTAACACTGTTTTCTTATCGCGGTATTTGCAATTTGCATTTGCAACTTGTTACTTGTTCTAAGTTGACGCGCTCTTGGTAACCAATTTAAGTATTCGGTGGCTTAAAACAGTTTCTACTGTACCTTAATTTTATATATTTAACTATATTAATTTGTGTATTTGTTACGTCTGCCCTGAATCTAGTGAAATATACTTAAGATAATGTTGTACCAACAACACAATATTATATTAACTGACAACAGGCGCCAATTGACACCCGAAAATTTAGAAAAAATTCTTGTTTGTAACATTGGTGGGAATTGTAAAGAATAAAAAATTAAGCAATATTTTATTATTATCAATATATTATTTCATTAATAATTGAATTTATCTAACAAAAGTAGTTCATCCATTATTTGGACCAATTGCAATCGAGCATTTTGCAGCACAATAAAAATTTTTAGCGCATATTTGGGTGCTTATTTTGAAGTTTTTAGAGCATATTTGCCTGCATATTTTCAAGTTTTTTAGTGCCTACAAATCCGGACCCTAGTTATGAGGGGCACCGACTTTGAAAACGTGAGTTGTGGGAAAAACGCATTAAAGTTTTATATTCTACACTGACAAAATATACAGTACAGGTATAAGGACGTTTGTACTTAAGTCAAAATTTCTATAGATAGAACTGGGGGGTAAGATTAAGTATTATAGAAAGAGCGAAAAATCAGCCAGGTAACAGTAGCGCGCTCGGAGCGCGTAAAGATTAAAATCCGACATGTATAAAAATACTCGTAACTTCGTCAATTTTGCTCCAATCGACTTAAAATTTTGACACAATATTCTTAAGATATTATGCATTCAATTAAAAATATTTAAAAAAATGCAAAATAAAATTTTTTTAATACTTTAACCCCCCCCTTAAGGTGGCAGTGGTGAGCGGTAAAAACAAGTAAAAACCAGGTTCTTTGCCAATATGGCCGCGGGGAAGTGGAACGTGCAATTTTTGTCTCCTAAGTTTGTTTGAGAATTTGTTTTGAAAAGTTATATTTGAGAATAAATTAATATAAACTTTTGAGAAGTGATTTTTGATTGTTTGAGATTTGGAGTTGTGTCAAGTTAAATTTCAAAGCGTCGTGAAATTGGATTTGATAGTGCGACATATGGTCAGGTTATGGTGTAGATTTATTGTTCCCATTTTGTATATCAAGGATTTTATTAAAAAATTTTAAGTTGGTTTTGAACTTGGATTTAATTTGATTAGCCGAGAAACTATACAGATTAAAATTTTTATGAAGAAGCAAATGTGACATTATAAAAAAAACATTACAATATATTAGTTATGGATTTACCATAAGCTATTACTTCCACAAAGAAATTGCAAATTTAAAAGTTTAACAAAGGATATCGAGCAAAACTGGGTATTTATATAAGCATTTAAAACAATTTACATATTATTTTAATTTTAACAGATCAACACGATGTTGTGTTTCGTTTGTTTATTTACATTTGTTTGCCATCAGACATGTGTACGTATGTTATTTTAATGTTTAAGCAGTAGCATCTACTTTGATCTTTCTGCTCAAGATATCGCAGATCTCGAGAGTACACTAGTATAATTTGTAAATACCGCGCTTGGATGCTTACTGCTGTTGTGCTATTAAACTAATTTTGAATAAAGCAAATAAAAATTCTTTATTAAAATTTTTGTAATTTGTGAACGTCAAATAATTTTGTACAATAATATTTTTATCAAATATATTTGATGAAATTGTCTAAAGACGACAAGGATTCCTTTATGATGTTTTGAATAACCGGCTTATAAATAAATCATTAAAATTTTTTTTCTGATTTTGATTACATTTTCTATTGCTTTTTTAGATTTATGAACTGAAATTTACTATTAAATAAAAAAATATTTTAAATATGTTCCAGTTAAATTTCAGTTTATTTAAAATGTATTATAGCATATAATCAATAATTGTGACGGATAATTATTATGGATGGATAGGTTAACTATCTGTCTGATGAATAAGGTATTAGATGCAGCACTGGAAATCAGCAGTACCAAGATGACAGAGCAAATCAATTTCCTTACATTTTTGAGATGTGTTATTAAGTACAGTTTTAGTAGTCAAAATTATTCAAATACTTTCACCACCACAAGCTCGAGCAACTTTTGAGTTATTGTTTTAAAAATTACGTTTTTCAGTCGGCGATCTTGTGAGGGGCACCTAATTCCAATACTACGAGAGAATGCGAATATTACTTATGTTAATTTTAATAATCTGCAATGTATCCGGATGTCTACATCTCTTAGGCATTGGTTTTATCGAACCTTTGAAACCCATGTTTTTCACAATTTTTAATTATTTAAAATTAGGTTAAATTTTTACAAAATTTATAGAAAATTAATAATTGTTGACAAAAAAGTTATAATGTTGTATTATTATAGCATTGAAACGTTAAATCAAATTTTACCATTTTCTACACCAAAATTTAAGCCAAACTTTTTAAGCGCAAGCATGATATGATCTTCAAACGTGTAATACCAGAACTACTACAACCATACTACAAAACCAAGTCACAGTGACTTTCCATCCAGAACTGTAAACATAATTAAACACAGGAATAGTTTAGATGTTTCATAATTTAGTAACTAATTAGTTATATTTGTCAGTTTCGACATAATAAATAGTGAATTTGCTATTTGTAATTTATAATGAAAATTATTTAGATTATCCATGTTTATTGTTTGCTATGCGGTCAGTTAAATATAATATAGATGTGTAAAATTTATAATATAATTAAAATACATAATTAGCTTTGCCAATAAGATTCATAACATTTGATATGATTTGCATAAAGTTTGTTATAAAATATAATTATAATTCAGAATGCAATCACACTCATACCGAAAGTCATGTGGGGAAGATAATCTCTAACCAGAAAAACAAAGGATCGAATCTTGTGTTTTGCTTTACTACTATTAGAGCTTTCGCATAACAAAATACTTAAGTTTTCCAAACTGATATAATAACCAAATCAAAAATAATCGTTACTTTTGGGTTTTCGTGCGTCATATATTTGACTAGCCAGATAGCATTTGTTTATAATCAATTGTGAAAAACTTATAATATAGAACAAATCATAAAAATTTAATATAAATAAGACAAAAATTCGTACCTTTTGTTGCAGATATATAATTACTTAAATTTATATACACACAACAAAATTAGATAACACTAAAATCAATTCGCATCGCTATTTTAACAAAGGGTGATTCTGATTCACCTTGTCTTTAGTCATCTTTCCCCCCCCCCTTTTTTTTATCCGTACTAGTTTATCCTACACTCAACACTTGCTATTCCATTTGGCGGTAATTTTAAATTCCACATCAGACGCTGAATATAAATTTCATTTGTATCACTACCCTGTATCAGAATTAAATTTTTTGCATACTATCAGTATTTGTGAATCCAAAAGAACTAATTTAGTTTAAATTTCAGTAATAATATAATATTAAATAAGTACAGAGAAAATTCATTTTGTATGGATTAATATTTTCACGTTTAAAATTTATTTTAAAGTTAAAATAAATTTGAAAAGTAGTAAACAGAAAAAAAAGGTTTAAAAATGTGTTTAATGTTGACTGCAAACTTGATCATACAAATTTAAATTAAAATAAATTATTCTCTAAGCTATTTGTTCGCGTGCTATTTTCATCAATTTATAAATTGAGGTTTAATTAAAAGTTTATTAATTCTCCTTTTTAGTGTATTCATTTTCCAACTGTAATTAAAATTTACTCTGGTATTCTGTTCACTAAAACGTCAACAAATTTTCGATAATCAAATGCACTTTAAGAAATTTTAAAAAAGGACTTTCGCGAAAGACTTCCTGATAAATTGTTATACATAGTAGGTATAACCACTGTAAGTTACTGTTTTGATAAAATTATTACTCGAACCATTATTGTAAGCAAAAATAATATTTTATGAATACTTTGAATAAATTTACAAAATTAATACCATAAAGCGAACTACTAGAGGGTTCATTCCTAAATATTTTAGAAGTTTTAGCAGTTTGTTGAGGGTTTCATATTTTCTTTGCATTATACGTTACGTATATATATATATAACAATAGCTATTTATGCAACCAGTTGCATAATTTAGTATTTTGTTCATCGCATGTAAATTTGTTAAGACGAAGGGACCCCCAAAATAGAAAATAAGGAATAACGCTGTTTTGAATGTAGTAAATATAAATAAAAAAGCGGTGAAAACACAGGTTTTTCTGAAAACATAACTAGATATTCTGCCAAGTGGAAAATAAGTTTTGGAGTCTCCGGTAACAAAACACTAGTTAGAACATATGCCGGAAAGAAAATAAATATGACGAAGATTTGGAAACTCACAAGAAAAAGAGAAAAGTGAAAAGAATAGAATCTGCGAAGATTTAGTTAGGCTATATGACGAAATTCATCTACTGATCAATTGTCCTAAATCGAGTAGTAATAGCAGTACTAAATATTTGCTAAATTTAAAATAACTTTTCAAGTTTTTACCTTGGTTTAATTTATATTTAATTGATTTTGTATTTCTTATTAACTATATTTTGATATTATTAATATTAATAATAATTAGAATAAAACTAGCTGTTGTTGAGATTGTTTTTACAGAACTAGTTGTGTAATGTAATTTCATTACGTAACTAGTTGCGTAATAAAATATATTGAGCAAGTGCAACGTGGTCGAACGTAAAAAGTTGTAAAGCAATTTACTGTATATTAGAAGAGAGTGGCTGTATTATATACAGTAGTGTAAACATAATTTATTATTCGTATACGAATATAAATACATCTGTAATTAAAACGAATTTTGGTATGTAAACATTCTGCAAATTGCAAATGTATTGATGGACGAATTAAAAGCTGCAGCAGAATATAGTAGTTGTTATCATGGCAATTTATTATTTATGAGTCTACCTATGTAGCTGCACCTGTTTGTTTAAAATACATTCATTAATGCATCGCAAAATCAATAAATAAAATTTTATTTTGGTGTTCTACTTTTTAAAAAACTATATTCGATTACCCGCATCGACATATTGGTATGTACATATTTTCAATTAGTACTACTGTCTACACTCGGAGTTTAAATTAAAAATTAAATAAATTGCAGCCCAGTGTTACCGAATAACATATAATAAGGATAACGCAAATAGAACAGATCAAAATGCTTGTGTAGCCACTAACATATCTTATATTTTAATTATAGAATTAATGTAAATAATTGAAAACTATTCAATTTAATTGTTAATTATTCCTATAATATGTAGTACGTAGAAATACAAAAAAGGACTTTTGGAGCGTAGTACCTGAACATAATAGTTTGAGTTGTTAATATGCTATAGCATTTCACGATTGTTAGTTAACTCACAGCAATTTCAAGGGCTTGTCTCTTTTGTACCATTTCAATTATGACGTAATTGAGGACGCCACAACATTTGAATATGTAAATGTGAGAGTACATAGTCGAGGAGATGTTTTTTATTCAAATTGCTTGCAAACGTTTATTTTGTTCATCTTAACAACCTCAAGGTCTATTTACCTTTTCTCTTTCATTATTTTATTTCCGTTGTTATCTCGTTTACAATTCAATTTTTACAAACTACCCTTAAACAAAAAAAAACCGAATTTATGTTTAGAATGAAAATTTTCATTTATAACAATAATAACAAGCAAAGTTTTCCTTTCCTTAAATTTTAATAACATTATTTAGGTCTCAGGTAAAACAAAGTCAAAAGATTAAAATGCTGAAAGCGGATTAAGTATTTCATTTTGTTAAAATTTAACAGTGGTAATTGAGGGGTTGGTCTAAAACGAGATGCAGACGTAATAACATTTGTACAGATCACATCGTTACGCCTGGACAGGAAAACTGCGCAAATATTACAAACAGCGCACAGTTTGAACATACATATACGAGTACCTTCAAATTCTAAACAGGGAGCTGAAATAGCAATGATTTGGTACAAATAAATTGTACATGTACTGCTGCATTGTATTTGTACTGATATCACAATAAGTGGAATCCGAATATATTTGAAAGTTGCGATTTTGGTCAATAACTCAAAACGGAGAGCATACCAAAGAGATTCATGCTAGAATTGTCAGAAAAAATAAAAATGCGGGTTGCTGAATGAAAGTACGAGAATCTACAGTACGCATTAGGAACAGGGACGATAAATAAGAGAGAATTGAAAAAGAGAAAAAAAAAATAAGAAGTATTGAAAAGATGAGAGCCGAAAATGTTACGAAAAATATTATAGAAGAAAAAAGTTAGGTGAAGAATGGACACAAAGAACTAACAAAGAAATAACGAAAAATTAAGCAAAATCTGGAGTGATCGCAGTAATTAAGTCACATAGGTAAAGATGGCTAGGACATATCCAAAGACTACCAAAAGATAAAATAAAAACAAAAATGTTAAGGGCAGAACCAAACCGTAACAGAAAAAGAGGAAAACCAAGGAAAAAATAGTTAGATCTGAGAAAATAGAGAGTTGAGAACAGGACAAAAATTGCGCAGAACAAGAAAGAATAGAGATGGGTGATAAAACAATCACTAAAATTGAGAGATTTGTGGTATGTAGAGTGTCTGGTGGATGCCGACTTGTTACAGTGTTAGCGTAAAGTTTCGTTCTCTTTAAATATAATCTGGAAAATAATGCAGCAAAATTATGAAACAACCCTTTTAGGGTTGTAGAGTTGTAGTAGTTCATGTAATGCAGTTAGGAATTACGTGATTTGTAATACTATTCCGGATTTTTTATAACGCGCCTTTAATAAAATACGGTACAAATTGACCGCGCTATAGGAGGGATTACTATAATTACTTTTTTTATCAATGAAAAAGTTTTCTGAAATATAATAGGTATTTCAAATACATAATTATATTTCCATCTAGTTCGCGAAAAACATGTTAAAGAAAAATGAGAAAAATAGTTCGAATAAGATTCAGAAAATTTATCGATATTTTTGTTTACTAAAACATGTTTCAAGACGAACAGAAAACTGCACACATTGTTTTATCACATGGAGAATGCGATGAAAGATGAAAAAAAAACTAAATAAATTTATGGAGATTTCTTCATCACATAGAAGTAGTCGTCAGAATTAAAAAACATTATGTAGATGGTTTGGATGTTTGGCATGGAATTGCACTATGCATAGTATATTATGTGACAATGATGTAGTACTTACATTATTGCCACGAATGCGCAAGTATATAATAAAACAAGAAAAGTAATTCTTATCGCACGAAAAGTATTTGTTTCGGTGTAGTATATAGTGTCCGTATAATTGTACGAAATTAATAAATTTGCTCGTTAGTTGTACGCTTGTAGGGATATTCTTTTAAATTATAAATTTTCTAGTGGTAGGACATCGACCTTTAAATGAACATAAAAACAAAAACATTTTGCTTTTTTGCTTCATTAGCAAGAAAAATGTTCTGTTATTAATTTTCTAATTCAGAAGAGTTAGCTTAAACCAAATCCGAGTTATTTTCATAATAGTTTCTTAAATGAGTTTTATTCATGGTAATTATGCTTTAACCATTTTTTACAAAAACGTTAAAATATTTAGCATCAGTAGATCTTTACTTACAGTTTTTATCTCTATAAGCTTAATGTTCGTTACATTTGAATACGGGAGAGAAAAAGTTAACGTCTTATCGCGTAATTCGGGTTGTTGATGTAGACGGAGCTAGGAATCTAACTACATCTATTTGATAGATTTGTTAAAGCTGCCAGTAAGCGCTTTATCAACACAAATGATACTTTTTTAAAAAATGTAAACTAGTTTTCTATTACAATGTAAAGTTTACAATGTTCGTTGTTTCGAATGTTTATGCTATGGATAATCTGACAACTTTAATAACAGACCAGAAAGTTATATTTTATTTGTGATTTAAGTTATATATAATTTTTTAATCAGCATAAAGATTTCATTACTATGATGAAAACAAAATATTTTTGAACACTTATTACCTAAAACAAACGATTTTTTAATTTCAGATTAATAGTATATTACAGAACGAGTTTGCATAAACAAATGTCAACAATTGATTGTCACAAATGTCACAACGAGTGGTTGAAAGTACTCTCACTCACTGGTGAGTAGAAATAATGTGTGAGCAAAACAAATAATACTTTCAAGTAGCGTAACCAAGCAAGAAACAACATGTTTCAATAGCAGGATTAAACAAAATAATTTAAAATGGTTTTAAACAAGCGATAGTGAGCTGTTTCAGTAACAATTTTAAATGCAGAAGTCAAAGTTTCTCATATCAACATAGCCATAAATATTCAAATTTTACCTTACGGCGGAGCCTAAAAATTGACTTTAACATTCATATAACTTACAATTTTTAAATCTGACCAACTTAAAATTTTATTTTTAACTAAAGTTACTAGAATAAATAAAATTCTGTGTTTTGACATATAAAAAATTATTAAATACCACAATTAAAAAAAAAAAAATTAATAGTGAAAAAATACCTTTTTAGTTGACATTTAAAACTAGAATTAAGAAATTATAGTTGAGATAGAGGTAATTTTTATCTACTAAAGAAGTAGGACAACGATAGTCAGAGCCTTCTTTAGAATCAATGACTAATAAAAAATATAATACAAAAATAATTTTTAAATTCAACAAAATTCTTATCAAAAGTTAAAATCTTCCTTCGAGAACGCTTACAAAACGTTCTAAATACATTGTCGTAGTATGTATTATCGGTAAGTTAGGTACACTTGAAATAATGGTAAGTTTAATTTTATTTTTTCAATTTCCAGAACGTATCTGATGAGATCAGTGTTGCGGTTGAAACGGCAAATAAGGTCGAAACATGGAATTTTATAAAGCTTTTTTTCGAATTTAATAATTATTTTCATGTTAATTTTTTCATTTGTCATTGTTTCTAAAGACGGCCGTGACTACCGTTGTCCTACTGCGATTTTGTTTATTCAGAAATATATCTGATTTTTAGATTAAAATGACCCTTATCTCATCTATAATTTCTTAGTCCCAATAAATTCAAGTTGACAACTTAAATTAAAACTAATAGTTAACCGACTAATCATGTTACATTACTTTTGTTGTTTAGCATTTTTTTAAAAATTTAAGATTTAAATTCAGACAAAAATTTTAGTTGTTTTTGTTTATTAAGTATACAACATTTTAAAATTAAAATTGTATACGATGGTGATAATAATAATAATAAATTATATTTAATGAAATTGTTTGATAAATATAAATTTAGCACGTTCACGATTGGTCGTACTAAGTTAGTTATATACTCGCTAATCAATTCTTTACAATAACATATACGCGTAAAGGGTTAGTAATACTATTAATTGATGCGTGACGTTTACTTGAGATTCGAACCACAATCCTCTCTGAGCAAAATGATAAATTCAGGGATGTAGTAACAAAGAGAAGTTTTGCCACCGGACGTGAGCTTAAAGGTGAACTCGAATGACGCAGAGCTAAAGCTCCCAAGCTAAAGCTCTTTCGTGCAAAGAATTACTTTGCAGTTTCCTTAGAAGAGATTATGTTTTGTTATTTTAATCGCAATCAAAATTTATTCAATATTTTATTTATACATGACTTCAAAAGCAGCCAAGTTGTCTAACAGAGATTATTATTTTTTATGTTATTAAGCAGTTATAAATGAGAGAAAAAGTAAAATTCTTTGAAACATTTCATCACGCTTTAACAAAATTGTTAAATAATAAATTGTAGTCCATTTTAAATTAATTAAATTTAATCAATAGGTTTGTTTAATTGAATATGTAAATAGTCAGTTTGTTTAATTAAAGTAATAAAAATTAAATGTGTGCAAAGATCGTAATTAAAAGTTAAATTTGAAAATCTGCAATTAGGAGTGAAATTAATTTTCTAAGTAGTTTTCACAATTCGAACAGCTTCATGAATAGAAGCATTAGTATTTGCTGACAATAGCAGTGAACTGTTGAAGGGTGCAACTAAATGACCTAAATTGTTGGTGGTAGCTTAATATAAGTAATTATTGTATTTACGCCGCCTGCAAATTTCGCCAATATTCAAAATTTTCCTAAAAGTATTAAATTTAATGCTTCAAATTTGTGCAAACGTTTAATGTAGGTACTTACCTTTTCTTCGTTTTATCTATTAAGTATTTATTTGTAAGTTTATACCGCAACGTTTCTACGTTTTTAATAATAAAATATTTCAAATATTTCGCTATAACTTATTGTAAAATTAATTCAACTTCCTTACTCTGAGTACTTCCGTTTACAGATTATTTCATGAGTGGGATGAAATCATTAGCCTAGTTTTACTATTACTGTATTTAATCAACCGATTTATGGTCAGAAGACACAATGAATGTAGGTACAGTAAATGCTACAAGTTAAATTTTGTAGAAAAAAACTGATTATTTTCACAATATCGTTAATGTTGTTCATTTTAACAATTATATGCAAACGAATGTATTTCGGAAGTTATAAGAATAATTATAATAATAATAAAAGGTAATCTACATGTTGCATTTCTTCAAGGGTTCCGGGTTGTTGCAAAATGATGCACGTGGATGCACCATCAGTTAGGTCTAAGTTTTCAAACCTAAAATGTTTTCTTTTCGTGCTGACAAAATGGACATCACAGCGATTCAAAATAGTTTTTAAAGTTTCACGTTAGGTTTCACCAGAAAAAAGAATCCTCAATTTGAAATCACTATAATATGTAAAATCAAAAATAATTGGGAAAAAATAAAGTTAGTACTAGTTATAGTACTATATATGTATGTACGTATGTACAATAACGAAGTTCATTTTCAAATATCCAAAATTATTTATTTTTGTACTCTCTCCTTCGTTTGAACGAAGAAAACAATTTTTTTTACATACCTATTTTAGGCATATTTCTATTATGCCAACATATTTCGAAGTGCGCCGCCTGTGAAATTATTTTCGAAAATATTTTTAAAAATTGAAAATATAGTATAGTTTAAGTCAAGAACTGTTGACTCCAGTGAAAAAACATGCAATGTCACATCGAAGTAATTTTGAGACAACGCAATTTTTGTGTTTCCAATTTGAAAAACCTAAACAGATATCATGGAAATTTCAATTTTTATAATTTTGTGACTTTGCATGCTTTTTTTCTATATTATTTAACTTATTGATGTTTAATTTTTGCTTATGTTTGTCGTATAGGATACACCGGAATAATTACGTGTTTCAGAAATTCAAATTAGATATCATCTTAATTTATTTCGATTTTGTACGCACTTGACTATAAATTTAATTATATCGCTGTGCTAGAACAATACTTAAGAAAACTTAAAAAATTCCGATTTTGAGTTATCTTTGTATTCGGAAAGGCAAATTGATATATTTTATAGTGCAATGGCGTAACTTCTAAAATAAAATCGTATAGAATGAAGAAACCCAATATCCTTGTTTTGAATTTTGTGATAAATCTTTTATTTATTTGGAAACTTAGTTTGTTTATCTTTACTAATAATGAAAATAACTTGTTTTTAAACTTTGAAAAGCGATTATCTCAAAACTAACTTTTTTAAGCTGTCTTAGTATTACTCTAACATAGCGATATGACAATAATTTTATTTTTGTATTTTCTTGCATTTGTTTCAGGACTGTTGCTGATATTAAGTACTGAAGTACTTTCTTTGGTGTCTTGGATAATCGCCAGTGTCGCACAGATCTTCAATAATTTCTCCCTCTTTTATTAGATACTTAACTGATTTTCTAATCTAAATTTTCAAAATCTTACATTTAGCAGACATACTTTATTACATGTGCTCAGTTTGTGTTTGAATTATACTTAAATTTTAAGTTTTACATATCTTTATTATGCTTATTCTTATAACTTACATACTTAATTAAAGTTTTAGAATTAATAAAATGCAATATAATTATATTACCGTCGTATATTTTTCCAATATTAAGAAAGATAATAAAAAATTAAATTTTGATTAATGCATTTAGCAGGTTCTATTTGGAAGACTACAAAAGGCATCTGAAATTAATTAAAATTGAAATTAAATTATTTAAAAATTAGAAACTTTACCTTATAATAAAGAGTGTTTTTTTAGCTACATGAGAACTTCAAATTGAAATAAAACATTAAAAAATTTATGGAATTTTTTTCTTAATATATTTTTATGGAAGTATAGTTACCACCATTTATGATTTAAAAGTAATATCTGGCATATGACCACCACGACTAATCGTTACGATCAGTCCAATTTTGTATCACTTTTTCTAACATTTCTGGCTTTATTTTATTAATGACTTACTGAATATTAACCTCCGAAACTTCCAAAGTTGTTGGTTTGCTGGCATATACCATGGATTTAACAGACCCCCAAAGAGAATAATTTGGAGGCGTTAAATCACACTATCTTGGTCAATAATTGACCAATAAATGGCTCTGTCAAATATTGTCAAATATTGACAGAGCCATTTCTGGAAATAATGTTGTCACAAAATTGTCGTTTTAATAAATCCATGGTTTCATTGACTGTGTGGCACGTAGCACCATCCTATTGGAACTATAAGTTGTCAATGTCTAACTCTTGGATTTTTGGAAATTAAAATGTATTGAGCATGTGTCGATATCTCACACCATTCACGGTAACGCTAGCTCCTTCTTCATTTCTAAAGAAATATGGACCGACGATGCCGTTGCCGTGTATTCCACACTAAACAGTCAAATTTAATGGATGCAATGGAGTCTTAGAATGGAATGGAGTGATAGAAATTTTTCTATCACCGCACGAATATCCTGCTCGGTAGGTCGATTATATCAACCATAAAATGGGAGATTAGTTTTGAAAATAGATTTTCACAATTTGGCAGCGTTGTTCAAGGGTACATTTTTTTATGTTTAAATGGTAAACCTTTCTGAACACAAATGCCAAAAAACTGTCACTTTGACAACCTTCATTCAATTGTTATCTCAGTAGATTGATCTCATGTAGCTAAAAAAACTCCCTTTATATGCAACAATTGCTTTTTTTTTTAATAAGACTATAATATGTTAACAGCCACGTCAGATTACGTAATTATTTTGAGTTTGAATGCCCAAGAATAAATATTGAATGACAGTTTCTGCAACAAACGGTTGTGCTAATAAAATCATTTTTGAATTCCATGCTACTTTGGGCAGGAGTTTTTCACCTAAACAAACATAATTTTCAATAAATAAAATTTATTGATAAACAATTTTGCATTGTTCCAATTGTTGCATAAAACGGTGATTATATGCTTAGCAATTTTCGATTTCAAATTTGGAAACTCAAAAAAAAATTTATACCACGATAAAGGAGACCAGAATTGAACTTAATACAAACATAAAAATTTGAAAATTTTTTTGTGCAACAATAAAATTATTTGGATAATATTCGTCTCAATTCGTATTACATTTTTAAATGTACAAAAATGATTATAAAGATTAAACTTCATGATCTGTTGAAATAAAATAAAACATCAAAGTTATGTCCTTGGGGAAATTTGAGATTAAAATGATGAAATTTGTATGTGTTTGGATTATTTCGATAATTTATGCCCGTACTAATAGTCACGGATTAATCCGAGATTCAAGATTAATTCTCGAAATAGCAGCTGTTTCTACGATACGGTATAAATTCCAGTAATCTCATTGGTAAATCCTGGGATTATCTTGAATCTCGGATTAATCAGTGACTATTAGTACGGGCATAAAAGATGAATTGAATAAACCAATATGGTTTTAAAATTGATGAAGGTTCTAGTGGTAAGAACCTACTTGTAAGAACAAATGGACGAATACAAGTTAGTTAAAGTCTCTCGAAACTCGAAAAAGTTCTCGTAGATGTAATAAAAATTGCAATAACTTTCATTCAATTCGATATTTTGAAGAAATTTGGGAAAAAAATGGCGGTGTCAACTTACCATTTGATCAAGTATTCCTTAAGATCGCCGATAAAAAATGCAAAACAGTTTTAAACAATGGAATCACAAACAGAAATTTTAAAGGTTTAATCATTGCATAGTTGCATTTCTAATAAAATTAAATCAGAAAAAGTCACCACACACTTGATATTGCATTATTTTAAAGCATCGAGGAATTTCGCAATAATTTTTAAATACAGTTGCAGTACTTTATTAATATTAGAGATAACATTAACTTCAATTTTAATTTTGACATTGAATATTTAGAACAAAACAATATTTAGAACATAATTTAGAAAAACACCCAATACACAAGTTTTGATTTAAGACAATTAGTGATTTTTAATTATTCCAATTGGGAAATTGCTCAGTATGAGCAAGAGTACTGTGGCAGATATTATTAAACGCTTTGAGAGAGAAGATCGGATTGATTTCCAAGAGACAAGTGGTCGTCCACGTAAATTAATCTGTAGAGAAGCAAAGTACATTATAAGAAAAGTTAAGAAAGACCCTAGAATTAGTGCACCTAAACTACAAACTCAAGTGCTAAACAAACTAGGGAAGAGTGTGAATGTGAATATAATCTGCAAAAGTTTAAAAAAAAGAAGGGTACAATGATCAAGTGGCTAGAAAAAAGCTTTTATAAGTGAAATTAATAGAAATAAACATCTTATTTACGCCAAAGGGCAAAGGTAAGCAAAAAGACAGCCTGGCGGAACAACGTTATACTTTTGCAGACGAGAGGAAATTATAACATTACCGTTCTGACGGTCAAACCGACGAGTTAATCCTAAAAATTTACGCGGTACGATTAAGCATGGTCTTGGAAATGTCCTGGTTTGGGGTTGTATTTCCATTCAGGGGATGGGAAAGTTAGTTATGATCTACCGTATTATGCACCGTTCTAAATATTTACAGCTACTACAAGATAATTTGTTAGCAATTTCTGCCCAAATGGGAATTAAAAATACTTTTAAATATTAAGAAGACAATCATCCCAAGCATAAATTCCCCAAGTGTTGCATCCGCCCTTTCAGTCGCCCTATCTTAATCCCATAGAAAATCTATGGGATGAATTGGACCGTAAGTTACAAACTACTCCTATAAGCAGGGCCGATTTATTCATTAGGTAAAACAGGCAGCTGCCTAGGGCGGCAGTCTTTTAGGGGGCGGCAAAAATACTAATTAATTCTAACAAAAAATGTAACACAAATAGAAACTTGATTGTGAATTGTACTTACTTGAAAATCATATTACATTGAGTAGAAAACAAACAATTTTTAAGTGCCGCATAGTAATGCAAGAGAGTAAAGAATAAAAATAAACAAAAAACTGTCTACTGTTTAAGTAAATAAATTTGTTCTCAGAGTTTATATTTATTTTGCTAATAAATATCATGCTGTTATAATAAGTTCAAATTTTAATTTTAAGGGGCCGGCAAAAAATATGCCTAGGGTACTCATATGCCTTAACGCGGCCCTGCCTATAAGTAAAAAATAAGAATTGGTTCGACGTTTCATTCGTAACGATTCGAAGGGGCTCTTATAAACAAAGATTATTAAAAAAAATTTTTTATAACATGCTTTATCGCTTCAGAGACGTTATCAAACAAAAAGATTACCCTACCAAATATTAATTTTTTCAATTTCCCTAGCCCATCGTGCTAATTTATATCGTGTCCGAGGACTTTTTCTGGTATAAATTAATTAGTATTGCAACTAGATAAGATTAAACCTTTAAGATTTCCATTTGTTATTAAATTTTTTAAAACTTTTTTGTGTTTATCTGGGACCTTAAGGAATACCTGATCAAAAGTTGAAACCGCTGTTTTCTTCCCAAATTTCTTCAAAAACTCGAATTGCATTGAAAGTTAACACAATTTTTGTTAGATATCCGAGGACTTTTCCGAGTAACTGTATATACAAGTTATACGGGTGAAGATTATCCTTACGTAAATCTGTGTTTACATAAATTAACGCTTCATCAACGCCCACTGTAAGTAGCCAATAAAACACCTAGTTATTACAATCTTTACTTTTCTCTTTTACGATGTCATATACCCACGCATAATATAATATTAGTAGTGGATTTTGTTAACAATACGCCAGTATGACATCACCAAATTCTTTTACTTTACTTTTAATTCAAGAAGAATTAAAAATAAATTTTTTTCCATATTACGCCTAAAGGAGCAGATAAAATAGTCAATTATAAACTGTACACATTTTGGGGCAGATATTAAATTCATTTAATAAAAACTGTAATTTAAATACAATTAATATGCAATAAGTTCTAATCTAAAAAATTTGATTTATCATTAACTTTATATGAATGAATATCGGTTTCCATTCCTGTGGGAATATAACCATTCCTTCTGGGAGTCAGCACAATCCATTTTTCGAGGTGGATTACTCCTCGGGTTTTGCCGTTTTTTATAACTTTTAGTGTTTCTTTGCCTGATCACATATCATTTTCCACAATTTTCTTTTTGCACACTCTGTTCTCCAGTTTTTGATCTCCATATCACTCAGGTCTTTGAACAAAGAACCATGCAGTTCTCGGTTTTCCCCTCTTTCTCTCCTTGTCCGGTCTCCATTCCATCACCACTCTTGTTGGGTCCTGTTCCTCTCTTTACTTAACATGGTCCAGCCATTGTATTCTCTGCGCTTTGATGAACCTTACAATATCTTCATTTTCCAGTTTTTTCTCTATCTCATCATTCTTCCTAGCTCTCCAGCTGTTGTCTTCAGTTCTTTTTGGACTCATAATCGATCGCACAATCTTCCTCTCAAACACCCTCAAACGTTCTTACTCCTTGCATGTCATGCATAGTACTTCGGCTGCATACGTTATCGTTGGTCTTATTAAGCTCTTATAAATTCTCATTTTCGTCTTCCTGCTTATGTTTCCTATTTTATACATTTCATGATAAAATTTTTGGTTTATTAAAATCTAATTTTTATTGATATGTCAATTCTAATAAACCAAGTGTCTTGTGTAACTAAGCAATTTATCAAAGGACTGAGATTAGCCGAGGTAAGAGACCAATTTTTGAGCGTATGTTGGTTTTATTATATTTATAGTCCGCAACATAAATTTTCTTAATATGCAAGCATGCGTTGTAATTGATTGTCGTTTGAAAAATCAAGTACTGCTACGAATGCATCGATATAATTAATTATTACAATACATTATATTAGCTTTGCAGTTCAGCAAAGTTATTAAATTTTCCAACGAAGTGGTGTTAAGTAATTGATTGACTAGTCAATAAACAACGCAATACGTTGCAGACTGCAGTTTTGTATCACTATAAAGGATGAAAACCATTATCGCATTTTCCAGCTTGATTGAAAAATTCTAAAATAATTATAAAAGCGCCCACTTGTTTTCCTTCCAATAAAAAAAAATTTTCAAAGAGAAACTTTGTAATTGATTATATTATTCGTAAAAATATGGAAAATAACCAATTTTGTTCAAGAACGAAACGGTATTATAAAATTATAGCTGCACGTAGTCTCGAGCATTTGGGTGGTTGGCATTCGGCTTTGAAGTCATGGTTCAGGGTTTAGTAAATCGATTTAAGAAGTTTTCTAAGATTATTAAATTTATGATATGAGGGTTGTGGTTAGGCAAGTATAACAAATACGCGAATTAGTTTAGTATAAACTATTTTGTTTTCTAACTTGGAGAGTTGATGTTAAGCAAGAATTTGTTTTAAAATTATTCTGTTTGTTAATTTTTCAATTAATTATTAAAATTAACATACTGTTTTGCATGTAGGAAGTAAGTAAAAAATTGTGTGTTTTTGGGGTGAAAATTCTTTTGAAAATTGCAAAAGTTTACGTTAACAAAATAAAAACACGGAAGTAAAACAATTCACAAACACAAAAATTTAATTAACGATAGTAGCAGGGTTACAATAGAAATTCTGTTTCAGTAGTAATTTCAATTCTCATTTATAATGAATGGTGTCGAATTGCGATACGCCCGTTTCGGGTATCTTCCATGTACTGTCGATATATTTTGCCAACTGTGATATATGTTCATCGAACAGCCCAATTTATAGATTAACAGATATTTCTCTTAAATAATGATAAAAAATACAAATGTCTTTCTTACCAAGCAAGCGATAGGTATAATTTATAAAGTAACAATTATAACTTCTGCGCAATAATAAAAAATTTTAAATCTAAACGTTAATTCACTTCTGTAATAAATTACTTTATAATACCTTTTAAATTTCTACAATAACTTATTTCGAAGCTTCAGTACAAAATAATCGTTTTATGTTTTTTGTACATATAACAGTTTTAAAGAAAAAGAAAAGAGTTTTACGGCTTTAAGAAGATGAACTTTTTAAGCTTGACAGAACGTAGAAAGGAATTGCAGTCTCTATTTTATTGATTCTATTTGTACCTTCCACTAAAGAAAATGAGTTTAAATGAATTATATTTCATACGTATTTGCCAATTTATTTCAATTGAGTTTGATATTACTAAAGAATAATTAAAGTTTTTGACTAATATTTTGAGAAATTAATTGAAAAAAATTTAAGTGAAAAACTATTTTAATCATTTGGTAGAAATTCAATTTATTAAAAATAGTATCTTTGAACAAAATTAATAATTTTTCAATTAAAGTAAAACATTTCATTCATTTTCCATTTATTTCAAATAAAAGTTTTTGTATTATTTACTATATTAAATTTTTATTCACATTAATATGTTACTAGAAATGTTGATAAAAAATTTGAATGACGTACTACCTACTAAGTATATAATTGGTATTTGAAGAAAAAAAGTACATACAAAAAAAATCCGTTTAAGTTAGTGTCAATATGAATCAAAATATGTATGTTAATATTTATAAACGCTAGCTTTAAATTGTGAACAAAAAATTTTCATAAGAAGGTCAACGCGGTTCTGCTGTACCTAGATAATTTAAAAAATAATAAATAAGCATTTTAATCCAATTTTTACCCGTTATCGTTTATGAAAGCCCCATGGATACTTATTTTGATGGGCATATGTACGTAGATCTAAATTTGTAATTTTTTTTTACTTTTCCTTCTGCCGTTGCAGGTTTAGGCACATTTGCCTGTTCCGGCTTCACCAACGTTTCCTTGGTTTATTAATGCTTCTTCTTCCTCTACGACTATATTTAAGTGCTTGTTTTAGAATTCTGTTGTTTTGCATACGTGTTAAGTGTTTCTTCCAGTTTTCTTTATATTCCTGGGTCTTTTCTACAATTGAATACATGTTTAGTTCTTCTCGTATGTCCTCATTTTTTATTCTATCTTCTCTGGTGCATCCTTTACTGCTCTTAGAAATTTTATTTCTGCTGTTTGGATATTTTGGAGGTCTTTTTTTTTTTACTATCCAGTTTTCAGAGCCATATAGTATGGTTGGAGCAGCCATTACTTTGTAGAACTTTAGTTGCGTTTCTTTCTTTGTTTTTCTTCCTAGCGTTCTTCTAATAATTGTGCCACATATTCTTGGTATTTACTGATTTTATTACCTATATCTTTATTTGTTTCATATGTGACATCACAACCTAGGAATTGAAAGTGATTTACCTGTTCTAGAATGTTATTGTCAATTACAATCTTTGTTCTTGCTGGATCAGGTCCTAAAAAGCCATCTTCTTGGTTTTTTGGGTTGAAATGAAATTTTTAATGGTTTCCCATTCGACATTGATGTTTTCCGTTGTTGGTGTTTGTTGTAGCAAATGTGTCATTCTTTCTTGATAAAGTGTTTTAACACTTTCTTCCTGTAACAAATGCACCTTGGATACTTTATATTTCTCAGTTTGAGTCCTCTGCTGTTTGTTTGTTTTTTCTATCTTTCCCACAGTTGGATCTTGGATATTATTAGAAAATGGTCTGTATATAAATCACATCCTCAGTATGCTTATTGAGTATATACTACTCTTGGTGCCATTTTCTTGTTTACATTTATATAATCTATTAGGGATCGATGTCCTCTTGCTGACCAAGTGTATTTATGAATATCTTTCTTTTTGTAGAATGTGTTTGTAATTTTTAGTTCGTTAAAAGTCACCAATTCTCTTAGTCGTTCACCATTTCGATTTATATGGTCTACTCCATGTATTCCTATTAGTTTTTCTACCGGTATATTTTCCACTCTGGGATTTAGGTCTCCAGCCAAAATAATGTGGTCGGTATTGTTTATTTTGGATATCACCTTTTGTATTTCTTCATAGAATAAATCTGACTCTTCCTGTTTTCGTTCATCGGGTGCATATAATCCAACAATCGTAATGTGTTCTCTATCAAACTGAAATCTTACTGTCATAATCCTCTCATTTACAAATGTGTAATTTCTTATCTTGTTTTGCCATTATTTGTTTATATATTAGCGACTCCACAGCACGCTCTTCTAGTTTGTTCAACTTCTCTGTATATCATTACGTAGTCTGTTAGTTCTTTTGTTCCTTTCATTTTTGATTAGGTTCCATTTCGTTTTTCCCCAATCCTGCAACATTCCAGGTAGCCACATTTATCAATTCCGCTATTCCTACTCTTCTGTCCTTGTTTTTGCGTGGTCGTTTATCTTGTAGTCCGTCCGAATTCCGGAGCTGGTCTTGAAGCTTGTAAGTAAGTCTTGTTTTAAACGAGTGCGATACCACCCCATTGCATAACCTTTATTAGGAGGGCCAGGAAATTTTCTGTTAGGGTTATCTACCCTTAGTCGATATGTACTGGTTTTAAGGCGCCAGAAACTCTTCTTTCACCCTCTTCCGTTTGCTACATAACATCATCAATTTCATGCATTGCTCAGGAGTCACGTGACTTATGTCATTGTGGACGTGGAAGTAGGATTTGTTGACAGAGCTGTTGAAGCAGTGAGCATTTCTCAGAGTTTTATTGTTTTATGGGCATCGACTTTCTATAAAGCCTCCGAGACTCTATGTCAACCTTAGACCACCTTATAACTTTTTCTTTTTTTCTTCTTAATTTAGAATTTCTTCCTGCTATTATCATTAATGTATGAAGTTTTACAGTTGGTATTCATGGTTCTGTGAGTGGTGGTAAACTGGGCCAAATGTCCATTTTACTAAAATTTTTAAGGAGTTAAGGTAAACTGCCAAAATCATATCTGAAAATGGTAAACTGGACTAAAGACAAATTTCATTAAAATTAAAAAAATTTTAAATTGGGCCAAAGGTAAATTTAACTAAAATTTTGGAAATGGTAAACTGGTAAAATGATAAAAAAAATTCACCCTGTACTCCTTCTTTAATCAGAAATTTTCCATTGGCCCAGTTTACCACTTTTCAAGTTTTAGTAAAATTGATATTGGGCCCAGTTTACTGTTTTCAAAATTTTAGTAAAATTGACATTTGACTCAGTTTATAATTTTTAAAATTTGGATAAAATTTGCCTTTGGTCCAGTTTACCATTTTAAAAATTTTAGTGAAATTTGTCTTTGTCGCAGTTTACCGACTACTCTACTTCAATAATATTCCAGTAAAGTACCACCTTTCTAGATGCATAGTCTAAAAATCAAACTAAAAATTCTAACTAACTATAACTAAAAAAAAATCTAAAAATTTTCACTACACTGTTGGTTGATAGGCGATCGTCGACTTTTGTGTACCTACGTAAGTAATAATAAGATGCTAATAATGTAGCTGTTTATTCTACTCTATAATATAAAAGGATAACCTAAAATATGAAATGATTTTATGAAACGTTTTTACGCAAAGTTTTTTAAGTTAGTAGTTCCAATCCAATATGACCAGCAGTGTGGCGTAAAGACTACACCGGCCGACTGGGAAGCGGGTGACCGCGGTTCAAATCCTAGTCGAGTCGAATACGCTGCTGTGATCTAAAGCCCAAGATAGATCTGTGGGCTGTGCAGAAGGGAGGGGGACCCTCACTGCATCCATACTTTGTCCCAAGAGAGCAATATGATATGATATAACAATTGTTCATCATGAATGTTGCCACGATGCCCGGATTCGGGCGTACCGAACAAGAAGAAGTTCCAATCCAAAATGGTACTTTGAAAATTCAAACCTTTATAATCAAAACAACCGTCTTTGGTTAATCAAAAAAAAAAAAAAATGAGCCACCGCGTACTAATGTGTGCCCGACGAGTAGCCCGAAGAGTGCCCGAAGAGAGACGACTCTCTTTGGAGTCATCTTGAAACCGGTAGCACAGTAATGCCTCGTAGTCCATTTGATTCGCTTGCAATCTTCATGTATGTTTCTTAACTGAATAAGGAATTGCTTCTGCAGTATCTCCACATTAAGCTTTGGATGTGTATCATAAAAGGAGTAACTATCATTAAAAGATAAATTACACAACCGAAAATCAACTTTTTTAATTTTTTTGATTGATTTCATTAAAATAAAATTTTTTTAATTATTTTATTATTTTATGTTTCGTTCTTATTAAAACTGTACCTTATCATTAAGCACAAACTTTCCAATTTAACTAAAAACGAAGAGCGGTCTAATGTTTATAATATTTAATCTCTTCTTTGAAGGCGAATACAAAAGAGAATCATTTCCAATTTCCATTGCCAAAATTTGTCAACCAATCAAAACCAACAATTCATTGCCACAAACGGGGTGACCAACTTGACTCCGTTTCAAAATAATCTCAAATTACGCATTACGTATTAGTTACTATAGGTTCATAGCTACAAATTATAAATCGGAGGTAAGTGGAGCCAAGTTAGCTTCATATGATAGCTGAGTTAAGATTCAATGCCAAAAATGCCAAATTCCAGGTTAACTAGGACGAAAAGGGAATTCTACCACAGAATTAGCAAATACTGCTGAGAGATCACACGAGTGATTGTGATGATTAAACTCCTAGTTGATAGCAAATGCAAGATTTTGACTTGCAATACAAATTACTCAACTACTACATAATAATTTATTTTATATTCGCCTACATACATAATAGATAAATTAATACGTAACGCGCATACTTGATAAGTAGACAATAATACTCCTAGTTCTTTAATCTCACTTTTCACATTAAATCACATTAAATGATTCGTCTAGAAATGTTTATGCACTTTTATCAACATAATAAATGTTGCCGTCTTAAACATTTTGCCGTCGCCTATATTCTCAGATTTGTCTTTCTGCTTATACTGCTTAAATAAACATAATAAGTGTATTGTTACTCGCAAAATTTGCCTACGAACATTTATAATTATATTTTTAACTGCTATTTTGTACCACGAATTATTTTATTACTGTCCATTAATTTGTTCATTTCCGTATTATGTCTGTAGGCGAAGATAAAATAGCATATTAAACTCGAGTTTAAATAATATATTACTATAAACAAAATTAAAATCGGATTCTAATTTTATGGAAGCAAATTGAACCGTGCAAATAATTGTAAAATAATTAATTTTTGAAATTATTTAAATATACGGGGTTGATCCAAATAAAATTTTAAAACTAATGACTCTGTTACCAAGTTGTTGCAAATTTTCCAAAGAACGTTATAACTATGTATTTATCCTTTCATAATTAACCTACTTTCGCTCTGAAATATTGTATTTTTATTGATATAAAAATTTAGGAATGCACGTTTTATTATCATTCACTTTGGAAAATACTGCAGCGTCTCACCTCTAAGCGTGCCGGATAAAGAAGCTTTTACTGTAATTCAAAGATAATCATTGCAAAGCGGCAATGAAGTTAAACTTCCTTGTAACTTGTAAAGAGTAGTACACCACAATAATATATTTAATTCTATATTGTATAAATTTATGCGCTTATTTATTTAATTATTTATATATCGTATATCTTAAATTTTATATTTGGTTATAAATTTAGTAAATCATCAAATTGCACAGAAACAGCGCCATTTTAGAGCTTTTTTAATTTTTTATATATGTTTAAATTTTGAACATACGAAGGTTTGTTATCACAAAAGCCCCAGCTTACACTGAAAAGACAGACAAAAACAATTTTAATGGATATAGAAGAATAGAGATGTAGTATAATATATAATTGGAGAAAAGCACGTACTCAACATACACATTTTAACTGACATTTTACAACAATTTTAACTCAACTAACTGCAAAACGTTAAAAATGATCAACCCAACTACTTATTGTTATCATATTAATTAAAAAACTTGAAATAAATTCAAAAACAAAAAATTTAAATTTTTTTATATTGCAATCTCTATAATACAATTTCAATTTAAAATACATATTTTACTTTAAAAAATTGTATTGTTGACACGTATGTATTTTTCGATCTACTTTTGAAAAGTTTCACGATATTTATCATACATGCCAAACGCAACCGAATTCTTTTTAACCGTTTCTAAATTTAATATTTTTGCAATATAATTTAAATATTGCAAAGTTTATTGTAAATACAATAAATAACTTCAAATACAAAAATATATTTATAGGAATAATATACTTAATATTTATCTGTACTCTTCTTGGTTATGCCGAATATAAGTTACTTTAAATAAACAAATTTAAAATTCCAAGATGCAATTATGGCTAGTGAGACGCTATATAATTTATATACTTTGAAGTTATGGCAAAAGAATAGAAGGTTTTGCTTCACTTGTTACGCTTTATCCGTTCAATTTTCCGCTTACTAGCAAAGCAATCGCGTCGCATTTGGCGTTTGGGGTCAAATGTATATATTTCCTGTCGATGTCTACGAGAAAAAATATAAATCTGAATAAAACAAAAGGAACTAAATAAAGATTTTTATCGAACCCAACTTGAACGGCCCGCATCTGGCAACTAAGTACTTACAGAAACAATTCACAGTCTCGCGACTTTGCTTGCTTTGTTCACCTACTTTACTAAAAACCTTAAAAAAATTGACCCGGTTACTTTCTATCATTTTCTAATGTTTTGCTTCCATATACGTATGTGGAAATGCACAAGATGTCGACGTGCAGAAACTTCATGCGATATGCTTTCCGATTTTAACAAAGAGGCAGGAACAAAATTGCGAGAAACGGATGAGTGTTTTCCACTTAAGGCTTTTCAGAAAATAATATATCGCATTTATTTTGTCATGAGTTTTGAAAACCTCCCGCATTTTATGTTTGTGTAGAAATTGCTTCAACAACTTATAGCTTAATGCAAGCTTTCTGTAAATGGCAATAAAAATTATATTCGCTTTGTTGTATATAAATAATTAAAAAATAAAACTTTGTCTTTTTTAAGTTATTTAAAACGCGATTGTTTATAACTTAATTTTTTTATCCATATGCATTATTTTCATAACAGTATTCATAAGTCATTCATCGCAATTGTGTAAAATACCAGAAATAAAGCAAAATTTTATAATCAAAATCAATCATCGTCGAGTCGAATTCAAAATATGTAAGCATTAGATGTTAAATTTTATAGATCAAGTTAACATAAGATAAACAAACTTATTATTAGTTTTATAGAATTGATATTAATTGCCTGTAAAAGTGTTAAAAAAATGTTTTCTTTTCAAATTTTTCTTCTTTGATAATCCATTCATTCCTGACTTGAGAAGTAAAATTTAATATTTGGACATAGATTTATAAAATAAGATTTTATCAAATTTGATTTTCAGGTAGAATAAAAATGTAATTCAATCTACAAAGCAAAATGTATACTGAATCGCGTGGCATATTCGCAAGACTATGGTTCGCTGTGTTGTTTACTCCAGGATCAGGCCTACTTTTTTGTTGGTAAACAGAGCACAGAGCTTTTTACTTTTCTTTTGAAAATATTATTATAAGCGAGGTACCTACAAAGATAAATATTACCTATTATTTATAATAAATATATAATTCAAAAATGTATATTACCTAAAATATATTTTTTAAATTAATTTTATTAAGTATAGGAATACTAAAAACTACTAAAACATTTTTAAACTAATATATAAATTCAGCATAGTAGCATTAAATTTTGGGTCCTCCGCAACAAACCAAATAAACCTCTAAATCCAGCATAGCAACGAAACCGTTACTTGCGGGAGCGTAATAAACTGGATCATTCGAGAATGTATGTATTATCTTAATTTTTTATATTTATTGCTTTGTATCTATTTTAATACGCAGATAGATAGTTGATAGTATAAATTATTCGGTTTTTCTAATTTTCTAAAGTTGCTATCGTAAACAAAAAGATTGAGAACACTACATTTTAAAATGTACAAAGTAAGCACATAAAGCTTCAATTAACTTGCAAAATGCTGGAAAATATCTTTTTTTTTATTTTTTGTTCTAACTTCATATTTGATATTATTAAATTTTTTAATAAAATCTCTGGAGGTTTAACGCTACGGTTTTCATTCTATTTATTACATTAAGATTTCTAAGTACCGTGCAATCGAATTAGGGCCACTCTTTAAAAATTAATTTTCTTATATTTACCTTTCAATTTTCGCAATTTCACGATTACTGTAATTTCCAGATCTTAAAAGACCTTCAATTTTAACTTTTTTGTCCCATTTAAGGTCCTTATTTTTACCCATTTCGTAAAAATAATTTTGAAAACTTAAAATTTTATATTAACACTGTAGGTATTGCTCACTAACGAAATACACAAAAACTAACTTGTTCACAACACTTGTCGGGTAGTATACACTTGTAGGAACCACAATTTAATTCAATCCCTTAAATAATGACCAACAACAGACAAAACTACCCCACTTAAAATACCCAAATTTTTGGATTTTACAAATTTTAAATTGATGTATGACTGTTAGGGTGAAATTTGATACCTGCAATTTTTTGAATGCATTTTTTTGAATGCAATGTATTTTTTGAATGTTTTTGAATAATTATTACTTGATAGAAATTCAAAATTAACCAAATCTAAGCAATTGCATTAAAAAAGTAAAAAATCGTGAGTGGCTCTAATTCGCTTGCACGGTACTGTACATACATATATTAATTCGATATCTCACAAGGACCTTTTCGTTAGTATATTTTTAAAACGAAATTTGGTATTTACTCTTGATTCCACATGTACATACCTACAGTTACTTCGCAATTTGAGCTGAGGTAATTTTGCTATTAGAATCTAGAAAGACAGGTAAGTTGAAGAGCGCTGATTTATTGATATTTCGTGAATTAACATAACACGAGAGATGCAGATACGACGCTTAAGTATGATTCATTCTGATCTCTGCAATATTCATGGTAATCCATCGAGTAATTACGGTAAAGTGCAAATTTTCAAGCTTGCATTTAATACCACTACCATAGTTTTATCTCCAATAATGGATATGAACAAATTAGATTATTCTTTCTACATTCAATAGACTTTCATTTTACATTAATATCCACGGATGACGGATAGCCTACAACTTATTGCAATTAGTTGATTTTTTATTATAACCAATTAACTATTGCTTATACCAGAAATAAATAAAAAAGATACCCAAAAAAGTAGTAGCAAAAAAGATATTTTTCGCCAAAATATGTGGAAGTTTTTTAAAAGGAGTTAACAACAGGTGAGTCGGGTTTTGGATTATTGTAGTCATGTAGGTTTGAATTGTTGCCAAAATTACTTTGCCGTGATTGAGATTACACGTTAAGCTACAAGTTAGCTAAATAGTATGTAACAACTACTAACTTGCAATTTGGAGTTGCGAGCTTAATGTAAAAAATAAATTATTTCTGAACACTTTTTGAAGCCCATTATTGTGCTATAAAGCTTTTGGTAACTTAATTTACAAAATATTACTTTGAAAATGATAATTAATTAATATGTTCTTTTAATTTTAATTCAAATTGAATGAAGATTGATCTAGTACCTGCTTTTGTGTACTTTACTGTGGTAGTTTTATTTACTATACAGAGTATAATAAGCTAACGACTGTAAAGACAATTAAATGCTAATTAGTAATATATCAACAAGAAGATGTAATTTTTCTATGCAGCATTTCATAATTTCGCATTTCACGTAAATGCTAAGCTTCTAAGCTTTTAGTTGCATATTTATTAGTGAATATTTTACTATTCGTTAAAGTAATGCAATTATTGTCCCCGATTTAGTAATAAACCTATATAATAATTCACTATTTTGCTGGGCGGATTATAATTATAATAATTTATTATGTTATTCCCTGCGTTTATTGAAAATAATTATAGGTTTTGCATATGCAAAAACGTAGATTATACATTCAAAGATTAAACTTAAATATTCTGCATCAAATAAAAAATTACTATTTAATGACCAAAATCTGCATATTCAAGCGACGATAAGCCGTAAATGTAGATAGGCTAAGCAGACCCTATTTAATTTAATTTACTAACCTATATGTGGCTATGGAACTACTATATGAAATGTTAATTTTTTAAATATAATTAATACTGCAGATGACTATTGCTCCATGTATGTGTACTGCAATCATTTACAGTTTGTAGAGCGAAAATTTCGGTTCGAACTCAGAATTCTATAAACTTTCTAAATCTATCGATTCCTTCAGGATGTGATAATAATTTGTAATCGAAACACTATTGCAATTCTTGAAATTAATAAAAAGTTAAAGTTGAGCAGTAAAGAATATACTAAAAATAAAATTAATAAGTTATAGCAACATCTTTTAGTTAGGCGATAATGATTAATTTTTGATCTCGTTTCCGAGTTTTTTTTTCAAATTTAATAAAAGAAACGTTAGCAATATTGCACATTGCTAATTAATCTTACTGACGTCACATGTCTTCTAAGTGGCGAAGAAGGCAATTAATATAAGATTAACTGCTGTGTACTGGAATATAATAACTATATACTTGCTTATAAATCAATACGGTTGCAGATACAAAAAGGAGAAGTGCTACACCATATAATCTAATAGCATAATAGCAAAAGTTTTGCAAACATACATAACTCGTGGTAATTTAAATACATCTTTACATATTTGCCTAGTATTATAACTGCAGAAGTTTTAAATCTTACGATTTCAAAGTGCAATCTCTCTCAACGATGCATTTGGAAGTTATAGAAATGTAGGTACAAGACATTATCATCTTCACTAGCAGAAATAATAATTAAAACATATTACATTTTTATAAATTAAATTTAAAATACTTCAATTTCGACACCTCCTAAAATTACGTAAATTTACAGATTGAAACAAAATTATTAATGAGAATTTCAGTTCAAATATCCTAACTAATATTTATTTAGTCTTAAGTTATTTTAGTATTATGATGATGTGCTATATTTGAAGCACTTGCTACTAAAACTAATATTTGCTAAATCAAATATTTTATATCTAATTTATAATATATGCAGTAAACCTGTAAATTTAAAGACACTTTTCTATTTGTATAACAATTACGAATAATTACCTACCCGGCGTTGATGTAATTGTATACACTTATATTCGGTCCAATTTTCTTAGAAAACTTCATCGATTGTCTAGTTTTAAAATTGTTATAAATTTTCAATTAGTTGCTTCAGTATTATTTGGTTTTACAAATTGATTTCTGTTGCTGTCCAAAAACAACCATAGCACAAAGTATACTAATTGAGATTTTTTTACTAATCTGGGTTAATGCACACACCGCGTGCCGGCGGCGTGAGAACCCTCGAAGTCACGAGCGTTTGTATTTGGTGCTAGTTTAACCACCATCTTTGATGCTATTCCAAGTTTTGAGCGAATCGGGTTAATTAAATTTCTTGGAGTTGACGTAAACAGAATTTTGCAGTGGAATATATAACCGATAGCTAATGTGTTCAATTGAGAATATTAAAATTCTATTCATCTATGTAGTCCATTTTATGTCATTTGGATCTTTTGGCAGTCAAATTTTATACTCAGTGCCAAAAGCGTGAGTTATTGCTATTGGTGCTGTTGTTCAGTTAATTTTAAGATGTCTTATGGTAAAATTAAGTGCCATATGAAATCTACGAAACAACGAAGAACTACAAGCAGTTTCATTGTTAAGACCAAAACATAAATGGCTCATTAAATGGGGAGCGCGAGCATATAAAAAAATATTTAATTTACCGAAATAAAATCAAAATAAAAAAAAATTCTGACATAAAAATAAATGAAATACTTATACAAAAACAAAAAAAAATGTATGAAAGACAGGCGCAATGAAAATTATGTTGATAATTACACTTACGAAAGGTAAACAAACACTTACGCTGGCAATTGTGTCTCTTCCTGCGGAAAGAGTGCCTCATTCGGTTCGATGCCACGCCTCTTTGTTTACATAATTTTGACGTTTGTCAATATCAAATAAATGTTTGCGTAATTATCTCAATAAATATAACTCGACCTCATTATTTTTAGATCGATAAGTTGCTTGTAAATTTTACTCAGGCATCGTTGCATTAAGCAATTGCACTCAAAACAAATTTTTCGTGCATTGCTATGCAACGATGCCTTCGTATTTACAATACAACTTATCGATCTAAAAATTAGGTCTTGTTATATTAGTATTGAAAATTGGGTTGTAAATACTGTGAGGTTGAGAAACGCTGATTTCAGCTTTCAAACTAAAAATTCATTACAAATATGAAGTAATCGATGATTTATCATTTCAGTTTGTTGAGGTCAGAGCAGGGGTCTAGGACATTTCGCCGTCGTCATTTCGCCGTGGCCGTTTCGCCGGCGCCCATTTCGCCGTCTCGACATTTTTTTACTTTAATCTATAATTCAAAAGTTATAAAAAAAACTATAACATTTTGACTGCAAAAATTATTATTTTCGGGGCTATGGAAAATTAGAAGTTAGAAAAGCAAAAATAAAAAAAAACTTTCGAGGGTTTGAATTTAGAAAAAAAAATTCCTTAAATATTTTTCTTAAAAAAGTGTGACACTCGTATATAAGCTATAAAATCAATCAATTAAATTATTGATTAGGAATATTAAAGTAATCTATAAATTAAAAGTTATAAAAAGAGCTATAACATTTTGACTGAAAAAATGAATATTTTCGGGGCTATGGAAAATTAAAAATTAGAAAAGCAGAAATGAAAAAACCCTCGATATTTTTTATATCTTTTTAATTAATTTGTATCCTTACTAATTTTTTTATTTAATTAAATTAAAGTTTCATTTAAAGTTTCAAATAAAGTATCATTAAATTATATATATAATTTAATTTTTTAGCTTTTGATTTATATTTTTTAATTAACGACGGCGAAATGGGCCACGGCGAAACAGCCACGGCGAAATGGGCGACGGCGAAACGGCTACGGCGAAATAGCCACGGCGAAACGGCCACGACGAGATGTTCCATTCCGCAGAGCAGTGGTTTTATAACCATAAGGCTCAGTGTTATTGAGGTTTAGTGTTAGTTTTTTAAAATTTAGTAATTGTTTTAGGAATCCTTTAGTTAAGAAAATTATTGCTTTGCCCTTGAAACTGATATAATTTCAGCAAAAATCTTAAAAAACCAGAATTATTTTACGGAATTAATTATTAGAGAAAACATTTTTTTTGTTCATAACTACTGTGCTCATAACTTATGAATTAGGGTTCTCATTAGAAACTAGAACTAAAATCATGAATTGTGATAACAAAAATAACCAACTACAATCTTTGTTTCAAGTTAACTTGACGTTGTGGATGATATAGCTTCATAAACGCGTTATAAAATGCAAATTGAAATCTATAAATGATGGTGTAATACTTTCCATCAATCAATTTCACAAAATGCGAATTATTTTTTTAACAATATCGATTAATTAAATTATTGTTATTTTTAATCAACAAAATGAATATAATTAGCCAGAAATTAAAACAGAAGAAAAATAAGATATTTATTTATATTTGTTATGTTTTATATAGCTATATTTTGAGTTAAGGTTTTGAGATTTTGTAAAATAAATTATAATTAACTTTTATCATTAAAATCTGGTTCAAATCTATTTAAGATCAATATCCAATATTAAATAAATTTTAAAATGTTATATTCTGTTATTTCTAGAAATAAATGCTACCAAAATTTAAATAATTGCTAGTACTCCAAAATCTTTCATTTTAAATACGATCAAGTGCAATAAAAAAAGTAATATTTTGTTAGGGTAAAGGGAGCATAGTTGGACCATGAGGAGAGACGGACCACTCGAAATATCTTGCAAGCTGTCGCTGTAATTAGCGCTTTGTTGGGCTGTATACATGTAGTGGCATCAGTTGCAGGTGATATATTATGCAAGTAATACGTAATTATAGGGTAAATTTTTGAAATATCATAAATAATTGTTTTGAGTGGTCTCCAAAATTATTTATATATTTTTTCTTTGTAGAGTTTTTGTATGTTTAGGTAAGTTTAACTTACGGATTTAGGTGTGATATAACAATGTATGAGCGCCAGCGGAGCCGAGCGAATGCAATAATTGCACGTCAAACAAAGACACTTTTAATCCAAATGAGACATATTACTTTTTCTCCAACCAAAAATTAATTAAAATTTAAAATATAAATACTTAATTATGAAAAATTTCGGATAGAAATATGCACTTCTGTATAATTTTATTTTATTTTAGGGCTTACCGGTTTCGTGAAACTAATTCACATCATCAGTGCTCTCTACAAGAAATTACAAATTAAGTTGTCATAAGATGCATTGTAGCAATTATTACTTACACGCCAATTAAAACAAACAAATGACTAAAAACATGATTGTATATCCCACATTCAAATACTAACACTGTACAACAAAAAAACAAAAAGTGGGCTCGCAGGGAAATGTCGAAAATGAAGTAAGATAAATAATAATTATTGTAATTACGAATTGTTTAAATGATGCAGTTACTCGCAAAAGAACTCGGACATATCTACTGTTTAGTTTACAATTAATTAATTAGCTATGGAATTTTTCTATTTCTTAAAATTTCAATAATTAAATTAATATAGTCATAACAATGAAAATTCAATTTTCAATATAAATAAGTTTTATAATTTTTAGCACATGTAAACAAAAGCATAATAATTAGTTGACAAATTATTAAAGGCCAATTTCATAGTAAAAGTTTTCATAGTAAAACAGAATAATAAAAATTATCAGTTTTGTTCTAAGTCTCCTTTTAAATTTTAGTACCCTGCTAACTTTTATTATGAAATTGGCCCTAAGCACTGCAAATTTAATTGCTTTAATTTAATTTGCTTTTTATTACTACAATTCCTATCTAATTTCATATAAAACTTATAGAGGTACCCGGGTACCTACACCGTCATTAAAGGGTGAAATAATTTTGGACGCCATTTTCTTATAATAAAATTAATAATAATAATCAAAATAATATAACAAATTATAGTATAAAACAAGCTTAGAGATGTTACGAAATTTCCAAACTCACCGACAATGAACACAAAAAATATGAATGCTTAAAAATGCAAAATGTACCCGGGTACCTATCCAGTCACATAAAGGTTAAATTAATTTTTAAGATTTTTGCCATTTGTTGCCGTTTTTTCCCATAGTCAAGTTAGTTTTTGTGCGAAAATCAGACTTTTAACTAATATTGTGTTTTAATTGTTACCTTAGCTTATATTTGATAATTAATTTATTAATTAAAATTTATTAAAATTTAAAAATAATTTAAAAATTACAAATTTATTTTTATTTATAACTAACACAAATAGCAAATTTCATTTAATTTTTACAAACTTACATCAAAATTTTAAAAACTTACATCTGATTTGTCGAATTAAAATGAATCAATTTAATTCTCAAATACAAAAAAAATTAAAAAAATTTCGAATCTTGTTAAACGTTACCGTTGCAGTCTAAAGGGCCGAAATTCATAGTAAATGACGTCACGTCTATTCATGTACCCCAAATAAAAATTGCAACCCTTAAAAGCAGATTTTGAAAATTTCAATTATGGCCAGTTTTTAGTATCAAATACCCCACTGTGCACCGCTTTGTGCAAATACGTGACTAACAATTCTCATTCCATAAACCGTAAAGATATTACAGTACTGGCCAGGGAGAAGATAGACAAAAAACGTAAAATAAAAGAGGCAATTAACATCCATATGAATATAAAAGCAATGAATGATAAAAGGGATGTTCAATACTTTTATGGTGGATACAAACACATTCAGGATATCATGAAAACCATGCCATAATTTTTGGTCAAATTATATTCTAGTTTTCGTTCAAATTTTCGTTCAAATTGATTATGTTCAATTTTTTGGAATTTAAAAGATTTTAAAAAAGATTTGATATATTATGCATCATTTTTATTCAAATGTTTTAATGTTAATTTTAAAACAAACATCTCATTGACATTTTTGTCAAAGTAAGTAAAAATTTTTTTAAATCTTTTAATTTTTAATTTTTAATTTAATATTATAGCTTTGAAAATGTGTTATTAAAAAAACACGAAACGTCAGACAATTTAATTGTTTATAGACCTTAAATTCAACAATTTTTAAAACAGTATTAAATAAAAAGTCAACTATTATAATCTAAAAAGTATACATTAAGATCTTTGTATTTTGTAATAAATAAATATATAATATAAATAATATTTATAATGTAGTTTAAGTGGCGGCTAGTACGGAGAGGCGATGGGCACCAACCTCTCGAAACAGATACAGTAATCCTTCCTGTTGAAGTAAGTACTGTTGCATACAGTAATCCTTCCTATGTATGGGGCTTTCAAAGAAAAATGCCGTATTATGGTTCTTATATATCATTTATATCGTGACTTACATTATTACTAGAATTAAAATACGATATTTATTCAAATATCACAAAACTTAGACAAAATATAATGCTAAAAAATATACATTGTGCTTCAATTATACAAACAGCTGCTAACAACCCTTGACTTGTTGACTGTATAATATAATTATTATATATTATGATGGAATATTATATTATACTGTTTGTAAAACCCAAACCAATACACGTCGTTGTTAAAATTTTAAACACCATTCGATTATAAAGTGAGACATAAGTGAGTGGTAATGACAGACGACAGACGTCACACCTCTAACGTGTATTGGTTTGGGTTTCACAAACGGTATAATAGTATAATATTCCAAATGAAATCAAATGATTTCAACCAAACTTTGCACAGTTACTCAGTAGGACTTGGGGAAGATTTTTATGCAGGATGCAGGAATATCTTTAAAAAATGTGAGAAGAGAGAGAGAGAGAGAGAGAGATCGTACTAAATTTGCAAAATAAAATACAAATCGTAAAACGTCAACAGGTGGCACGACAATAGAAAATTATATATGCATTAAATTGTTTAATGTTTTACTAATAAATTTTTACTACATAAACAAAACGGCGTCACATTTTCGAAATGTGACGAATTCGAAAAATACCCAATAATTACTTTTGAGGAATTGATCTCGGGATCAATCAAGAAATCAAGTCATTTAAACTTGATTCGCTTATATACGGGTAGATATTTGAATTGAACCAAATACAAACAGTAACATTTTGATTTCCGGTTTACCAGGAAGCACCTAAAGCAAGCAATAAATGAACATTACGAGCTTCATAAACAAACGAGCTACTGGAATCAAGACTGGAAAACATTCGACTATATTACTATATACTGCTTCAGTCAGACGAAAACTTCACGTTGATACCTTAACAAAATGCTTTTGGACAGAGGTCGTTCTATTGTTGTGCACATTTGCAGGTATTACCGTTGCATTTTAAAATCAAAAGTGTAGCATGATTTTAATCGTAATCGCTTTGGCAAAGACTATGCTGATCAATAATAATTCCATAATAGTGAACTAGATACTAGCCGAAGTATTTTGTAATGATGACAAACTCACTAAAATATTTTGCTTTTATAGTACACTATCTAATGGTCATTTTGACGTATATATGAAACCAGTTAAATCAAATCAAAAAATCAAATCAGTTAACAGGCGACATGCGAGGTGGGTGTAGTGATACAACACGTAAACAGCAACTAAAATCGGCTATAAAAATAATTTTGGTATGCGCGTCAGGTTACTAATACTAATTACCAGCAAAATCATCATAAAGCTCATAAGAAAGCAGCAGCCAAAATTTGGCTCAGTATTCTCATAGAGCAACTCAAAATCGTTATGAAGCAACCTGGAGTTTAAGAAGATATACGAAAACGTCAATGGACAGTAAAAATTCGTGCAGTAATAAAATTTCCAATTTTACGTGGAAAGCAATTAAGAAACAGATCCATGTGTAGCCATAGGTTTGATGAATTCTGAATGCCAATACTGAGGAGTTCTTAAACGGAAAAATAGAACATCTGGAATATGTTGTAATGGCAATAGTAAAATGCAATTGTTACCTATCTAACCTCCACTAGGGAGCTTCTTTATATTTAAGAATGTTATAAAATAAAATAACATATAACATAAAATAATGTTGATCATAGCTAAAATAGTATATTGTGTAACGAGTTTGGAATTGGCATTTTCTGCACAAGGGAAAAGTACAATACGGATAGCCACGTTCTTAAATTTGTTATAAAATGATTTTATTCTGCACTTGTGATAGATAACTACTAGTAATAAAATCTATTCCAAATTATTTAACTAATTAATAAATTTTATATTGCTAATCGCTAATCTGTCAAATTGGTTTTTGTTTATTTGTTAGCGATAATGGTGCCTTTTATGAAAACTTTTTTTTAAAAGCAAGCACAATTTGTTTAGACATTTGACAACAAAATGTCACCCGTTGTGGTAATTGCGGTTAAAACTATACAGCTTACTACTTTAATAGTCTTATAGAAGGTATAGTATGGAACATGTTTGGAATGACTATTCCTCACTCGTGGACTATCGGCCTTCGCCTATCGGTTTGGTTGACAAACTTTCCAATCGTACGGAATATATGCAAACGTGTTATACAATATACCATTATAAAAGCTTATAAAAATTTTGATTTTTATTACACAATCTCGTTAACATCGCAATGTGAAATATAAGAGCTTCTGGTTAGATATTCATTGGTTTGTTTGTATGAAAATGCTTTCATTTGAACTTACTTCTAGAGTAAACATCCCACATTTTTAAAACTGTAAGTTAAATTAATAATATTTTCAAATTAATTTTAAATTAATTGTATAGCTATATCAAGCATTTTTATAAATCTTCTAAAAAGTTTGCATGAATCAAAACACAGTATTGAAACACTGTGTCCCAAACTAATAATTTTGATTAAATTTCTGTTTTCAAAAATCGTAAGTTACGAAAATAAATCAATTAATTTAACTTTTAAACTATCGAATAGCATTCATATGGTATGTAAAAGTTATATGCTATTCAGTTTACTTTTGTTTCTGAAACAAATTAATAATAATGAATTTATAGCTGAAGTCTACTATTTATGGTGATATATTTTATACATAGACACATTGGTACGTGTACCTAGTTTTAATTGATTGGTATTACTACCTTTTTAAGTATAAAACTTATAACGTCCAGTTAATAATAGAGATATAGGTAGTTAAACTGATTTATAAATTAAAATTGGAACATAATCCCGTTTAATATCGTGCATCTAGAGTTGATATAAGCGAAAACTTGAGACATAAAAACTTTGAAATTGCTTTGGCCGAACAAACATTATACTTGCCCCTTTAGTAACTCGTTAGCCTTCGTACTAATTTCTGCTTTTAATTGCATCAAAGATTTCAAACATTCAATAGGAGTGAGGATTTCAAATATCTTTTATTTCAAAATATTGAAACGGCAAGATCGCATTATTTCAAACTTCTTTTTGTTCTATTCAAGTTTTCATTCGCATATCAACATTTTAATAGTAGTACTAATACTATGTAAGAATAAATTAAGATACCGTCCAATAGGAAATAACATAGTTGATGTTATTTTAAACTTGATATCTAATTGGAAATGAATCAAATTGCTTAAAATGAGCATCATTAATTCTGCTTTTCAAAGCCGTTCCTAGTGAAGAGGGTTCTGTCATACTTACCACTTTACTAGACAAGTTCAGAAACTACAAGCAGATAATACACAAATCTTGGAGTCACGTGTAGTAAATTACTTACTGTAATTTAAGAAAAAAATTTATATAATAATATTACGAACGTATTATACGCTCAACTGCTTTACGTAATACCATTGCCTCCATTTCTGCTAATTAAAATTGAATTTTACATAAATCAAGTTTTTTACAATACACCACTGCAGCGTTTATTGAAAAATAAGTGAACAAAAAGAATTAGGATATCTGCAGCAAAGTGGTATTATAATATAACTTATAATAAGAAAACTCGAATATAATTTAAATTTTATATGATTTAGTAGACGTATGTAGAATTATAAAATGGCTGCTGAGACATCAGTTTTTCTATTGTCTTATCGTCTTTGATCGCAAACTCGTTGGATGATTTCGCATTGGTTTGCCTTAGGCGCGGATACAGCAAATTGACTATGATTTTTCTGATATTTTCGAGATTGTTTCTGAAATTTACTTTTTAAATGGAAACCAAATCCACATTTAAATATGTTCATCTATATTCCAATTGCTTTACTTATGATATATTATTATCGAAACTACATTTTTTATTCCTCAATATAATATGTAATAAATTAATATTTCTACCACTAAAACTAATTTAACCTTTTTACATATACCAATCTATAGACATTTGCACTATATTTGTTGTACTATAAAGTGGTAATATAGTAATTATAATTTTTAGTAAAACGACGTATTTGACAACAAAGAAAAAGAATTTTCAAATGAATTTGTATAGCTTTTCCATGAGCAAAACCTATCACTGTTCACGAATATGTAGGATCAGAAATTTCTATCAGCCCAAACAAACTTTCCGCGGAAATACTGCAAAGGAAAATTGCTAGATCCACTAATACCTTGTCCAAGTTTAAATTATAAAACCATATTATAAAATAATTAAAAATTAAAACTCTTTGTATTTAATATATTACATACCCTGGTACTTGCGCAATGCTAACTTACATTGCGATTTTTTGATTTACTGTAAATTACACTTTGGAACATCGACGTTACTACAAAATGTGTATAAAAATAGGTAAAAATGAAAAAGTAGTAAAATTAATGAATCTATTCCGGATTGAGCTATTTCAAATAGATTGTAGATGTACTATAGAATGGTATGGCTGTGTAAATAATTGAAAATGTTTGAGTATTTCGTTTAACACAAACGGACTTTGATAGTTTTTTAGTTTTTGCTTTTATTTGTGTTCTTTGATCTTCGCAATAGTAGTTTGTGCAAATATCATAAAAGTTATCAAATGAAATTGACGATATAAATTATTGTTAACTTGAATTTAATTCTTATAGCATATTTTTTTCTAATTTAAGTATTAAGTAAACGATAAACGTTGGGATGTTGTGATCCACCGAATGTTCGTTCATTGCCTGGACTGTCCAGATAACGAATGTGAGGCAGAAAATAATACACTATACGTAGATAACTCGATAAGTTTGAGTGTTTTTAGTAAGAGGCTTTTCTGCTGTATCAGCTGTACAAAAAAGAATTGTATAGGCATCTAATATTAAATTGCACATTCTAGAAGTAATTTATTTCAATTACTCTTTACTACGTAGTAAATAATTTAAAAAGTAACCAGTGGTGTGCTGTAAATATTTTATCAACGGGCTAATCTACCAGTTTTGTCTCATTAAATTTTATAAATGGAAATTATATTCTATCGATAATAATTATTAAAATTTATTAATAATATGCTGTAATTTATTTAAAACATTATTTCCAATTTATTTATATAAGTATTGAAATCAAATACAATGCACTTATCATCATTTAATAGCTAATATAAGTATGTATTTAATATACTGCACAATATAATACAAAAAAAATACAATATTACAAAAAATGTATCACAAATAACAATTTTTCATGTAAAAATAGTAAACCTAACTATCTAATGTGTTAACAATGCATTTAATGTTCTACTAACACATTATTTATTGCAAAGTGGCAGCATGATGTATGGTGGCGTGTTATGTTGCATGATATTTTTTGTCTTATCAATAATTACCTTCAAGTAAAAGAGTCTTCCATTTATAACACCTAAACTTGCACCATGAGAAATTAGATGATTAATTCGAGTGTTAAACTCATTGATCAAATAATCTTGATCGGATTTAACAACGAGAGTCATGTCTCAATCCCAATACAACTGCTGACGTATCATTGTCAGTTTCAATAGCAGAATGATAAAATGTCACAAACAATAACTAACTACTTAATTTCTACTACAAAAAAAAACTATTAGATATTAAGGTATCGATGATGAATTTATATGGTACGATAGAATTAACTAGCAATGCACCAACATGCAACTTGTATCGTAGGATTAAATTGTAAAATAAAATTTCCCTCATTTCCAAACTACAAGAATTTAACCTAAATTTTCTAAGAGCAAAGCACAATGACCTAACCAAATCCTAATCTACAAATTCAGTTGTAATGTCTTTCATGCAGAATGGTAAACTGGAAAACAGCTATTGACTTCAAAGAATGATTCAGATGTTTCATGATTTAATAAATAATTTGTTATATTTATCAGTTTTGACATAGTAAACACAATGGATCGAATATCGTGCTTAGCTTACCATGGAAAAATAACCAAGCTTCCCAAACAGATATAATCAAATCTTGCAAATAAGTACACACAGGTTTTGCTATAACAATATTCTCGAGCTTTCATCCGTCATATATTTGACTAGCCAGATATGAGCCCTGCACTTGTTCATAGTCAATTTTGAAAAACTAACAACATAAAACCATCATGATAATTTAATTCGATTGGACGAGAAATCGTACCTTTAGTTGCAAAAAAGAAGAAAAAGAACTAAAGAAGGTAACACTAATAAATTTTATAATAGAGAAAATCTGGATTTCTGTTTCAAGCACATGTTGACCGCTTGGTATCACTATTCTAAGAAAGCGCCATTCTCACCTTTCTCGTGGTAGTTTATGTAAACGCTTACTATACTTTCTATGTGGGATATTAAATAATTCATTTGGCAGTAATTTTTTAAATCGGACATCAGATGCTAAATACAAATTTTATTTGTATCACTACAAATTTCATTTGTATCACTACAAATTGCTGTTCGTTAAATTACAATTGCTACCCCATAGTAATGCATAAACTGATAACATTTATCTCATCTTGGCCGTGTGAGGAGTACCAGGTTTTAGACATCTACCGTCTTCATCCTCTTTCAGACTACCAAAATTTTTACTATAGCAGGTCAGGAATGCATAGTAAAGTAACTGCCGACGTGAATTCTTTGGCATTCTACCCTACCATTAATCCCTAAAGGCAGGGCCGATTTATCCATTAGGCAAGAAAGGCAGCTGCCTAGGGCGGCAGTCTTTTAGGGGGCGGCAAAAATACTAATTAATTCTAATAAAAATTGTAACATAAATAGAAACTTGATTGTAAATTGTTCTTATTTAAAAATCATATTACATTATATCTGGAAAACATAAACAATTTTTAAGTGCAGCATAGTAATGCAAGAGGAAAAAGAATAAAAATAAACGAAGAACAAAAAACTGTCTACTGTAAATAAATTTGTTCTCAGAGTTTATATTTATTTTGCTAATAAATATTATGCTGTTCAACTTTTAATTTTAAGGGGGCGGCAAAAAATATGCCCAGGGTACTCACATGCCTTAACGCGGCCCTGCCTGAAGACACAAACAAAAATATTACAAAATTAAACCAATAGACGTTCTTGAAAGCGGTACGCGACAACTCGAATCTGGACAATTCGGCACCGAACAACTCGGCACCGGACAACCCGACACCGGACAACTCGGCACCGGGAAAACTTGGCACCGGACAACTCGGCACTGGCCAACTCGGCACCGTACATCTCGGCACTGGACAACTCGGCACCGGACAACTCGGAACTGGACAACTCGGCACCGTACATCTCGGCACTGGACAACTCGGTACCGGACATCGCGGCATCGACTAGGGTGTTACAGTTCAATTTTGCTATAATGGGATTTAAATTGTTTTGTAATAATTTTCGAAAGGTGGCATGTTAATTCACTTTAAAAATTTTAAATTTCAACAAGAATTATTATCAACAATGCGTCGACTCGATATTATTTTGTCGTATATCCGAAAAATCGAGTTTTGGGAAATCGATGTTAAAGATTGAAACGCAATAAAAAAAAATTGGCTCGAAAAACTAGTTTCGATATTCTGGTCACTTATAGTTCATTTCATTGCGGTTTTTTTGGTACTAAGATATAGAGCTTGTTATAAATAAATTTTTGATTTTAAGGGGTTTTTGTTTAAAAGTATCTTGTCGTATACGCCACTTTTAACGAAATTTTAATCATGCATAGCACTTTCATAGCACATACGACAAAATCAAATTCAATAAAATGCCTAATTAATAGAGAAAACTTAAAAATAATGAAATTAATTAAATAATCAAATTATATTCTATATTATATTTACAAAAAATAACAAAATTAAAATTTTTGGAAATAAAAATTTTTGATTTTGATTAAGAAAAAATATAGGTAATAAACTAAAATTATGTGTTTCCACTATCTTCCATATTAATTATTTTAATAAACTGTTGTAATATTCAATCAATTTCAGGTATAAAAATATAGAGACTTATAATATCACTTTTTTTCCCACAGGTATTTTTTTCTATTTAATATTTTTAAATTCACCTTGAAAATCATTTTTATATAAATTAATTTCACCAAAAAATATTTTTTGGTGTTGGAAGATCTCCTTTACAATGAACCATAAAATCTATTTGGGCTCCTGACGTCTTAAAATTGATTGTAAAACGATCATCTTGGTAATATTTAATGATTTTAACTTGACAGAATGGAACCGTATTCACCAAACATGAACACATACGACACAATAACAATGTGATGTTCACATACGACAAAATAATTGAGGATAATTTTATTACACAATTTTACACTGATTTTATGTCGTATATCCAAAAATTTGGCGTTTGCGACAGTATAATAATGAAGCTACCGCATTTTGTGGCGTATACGACAAAATTGATACCCAATATCTCGAAAACTATAGAATTTAGGGTCGTTTTGAAAATACAAATCGATAGAGTAAAAAAAATGAAACAAGATAGCTATGTTAACTCATTTTTTTTTGATTTTGTGTTGTACGACAGTATAATTCCGGGTCGACGATTATGATAACATGCACATTATACATTATTGAATTAGCGATCTTCAGAAAACTTAAAAAATTTTTATTTATATTTGGACGTTGTAGTTGATCAATTTTTTGTGAAAATGGTGTTATTTTTCATCCAAGCTTATTTGGGATTAATATTTTAATCATTATCAATAATTGTTATTATTTTTATTTTATGTCAATTTTTAAAGGTAGCAAAGGTTCCGTCACATTTTTAGAAAACCTACCACCTTTCATCAGAAATCGTTACTAAGGTAACCCACTCTTCCATTACGTATCGATAACCCCTTATTGTTATCACAAAAAATTTTAAATTAAAAAAGTTAAGTCTTTATTTAAAAAAATTACATATTTATTAATTAATCCATAAAATAATTGTGGGATAAACCACGCAAATACTCCCACATATTTGCTGGTTCATAGTTCGAAACTTTGTTAAGGATACGGTCATCTGCGTCCTCATAACGTTTTCGTTTTCGTGTCATGGTTTCATGCATGGTGTCATGGTGGATGATGGATGGTTAAAGGTGTCATGGATACGTAATGAAAGAGTGGAAAAGTTTCGTAAGACGGAACACGCTAGTTTCGGTGCCGAGTTGGCCCGGTGCCGAGTTGTCCGGTGCCGAGTTGTCCGGTGCCGAGTTGTCCAGAGCCGAGTTGTCCGTGACCGTCTTGAAAGATAGAGCTAAGCTTATGTAAACGGCTTGTAAAGTATTCACATTGCATTTGGAGGTTTTGGCCGTATTTTACTATAATATATTGAAACTCATTTTCTAAAAACATATTATGTTTATACTCGTATTTGTAATTTTCGCTCACAATACACCATAATTTCAATACCTTTCAGTCAACCTTTCAGTCACGATTTTTTTTGTATGGATGAAATTAATTAAAAGAAGTAAAAAAAAATTTATATAATTACAGAAATTTTTTGGAAATGATGATTTTCCGCTTCTCGGATCCCAAAATGTTTAAATTCATCAAAATTTAAACTTTTTTTTCTGCACGATTACAATACTTTCTCCGACTCCGTATGATAAAGTAAAAAAAAATTAATTAAGGTATAGATAGGACTAAAAAAAAGTTGAATTTGTGTATTCAATTCAATACATAGTGACTGAAAGGGTTTTAAAGAAATTAAATTTTATTAAATTTAATTAATTAAAAAAAAAAAAATAAAAAAAAAATTAATTAAAATTAAAGGTGAAAGAAATTTACAAATCAGTAAATTTCGTGGTTTTTAAAAATGTTTCTGAAAAGTTTAATCAAAACCAAATAAGAAATACGAGCTGTACATACATAGGAAAACATAGTTACAGTCATCGCTTCGGCTCAATAAAAAAAACAAATCTATGTAATAGTAGAACATGAAAACAAAAAAATACTATTGGAAATATATATTCCAGTTTATACGTGGTACAATTATCTTTATAATTAATTAATTGAAGTGATCGTACAGTTTGCTAGCTCTTAGCTAATTGTGTTAAAAAACTTATTAATTTATTTAGGTAATGATATTTGGTATCTTGTTTGTAAAAGCTTCGAAAATACTATTAGTTTTGCATGAAAAAACAAAAAATATTCTAGTAGAATTGTGTCGGTTTCTACTTTTTAAATAAAATTTTGAATAAACAAGCCAAAAATCAACAATAAGATTGTAGTGCACGTAGTATCAATTTGTTAAAATAAATAAAGTTAGTAGTACTAAAAACATATTTGTTTCAAAATTTATGTGGATGACAATGAAATTTTTAGCTAAACAAATAAGTAAAAATAAAATGATAAATAATACAAGCGATATGATTAAACTAAACCTTTTTTTTAGAAAAAAAGTAGAAGCTAATTTTAAAATATTACATTTAGCAATTTTTTTGAACAATGCTAACGTTGTGTTAACAAATCAGTACAGCGAGTTAGAGAAGCATGAAAATCATATTTGTCGTCCGAAACAAATTACATTTCAGATTCTCCCTGGACAAACGTGAACATGGAACTGAAGTACTAGCATCCTCTCTGGATAATAAATAAACACACTTCATGATGGCGGGTGGCCAGCTAAGGGGATTATGTAAATGTAATCATTGCACTGGACGTTCCGCCGTGAGTGAATTCGTGAGTTGGCACAGACCTCTATAACTACGTTATAGATGAAGTTACAACTCCGCGGGGTTTCATCCAAGGTATTTGCTCGTTTGAGTTGCCACTATACTGCATAAGTTTCTCGTTTACATAACGTAGTTTCTTGACAATTTAAAAGTCGAATAGGTCATGCCTCGCAATTTCCTAAAAGTAGCTTAAAAGGTATAAAATATGGTTATAGTTATCATAAACATTACAAAAATTTACATACTTACTGATGAAAATAGCAAACAGTTATGAATTTAAAAATACCCTTTCGCATTTTTTTTTCTTTATTATACTTATCCACTGATTAGGTTCTTTTATAAATTTTATATTTTCTGCTAAATTTTTGATTATATTATTTCGAACTAAGGTAGTGATCTGATATGTACCTACCTACGGTTCTCCAGAGGATAATGAAATCAAATTTTAATGTAAATCTCGATAAGTTTTAGGATCTGTCAAGTTAAAAAAATTATACGGTAGAACGTACGAAGTTATAGCAGCCACGTTTTCAAATTATGTTGTTTAGTTGTAAAAATTAATAAATTTAAAATTTCAGGTTGTAACTGCTGACGTATTACCGAAAAGTTCTATATTTAAAAAATCGTCTGCCAACCACCTAAAAGCTGCTACCTTTTTGATTTAGAAGTACTTAGAAGTCGATCAGTTTCATTTATAAGTCTTTTCAGGACGAAATAGTAATTATTGAGAAAAATGAGTTAGCTGCAACTTAAAATTTTTAAAGAGCAATCATCGACAAAGTTATTTGCATTTATTATGCTTTTATCCTTGGTGAAAAATGTTCTGCAATATTTTAGATAATTCATAATTATCTGTTAATTTACCATGAAAAGGTAAGATAGGTAAGATTATACAGATAAGATACAAGTGTTAAAGTTGGTGGTGAAAGGTCTTGTATTTCAATTTTTAATGTTATAAAACAATTACTTAAGAGTCATAAAATGGTATTTAACTAAAATGATTAAATGTAAGAAAAAGGAAGTCATCTGTATTATCTGTTACTGTGCTTTAAGTACTTGTAACTAAATCTTACAGGAAAGCTCTTTATAGATCTTCTTAGGGTAAAAGCGCACAAAACGATGTAATAAATAATAGCACAACGAGAATACTTTTTGTCTACTTGGCTGTTCTAAATTTAATCTCTGAATACATTTTAAACTGAAATATTAGTAGAAATGAATAAATTTAAAGAATACATACAAAATCTATATTTAAACTGCTGTTGCTATAGTGTCAGTCGTGAAAATATTACAGTAAGCATCAATCAAGGATAATAAATTATTAAATTTTACATAATATTAAAATTATTATATAGTTTTATATAAATAAATATTAAATAATTGGAAAACGAGAAATAGCTCGTAGCTCCATGGCGGAGGTTTCATCCATGATCCTGTCGGCTATAACTGCTTTACTGCTGTGGTCTAAAGGTCTAAAAGGTGGAGTAATCCACCCCATAAAATGAATTGTAAAAACTTTAGAGAAGTGGTTATATTTAGTCAGAAATGGACTCCAGTGAATATCGATGTAAAAGTTTCTAAGGGCCAATATTGTATCAAGTTTAGGAAGGGTTAACTCAGGGTTAACTGAGTAACAGTTACCCGACTATTATACAACTGGTTCTTAATGTAATTGGTAGATGCAAAGGTTACAACGCCGTTAATTACAAACGTTAACGTGGATACCGACGGTACGAGATGAAACATCATATTATTGAAATTTATAATTTATTGGCGTTGTGCATAAACTATCCTTAAAGTTAAAAACACACCGAATGCTAAGCTAAGCAAAATTTAATTTTTTGAAATATATTTATATGGCAGCAAGAGATTTATCACAATAAACTAAAATCGCTTACTTTCGTATAAACATAAGACGTTAAAAACTAAATCTTAGCTTAGCATCCTATGTCCGTTCAGCTTAACAATAAAATCTGTGATATCCACAAACAGCTCAAAGCATATTTATTGTAGTGTAAGTTGGATGAAACGCTTTACATATATTGTTTAATACTTACATCGTAATTCGTAAAAAATTATTAGTACCAAAATAAAATTCTTCATTTAGCTATCAAGAGCTAGCTTTCCATCGAGCTGTAGTGCTTTATTATGTAGCTAACGCTGATAAATAAATGTATGTAGGTATTAATGATATTCAGTTTGTAAATGATTGGAGTTATCATTCCAATTTAAAAATAAAGTGGTAGATTACAGTAAACTTGGGAAGATATGTCAGTCACATATAAGCACATGGTACTCTCGAGGATTTTTGTTGAAACATGAGCTATTTTCAGCGTTATTTTAGACGTTATTTTAAACGTCCTTAGGTCAACCTCATATGTTCTCATAGGAATTTTAGAAATCGTGATGCTACTGTAAATGTAACGAAACTTACAAGGTATGTTATAGTATTGCAGTGAGAAAGTTATAAGCTGTATAAAATTTAAAAAACCCTACCTACTTTTTTTAAAATTGATTTCAATTAATAAAAGCTTGCGTTATTGTTTTGAATGAATTGAATGCGTTCTTATTTGCGTTATTCCCGAGAAAAATAATTTATGAGAAAAATTAAATTCAATTTATAATATAGAAAAACCTGACAGAGCCGTAGAATAATTAGTTAGCTTTTCATTTATAAAAAGAATCCTGAAAATTCATGGAAACGAATAAAGATAAAATAAAAAGTTTTAATTTTTTAGTGCTATTGCAGATGCGGCTAGGACATTAAAACATGGGGTATTATTTTAGTAAAGCGGCAAACAAATATTTTTTAATTTGTAAGTTATAATAGAACAATAAATATGATATATTTTTAGGCAGGTACTACAAAATGGTATTATAATAATGAACGAAACATTTAATAATAAGTTTAGTGAAAACATAGATAATGCGATTGTCCAATAAATTATGGTTTCATATGCCGGTTTAGGTGTGTTGGTTTGCTTTTCATAAACCTTTATGAATCTAAAAAATTCTTACACACAATGAAATGTATGCTGGAACCAGAAAAGTATTAAATAATTTTTGAAAATATCTTTCCAAGCATTATGCACCTAATAGATACATAAGTACACTTAGTATATCTGCATAGAAAACAAGTATAAATTTTCTTAGTTGTAAAAATTAACAAATAAAACTGGAAAGAATTGTTTACAATTTTTATTTTTGGACTTTTGCAGAAGCAAGAGAAGCAAACTGGGTTGTCACGGTTGTCCGATTTTTTGCATATAATATACAAACACGTATACGTGCATTGTAAATTGCGATTGTTGCAATTTTGCAACGGAAAACAGATATATATTAATAAAATATGATTTTGCAGTATTCTGATGTGACTAAAACCTATGCAGTAAAATTGCATTTTTAAAACGATTCAATTTTAATAATCGAACTAATAATTTGACTTTTAGTTGTGGCTAGTTAATCGTTTTAATCATAAATAAAGCCAAATTTAATTTAAATCAGCGAATATACCGTAGCTTCATATTAAATTTTATTAAATGCAGTGTTCTATTTTACTGGAAAATTATTATTATAATGAACAATAGTAACAGTCACTGTTACGGGTAAGCTGTTACATTATCTTATTGTCTATCTCGTGATAATGTAATTAGTATAATTAAAACACAATCTCATTTGAATTAACCGAGTTTCGCATAATTAATATATTTTCGTTATGATTTTATTGTTTTAATTAGGTTTATTTTGCACTACTAGTCATTTTGGGTTTTTCTTTAAATAACGTAATTTTAACCGTTAGCTGGTAGCGAGATGATAATTCAAACTTATAATGAAAATATAGTTTTCTAAAAATACAAAAGTAAATAGTCCATTAATTAACCAATTATAAGTTAATTTCTTGAGACTGTTAAAAAGTAAAAATATTGGAGAAATTTAGTATGCACTACATGGGTTCAATTCACCAGCTGCTCCAATTCTTGTCTCTCATTTACCACCATTTCGAGATTTATTTTTTAGTAAATCGTGATTCTGGATTTTAGGTGATAGGGCAGTCGCTTAAAATATTTTATTTTAATTATTTTAATGATTTTATGTTAATTTGGAAATTTTTTTACTAGGAAAGAAAACCAGAAAATTTCGAAAACTCCTACCAACCACAGGTTTTTGAACCAGTTTCTCAACCTTGCAATGGTAATGAATCGTGGTCAGAATCTTCCATTTCTGTTTCTTCGACAAAATCGGAATTGGACGAAGACTCTTTGAAAACATGCAATAGTGGTGATTCAAATAATTCAACTTGCGAAAATATAAGTTCATTTGAATCAACAATGGCGGAATATTTGCGCAATCTTTCGGAAGAAAAGAAAACCGAAGTTGTGCGGGAATTTAGCAAAATTATGCGGGAGCATTAATGCAAAATTTGTTATTTTTATTTAATTTATATATATGTTTTAAAATTAAATTAAGTGTAAATTAATGTAGGTACTGTAACCAAAATTACCACTACGGTGAATAATGGCAATTTTCACCACAGCTGGAATAGGTCTTCTCCAGTAATTAACAATTGCTGTGATGACACCCAAGATGTTATACCAGCTCTTAATGCGGAGGCAGAGCGTGGATTAAAAAAAAAACAATGACTGCAAGAAGTCGCTGCCAACACACTAGCAGCCTCAGCGAAGTTGGAAAAGAAGACAGCCACTACTCGTCTCAATAATGTTCTTAGTGGAGAAACATATAGAGACAAGTAGTCGATTTTCCCAAAATTAATTAAAAAAACAAAAGTATCGTATCCCACTGCAAAACAGGTTGAAAAAACCCAATTAGGCACCTGATGAAAACTTGCCTCGGGTCACGCTGGTTTATCACAAAATAATCCTCTCCGGATTCCAATTCCTCGACACGGCTTATTTTCCCAAGTAATCGGTCGCGTAGTTGCAAATCCACACCTAAGCACTATCAACTCTAACCCAAGACTAGTTTAATTCTAGCGAGTGCCCACTGCAATATTGCAGTTTATTTTTTTCTTATAATTTATTTATTTATTTATTATAATTATTTTATTATTAGTTTATAATGCACTTCTATAAGTGGCGCTTCAAAACAATCCTTCCATTAGCGGCACGGAGCAAAGGGCAAATGGGGCGCTCGAACAATTATTAACAATAAATTGTTACAGTACTCATCCAATAATGGATGCGTTTTATTTATCAATCATGGCATCAGCTAGCGGTTTGCCTCTATTAATTATTTATGAGCAATGCAATTGTAAATTGGATTCCTGGCGGAACTTGGTATCGTAATTGTCAACGATCAACTGAAGAAGATATATCTCGCAAGAGTAATGTCGGAACTCGAATCCTTATTTTTGTTAAAAGATCAGTATTTTCGTCTTTCAAAAAAGGTGTCCACCGCCACTGTTTGATGTTAAAAGCTTTGGTTGGGTTTATGACGGAAGTATATTATCTTGGTCTATCTAACATGATAGATCATTAGACTGAAACTCTGTACAAACTTTTTTGATTTATCAAATTATATTGAGTTGTTTTTTTTTTTCGCATATAATATATGTGTTGTGTCCGCAGGGTAATCTTCGGTTTAGGTATATACCTAAGTACATATCTTCTTTTTAGATTTTTTTATTTTATTATTTTTAGATTAAGGTGAAGATGATATGAAACAATTTAGTTTCGTTAACTTTTATTCTCCACAGCTTAAACAACTCACTGAGTTGACGTGTTTGAGAATTGATGCCATTATAGCGGTGTCATCGTCTGCAAATGTTGCTAGCATAGTGTTTTTGCTCACTGAAAAATATGACTAATCATCATATTAATGAAAAAATCATCAATTTTGCGCCGATGATGTAAGTTCATACTATTGATAAACAAGTGTTCATTTATTCTTTCCCTTGCACGCATGCAATCAGTGTACAATCAACACGTGTCGAACAGCTTTAACAGGAGAATGCATCTCGAAAATTCATTCATTGATGATACAATCTTGTCTTTTCTTTTAAGGATCCTATTTCAACGCCATAGAGAAGATAATTCTTGAACAAGACTATTGAAGTTAAACTAATGGAAAACCAAAGTTCGAAACGCTGAGGAAAAAATAGCTACCCAGTTGGCCTGACAACTGTAGTATAGAGCTTGAAAGTGATTTTGGGAGAAAGACCGCATGTTCGTATCTCATTGCCTTTTAACACTGCCCTACTGATTTTACTTTTTAAGTTTTTTTTCCCAGTTTAGTTTCTTGTCAAGTATTATATTCAGATTTTTTTCCTGTAAGACTTAGCCTAAAAATAGTTTTGTTTGCAAATCACAGAAAGCACAAGTAATTAAATTTTATCTTATCTTAAGGTAAAAATTTTTAGATTATAAGTACCTACTTAATTTGAAATTAGAAACTTCAGTTATTACATTATATATAGTTAAAAAGAAATTATAGCCGTTTCGTACCATTTTGGTATAATTTGGTCTAAGAGCCTTTTCACACAAAGGGGCTTACTTTTTATATTTTTAAATACAATTTTTTAAAAATAAAATATAGTATTAAATTAATTTATCAAAATTTGTTTTCTGTTAATACTCATGGTAGTTCAAACTTTTGAGCTTCTTTATTTTTAACGTAAAATAATATGACACAAGATGAAAGTCTGTCGCATTGACAAATGTGGTATTGGAGACGCATGGTGACAGTATCATAGAGAGTAATAATACGAATGTGTTGTTATTACAAGAGTAGAGTACAGATACAAATGATAGATCCTATGTATAAGCTTAGTACAGTGACCATTATGAGCTACAGTGTGGCCATAACTTTTTTTTTGGTATTTTTAAAATAACTTAAAAATATTAAGTTTTTTGATATAAACGTTGTATTATCATTGTTCCTTTTGTCGAAATAAGATTTAGTAGCGGTAATATTACATACATCTGCATTCAGTGGCGTAACCAGGTAACCAGACTAGGGGAGCTCGAGCCCCTCTCTTCAAGACTAAAAATAATTAAATTTGTAGCGCCTCCTTTGGTCCTCTCATGTATGGAAATAACTGTAAGTCATGTAATTCAGTCCTCCCAAAGTGAGGTTTTAGTTACGTTATTATCAACATTGAATAATATTATAAACTGTCTAGTCTAGAACAGTGCTAAATACATCTATATTGATGTGTATCTATATATCTGTGTAGATATAAAATTTGTCTCTTTAACAGCCTATCATAATCATTTTATAAGATTATCGCAGAACTCAGAGTGCGGAGTGAAAAACAGATATCAATTAAAAATGAAAACAACGACTCGAAAGGTAAAAAACATACATATGTTTTAATTTTCTTTTCCTGTCATCTGCCGTGGTCTTATTCTTTTTTAGTGGTTAACTTAATAATTATCATAATTTTCTTTTTTACTAATTTCTATGTCAACTTTTAAAAATTAGTAAAAATTTTAGTAACTGGGTACAGGTTTATCAAAAAGTTTTTCATTTTAACGAATAGAATAGTATACTAAAAACTGATGTATAAACAGTAAATAACAGAAAGTTTACTTTAAATTGATTTTTAAAATATACAATACAAACATTTGCTGTACAATTTATAAATTTGTGCACATTGCAATAATTAAAATAAAAATTTAATAAGTTTATATTCCCATATAGACATTTTATTATTTCGGATTAAATAAATTACGGAGCTATATATTTTAAATTTATAATTCTGATTTTTATTATAGACTTGTTTATAATTTATTTTAAATTAAAAGTGTTTATGCAGGATGTTTACGTTTAGTAATTTAGCCGGAAGTGAATGAAAAATTGACAATTGAGGAAATTTGTAAGTTGGGTAAAATTGCAAAATTAAGGACAGATCAAAATTTCATGTCAATATGTAAGATTCTAACTATATACCACGTATTTTTCATGTAGGTGACGTTAGGGAAAAGTATACTTTGTTGAATTTTACTAATCACAAAAATAAATTAATATAAAACTTTTAATCTCAGCCATGTACCTACTTTCTTTATTTAGGTAGAATACTTCTAGGTAATTTTAATTAAAAATTTAATAAGGTACAGTGTAAGTCAACTATTACAAAAGTTTTTAGTTCTATCAAAAAATTTATATAATATGATGATTGGTGGTAATTATTAATATCATGATATCAGTGGCGGATTGACGTTTTTATTTGAGGAGACTAATAATAAAATATAGATTTCTCAAAATTTGCTTGGATTACTTGATATCCTGAAATTTACAAATATTTTCTAGAATTTTTTAACAATTTCTTAAATTTTTACCTTCACTCGTACACCAGATTTTTTCAGTAATTCTTCATTTTGTCTCATCCCAATTTACTTTAAATAAAAAAAATTTAACTTTGATGCTATTTATAGGTAAATACAATAGTACACGATTTACAAAAGAAGCTAACGCTCTACTAACTATAGAGCTACTATAGACCTAACGAACTACGTCATTATAGAGTTACGTTGGATGCACAATTTATTAATCAATGTGTGTTTCTTATTCCCTAGATATTGTCATGTTATAAAACCCTTCTGAATAATTTTAAATGTGATTTCGAAAATTTGTAATTTTTTTGTCAACATTTTATGAAAAGCTCGGATAAATTTTGAATTTTTGGTTCTTACCGCACTTGGTGCGAAGCTGGCGCTGACTGGTAGAAAAAAGGAAGGACCTCACTTTACTTTTTGGACAAGTATTGTGAAATCTTTGAGAGTTCTTACAATCAAAAATCCATTTTTTAACTTTTTTCCAAAATTTTAATAGTTGAATCACTATAGTAATTTCAGGGAAGGTTGCCTCTTGCCTTCTCCGACGAGCCGCCGCTGAATGGCAGCATCGGGCAATAACAATAACAAAGATCTTTAAACAATAATAGTACATATTCTGCTTAAAAAATTTGAATTTTATACTGTTTCCTTAGCTTAATAATTTGTAATGTTTATTAAGAGGTTAATTAGTCTCACCAATCTGTGCATCTGCTTCTATGTGAGGAGATACCTATGTGAGGAGATACCTCCGTTCCACTAGAAGTTTCATCTTTTCCCTTCCCAGAAATACCTTGACATCTGACGTACTTCTTCTTTCAGCATATTGGTACACGATCTTGGTCTTCTTACTGGATAATTTTGTTTACGCCGTTTTGTAATTTTTGGACGAGTTCTTTCCTGCTGTTTGCTTAAATTACTTTTGTCAAATCATCTGTGTATGTTCTTTTCCAGTCCAGAGTTTCAATAGATTCGTCTTCAGGTTTTAATTATTTTCACCATTTGCTTGGGACCAATTTCTTCCTTATAGGTTATCCAAAGCGGCGAAAAAGATGGAAGCGTTCCTTTTCACTTTTCTCTAGTTTTTTTCTGTCGACTTTTTTTCGACGAATACAAACTGTTTTATTGAGTGAAAGGGTCATAAGTGCAGCAGTGTGCTTTAATGGGTGGAGTCGGTCACAGTTATCTTCTAGCCGGGCAACTACAATAAATTTATTTTAAATTTGAATTTGTTAATTATAACAAATATAATTATAGGCGAGTGTTTTTCGACTGAAACCGTTTCTCGCATCTTGCTCTCCACTCCTCTCTATTAGTCCAGTTCCCGTCCTGAAGTCTTCTGGCTTCTATTGCCTCTGTTATCTGTTGGGCCCACGTTTTTGCTGGTCTTCCAAACTTTTTTCTAAAATTTGGTGTCCAATTCCGCATTCCCTTTGGCCATTTCAATTCTCCCATTCGTTGCATGTGTCTGAACCACCTCAATATTTTTCCCTTGATTGTGTCAATTATTATTGAATGTTCTACATTTATTCGTTGCCGAATATTTTCGTTTCGGACATGTTCTAGTCTGAAGACGGCACAACTGCGCCTCCAAAAGTTTATCTCCAAGGCTCTCAGTTTCTTCTCGTTCTTCTCATTTACCATCCATATCTCTGAACCGTAAGTTGTTATGCTCTCGACGATTGATTTGTATATATCCTTTTTTGTTTCCATTGTTATTTTTTCGTTCCATGGTATGGGGTCCGCTGAACCCCATTTAAACAAAATTTAAATTAAAACCAGATCTTTTATTTCTTCTATAATTTTTCAAATTTTTCATGAACTGAAAAGATCTGTAATTTTTGAGTGCGGGTGGCTTAGGAATGTTTTTAATATAATTCGTGAAAATACAATTTTAATATAAATTAGAACCTACCTAACTGTAGTTAGTTGACGCCTAACAGATTAATTTAGATTAATGAGATTAATGGGATTTAAATTATGTTAATCCGTTAATCCACGAATAAGCAATGGATATAATTTCTATATAAGTAAGAAAATAAAAGATATAAAACTAAAAAATTAATTACTTTCCAAAATGTCAAATATTAGTAGAGAAAGATCAGATTATAACCAAATGTTAATTCCTTGCGAATATTGCCCTTCTAAAGTGAGACGGAACAGAATGTCGATTCACAGGGCGAATGTACACAAAGACAAGCTTATAAAAGAACATGTCAAATTTCCCAAAATAGGGCCATCTCTAATACCACAACTACCAATTGATGAAATGGAAAACTGGGATAATAGTAACCATCCTGTATATGAGCCATTAGTAGCGACCGCACACAAAGACATCATAAGAGATTCACACTGTCATGGTCTAAGTGTCCAGGAAAAGAAAAAGTACAGACAATCTGAATCTGCCAGATTAGCAAAGATAAGAGAATCAAGTCAAAATTCGCATCAGGAAGAGAATGCTGCGCCATCTCTAATACCACAACTACCGAATTATGAAATGGAAAACTGGGGTAGCAGTAACCATCCTGTATATGAGCCATTAGTAGCGACCGCACAGAAAAACATCATCATCATCAAGACATCAAGTGGCCAGGGAAAGGAAATATACACAGAATCTGAATTTGTCAGATTATCAAAAATTAAGGAAACAAGTCAAAGTTCGCATCAGGAAGAGAATTCTACACCATCAGGTTGGCTAAATGCTAAAATACCGTTGAATTACGTTCCGTTAAGGAGGCCACGATGTCAAATACAAATTATCGACATAAACAAGGAATCTTCTTCATTCAGCGAAGTATCGCGAGCAGAATCAAATGAAAATTCATTTCAAACCATCAATAGTGGAAACGCATCGCCTAAGCAGAATTTTAGTTCTTTTGGCAAGTCAGTTGCAGAATTTTTAAGTAATCTCCCTGACGAAAAGAGTGCTGAAGTTATGAAAAAATTCAACCAAGTAATGCGAGAATATTAGCATTCAATTACTATTTTAAAATTTAAAATTTTTAAAATTTTATTTAATTAAAAAAAAAAAAAAAAAAAAATAAATTTCAAAACTACTTTTCGTTAAATAAAATTTAAATCCCATTAATCTGTAGTGTCGCATACACTACACTAACAGCTTTGGGGGTAACAAAAAATTGCTAAATTAAGCCAGAAAGCAATTTTTTAAAACATTAAAACACGGAACATCGTGGAAGTATCCAATCGAATACATTAGGTTATCTTTGGCTCTTTTTTATCCGAAATGTTGAATAATTTATAAAATGTAATGCTTATATTTGTAATTTACGCCTTCAACTACCAGAAATTTATTAAAAAATTTATTAATTCATAGGTTCGTACAATACATATTGACAAGGATTAATTAATTACCGGAGATAGTCAAGCGATTATCGCTTATAACATACAAAATATCGTTTTGGTCTCCCCACCGTAACACTTTTTCTTGTTTTCAAAATTTTCCAGAATACTTTGACCAGGTAGGAGCCATTTCATCAATTTTATTTGTATTTTTATATCCTTTTTGAAAATTTTATTCTTTTTACAATTTTAAACAAAAAACTTGGGAGAAAACTTCCAAAGTCTTCTTTAAAACATCAATTTTTTGCTTTTGTTTTAATGTTTTCTAGGGTAGAGGGGTTTGTAACCCCAGCATGGGAAAGTAATATAGAGCCACTTGAAACAGCTAAATGATTTTTTTCCACCAATTTTTGCTCCATCCTGTATAGTTGGTAGTCGAAGAAACTATGAATAGTCTCATCTATTTCTTCACAAGCGGAAGCCATCCACAGTCCATCTGGATATTTCCCTTGTATCCTAAGGTGTCTTCCAGACCCTCCGTGTAATATTTCCGTTTTCTGAGTCGTTCCACCGGTCCTGCCATAGGGTGACCATTATGAACTTTATTTCTCTTCTGATGTTTTCCTTGTGTTTAAAATTTTTTGATATAATTTCTTGCCCATGAAAATTGCTGAAGGGCCTTTCTTTATTTTTCTCAAGGCGGGTCTTTCCTTAATCTCCATCTCTATTTGCGGAATTCCTGCCAGGATTCCCCCTGCTATAACACTTGGCTAGGACCCTGCAGCAGGTTCTGTAGGAGGACAACAGTCTTGCCTTGGTGTGTCTCTTGTCTATTCTCCATTCCCAGATCTCGCTTCCGTAAGCCACTATGGGCAGAACAGCTTCTTGGTAGATCTTAGTGATGGATGTGGACCAGTTGACCTCCCAGCTTGATCTGGTCCTTTTTTAGACACTGCTGATCAGGGTTGTCGTCAATTACATACGCAATAGATGTGGGGTTGCATTGTTAGTGTTTCGTCCATTATTATCATTCCTAGGTACTTCCATTCCACTACAAGTTTCATCTTTTCCTTCCACAGAATTACCTTGATGTCTGTCTTACTCTACTTTCAGGATAGTGGTACACGATCTTGGTCTTCTTACTGGGTAATTTTGTTTACTCCCTTTTGTAATTTTCGGACGAGTTCTTTCCGGCTGTTTGCTTAAATTACTTTTTCATATCGCAATATAAATTTACTATAAACGTGGTATATTTACACATACATATTATTATTAAGTATATTATATAATCTATAACTATAGGCATATTATATGCCCAATAAGTGACAAAATATGAAGTTGAATAGAATTTAACAATTTTGTCAAACCTAGAATATCTCATCACTTAAGTTTGCACATACTGTTTACAAGCAATTTTTAATTCTGCATATTAATTAACGTGTGCGTAGTATGTATAAATAAATGTGTGCTGTTAATTAACTAGAAAATTTTACGCACTGCATTGCTCTTATTTTATATTACGGTGCGACGTTTCGGTTTAGTATGGACAATTATTATACATATATTTATTACTTAAACTAGTGCATATTGTTTAACGATTTATCAGATTTAAAAAAATCGAACCTTGTTGGATAATTTAAGTCATTGATTACCTGGGGACTTACCTTAAATGGCTTTAAAAATAACATCGAGTGTAATATTTAAAATGATTATAAAAAATGTTATTTTGTAAGTTTTACTATTCATAAAATTTATTTAATAAAAAATAAAGCAGAATTTATTTTATCAAAATTATTATTATAGCGTATAGCTCTTAAAATTTAAATAGGCATTAGGGAATAGGAACGTGATTTTATAGTTCTATAACATCCCCATTGTTGAATTCTCTAAAAAAGAAATTTGAAATAGGTCAGCCGGCAATATTCAAATTTATATGATTTCCATTTCTAAATCAGCGTAGTATTGCATAATTTATTTTTAAATAATTCTATTACTACAATATTCGGAATATTTATTTATAATGCACTAGGTGTGTTTAATGGAATAGTAATGGTTCGATAAAATATTTATAATGAAACGGTAATAGTAGTTCGATAATAAGAAAAAAGTTATATTCTCTTATTTATCATAAATTTGAGTAGGTATTGGTAATAATTACAGAGTTAGTAATTGAATTATCCAATGCAGAACCCTACTTTATTTGATAACTTAATTTAGCGGTATAAATCTGAAATTAGGTCAGGTGTAACAGAATGCGTAGTGAAGTTTAACATATCTCAATCTTACAGGCACGAAACAGCGAGAAAAAATGATATTAGGATTAATCCAGCATCATGATGCGTGTGTGATGGTAGCGGAAATAGAAAGCAGCCATAAATGGCAGAAAGAGAAGGATATTTAATGTGAACCCGGCTGTGTTAAGATGTGCGGTTTTAAAAGTGTACACACTTATTTCGCCATTTGAAACACCGGCGCACATTATCTGAGAGACTATTAATCCTGTTCCTTTGTAGCAAGTGTTTTTCGGCGGACGTCACCATAGTAACGATTTCCGGTTGCCTAGTTACACAATTCTGCGTCTCTGATATTCTCGACGTCTACGCAACGCCGACGCAAGACACAGTTTGTTTTGTACAATTGCATGAAATGATGAATATGTATTACTCTTGTTGAAGATGATTTTCTTTGTTAGCATAACGCGACTGCGACTCGCGCCGGAAAACACTTCCCCAGACTCATAATTAACGCCACAGGGTTGCTCTCTTATTTCACCGACCGAATAGAAAGAAAACTTTGAATTGATGAACGACCCTACACTAAAATATAGGACAAAAAATGCTCGCTCTTTTATCTTACATTGACCTAAAAATTATGTAAAATCGTTACTAAAAAAATACTAAAAGGTGAAGGTACGGCATAAAAAACTTTTTTTGCACTTGTTCTTTGTATAAACGTCAATAACACCTTTTGAATAAATAATATATCAGTCAATAAATAAATACTAAAAGTTAATTAACTAACATAATCGAATTAAGTAAAATAGAGTTTTTCTTGGATAATCCTGTAATGCATCGTTTCTTAATCCAATTACAATCATAATTTTTATCGCGTCCCCCTCTCATACAATATTTTTTTGTATTTAATTTTTTTATTATATCAGAATGTTTTTTATTTTGGTTTCCTTTCGGTAAATTAAATAATATTTTTTCTTTTCGATATACTCGTGCCCTTCATTTAGTGATATTGCGCCTCCCTAGGGGGCACACCCCACAGGTTGAGAAACGCTGCTGTAAACTCATTAATTACTGTTAACTTAAAATGTATTAAAAATGGTAGAAATTGTAAGCTTTTCATCTAGCGAAAAAATACATTTTAACAAAGACTTTACTTTTTTCCTTATTAAAAGCAAGTTCCGAGTTTTAATCAAATTCTAAAAGTAGTTCAATTTAAAAATAATTAGAAACTAAAAAACTTCCTTTATATTCATAACCTATGTATTCCATTATCTTTTATTAAAACTAACGTTATAAACAAAAATGTTCTCAAAAAGAAGAACAAAAATAGGTATAAGCTTTAAATTTTAACTTATATTACTTATTACAAAGTAACATAGGTGGGCACCTAGCAGTGCTACAAAATAATAATTACTTCTGATGATAATAATAATAATATGGCAATTTATGAAAGTACGTAGTACTTGTACGCTTACAAGTAGGTAGAATATTATAATATTTTACAAGTAGCGTTAGCATTTATCAAAATACACAACCTGATTGTCTAAATTTATGTAAACTTTAATAACAACCAAAATTTAAACATGTTAAACCAACAACCAGATTTTGTACTTGATAAATAACCGAGTATAACAATAATAAGAAACCATTAAAAATATTTGTTTAAATTTAAAATATTATACTGTTTTTATCAAGTTTAAAAAACAATAATGAAATGTATTTTAGGGAAGTTTTACGAGGTGTAAACCGAAACTTTATTGTAGAATCTCAATAGATTAAAATTGCAAACTTAGAATTTGTATTGACTAATCGAACTGAAAATTTTTACAATGGTTTTCTATTTCTATTTAATGATTAAATTGGTTAATTATTTTTTTTAAGTAATAGGTATGTTGTGCGTTTTCTGTTTTAAAAACCAGAATGGTAAGTTGTTGAAGTTTTATTATCGACGTTGAGATACAGTGAATAAAACAATGATCCGGTCAGTCTTATGTTAGCTATGTAAATTATGCATTTTGAAGCCTTCTTTTGCCAAACAAAAATCGATTTTACAGAAAAACTCTTTAAACATTTTTTGTTGAAAACTTTATTGCCTTCAATTTTGTTTATATACATTTTTTTATTTTGTCACACCGTTTCTTAATGACAGCGACTTAAAAAAGACTCTGTAAAATGAAAAATTATGTATTTTAAAAAATATATAGAAATTATGAACAAAAATGCAGAGAATAGCATTTACAAGAAAAAGTGCTTATTAATTTTTTTATTCCATTCTGAGATATTCCGTTTCTGAGATATATTATGTAGATGCAAATAATTTTTGTCTTTTACCGAGTCTTGTTTAAGTCTGTCAGTCAGAAACACCGAGACAAAATAGAAAAATGTAGCTACATATCCGAAGAGAATGAAATCTATAAAACAAAAAATGTTAATACGTACAGCAGTAGCAAAAGCGATTTTAATGTGTCAAAAAAGCCTTCAAAAGGTACAATTTACATTACTAACATAGGACTGTCCGAATAATTTCTTAATTCGCTGTAAGTCGAACAAAATATAAGTTAGTGTTTGCTAAATTAGGAAAAAACTTCAGTTATGTTGATCTTTCCTTTTTAAAAATTATAATCTGTATTTTTACTTGACTACTTAAGACATTTCTTCAGAATAGTTTCAGTTCGTTAAATTTACGTTACATTTTTTGTTTACTAATGTTTCAGTCTTCGGCTAATTTTTTACGTCACTTGATAATTTTGTCTAAACTAAACAATTAACTCTATCTCATAATGCATTAAATTTTTTTGTATTAAGGAGAGTTTGAGTTAGAGAAAAAAATTATATAAAAAAATTTAAAATTTTTAAAAAATAGTATATTATTTAATGAGTGTATAATGAAGAAAGAATTGTTTACAACACAAGCGAACGCAGTGAGCGAGTTTTGTAATTATTCTCGTGTAATATGGCCAATTATACACGAATTTAATACGATTCTTTATCTACGACTGTTAAACAATAATAATTAAGACTGCATTATATAATTATTTAACTTTAAGTTGTATCGTGTTGATTAATTTTCAACTATCGAATCAAGTTGCCATTTGTCATTTTTAAGGAAAACAAATAAAAATTGCGTATATAAAACCTTTTATCTATGACTACGAATTTGAATTTTGAATTGAAAAAAAAATGAATTTGAGCCGGTGACGCAAAACTTTATACATGCAGAAGATGTACCTGCAGACGAAATTAGTCTTTGGGTGGCAGTGGCAACTGTTTCTTCTACTGGTGGTCAGGGAATGTTGAAATGTAATTGTACAAAGTGCATAAATAAATCATGCAAATGCCTTAAAAATAGAGTAATGTGTAATAGTCGCTGTCACTTTTCTAATCCATGTAAAAATAAGTAACCTAATGTTTATAGGTTTACAGTTTTTATTCTTATGTAAAATGTTCAACGAGCTATGTTTTAATAAATGGTTCATTTAAAATATCGTTTTTTACATTGCCTAGTCAATATGAGTCTGTTACATACTCAAAAAGCACATTACTAACAATATAGACAATTTGCACATCGCCTGAAATACCGTAGCCGTTTTGCAGATTTCCTAAATTAGTAGTGAATTTGCATAGTAGCTTACGACTTAGTCGGTTTGCAGATTACCTAGAAATTTTGCAAATTGCTGGATTTTCCGCATTGCCGGTAACATAGTCGTGCTCAAATGTAGTCGGCCACCTATAGATTTTTAAGTTTTAGGAATTTGGAAGGCTTTTTAATAAAACTAATTACAAATATAAATTGAAAATATGTTTTTATTAATTATTTTTAATATTTGGTGGCACCACCTTTTGCCCTAAGGACGCTTTTAATGCGATTAGGCATTGTAGCTACTAATTTGTAGCACACATCAGGGGTAATTTTTGCCCATTCTTCAAATATTGCCTGCTTTAATACCTCTTTTGTTGGAGTTTTATAACGGGCAACCCTCTTCTTCAATATCGCCCATAAATTTTCAATGGGGGACAGGTCAGGACTTTGTGGCGGCCAATCCAAAATGGGAATTTGATTTTCTGTAAACCATCGCTTTGTTTTTTTTTTAAGAATGGCATGGTGCATTGTCTTGCTGAAAAATATATTTTGGGTTATCTTCCTCAAATAATTTTACTATTGTATCCTCTAAATGGTCTTGTAAAGTCTCGATGTAGGTGTCCGAGTTCATCCTCCCTTCGCAGATTTTCACTTCGCCGACGCCCCTGGCCGACATTGAGCCCCATATCATGATACTGCCACCCCCAAATTTAACAGTGGGCACAACGCAAGCAGGGTCGAACTCTTCCCCCACCCTTCTCCTTACATAGGTGGATCCAGGCTGACGAAAAAGCTGGAAAGTAACATTCAAAATTAATATTAAATATTAATAATTAATAAAAATAACTAAAATAAGTGTTTAAGGTCCAATTATACAAAAATATTATGTAAAAACATTATAAAATACGTACCTCTATGTTGCTTTCGTCTGACCAAATTACCTTTGCCCAGTCGGCAACATTCCACTTTTTGTAATTTCTTGCAAATTGAAGCCGTTTTTTCATGTGCTGCTCAGTCAAAAGGGGCTTCTTTCGAGCTTTGCGACCGTGTAGCCCCTTTTCCTTCAACCGCCGTCTAACTGTTTGAGACGATATCTCGACCCCACATTGCGCCCTTAGATCACGTGTTAAATCTTTTGAAGTTTTCCTTCGATTTTTTAGTGACAATCTTTCCAAAATGCGATCTTCTCTGGGTGATGTCACACGTTTTCTTCCACTTTTTGGCCGATTTTCTACAGGACCAGTCTCAGCCACTCGCCTCAGGGTATCTTGAACCGTCGCACGCGAACACTTCAATTTTAAAGCAATTTTTCGTTGAGACATACCTGTCGAATCCAAAAAGACAATCTGACTCCGAAGAGCAACACTTAAATGCGGCCGTTTTGGCATGATGTTGTTGCTATCACTTCACAATATTAAACTAAAAGTTAAATTTGTAAAAATTTTACCCTTTAGATTAAATAACAATACCGTTATCGACAGGTACATGTAAACCGTAATATTAAAAATTTACATTATTTCAAAAATGTACCTTATTTTACCGCCCTTTGGTGGAAATTTAAATTTTAATCTCATTAAAGGGTGTCAGGTATATGTATATGTAGCATTCCTTTATAAATTCGGAACGGCTTAATACTTATGACAAAATCTTAGGGTGGCCGACTACATTTGAGCACGACTTATATACACACTGGCAGGTCAGGCGTTCTATCGGCCCCCATGACCTCCTAATATTTGAATGACTTGGTAACTCCTTTTTGCACAGGATTTGAATTTGAAATAATTTTTTTTAACCAATCAGAACGTTGAAACGAAGTTTCTCCGATTTTGCAAGAAAAATTGACGTAGAAAGCTGGGAATAGTGGCATTAACCTTAGAACAGTTAGCTGAATATCCAGTTAAAATTTCAATTCAATCGTGCTTTTCGTTGGGGAGATTTTGATGGGACTGACATATATACTGAGATGAATTTTTTTAGCAAATCTAATTTTTAAAAATCGAAAACTAATTTTGTTTTGCAGTCTAACTCATGTTGAATAAAATGTGCCTGATAACGACCTTGCGCTTCGTTCGCATCTTACTTTAAAGTTTCTTTCAATTTTGACTTTTAAATTTTTTAATCCAATGCAGTTTTCTTCTAATTTTATAATTCAAACAAATTCCAAACATTCAAAATTACTTATCAAAAACTTTCAAAAACTTTTTATTCAAAACTCATCCAATTTGAGACAAAAGTAATCCAAATTATCAAATAAATCCACTTACATGTAATAAACTTGTTTATTAGCCAAAATATCAAAAAATCTCCAACTTGAGATGTAAATTACAAAATTTTACAAAATGCGACCATCTCGGCCGACGCACTTTGCAAAAAGCAAAGTTACAATAAGTTTTCGTACCAACATCAAATACTCTGCGGCGCCAATTTAACCACATTCAAAATATTTACAATATCTACAAAATTATGAAACAACTACAAAATAAAAGGAAATTTCTCAAAAATAACCAAAAACAACCCCAAATTCATAATTACATATTAAATTAAAACTACTCGATCATTCAAAAATTTAAAAATAACCACAATTAAATGGCAAAATTCAAAAATTCAAAAATATGATTTTGAAACCCGACAATACATACATACAAACTTTAAGTTTTATATATTAAGATAAATTGATTTTGATATTAAAGCAGACAACTACAACGAAAAGTAAAATGAATTAGCTGAGCATAAATTCCGATAGTGTAAACAATTCTAAGAATCATGCAAAATTTGCGGTGTAAAATTTTTTTAAATTAACTGAGTTATGAACATTAATTAGATCTGCTGGTACGGCTTTTGTGTAAGAAGTTAATGAGTAAATGCTGAAAAATATAAGATATATTTAAGTCAAGAATTTTATCGAATATTATTTGATTATTTGTTTAAATAATAATTTAGAGAACGACTACTGAGATTTGTGGTGTTTTATAGTGTACGACCCTCTTTATCTGAGATTGGTCAAAAAATATGATCTTAATTATTTTATTTTCATTTAAGTGTAAATCGCAAAGTAACGTATTTATATACATATTGTAATTATACTATAAATCACCATAAAAATGTTAGAAAAATGAATTTCTTTTATAGTAAAATCCAGTACTAATAATCTACATTATTCTTTTTTTAAATAACTTTAAGTAATGTTTTCGGTTGTGTGCTTTTATAAAAAAAAATAACTTTAAGGAAATAATAAATTAATGCAATTTTAAACTTATTTAATAGAATTTGATTAATCATTTTAATTGTAATTTTTGGGCATTGTTGTACTAAAGCAATTGAATTTAAATTTTAAGGAAAGCTATTCAACTTTAACTAATCTTGCGGTCTATCAGAAGTTTGAAATTACTTTGATTAATTCTAGTTTCAAGTTAACGTCTTTTACATCGACTTATCAAATGTATTTATTTGACAGCTCTGATGTTAATTGCCAATAGTAAACGATTATATTGGATTATTTAAAAAATACGGTTTTAAGTTTTTGATACTAAAATCTTTTTCTAATATAATATTAATTTTATAACTCATTTAAATATAATTAATTATGGTTTTCTTGAGATAACTTCCTTTGTTGTCTTGTGTTCAATGCGGATTTTAACATATTTTAGAAAATACTGTGGAACATCTTTTGCGGTCACGAGGAGATTTTAAAGAGTTCTAGTTTTATTTGCAAGTAATATCAAAATTTTTCAGTTAAAATGCAGAGCCGGATTAAGGATATGTAAGGCCTCTTACCCAACCGCGCTTAGATACAAAACGTAAAAATTTAGAAAGGATAATAATTTATTTTTACAAATAAATTTACAAATTTATAAAAGAAAAATCTGTTTCCGACCGTTCCAGCGGCTATCCTAGCGGAAAAAACCTGGTTATTCCCAGGATTCAAACTAAAATAGTTGGCGGGAAAACTAGAAAATTTCAAAATATTTACAAACTTACAAATTTTGAATAATTTTTCCATTTAGGAATGGTTTCGCTACCAAGTCGAGCGTGCAAACCACTACAATATATAATTTAATTAATCATGGAATTGTAATGAATTCAAAATAAAAAGTAGATTTTAGTGAAGGGTGTTAAATAATTAAGTGGAAGCTGTTATGAATGGAAATTAAAAATTAATTAAAATGGAATTTATTAATTAATGGAAATTAATAGAAGCTGTATAAATTAAAAACAAAAAGTAAGATAGCAAATTTGTAATAAATTATAAAATGAAAATTGAAAATAGGAATATACAAACAAGTTTAAAATTATAAATCAAAAATTATTCAAGGCTGTAAGCCGAGCGCAACAGACTGCAATAGCAAATGTTAGAAGAGTTTATATTTTTCAATAACAAACAATTAACGTTTTTTTTTCGTAAACTTGAGACAAAAGATCATAGCAATATATTACGTTTATATCTATTTTAACAAGCAAGCATTACTCTTCAGTGAAGAATCTTTAGTAAATTTTGAACTTATAAAACGTAATAGCAATAAATGCTATTATTTTCAAAATTACAATAAAGCTACATTATATTGACGTAAATTATAATAAATTTGACAAAATGATTATTAATTAAATTTAACTTTTCTAGTTCTAAACTTTATTACGAGTATATTAAATTGTATCATATTATATTATATACATAGGTATAGTACAATGCTACAAATTCAGTTTTCTGAATCTATGACTCTTTTTTACTTTGGGAAATGCCTTATCCATTTTTGGTGTTGACGTTGGTAATATCTAATAATATAGTATTAGTATTACCTACTTACACTATGATGATAAGATAACCAATTATAATAAGTAATAATGCACTTTGTAAACGATTTAATATGGCTTGAGATTAAGGAGCCTATGATTTGCGCTTCTGGACCTGAAAATGAGACTAATCGGGCCTGCGTATTATGTGGTTTATATTTCATATAAATTTAATTTCTTCTAAATATTGCAGCAAATATATTTATTTAGTTAGGTCCTACTTATAAATTGTCTTAAAATTTATCGCCTAAAGGGAGCTTAATAGGAATTTATAATTTTAATTAATTGAAAAGTCGAATTAATAATTAGTACCGACAAGTATGTCGATTGACAGTTTCAAACATACAGTATTATAACACACATGTCCAAAATTTACCTTATAAAAGTTATTCGTGGGCTTTAAATTAGTATAATACATTAATGATAGTATTAGTATCGAATGTATGATTTTGTTCATTAGGTATTCTGCGTCTTTGTTTTGCTGGCGAATTAAGGGGTTGTTCGAGATTGTGGTGCTGATGGGGATATTTGGCATTATATTGTACTGGGTCACAGTCGGCGAATTATTGCTGTGGTGCACCGGACCGTGAGTTATGGAACAAAATTTCCGCCTCCGCTTAGCAACGTTCTTCCTGCGGTTCTTCATATAGTAACTCAAATGGTTTTTAGCTTAAAGTGACGTTTCATAAAATTATAAATCGAATGTACATAGTAGTTACAATGACTCAGAATCAAATAGGTATAAAACATTTTTACTTTAACAAATTGCTAATCACAACAAAAGATAAGCTATAGGTAAATACCGTTTCATTTTTGCAATATCACTTATTAAAACTCATTTTTGCGCTATTTGTTGAAGTTGCAAAATACTCGTTAACATTATTTACATTTTAGTAGATTTTAGAGTTTATACACTAAGGACACCGATGTTACTTACAACAAAACAATTAAAACTCATTAAAAATTATTGTATCTATTACAATCGGTTATTGTGTCAACCACATCCAAATTGGAATTTGGTGAATGTTGTAATTAAAACTTTGTAAGAATTAAACATTTTATTAAATTTTCTAGATATTACACATTTAATTTAATCAACAAAACTAACAACAGCAATCGTTTTGATAAAATTATAAAATTAAACCAAAATAAACTGTGATTATTTTGAATTATAAAATACAAAGGTAATATTAACCATTAAACGTCAAGTTTCTTCATTACACAGTTATTGAATTTAACCAAGCGGTCTCCAGCATCCGAGCCTTCTATAGTTTTGCAAGATTCCAAAGCATCTTCTATAATTTGATCTTGATTGACCATACCTCCATTGATTACATTTGCATATTTAATTAAAGGTTCCTTTAAGTTATTAAAATCTATCATTTTAGTATTTTCGTCATAGGCGTTTATTTTTTTATAAGAACAAAGCAAGAGTTTGTTAATATCAGGAACGCCTTCGGGTATTATTACACCATCTTTAATATTATCTAATACCCAATCAATACTTAATCCAAGTTCCTTGATACATTCAACATCTTCCTGGGTTAGAATATCTTCTGTATATTTGGAAGCTGCAAACTAAAACAGAAAAAATTACATTAATTTTATTATTTAAATGTTTTGAATTATAAATATATTATAAAATTATCAATTATCAAATTTACCCCCAAAGAAGTTAAAAATATGAATGCCCAAATCTTCATGTTGCTATCGTTGTTTGGTAAATAATAACGATTGAACTTGTATAGTTTTCTTTCAAAACATCATATTTAAGTAAAACGGTTTTGCAATAATAATTAATTTATTCAAAAATCAGCAAATTGTGTTTGCTAAGAATTTAATAATAATTTATTGCGTATGCATTTTTATATTTCTACGAAAGGTTCTAAATAATAACTACATAATCGTCTGATTTATTGAACTGCAATGCTTGATAAATTTTATTTAATAAAATACAACGTTTGAGGTACACTGGAAAACGTTATCATTTTAAATAGTCTGCATTATTGCTTTTATTATAAAATAGTGACAATTTGCATTAATATTGCTTATACTGCTGTGATAGAATAAATCTGTTTAATATTATATATTTAGGTAGAAAATGTTTGAAACATGCATGTTACCTACATATATTAAAATTAAAAAAATTTTGAAATTCTGGCAGGCAAATTTCACCCTCGTCTGAAATCGCTTTGTTTCACCCCTTGCCACAATATACTATTATTGTATCTATTTTGTTGTTTTTCTTTGTTTTAAACGTGTTTGTTTTGCATCCCTGTAACAAATCGAATAGTTTCATTATATAGGACAATGTCGTCATTACCTGGACAGTGATATAAATACCACATGCAAAATTTTAAATGTTGACATCGCCCAAAATGCATGCTTAATTTATATAATTTGGCAGGAGTTAACACGTCAATTGCCAGTTTATCAGAGCTTTAACATCCGAACAATGACGTTAATGCCTGATTTGTCAACATTGACCGTAAAATATCATGTACCGTAGAATGGGGTGAAGTGAATCAATTGGAGTTCAGCGAATCACAGCCAAAATATTTTGAATTTTGGGGTTTTTTTAGGTTGGTCAAAATTTCTAACACTTTTGTTGGAACATATCAATAGTTTAGCTATCACTGCAAGCTTTATTTATGTTTTAAAGTGTCTGAAAGTAGTAAATGGTAAGTAATTAATTTTTTATTAAATTGTAGAATTTGTCTAAATTCAAAAAGTAGAAAATGAAACGCTTGTGCTACATACACTTATAGTGTTGCAGCAATGCAATATATTTTTTTTTTGATATCCATAACATTCTTATAAAAGATCATTTTAAAACTTATTCAAAATATTGCATTTGCACAGCTCAGCAATTTTTCAAGATGTTTTTCATAAAACCGTGGGGGTGAAGTAAATCACGGATTTGTTATAAGAAATACTCAGCCCTACGTATTTACCGTTTTTAATTTTTGTTCTAGAGATGCCGCGTGTTTAGAAAAATAAGGTAGCCCTGAAGGAAAGAGAAATTTTTTTCAAACATTTTTCGATGACGCTGTTAAAGCAGTAAAGAGATGAATGGCAATTCACAAAGTTACGGAATCTCACGGAATTCCTAACTCAAAATTGAGAAGAGTTGTAATAAAGAGACCTGGGAAATCATACAGAAGACAAGTGGTCGTTAAATTAAAATAGAAAAAGAGGAAAGACTGCAAGACGCACTGCTCGTTTGCGCAGAAGGGGGTTTTCCTTTACACAGTACCAACGTCAAAAACATTTTTTTAAATAGGCCGTCCATTAATTACGATAGGCCGATTTTTGTAATTTTACCCCCCCCCCCAAAAAAAACTGCCCCCCGTCTTACGTATGGATTATTATGCGACTGTGTTTTATGATTTTAATTATATTTTTGAGACAAAGTGCTAAGCTAAGTTCTCCGCTACCTGGGTTTTCCCCTGACAGCTACTAATATTGAACTATGATAATTCTAACAGACTCCTGAGTATAATAATATGATTCATTTCACCTCGCAGAGGTTTTAAAGCGAATCAGTAAATGATTTGAATGTGTGATTCGCTTCACCCCATGAGGTGGGGTGAAGCGAATCAGACTTTTGATGGGCATTACTCCGAGTCCATTGCAAATTTTGCCGATTTCTTTAAATTGAGAGGTCAAGGAAGGATGACACAGTGCCTATCCTTAATTAGAAGTAAATTCTTAGTAATACAGAGCTGTAAATGAGAAAAAACCGTCAAAAGTAATTCACTTCACCCCATTCTACGGTACTAATACTTTCAACCTTTGTCAATACTTCAAGTAAAAAGAAATTTGCGTGGAGATAAGTCGGAAATTAAATTTTGTTTGCTTAAGCCCTTTATTTTAGTATCAGAAAATATGCCTTATATTTTCTACAACAAATTCAAACAGGAAAAGAAGTAAAAACTGTAAAGATGTGAAGTGCAGGTACAGGAAGGAGACACACAATCACTTCTATCAGAATTCCCTGACGGATAGTACCCTAACTGAGCCCACGATTTAAAAAATTTCCGAATGACATTATGGTAGTTTATGGCGTAAATTAGAAATATAAAAATGAAATTTTATGGATCATTCAAAAATACCGCCAAAATTAACGAAAAACTGAAACCATAACTATTCGATTGGCTACCTTCATTAAAAAAAAAAAAATAATAAAAATCGCTTAAAATTATTATAAAATATAAAATTAGGGTTTTTATTAAGTATTGTAATACTCAAACGTGTTAACTTGTATTTTAGGTTGGATACGTATTTTGCCCTGAAAGCGTTTGTAAAAAATTCGGTCTCGTTTCGCTCGGGCGCTGTGGCCCGCTTTGACAGGTACAAACATTATTTAAAAAATCTCCCGGGGCGCAACAGAACTCGAAAATGACGGATTTCTAAAAGCTGGAAGTCGAAAAAAATTACATTTTATTCAACGATGTTAATCTTTGAGTGGGTGCAAGTCAATTGCACGCCCCGTACAATTCCCAGTTCTCCGTAGACCCACTCGGAGCACAAGCACTATCAACAGAATGAATTATTAACATACTTTTTATGCGAAAAATCGAAACTTTAAAATCAACTAATTCCTAAATTAATCGATATTTGCAGTTCCTCCATATAGTTTAATTATTTCATATTAATGTCATCTCTTAGATTCTGTAAGAATTTTAGTGATATCTATAAAATCCTCTGGACCCGGTTAGGTTACTATACCCTTCCCTGACTATGCAAGTATACGAAAAGGAATAAAAACAATAACAAAAGATTTTGTTGTTGTTACTAGTAACAACAGATAGAAAACCAACGATTTTTTGAAAGTGAAGATCTAAAATCTGTTGTTATATTTTAAAATGCCCTCTTATCCCCTTGCGGACACTTCGGCAACAGCTTTGCTTTTGAATCTGTTACTATGTAGAAAAAAACAGAATATAGCATTTTAACAATGATAAAGAGTTTATCAGAAGAAATATAAAACATTAACAAAATGTAAAGAAAGATATAAAAAATAAAAATATTTATAAAAATAGATAACACGAAAAAAGCATTAAATAAAAGAGTCACACAAATAAACGAAAAATTGGATGAAGGCATAACAAGACTAGAAAAATATCGAATAAGGTAATTGACAAAAGTAAAAAGAAAGTTATCAAGAAAATGGAGTTGGAGATCAATTATATTGAAGAAGAAATAATTAAAAATAAAGATGTGAAACTGCAAAATACGAGTAAAAATAAGAAAATCAATAAATAAAACTTTACAGCAGAATTATACGCTACAAACTTATGGAAAATAACAAATTACAATAAAAATAGGAAAATGGAAAATATGAATGATAAATATGATAAATACTAATAAACAAAAAACGATAAATAAAAAATTAATTTGAAAACTAGTTCTAATTATTCAATAATAAATACAAAATTTTTTTTAAATAATATACAGTTTGTAAAAGCAAGGAAAGATCATTTGGATGTCAAAAAGAATAAATCTGAAAATGGAAAAAAATATTTTGAAATTGGTCTACAAAATAATAAAATATTTATTAACTTTAAAGTCTTTAAATTATTTAAAGCAGGACGAAGAGTAAAAATAAATAAAAATTTGATTCATCAAAATAAAGAAATAAATGTAACTTATTTAAAAATAAAAATGTTTTATTAAAATTAAATCTTTTTTAGAATATTTTGATGTAAATTAAGACAGCGCCAGCGATTAAAATGATTCCAGAGATATGGACCCCTAAAACAGAGATATCTTTATGAAAGTGTAAGAGACGGAAACGAACGGGTTGGAGGAATCTTCAATCAGGGACATCTAATAATAGATTTAGAAAATTTTTTTTGAATTATAACTACGAGGTAAACTAGCTGTAAAAATTTTGCTACAAGAATGTTTCAGTTACAATTTTTGAGGTATATGCTTGTGAAATTTTAAAAACTTTTAAGAAACTTTTTTTGCCTAACGTTTTTTGTTAAAATTTTCTCTTAACTTGTTTACCGTTTGTTAAGATCAAAATTCTCTTAAAAACAGTTTAAGAGCATTAATTTTTCACTAAAATAAAAAATATATTAGTCAATATTTTTACTACTTTATTTTTAAAAATTTATAATTCAAAAACAAAGTAGCATTCCACAGAATCCCAAAACACGGTTTAATTTTTGACAAATTTTTTGGCATAATTGGGATCCGATTTCTGGTATAGTATTGGTTGTAGTGAATCTTTTCAGCATTAAATAAGTATACCAATGAAAGATTTTCACTTTAACCAATTTTTATTTGTACAATCAATTCTTATTATAATTTTAAATTACTTTGATTTTTCGCTTTGATCATACTTCCAAAATGGTAATTACGACAAAAAATAAGCTTCAAAGGGGCTGCAGTTGGTACAGTGATGCTATTTTTGCAGTATCACAAAAGTGACTAGATTTACCAAAACTCTTTTTAGTGCTGGTTGTTGAATTTGAAAAATACTCTTTAACATTATTTACATTTTACTAGATTTTAGGGTTTATACGCTAAGGACACCAGTGCTACTTATAACAAAATAATTAAAACTCATTAAAAAGTATAGCAGCCACTACAATCGGTTATTGTGTCAACCACATCCAAGTTGGGTTATATAAACGTTGTAATTGAAATTTTGTAAGAATTCAATTTTTTATTAAATTTTCTGAATATTACACATTTTATTTAATTAACAAAAATAATTAACATCAATCTCTTTGATATAATAAATTATAAATACAAAAAATGCAAAATATCAAATGTTTAAATAAAACGAAACAAAACTGTGTTTATTTTGAATTAAATCATTTAAGCCATTAAACATCCACGTTTTTCATTACACAGTTATTGAATTTAACTACGCGGTCTCCAGGATTCAAGCCTTTTATAAATTTGCAAGATTCAAAGGCATCCTCTAGAAGTTGTTCTTGATTGACCATACCTCCGTTGACTAAATTTGCATATTTAACTAAAGGTTTTTTGAGATTCTTAAAAACTATCTTTTTAGAATGTTCATTGTAGGCATTTAGTTTTATATAAGAACAAAGCAAGAGTTGGTTCATATCGGGAATGCCTTCGGGTAAAGTTACATCATCGTTAACATTATCCAATACCCAATCAGTGCTTAATCCCAGTTCTTTTATACAGTCAATATTTTCCTGGATTAAAATTTCTTCTGCGGTAAATTTGGATATTGCAAACTGAAATAGCAATAGTTAGGATAATTTTTCGTGTAAAACATATTCATTCGAACAAAATTCATTATAATTTAAATGTAAAAATATATAAATATTTATAGATAGTAATACATAATATTATTTACCCCTAAAGAAGTTAAAAATATGTATGCCCAAATCTTCATGTTGATATCGTTGTTAGATAGATAACTGGTTGAACTTGAATAGTTTTCTTTTAAAATATATTATTAAAATACACATCTACAAAATACTTTTGCTAAGATTTCATAATAATTTATTGCCTATGCATTATTATTATTTTACGAAAGGTTCTAAATAATAATTACAAAATCGTGTAATTTATTGAACTACATTGCTTGATTAATTGTATTTAATACAGTGCAACGTTTGAGGTGCACTGGAAAATATTATAATTTTAAAAAGTCTGCATAATTGTTCACATAATAAAATAGTGATAAATTTGCATCAATAATGCTTATATGGATATGATAAAATTAATTTTGTTAAAATATTCATTAATCATAAAAATATTTAAAAAAAACTATTTAAAAAAACTGAAAATGCAGTAAAACGTCTGTGCACATCTCACCGTGAGTCAAGATTACAAAAAACAATACTTTGCTAATTACTTCTAATAAGTCTCATTCATGTTATAGTATGACGTAGTACCTGATATGAAATGAAAATTTTTCTATTTTGTTATTTTTTTTTATTTTCAAATAATATGTCATTTATTATATTTAAAGTAAGGTACCACTACTATATAACTTATATTTTATTACTTTGGGAGTTTCCTCTAAAGCCGACAAGAAACACCAGCTCTCTAACTGTAAGTAAAAGTATAAAAGAAACAATAATAAAAAGATCAAACAAATAACATAAGAATATTTATTAAAATCTAAGAATTTGTTATAAATAAATCTATAAATTTGTTAAGCTAACAATAAGAATAAATTGGTTTATATTTTACGTATATCATTATACAATTAGAGAATTTAACTATTTGGTCACCTGCATCTGAGCCTTCTATTTTCTTGCAATATTCAAAAGCATCTTGAGCAATTTCTTCTTGATTAACTACACCTCCGTTGACAAAATTTGCGTATTGAATTATTACCGACTTTAAACCCATAAAATTCATAGTTTTGGTGTTTTCGTCGTAGCCATTTAGATTTTTAAAAGAACATAACATAAATTTATTCATATCGGGAAGACCTTCGGTTATTATTATCTCATCGTTAATATTATTTAATATAAATTCTGTATTTATTCCAAGTTCTCTTATGCATTCTTGGTCTTGTAGTAATAGAATATCTTCTGTTAGCTTGGAAACCACAACCTAGAATATTTAAAACAGTGAAACGTTATTATTACTCGTTATTATGCGAAAGTAAAGAGTACCCTTAATATAAAGTTATATAGGCAATATTTAATATAAATTATTTAATCATAAGGACACAGCATCAAACATTTGAGGTTTTTGTCAAGAAGATCCGTTGTCTCAAATATATTACCAAAGAAAATATTTACTAATCTTAAAAAATAAATTTACTTCAACCGTATTAATGGCACTGCCTAAAATTTCAGTTGGTGTTTTTGTTACTAATATAAAAATACGAAAATAATTGCTTAGCAACTCTTTTAGTACGTGTCCTAAAATACCGCACATTAAGTGCTGTCTTTAAAACTTTAATATAAAATGACAATTTAATATAACAAAAAAAAATATAAAAATTAAAGTAAATAATATTTTATTTATTAATAATTAATAAATATATTAATTAAGGGAAGTATCTAATTTAACTTAACTTTTTTTTAGTTTGGAATTGCTAGTTATAAATTGCAATTAAAACATCAACAAGTTCACTACAAAAAACTAACTACAAATTGAAAACTAATTTTATTTATTTAAAAAAATATTACAAAACGACTATTTGAACCTTCTCTTAAGAAAGGCAGAGGTTCAATTTGTAAACATTTTTTATAATGTTTAGATAACCCGAATAAAGATTTTTTCATTAATTTTTAAAAATTTTAAAATAAAGAAGATTAAAGAAATCTTAGCTTGTTTCAAAGAACTTTCAAAATTAATTACAAAAATTTAGTTTACATTTTTAAAAACTTTATTTTATCGTTATTATATGTATTTTGTTAAAAATTCAAATTTTGCTAATAATAAAATAAATAAATCTGCAAATAATTTACATGAAAATAAGAAAAGAAGACAAGAAAACTTGTTAAATATAGAGATATTTCACTTACCCCTAAGAAAATTAAAAATATAATTACACTTTTCATAGTGTAACAGCAAATCAGTAGTTTAGAAGTACAATCTGCAAAAATTTATAATGCATCATGCAATTTATAATGAACATTAATTATATTTTTAAAATTTGATTATAAAAGGAATGCAATAGCAAATATTAAGTATTTAATAGTTCCGCTTCTATTTTTTGGTGGTGGAATCCACTACCAAATATTCAGAAGCTTTCTGTGTTTCCATGCGCTTTAGATCTTCATGCCGCGCATATACCAAATTTTTTTATTAATTATTAATCGTACAAACAGTTATTTTAAACAATTTAATAAACGTAAACATATAGTAAAACTAAACAAAAATTAACATTTTTATATAATTTATAAATACGACACATTTTATTTGTTGCTTTTGTTTACTTTTGAAAATTTTGTTAAATTGCACAAAAAAATATCAACTAATTAATTAATTACTGAAAAACCCAATTACAATAATATTTATGTGAGGTCATTAAATGAAATAAATCATGCAAGATTAAATACATAATATTCAGCAAATCGATAACAAACACTGAAATATTTAATTGCGGACACGTGAAAATTTCAATCAAATAAGTAAAATAAAATTAAAAATTATTTTATCAATATGATGCCAAGGGTCATACCAGATAACATACAATTTCTTCTCGTTTTCTATAAAATTTGTACTATTTTCTATAAAATCTATTTCGCTTATTTAGGCATATAGTTTTTTACAAACTTAATTTTAACTTAACACGATTATGATAATATTTCATTTTGATGATGGACAATATTTATGTAGGTTGTAATTTCTTTTGATGTTGTTGAAGAGCCAATGTTCTAAATCATTCTACTTAAATTTTGTCCATAACTCTGAAAGAATTATTTAGTTCAAGTACGTTAAGTGCCTTGTTTTCTTGAAGATAAAACATTTTCCAAAAGTAAATTAAATTTATATTTTATAATTTAAAAAAAAAAATTGTTATAATTAAATATTTTTGTTTTAATTCGCAATTTTTTTAATAATAAATTATTTACGACTTGTACTTTTCGGATTGCAATCTATCAGATTTCCTTATGAGGCATATAAAAATTCTTGTTAATAATTATGAAATAATGAAATAATTCATTAATAAAATTTTATCTTTGCATTACAAAACCTTAAATTATAATTTTATCTGCTATCGTTACGTAATAGCTCACTTTCTACACTGACTTGAGTTACAAAATGGGCCGCTTCCACGCACCAGTGCGGAAAGAATTCTTCTTTATTGAAAAATGTTACATTTATTTATTTTGTATAGATTTGTTATACAAATTTTGTATGTTACACGCTTAGAAATGTTGCATTATTGTACTTGCACGGTTGTAAAACTCGGTTAAAGCTACCGTTTTGCAAGTATCACGCGATTTCCATAATAATTACTTTCTACACTGATCACATAAACTACTATTAAACCACCGTGGTATTTTAAATTAAAGTTTCTGGTTTCTCACGAAATAATCAACTTATTTCATTATTGTTTTGTAATGCATTGAAGATTCCATGGCTGATTCTAGAAATTATGTTATTAAATTTTGCTTGTTGGTTTTGCTGTTAAACTTGATTAAATGGGCTTTAATTTAGGTAAAATGTCGAATAGTTTACTTCTATTGTATTCTCTTCGTATTCCACCATTAACTACAATGTCACAAAATTATGTAATAGTTAAGGATCGTGAGAGATTTGTTGTAGTAATTAATAAATTATTCCCTTCGCAATTTTGACAAAAATTGAACTTAATAACGATAAGGTGGGTTTAGTTAGAGTCAGGGAAACTTTTCTAGGAAATGCAAAAATATTGAGATACAGAGCATTTTAAATAAATGCAATAATAATAATAATGAAATTTTCTCGAATGTTTCATACATGTTTGATAACACATCATAGGAAGTACTTTACTTTATAATATAATAATATTTTTTTGCTGCTCAAATCATTTTAAGTCATTTATAATCATAATAAGTCATATTAAGTAGTTATAAATTTAAGCAAAGAGGGAACAGTATTTACATATTATTATATTGTGAAATATAACACATATGTATTTAGAAGATAAAAAATAAAAAATGTATTCATAATGCATTCCAATGTATTTTAAATTTTATAATACAAATACATATTATTATTAAAAAGGTCATTTTTAAAAAAATGAGTACTAGAAAAAAAAATAGTAAAATGTCACTTTTTTTTCCAAGACTACAGTATCACTTTAAATACTAGATATATTCAAAATTAAAATTCAATTTTGAAGAAACATCAGAAATGAAACGAAGTGCTGCTCTGACAATCTGCAACTTTATAAATTATTTTGTAAAATTCCTAAATATTTAATTGGAATTTTTATTCTTGAAATAACTTGAAGTGAATTAAATCTAGACTTAAAACGAATAAAAATTCTTGTGTATACAGTCACTCCAAGATTTCTTTACTCGAAGAAGTCTCGTGCATACTAAATTACATATGAATGAATATATCGACCCCTCTTTTTTTTTAATTTATGCCAGTTTAAGTCCATTATGAGAAATTTTGTGTTATTGAACCAAAGTGTGTTAATTATTCGTATGTTTATTTGTTCTTTCTGTTACTCGGGTAAATAAGTTTCACACTCAGGATTAAAAATTCACTTTAATCCTTTGTGATGTAACATACTATTATTGGGATTATGGAAGATGAAATTTTTTATTTCTTGTTATATTACATATTTATCAAATTTTGATTCTAGATTATAATCCCTTTAGTTGTGATATCCCATAATTATAAGATATCCTATCTTAGCTCATTTAAACAAACACTCCAATATACCTGACATATGATCATAATAGTTGTACACAAAAATTTTTTATTAAACAAAGTAATTTATTATGTTAATTTATTATCACTCTTCAAATGTAATATTATATTTGAGTTAGTTGGAGAGTTGAAGTAGTTGTCTTCCTTATATCACTGTGACACTTGGTTTAATTTTCATTTGCATGTAACATGTATTTGCTGTTAGGTATTATAGATCTTTATGTTAATATGTAATATTAATAAACATTTTACATTTTACTAATTTAAGAAATTATAAAAAATAATTATTTTCTGTTTCATAACATAAAAAGATATTTTTCAGAGTTTAAAGAATTATTAAAACATATGTATTAAAAATTGTATATTACGATCAAGGAGTATCTCGTCAGTTCCTCTAGAAAATGGCGCATATATTTTGTCATTTGTTTATTATTATTTGTTATTATGAATTTATTATATTGCATTATGATTAGACAGGACTTCAAATTTAAATCTGAAGTCAGTTATAATTTAGAACGAATTAGTCGTAAAACTTGAAACAACAACAATAGTTTTGTTGTGCAACTGCGTTGATAACAAATAGTAATCCAAAACATAATTTTTCACGTCATAGGTACTACATGTGTACCTAAGTAGTGTATTATTTAGAATTTTACAATAAGCAGTTAATAATTCAAAATATATGCAAAGTTTTATAATTTTTAAAATACTTATAATACATAGATGTGGAAGTAGAACTATTGACAAAATACTTTTGTAAATGTAAACGTATATAATATTAAATGTAACAATAAAGTGTTACTTTTAATATAATATAATATAATAACTCGTGCTTTATGTATAATCTCTTGTGCTTATATCCTGTTAAGTTTCGTATGGTAATTTAAGTTAAATAGGGAAAGCGGAAGAAATTGTTTGGTTTACAATCTACACTGTAAATGATATTATCGATTGAGATGTATTCTGAAGTACATAATATGTATAGTAGCTCGAAATATAATACAGGTATTATTAATAATTGTAACATAGTAGGTATGTAAATTGTAAATTAAGTATGTTGCAACTTCCAAGTATTAGTATTTTGATTTAAAATAATTTTATCGATCATCGCCTAAAGGTTTCTGCTAAATTTCTGAAAATAAAATTATATGCTTTGGTATTTAAACGTTTTTAATACTTTTATTCTGTATTTCTTCGACAAAGTTGCTTCAACTTTTCTCATTTTAGAAGACGGACATTTACTTTTTGCATTTGTTAGACTTGAATAACCTACTTCTTTTTCAGAGTGAGCAAAACTTGTGTTTAACGAAAAAGTTGTATGAAAAATATAACATAGATCTATTCAGTATGCTCAACGAAACAAACTGTGGTTTAAAGTTTGCCAGAAAGTTAACTCTCAAGAGAGTTTAAACCAAAGGCGGTAATGTGTGATGGTTATTGTTATGAAGTAGCACAAGGGAATTAGAAAAAGGATATAATATTGAACTAAATATCTTGCTAACACAATGTTAATCAAAATCTACATACAATATTGCCAAGTTATAATTAGGTTATGAGTTAATAAAGAACTAGGAATAGAAATAAATCTGTATTATACATCCAGCATGCATAATATTATTTTGCTGGTTTGCAGGTGAATTTTTATTGATTAAATTTAAAAATTCAACAAGTGTCTTTGTTGTATAACATAATAACAATGATAAGTAAATATTAGACACATAAAATATCCGAATATGCAATTTTCGTAAGATATGCATAAGTGCATGCGAATGTGGTGACCACATCTGTGATCATTGCCTTTACAAACACGAGTATCTGGAATTTTGCCAAGATTTGTCGAGAGGAACCAACTAATGTCCATTCTCGTTTATGTACGAAAAAGAAACTGCACAATGCTAGTAGAATGCTGTCAGAAATTACGAAATTTTTAAATTGTTTTGTCTTTTTAAGTTTACGAAATAATATTTCTAAAACTCATACAATTGGAGCTAACCAAAAACTTTGAAATTGTTTTTGTATAGTTATATATCGTGACAATACAAATATATGTATTTCAGAAGTTTGTTGCTCTGGGTAGTATAAATAATTCTTTTATTTTATATTTTATTGTGTTTATTTCAAGAAGTTGTACTCGTTTTTTTATTTTTACCAGCTATTTTACAAGACAGCTATTGGTGACATTACTATCAAAAACAATTGAACATACTGCAACACGGATATCAATCCACCCTATTTTGTTTTTTATTTCTTCCAAGTGAAGCAATATAATTAATTAAAAAACCAGCGAAGTTCTTCCATATCAAGTTTGATACACAATTATTGGACTGATGAGCAAAATATAAAATAATAGCAATTATTCTACCTATGCTAGCAATAAAATTGTAAAGTCAAGTTGAATTTATGAATCAATAAATTACGTTTTTAAATTTTTTGAAAATAAAAACAACTAGGTACCTAACTATTTTTAAAGCACATACAAAAATAAAAGTCATAAGAAAGGAATTTATAGAAATACGTCACTTTGATTTGTAGATTGGTGGAATTCGAGTGTATATGTTGTCAGTATCCTTTTATATGTTATCGAGATGTGCTCATGTGTCTTATACAGTTGGCTTCTTGAGAATAATAGTTCAATTGTTGGTTGCGATTTATAACCCACTTTTGCCAAAGTATTTTATTTCATAAATATTAAAGAACCAGTAATATCACTTTCAGCTGTGTGATTGGTAATTTCCAAATGAACGAACTGCTCAAATCCTTCCGAAATAATTAGTCTAACAAAGAGTAAAATTTTTAGAGTTTCTTTTTATCAGAAAATAAATACTTTGCCCAATAATTAAGAAAATTAAAATCTTATTCTTGACTAAATAAATAACAAAGAAATTTTCTAATCGGGGTACTACAGCACTATTTCCAATCTTGCCGTAATTTTTTGAAAGTAATTAAACATTTTCATTCACAGTAAATTAAACTTGGAATTATGTATATTGAGCAAGGAGCAAATAGTAATTAAAAAGTTCGATAAATCTAAGTGGTTATCCCTATTTAATTCTAATACTAGCGTACTTTCAAAATGTAAATCTTGTGCATGCTAAAAGATTTTTCACTTATTATATTTGAGTTATAGCCGAAAGCTTAAAAGTTATTCCAATTTTATAAAAACCCGGCGTAGTTTCTCGGTTTCGAAACTTTTAGTGTCAACTTGATATATATCATTTATATAAAACTTAAGAAACGATATAACCATAGTAAAATTTTCAACTAACGTTTTATTTAATTTATTCTTCCAAGTTAATTGCATAAATTGTATGTATTTAAAACTAAATTAAGTTGAAGTAATTATAATCTATTAAAGTTATTCTATTATTATACTTTATGTTAGTTTAATTACAAAGATTTCAACAATTATTTTATTATCATTTAATTTTTTTAAATTAATTTAATAGTTAATTTTCATCAATTATTTCATAATATAGAAATAAATTAAACAGTAGTTAATTCAAAATAATTAAGTTTATCAAGTATTTTGTAATTAATTTACAATCTCTCCTAATGCTAACCATTTGGTATAAATCGTTTAACTTGATTGATAACACCCATTGCTTTGTAATAATAACAACATTAAAAAATTGTAAACATCTTCTGTTTACACTTTAGTAATATATGTACTTAAAATAACTGTTTGTTGGAAATATTAAATCAAATCTGAAAAATGCTGTACCTACTTGTATATTAAAAAAAAGTGGCTTAGAGTGAGCTCTGCTTGAGATATACGGAGGGAAAATTTTGGATTCGAATAATTCGAAAATTATAATAAAATTTATTTTAGATAAAAAGTACATACTAAACGAATAACTTAAGTTATGCAACTGTAGTTATAAAAAATTAATTGTTTAGTATGTAATGGCAATTAAACAATTTATCTCTGGCATTATATTTCCACTAAATCTAAAATCGAAAACCATTGCGCTTTTATCTGGAAACACGACTATGGAACCGGTAATGGCCGGCATTGTGACAACTAATTTATGATTCAATAACACAGTCAGAACCCAAAATTGAACTTTCGCGTAGTAGTAGATAGATAATCTTTACTTTACCGAACTATTTTCAATGTACAAAGCGGGAGGAGAACTTAAAATTATGATATATCTAGGAATATCCATAAGGACGAGTATAATTAATTGTTTTGTCTGCGTGGGTAGGTACGTAAATATGTTTTTAAAATTACCGTTATTTATGGTCATCATAATTATTATTAGTGTCATTAATAAAAAAATGAATAAAATAACAAGTTAATAAAACAGATGGTATTTGGTCATCAAAGTAACACGGTTGTCATTAGTTATCCCGTAACCGGAATAACATTGTATAAATCTTGAGTAGGAAAACATCCAGATATCGACCATTAGTCTCAGACGCCACAACATATGGGTCAACCACTAACGGAAACTTGTTTCAAATTAAACGTAACAATTTTTTCGAAATATGTTTTCTTTACATACCAAAATATATCTGCACTACCTGCTAATTAGTAGATAAGTTGTTAATTACGGTTCGAAAGCTTTTATGACTTGAGCATTAAATTTAAATAACAATATTTATTACACAATATAATTTTTTTTTTACATTATTACTCTCATTAATTTTATTGATTTAATAAAATTCAAAAGTTAAATTAAACTTTTATACGCAATTACTTCGTTGATTATTTCAAAAATATAAATTCAATTTAAGCTGCAATAAATCTAAAATGTGACTGGAAACAAGTGTTCCAAAATTCGCTAGCTGATACAATATCCGAAAATAAACAGAACGTTTCATATGTATAGTTTTTAAGAAAAAGTATGTAGTAGAAGAAGGATGCAATCTTGCAATCAAACAAAGAATACTTACCGTTGTTATTCTCAAATTGATAAAAAGCAATTGCAAAAGAAGTTGCAAAATTTTGGTATTAAATAATTTAACATTATTTTGTACACTAAATATTTTTGTTTAGAAAGATTTATTTTATTCTATTATTATTTATTATTTAGTTTTAATTTTGTAAATATAAAAAAAATTAAAACTTTGTAGTTTTAATTATTTTTTGATTTGGAAGTTTTAGAAGATTATTTTTTTTGGATTATTAATAATTAATTTTAAGATTCGAGAGATAAAGATTGAATTGCAATATTAATGGTAATTGATTTGGATGTTCAAAATTCGTAGAAGTGGAATTAAAATCAATGCAAATATAAAATAATTTGTTACAGCTACATATGGGTCAGTAATCTTTTCGATTTGCGATTCATTTCATTTATATTGGAAATTCATTTATATTAAAATTTTAATATGGATTTGGATTTACATTAAGAAAAGTAAATGGAAATTATTAACATTTGAAAGATTGGTTTTGATAATTACCATTTAAGTTAATAACCATAAATTGTATTTTTTCTGGAAAGGTGATTTCAGAAAACTTTGAAAAAATTAAAATACATCTCATTATAAAAGAAGGTGTGTAATTCATGAAGAAATAAAACTATTATTAAACTTAATAATTGTAAATATGCAGATATAAGAGTACCTATTGAATAATTAAGATAAAATTTTAAATATCGAGTTACTTTTTGAAAGCAAAAATAAAATACGTAGCAGCGTTCCATTTTCATGGCAACAGTTTAGTATAAATTATATCGAGAAAAGCAGTTTAGTCACAGTTATAGCAATACATAATTGAAGAGTATCTATGTAAAATATTACAGTATACTATCACATAAGTTTTATTTTAGTATAAACGTCATATTTTAATTTCATACAAATCATTTTTATGAGTTTTTAAGCTAATATCAACTATATAAGTTGATAACTCTTCAGATTCGAACTGGGTACTTTAGAATTATCATTTGATTGTATTAACTACGGAGCTAATTATAACGGTTTCGATATCAAATTAAAATTTAAAAACCAACAGGTTAAATTAAAAATAACCCTGGTTGGCAGGTTGGAGAAGATCCAGCGTAAGTTTTTAAAAATATTATGTTTTTGGAGTCCATTTTCCACTTCTTCCTATCAGAAGCGTACTCTTTCCAATCTTCCAACCCAATCCCGATCAAGTCCTCCTGCACCTAATTTTTCCAACGGTTCCTTGGTCTACCTCTTCTTTTTGTTCCTCCAAATTTCAATATCCAGATTTCGTTTGGCGTTCTGTCTTTCTTTACACTCTCTCCTTTGTCTTTCATAGTTCTTTTTTTGTTTCCTCGGTTCGCTTATTAGCCAGAAACACTTGTCTTGCTTTTCCTCTTTTGAGAAATTAGATATTGGGTATAACGGACACAAATAAAATTACTAAGGTTATTTAGTCAACGTTTCAAAAGTATGTATTCTTACATCCTCAAGACTGTAAGGAAAACATAATTATAACGTCGATAGTAAGAGCTAGCAAAAACGTAATCATACCTCCATAACCAGATGTAATAAGTAATTCTCGCTTGAAAGACAATCAAAGGATAACTCGGTAAACTTGGGCGACACTCAAACAAGTCAACAAAATTAATGACTATATAAGCTATGTAATACTTAACATGAAATATAAATAAACTCTAATAACACTTGTAAAAATAAAACGCCATTAACAAAACCATATTTGCAAAAGTGTAAAAGTTGACTAGTCCAAAGATAAAAAATACGTCCAATAATAATTGACACTGACAATATTCAAAATCACCGCCATGTACAATCAAGTACAATAAAAAGTCAACGCCATCTATCCTAGGCGACCCGAAATAATACATAACAAACGAAAAAACACGAAGATTACGGAGGCACTCGTGCAAAAGATATAAAACAAATAATAAGAAACAGCAAGAAACACAATAACAGCCATCAGTTTCCACCAAACGTAGATTTAGACTTGCCTATAAATCGTAGGACGTATGTAAACTGCGCCAGCAGTCAATATTTTCTTGATCGGTAGCTTAAGGACAAGTAGTAAATTGCGCCAGCGGTTGGTGAGGGTAGCTTAAGTTGTAATACAATACCCAAAGCATGGTGTATTTACTGGTATTTATAATATCATGTATCATGTAATCCCCACAGTGGTGGCGCAGTTTTGTGAAGGGGCATATAATAAATACCGAATGGTATAATATGTTCTAAAAATTGTTTTAAAATAAATAACCTATAACCTACGTACATATCTACCTTTTTGGCATCATTTCTAAGGTAATATAGAAAACTAAGTAACCCTTGTAGATTTTTGGGCGCTGAATCCAAAATCCGAATTGATTGAAAGATGGGAAAAAATTTTAAAAAATAATAGAAAAATTTTGCCATTGTGACATTGTCGGGTGCACATCGTGCATGTTGAACCCCTTGCTTGTAACCGCACCCATTATATTACGCAACATTATGCAACAATTTAAAAATAAACGTTGAACTCGTTTTTAGGGTGGATTCTCGATGGCCTTGGTTGCGTTCGTCAAGACCGACGCTCCGCTACCCTCCGCTCCGGGCGCTACACGCCGTTTTGACGAACGCTGACTCGCTAAAAACATCCCCCTAGATAGCACAAACTCGCCAAAGGTGCTACTCGAAAGGGGTAAAACTCGTAAGGGGTGAAACTCGTTAGCCACGCTCGATGTGTACCCGACGGTGTCACAATCGCGTCTGACGGCTAACACTAAGACTATATCAGAACGCACACACCGTCAATAGAACTTTCGTGTTAATGAATTCCCTATCTAAAATGCAAGTAAAATTTTTAAAATAAAATAATCCAAATTAACTAAAAATTAGTGAAACTTCTACAGTGAGAAAATTTGGGCTAAGTGCACCTCTGTAAAAATAAAAATACTTTTGGGCAATACTAATCCTATTAACAAACAATTAATGGATTAAAATATTACAACCTTTTTTTGACTCAATTTACGGTCAACCCTAAAAATTTTTGGCGCAATTTACGGGTAGGATTAGAAAAATCTTCAACCGCTGGCGCAATTTACGGTCCCCGAAATCGTATAAGTATAGTGCGGTAACTTTGACTTATTTGGAAAAAATCACATTGTTTGTTTGAATTGTCTTCCAATGTGGAAATGTATGCTGCCTCCAGAAATATACGTTTCCCATAGTTGGCCTCTGATGCTAGTATTTCAATATTATTAGCATCGAAAGTGTGGCAGGTATTATTATGCAATGCTCTGAAATACCTGTTTTTTTAGAGTTGTACTTAATATCATAAATATGTTGTTTTAATCTATTTTTTAATAATTGTTTAGTTTGTCCAACATATTTTTGGCCGCATTCACATTCGATGTTATAAACAACGTTAGCCCTATCCAACAACGGAACAGTATCTTTAATTTTCGAGTATAAAATCCTGCCTAACTTAAAATTAATGCAAAACGTAAGTTTCATAGAACCGTTTTTGACGAAATCTTTAAAGGTATGTTCTTATTCTTCTTAAGCAACGGATGGTAAGTGATTATATTATATTTCGTACCTTCTAGATTCTCCACTTGTGTAGATAAGTTAGTATTCGTGGGCACTTTCTTCTGGAAAAGAGCACAATCAATAAGACCTGGGAAATTGTTAATCGACAGCTGCTTCTTGAGATCATGGAGTCTAACTCCAATAGCTCTTCTGATACATACGTCAGGATACGGTGTTTTAACGTAGAAACCAACTCATTTTTTGGTTAATGGGATGTGAACTATTAAAGTTTAATAGTCTATCAGTGGATGAAGATTTCTTATATATATCTGTTGACAAAATTCAGTCTTTCTTTCTAATAACTCTGAGATCCAAGAACAGAATAGACTTGTCAGATTCTAATTCGTACGTGAACGTAAGTAAGTTATCATATTCATTCAAAATCTCTATACAATCATCTACTCTCTCTTTAGGAACAGCAGTTAAAATATCATCCACATATAACAAGAGAAAGGGCACATTAAAATCAATGGTACCTAAAAAGTTTAGCAGCATTTGTCATTCATGACAAATGCTGCAAAAACAGGTGAAGAAGGGGCACCAATTGCACTACCTCTAAGTTGTAAATAAATCTCCTTATCATAGCTAAAAAAGCTATTGTCGAAAATTATGGTAACTAATTTCAAAAATTCATTGACAAGATCCCAATTATTGGTAATGGATTTAATTAACGCTTCCTTCGAAATATTAGTTCTTCTTATCTCTGCTTGAATCTTTCTCTCTTGTATAGCGAAATTATCATTTATAGATTCGGCCGATGTTTAGTTTATTTTTATTCTTCATAGCCTTAATTTTGTCTTCAATATTTTCCATTTCTATTACGCACTTGTTCTGGCCCACTCTATACGCTATGTAATATTCGCTTCTACGCCAAGTTTTTCTCTCATAAATTCCTTCATCTGTCTTTTCGTGTCTTCTTTATCTGTCACAAAATCGTCTACTCCCGTTATTACCACATTATTTCTTCTCGAATTTTTCTCCACACCCTCTAATCTTTTTTGAATTACTTTTTCTTTAATAATTAAAATTTATTAATGTGATATAAGATTATTTTCGTTCGTCAGTCACATATAACTAAGGAAATGAAAAAAATAAGAAACAAGAAAAAATATTCGAACTAAATTAAAGAAAGGTTCAAATAAATAGAATATTAAAAAATTTGACGAAAATGACTTACCGTGAACACAAAAACATCAAACTTACGTGATGCCAAGCGTTAAAATTTTGTAAATTTAACGTTTTGCTTAGTTCTGTTAAATAAATTTTTTAACACGTTTTATCAAAAGCTCTGTATTATATAAATTTGCATTATTTCTTAAGTAAGCATCAAATAATGTTGTATTTATAATTGTTTTCAAATTTGCACACTACGAAACACGAAATTAGTCAGTCAAGTTCAATTAATGTGTAAATATGTAAATGAATCTTGTGTATTCAAATTTTATCTAACAGTTAAGTTAATCATAGTTTTAGTTTACTGTATATATCGTATGTAGGTTTAATTTTGCAAGTCTAAACGTGAATTGCAGTAAAATTCAATAAAACGCAATAAAGGGAAGCAATTAAGGTACAGGTGAATAAATTAATTTAAATAAATTTCTTCATGTTTCAATTTTGCTGCTATATCATCAATAGGTTCTATAATATACTACTATAGCAGAATACCACACAATACTAAACCGCACAATACTATGCTTTAATACTTGTTCGTTGTACTACATGCATAAGTAATTTATATTAGTTGGCATTCACATAGTGAACGAAACAGAAAAAATAAAAAAATTTACCACTGATAAAGAATCTAATCCTCTTATCTCACTTTAAAATTTAAATTATTGAGTGGGACTCTTGGCGGACTATATTAGACTATAAAAGCTACTTTTACTGTCTCACTCGTTAATCATAATTCACGGTCCAAACTCCCACTGCTAGAAAGTTCAAATTTTTCATTCACCTAGAATGGCTATAAACTGGATAGAATAAATTTATAACACTTCAAAATGTTCCCTTTTATCAGTTTAAGTAGTTTTAAACATAAACAGGGTTACAGGCACAAATGCTGAAACCTTTCTCTCAGAAAAAGATATTACTTATTCCCGAGAGGATATGAAAGACTGAAGACAAGACGTAGGCTGGCGGTTAGAGCGTTCGATTGATGAGACTGTAGTCATAGATTCAAACCTAGACTATTATTTTAATCTAACAGTGTCTCACTCAAAAGGTTTTATTAACGATTTTAAGAGAATAAAGATATCTAAAATACAAAATACTATATTTAAAATTTATATTATTTAAAACACAAAATACAAAGTGTATTTTAAATAATACATACCTAATTATTTCAAATGCTGCCCATCCCTGAATATATTATGTAGCCTAATCTCAAATAAGCTTAACTATTCTAATAATTAAGAAGGATTAATTATAAAAGCTATACTGCGAGAAAATTATTTTAATACTTATGTAATATGTTGAACATCAACAAAAAATTGAATTCATAATTCAATTTCAAAAAATAGGAGACTCTCGTTTGTGTAAGTTTCATGTAGTAATGAAGCTTCGTTAGGATTCTGTAAACCAGAACTACATTGCAAATTGTATATCTTGGTTTCTTTTGATAACTGATGTATGTAAAGTAATCATTAGGCAAAAACACTCAATTGACGCATTTTCAAATATTCAGCTTTAATTAAAATTCTTTTTGATTTTAATAATATTCGAGAAGGTTAAAATTATAACAAGCATGTGCTGCATTTATACCAATTACATTTACTCAAATCGAAAGATATCAATAAATTATTTATAATGTTTTCAAAACCTGATACGAATAAATAATATATAAAATAAAATTTTTTTATTTATTTTTTATTTCATAACTCATGCAAAGTACATATTCCAACTGATATGATAAATTTGCTAATAAGTAGCTAGATACACTGTATTGATTAAGTATTACACTAATTAAATCAGAAAATCGTTAGGATTTATTTATTATCATATAACTTATAAGTTGCGTGAGGAATATATAAGCACTTAGCAGTAGCCAAAATCACCTGAAACGGAACGGCATATCGCATTTCAACCGGAAAAGTTATTTCCGTTTGCGCCTGAAGCTGTACTTGTAACGGAAAGGAGATAGTCGGCAACGACTCTTAAATCCTCACAAATTAGCATATTTAGTAAAGTGAAAACCAGCTTATATTTGCAAAAGCTTTTCTTTGAAGTCTTCTAATTATATACAATATCAAACGAATTTTATTTAATTGTGGAGATGGAAAATAAAAAAACTTAAGTAAACAAAACAAAAACGTATGTATATTGTAATAGCGACTTCTTCATTGAAAGTATCGACGATTTCAGTAATTTGTTTTACCATTTATTAATAATAATTATTAAGTTTAATCGTCATAATATAATTATTATTCAATTGGCTAGATATTGCTTCAAAATAGATAAATTACGTTGTAATAAGTTTTTAATTTCCGTTTAACGTTTTCAACGGAGCAACAGCGTTCAAACGATAGCACAGTTTTCTTCGATCTCTATTTTAAAAATTTATGTAATACGTACATAATATTATGTACTGTATTCAGTATATATTCAATAGTATATAGAAAAATCTATTTGTAAAGCAAAAATTTTTCAAAGTGGCCATTACTGACGCTATGTCCATTGCTGGAAATTTTTTTTCGATTTTTCAATTCAATTATACATATTGTTTCTGAGAAATCAAATGTTGGCCTTTCTGCGTTAATAAAATAATGTAAATAATTTTAACGCGATATGCACGGTATAAACCCATAGATATATTTAATCAATTTTTTTGGCGATTTAATTCATAACTTTTCAATCTTTAGGTATGCTTCAATGTTTTGTGTTATTTATTTTTATTCAGATTCAATTTTTTTAAATATAATTTTGTAAAACTTGCAAAAAAAGTTTGTTTATAACCGGAAATTAGTATTCTTGGTACTGCTAGCCATTCTGGCTTTCACGAGACAATATGGTAATTTAATTTAAGCAGACCTCATTGATAAGTTATGCTTCCTACGCTTGACCCGAGCAAAGAATTATCTAATGCCACTCTGCCATTTTAAATTTTATTTTTGATAAGAAATTTTTTTTTAACTAATAATTAAATTAATTTAAATTTGAAATCAGTTCCTTTATTATTTTAATCCCAATTGTTCTTATTACAAGTAATTATTTGCAATTTTATGTATTTTAATTTTTAATATAATTAAAAGGTCAAAGTTTTATAATATATCAAGTACAATAAACTTGCAAAATAAAAATGGCACGTGGAATCAAAAAAAAAGAAAAAAAAAGAAATGACCTAAGAAATAATATTAATTAAAATGTTTATGTTCAATAAGATTATTTATTTTTTTAGTTTTATCGTAAACTTAGTACAGTGTAGATTTTTAGCTCTACCAATAAATCTATGAAGATAAAATAAAAAGTTACAATTTATTGTAAAATGTTTATATTAAACTGGTCCTTCTTATAATCGGTCCTGGTGGTTAGTAAAAGCTAGGTGGGTTTCATTCCCACCGGGGGTAAACGTCAAAACAATAGACGTCCAGACGTTGGCTGGACGTACTTTGGTAACTTTTTTAAATGCATTTATAAAAAAAATTGAGGTGCATACCCATTTCTTCAATTGCAAATTTGAATGTGTTCTAAAATTGTGAAAGTTTACAAAATTATTATAAAAAACTTTCAAGGTAAACTTACCTGGAATGCTCTCATCATTTTAAAATGCTGCTGCTTTATTACATAAGAGATTGAAATTTAAACTAATGCAGTTTTCCTCCTTGGAAACTTAAATTCAGTTATATTTGAGTTTTTAATCTTCTATTCAGTAAATGTTTGTAGAGCAGGTTTAATAGACGTTCTTCTAAAAGGCAATTAAACGTTCGTACAGAGGGATTCGTACTACTGTTTCAAAATATTAATTATTCTAAAATTATTACAAGAATATAATATAATATGTATTATTGATTCCTGACTTATTTCAAGCTTAGAAAAATTAAATACATATTTTGGTGATTAGATTACAATATTTTTAAGATAATATTAACTTAATACATGCCTGGTATTGTCGCGTGAAGTAATAAAGTAAGAAAAAATGAAAGGAACAGACAACTTTTTGCCCGAAAACGTCTTCAGCGATGCACCCAAAATCGGGCAGGTTCCATTAAAATAAAAGGTCAAAAATAATCTAAAAATTATCAAAAAAGAAGTTTAATTTTAAAATAGTTTTATTTTATATATCAATACATAATAATAAATAATACAAAAATTAATTATTATTATTATAATTTATTAATCCAATAAAATTTAAAATTTTAAGTGTCAAATTAAATAATGTCGATAAAGAAAGTTTTGACGTTAACGGTAATGGTATACAAACTCGGTCGAGAATAGACACCACAACCGTGGATTGCTGTTTGAATTACAAAGCGGAAATTCTGGGTTCGAATCTCGGATTTGACAGATTTTTTTAGCTCGTCCTTCTGGTATTCATCAACACGTTGTTGCCTTAACATCGGAGGTAGTACAATGGACTAAGTGGCCTAAGTGCATGTGAGTTTATCTTACCCTTCAGTATAAAATCCAAAATCCAAATAGACACCTCCCTAATCGTAATAAGATTTTGTTATGAGCTGACTTACAAGTTCAGATTCGAGTTTTTCCGTACGACAAACCATACAATGTATAAATGGTAATATATCTTCTTATGACAACTCGTACGAAAAATTCTCTGATAAATCGTCTAGTGCAAAAAAATCTACTTTTAAAATAGACCCTTATCGATCTAGTAAATATGTAAGGTTGCAATAAAAACAAATTCGACCATATTGGTTTTACTTAGCACTTAATACTCGTCTATGAATCTGGGCGTTAGATAAGTGTACATATGTTGTTTCTTCTTCTTCAAATGCGTATCCGATTTCGGATATAAGGCTATTTAAGCCAAGATGACGTACTAGGGAAGTTTTATTTATGTGGTAATTTCTCGTTGCCTTCTCCATAAGCCCAAAGATTGATTACGTGCTTTAGATCACAGCAGTGTAGTCGGCGCGACCAGGCTTTGATTTGCGCTATACCATTACGTAGTCCGTCGCTTTAAGCTTTATACTGCTGTGCTGGTTGTTGGTATGTTGTTTAGCAATATACGTTAACGCTGACATCGCTAACCAATTTTTAGTTTTACCGTTTCCCCAGTGCATGAACAGCTAATGTGAAAATTTGTCATTTTTGAGTTATGTATATCAATAATATGGAATTTCCATAGACTATCTTTTGAAAAAACAATAAATTGATCAGCAAATAGAATTCTTCGGGGGAATTATGTCAGTTTTATGAATGTACAAATGTATGATTGTTTTATTACTCATGCCATGCCAAAGGAAACCCGAAAGTAAAAATTTAAGACTATATTCTGTAACTCATCCTTTCAGTGTTTCCTTTCTGTAAAAGTTTAATTGTAAGTAAAGAATCCTTTCATAAGAGTTACAGAATAACCCTTAATATTTTTTAAGATTTTTCTTCAACTATGCTGTAAGTGTAAACAGCATAACTCTAAAAAGCATTTTTGCACATTTGAAAAATGTCACTTTACGCAACTCAGGATAAACCCACCACGACCGATTTACCAGTCGGCAGTTTTATTAACTAAACCTATGAAATAATTTCACGTGTAATTCTACCTATACTCGAGGAGAAAATCTCTTGAAAAAAATACGTACACCATATCTCGTTTTCCTCAAAACCTCTCAACATTTCCTCATGTCTTCAGACATTTTCGCACATCTCTCCACATTTCCTCCATATCTCCACATCTCTCTTATATCTCCTGCCATCTCCCTCATAGCTCCTCACATGATTCCATATCTCCTCACACCTCTTCACATCTCTCATTTCTCAACAATTTTTCTGTTTTCTCACCATCTTATCACATCTTTCTAATTTCCAAAGATTTGAAATATTTTACGTATCACACCATTATATAAATTTCAATTATTTGCTTCTCTTTAATTGCTTAGTAAAAATTGTTAAGAAAAATCTAAAACACGAATTAGTGAAGATAACAGCATCCATACTGATGGAAGACGTTATTATCGACTTGTATTTTGAGTGAAGGACGTTCCGATTTATGTTTTTTTACCAAAGTTAGGTATATTCAAAAATTCGCAATACGTAACACCTAATTCACCAAATCACCGAATATACAATACAATAAATAGTCTTACATTCCCGAAGGAATATGACTGTCCATTTTGGACTTAACAAATCCGTTTGTTGAGGTGGATTAATCTTCATTAACTTTGCATTTCACATCCACATATTCTTCCACGGTCTTCCTCTCCCGCGGTCTTCCATCGGTTTCCACTCCGTGATCCGCCTTATCACTTCATTCTCATTCTTGTGACTCTTGGATGTGACCAAACCATTGCAATCTCTGCGATTTGATTACTTTGACGATATTTCCATTTTCAACTTCTCTCAGTATCTCATAATTCATCTTGTTTCTTGTTCACCAATTTTTATTGGTCCCAGTATTTTACGCATTATCTTTCTTTCAAGCACTCTCATCTTTTCTTCTTCTCCTCTACTATGGCACATCGCTTCTGTCGCGTACATAGCTACCGGTCTAATCATGGTCTAATCATGGAATATAGCAAAAATACATAGTACCAACTGTAATAATGATGTATTTCAAGTTTTCTGTATTATAATTTATATTCTTGTTTATTATATACATATAGAAGGCTTTAATCCCGAATAGTACCTTGACATGTGACTTCTTTTGCTTGCCAGATATAGATAGAAGAAGTTGGTAAGGCATAAATATATTTCCAAAAAAATATGTCGTATTCATTTATTAATATAATTTTGATACAAAATATATCCTATATCTCACCCATATCTTCCTGAGATATCACCTATACCTCCCTCATATCTCTTCTATATATCCCACATCTCCCCCACATTTCCCTTACATCTCACCACATCTCCTCACATCTTTTCATATCTCCTTACATCTACTCACATCTCCATACATATTCTCACATCTCCCACACGTTTCTTTGCTCATATACACCAAATCTCCCCAGTGATTTACTATCAATGGAAGTTATATTAGAAGTGAAAATTCTTTTAAATAAATATATAAAAAATAACCAACAAAGTTCGAACAACTTTTATAGTAAACCAAGTTTGCTAAAGAAAATTCAATTTTAATTACTTATTGTATCTCTTGATTTTTAAATTTAATTTTGGTTAAATTTAGTCTTAAGGCTATGTTAGATGTTATATTAGAGCTTAGTTTAAAGTACAAGTTATGTAGTACTTACCAATAGACGTTCGCATATTATAGCAGGTATGAGTAATATGGTTAAATTTTTATTAATACGAGTATTTGTTACTTTTACTTCTTGATTATGTGGATTATTTATTAATCAATTTAAGTTATTAATTAATTATTTGGTTGTTAATTGTGAAACCACTATAAATAATAAAAAAACAAACATTGTCCTGTTACTGTTATTTGGTTTGGGAATAATTATTTTGATTTTAAATTTTGTGAATTTTTATAATTTTGTAAATTTATTTAAAAATGTACAATACTTCGTTTAATATTTTCTTTTAATTAGTAATAACATTCATTATTTTAAATCAACACACCATCTAACGTCAACTTCAAAAAACAATTTTCAAATTTATAATAATTTTCAAATAATATTTTAATTTTGGTACGTTCTAACTTTATATATTAATAATATATTTGTAACATAATCTTCTGTAGACTTCCTGATGATGAATATCTATATTCGAAACATGTCGTCTTACTAATTAAAAGAAAATATTAAACGAAGTATTGTACATTTTTAAATAAATTATAAATTAACTTCGATAGACAAATCATAATTTTGTAAATATTTTATTTTAACTAATCTTTGAATTTACTCATTTTCCCACCATCAAAAATGAATGTGACAATAGCGTGGGGAAAATGTTTCTTTTGTCGACAATGTCCGCCATACGCGGTTGAGCCGTAGTTTTGTCTCCTAAAATTTGATTTGAGTTTAATTGTTTTATTATTAAACTGAATTTAATTTTGAGTGAGTAATTTTGATTTGACTGATTTTGGATGGTCTTAAAATTTGGAAAGAATTGGATTTTGATTTTGGTGAAATCGAATGTTTTGAGATTTATTTGGATGATTCGATTGAAGATTGAGTGAATTCCGTTATATAGTTTTGAATTTTTGAGATGGTAATTAAATTGATTTTGAATTATAAATTAAAATTTCAAGTTAAAGGTGTCGGAGATAATTAGGATATCGTCAACGTATAGTCAAGTTATCTTTTGAATTTTCTTTCCCATTTATATTGAGATTTATTTTGTAAGAAATTTTAAATTTATAAATTAAGAAAACATATCACCTCAATATATTAACTTATTTACATTTTTTATGATATACTAATACAATTTATTTACTATATGTATTGTAAGTAGTGCAATAATTGCAACAGTTTAAGAAATTGTCGGAAATGCATAATTTGACATTCTGATCAACATACTAAATATCTCAACGTCTATCAGCTGAGTTTCGGCAGCCATTATCTTAAGTAAAAAGGCATGAAAAATCATATTATTGCAAATATTTAAATTCCCTGTAGTCTAATCGTAAAAATACCTATTACCAATTTTGATTGCTATAAAATTTTCTACAAAAATGGTGGCTTTCGTGGTACCTTTGGGGTGGAAAATCGAAGTTAAAAATATAGAAATAAACTTAAACCAAATAATAGACTTTTGGAAGAATTTGGTACTGTGTCCACCAGCGGTTGACCGATGAGATCCATCTCGTTAGAGTAAGATCGAAACTCCAGTCTCAATCTAGGTGGCGCGGTCCAAGTTTCTGTCAAAACATCTGCTTTAGCATCTTAAGCCAAGAGTTGGTGCTGCTTATTTGGCGTCATCAAAAACAGTGGCTGGATATTTGAAGGTAGTACCTTATCTAATATGATAGGTCTTACAGGGTCGTACGTCGCCTGCAGACATGTTGCATCCCTGCGAAAGACAGACGATCAGATATGTAAAGGTAATCGACTCAGTGGAAGTTGATCGAATATGCGATGCGGTATCGGTAGCTATCTTTACGGATGGAAGCAAGCTGGCAGGCGGGGAGGTCGGCGCATCAATCGTCATATACCACAAAGGTCGTGTAGTTGTGTAGTGTGTTTCAGGCCGAACTGTATGCGATTGACGCTGCCCTCCATTGGATTTCCCCCAGGAGAGTGCACTCTGCTTGCATATTCTCCGACAGCCTAGCCTCTCTTGTCTCCATAAGTAATAGGAGTTGCACGATTCCGTTAGTAACTTCCATTCACTTTTCTCTTTTAAAGTTAAAGGAACAAACAATCGTCACGTTTGTGTGGGAAAAATCACATTGCGGCATTGGAGGAAACGAAGTTGCGGATTTATGTGCCAAAGATGCGGCGGTTTTACACCAATGGACGGTATACACAATTCGTTTCCTCTGAGCTATGCAAAGAGAGAAATTTGCCTTGAATTTCAAAGTATTTGGGATGCAGAATACCAAAACGCAGTTCAAGGCTCAACTACTCGCCAGTTTTTGCCCACCTTGCGAGATGTTTCTATGCTTCGAGACGCCTTTGAGACCTCCTTTGAACTAATGCAGGTGTTAACGGGACACTCATATGCGAGGAGTGTCCTCAATTTTCAAATTAATTTAAAAAAAAAATCAATTTTCGAATTATTCGAATCCAAAATTTTCCCTTATAACACAAACGTCGACAATAGGCATTGTCGACGTTTGTGAAAAGACCGAAATATTGTGTAGTAACTAAGTGCTACATTGCTTAATTAAAAGTTAATAACATGTGTGGTGGCGAAATTAAGAGACTTCAAACAGAAAAAGTTGGTAATGGATAATAAGAAGAAACTGAAAGGATCCAAAACGCACATAGAAAACGACATGACTGTTCGAGAAATGGAGATTCAAAACAAAATATGGAATGTGGCGAAGGAAGCAATAAAGAATGGAGAGAAAGTCAAAGTTGGGTTTCAGAAAATGTTCAAGCAGAACGAAATATTTGTATGGGATAGAGAGGATAACTCCTTAAAACCAAAAATAAACTCAGCCCAACCTCCAAAAAACTAACCAAAACGGAGAAAGGAGTATCTGAACCTTCCCATTCAGATGCTCCAACAGCAAACACAGGGGAAAAACGATCGACATCGCAAAGAAAAGGAATAAACGAGATGACACAAGGAAATAAAAATTACAATGAGGTAAAGGTAAAAAAGAGGAAGAATAAAAAAGTAAAAAAGGGGGTCAAAATTGCCACATGGAATATTAGAACACTCCTGAAGGCGGGTAAAATGAAAGAAGTTGCAAACGAATTAGACCGATACAATGTAGATGTGGCCGCACTTCAGGAATTAAGATGGAAAGGCCAGGGAGAAATAACGAACAGCAGCTACACGTTGCTGTACTCTGGAGAGAGCGAACAGGGAAGAAACGGTACGGGTTTCATGGTCAAAAACAAGGATAAAAGTAACATATTGCAGTTTAACCCAATAAGTGGAAGATTAGCGTACATCAGAATGAAAATGAACCCAATAAACATGTCGATCATTAGCGCTTACGCTACAACGGAGGACAGCAACGAGACGGAAAAAGATAACTTCTATCAGGATTTGGAAGATTTATGCAACAGAGTGGAAAAGAAAGATATTCTGATACTGATAGGAGACTTCAACGCAAAGGTTGGAAAGGAGGAGTATATCAGCGATGTGGCGGGAAAGCACACCGTGAACGATGTGACAAATGACAATGGAAGCAGATTGTGTAATTTGGCAGCAGTAGTAAACATGGATATCAGTAGCACAAGGTTCATACATAAAAAAGCACACAAAATAACATGGTCATGGCCAGGAGCAAGAAAGGAAGATGGAAATCAAATAGATCATGTACTAATATCAAAAAAACAGAAGACACTGGTACAAGATGTCAGATCATATAGGGGAGCGGATGCTGCAACGGATCACTACTTGGTGGTGGCTGAAGTAAAAGTGAAGAATAAAACATGTAACTATATTAGAAAAGAAAGAGATTTAGCCATAGAAAAACTAAGCAAGAGTGAAATAAGAGAAAGATACCAAGACACGTTAAGCCAAAGCATGAAAACCGAGGAAGGCATAAACGACATAAACGTTGACTTCGAAACAATTACGGACAACATAAAAACGAGTGCAGCTCAGGTATTGGGAAATAGGAAAACTAATATAAACAAAGAATGGTTTGATGAGGACTGTGAAAAGGCAGCGCAACTAAAGAGAGAGGCAAGGGTAACATGGTTAAACACAGGAAATGGAGCGGATCTGGTGTTGTACAAAGAAAGAAGAAATGAGGCATACAAGGTATACAAAAGAAAGAAAAACAAATGTGTAGAAAAAACAATGGATGAGATAGAAAACAGTAATAAATGGAACAACAGTAAGGCCTTCTATGAAAAAATAAAAAACCAGAGAGAGAAATATGGCGTAAAAACAAGAGGAATGAAGAATAAACGGGGTAAAATGGAAGACAATGCGGAGGGGATAAAGGAAATATGGGTAGAATATTTTCAGGAACTACTGAACGAACAACTAACTGATGTGCCTCCCCTCATAACAAGCGAAGATCAAACTACGGAAGAACCTACGTACGAAGAAACAGTCGAAATAATAAACAAATTAAAAAATGGAAAATCACCTGGAAAGGATGGCATCAAGGCAGAGTTGATAAAACATGGAGGCGAAACCTTACACAAAAGAATATTCGAGTTAATAAAACAAGTCTGGAGACAAGAAAAAATGCCAAAACAATGGAGAGAAGGAGTCATAATTGCAATAAAGAAGAAAGGGGACGCAAACAAATGTGAGAACTATCGTGGAATTACTCTGTTGAATGTCACTTACAAGATTTTAGCAACACCGATAAATAACAGGTTAAAAAAATATACCAAATAATCAATAGGAGAATATCAGTGCGGTTTCCTGGAAGGAAAGTCGACAGTAGACGCAATTTTCATGCTGAAACAAATAATGGAAAAAAGTGGAGAATTTAACATCGATATGCACATGGTTTTCATCGACTTCAAGCAAGCATTCGACAAGGTGAACAGAGGCGAATTAAAAAGAGTAATGCAAGAAATAGGAATACCGAGTAAGCTGATTAATCTAACGCAGATGACACTAGAAGACACGACGGCGTGTGTCAGAACAACTAATGGTACAACGCGAGATTTTACAATAAACACAGGAGTACGACAGGGAGACACTATATCATCGACACTGTTCAACATGGTCTTAGAAGCGATAATGAGGAAGGTAGATATTAACGGTACCATAATTAACAGAGAAATACAAGCGATAGCATATGCCGATGACGTGTTAATAATATCCCGAACAGTAGTAAAATTGGTAGAAACGATCAGGAAAATAAAAAACAAAGCAAAAACGAAGGGACTGAAGATAAATCAAGAGAAAACCAAATATATGAGATGTCAGAGAAGAAGCACAGGAAGAAAAACCGAACTGATAGTTGACGACGAAAAGTACGAAGAGGTGCACGACTTCAGCTTCCTGGGAGTACAAATCAATAACAAGAACGAAAGACAACACGAATTAAAAAGTAAACTCCAACAAGGAAATCGAACGTATTTCGCGAACCGACAACTACTATGGAGCGGAAATCTAACGAAAAGAACCAAGATAAAGATTTACAAGACCCTGATACGCCCTGTAGTTACATATGCAACGGAAACAACATGTCTGAGTAAACAAGAAGAAAATGAGATGCGAATATTTGAAAGAAAAACGTTAAGAAGAATATTGGGTCCGGTACGAGAGAATAACCAACAAAACAGACCTATGACCAATGATGAAATATTAAAAACAATGGACAATGAGGACATAGTGAAAGTAATCAAGTCGAAAAGGATAAGTTGGTTTGGCCATGTCATGAGGAGAGACGAGAATGCGAGGATAAGAAAAATCACAGAATGGAAGCCCATGGAAGATCGTACAAGGGGAAGACCAAATTTGAGATGGCATGATCAGGTAGCAGAGGACTTGAGAACGATGAACGTCAGCGGTTGGAAAGAAAAAATAGAAGACAGAAAGTGTTGGAGAGGAATTGTAATGGACGCAAAGACTGATACCAGATTATAGAATGAAATGTAGTACAGAATGAAATGTTAAGTAAAAGAGGACTAATCCACCTCACTAAATGGATATGTAAAGTCTCACCGAGACAGTCAAATTCTTACAAGAACAAAAGACTTATTATTAACATGTGTGTGGTTGTGTATCGCTCATTGATTAATTATGCTAAAGTTATGTTACAAAATGTGTACAACGTAGTTTTTTATTAATAATAATTATGGATAAAAGTCTGTTGGGTTATTTTATTCTGCGATATTGAACTATTCTTCTTCTCACTTCTCATGGCCACCAAGGTGAAACCATAGAAGCAGGAGTAACTGAAAGGTACCATTTTTATAGAGAAATTCATAGTAATCAATATTTGTATAGGCATTTTTACTGTCAGACTAATCACAGACTAGATCAGGGATTTCAAATATTTGCAAAAATTTCATTTTTCTCAGCTCAGCAGAAATGATAGAGATTGAGATAATTACTATGTATTTTTACCAATTTTCAAAACTGTTGCAATTATTGTAGTCAAACCGATAATTATTAATTCTATTGACTGTTCTATACGTGACTTAATAAATCGAAACCAGTTGAAAATAATGTTAAGTTCAGTTTCAGTTTATTTTAAAATAAATGCCAATTAGATTTATAGAAAAACTGCCATATAGCTGTTGAACATCTCTGTACTCGTACATACAACAATAGTAGCTACGAAGCTTATTGCAAATTGCGGAAACGACTAATTAAATAAGTAGTTATAGTAGAAATCCCAAGAAAACAATACTGGAAATCGTCATTAATAGATTTGAACATGAGTTAGAACCAACAGATTATTATCTGCTGTTGTACATTTTGTAGAGCAAATAACTAAAAAAATTAAATTTTGTAAATGGTTCGAGTGTAACTTGATGTCTACATTACTAAAAGTAAATTTTAGGATCTGTGGTTAGATTTTCATTATGCAGTCCGGGGGATCTCATTAAGATTAAATAAATGTGCACTTTTTTATTTTCATTGTAATGGCTATTGAATTCGTAATAGTAGGTAATATCCCTAAACACTTTTTTAATTAAAATACTAGCAAACCAAGCTGAAATACTTTCAATTAGCTAATTTTTTTATTCTTACTATTAGATCAATATTAAATAAACTGTAGTAGGTATTTAATTCTAACCCAAACTTATTTTTAATTTTGTCGTACTAGGTATTATGTAAGTATTTACTTATATAAATCAATAATTAGGAATATATAATATAAACATTTATGGAAAATACATTGGTGTAGAATAGATACATCCAATTTAAAAAAATATTCACTAATCTATTTCCTCTTTAATTGACCATTGTTGTACCATTATTATTAATTAAATAAAACAAATAATTATAATTCGTGATCGATTCAACATTAAAAGTGCAATTTTTATAAAACTTGCTGCTATTTTATTTCATTTTTAAAATATACTTTTTATTGTTTTTTTATTATATTTAGGATAGGGAGGTTTCTTTGTTAGGATTTTTGTTAAGTATCTCTAAAAACGATCGACTATGTTTTACAGAGTAGAGATTCGTGAGATTATATTGAACCAATTGAATTCAGTTTATTTATTTACAAAATTGCACTCATTCGGAAAAATTACTTTTTTGTATTTGCAGATCCGTTATCTGTGAAAAACCAAAACTCGTTATTCAAACCAACGTGAACAATGGAAGCGAGATCGACGCCGTGTCAAAATACATGGCACTATTTATACTACTTCTGAGTGTAGTAAATGAATGTTATATCCAGTCACATACATTAGTCTGCCGTTGTTGTCATTTCCGGAAAATCATCTTAGTCTATGGCAACCTTTACTTCTGAAAAGTTTACTGTCTTCTGTAAAATAACATCGGTTTTTTTTGAAGGACCCGGTATAAACTTGTTTTAAAATGAACTGAATATAGATCTATTGAAAATCAATAAGAAAGCTATAGGTATATAATTTTCAATAAAACTCCCAGTTTTCTATTTGGTAAGAGAACGGTAAAATATAAATAATTACTTTCTAAACATATAGAAAGCAATAAAAAAATATCGATCTTTGGCTAATGCTTCCAACGACAATTTACTATTAAAACTTCCTTAAGGGAACCTGAAAGCAACAAAAGTTGTTTCGAGTGGGAAAGCAGATGGTATAAAAATAACAGTACTTATTCAATTTTATAAATTATATTAATTGAATGTGAATAATTCCTATAAAAATCTTTACCTCTGCAAAAAATTGTTTAGTACTAAAAATGTATGAAAATATTGGAATTTTAGGCGTATTAGGTATTCAAAAAGATTTGTTAGAAAAAATACCTACTCGAAAACGTGATCATTTATTAACAAGCAAACGCAAGCAAAGCACAAATGATGCAAACAAGCAGCAGGTAGTAAACGCGTAGCGGCGACGCGACGCTCCTGCGCCCTAGCGTCGGCGTCGTTCAATAGCATCTTAGTAGAACAGTACTGCATAACCCTTCCTAGTGTCGCGTACTCAGCTGTTGATAATAAACATACGACCACGCGAACTTTCCCTTCAAAACAACATAACAGTAATAAAACTTACGAATTTAACCTACATATACACAACATTTCATATGAGAAATGTTAAAAAGTTCTCTGGGGCGTCAAAACTTGCAATTATTACGCCCTAACTTTTAATTTCTACGTCGCACTTTCATATGCTTCCTTGAACCATATCTATCGAAAGTAGATTTCCTGCTCAATTAGTAATTTTAATATAAATTCAGTTGTATACTGTTGAAGTGTTGTGCATACCTGAATAGTACGTGAAAAATTGATCGTTTGGAGTGAGCAGTGTGTCATTCGGGGTGAGTACAGAAGATGCACTGAATGTTGTGGTCGTGAAGGGGGCCACTAGTGAGTGGAACACAGCGCCAAATTGCATCACCGTGCGGGTTCCGGCGGGGCTTGTTGCCAAAGCCGGTCATGTGCCACCAAATGGGGGAACCACCTCCGAGGAAGAAGCCACCATTCCGGTAAGCTAACGTCACTCTTTGTAAAACGATTAAATATATAATGTCTAAACTTCCGCATCACATCTAGCGCGTAAACAAATATTTGGCCAAGTACGTTCCATTCTGTGTATCATAGTTATAAGGTTACAATCAATTTTTCCCAATTAAGTAATCGAAAAGAAATTATTACAACCCATTACAGCGCCAATTAGTATAAATAAACTAAAAGCAAGTAAAAAATTGATCTGATAAAATAATTATATTATAATACAAGAGTATTAAATTGCTGGTATGTTAATTTAAATGAAAAAGTAGGTACTACATATTTTATTTTATCCAAAAAGCAAAAAATGTTCTCTTCCTGAATTACTATCTAGACTACCAAGAGATGCCACTAATGATTGGTTTCAACTATTGTTAACAAAAATAACTCGAGAAGTAGAAACAAATTCGCAGTGTTTTCTGCAGATATTTATTTAATAATAATTAAAATAGGGGAAAAGTAAAAAAAATTACGATTACTAAAATACGATTTTTTTAAAATGTGCTAACATAAAGCTTGTAAAAATAAACAAATAAATTAGTGATGAATGCAAGAGATACATAATTTTATGGTTTTTATGGCATGCTTTGTTATGCCTATTTCAAAAGCCGAGTAGTTTAGAATCTTCTGGCCAAATTGTAAGTTCAATAATTAGAACCGAGATTGTTGATAAATTGCCTTGATTTCACAAAAACTTGATAGAATTTATGAAAGTTCAATTCATAACTTTTTTACATTTTTATTTACCCTTATAATCTGAATAAAAATATTTTAGATCGATCGGTGATGAGATTTTGTCGTGATGTTGCATTTTTAGTTTTGGGAAAAAGTTTTTCGATTGAGAACATCAACAATACTTTGTAAACTCAAACACGGCGCACACAATTTTTCTCTTAACAAAAACAGAACCTAAAGTAATCGATTTCCAATATTGATGAATTTTCAATATAGAAGCCTGTACGTATATTTATCGAGCGGTACATCTTTAATGTCCATGTGTATATTTTGTAATCTGTTTTAATCCGTTAATTATAGCTAACAATAAGGAACACAGTGTGATACCTACTAAATGACATGTGGAGAGTTTGCCCAGTGGCTCACTCTTTCAAATCTAAAAATAGCATTGTTATATTAACAACAGGTACTTTGTTACCTGGTTACAGAAATCTATTATTTTAGATATTCCAAGTCCTAAGGATTGCGTCGTTACTTATGGTAACGCATTACTTATGGTGGTTTCAGTAGACTGGCGACTTATGAATTTGGATGAGCTTTACATTGGGTATTAATAATCTTTTACTCTGAGTTCTTTTATATATGAACTACATATTGCTACCACAGTTGATCAAATATTATTTGACATTATTACTCATCGCCAAACTGACTTTAGAATTTTCTAGCGTATTAAGATTTTATTTTAGACCGCCAGCTCAGAATTTTTTATAGTAATTACTATATTCCTGGTAAATTAAAATTGAGTTGTTTTCTTTTAGTTTTTATGTGATATGCTCAGGTGAATTTCCGATCTAGATGGATACCCATATACTTGACTTCTTCGAAATCAGAAATTAGTCTAATTTAGAATGAGCTATTATACTGCTTAGAAATGAGCTAGTCATTACTTAAATTACACAAATTTAAGGAATTATAAGTATCACAGTGTATTATTCATTATACTACAAAAGTGTCGTCGGCAAATGTTACTTAAGTAGTGTTGGGCTGATATCTGATTGTGCTATGAATAATCCAGCGTAACCTGCTTTTGCTGAAATGGTGACGAACGGCTTAATGGTTGATTGACTGAGAAGGGTTCCGTTTGATATACCGTCATCACGTCGGTTCCAAAAGAACAAGAAGACTTGAGGCCTCGCAATACCAATAATGGGAGTTACGCCTGGAAAGATCAATAGATGACGTTATTACTACAGACTATAGTACAGAAAGAAGGTTAGTTCTGATGGATTGTTGAATTTTACTTCATATGGTGTCCTATCTCAGAAAGCAAACATGGTAAAAATGTTTAAGAGGAAAGTAGATTCTGTAGTCAAGACTTATAAGAATTATACAGTGGCTACAGAAATCTTGATCAAGACCGGCTACCTTGTCCGTTTTATTAACAGCGTTCTGCATAGGAAATGAAAAGGACGAATTCCGACGGAAGTGATGAAAAGCCGACCAGAAAAGGAGAGGAATCATCCATGTGTGGAATACTGCAAGATATCGTAGGTTCCGTGCTTATCTAACCGATTGGTGGCACTATTGGGCAAAGAGCACTGAAAAGTCGTGTGTTAAAGCCCAAAAGTTTAGTCTCATTTTTCACATCTGGTAAGAATAAGATCGAGAAGGACTTGAGAAGCGGCTTGATATAGGGATAAGCTGTAAATGTGATTTCTCATATATTGGTCAGATCGGTCAACTGTTTTTATTGCTTTTACCTGTAAGTTTAGTAATTAAACTTTTTTTTTATGCATTTCTAAGCTCCGACTATGATCGATGTTTTAATAGTGCTGTTTGTGATTTTTCTTCAAACTCCCATGAAGACCTGCACTTAGCTCGAAACTAGTTTGTAAATAAAGAAAGACTTTTGTAGTTTTTTGTTATTAGTTGACCCATATATCTACGGTTTTCCATCAACTTTTCTGACTTGCATATTTGGGGTCGCGATTTTAATGATCGAGTTTTGTTAATTTTTTTAATATTGAATGCGGAATATGCACATAATATTATGAAAATGCATCAATGTATTATTATTTACAATACAATATACTGTGTAATCCATGCAAAATGTAGACTGATTAGCCATTATACAGGGTGTCTTTTTAGCTACATGAGAACTTCAACTTGAAATAAATCATTAAAAAATTGATGGAATTTTTTTCTTAATATATTTTTATGGAAGAACAGTTACCGCCATTTATGATTTAAAAATAATATCTGGCATATGACCACCACGACTAATTGTTATGAAGTGGATCTGATCAGTCCAATTTTGTACCACTTTTTCCAACATTTCTGGCTTTATTTTATTAATGACTTGCTGAATATTAACCTCCCATGCTTCCAAAGTTGTTGGATTGCTAGCATATACCATGGATTTAACATTCCCCCAAAGGAAATAATCTGGAGGCGTCAAATCACACAATCTTGGAGGACAATTAACAGGGCCATTTCTGAATATAATGTTGTCACCAAATTGTCGTTGCAATAAATCTATGGTTTCGTTGGTTATGTGGCACGTAGCACCATCTTGTTGGAACCATAAGTTTTCAATGTCTAACTCTTGGATGTTTGGAAACACGCTAAAGCTGGCTTCTTCCTCATTTCAAAAGAAATATGGACCGATGATGCCGTTGGCGTGTATTCGACACCAAACAGTCAATTTTAATGGATGCAATGGAGTCTGAAGATAACACCCAGATTGATCTCACTCAATATACGGCAATTTTCTTTGCTCACATACCCATTTAACCAGAAATGTGCCTCATCACGACCATAAAATGGGTGAATAGCTCTATAAGTTTCGCGAATGGAGGTCTGATCATAAATTTTCACAGTTTGGCAGCGTTGTTCAAGTGTAAAATTTTTCATGATAAATGGTAAACCTTTCCGAACACAAATGTCAAAAAACCGTCATTTTGACAACCTTCGTTCAGTTGTTATCTCAATTGAAAGATCTCATGTAGCTAAAAAAAACACCCTTTATAATCATATTATGTATTTTCTATTATCAGCTTTTAGAAACTTAAAACCCTTATTTCGCATTAACATAGTTGACAGAAAGTTTTGAAGCTACAATGTTTTATATTGCCTTAATCAATTTGAAATGGATTTACAAGTGAGGTATTGGAAAGATACAGAACTTATCTACAAGAATTTAATTAACAATTTTCTTCACTAAACCACCGGGAAAGAATCATTTTTATGAGAAAAAAATTAATGTGGAAGGTAATTACAAACTGTGATATTGTGATCTGCAAATGCTGACTGATCTCTAGGAAAGAGCACGTCACGTTATTATATACTAGTTTGGCATGGTGTTTTATATTGAAAGCATCTCAAATATAAACCAACAATTTCAAATATTCTAAACAAAACAAAGAAACTTGACTACTAAAAACTACTTGCATATTTACAAATGAATAAATAATAAAGAAGTACTTTGAAAGAATATCTTTTTCTTCTTCATCCTAATTTAGGACTTCGCCCTGTTATTACCATTAATGTACTACAATTGGCACTCATTATTCTGTGGATACTTGAATAGTATTCTAGTAGTGTGCTAATTTTACTAAATGTATAATATAGAACTTGGATTTTAGATCACAGCAATTTTCATAAACACACAGACAATTTTCTAAGCATTAAAAAAAATTCAAGTTGGATTATCCATTAGTTTTTGAGAAAACGCCATTTAAAAATCTACATGGTTGATTTCTACACGGGCAATCTGCTGCCGGTCCATGTACTCATATATACTGTATGTGAATTATGTCAATTATGAAAATGAAATAGTGTTGAAAGTGTGTTGTAAGTAACATAAAATCGGCCGTATTTACCTTTGAATAATAAAAACAAAATTTGCAGGGCATCACAAATTTCATGAAACCGAGGCATGAAAATAATAAACCAGACAATATTTTATTTGAAATTAATTTGAATACTATAAAATTTTGTAAGAAAATTTTAAAATTAAAAAGAAAAACTTTACAAAAATAAACAATCAATTAAAAATACGACAATATTTTTAATCAGGAAAAAGGAATTACGGGTTGACTATTTTCAAGACTGTAATAGAAAAGCCAAATAGTCTAAAACAACGATTTTGGCTTTTCTATTACAGTCTAGAGAATGGTTGCATAAATCAACCGAAACGTCGACGCAAATTATATTTGTTTGATTGCCGCCTAGTCAACCCGTAATTCCTTTTTCCTGTTTATTGGCCTTGGGTGAGATTTCCTATGCTTCTAATAAATGATGACAGTCAGATGCGATGATTTCCCAGTCCGACTAAGCCTTGCGCTAAATCCACGGAGGTCAGCACCTCCCAAATTCCCACAACCAACAACTAATATGAGATGAAGGAGATATGGGGACACCCTGGCACTCCATTACATGACAAAGATCAAAGAGCTGCGTTTGTTATTCTGTCGAGTGTACATCGTACGTAAAGAACCCCTTGCTGGTATCCGAACATTTTACACGGAGTTGCAGCGAGATATGGAATGATTTTTGTGCGTTTTAGGCAAATCTTGGATGCACCCTAAAATGAGTTTTATCCCTTTCGAGTAGCATCTTCGGCGAGTTAGAGCTACATTCAGGGATGTTTTTAGCGAGTAAGCGTTTTATCTGACTAATGGACAATTTTTTAAGCATTTAAAAAAATCAAAGCAGATTATCCATTTGTTTTTGAGAAAAAGGCAATTAAATATGTAAAAACATGCATTTTACATAGTGATCCAACTACAATTTCTACACGGGTATTCTGGAAAAATTATTGGAAAAATTATTTAATTTACTGAAAAAAATCCAAAATATAAAACCTTCTTGACCAAATAAAAACATAAATTACTCAAAAATACAAGAAATGAAATAAAATGAAAGGAAGGAAATTAAGTCACAAATACTGAAAGGCTGAGGAACGCTGGGTTAATTAATTAATACATAAATTGGATCTGGCAATAATATCTATATATTGAACAAATAACGCATTGAGTAGTTGTAATGGTTTGATGATAAATTGAACACCAAATACATTCAGTAAAACAAATAAAGAATAAAAAACTGTTGTTTTATAGTCAAAAACGAAGATATGGTTATAATAATTATGTAAGAAATACACGTAGAATACAAAATTTAAAATTGGAATTGTATTGAAAAAGTAAACCGACAATTCAAAAATGTAAGTCTCTCGATTTAAATTAGTACCCCGAAGAGTAAAAAAAAACAAATTACGACAATAAATGAATTAGAAGTTACGAATTAATATTGAAATTCTAAAAAAAAACATTCTTATGTAATTAAATTTTTATGTAAGTTAATCTTAACAAAGTAGGTTCAATTTATATAACCAAACTACACAATTATTTAAATTTGTTGTACAGGGTTTACCAATACGACGTTTGTTTTTCAATAGGTGCATATTTGGATATTTTGACAGTTCTGACATTTATTTTTTTGACATATGTATAGCAGAAGCTTTGCCATTTGTGAAAATGTCTTCAATTTCAATCGAAAATCGAATTAAAATCATTGAAACCTATTACGAAAATGGTCGATGTGTGAAAACCACATTTCGTAAAATTCGCGATATTTTTGGTCGTCATGATCGGTCTTCTGAAACCGCTATCGAGAATTTGGTGGATAAATTTAAGTTTACTGGTTTGGTATATAACATACCAACAACAACACATATTCGTTTGGGTCGATCCAGCGAAAATATCGCTGCTGTAAGTGAAAGTGCCGAAGAACGTCCAAATTTATCGATTTCACGACATTCTCCACATTTGGGGACATGTTGACAAATTATTTTTGGCTTATTATCGATGATATGGATGTGAGTGATCTGTGGTTTTAACAGGATGGCGCCACTTGTCACACAGCCAGAGAAACAATGGCTTTATTGCAAAACAAATTTCCAGATCGAATAATTTCGCGTAATTCAGCAATAAATTGCCCCCCAGATCGTGCGATTTTACACCGTTTGACTATTTCTTGTGGGTCTATGTGAAAGATCAAGTCTATGCGGATAATCCACAAGCCATTGAGGGCTTAAAAGTCAACATCAAACGTGTCATTAGTGAGATAGAGCCTCAATTATGCCAAAATGTGATTGAAAATTTTGACGAAAGAATCGATGTCTGTAAGCGTGGTCGTGGTGGGCATTCGAAGGATATTATTTTTCATTCATAAATGGCAGACTTTCTACTTTATATATAAATAAAAATCCATAGCATTTTCATCCAAAATATGTGTTTCATTTAAAATTTAAAAACAAACGTCGTATTGGTAAACCCTGTACTTCTCGTTAAGCTCTTCGATTGAAACCTTTTTGTTTTCATCGCTGAAGCCTATCCATGATTGATTATTATCTAAAGACAAATTTAAAGACAGGCAAACAAATACTTAACAAATCAATATCCCGTGCTTCTAAATATTTGGTGATTACAAAGACGATCTTGATTACAAAATTTATTTTTGTCGCAAACTTAATTTAATAAAATTGACACAAAATGTGCATGGTTTCAGCAGGAAACCAGGAAAAGAAAGGTTTCAGTCAGATTGAAATAAAGAAAATCACAGCTTTAAAGATGTTAATGAAAAAGTAAAACTGCGAAGTATAAAAAGTAAATAAGAAATAAATTAATAATAAAAAATATTTTTAAAATTCTACTTCAACTTTTGCAAAAATATAAGCAATTCATACTTTCTGCTATAAAATTCCTAGCTCAAGGGTATATGTCAAGATTATTTTTCAAATGAACACTTTGTGATTCAAAGCTGACAATTTGTCACATACTAAATAACACAAATTAATTTAATAAAAGCCGATAAATATTAGCAAAAGCTAGCTTTGGTATATTTAGTGTTATTGCTGTCAACTTTTGATAATTGTAATTATACTAAATATTCAGCCGCTAGTGCTTGAACCATTTTTATTTTTATTATTTTTTTAATATTGTTTATAAAAAATGTTGTCGTAAAGTTGCCATCGATAAGTTTGTATAAAATAGACGAAATATTAAAACATTTTATGATCTACAGACTCGTTAATTATATTATGCGTTGGTAGTTTAATTATTTTAGAGCAATCATTAATATTTATTAAGAAAAGCCTTACCAAGATACGGCTTTTCCTTTTATTGCTGTTTGGGTTTTCATAATATTATTATATGAAAGCGTTATCGATTTTCTTTGCCAGTTGAATCTTCCCATGCATTTTAGATCATTATAACTGCAATAGCTAGAGTTTGCTTTTGAACTTGATCATCTGCTTAGATGTGTACCAATCAGTTTTATGAAAAGGAAATTGATATTATATTTATGCTTGATGGAAATTTTCTAAAAGGGAAACGTTATATGCTCAATAATTAATCATATTGATATTAACTGTATGAGAAAATATTGTTTTATAGATACACGAATGCTATTTAATTTTCTTTTTTTCAATTAAACGAATCGTTTTTGCCTTCCACGTAAAGTTTATTAGACGGATAGTTTTAATGTAATTGGTAAGAGTTAATTTTGCCGAGTAAATATGCACAGCATGTCGGTGTTCATCGGAAGGACCAGCTAAGAAATTCCATGAAGTGATTCGAACCCAGAATTTCTACCCTGATGTTACCAGAATTTAACCAAGTGTTTACATTTTATTATGAGTTTAATTTTATTAACTGCTAAATTTTTTGTCAGTTTATTTTAAATAATCGAGGTATTTCATTAATATGTTGAATATTAAATGTTCATCGATGACTTGATATAACTAAAATATTTAGGATGTTTCTAGTTCTGCGGTGTAATAAATATTTCGTTGAGTTTAATTTATATTATGTATTTCTACAAAATATTACTCAAATAATCAATATTTATAATCAGAAACATAATATTATTTAGTAAGTTTTTTACATTTGCAGGAAATTTTCATAAATTGCAAAAATAAAAAGCTATTTTTACCAAAATCCTAACATTTTTTATTTCAAAATTATCTTTATTAACAATATATAAGCGTTTTAGGAGTGATAAATAAATACTATTATCTACTTCCTAAAAAAAGTAACAAAAATTTAGATGTAAGTTATTGCTAAATGATATCATAAAAAATTTAATTTTCCTTAAAAATTCTTATCGAAACTGAGTATTTTTGAATATTATAAAAAGTATTAGATACTTGAACTTTTCTCTTGCAATAGCATATTTTGCAGAATTAAAACTTTCTGATAATAAATTTTGTACGATTGTAACAGTTTGACATTTACAAACTGAAATTATAATTTTCTATTTTTACAAATTCACTATGAATTACAGTTATTTCAAAAAGCTTGTAGATTAAATTTTGTTTAAAAATTTGTTTATCCTGAGCAACTAATCAATATAATGGGTAAGGAAATCAGAAATTAACACTTAACAATTTTTATTGAAACCATTTCCTTATTATCGTAAATATAAAAACTATTACTTTTATAACTCTTTTTAAGCTTCTTTGTGTTATATATAGTAGCCGATTAAACCTCACAATATTTTGTATTATTATCACTCTTATCTTTCTCTGTTTATTTTCTAAGATGCTATCTGTTCTTTATGGTTCATAGGCTAAAAAACAAAAAATAAAATTTTTAAATAGAGTTTGGTTTAGTTTCCAGTAAACAATAAACAATCTTTTGTTACGTTGTTTTGATTTATTTAACAAGTTTGAATTAAATGATGTTAAATTTTTATAAGAAAGGAGAAACAGTTCTATTATTCTATTTTGTTTATAAACGAGCAGTTTTTTTATGACCAAATGTTTTCCGTGCCAGTCGTAGTACTGGATCGACTTTATAATAATTACAGGCGGCAAATTTAAAATTTTAATTATAACATTACAAATTTTATTGTCAAATAAAGTTGAATATTAATTTGAATCATTAAATGAGTAGGTAGAAACTAAGAGTAAAAATAAGTTAATGTTGTTTTTACTGATATTATGTTGATGGATCTGTTGAGATATTTTCATACCGAGCTGCAGACTGTAATCCTTTTTAGGTGTTTTTAATTCGTTCTAAAGCTGAAAAAAGTTTAAATTAAAATTGTAAATACTTATAAAAGTTTTGAATTTTATAGTAGGTACCTGTTAAAAGTTAAATGAAAAAGTTTATGGCAAGCTTTCTATGATTACTAGGTAAACATTTTAAAAATAGTACTTATTTTTAATTAAATTTTATTAGTTTCTTTAACATGTGCATTTTAGTCATTAAAAGTTTTATTAATTATTATGGAAAACGTATACAATGTATGAGGAATAACGAATAAAATTTTGATTGCTAAAAGTATACCAATAAAAAATAAGCGTATGTAATAATCGAATCTATTGTTAAATTTTAATTACTGTGATGTTGTTTAAGTTTATCAAACAAAAGCAATGGATTTCTTTGGTAAAGTAAATAGACACAATCGTCAATATCGTTCGATATACATACATAGTGTTCTTACTATATTAACATTGGTTTTGAAATTTAAAAGTAAACATGTAAAGCTGCTCGCAGGCTTTGTTATTCTGCCGACAATAAATTTTAGTTCTGATGAATTCATAATGAAGGTATAAAATTTATATAAACAGGACACCAACGTAGTCAACGCCATAAAATTCGGTTCGAGTCTTGCTTACTTAGAGTATTTTTTAGTATGAAAGTATCCTGTTAAATTTGCGGTCAGGTTACATGGGCTTCAAGCATGAATAATTCACAAGAAGGAACCAACATAGGTAAGACTGTTAAGGCTCTGGAAAATATGAAGAACATTTGGTGTAAAATGCGATACTTTAAAGCACTTTAAAATGCTATTTTTGTAGACTTTTTAAAACTTCTTTTTATTTCTTTAAAACTCATTAATTAAGAACTTTTTTTATTAATTATTTGTTAAAATTTGGAAACTCTATAAATAGTCAGCAAATTATACACAGATACCGCAATGGTAAAAATTCAATATAAAGTTTTGTTAAAAGTTATTCAGGCCTGTCATTCCATGACCTGCCTTTTTAGGTAAAAGTAGTATAGTTAAAAATAAATGTATTAAAAAATAACATCGGAATGTAAAATTACAAAGCCCGATTTTTATGTTACACCTACCTATTCGCACACGAAAAACGTTAAAATTCAGCAACCCAAGTTATAAAATACGAGAAGTCGTTTAACGCCTGGAAGAACACAACTCAAAGAAATATTAAAAATTCATTTTTAGTATTTTATTATAATACGGTAACGTTAAAACAGAATGAATAAAAAGTTTTACCCTTAAATTAATTTCAAGCTGAAATTGTTTGAAATGAAAAGCCATAATTGTGCACACAACTATGATATATTCCACTCATTTTTTGTACTCAATTTTACATTTCAACCGGAATTCGCTTCACAAATAATAGAATGCTATTTGAAAAGAATAAAGAATGATCAATTTACTTACAAAAAATTTGATATAAATCTGATATTACAAGATTGATACGTTAAAACTTTTATAAAAAAGTTAGATACTTGATATGAACCTTATCTTTGAAAGTAGGAAATATCAAAAATTACAGCCAAACAAAATCAACTCTTCGGTTGTTATTTTATATTATGCATTACCTTCTTGTATTAGACTCTGTAGCCTGCAGTGTTCATGAACGATTCATAAACGATTAATTAATTATAACTACGCGCACGATCGGCTAAACGATCTAATCGTTCAGAGGTGTTTCTCAATACTTTAACTATATTTATAAACTAAATATTTTTTCGTGTAATAATTAATTCAATGTTCTATTATTAGAACCTATTACACCTTGTTTACAAAATTTAAAATAATTTTCACATCCATAGAAATGAATCGACCGAGTATCCAGCAAACGTGCATGACTAACTTTGATCAAAAATAGATAAAGCAGAATGTTTACACTAACGAAGCTGCATGTTGTTTAGTTTTAGTAAAATAAAATACTTATACGGGATTCTATTTTTATGAAGCTACTTACGTAGCTATTTTTACCTATGTATCTATGGCCTCTTCAATATAAAATTAATTTATTGATTCCTACTTTCTACCTACTAAAAATTGATTTGATGTTTGGTTGTTAGCATAAAATTGTCTGATTGGTTTTATTTTGAAGAGTTTGCGTGACAAATATAATTTTCCGCAAGATTTTCCACTGGACCGTTTAATTTTTATGACTTAGGTTTGATGATGAGGCTGTCATGGCAGTTCTAAAAGTAGCAGCAAAAACATTATATTATATTTTACGACCAAATAAAATCGATGTCCTTAAAGGTTTTGCCGAACTAGAATAATCCTACGAAAATATGACTAATTAGTGTAGGAAAAAAAAAAAGAAATATTTTATTCGATCGTCGATGCAGAAGTGAATTGAACTTCTATAATCTTTAGGCGTGGTTTTGTATAATTGTGCGATATTTATTGAATGCATGAGTTGAGTGTTAAATACAACACAAATTCTGTTCTAAAAATAAATTGTTTATTTTTGATCCATTAGGTTCTATTTGGTTCTGCTTAGTTGTATCTGCGGAAATCCGTGGCACGTTAAAGTTAATAAATTCGTTTCTTAAAATAAGAAAATATAAACATAAAATATTTGGTTGTAAAGAGACTAATTCTTTTGATAGAAAAAGGAGACCGAAGAATAGCTTTTTTTAATTAGGATTCATTTGCGAATTTATGCTAATGCAAATACTGAAATATACTTCTTTTTGAAGTTCTGTAAGCTTTTAAATTTGTCTCTTTAATTGCATTCGACATAAAATTTTAGCATCCTTAATAAAACAAAGACATCGCGTTCTCCGAATTTTTAAATTGAATTTTCTAAATCTTCATGGAAGCGTCCAAATATTTATTACGTTATTAATTTTTTTAGAAAATTTTAATCGCAAATGCTTTTGATATCGGCATGGCTGATCGAATTTAATAAGTATTGCTGCATAAAGAAAATGATGTTAATGTGTTTAACAATTTTAAATTGAATTTAGAGAATATCGTTTACAACTGCAGGGTTTCTGTTAACTTTCGGCAAAGAAACCACAAAAATGTTTTATCTGCTTCTTGTGATTTATTATGTAGGATCTTCCGTTTTCTTGCTCCACTAAATAATTTAATTACTGACTGAGTTCGACATTGCTACAGCAGGAGTTTGGGAAGCAAATAGAAGGAATGTTTAATTTTAGTGATACAATATAGATAATTGCGCAAAATACAAAACACTCTTTAGCAGCTGTAAGCTTTCATAACGTGTAAATCACTAATTTCATTTAATATTTATTTAAATTAATACTTGTAATACGCCAAATTAGTTTTTTTTCAAGTATTCTGGAAAAAAAAAATTTTAAAATGGATTTCATTATATTATTATGTAAAAAAATATTTATGTATAAAGCATAATTTGCTCGAGAAAGTTTCTCAAAATTACTTGTAATATTGTATTACTACACTTCCGTGGTTCGAAGCTCACGTTAAGTAGTATAGGATCCAAATGTGTGGGTGATAATAAATATTTCCCACGAATACCATAAGTCTAGCATATAACAGAGGTCAAAACACACGAAAGAACATAGAAGAGATATCTTTGAAAATTAACACGTAATATTGAACATAGCATTTCAAAATTACCTACAGTGCAGGAGCTTTGGTATGGTATACCTTTGTTTGGCAATACTATTCTGCTAGCTTGTTCAATTATTAGTGATATTCCATTTCAAACCTAAATAATACAATTAATTAACATCAACCGAAATATTTTTTTCAGAAGTTGCCGTATAAAGTTTGAAAAGCGGCTATTGTTTGAAGAATAATAATTTTTTTATTAAATTGTATTGTTCGATTTATCTATGAATAGGTACCTACTCAATGGAACTCGTATAATATAGTACATTTATTTAAATGAAATTCGATCAATGCTTTAAATTATAAAAGAAAATAACATGAAATGTGTTATGCATATAATAATATTTTTGTCTATGCTAATCAAATATTTTATTAAAAATTTTTCAGAAAGTGCTTTATTGGAAAAATGTTTGTTATAATAATTAAAACTTGACTTAACACACAGCCGGTGCAGTTCTTATAAGCAAAACTTAATTTGAAAATCCTTAGAAGCAACTTTTATGTAAAAATAAAAATTATTTCCGAGTCAAAGTATCGATCAATTACTATTAGCTGGTCTGTTAAGAATATTTATATATACAATTTTATAATTTATACTTTAAATATAAGGATTCTATAAATCATTTTAAAATAATAAGGTTCTTTAATTAACTTCCATTCAAATGTTTGGGGATTTTGAAACGATTCCCTAAAACAAAGATTAATTTGTCTTCTCGCATTCTGTTTAATTATATAGAAAGTATCAAAAGGCTTTTTACTAAAAGTCGATTTTTTTAGGAAAAGCGTTATCAACTTGAAAAATATGTAATTTGATTAATGACCTGTATTTTGAAAGCTTAATTTGTGATATTTAAAGACTGCAAGAGACAGTCACTATTTGATAATATTTAATTTACGGATAAACCAAGTTTACAATGGAAATAAATGCGTCAGACCAAATTACGAAGTATACAAGAGTAACCGGTGTTGGCCGATAAGTCTTTAATTTTTTTTTTAATTAAGTAAAAATATTTTATTTTAGTCTTTTACAACCGAATTTTTATAGCAAAATTGTAATAAAGGTAATTTATTTTTGATTGAACTTGCGTTCAGATTTATTTAGATAGAAAAATTTTACTGACAATTTTGCACAATCAAATTTGTATATTTAGTTTAGAAATAAAAAATAACTTTCCATTTTCAAAATATAGTAGGATTTCTAAGAAATAATGTGCAAAATAGAACCAGTTTCTATTACACAATAAGTTATATACAAATGAGTTTTGAAAATGAGTTATTTCGCATACAATTTTTGTTTCCCGAAAAGATCACACAAAATTAGATAAATTTATTTTTTAAGTTCGTTTACCACACTACCTTCACAATATAATCGATATTGTATTATATTTTCTACGTAATGCTTACTTCCAAATTGCTATTTAATATTCAGTGACATGATTGATGATTTAATATTAATATTTTCAACAGCAAAATATAAATTTAACTTCGAATCAAATGCATAATCTGTAAAATAAAGAAAGTTTTCTCGAGTCGAGGGCACGTAACCACGTTGGGTTCTAGAAAATCTAATTTATGCACAGATCTGTGTATGCATTTTTATTTCTTTCGTGTTTTCATTTTCAAAATATAATATGTACTATTTTGTATGTAGATATTTTCCAGTACTCTAATTCCCCAATTCCCATACAATGGAATAAACGAAAAAGCAAAAAAAAGGTATATTTTGCGCAGATTTACTTTATAAAGTGTAAATTACTTTTGCTAACAAAATAAAACAATAAACAAAATATTTAGTATAGGCGGTGAAGTAGCAGACTCAACGATAAATTTTATTTTTGCGCTTATATTGCTTATTTTTGTATTTGAGAAAAATAATAATTTAACAGATGCAGATTAGTATATCACTGAAAAATTTGCGTCGGCTAGCTTGGTGTCACATACTTCAGGAATTAGTAAAAACTTATTTTTAAATCAATGAGACTATCACCTGTCCTTCAGCGTCAGCCATGACGTTTGGTTACTTAATTACATTTCCTGAAACTTTTTTAGCCAAATATTTATTTGATTGGAACCACAACATATAAATGCAATTATTTCAAAATAAATTTCAATTGGCTATACGTAACTAAAATACTTTGGTGCTGTTTTATAAAGTATAAATACTTTTATCAGAAAAACCGCAGTGAATTCACTTGGGTTAACTTGCAGAAGCACGTTTCTTCCTAAAGCGTTTTTATATTTACAGTATTCCATTCACGTAGTTTATTCTTGATTTTAGAACTTACTTCCAAGAGGTGTTTCACATCTGATGTATTTTAAAAATTTTTCTATTTAAAAAATGAAATAAATTTTATGCTAGTGTCAATGCAACACAGAAATAAATAAAAAATGGTGGGTATATGTAACAGTAGAATTTGGAAAAATTTGTTACCTTCCCAATGATGTTTTATGAAACGGCAAATATATCATCTTCTCTTTATAATATATCAGCCTGGGAATGATTGTAATATAAAGTTTGTCGGTCACGAGATTGATGGCTTAAATGCCAGTTTATGTAATGCAAACTAATATTACCTTTCAGCAATTGCCATAATTAATGTGTAAAATTCATGCTTCCACGGCTTGTTGTTTTGGGTCATTTACTGCAAAAGCTGCTTTCGTTGTTTTTGCCGTTCCACAATATCGCTTTTTTATTGTTAATCCACGATATAGGATTTTTATTAGCTATTTTAAGAAATACCTAATGCAATTTCCAATAGTAACTAAAACTTACGTTACTACTTCCAAGTTAATGTATTATTTTTAGTAAATAAATATTAAATTTACTGAAATGTTGCTATTTCTTTTATACCTTTGAAAAGATCGATATAAACATCTAAAAGGAATAATTAATATAACTCAAAGAATTAGGGAATGAGAAAAGCAACAAAATGTTAATGATGAACATTTTAAAGAAACCCACGCTAGTCCTTTATTTTTAAAATCTGAATTCTATAAGAACTTTTTTTTATTTAATTAAACAGAGATTATATTTTAAAAAAACTAAAATCAAACAAAATTTGTTTTATAAATTTTTTATTTAATAATATACGAGTACTAGTAGCTATTGTCAATCAACAAAAAATCAAAAAGATATTGTCAGTATAATAATACTAACTTGTAAACATATACGTACTTTCTTTAAGCATACTTAAGTAATTAAATTTTTTAATTCCATCATCTGAAAATTTGTATACCTTGTCTACCATTTTTTCAACTTTCGTTTTAAGTAATTACAAAAATGTATTAAGAATACTTTAATTACTTAGAAAAGTAATTACAAAGTTAAAATTAAATAGTCTCGATAAAAATGGAATAAGTAAAACTTAGTTCAGGTTTGGTAATAATATATAATTTTCAGAATTAAGACAAAGTTGTTTATTTGTATTTAAATCAGAACATTACATTTGTATGTACTAAATTTGAAACTTTGCTAATTTTAAATCAAACAATTTTTAAATATAATTTGTTGGCAACATTTTTGCTTTTGTACTAACAAATTTGCAAAAATAGAAATTAATTAGATCATCAAGACTACTAGTTATGTGATAAATAATTTTTATTTAGTTAATATTGAACTCGAGTCTTTGATGGTTTAATAAAAAATTGATTTTTGAAATTTTATATACTTTTAGCAATTAATGTTATGAATTGAAATTTCACAAAAATATTGATTTCTACAATATTGTACATACTTTCCATCTTCTTGTTCTGTTCATTATTTTTTCAACTTTCTTTGTTTATTTTAACTTTTAATATGAATATATCTCATGTTGTGATGGGGTTGTTGTAATTTCGTAATATATCAATTATGTTGATTGAATTGAATATGCTATTTGTGAAAAAGTGAAAGCCATAAGTATAAAATTATACCAAAAATCTACTACCAACTAAAAGAGATATAATATTTTATAAATCTACATACATTATTCCGTTTGCCAAATTCTCATATTGGAAGTCATTTCTGTTATTATAGTTTTGTAATGTATAAACTGTTTTATTCGTATAATACCTTTAATGTATTTTGCCAAAATAAATCATAGCATCAAATTTTTGCGTGTTTGCTAATCTATTAAGATTTTCATTTTAAACACATAAAAGTTTAAATAGTTTTAAAGATAATAATGTACACAAATAAAATTAGTAAGTAGTAATTTTTTCAGTGTAGCTCTATACTATGTATTCATTCACAAAATTTTGCCATAGTATAATAAATTGATTTATTAATAGTATCTGGATTTAGCACTTTCGGTGAGTGAAAAATTAAAATTATATTTTGTTAAAATATAAAAAACTTGCAAATCACGATTTTATTTTATATTTTAATTTAAAGTTTTGCTTCTTAATTTTAACCCATATAGGCTTTCGACCTATCGTTCATTTTAGTAACTATTGTTTGGCAATAAACAATATAATAAATAACTTTTAAGGTCATGATTTATTATTTGGATGAAGAATTATCTGAGTAGATGGCGTAACTATACATATCCTGAATTTAATTGCAATTGATGTTTATCTGGTTTTTTTTTCTTCTTCAAGTGCCATGCACTATGCAGTGCGTAGGCGATTACTTGACTTAAGCTAAAATGACGTACTAGGGGTGGTTTCCCCTTGCTTTTCCCACAGGCCAGAGGTCTATCTTGGGCTTTAGATCACAGCAGTGTATTCAACGTGATCAGGATTTGAACCGCGGTACCCGCTACCCAGTCAACCGGTGTACTGCTTGCATACAATAAATAGATAGACAATACTGTCATAGTAGGTGTAAGCCCTTTGTAAATAATGTAAGTTACATACTCCTTACAATACCTTTTAAGCCTAATTACCGTTTATGAATACTATTTTTTGACACATGCCTTATGATGGGTTTGGAAACCTATCGTAAATATTTTAAAATTTTTATCAATAGCACTGATAATCTAAATATATAACATAATAAATCGAGTATATTTTTTTAATAGGGTAAAAGTTTTTAAATTTAAAAGTGTAATCAAAAGCAAAGTACATTCTTATTCTTCTGAATAAAATTATGAGAAAATTTATTAAAATATTCTTACAAAAAGCAATTGTAATTTTGTTAGCTCTAAACTTACATAAACATACAGAAACCCAATAGCTTTTAATCTTTTATATAGTATTTTTAGTGTGCACTTCCATACTTATACGTAATTTATATAAAGCAAAAGCTTCGTCGACTGTTACTCTATTAACTAACTACCAGGGATTAACAGATATAATACCTTCATGACCCAATTTAACTAATAAAACCCAGTGTTTATATAACTTACCATTTTATTTTACAGTGATAACCAATTATACACATAATTATTAAATAATAAAATATCGGATGTTTATGGCCGATCTTGGTAAAATCAGAATTTCAGGCAGTTATTTTTTAGTTTACAGTTTAGGATTTTTCTGTTAATTGTAATAGCATCAAATAAAAATTGAATTTGGTGATTTAGAACTACTTTTTTTAATATTATTTGGTAGCTTGCTAAGTAGGTACTTTTTTGCAAAAATTTTGGTCTTTTAGATTTGATGACATTTTGATGAATCAGGAACAGAAAAACTACACCCCAGAATTAACAGATATTTATATTGAAACGATTAACGTTAAAGAAGGATAATCTTCTTAAAAATAGAAGAAATAAGTATATGTTTTGTTTACAAACTTTATTTTTTATAATTATACTTAATCCATCCCTGCCATTATATGTCGATATTTAATTTTGTATATACGAGTACTTTGAAAGGCGTAAATTTAAAAGTCTAATTTGTTGAGTACTAGTTGATGCTATGTTCATCTACGTATAATTTTGTGTACTTCCTGCTGTTTTTGCTGCTTTCATCAACATGACTCAAATGTAGGCTATATTTTGCGTCCATATTTGACTACGGGTTTAATATTGTATAGAAAATATATAATTATACACACATCCTAGTATAATACATTATAAAATGTTGCAGTTTGTCAATAGAAAATGTAAATATGCGATTACTTTGCAATTGAAATATAGAATCTCTAATTTAGGTCAAGTTAGCATATTATTCAAGTTAATGGTAATAATTTAAATATTTTGTTAACATCGACGTGTTTAATGTGTAGGTTCTAATGTAAAATTGTTTATGTTATGTAGTTTGTACAATTTAATAAACAAAAGTTGTACCTTTTAATACACATCCATTAGTGAAAATTAAAGTATGTTCGCAAACATATGCACACCCCATATGCTTTTAGATTTTGCTAAAACAGTGTATTTCCTAAACTGTGAGTCATTTTATAAATACGAAAAATAGTGTAGTATTCTAAGCAATTCTAAAGCAATTATTTACTTTAAACAACGGTTTGCGTAACAACTGCTTTATAAAAGCACTGAAAATTCTAAAAATATCCCTCTATCCATATTTACGTTTTTGCCTTATATCATCTATAATAGTGTTATCCATTTAGTAACTATACTATTTCTCTCTAACACACGTTTTCATAATAAAATACTAGGAATATTTTTAAAACTTTTCATTTGTTAAAACATAAAATATATAACTAAATTTTCAGAAATTGTACAAAATTTAAATTGCAAATTCTTTACCTTTGTAACTGAAACTGTACATATCTACTCAGTTTCCAACAAATGTAGTCTTGATTTATAGAACTAGTTAAAATGCAAATTCCTAACTACTAGTGCACACATTTATTCAAAGTTACACATTTTTAACGTTTTACAATTTATTCTGAAGCTCGTAGCATATTTAACAAATACCTTATTACAAATCAATGACATTAATTATCTCGACGAAAACTGTAATAGAAGTTTTCAAAATTTAATAATAATAATTTTAATTGTTGCATGTGACATCTAGATACACTTGGTTAAACTAAATCACGAAGTAAGCTGCAAAATTTTAGTGTAAAATATTTTCAGAGTACAATCAATGTATGGTAAATGTAAAATTGTGAAGTGTTTTTATACATAAATTAGCTATATTTTGACCGTTTCATTACTCGCAATGTGGGTTACTCGAATAATGCTAACTTAGTTCCAACATCCATTAACGTATTTAGACATAGTAATTTGCTATACCTAAACATTTTTTTTTCAATTTTTCCAATGGAAAAACAAAAGTATAATATAATTTAGTTGCATTGTAAAAATAACCATTAACGATTAAAATAATAGTTTAGTTTAGTCTACTAAGCGATTCGTTGTTTTGGGATTACGAAGTGGTTTTTATGAAAAATTGGTATGATAGATGTAAACATCGTCATTAAATTGCACATGGCAAGGTCGAAAGTAACAAACATTTCACGATGACCACACATATTATCACGGTGAAGTCAAATTGCTCTTTGCCAAAAGTGAATCGTTCATTACGTCTTCTAACAGTAAAGAATGCGTCTGACTAAAAGATAACCTGTGGCAAAGATCCAACGGAGAATTGAGCAACTGTGCGTCGCAGGAATTAAAGTTTGTCATGGCCTATTTGATTTATGCTACATTCGGGACAACAGGACTATACGTTACGACTACCTAAAAATAGTGTATATTATTTTAGGTGATAACTTAGCGCACCACCTCGTGTTTTATTTTGAGTAAGGTGACTTTCTGGGCATGATTTATAATACAATTTTATTCCCCAAATGAAATAAAAGAACAGTTATGTCGCTTCTCTATAGAAAATTTGGCGGAAGTTCGTCTGCTGACGACGTAAGAGGAAATATGGTGAGAAATGGCCTTGCGCTCTAAAGAACGCAGAGTAAAATGTTTGTTTTGTTGTTCAAATTACACTCAAAATTTTCTTTGTAACCGTAGAACATGTTTTTACACTTAACAATTTTCTAAATGATATTTTAATATTAAATTATTAACGAGTTGTAAATTTTTCAAAAATTAATTACAACGACAAATTAAAAGCGCTGTAAGTTTTTTTGGATTGTGTAACGAGTCGGTAGGTAACTACTAATTAAAACTAACAATTAAATAAATTAATTCAAATAAAGTATTATTTTAAAGAGGTAGGATTTGTTTCATTGTTAAGAATTTTAAGTAGTTTCAGAAGGAAATTACGTTGCGAAGAGAACTAAAAGAATACTCGGTCACGTTTATTTATTTTGTAGTTTGCAACGCTCGTTTATTATAATCACAATTCTCTAAGTCTTGTTCAATTGTATTTTAAATAATAAATGATCTTAATGTCATCGTAAAATTGAGATATAACACAATTTATCATTTCAAATTTTGATAAGGGTTTTTACAAAGTAGATTACGTCTAATTTCCTTTATAAGATAACGTTAAATTAATTGGATAAAAATTTTGGCAAGTTTGAATATTCTTCGCGACTTTAATGCCTTTACTTACGCTTTTCGATAGTTACAAAAAGTTAGAGTATCAATAAATTTGCTTGTACTAATCAATAATATCTACAGGAAAAAAGCTAGGAATTTTGTGTGTACAGATTGGAAACAAAAAAAGGAATTGCTATACAAGATTTGGTCTGCGGTTTACTCATCGGATAAAAGTGATAGTTATGTTGAGGTCTTATGTTGATAGATTTTAAATCTATCACGTTTGTTAATTAAAAACGAACTTATTTGTTGTGAGAAATTTCAACAACGTGAAAAATTATATCAGTTTTGAATACCCAAAAATGTCCAAAAACTTTTCAGAGTAATAGGTATTTGCAAACGTTTTCGTCATAGTATGACAATGTCAGGCGAATGGACTGACAAGATAAGTGCTTGTTCAGAATATATAGTTGTCTGTATATTAAAGTTTCCAAATTAATGAGTTTACTGCATGAAATATTGTCAAATTTTAATTTAAGTTTTGTTATTTTGTAAAAATTACAGTTTGAAAAAGAACAATATTATTGTTTTCGCGTATTTATAAGAAAATTATGATAATTATTTTTTGTGATAAATTGCGATTTTTTTCCATGTTTTACTCTTTTAACATTTTTGCTAACATTGTAATGCAAATCTGGTTTAAGAAAAAGTAGTTTCGTCTGTATTCTAGGAAGATGGTGGCTTATGTCTACGTTTTTACCTTCATCGGTATATCTATGGAAGTTATCGCCAACATCTGATTATATCGCGGTACCAATAATACGCTTTACTCTTTCAGCATAATTAACTTGTGGGTAGTATTTCTGTTTAATGTAACAATATAATGAAAACGATAGTTTTATAAGTTTATCCATTAAACCATAATGTCCTCTTTGTAAAGCTTCGTTTACCAAAAAAAGAGTAAAATTTGCACACATGCCATGATATGTACATATAATATTTGGTATGTTCACATTTTTAGTAATTAAATGAGCCAAGGTACACTCGTCACAAAAATCAATTTGGCTAGAAGTTAGGATTATACTCAACTTTTTTAATCATTTTCTTACACCCGGTGTCTAGATTATTTTGGATAAGTTAAATTAGAGGAAGAACTTGCAACAAAGCATCTAAAACCGAGTTTTGTTCTATTTTTCAATGTTTACTAGTAAACGAATATTGATTAAGTATAACACTGCTCCAAAGTGCTAAACGACCTATTGAGTCTTTCATGGTTGTCAACCATACTAGGCTACAGTGATCTTCTAAACCGGTCAAATTTGTTTTCTCAAAATGAAGTAGACTATTTCTTGGCAATTTAATAATTGGATAATATAGTGTGAAATTTAGTAAACGTATTTTTTTTAAACTCTCCCCAGATTCGGAGAGAGCATTTTGTTGCCCTTAAAAAAGTGTCTAATTAAAGTGTTAACACTTTTTTTGGAAATTTCAAAAACAACTTATATATCGACATTTATCGAAAAGTCCAATAATCAAACTTTTGGCTATAACTGGAAAACAAAAAAAAGATAGCCAATCCCGGTTTTGGCCATTGAGCTTTTCTCAAAAAAAGAGATTGAGGATGCGACATCCATTTTTCTATATCTCCTATAGTTACCGATTTACCCATAAGAGGCATTGAAATTGAGCCACCCTGTACTGCATGTATATTCCAGGTGAAAGTGTTGCATCTATGTTAGTCTTATGTTACTGTTTCGATATATATTGTGAAATTAATATATTGCTTTAACGCAATTTCATTCTGCAAAGGTTATCTTAAAATTGATTAAGCTGAACTGAAATACTTTTTAGGCTAAGCGGTTGCAAAAACAACTGAGAAATACATAGGTACATAACTATGCCTTTTATAAAAACTTCTTGTTTGTTTTCACTTATTCATGAAAAACCACTTTTGTGTAATATTGTAATTGGAGGTTATTGGATAAAAGAGAAAAATCCAGAAACCCAATTAAAACTTCATATTTGAGGTTTATGAGGTTACGTCACCGAAATTATACTACGGTTTCTTTACAATTCCGTTATTAACAAATTTTTGAATTTTTCCATTTAATTTTCATTCTTTTTCAATTAAAGCCATAGCTGAAGTTTTACCTATTTTGTAGTTAAGAAAATGCATTTACCTATAGCGTATTAACCCGAACCTTACGAATTTGCTTAAGTGTCGAGTTTTCAATAAACCAGAAAGGATATTTTAATAAATAATAGGATTCTTAAAATTGTTTTTCATTAAAGTTAAAAATACGTATTTGTTCGGGTGAGGCATGAGGCGGTTGCTCCACTAGTAATTTACCTTATATAAATAATTATTTATAAATTATTTATAAAAATCATTATGAATAATTTTTACAATATCACGGCTAAACAAACAGAATAACCAGTGTTCATAAGTTATTTTTTTAATTTCTCGCTTAAATAATTTTATTACAGCGGCCGATTTTAACTTGTCGCCATTTTATATCGATATTATTATATAAATATCGACTATATAAATTAAATATTTATTTATTTATTTGACAGGATCAGAAATGTGGTGTAAGGACACACAGGACAGCTAAAGAAGTCACAGTGCTGGTTTGGTGTGACCGCGGTTTGAGATAGGGAGCGGAAATACCACGCTGCAATCATGTATTGCAGAATTCCTAATTCGGCACTCCAGCGGTTAACATCAACATACTGTAGCAACGTGTGGCACCTGAAGTAATGCGTAAGTGGTCCCAGGTGCCATACGTGCTGTTCAGATAGACCATTAAGCAACTGGAAAGCACCTCATTAATTGCATTTTCCCAGTAATTCAACTTGATTGCGGTTACATTTGTGAATAGATCTTTGATCTCTTATTAGCATAAACAAATAAAATTAAATAACTTCTATTTATTTACTAAAGTATTTACTAAAAATGACCAAAAAAGTTATGAACATATTTTCATTAAAATTAAAAAAAAAGTTTGTTGGAAGAAATACTCAGCCATACAATAAAATTGTATTTTATAACAAAACATATCAAATTAAATTTTCCACTTTGATAGATTCTTCCATTTCTTCTGCTTTCCATTTTGATAGATTCTTCAATTGTCATAAACACATTTTATGTTTATGCACAAAACAATATTGAAAATTCAAAAACTTAAATGCGATAAACAAAAATGAAATATTGTAATTTATTTAGTGTTTCATCTGCCATCCACTGGTTTCTTGATTACGGGGGACCCTACTTACAAACAATTTTTCTTGAATAAATCATGGCCTACTGTCAATTGTTTTTTGTTCGAATGTTTTCCTATGTCAAGTGTTTTGTTTCCGATTAAAGAATTAATTCCAAAACAAAAGACGGCAGACACTTAACCTTTTATTGAATTTTAACGATGAAGTTTCTTATTTTAGCCGCGCATTAAAAAAGTTATTTTGTAATTATATCTAATATTTGTGTGATAAAAGCATAACTTTTCTAAGTAACGTTTTTAAATGTTTTCGTCAAAATTAAAAAAACATTTTCGTTCTGAAAATAACAGCAAATATTCAAACAGCTTTCAATTGTCACCTTTATCCTGCGTTATGTGGCTGACTGTGTTAGTTTGCAAAAAGATAAAGTCATTTGGCTTTGGTCCAACCATAAAATGTGTTTAGAATAAAAAATTAATATACAAGGTGATTCACAAAGACAGTTTATTATAAGATAATGGGGTTAAAATATTTATTTCTTTTAAATTTAATTGCATTAGCATTACTTGATTAATGTTTTCTTTAATATTCTCATGTAAACATTAACTATTTACTATTAGAGCTTAGTGTAAGTAAAAAAAATTGGTGAATACACAATTAATCATTTTAGGTACATATGTACTATTTAACATATAAAAGTTACACAAGTATTAATTTTAAAGTATTTGTTTAGCAAAAATTCATTTGATATTTTTGATTTACATAGAATATTGAAAATTTGAGTTAAAACCTAAATTTTGTTCATTTATGATTAAAAAAAAATTAAAGCCACTTGTCTTTCGCTTAGTCATTTTCCATCCTTTTTTCTGGCCATTAGCCTACTTGACTTGAAAATGAGAATACAGAAGTACATCGTCTAACATAAAACCATCGTTAACTTCTCAAATATTAACTTTAGGCACAGGTTGCTTTAACACAAATTGATAGTGCTTTTAATACCACATTTAGTAAAATAACATAATTATGCAGTATTCAAAAACATAAATCAACCCAAGTAACAATTTTAATCTGAGAGATATCTGTTAGATCTCTAGTAGGGAAATCTTACAGGGCCCTGTCTCTGCGACAGGGTGTAAAAGGGCTCTGCGACATAATATGACACAGAGAAAATGGACCCTGTAAACCGTCTGTAGCAAGTTTGTCGCAAAGCTTTTAGAGACCTACTAGGGTACTTGTTAGGTATCTGTTAGGTACCTGTTAGGCACCTGTTAGAGACCAACTAGGTCTCTCTGTTAGAGACCTGCCAGGTCTCTCTGTTAAAGGCCTGCCAGGTCTCTCTGTTGGAGACCTCATTAGAGACCTACCCAAGCTATCTGCCAGAGACCTACCAGGTCTTTCTGTTAGGGTCCTACCAGGAAGATGTTACAGGTGTTTTACAGAGTTAAATTTTATCATAGGTTACAACTATAAAAAAATATGAAATTTATTCAAAATAATAAATTTTTTTGATATTATATAAATATTTATTTCATTTTTTATATTTCTTGTAATCCACTTGAATTCGTTAATATTCCGTATTGAACTAATCAAATTCTGGTGATTACAATTTAAATTATTTATCTATGTTTTATTAATTTTGTTTATAATTTTTATTATTTTGTACCTATTATTGGCTAAATTCCATTCTGTCGATACTGCTTCCCTGCTACCTATCTGAAAGAAAGATTTAAATTAAATTTTTTTTTACCCTACCTGGATTCGAACCTATACCGTCATCCATTGATTGCTTCGTAACTTCTTGCTGTAACCACTAACCTACGGACCCTTATACTTATTATATATTATTTTACGATTGGTATCATGATGGTCACATTTTTGTGTATATAAGTGATCTGCTATGAGAATAAATTATTATTATCCAGCAGTTGAAGTAAAAATGGAAAACTATAATTTGAAAAATATTGGTATTAAAAAATCCAAGTGGTCTAATAATGATTTCATAGATGTAATGCGTAAATTTAAAAAAAGTGGTAAGTACAAAAGGCGTTTAAATACTATTATGCTACAACGGCGCGATCATGTTTCTGCACAAATTGTTGAATCCCAATTAACCAATGATACGATTGCATCATCACATAAAAATATAAAACAACTACCAATAGTTGGACAAGAAAGTACACCAATAAGAAACGACCTTGACAGAAATAATGAATCTAATTTATTCGATGACGATGATGGCGGCGACTCGGATGACGATGATAGTGGCAACTCGGATGACGATGATAGCAGCTTTGTCGAAAACTGTTATAGCATTATATTGTTTGCACAACTTTAAAAGACATATTTTGCTATCAAACACTAACACAATCGCAACCCAAACGCAACTGAAACACTAACGTAATCGCAACCAAAACGCAACTAAAACACTAACGAAATATACTAACTAACTATAAACACTAACTTCAATATCAAGCCTTTAATCATCAAGTCTAGATATAATAAAAAAATGTATTTATGTAGTTGGTATAATGCATTAATATACAGGGAAAATTATAAATAATTTAAATTTAAATCTTTTAAGACTTTTATTAACAATTTTAACCAATCAGAATGACGAAAAATTTCATCGTTAACAAAATTCTAGATTCTGATTGGTTAAAATATTATAGTAATAATAATAAGCATTATAGTGTTGATACTTATAAACCTACAATACTAATAGCAGGTTTTAAAAATTGTATTTTTTCTACCATTTTTCAATATTGCACTTATTCAGCAATATTTATTTGTCATAATTTTGGTTACGGCCCTGTGTAAAATATATTAAATATTTTAATTAAAAAAAAATGTATTTTTTTTTTTAAATTTAATTTTTAATAATTATTATTATATTTAATTAATTTATTTGTCATATTGAGAAAATTAGAATAAAAAAAAGATAAAATTAAATAATTTAAATTTAATAAAAATTTTCAATAAATCTCTAAGATATTTATTAACAATTTTAACCAATCAGAATGAAGAAAAATTTCATCGTTAACAAAATTCTTGATTCTGATTGGCTAAAATATTAAAATAATAATATGTATTATAGTGTTTATACTACTAATAAACCTATGTAATACTATTAAAATACCAATAGTATTAAAATTAAATGAATATTTAAATATAATAATTATTATTAAAAATTGATTTAAAAAAAAACGATTTTTACTGTGGAAACCACGTGTAGGATATATATAATACGACTACTGTCTTAAGAAAAGAAAGTCCTACATATTACATTTTTTACATCTGCATTTCTTAGTTTTGAGATATTTCGTAATATATTTTTAATTTAAACAAATTAAATAAATTCTTTTTTATTAAAAAAATTAACATTATTTTATACAAGGGCCGTAACCAAAATTATGAATAAGTGCAATATTAAAAATGGTAAAAAAGTCAATTTTTATAACCTCCTAGTAACCTAGGAAGGCCCAACCGCAGATTTTTTAAAGGCTATGTAAATAACCTACAACAGAGTACGAAGTAGGACCCTACCAAACATTTTTTTAAAAATCTTTTTAAATAATCTGCAACAGAGTACCTAGTAGGGCCCCGGCACTGAATTATTTCAGGGCATTGTAAATAACCTGCAGCAGGGTATCTAGTAGAGCATTATACCACAGATATTTTCAATGCTTTGCTAATTACCTGTAACATAGTACCTTGTAGGGTCCCACCATAGATTTTTTCAAGGCTTTCGAAATAACCAGTAACAGAGTACCTTGCAGGGTTCTACTACAGATTTTTTTCAAGGCTTTTCATATCACCTGCAATGGAGTACCTAGTAGGGTACTGTTACAGATGTTCTCCGGACTTTGCAAATTATCGGAAACAGAGTACCTTGCAGGGTCCTACCCCAGATTTTTTTCAAGGCTTTTCAAATAACCTGCAACAGGGTACCTAGTAGGGCCCGGTTACAGATGTTTTCAGGGCTTTGCTAATTACCTGCAACAGGGTAACTTGCAGGGTCCTGCAACAGATATTTATCAAGGCTTTTCAAATAATCTGCAACAGGGTACCTAGTAGGGCCTTGTTACAGATGTTTTCAGGGCTTTGAAAATTACCTGCAACAGGGTAACTTGCAGGGTTCTGCAACAGATATTTTTCAAGGCTTTTCAAATAACCTGTAACAGAGTACCTAGTAGGGCCCTATCCCCGATTTTTTTCAGGGCCTTGCAAATTACCTGCAACAGAGTACCTCGCAGAGCCCTACCACAGATTTTTTTCAGGGCTTTGCAAATTACCTGGAACAGGGTATCTAGTAGGGCCTTACTACTGATACTTTTCAGGGTTTTGCGAATAATCTGTTATAGACACCTGCAAGGTATCTGTAAGAGGTCTGTCAAAAAAAACCCTGTTATATCCACCTGCTAGAAATTAGCAAGAGCCCTAGCAGGGAAATTTTAATTTGGCCAGGAAAAAATGTTACTTGGGAATTGTATAGTAAATAATATTTAAAAACATAAATTATTCGGTAAGTTCTAACATTAGTATTTGCACCAATTATATTTAAAAATTTTATTCATTTTCGTCGTTTAAAATTTAAAACACAGTTTTCCAAAGTGTGTACTAAAGTACCATCGCTGTACAGGAAAGTACTTCAAACGTAAATATTTTCAATCCCTAACAACCTGGTACATAATAATTACATTTTTATTACACAAGTATTATTTTTTAATATTTAGTTGCAGTACGCCATATTTTGCGAATTATATTTATTATAAAATAATTAGAAAATTTATTGAATGGTGTAAGGTCTGAACTTCCTAAAGGTAAAAGATCTCGAGTATAAAGCAAGTAAACATTAGTTGTGTTTGACAAATAATATGACAAACTAAATTTGAATTTTATACAGATTAACGAATAAAATTAATTTTTCCAATTGATATCATTGTATTTATTCCATGGTTTCGGTTCCACATTTAACTGTAGATTTTGTCTAAGTTTTGTCAATAAACAACAAACTGCTAATAAACAGTTTTAACTTCAGGCTCTGATTGCAGACAAAGATAAGTCCTTAACAAATATGAAACATTACATCTTTAAAGTAAGTACATTTTCTAAGTTAAAATGTTTATGTCGTAAGTCTTAAGGGACTGTACATATTACCGACAAGGGAACCCCACAGTGGAGCACCCTCCGATATCGGTAAACTTTTCTATTTTTTTTCTAATTTTTCACCCGGGTTTAATTCCAGTTAGCTTCATGTTTTTTTAACTTTATTGAATTCATCTTTTTAGTTTCAATAAAAATACTCCATTTACAATAGGAATTTGTTCATTAATTAAATTTAACCAAAGTTGTATTCATTGCTATGTTTGAGCAGCAAGTAATAATTTTACAAACAAAATTTTAATTTTAATTAAATAGAAAAAGTTCGAGTTGGATGCTATTTCTATATGAATATAATGGTAATATAATAGTTTATTTGTTGCACACAAAGGAATTTATTTATATACAGCACACAGACAAAACATAGCACAGAAAGAAATAAATAGACAAAGCTTTATGATTTGAATTCTTGTTCAAAATCTGATTGTAAGCAAAGTATTTTTACAAAAAATAGATAAATAAATATAAACGAATAGATATTAAAAAAAACATAATATTACACGACTGTATGCAAACCCTGAATGGTGACTGTTAGCCCAAGTATAATAATCTGCTTATTTAGATTTACTTTGATTTTTTTTATATAGGTTGGAATATTATACATATAAAATCTTAAATACAAAAGTTTCAAAACAGAATTACTGAATCGCATTACATAGCATTTGTAGTATAGAACAGGGATCTCAAAACTACAGCCCGCAAGCACCACCAATCCGGCCCCACAAAAGTTTCAAAACGGAAATACTAAACGCCATCACATAGAAATTATGATATAGACCATAAAATCTGATGGATTTGCCCATCGCTTGTCCGACGTTTTAGGTCAATTTTGATGTCTTTAAAGGAATATATAAAAAAAGGAAACGAAATCATTTTTCTTAAATAATATGCAAACTTCCTAATCAGTATTTTGTTTAAGTCAGTAAGTTGAAAATAGGTTTATAATAATTAATTTTTACACGCGTCCACCATAATTGGCATTAAAAGGGTGCAATTAGCGTCCTGCATCTCGTGAAGGTTCAAGGGTAATTGACTAAAAGTAAAACTTGCAACTAATTTTGCCCTCAACTAAAAACAACGCTAAAATTTAAAATTGACCAATGAAATTAAGAAAGTTTTACGTAAACGTATACCAATCTGGATACATTTTCTAAAATTTAAATGTGGGATTAATTTAAAATCAAAAAACCTGAATTGCTAAATTAAATACTATGTAAAAATTCTGATTTTCAGTTATACAGGTTTTCGTCGAAAACTAGCAGTGGCGGTTATCGCCTCTATGTAGTCCACAACTGAAAAATCTGGATTCAAATCACGGATTTCACGGAATTTATTTATATCTGTTTGTGTTCCACATCCATCCAAAATTTGATACATATTAGAATATTTTGTTTTGATGATTTAGGATTTCTGAGTTATTGTCCATGGATGAAATTGCATTTTTCTTTTAGGGACATGTTCAAACAAATTGATAACAATAAAATACACATATCAATAATTACACTGTTAAAAATAAATCTTCAAGAAAGTATAAATTTTTATTGTGTTGCTGTTGTTCATGCCTTAATAGGGTGCGCTATAAACGCCGAGAAATCATAAACAGCTGATGCAACCAAAATTAATGGTTTTATTATAGCGCAGAAATAGTTTCAGGATTGCCTTTTTATAATAGATAGTCTTGCAGTACTTCCAAAAAATTATTTCTTGCTTGTGCTATACGAATAATTAAAAAATTCAATTTCTACTTGCTCGCTTTAAATTTAAAATGCTACCCAAAAATGAATAATAGATATGCAACACAACATCGCAATCAGTGCTGAATATTGAAGATCTTTGATTTATCCAAATGGTGCGAGCTTAAAATTTTAAGTTTGTTAGGGAAAAGAAAAATGCAAAGCAGTAAAATAAATCCCAAGTTTATTTTATTAAATTTTATGATATTATAAATTGTGAGCTGACTTGAAAATGTTAGGTGAGTTGGTTTTATGAGCACTTTTTTGATTTTTCATGTTTAAGGAAATGTGGTTAATTCAAACCATAACAGCGCTATACCATATTAAACTTACATACATAGTAGCTGCCAGTAAATTTTAAGATAGTATACATAAATAATATGTTATTTACCTTTTATACCATTACTGTATGGTGCAGTTGTCGATGAGAAACATAAAATAATATTTTATTAATTTTTTTTCTTGAAAGTTTAAATTACTAGGTACATATATAAAAACAGTGGCGATAGAGTGATTAAAATGTGTAAAGGCAAACGAATTCACATAGAATTAGGTATAAATTCCAAGCTTAGCTGCTTCGAGAAGAATTTCATTTCGTCAATTTAGTCAAGCACGTGATTTGAATTCATAAGCAAACGTGTTCGGCAAAATTTGTACAATAAAATTATTTAAGTCAAATATAATATTTGATATTTTTTTGATTTCTGATTTAATTAATTCTATATTACGACTGGTGGTCTAATAAAATCTTAATTTATTGATTGGTATGAGATAAGAAATTTAATTATTTTATGAAGATGAAAATAGCCTCGCATTAAAAACAAAAGCTCCTCTGTAGTAGTATATATAAGTTGTATTAATAATAATTCAAACAGACGTTATCGTTCTAAATCTATCAGAGGTCAGCGAGTAGATTAAACTAAGTAATTTGTTACCATCCCTAGGTGACATCTCGAGACCAAAGAAAAACCAATTTAACACCTTGAAACCAATTTTCCATTTTCTATTTCGTTGTGGGGATACTGCCAAGTAATATTTTACGATTGATTTTTTTACTTTGCTAACGTTTCTTTAATTTAAAATTTGTATTGTAGGGTAGATATATCATGCAAGATTTGTGTGTATTTCAAATCCATATCCAAAATGTTTTTTTTTTTTTTAATATTTTCTTAAAGGTTATGAAAAACTATTGAATATTACTTTACGTGCAGTATTGTTAATTAAAAAATAATTAATTTATCTCCAAATTACAGTAGTACCATCGTTGTAAGTGTAGATTAATTATCTGTATTTATGAAAACAAATTACATTTTAAATTGCTTTTGAATTTCTCTTGTTGAATTTGCAAAGAAAAGTAATACAACATATCGATCCGTAAAGTTTTTTTCAAGAGGAATAAATATAAAATTGAGAAAAAAATACTACATATAGCTTTTGTATGATTTTCGAAATGTAACTACCTACTTTAAATAAATTAGTATCTACTAATTATTATTGATGCTGTGCATTTGTAATAGGATTTTATTTTTGTAAAAGAGCCTGAATTACCAAAATAATCCAATTTCGATTGTAAAGTAGGACAACAATACACAATTCAGCTAATTATGTGGTATTAAGAATTTCTGAAAAGAAACATAATAAATACGGCTTTGTTAGAAGAAAAGCATACAATAAACTTCTTACGTAATACGAAATTCGTGAAAAATTATGTTAGTTTTCCTCTCTAAATTATAGAGGGTAACTAATGTAAATATTTACGGATTTTGCTTGTCTTAATTAGATCGAGATTTATATATCAAATTTTGTTATTGTTGCCATACGATAATATTACGGTCGTGTGGATTGACGAAATATAATTAATATGCAAAATATGAAGTATAATTATCATACAACTTTTTATGTTTAAGAAAGGTAACAGTTCCTTTTTTCATTAAGTTTTATGTTTTAGGTATTCTGGGATTTTATAATCGTAGACAAGGGAGCTTTCAACTTTTAAATGAGGGTAGAAATTAGAGAAACACTTAAATTTAATTAGCAGTTTATGTTAGGTATTATTTACAATAAAGGTTGAAGAAATTTGACAGTGGTGTTACAATATGATCGATATGAAGAGTTCACATTATTTTGATTCTCTATAAAAAAAAGTAAACGCACGAAATAAAGCAATCAATCATCAAACGCTTTTATGCTTCCAGTGACACTTTTATATATTTATCTAGGTTTGAAATAATTACTTTAATATTGCATAGTTCAAACTCATACTTTGTAACTAACTATAAATAATTTTTAATCAAATAGTGAGTGACACTTTGATTTTTAATTACCACACCGAATGAAAAATGGTATAAAATTAATTAATCAAACACGGCTTACATTATTAGCGAAATATTAAATGGGGAATTTGTATATATTCTTAATATTTAAATATAATATTTTTAATTCAACAGTACGAATGGGGTGAGTTTGCCTGTGGTCGTACTATGTCCGTTGTCGTACACGAAACAATTTAAAATTAAAAAATAGCATAACAGAAAAACAAAAGTTTAAAAGAATAATATGCCTACTGTCCGCTGTCTTACCTTGATTAAATTGATGTATTACCAAACAAAGTTGACAAAGCATAAACTAATAAGATACAATTTAATGTGTAACGATATTGTAATCGGAACCGAATTGTGCAGAAAAATTATACAACTGGGTACTTTTTTTGCACAATTGTGTGGATGCTGTGTTGAATTTTTCTATATGAGCTGTTTTTCATAAATAATTTTAATCTGTGGTTTTCCCTATCTTTGAAGATTTGGTATATTTGAAATGCATAAAATAATATTTATTATTTTTAAATATTAATTTTTAGTTTCAAAATATAAGCAGGTTAAATAAACAAAACGATCTTTACTTTTTTCATTATAAGCTTTCAGAAATATGTTGCTATCTTCAGATGTTTATTTATTTCATTGTTTATTTAATCCGCTTATGTTTTGAAACTTAGAGTTAATATTATTGTATGAGTTAATAAAATATATATTTTAAACTTTTAACCTGTTATCGTGAGCCTTGCGGGCTTAATATGTGTGGTGAATTATGGCATATATTACCAACCTTATCATATATTTTTAAGGATACTATTATAATAAACAAAATTTAATTTTAAACCAACAAATATTGAAATTCATTATTATTTAATTTATGAATTTTTGATATAGAAGATAATTTAAATGAGTACACCTTAGAAAGAATTTATTTTTGAATTTCTTTATAAAAACATATATTATTTGTTTTACCAAAAAACAAATAATATGAAGCATAATATTATTATATAATATTCACAATCAAGCAACAAGTCTCTGGTGAATTGAGGCAGTGTTTACCAATCTCTTGCACAGAAGATGTTATATTTTATTTTTCTCTCAGCTTTTTCAGTATTTCAATTATCTTGCATATTCATTAAATGCAAAGCAAAAATAGATTTCTTTGTTACTGGCAAATATTAAAGTAATAATTGTGAAAATTTTTAATTGTACGCAGACGATCATTAAAATGAGATTCATTTATTATTATAAATAATAAAGTGTCATCGAATAGTAAAGTAATCGAAGTTTTTCTCTAACCATGTTTAAACGAATAATATAGAGCAAAGTTTAACTTCTTTAAATTGAATTTTTCTGAATTTAATTAATTTAAAATATAAATTTCCATAGATTGATTTTGTTGTCAGCAGCACCAATATTGTTGGTTGTTGTAAATTTGTATTATTATAATATTGTTGCTAACTTTAACGAAACTACAAAAATGGCTAATTAGCATATTAGTAGCATTGTTTATTTTTGATCTATGATACATAACAATATTTGTATTGAGAGTTTAGACCATGGCACAGTGGCCCATTTCCCGAAATGGACGGACGATAACGTAAAGCGATTAGGATTAAAACAAAAGCTGGTATATAAGAGTTCTTTAGGTCGCTGTTTGTATGATTTCTATGATTCTTTCAAAATTCAAAATGGCCGACAAACATTTTGATTATAATAAAAATTTAATTTAAACTTAAAAAAGTTAATTCAAGAAAATTAATTTTAAAATAATACGGAATATTTGTTGTTTTTGCAATTTATTTGAAAAATACAAAATCTACATATTTGATATTTGATATTTTGATATTTATTTATTTGTGCTTTTACATACAATAGTATATTTACACTAGTCAAACAAATTTTGATGTTTTTTACATCAATCAATTATTACAAGGTTTGAAAATCAAAATTCATATATTCATCTGCAGAATAAAATGCAGCCTTTTCCAAAAATTTTAACAATTTCTTGCGAAACTGAACTGGTGGCAATGATTTTATAAATCTTATATAAATCATATAAATCTTGCCGCTTTATCACACCAAATCAGTGCTATTCGCTGAAATAATAATCAACGGTGAGTTTCAAAAACGTTAAAAAATAATAAATTTAATCATTTAGTTTAAAAATTTAGTTAACGCAGTGACGAAGCAGACCGACCAATTCGATCGAACTTACTTGCAATAATAATGCATACAAAAAATTAAAAAAAGTTATGCTTGACGTCATTCTGTTTATACCCGTTACAAAAACGTAACTTTTATTTTACACCATAGAAAAAGCATTTTATGCCTTCCACTGCCGGATTTCTTCACTTTGAGATATTTATCGGATAACGAATCCGCCGTCCGCCAGAATCCGAATTTCAACTACCGAAAAGATATTTAAGACTTCAGTTTTTCGACTTTTGTGCGTCTATTTCGAGAAATGGGCCACAGTCCATAGAAAAGCTTGTTTATAAGTTATATAATTATTATAATTCAACAACAAGAAAACTTTATACCGAGATAATAATATTTACAAGTATTCTACAAAATAGCACATGAAATATTTGGTGTTACGTGTTTGTGTCTATTGCTATTTATAATTTCCCAGACAGTTATGAATTTCAATGTATAATATTGAAATGATTTTTAATCTGTAAATTTTAGAACAAATTAAATTTTTTGGAGTACATATTTGTCTGGTATATTATTTATTCCCTCTACGTGGGTCACGTATAGGTACCATGCAGTATTATTAATTTGATGTTTACATAAATATATATAGTTATGTTTGCATATAAACGGAAAATCACTATAATGTGTTTTCTTTTCTTTTTATTTATAATTTATGTTTGTCTAATGGGTGTAGATTTTCACATTTTTGACTACAGATTTTTTTTCGTTTACCATAACTACGATTCGGCCATAATTTCACATTTTTCATTTTGTAAAACCAATATTAAGATTTCTATTTTAAATCAAGTTTTAACAGTTAAATTTAATTTTGAGTCTCGGTGTTTGCAGTGTTGATAATTTTATCGAAAAAATGTATGTAATGCGGAGAATTAAACTTAAAAAAATAATAATTTCAAATAAATTGTGTGGTATTTAGTATCTATGTATTATAAAATATAATATTTAACTTAACTTTCTAAACCTATATTATAAAGGGTGTCCCAAAATTTACGCCAAGATTTGAATTTTCCGTCATTTGTGAAGTAAAGTGTTTCTAACAAAAAAAAAGGACAGTTTGACAGCTAATAGTTTAGGGTTACTAAAAATGGAGCACTACACGAAAGAACAACGCGTTTTCATTGTTTAACAATATTTTAATACTTCAATTAAGAGACATTTCCTGGTCGTGTATTTTCTCGTTTCGGTGATCAGAATTGGACCCTTAGATCATGTGTTCTAATCCCACTGGATTGTTTTCTATGGGGTTTTTTGAAGTCATGCCAACAAGCCTCTAACCACCCGTGCATTGAAGGAAGAGATTCACCGCTGTATCAATGAAATTCAGCCACATTTATGTGGAATGGTGATGGAAAATTTTGAAAAAAGAGTTCGTATTGTCAGCAAAGTCGTGGGGGCCATATGTCCGATGTGTTATTTCATAAGTAACCCTAGACTATGTACATTATGTTCCAATAAAGAAATTAAAATTTATTTAAGAAAAATTCTGTTTTCTATTTAATTCAAATCTTGCGTAAATTTTGGGACACCCTTTATAAACCTATATTCTTCACTTGACGGAAAATTTTTATTCTTTCAACGTTTTGTTTAATTTTGTTAAATTATAAACAAGATATTTGTCGCCATATTCGGTTCTAATATAGACATTTGTTTCGTGCGCCATCCAGGGAATTCTCAACATCCTCAGAACCACAGCTCGAAAGCATTTATCTTGTTGCTGTCAGCTTTTTTGATAGTCTATGTCTCTGAAGCATAAGTTGAAATCGAAAACATCAATGTATTAACGTTTCAGTTTAGTATGCTTACCGCTTACGTGATCTTTATATATTCAAGTTAGTGTTTTCAAAGCTGGCCTCGCCACAGCTATCCGATTCCGAATTTTCACATTACTCCTCATTTAACTGTGATTTCTGATCCCAGATATTCAAATTGGTCAAAAATAAATTGTTAACAGTAAATTATTTCAAGGATTAGGTATCTTCAAATTTTTTTCTAAATTGTTTACTCAGTCATGCTTTTTTGGCGTTCATGGCTAATTACCTCGATGGATTTGCCTTCCAAAGCCTTCTGATGCGGGAAAAAATCTCTTGAATTTATACCATTAACACTCTTATTTGTTATAATGACATCTAGGAATCTTAAAAAACCATCATTTGTTTACTAAATTTTGAGATTCTTTTAATGTTAATTTATTAAGTCAAATCGTTGAAAAATGTTTTCTTAAAGTACACAAGCAATAAATAATTAGCTTTGAAAATTTATACTATAAAAATTGTCTATTGCTATAAAAAAAATTCGTCTAATAATAAAAGAATTTATTGAGTTCATCTATAGATGATAATTTTATTTAAAGAACGTAATTTGACATTGTGACATTTTAGTATTCTGTTCTTAAAATAAGGTTAACCTCAAATATTCGGTGTCTCTATAATGTGGTTTTTATCTTGCAGGAAATATTTTATGCTCTAGCTCTACAACGAAAAGTTTTTTTTCGTTTATTTTCAATTATACCAACTTCGACTTCTGCTTAAATTTTTTATTTCTTTAAAAATATAAATATAACTCCAAATATCAATTTATAATAATTATTGTAAAGATTTGCGTAAATAGAAAGTGGCATGAAGATATAATTGACTTATTGGCTAATTAAAGATAGATTTTAGATCGAGAAGTCGAGCAAAAGTTGTCAGAATAAGTCATGATTAATGACATTGTTTGAATTTTTAAATAGTAAAGTTTGAGAATCCCTGTTTATGTGTGAGACGTAACAAGCAGGTGGGCGTCTACTCTGGCCAGCGTCGCGGCGTTTTGATGTTAAACAGATAGTAGTTTGAGTACACGGTGCCTCATTGCAAGACGCGCTTTTAACACGAAGTAATTTCCTTATTTCATCGCGTGTTTGTAATTGCGTGTGTTATGTATTCAGAAACACTCAATCACATAATACATTTTATAACATAATTTATGTGATGTGCCATGTATTTAATGGTAAAGGCAGTCGAGTGCGTTAAAATTGATATCTATAATGTAACCGAAAGAGACAATGTTTTGTGTTAATTTAATTTAAATATTATTAATTAAACAGTGCAATATAAATTATATTATTTTGTAAAAAGAAATTGCATACATGTATGTCATCGCGAATTACCAATATACACAATTTTGAGTGCCAACATAAATAAGCCGTCATATTTGCTTATAATAATACCACTTTGTGGCGAATTGCAAATTTTGATGTTCACATCATAATTTTGACGTAAATTGATTATTTACGGCGTCATTAACAATTTCTATTTAATACGTTTTATTCACAACTTTTTGATTTAATGACGTACTTTGCGTTCTTAACTTGAATGCAAATTATTTTCAATTTGTAATTTAGTTCAAGTTTATTTTACCTTGACCTTTATAATAGTGCAACACGTATAATATTCTTAATTATAATTATCGATTCCTTTTTCAAATAATATTCTATTCAAGTCCAGAGTAAAAGTTTACGTCTTCCATGCATCGATGCGTTATCTTAACAGTGAAGCTGCAGGCAATCTTCGCTTCGGTTATATGAGTGATTAGTGTAAAATGGTTAAGTTTATACAATTTATCTACTTGTCTATTCAAGTTAGATGACTTTTTGGAGGAGTTGGATATCATGTTGAGTTGGATTGTAAGTATAACCGCTGATTTTATACTTTCACTAACAAGCAAGCAAATTACAGCAATGTTCCTGCATAGTAAATCTCCATTTAGTAAATTCCAAAGCCATGTTTTAGAACAAAATTACCATTTTCGAAGATATAAAACTTGTAATCATGTAAATTAGAGATCCAGAAATTCGATTAGAATACTCTTATACTATATACACATATAACTGAATAATGACGGTGTACCTTGGTGATGTAATTAATGGACAGCTGTTGCCATAGGGAGACACTAACTTACAGAGTAATTTATATAATATTTCTCTGGAAAATTACTGTTGCATTTTGCCTTAAAAAAATTAACGACACAAAATAAATTAATCGATATTATAATACCATCCAATCAAACACTTCAGTATGCATATACGGTGTACTACAATGCTTTCGGTTTGTTGTACAATATCCATAATTTGAAATGTATTGATTGCAAATGTGTGTACTACGGTTCGTATTTAAAACACAAAAAACAAATTGTTTATTGCCGGTTAAAATATTTCAAAGGTTTGTGTATTTTAATGTAAATCTAAATATATCTCATGTTTGAATAACCAAATTACGATTAGAAATGTTAGTATTCCAAGTTGAATGTACTGAAAGTATTGAAGTATTTATCCGTCAGAACTATGTTCATACATAATCCAGTAATATATAGGTGACGGAAAACCATTAACTAATTTTTTTGGTAGCTGCATAAATTTAATAAAAATACAACTTTCACCCAGAAACTCGATATATTTGATTTCCTTTTAAATGACTTTGGAAGTAAATATAACAATTTTTTTATTACAATAACTGATACCTGTTAAATGGATATAGGAACGTCTTCTAATTTTGACTTTTGTACATTGTATTTTTTGATGTAACTCTTAAATCAAATTACAATTGAGTCTCTACCACTTATGACCAACTATGTACATAATCTCATTAATACATCATCTACGATAAGTTAATAAATTCATTTTAATACGTGAAGTACTGTAGTTATGAATAGTCGAATTGTTGAATTTTTGTTTCTATCTTAAAAGGGCTGTGAACGCCCGATGGCCGAGTTCAGTTTATAGCCTTTTACTTTTATCTTGTTTTATGTAAAATTCTAAACTAAATCTAGGCTAGACTATGCTAAACTAAAATCTATGCTTTTCCAAAGGTTTTTTTGCGAGAATAGACTGCAACATTAATATTAAGCCTTTCGGAGGGTTCCGGGTCGTGGTTAATCTTTAAGCAATTTAATTGAAAATACGACTGCAAACAATGAAAAAGGACAGTGGAAAATGCAATTGATTTTCAGAAAAAATTGTAACGACTAAAAATAATTTAAATCATAAATTTAAGAATTAACAAAGTTCACACATTAATATTAAACACGAGTAAACACATAACGCTTTAGAAATGTCACAAAATTTATGTATAAAACTCAACTAAAGCTGCTAAGCGGTGTTTGTAGTTTGAATTAACGGGGGTTATATTTTATAGCTAATTTTATAAACTTTTGTGATGAGCAAGTATGTGGCATTCATATAGAACCATTACTTTTCGTAGGTACATAAAGACTGTTACAGTTATTATGCAAATTTTTGGTACTTCATTATAAATTATTGACAATTAAATATATTTGCGCTGAAAAAGTAAATTTTTAATTAAAAAATAAACTTTTAATTAAATCATTTTGTAGCGGAAAGCTTTTCGAGTACGCTATAAAAATTTTAAATAATGCGTAGCTGAGCTTTAAGGAAAAGTTTTAAATTGTGTAATATGCGGTATGATAATTAATGTAAATAATTTGAAAACATGCTTTGTGTCATTCATTGCAAATATAATACGATAACTGTAGTTTATTGAATGTCTTCTAAGCATTGATTCCATTTTCAGTGAAATTAATTCAAATACTATATTTACAGTTATACGAAATCGTACACATTTATATAATATCGTTATCAAATATGAATTAGTAGCAATTTAGAATAACGTGATGAAAAATATTTAATTGCAAATTGTCTACATTGTCTGCATTTTTACGAAATAACTAATTATTTACTGGTGCGGATATTTGAAATTTTTACCTAATAATCTTGATATTTCATTTAATTTTATGTTGCACGAACAAATATTTCAATAACAGCTTTAATAAAGCATCTTCAAAACAGAGTTACAACAATGAAATGATTTTTTTTCACTGTTTATTTTTCAATTAAAATGTATAACACTTTGCAAAATTGCTTATTTTTCAAAAGGACTTGAAGTACTATGTGGAAAGGTTTTGAAACCTTACTATTTCGATTTATTAATTTGTATTAGCAAAGTTCTAAATGTTTCTCACTGACCTGTTAGTTGTCACTGACCGCCGCTAAATTTGTTATTGACCGCTGCTGGACTGCACGTGTCGGTTAGTCTTTTCAAATCACTAACCGAAGTGAAGTTGTTGTGGATAGTGGTTGTAAGTTTTTCAAACTCAAGTGGTATAAGAATGCAAAATAAACCGAAAATTTACGGTAAAAGCAGGCACAGGAAATTTGTTGCCATCACAGCTTTTTAAAAAATATTAAAAACATTTATGAATTGTTGTTCCATCTAAACCATATAATATTTAAACTACTTATTCAACTCTTTATCGAGTACTCATAGTGCAATATAAACATACAATTCCAAAATAAATTTTGGAATGTTGAACATAGATGTTAAATTTTGTAATATAATGTTAATGCAAACAACACGTTACAAAGTACAAAAAGAACCATCCCCTGCACTAAGACGATAACGAGTATGCAAACACCACCACAGACAACCTTAATGTAGAGATATCGGTTAGCATAAATTCGCAGATAATCATGCACAAATCGTGCAAAAGAGCAACGGTCTTCAAAACAGCTGTCAGTTGTTAATCCTATGAAAAGAGCTTAGAGTGGAATCTCAGCAAAAATTCAATGCAATTTTAATTCTAAATGAGATCCTTACCAACATTTTACGAAATCGTCATTCTTGCTTGGTTTATTAAATATATTTGGACAGTGGTGCTCTGTGGTAAACTTGTAAATCGGTGCAGTATACAATGTAATGAAATAGTAATGGTTTTTCAGACCGCTACATTTGTCAGTAACATTTTTCAAATTTTCAAAATTACTCTTTCTTTAAGAACACACGTAAAATTAAAATTTCGGTATAATAATACTGGTATATTTAATATCTTTTATTACTGCTTTTTCAAAAATTAGTAATTTTTTGAAATTTTCATGTCATGTCATCCAAATTTTGCAAGTTCACAACATAGCAGTTCCCTGCTGTTGTTCAGTTTAATGAGTAGTTTTTTTATAATTCTCTGATTAGCCTATGAATTAAAATAGGGAAAAATCTTTAAATATGTGTTGGTAAACTTGAATGTTTTTACCTAATACAAATACATACAGACGTATTACGTACTATTAAAAGCATTTTTGCAGGCCAAAGTTCCACCTTACCCATACTGGTATTTTGTTTGTTATTTCAAAAACCAATATATAATATTTAAGATAAGCGAAAAGAAATTAGCGAAGGAATTTAATTTAGCATAATTTCTCCTTCATTTGAAATTTAAACGAAATATATTATAATTAATTATAATAAAAGTCAACTCAAATCGATTTCATTACGGCGATACATAAATTATTTTAATTGGTAAAAAAAACTATTTGACAAACTGTTTGTGAGCAACAATACAGATGTTTGTAATTAATAAATATGAAACAAGATTTACTCCAAGGATGGAAGATAATTCTGTAATAGAATATAAAGAATTCTTTTTTAACTTAAAATACATTAATTTAAAATTTTTCAGGTTCCATCTTTTACATAAGTTTTTTGATTAATCCTCGAAAAGGCCTCCCTTCATAGAGACGAGGCAAAAAGTTGGTTACTAAAAAATTATAATTAAGCAAAATACAATAAAAACAACGTCGTTCTAAAGTAGACTTAACAAGAAAAATTGTCAGACACGTCAAGGGAGAGGACGGCGTATTCACTTGAATGCATTCGTCGAATGGTTGAATCGCTCCAGTTGAGAAAGGTCGATTTATTTTGAGGTTGACAGCTTTCAAAACTCTGCGGATGAGCTAGCATATGATACGAGATTTGAGTGCAGCTAAAAATTTTGCGATAAATGCCATTTTGGATGAAAAATTCATTAAATTATTTTATACTTTGGATTATTCCAAGTAATACTGTAAAATGTAGTGATTTTTACACTCGCGCTGAAATATTTCCATTTATATTATTTTCAGTCAGTATTAATATCTTGAGTTTGTTATTGTCACCTTTTTGATGCATTACTACGACTGAAGGTTTTCATTAACGTGTAACAGACTTCACTTCGGATTAATTAAATTTTTTTGAAGAAATCTATAAAAACTGTGATGGGAAAAACATCAATTAAAATGTTTAATTTATAGCGCCGGTGTGTAAGTAAAATAATATTAAAGTATGGATTAAAACTCGACTTTGTTTAGTCTTCGTAAAATTAAAATAGTAAAATATAGCGAATGTTAAAGAGCCGTATTTACAGCAGACAACACAGCTATGCGCTAGATGATTTTGTCTCAACTATAATTTAAAACTCAAATAAAATTAAGTCAAGTCTATGTCGTTTCTATAAATAATTTTAAGTGTTTTTTTTTCGTGAAGTAAATTTTCTTGTTTCATTATAAACTTATTTATTTTCACAGTAATGTAAAAAGTTTTATATTCGTTAGGTATATTATTAAAATAAGGTGGTATAATAAAATTTAGTAGCGCTATGAGCTATAAGTTATAATGTAAAATACTTTAACATTGGCAAACCACCTGGCTATTCAAGCTTTAATTAGAATAAGACGAGGTAAGCTTCGACATACTAGCTTATTCATCATTTAAACAGGTTAATTGCGACAGAGATTTAATTTAAACGCGCTGCCTTCATTAACAACAGCTTCAGCTAGCGAAGCATCGCAGCCTTGAAAACCGAATCTTTCCCCTAGATAGTTGCATTTAAGTAATGAAATTTCTTGATGTTTTAATTAATTATAAATATTTACTTTCTTCCTAAAAAAGCTTCAAGTTTTTTTTTTAACATTTCAGCGTTTGTTAATTCGAAAACATTTAAAATGTCTATACGAAGTTTTGCCTTTACCCCCAGGCACTTTTAGCAATATGCAAATCGCTATTTCAAACAGTACTAATAGCGCAAATATTAGTTTAAATATATAAAATGTTAAGTTCTCTCTGTACCACGGAGTTACAAAACTGAAATTGTGTTGTTGTTGTTGTTGATATGTAATTAGCAGTGGGCTGCAATATGGTACTCCGGGGGGATAGCATTTAGAAAGTAATCAACAGCTAGTATCTTGCTATTATAGCTGTCAACTTTACAGTGTAGTTATATAACACATGCAGGCAGTGAACGTGTTAAATAATGCTTATTTTAGAAACCATCTATTGAACTTATTCGAAAGTAAATGAAATGCATCATAACTGTTTCTTGGTTATTATCTATAATAGGCAACCCTATATAACAATAAATTTTCCTATTTATTTAACTCACTTTTGCAGTTTTAATAATTATTACATTCTACGATAAACATTTTTATTAAATCTCGTTTGTTGTCATTTAATTGAAAAATATCTTTTAAAAATTTAATAATGTTATACTTCAGAAATTTAATTAATTTCTGAAAATATTTGAAAAATAATTTGAATACACATTCTTTGAATCTCATATTTTTTGTATGCTATAATATTATATATCTTGAATTTAAAATGTTTGACTGCAATATCAAATATTATGTGAACTAACATTTCAGGAAAACGGGTAATTGTAACTTATTTGAGATACCATTGATACGAATTTAACTAGGAGGAAACTATTATTAGTTTTGAAAGTTTCTTTTTAAAGATAAAATTTTGTATTTGAGCAGTGCATAAAAGTTGAATATTGTAACTGTAACTTGAAAATACAAATTGTGCTGCAATTACAAATTGCTTCTGGGAGCAAAAGTTTTGAATTTATAATGTAGTTACTTTTCTATAAAAGAATGGTAGATACTAAAAAATTGAAATAAATCACATTTAAGCCATAAAATATAATAAATTGCAACTAGGTCAATTATTGAAAACTATTTATATATTCAACCGAAAATTCTGATTGTTTCTTTGGTAATATTAATGATTATGGATTCTAATTCATCGTCTGATAAATCGTTAGCATAACGAAAACGTTTAGAAAATTCATAATTTCTGAATTTTAATGATTGTGAAGTGCTGATTGCATTATTTTATTTTTCGATATATTTATTGTAAATCAAATTCATGATTTGTTGAACTGGTCTCCTTACATAATATTTATTATGCAACGCTTTATATAAAATATCTGTTTATTTGCATGGACGAAGTTTAGTAGGTACTACTCGAATTGATGGTATTACCTGACATCAACGAAAACGACGTAAAACTAGAACTTGTCGTATTCACACTCTGATGCCAGACGTTTCCCATGTGTTCAGTCAGCGCTTTCAGTAACAATACAGAGTTAAAAGAATAATTTCGAATGAAAAAATACGAAATTTGGTTAGGAAATTCTATTTGGTTAAAAAATTTAGGTAAAAAATTAATGTGATTTTACATTAAAAAAATATCATTTTTGCAATCAAAATAATACTATAAAAAATTGTGTGAAATTAGATTTTCATATTACCTGCATTGAAACAGTGTGTTTCAATAGCTGTCAAGACAGTCGAAACACGACAATTTCAGACTACTGCGAATATTGGTCAAACATTAAAATGTTTCTGCCCGAGGGCAGAAACACTCAAGTTTCTTACCGCCAACTCTGTTTCCGATTTCATTTCAACCCTGTCAGAATTAAAATAATTTTTCATTACTTCAAATAAACTTTAATTAGTATGACAGCTGTCAGATTAATTCGATATTGTTGTTTATAAGTAATTTCTTTTTGCGCGCGATCGATCTAAATTTTTGCATATGGCTTCCTACCGATAATTCACCGGGGGGTGAGTACGAGACGAGGGGGGGGGAAATTTTTTCTCATTTTTTCGATATCTAGCGCCGTTGTCGAGTTATTGCTGATTTAAAAAATTTTCGAATTTAAAATATTTATTTTACAAGTTTCAATGCAAAAAAATTTTCTGTTTCGATGCAGGTAATATGAAAAATAGTATGTGTGGCGCGGAGTGAAACGCGTTTTCAGACGAAGGTGATGCCAGCCCTCGCTTCACTCGGGCAGGCAAATTTCACCGTCGTCTGAAATCGCTTTGTTTCACCCCTTGCCAAACAATATACTATTTCTGTGTAATATAATTCATTAAAGAAAATTATATCACTTATATGGTAAAAGTGTTTATTATTGTATATTTACGTTTATTGTAAAGAAATGCATGAATTTAGTAAACGTACTTAACGATAATCAAAACATTTATTTAATTATTAAATGCTAAAATAAAACAGATAATAAGTTAATAACAATAGAACAATTGCTACACTAAGATTTTACACTAATACTAAAACACACTACAATTAATAACAATCTCTTAACAATCAGTCTTGATTTATTTAAACTAAGTCACAATATTTATATGACATTCTGAATATTTATGTATCACACGACTTTTTATTTACACTGCATTTATGTTAACACTTTCAAGTCAGAACTAGAACTATCTCTACAGTAAATCACTCTGCTGTGTATAACCCAATACATATTTCTAAAAACTTTCAGAAACTTTTATAAACTTCTAGTGAGATTAGACCGCAAGTCAGCAGCGTTGTATAAGAACTACCAACGTTATCATAATATGACTCACCCAGAGATGTTACCCTAAAACCTTGTGTATATTTTGTATACCAAAAAGTGTATACACGTAAATTGTAAATTAATTGCTTTAAATATAGTTTTTCTTTTTGATTTTTATGTACCTACGTATGTATTTGTTTCATTAAATATTGAAAATAGATTTTTCTATGAATGATTTTTTTCACAATCGGAACTTAACCCAAATTCATTTCTAAATAGTAACAGTACTAGACTCTCTTGGTAAGTTCCTGTTATGATTAAGTGATATTATTACAAATGAAGTAGGAAAATTTACATTTAATAAATATAGTTATGCATAGCATACTAGGAATGTTACGGATATGTACCGTAACTTCAAGCAAAACACATTAATTTTACACAATTTGACCGTATCAGTATTACATCAGTGTATTAATTTTACACTGATAATATTGTTAGTTCCAAAGTTTCTTCCAATTTTTGGTACATACATACTACGTATTACATAATATAATATGTATTTTACATTTACATTTTTTAGAAATGTAGATTTTTCAGCTTTTGAAATCTCAAATTAATGTCTAAATTCACCAACACTTTTATACTTTTTTCTGCACGTACGTACATATAAACCAGGTTAAAATGTAATCCAGGCATAATATAGTTAAAAATCTTTTGGTTTGTGATGTAAACCCACAATAGTTTAACTATTTTATTATATTGCTATTCAGTTATTCATCCAATTATAATTACTTTTTTTTGATGTGCGCATAATAGAAGTAACTTTTAATTTTCCTTTAACCACCACAAATGTAAAATCAATTTAATTTTGAATGATATAACAATCGAATGATAACAGTTTAGTGGTTTTAGACGATATTGCGGTAATAAATTTACTTATTGGAGAGAGATAATATCAGCAATAAAAATAATTGAGGACACACACGCTTATGTTTTGTTGTGATATTATATTGCCTGAATAAATTTTTTTTAGAATTTAAATTTAACTTTTGTATTGTAAGGCAATACAAAATTGATGAAGCAATGCACTATATATTGTTTCACTATCTAAGAAAAAATATTATTTTGCATAAGTACTAGTAAAAAATTTTTATCAATCGGTGCGATTCTGATTTGACATAACGACCTGATGGTAACACAACCGTATGGTTATGGTATATTTGGCAAGAAATAAAAAGTAAATTTTATATTTGTGTAGGTCTATTTCTTATAAAATAAAAATTAACGCTATTTTATGGTCGAAAATCCCACTGAATATATCACGTTAAACTTAAGTTGTTTAAATTATTACTTCGTTCGAATTTCTATCTGTCAAAATACAAAAGCAAGTGCAGTAAGCCCAGTGGTAATGTAGTAAAATAAACGATGTTATATAATTATAATATTTTTATAAAAACCTTCCACATCGGAGATTGTTGCTTTTCTTGTTCCTCTATCCTTTTTTGTATTACTACATGATTTACTTCAAACAAGAAAAAATTTTATTAGTAGGTACGAATTTTTCAGTGCAAGTTCTACAACTATTTACATTTTCACTCTTTAACACGAAAATTTATATGTTAAAATCTACTTATTGTTAGTGAAATTTGTTGAACAGAATCGTCCATACTTCAGTTGGCTCTTTTTCAACTTCAATTTTATCACTGATCATATTTCAACTAGGGTCATTGATGATGTGGTGAATTTTAAAAAAAGCGATTTTAAGAAGTTCTATAAAATTTTGCAGAAAATCTTTTTATATATTTAAACTACTAACTGTAAATAGAATTTAATCTTTCTTTTCAGGTACAGTCAACTCTCTCTAAATCGAAATCTCACAATGCATTAAATTTTTTATTTTATGTATTCACAGTATAACATATAGAATTCAGGGAATCACATGACATCGTTTTGACACTTCAGGTAGACGCGGTGAGTTTGTTAGAAAATTGATTACACTTCAAGACACTAGAAACCACATTTTTTAAAATAAAATTTGATTTCAAAAGAGTTCGAATTAAAAAAAATCCGGTTTAGAAAATAATTTTTACACCAAAACCCTATTTATTGCACGTGCCTAAGGAATAATTCGATTTAGAGAACTAGATGAGTTTAATTAAGGGAGTTGTACTTAAGAGAGAATTTAGGGAGGTAAACTGAATTCGACAGGATGTGGTGTGAATTCCACGTCTTTCTTTCTTTGCGTTTGGTTAATAATTACTAACCTACTACTAATTTCGTGTAGTGGTCCCACCCCAAATGTAGCAATTTAATTATTGATAAATTATAATTATAATCAATAAAATAAAAATGAGCAAACTACAGTTCAACCACACTAAGAAAAGCTCTAAAGGGGCGTGGCTGGCGCTGGTGTATTTAAATATGTACATTCAAAAGACAAAAAATCAGCACGATGACAATTGACATACAACGATTTGTAACTTTTATAACAGAATGTACTTGAGAAATAACTCGATGTTCATTGGTTCGTTAAAATTTTTATCCAATTAGTTGGAGTTATCTTCCGTGGTTTTTCTTAGCTTGGTGGCACTATACATAATATCTAAAAATAGTTTAAATTAAAATATTTAGAAAATGGAAAAACTATTTCTATTTAAAACAATATATTAAGCTGATCTTAGTAAACAGAAATTAAATTGAAAGTTAATTTTATTGTGTGAGCTTTCGACAGATATTTTGTATTTTCAAATGGTAGCTTTAAGATATAGTAATTTTATTATCGTGCAAAGATTAATGACCATTATTAAATGTAAAATTTATAATATGAAGTGTGCCAAAAGTGTCGAACTTACTATAACTTTTGAAAAGATATAGATAGATGGTAAAAACTTTAAAGGATTTTAATTTTATAGGATCGTGAAAGATACATTTACTAGCAAGGAGTAGAGCTGAAATATTTTAAACAGAATAATGGGTCGAGATGAATTTATTTAAAAATACTTTAAAAAAAATTTTTAAAAAGTATTTATCAGATCTTGTCTTGCTTTATGAAGATAAAATGTAATAATTACCACCTAATAATTGAACTAAATTCAGTTGTTATAACAACTTTTCTTATAAAATTGCACCGTAAATTCTTATTGTATTTCTGCTTAAGAAACATTTTGTGTAGAGCACTCGACGAATTATTATTAAAGTATACTATTTTTTTCAGACTGACAGTTTAGCAGAGTCAAAACCAGCATCGAAGGACATGACGGCCGTCAATGCGGTAAGTTTGATTAATCGCTATCATAACCTACAAATACAACACACGATTTTATCAGTGTTTTTGTCATCATTATCAATTCGCATAAATAACTAGTTTAGCCTTTTTTAATGGGTTTATATTGTAAACTGATATCGAATGCTGGTGGTTGTTACTTTCCTGACAGTTAAATGAATGAAAAATCGGAGTTTTAACTCATGCGTGCAAAGAGATTGTAATGATTTTTTTTATTATTATTAAAAGTTATTTAAGCTGTACAATATCTAAATTTGAAAATTTGAAAAAACCGGACAAATTACCATATGCATTTAAATAATATTAAGCGTACAACATAGTAGTTTAGTAAATAGAAATTATGTATGAAAAAACTTTTAGTAAATGCGTTTTCCTGTTTTATAAAAATTTTACTGTAGTGCATAATTTGCAATTTTCTATTAGAATACATAATGTAATACTGGATAAAGCGGTGCTGTTAAAAATAACGAGCTTTTTACTCGTGCCCCTTAAGTTCGGCAGCTACGCGCTAGTTTAATATAAAATATATGAAAAGAGGAAATTGAGGGTGAGTGAAGGCTGACTTGTTCTATATCAAGAGGTACTATCAAAATATTTTTTGAGATTCTTTCAGATACGTATATGATATTATATAATTTTTGCATTCCATTTACATAAAAAATTTAATTTCTTTTCTTTCAACTTTTATACAAAAACGAGCTTTAAAATATTCACAAAACGTTGTAATCGTATAAAACTAACCTTATATATCGTTAAAATGGAGTATTATGTTCAAAATTTATCGTTATGTTTTGAAGTCGATGCACGCCGACACAAACTGTATAAAAATTTATGGCTACTTTTCTCAAGGACCACATTCAGGCCATATCGCAACGGATTTGGAAATCAATCGAAAACTTTTGCGACTTTTTAGCCAATTTATTTCTTTCAATATAAAAGTATGAGACAATTTTACAAAATGTAGCAGCAGTATTATAGCACCCTCCATTTTGTGTTAATTAATATCTATGTGCAATTTCAATTTTGAATTATTAGGTAATCCATAAACATTAAGCACCACCACAAAATTTCAGATCAAAATTATATTACATAACTTTAAGCTATATCTTAATAGATTTGTTTGTAGAATTAGGAAGTTGTTAAAAAGAGGATGTTCACTATATAGTACCAAATTTATATAAGTTCCACATAATTCAAATCGTATAATGTTCCAGATAACATCATAGAATTATATATGAAAATTTATGGGTCGTTTCCACATTTTAAGGTACCTATACTTTTAACATGGTATACCACAAATCCTAAATAATTTTATCGCTGCGAAAAACTAAAACATTAAAACCATAAAAGATAATTGCATGGGTACTTACATGACCAATAAAAAAACAGTTACTTACAATAGTACTTACAGTTTCCATTACATTAAATTCTTCGTATATATTTGAAATGTCTTGAAATAATAAATCATTCTTCTAATGCGTTCTGATTTTTTATCTCAAATAATTAAAGCTTTCATCGGAAGTGGTTACAAAATCGGTATAATTGAGTTAGACTTAAATTGTTAGCAATTTATCTTCAAGAAATAACAAATCTTACTTATTAGACACCGGAATTGTACTGATAACTCACAATCGGGAACAACCTAGTTTTATAAATCGGACTGATGAATACATCACTCGTATGTACTTTCTTTATTTAACGTTAATTTTGATTGAAACATTATTTTTGTTTCATACAACAAACATCTCTGCATTTCTACTATTAACATTCAAGATGTAGATTCTCTTACGCGCTGCTGACTATTAGTTTAACCTTCAGCTGTTGTTTGATTTGAAGCATGCATGTTTAAAATCTGAGTTTCCATCATCAATGTTGCGGTTTACTTAAAAAAAATATTTGTTACAATTCGTTACAATTCATTAAATTTTTATTTCAAACGAAATACCTAATTGTTACATTATAATCTAAATTATTATTGGATAATAAAAATAAGTTTGCTAATACAATGGGATTACAGGGATTTTCTAGAGAAACTTATAGAGATTTTGGAAGAAAATCTTATTTTATTGGTTCAAATTTGATTATCATTCTTAAAGCGCTTTGTTGACGATATAATTACTGCAATTCCGAAAGGAAATCAAGACTTTATTATTCAACAATGGTTTTCGTTCCAATTTACAATTACTACACAAATTAACGGAATTGCTAAATGAAATATCGTTTTTGGCTATGAAATTGATACTCTAAAGCAATCGTATAAATTATAACAGACTCAAAAATCATTTTACTGATTATTACATCATTACCTAATCTTAGATTGCTGAATATATATAAGTTTCATTTTGACGAAGTACTAGTTTTCCACTGTGTTTTGCTTTAATTTCGTTGAAAGTTAAAAAAAATTAAACTCAAAACCCCGAGATTGTAAAAAATTGTATGTAACAATTAAATAGAACAAGAAACATAACATTACATAATTACGTAAACCTAACTAATCTGTTTTGTACAACTTGAGCAATCATTTTTCAGTAGAAATAGTTAGATGAAATAGTTAAAAGAGTTAGATGCTTAAAAGAAATTTAATAAATTGTAGTAATTATTCACATAGAAAAGTTAGATTGTTAAAACCTAGGTGTAGAATTGTTAAGATACTTACAAGAATTAAGGTGAAAAGGTTTTAATACTCGCAGACTAGAGCATAGGGAGGAAAATTGCTGTAACAAGTTACATTTTTTGAATCGAGATGGAATTTTCACCTAAATTTGAAAGAAATTGAAGATGATTTTCAAAAAATTAATTTAAAAATGCGAAAAAACATTTATGGAAAAGGCACAAACTTACGTCAGGTTAAAAAAAGGTATCAGAGAGTAAATGTATTAAAAACGGTTTAGGAAAGTTTTAAACTTGACGTTAATGATAATTGGAAATTTAAAAAAAAAGAGGAAAGATTGGAAATTTTAACGATAGAAAATTAATTAAATATAATTAATTATAATTAGTCAAGATGAGCGAAAACGATGATTAATTGTGATGATATTATTTTAATGGCAAAGCGCGAAATATCATGATTTGATATAGCAAGAACTTTAATCCAACTAAACAGGGTTTCTAAAAATTATTTTTATGAAATTTTATAATAAATGAATAAGAAATTGTGTCTCATTTTCACTTATCTATATTATTATGTCACGTCAGTATATATCACTCGGGAATATCTAAGAACAAATTTCAAACAACACTCACTTAAGTAAATAAATTTTTAAAGTTATTTTCCAATTTTCTTTTTTTATTGTTTTTATAAACAAAAGAATAATTTTTCAAAGTAAAGTCAATCTCGACATTAGCTAAACGTCAAATTTTCAAAATTTTCAAAAAAGTAAAATAGTTTATTTTTATTAAACTTGAATGAATATACAGAGGAAATCAAAAGTCATAATACGTATGGTGAAATTTTACTAAATGAGCTGAAAGCATGCAATTACAAAATTATAAAATTAAAGATATAGATTTGCATAGAGATTAGCCATAAGGGGTCATAGCAATAAATAATGTATGTTATTATAGTATTTTTATTATGGATTATATGCCCACAAAGACCTTTTAGTACGTAAAAAACATGATTATGTGTTAGGAATATTGTATCTTTCTTATATTCTTATAATTTCGGTTGGTCGAAACACACTCCAAATGCTATAAGATATTGCAAACCTAGAAATTTCAATTTTGAAGGCGTAGATTACCTATTGCTGATATTCGAATACTGTTTTCAACTAAGAAATACGATTCAAGACTTCTTTTCTACTTTTGGTGATTTTTGTTAAGTCACGAAAGCACTGATAAGTTTGTTTACGTATGGTTCACAATTTTTTGTAAGACACGATTGCATACTCTCTCGAATAAGCTAGTTTAAAAAGTTTTCTGAAGAGTACTGTAGTTCTGGTGTTCCAAACATTTCGAAAACATTTTAAAAAACTTTCTAAACTATCTTTAGAGAATAATTCTTTGAATGATTTAGAAAGTTTTAGAACATAAGCATGTTTAAATGCAAAAATATTTACCAGAACGTTACTATTTAAACTAAATACGTTATATACTTTGTTTTCCGTTGAACAATTGCTAATGTTAAGCAAAAATTAAAAAGTATATTGCTGGTCACAATGGCGACCTCATCTGAAAGCCATAATATTTACAGTGTCTCATCTGTTCACTCATGTGATTAGATTTTCGACATATTTATATAGACAATTTCAGTTCTTGTAATTTAGATTCTTGAAAATTTGATCTACTGAGTATTCTGCATTTTGGAAATGTTAAACTCTGGAAATTGGACTCTCACTATATTATTAAATGTTTTCTACTGTTTTACTTATTTTTACCACAAAAATCAAAATAATCCAAGACGATGAAAGAAATAACTTAGATCAGTTTATGTTAGATTTGGCTAGGTTAGATTAAAGTTGGGCTAGGTTAGGTTAAGGTTGGGTCAGGTTAAGGTTGGGTTACGTTAGACTTAGCTAAGGTTAGTTGGGGTTAATTTAGATTAAGTTGGACGAAAGTTAAGATAGGATTAGGTTGGGTTAAGTTAAGTTAAATTAAGGTTTAGCAGCAAGATATCTAAAATAATTCTTATTTAATCATTAGACTTATCATTAGATGATCGTAAAAGTGAATTCCGCCTTAAAAACATTATGCAGTTTGAACTTTACGTTATTGCACCGCTTAACACGTCGACTATGAGTTTGTGATAATTTTTGTTATTAAATGCTATATTATTTGTTACGATATTTTGGACTGAATGCGATTTTTACGAGATGGACTATTTTCTCTTTTCATTCTATTTAAAGTTTCTTGTCAAATAGCGCTCGTTATCTATCTTTTCCTTCTCTATTTGCTATACGCTTTCTGCCGATTAAATTTTTAGATTGTTAAGAAATTTCATGAGCGATGTTGCAATTAACACTTTTTTTAAATTTATATTACTGCACTGCACTGCTTCGTAGACTAATACAGTGAATGCACAACTATGTAACACGAGTAAATGTCAAAACAGCAGTGTTCATTTACATTCCTCATTGCTTAATATAACATGAAATTCTGATACATCTCATTTAACTTGTTTTGCACGAACTTCCGGGCTTTATGAAATTAATTTACGTTGGACAGAGTTAGTTTCATCCGAGATTAAAACGCGTTCAGTGGATGTTGAGAAAAACATATCTGTCAAATTGGATGAAGCATTAGCAAGAATTATAATATTTATATTTTTGTGGTATCACTAATACTAATTTTAAGGGCACCTGGCCAAATAATTTTATTTGAAAACGGTGATTGAATGAAATATTTCATCGATTTTTAAAAGTTAAGGTATAAGAAACACCAAACAAAATTCTGTAACGTAAAAGTTTGTTAATTAACATAAAATAGTTTTTGGAAGTATTCGAGTATACAAATTGAGTATTTTCAAATTTTTATGCAAGATTTGTTCGATGAAAAGTATAATAACAAAAATTATATTTATTGAAAATTCTAAATACCGAAAACGAATAAGTTCGGTCTTGGACTTTGGATCACAGCAGTACTGTCTGCGTGACTATCACGAATAGAACCGTGTTTTCAATTTCTCTAGTCTGCTAGTTTATCAATTATTCAATCTGCTGGTGTAAATAATGAAAAAGTATAAATTATGAATACGTAAATATAATATTTGCAAATCACTTGAAAAAGATTCAAAATGGGTGAGGTTATTTACTCGGCTATACGTTATGCAAGCACTCGAGCTATTTTCATTGAAGTGAAAAGCAACTGAAACAACGGCGAATCGTTGACTTTTACTAGAAATACCGTTAATGAGGCACTTGATGTAGACCCGTGTACATACTTATGACCTTAAATGATTTTGGTCTAGTAAACTTTAAATGCAATATCTTCAATTACGATTCTTACACATAACGTAATCGGGAACTGCTTTTAAGAGTTGCCGCCTACACATTTAAGAGCTCCCGAATAATACATGAGCTTGCGGTTAATACGAGCTTTAAGCTGCTTGAACGGAGAGCTTGCATTAGTGCTTTGGGAGCGAACAGCTGCGTCTCTTATAAACATAACATTACAGCTTATTTAATTATATACTTATTTGCATATTGTTTACACTACTTTAAAATCTCCTTTGTAGGATTTTCTATCGCTCTTACGTGTTACAACTAATATTGCCAGAATATTTTCTACAATATTATACCTTGTAATACCGTCAAATATAAACTCACATTATTTCTGCTAAATATTTATTTTTCTTTGTTATTTCGAAATATTTATATTATAATGAGCAACAACTTTTGCAATTAGTATTCTAGTGTTGCAGCAAAGTTTACGTTTCTTGTAGCAATAATATTTTCATCAATAGCTTAAAGCAACGTTTTTTCTCAAAACATTATTAGAAAAGTTATTTTAATCCATTACTGAAAGAAAATCAAAAAAAAATTGTATGGGAGGGGGACACGATGAAAAGTATTATTGAAATGGTCGCAAATACTGAGAGGTTGAGAAACGCTGGTTTGAAGAAAAAATGGCAAAATTTATCTAGTACCAGGTCAACCCAAAGTGTCATTTGCAGAACTGCAATAATTGATATAACGTTTCACCCTTTCCTTTACTACTTACACTTTTATATAGTTTGATAAAACCGTATCACATATTTTTGTTGTCATTTAAATGTATAATGAGTTGAAATAAATTAAACGAAAATTAATTCATTAAAAACAGAACCCTAATATATCATGTCTTCGCGTTGATATAGCAGCGTAGTGTGATGAAAGAGGTTGCAGCTCTATGAAATAAATTTCAAAATTGGTACAGGTACCCGAAATGCAATTAATAGTGTAGTCAATAAAATTATGTATTATTTGTTTTATTGTAGTTTTAATGAAAGTTTCAAATAATCTTTGTGATGCAACTAATTGATATTAAAAACATTTATGTTTGTAACTATTTATTAATGTACTACTGTTTATTTGGAATTACCTGTTTTGTCATATCCAACAAATCAGAATATAAAACATTTTTATATTTTTCCCGGACGTCTTATATGCATTTCAAAATTACTGATTTCCTCATGGGAACGAACACATTAGCGCCAGTCGTGAATTAAAATCGGAGGTAAAAACAGCGCGACAGCGCCTACTGAATTACTGAAACAGTAACAGTAAAAACAGTATATTTTGTACTTTCTGACTGGCGATGTCAGGTTAAGTTAAATGCAGGAAAATGCTGAATCTCAAATGATTATATGTTTTAAGGTAAGGGTGTTTCAGCTTCCAAAATTTTCTCGAAACGTGTAAATTGGGAAAGTATAAGTTTTGAACTAATTACAAAACTAGTTAACTCTGAAACTATATCTAAGTGCTTATCCAAGATGTAACTATGTATACATAATATTTACAGGTATGGTTTTAAAGTTTATATTATTTATAAGCAATGTATCATATCATTTGCGTTGCCAGATTACATTTGTCACTTTACAGTTGTAACAATGTTATCTTCTTCTCAATTGCACTCGGATGTCAAATAGAGGTCATTAAATTAACATTTATGTTGTGTTAGGAATTACCTGAGGTAATTTGTATTTGGTATTAAGATTAGGAAGCGTATTTCTAGTTTAATAATTATTATCGCACTTGCTACGTGGTTGCTAAACGCACGATTAGATTAAACGTATCATTATTAGAAGTTTATGACATCTTTACGTGTATTATTTATACTTATTTAGGATTTATATCAAATGTGAACCGAAGGAAGAGTTTCACAGAAACTCGACAACTTTTGTAATATTTTTTATATTATTATTGCATTATTTATATTTATATTAGTATTAATAGATTTTAGTGTGAAGTCACAAGCATAATATTTTAGATTACGAAACAATAAAAACACTGAAAGCAATATATTGAATATTATATTATAAACAAATATTGACATAATTTTTTTATATTGTTTATTTCAATTAAGCCAAACAAATAACTGGTGTAATGTTTTAATTTACATTAAAACTATTAAAGAAAACATCTTCTGTTAACATTTTCTTGTTACTTGAAACATTTTATAAAAGCTTTCTCCGCTTTTACTTAAATTACTAAATTTTAATCAAACATGTAGAGACTTTCTATCATATTATCCGGTACTGTAAATGTTGCCGAATAGCATTGCTTAAAAAATTCGTTTACAAGAGTTGACATTCCCATTTGACTCTTTTTCATACCCGATAGAATACGCGTATTCTAGAGGCTGCAGATCAGGGAATTGAAAAATCGCTAAGGTTATTTCGCGTACGTGCTTATATAAATTTATGGCATAAAATCTTCCTTGATCTAGATTTTTAAAAGATTGTCAATTTGAGATAATTTAAAAAATAATAAATTAGTTTTATTCTATTAACAGAATAAATTATTTTTGTTTTCATTTTATTATTTTTTTTTGTATAAATCGTTGTCGTTCTTTGTTACTTCCTACGATTTACTATTTCTTTAGACCAGTCAAAAGCTATAAAAATATTTGCCGTTTTTCTTGCTGAAAAACTTTAAAAGGTTTTTTTCAATGAAATCTTTCGCAAAAGTAGCACAAAACTATTAATCTAGGCTAGGACTGTGGACTGTAGGTAAAATAGAAAAACGATTTTTCTAATTTTAGAATTCAAACAATATATTATTTTCTATTGTGATGTCATAAAAACTTTGTAACTGTAGTGAAAACTAATGTATTAATGAGGTGACAGCTCGTGGTGCAAATTTATTATAAAAGCAGCTAACGCTCGAGTGCTTACTTACTAAGCAAGAAGCAGTAATGAATCCCACCAATAACGATTTAAAAAAAGTTGGAAGTTTATTTTAAAAATCTTGAAACTTATTTTAATAATTATGATGCTATTGTTGTTATAATAAAATTCTAATTACCTTCCTTTACTGTTTTTGATAACATTAAAATCATAATAGTATTAGTATAATTTCAGAAGAAATTTGTTGTACTATTCAGAATATTTAGTTTAAACTGGAAGCTTTTGTTGAAAACAATAAGCTTTTCTTAACTGATTGTTGCATACACGAAAACCTAAAATAGTTATCAGAAGAGAAGCAATACAATTATAGAGGAAGAGCTTTGCTATCTGCCCGTTTTATGTTAGATTGTCCTTAAAATGTTATCTGTTGTATCGTGCCTATATGAAGTAGGATAATGTAATGGGCAATAATGAAGATGGACGCTGACAGAGACTCATAATAAGGATTCAAAAGATATCTAAACTCCTATCATTATCCTAAGCAAGTACTATTACGTAAAATTGCTAGCATTGCGCACCTGATACTGCTTTGTTAGTTTGTTAAAAGTAAACCTAAAGACGTGTCGATACCGAAGTAACATGTTAATAACATGTACTTGGTTAAAAACAAAATGTGCAACGTGCAAACTAAAACATTTTTCTTCGCGAATGACGCTGCCAATTTTATAAATTAATAATGAAATTTGAAACTACGGGGTGATGAAGATTCCTACTTGGTATGTAAAAGTGGCTTGGTAAAAATTTAAAACTTTTAAAAATTTACCCTTTCCTAAATGCATAATTAATCAAATCTACAGCTCTCTTCAAACCTCAAGGTAAAACACAAATGTTTTAAATTTCTTGGTATTTTAAAGTAAAAACTTCTTGAATTTCTCCAATTTAAACTTTTCAGCTTTTATAACTACTGCACTAATGTACTGCCATAAATCTTTAATTTAATTAAAAGTAGTAGGTACAGAATAACTGCAAGAAAATATAAAACATTATATTTATATAATACATAATAGTATGTACGTAGTACAATACAGCCATGTAGTATCTAGTATTATATTTCATAATATGCAAAATAGTAGTTTTTTAACAAACTAAAATTTTAAACCAAATTTTGTAGGAATCCGAGGGTATCAAATCATCTTTTGGATAAATTGAGTAAGTACGAAAAAAACTTTTAATAAAGTAAATTGGTAAACTTACTTCCGATATATATATTTCTATTTGATTCAAGTTGAATCGACAAATATTTATACATACTTACCAAGAGGAGGTATGTAAGAAAATAAAACTTTTAATGAAAAAAAAATTGAGTAAATATTAAAATAATGTGAAAAGCGATGTTAATTGAGCATCAAAAATAACACTTTTCTGCATTATAAAATTGTAAATAATAAATTTTTCAATTACTGAAAATTCAAACTTCATAGTTAAAATGTTTTAGTTTATTTACTGTATATAATTACTTAAAACAACAAACTTTTTTTAATGTCGAAATTGTTTGTAACCACTTTTTAGGTAATAATGAGTGTATTTCAAATAAAACAGAAATAAACATTTTGTTTACGTTTTTTATAAATGTAATGCAAGTCAAATTACAAAATATTGAATTCAAAAAAAGCATCATTAGGTATTTAATATGATATTGTATGTACTCACAAGAATGATATTATTTAATACACATAATTTTACATAATGTTTTGTTTTTCAGGCGTATACAAACAAATATCCGTATTTTTTAATAAAATGGAGCTTTACTTTGAAGTTTCACATGTGTTTATATGAAAATAAGCAATCTAAACAAGAGATGCCATTATATTAATGAAAGCTTATTTCTCTGGTGTTTTACACTACATTACAAGATAATTTACGTAACAACGACAGTTTATTTTTAACAAGCTACTGTTTGTGACTTTACGTTTTTATAAATTTTTAAAATCTTTGTTATAAATTACCTAACGTTTAATTAATGTAATTTTAAAATTGCTTGTCGATGTTAAAGAATATATAACGAATGACGGAAAATTGTATTAAGTATACATAACATATATTGTGCTTTCCTTTCAAAACTCGCAAATTCCAATAACTATCGATTTTAGCTAAATTTGATTTATCGAGCGAGAACTTTAAAACTAATATTGGTTCAATTTTATGAGAAATCTTTATAATATAGTGCACTGTTAATTGAAAGAATCTTTTAATAATGCATACTTACTTTGAGTTTTATGTATTGAATACAAACTTATCCAACCTCCGGTTCCATGTAAAAATATCAAAGCAAAGTTAAAACGATCTTTTGAATGGTTCTAAAATTATTCTAGAAAATTCTAGTTGAATATGAAAATTTATTTTCTTTTTGAATAAACAATTGAATTACATTTATTACAATTAATTAACCTTTGTTGAATCGCAAATTTCACCGCATTCGTTTTATAATAATTGGTGTTCCGCAAATATCCCGTAATCACAAAATAATCTGGGTTGTTCAAACCTGTCTCTTTCTTCAATAAACTCGACCCGCAATCCTCGGTCCTTAAATGGTTGTGAATTATTCTTCTCCTTTTTCACGTTAAATGGAACAGCTTTTTCTCTCGTTCCAGAATTTTCTATCCCACAAGCCAAAATCTTTTACCAAATAATTCTTCCTATTAATTGTTTAAATTTGTCCAAATTGAATTTGTTATTATTGTTTCGAAAGTGATTTTTGTTGATTAAATTTTATTTGTGGATCACTCCTCTCTTAGAGAATATTTCCACTCGACCTTACTGGTCCACCGTTTTTCATCAACTGACTTTATTTATCCTTTTTCTCCTGATCAATCCGTTTCCAAGACAATTCATTTTTTTCTTCATTCAAATTTTATTTTTGATAATGTGATTTAAATATTATTCATTTGCGTATACCCGCACTGATGCACATCGGTCGTTACACTCAACGTTGTTCAATTTTCAATTGTTTACTTAAATAATAAATTATTTCAATTTGAACTTAAATTGTTGAGTATCAAATATTAACTTTCTCTGAACTTTCTTACATTTTTTGAGAATGAAATTAAAACTACTGTGAGCTTTATTGCCCACCTTTATGAACACTGCATTTACCCCCTTTCGATTTTGACTTAATTTGAATTTTTCCCAATTAATGTTAAAGTCGAACATCCGCGGTATCCTATAAATCTCTGCATTTGTGCGAATAAATTAATAACTTTTATTTTATTTTATCTACTAAACATAATTAAAGATAAATTTCTGTTCTTTCCTCATCTACCAATCTTTCTTTCAATCTCTCCTTTCCTAACTTAACATAACAAACAATTAACAAATATTAAACGCCCTTTTTTTATCGAATTTCTTTTCTCGTCTGTTTTTTATTTATTGTTCCCCAATCTAAATTAATTTAACACACATTCACACACCACCCAAATAAATTTAACTTTTACACCTCTTCTTCTACGAAGGGGTACATAAGGTTGATGTGAAATTTTCCTCTAATCCCTGGGTTGTCAACATACCTCAGTTCATAGACATTTTCATTGATCACCTTATTTATCAAATTTATATTTGTCTGACCATTTCTTTGCTCTTTCTCGAGCTTTTATTAATTCCTCATTATACACTTTGTCTGCAAGATTTACCTCCCACGGCCTATATGGTGCCGTACCTTTCATAAGATACCAAGGTGAATAACCCGTTTTCACACTTGGTGTCCAATTTATAAAGTTTTCTACATGTATCAATTTATCCACCCATTCGTCATGTCTTTGATGCGTTAATATCCGGAGGAATTTGACTATTTCTTGTATACTTCTTTCACTCGGATTTGCCTGAGGATGTCTTATGCTGGTGAAAAATACCTCAATACCCATGATTTCTAATCCCTGTATGAATCGTTCATTACAGAAATATGTAGCATTATCTGCCAGAATTTTATTTGGTTTGATTACCTCTCCGCAATAGCTTTCTATGCATTCTAATGAGTTGGTGGTATTACACTGCCGAGTCGGATAAACTTTGACAAATTTAGTACTCATATCGTACATGATAAAAAGGTTTTTGAAATCTTCCCGATTGCTCACCAAATTACTTATATAGTCAATTGCTACTAACTCCCCCTTTTGACTCACTTGAATACTTTTTACGACATTTTGATTCATGTGGTTTTTGTATTTGGCTAGACAGCACAACCTACAATTATTAATTATTTTTTTTATTATGGATAAATCCCGGGTTGCATAAAAATTTTCCCTAAAAATTAACCATGTCCTCCTTATCCCTATATGTCCAAACTTTAGATGTAAATCCCATCCAATTTTTTCAACAGTCTCTTTATTTATTACATATAATTTTTCCCCTTGAATATTTTTTATCAAATAATTGTTTTCCCATGCATATCCTCTATACTGATCTAGATCAACAAGTTTTTCTTTGATTAAGTTAAATTCAACATCTCTTTGTACTTCCAAAATAGTTTCCCTTGAATATAATTCTTCCTCATCACTTAGTTGGTTTAATGCTATTAAAACGTCTTTTAAATTTCCCTTCTTATGAAGGTCCTTTCGACTAAATGCATCTGCGATAAAGTTATCCGTTCCTTTTTTATATTTTATGTCAAAATTAAATTCTTGGATTAATAACGACCACCTATAAATCCGATTATTATTGAAATTTGTTTTCATTAAATACGTTAACGCAGAATGATCTGTCTCTATAGTAAATTTATTTCCCAATAAATAAAATTTAAGTTTTGTTAATCCAAAAACTATTGCTAACATTTCTTTTTCCGAAACTGTATATCGTAATTCACACCCCCTTAAAACCCTGGATGCAAAACAAATTGGAACTTCAACTTTGTCTTGTATTTGTACTAACACTGCAGACACAGCATAATCACTAGCATCTGTCCTTAATATGAATTTCAATTTAAAATCTGGATGAATTAAAGTTAAATTTTGAAAAAATGTTTCTTTTAAATTTTTGAATGAACTTTCTTGTTCTTCTCCCCATTTCCACTTAACATCTTTTTTTAATAACTTAATTAAATTGATTGTTTTGTCCGAATACTCTGGTATGAACTTCTTATAATAATTCATGATCCCTAAAAATCCTCGCAAAGTTCTCAAATTTTTCGGTTGTGGATAATTCCGTACTTCTTGTAAGCGTTCTGTGTCTACAGAAATCCCTTTTTCACAAATTTTATACCCCAAAAATTGCACCTCACTTTGAAAAAATTGACATTTTGCTAAATTAAGTTTTAACCCAGTTTCTTCTAACTTTGTTAATATTTTACGAATATGTTCAAAATGTTCTTCGACATTTTTGCTAAATATGATCATGTCATCAACATAATGACTACAAAATTCGTCAAATTCCTCCAGAATTATTTGCATTACCTTAACTAATGCAGCCGATGATGTGGACAGCCCAAATGGTACTACCTTAAACCTAAATGTATTTCCATCAATACTGAACCCCGTATACTTTCTTGATTGTTCCGCTAATGGAATCAACCAAAATGAATTCTTTAAATCTAATTTTGAGAAAATTGTGTTACTTCCAATACTCCCTAACAAACAATCAATGTTACTCGGTGCTTCAAATTGCGGTTTCGTCAGATCATTTAATCTACGCGCGTCTAAACACAAACGTATAGATTTATCTTTTTTTTTCACGACCAACAAAGGGTTGATGAAGGAAGTACTAGATCTTTCAATTATTCCATCCTTGATCATCTCTTTTATGGTTTGCCAAACTTCTTGTTTGTATGCTTGCGGTATCGGATATACTTTACACTTAAAACTTTCTTCATTTTGAACAACCAATTTGTGCTCATAGCCTTTCGCTACTTTGTTTTGTTTATTGAAAAGTGAATAGTGTTCTTTTAAAAGTTTTATAGTTTTAGCCAAAAATTTTGGTGGACATTCAATTTGAATTCCAGATACATCTTTAATTTTGTCTTCCCCTTCCGAAATTTGTCCCAATAATTTTTCCCGAATCTGAATGTTTGCACAAATCTTATCTTCCCTAGTGACTTCCCAATTGACTCGACCCGTTTCTACTTCCAAATATTTTTCCTCAACATTTATATGACTTTTAAATTTATCCAATAAATCCATACCTAACAAGCAATCCATCCGCAAGTTTTTCATTACCATGATGCCTTCTAACTTAACCGTCTTTCCTATCTTAACATCCGCAATTAACATTTTATTTATAGTGGTCATTTTTCTATTATTTGCTGTGACTAAATTTAACGTTTTAATTGGAATAATCTTATTCTTTAATTTTTCCGTATTTTGTAACACAATCTTTTCATTTATAAGTGACACTTCGGCCCCGGTGTCAATTAATGCTAAAACCCGTACATCTCCCACATATATGAAAATTTTTGGTAAAATTGCTAAATCACCCCCTTCTCTCTGTTCAATGTGTTCCGTTATGAACTCCCTTGGATGTTCATATGAATTCACATTAAAGTTTCCCCTTTGGCTGTCCCTTAAACAAAATTTGACCCACTGGTCCTTTCACTTTCAACTACTGGTCGAGATGATTCAGTTTCTGCTGCTTGTTCCGCTACATTATTTATTTCTCGACTTTCCCTATTACCTTGATAACCTCCTCTCTCTGGGCCTCTGCCCCTATAATACTGATTCCCTGAACGTCCACCTCGATACTCTCCTCGGTGTGCGAAGTTAACATTACCCGTTGTTTGGTTTCCACCATCGTTGGACACCCCAACATGTTCACTTGCTCTCGTGTGTCTCCAATCTTGGGACACTCTTGGTATCTCGTTTCCCCCCGTCGCTTTATAGTTTTCGTGTCTAACACGATTCCAATTTCCGGTATTTTCACTTTTAAATTCAACCGACCTATCAAATCTTTTGAGCACCTCAAGAAATTTGTCTACATTATCTACCCCCTCAATCCCTATTCTTTCTTTAATATCTCTTTCAAAATGTCGTCCTAATACGTTGACTAATTCCGATTCCAAATATTTTGGTTCGACTTGTTGGGCTTGATTGATTAATCTAATCGCATAATTTTCCCGTGAGTTTCCATATCCCCGATACTTGCCAAAGTTAATTTCCTCTCGTACCTTACCTTGCTCTATCTCGCCCCAGTATTTTTTAAAGAACAAAGTTTTGAAATCTTCTAAATTGTTAACCCGATTTTCTATCATTGCAAACCATATTTCGGCTTCCCCTCTCATTAACTTTCTGATAATGTTTTTAACACTTCTTAAATCTTTAATTTTTTCTATATTTTGTTCAAGATTTTTCATAAATATCTTTGGGTTTACCTTTCCGTCCCCTGAAAATCTTCCACATTTATCCCCATCAAATTCCTTTGTTAAGTGTAATTTAAGTACCTCGCCTAGTTCCCCCAGTGACTTTTCATCTACCTTTCTTTGCAACCTTTGAATTTCTTCTTTTAACTTATTGCCCTCAACTTCAATTCGTTTATCTAACTTTTTGTTTATACCTTCCATTCTTTCATTCACACTTGAATCTACCTCCATCTTTGCACCAATTACCTTTTCTTCCAATTGTCGATTTGTCTCTTTGATCTCCGTACTCGCTTTTTCAATTCTTTTCTTATTTACCTGTACCTGTTTTTCCACTTTACCGTTTTCTTCCTTGACTTTGGCAATTTCTTGTTCCACTTGTGTACATTTTTGGTTCATCTCATCCATCATTCCATAAATTCCATCGAATTTTCCTTCCATTTGTTGTTTAAATTCGGACATGTTTTCCTTGATATTTTCTTCCATCTTGAGCATTTTCTTTGACATTTCCCTAGAATTCTCATTCATCTTTGCATTCAAATTAGACATATTCTGTATTAATTCAGACCTACTTTCATTCATCTTTTCCATTAATTCTGCCCTACTTTCTATTGATTCAGCCCTACTTTCCTTAACATTTTCCATTAATTGCATGAGCATCTTTTGAATGTCAGAATTTTCTGACGTTTTATTTTCTATCGCGATATTTTCCTTGTCACTTGGATTCTCAGCTATACTGATTTTCCCGCTACGCGTTTCCATAGTGATAATAATTTAAACTTCAATGTGACAATTTTAATTTTAATTTTAAAGTTATTAATTTATTTCTTTTTACAGAGATTCGTTTGATAAATTTTATTTTTGTGTCGTGGGTTTTCACGAGCAATGTTTCGTGGTCGAGCCCCGTACGTTGGGCGCCAATTAAATATGCACTGTTAATTGAAAGAATCTTTTAATAATGCATACTTACTTTGAGTTTTATGTATTGAATACAAACTTATCCAACCTCCGGTTCCATGTAAAAATATCAAAGCAAAGTTAAAACGATCTTTTGAATGGTTCTAAAATTATTCTAGAAAATTCTAGTTGAATATGAAAATTTATTTTCTTTTTGAATAAACAATTGAATTACATTTATTACAATTAATTAACCTTTGTTGAATCGCAAATTTCACCGCATTCGTTTTATAATAATTGGTGTTCCGCAAATATCCCGTAATCACAAAATAATCTGGGTTGTTCAAACCTGTCTCTTTCTTCAATAAACTCGACCCGCAATCCTCGGTCCTTAAATGGTTGTGAATTATTCTTCTCCTTTTTCACGTTAAATGGAACAGCTTTTTCTCTCGTTCCAGAATTTTCTATCCCACAAGCCAAAATCTTTTACCAAATAATTCTTCCTATTAATTGTTTAAATTTGTCCAAATTGAATTTGTTATTATTGTTTCGAAAGTGATTTTTGTTGATTAAATTTTATTTGTGGATCACTCCTCTCTTAGAGAATATTTCCACTCGACCTTACTGGTCCACCGTTTTTCATCAACTGACTTTATTTATCCTTTTTCTCCTGATCAATCCGTTTCCAAGACAATTCATTTTTTTCTTCATTCAAATTTTATTTTTGATAATGTGATTTAAATATTATTCATTTGCGTATACCCGCACTGATGCACATCGGTCGTTACACTCAACGTTGTTCAATTTTCAATTGTTTACTTAAATAATAAATTATTTCAATTTGAACTTAAATTGTTGAGTATCAAATATTAACTTTCTCTGAACTTTCTTACATTTTTTGAGAATGAAATTAAAACTACTGTGAGCTTTATTGCCCACCTTTATGAACACTGCAATAGAGAGTAATATGTTATATAATTTTATATTAAACAATTAATTTTTATTTTGTAAATTAAAATTTTATTGGGGGAAAGATTTTAATTTTGTTGTAAAATTTTGCAAATTTTAAATTTCTGGTTTTCCCGCTAATTGGTAAGTAGCTAAGTAATTAAGCCGGCTAGGGCATTAACCAGGCTTTTGTCTAGTTGATAGCTGTCTAACCACAAAATTTGTGTCTAATTTTGATTTTAAAATTTGTATTTTGCAAATATAAATTGATATTTTTTTGAGTAACTAACATTTTTTGTTTGTTAAATATTGTTTTGAATAGAATTGATAAAAATAATTAGAATTTGGGTTTGAAAATATTAATTATAATGGATTAGAAAATAGAATTCGTAATATTTTAAAATAATAATTCAAAGTTAATATAGTTTGATACGACGACACCTGGGCAAGATATCCAAAGATTTAACGTTTCAGTTTATAGAAATTTATTTATAGTAAAATTTAAGTATTAGAAGAGAAATAATAAATAGAAATAATAATTTGAAAAATTTGAAATTATTATTATAATTGAACTGTTATTGAATAATTACAGTAAAATACCTATTTTTTCTTCACTTCTTACGGAATATCGACACATCTTTGATGTTCCACAAATCTATGCTCTGAAATGGATTATTCCACATTTGACTTTGACTTGTTTTCGACTTTTCCCCATTCACCCCAATCAAATTTCCTTATATTCACTTCAGGTCTGTTGTATCTTTATTTTTCTACCTAGATTTTTATCGGCCTATAGGTCAATCGATATTAAGCTTCCATTTCATCAGACTTTCATGATTCTCTAAATTTCTGTCCCCAAATGTTTCAACCATCTCAGTTGCATTGACTTTATCTATTTCACGATGTGTGTTTCTTTCAGTTTCACTTCTATTCCTCGATTTGTTCTCATTCTCAACCAAAATCACTCTTTATTTAGATTTTTTAAATTTTTTAACCGTTGAACTATTTAGTTATGATTACTTATATAATCGACAATAATTTATAAAATTTTCTTAAAGGTTTGTAACTCATATCGTTTTATTATGTTTGTCATTAATTAGTGGGGAATTTTGGATTTGTATTTAATAAAATTATATGAAAAGAAATTTCACTTTGTGCTAGTTAACACAAAATTTTACAACTTTTACAACAGTTCTAAGAATAATTATTAAATTTATACTTATACTGAAAAAAAAAACAATACATTTTTTTAAGACTTTAAAGTCTGAAAAACGTTCAAAACCATTTAAATTTGGTTAGTCCAATTAATGGTCGAATTAAGCATCGATTAGTTAGATAGAACCATTAATTAAAGTATTAAAAATTTTCAACATTAAGTAAACCTGAATTTCGCCAAGTTTTTGAGTGCAATCAAGTTGGATGTATCTCCTAGTAATTACCTACATAATAGTACTTTGCTATTTTACCCACATGTTATTATAGCTTCTAAAAGCCTTCTGGTTCAAAACAATCCAGTTCAGTTTTCGTTTTTGTTAACTTGATTTAAAATTAGTTTATTCGCTCTAACGTAACTATGTACCTATGTATTTTTAATTACTAGGTACTCGTATCTGCATCAAGACTATAATATAACTTTTAATTAATTTTATTTGAATTTTGTAACCAGATTTTCATCAATTCCGCCTATCTAATTTACTAAAGAATTATAGATCATTCAAGCGTCTAATACCATCAAAGAACACTCTTTTAGTTTAGTATAGATAGTCGTAAAGTGCTTTAATAATAAATTTTCTTTTGTCGTTGTTGCAGTTTTTTCAAATTTATTTAAGTCATATTACCTCATTTTGATATACGAAAGAAGCTCTGGAATTTGATGAAAGAATAATGTAGTGCAAAAATATTTGCTACCATTACCATCACACTGAGAAAAAAAATTTGTAACAGTAACTAAAGTTTTATTATAAGAGGCACCAAAAAAGTTTGTTTTGTTAATATAACGAAATATTTTGTAATACAAAGTAAAATGTTTTAGTACAACTAATTCATTTTTTGTTAAATCAAATAATATTTTTTCGATTTTTTTCTCTTTTTGACTTTCCCTATTGGAGGATTTCTTGTAATGTTTACATTGTAAACGTCATAAAAAAAATTATTTGTTATCCCATCCCACGGAAAGTAGCACTTTCAGCTTTGTTTTTACTTTTACGCCCCTTGGGATGTAAAACGACATCTCTGCCAAATTGTAAATTCTAATTACTGTCCTTGATGCATAATATACTTTTTGTTTCAAAGTTTAATTAAAAAGCTGTGATCTATACGTTTGTTTTATTACTGTGTGAAATCTTCGGACGTGTTTTCAAAGACAGTAAATAGTTTTTAATTAGGTTTGGTCTTAGGAATCGAAACTTAGATAAACGTGACCTAGCGTACTTTAAAATGTCTATTCAAGAACTTGAAAGTTTATCTCTAATCCGATGGCGTGTACATTTTTTTAAAATTGGAGAGCACTAATGATGTTGATTTTATTTTTAAATACTTAGCTAAAATACCCACACTACCTCCCCTCACCCTCCATTGGCCTAAACCACTACAATGCTAACTCTTGGTTTTCGATTATTGGAGATTGTATTTAGGAAAAACATAAAAACATAAAAAAAATCCTTTATATCAACTACATTATGTGTAATACAAATAAAAACTCTAAAAAATATTTACAATAAAGCATCCTTTTATGGATAATAAATAAGTAGAAATATATACTTCTAAATAATAGTAATAATAACAATGATTATAAATAATTTAAAAAAATGTCTTTAATATATCATTGAAAAATGTAATAGCGTATAATAACGAAAATATATGATTCTTATATTATGTAATATGCCTAAACTAAACTTTATTGGGATACTTTTGATTTCTCGGGGTCATTATCATGTCCTGTCTATCAAATTTATCGACCACAAAAACTAATAAAAATTTTGTTCGATAAAATTTGAAATAAAAGTTTTGATGAGCGTAAAGGTTGCATTTTAAGAAGTAACTCGGGCGATTTTGTATGAAAATACAGCAAATAATTTTGTATTATACTATGTAGAAAATAAATTTAATTACATCATAATATAACCTATAAAGTGTGAAAAATCATTACACACGATGACCCACTTTTTCTACCACAACATATATTGCTCTTTATTTAATAATTCATCGCTATGCTTGAGCGATGAAAACCTTTTTCAATCAACAGATCCACATTTTCCACGTGAAGCATCGATTTCTCAGTTATGTCAGTTGGGAAAATTTAATGAAAAAGGTATTTTAGACGACAGTTATTTCTCATTAATATCAACCTGTTTAATTGAATTTAAAATTAACGATAAAGCAAATTTAGATTTTACTAATTGACTTTTATTGGCTAGATGACATCTTGAAAACTAATTTTTGTTACCAAGAAATATTTATCTCTTAAATCAATTTTGGTGAAAGCATTTTTAAGTAATTGCAAAATTTTAGATTTAAAAGTTTTAAAAGCCACGGTATACCCAACAAAATTTCGAGCCATCTTAAAAATCTTTAATAACAATTTTGAAATTTGATTTCGTGAGCAATAATTATCTTTATAGTGCTTTATAAAATCTGCTTTTTAATTAGTATTTTAAAAAGAGTGCGTGGATGTTTTGTAATTTTTTCAGTAAATAATGAAAGCTTATGTAACCTTTAATTTATTTTTATTAGCAAATAAATGTAATATTAAACGTAATAATTAAATTATTTGTAATTAATAAAACATAAATAGCTATATTAAAAACGAAACCAAAAAATAACATTTACATAAACGGAAACGGAATTGTAAATATTGAAACTTGAAGCAAATCAAACAAAGCTCAACGCTAAAATGTTCAAAGCGCATAGCCCACATCCCCAATTTCTACAAATCAATAATAGAATCTGCGCACCAATTATTTCTGATTATTTTTAGATACGTCAATGTTTTATTGTACTTTTGTTAAACCTTCCTAACAAGCATCTAATATACCTCCAATAAAGCTTAAATAAAACAATATTTCGTAAAATATTAAAGTAGTAAATAATAAAATCAATTATTATTATAATTTAGTAAAGTGGACAGGAATATAATTTAGTTTCACAGAGTTTTTCAAAATAATATGTGATTTTCTTAAATTTTCGTTTAGGTAATCGCTTTAAAATTGTAGCTCCATTACACGAAAAACTTTTGATGATCTTTTTGATCAAAAGAAACAAATTGAAAACCAACGATTCAGCAACATTTTCGTTCATGACTTTGTCATCTGAAATGTTCTGAGGCGTGGTACATATCGTGGTATTCTTTCTTTTACTAAAATGTTTCTTCTTGTGGTATGATGCGAATTACTTTTAACTGAATTTGAACTTCCATATTTATAATGACGATTTTTCTTACGAAAATATTATTTTTAAAAGTTAAAAAGATTAAAAGTAATTGTATATTTTTAAAGCAATATTTTAATGCAGAAGCTGGCGTCTTACATTTTATACTCTTTGTAGAGATTGAAACATCTGTGCAATTTTCTAATTAAACACGACTTTACAATTTATGTCAACTACGTTTTTCTTGTTTATTCAAAAAAAAAATAATAAAAGCACTTTTAGTTCAATGTTAATTTTTCGTCATATTATAGTAAATCAAAAAACATAAATTTTTATAAGAGCGTAGATAACATTTTTCTCTTTTATATTCACAAATGTAATAAAAAATATGTTTATCTCGCCGAAAAACATAAAAAATCTTTTTGTTTTTCATATTTCTTGTAAAAACAGTAGGTAATAATTTTAATACATTTATTTACGGATAAAACCTTTTTACTACTATAAATCAAACAATTATTATATCTACAATATTTTTCTATACGACACAATTCAATCCGTAGTCGGTTCATAACGACGCGCGACGTCTAAATTTAAATATCAAACTGCTCTAAACTACAATGTAACAACGACTTGCATTGTAATCAACATAAATTCCCAACGGCTTCTTCAATACACATTTGGAATCTATCACAGTGTGGCAACATTCCGTCATGCCACTCGGGCTAAATTAGCAAAAGAACTAAAATCCTAGTATGATCAATAGTTTAACGTGTAATGTGTGTAAACAAATATTTTTGTATAATATGTTTCCCAGACTCCCTAGTGCAATAATGTACAAGCTATTATACCCACGTGGTCTATAATAATTACGTTACTTTGATATCTGCATACTTCAATTTAGAAAATTTCCTTTAAAAGTATTATTTTGGAACAGAAGTAATATTATTTACTATGTATGCCAGTTGGGAAAAGTAGAAAGGAATTTGGAGAAATAATTTTCTTTTTTGGTTACTCGCAAACGGAACTCGGCAATTTCTATCAAATCTAAACTAATATTTTGAAACCTTTTATCGAAGTTGGAAATACTGCAAGTAATTCAAAAAAGAACAATTTTATAACAAATAAGTTTTTGTAATTTACTCTAACAAACTCTTTTTCTGTACAAATAGGTATTTCATAGATTGTCTCGGTTGAATGTACACAGGGCGCAAAGAATTTACGACTTCTTGTCATACGAATAAGTTTTATAAAGTTTAAAATGGCAGTGTGTAATCAATTGCCAATAAATCTGCCAATTTACTTTTTAGAATCAAGTAAAAGGCCCACATGATATCAAAACAAAACAACGACAGTGATTGATTGATTTATATTAGAAGCGTGTTCCTTTTTTGATAATAATGTTATATAAGTACCTACAACTTAAATATTATATCAAAAAATTTAAATGAACCGATTAATATGCTAATGGCATAGCTATTTATTTTTATATTTTCCAAATGGAGATTACTAATATAGATTGCACTAATTACGAAAAACAATTATACTAAGATGGTATAAGTAAGATTTTATTTAATTTAAATCAATCTGTTGCTTATGATAAAATTACTTTTGTTGTATTTTTGCCTATTAATTAACACAAATTACTTGAACTGTATTATAATTTTTAATTATCTAACGGAATATTACCCGAGATATACTACCCAAAATGTAATAAAGTCGCACGTTATAATACGAAATTTAAATATTCAACTCATTTTGCTTCGCACGCTGTATGGACTTTAAAATTTCAAATTAACACTCAAGACTTTATTAATGTATTTCCCATAATCGTCTTTTATATACGAAAAACTGCCTACAATTTTGCACAAAATTGGTATATTTAATTATTTTTTATTTAAAGTAGTAACTTCTAGTCTAGCCTATACGTACTATAAAGCTTTCATCGCGGGATGACTTTTATGACGCTATTTATAAAAATACGTAACTCAATTCTAGCTTAATTTCAAAATTTTAGAAAGCTCTGAAAAATTTTAATAGTGTTCCAATTTAATTTTCACTATGATCCACAACATTTTTTAACTTTCAAGTTAAAGTGTAAATGTAAACTAGAAACTTAAACGAAAACTTGAAGTGAAATACAAAAAATGTACAATGTTTATTATCCTTGGTATGTACGTGGATATTTTTTTGGACTGCTTAGATTGAAAGATAAACTTGATTACAGAACAATTCCTTTTTCCTTCTTAAATTTTGTTTTAGAAAAAAATGTTCTACAGGTTCGAAAATATAATAAAAGTCATAAGAAGTAAGCAATAACGTATAGCGTAGAAAACGTAAAAATGGAAAACGCATCATGTGGGTGAAAAAATCACTTTTCCGAACTAGTGCGAAAACATTTTTTTAACCTAACTCAGACGAATATCAAAAAGTTGAACTTTCTCAAACAGTAGTATAAAAATGTATAAAATAATATAATTATATTATAAAAAACAATTTCTAAATATTAATGCAATAGTAATTGTGTATCTAATATTATTAATTATTGAAATATAATCTATATATATAAAAATGAATCCTCTTTTTTTGTTCGCGCATCACTTCAAAACGGCTGGACCGATTGGGCTAATTTTTTGGTGAGTTGTTGTCTACATCTCCGACAAGGTTTATGTGCAAAAAAAAGTTCAAAATTCGCGAAACAAATGCAAAATTTTACATTTAAGAGTTTATTTGATTATCACCCTATAGAATTAAGCTTAAGAGCAGCTTAAGAATTAAGCCACCTATTGTGGTTAAAAACTTTTCATTCACCCATTGAGTGGTCGTTAGAGGGCGTTATCTAAATACATCACAAATTATGTTTTTACCGAATTTTGAGATAAACCAGTTCATCAACTCCAAAAGTATCGCTTCTCGGCTTGCCCGCATGCGGGTACAGTTTTTGAGAATGGATAGAGATTAGGAGCTTCCTCGACTGCTATCATGGCATTGCAGTACAGCTAGGACTTGCCCAACAATTTAAGTCTATCTATCTCAGGTTGAAAGCACCAATTTAACGAAAGGAGAAGAGGTATATATTCTATCGATAACTCCGTTTGGGCAGGACAACGTCTGCCGGGATCATGCATAAGATCATACTTCACAGGATCATTTTAGTAGTAAATCTTCACCTACTAAAAAATAATTACCAAACAATTTTTAGCAACCCTGTATTTGTAATTCTTTCTTAATCGATCTATTTAAGTGGTTTCCAACTGTTTAAGGTTTATGTGCAAAAAAAGTTCGAAATTCGCGATAAAATAGTTTAACATTACCGAGAACAAAGGGTTTATTGCTACTTAAGGATAGCTGATTAACATTAAAAGTTCTTAAAATTAGGTAGGTAGGTATTAGGTACCAGGTATTAACTTAGGTACCATGTATTAAAGTAGGCACCAGTGGCGTAGATGTGAACACTACCAAACTTATTTAATAACGGATAGATGGCGCTACTCTATCTATGTACCTAGCAGAGTTATCGCCAGTGGTCATGATAAACCCATGTGTCTGTAAGAATGTATATAAAAAAAATTTAAGTGTAAAAGGCATTCATTTTTTCCGCGTGCTTTGTTGGCTGACACAATCACAGGTAATGACGGTTACCTCCTGTATCGTCGTCGCTCTGTAGAGGATAACGGCAGAACAATAACATTAAAAGTCAAGAATAACCACGTGGTAGTCGACAACAGATGGATTGTTCCGTATTCGCCGCTGCTTTCCAAAACATTCAAAGCGCATTGCAATGTTGAGTACTGCAATTCTATCAAATCCATCAAATATGTTTGCAAGTATGTTACAAAAGGAAGCGACATGGCTGTCTTTGGTATTGCAGCTCCTGATGCCAATGATGAAATTTTGCAATATCAAATAGGAAGATATGTGAGCAGTAATGAGGCGATTTGGAGAATTTTTTCATTTCCTATACACAAACGTTATCCTACTGTGGTCCACTTAGCTGTGCACCTGGAGAATGGACAACGAGTTTATTTTACAGCAGCAAACGCAGCGCAAAGAGCTGAACAACCACCAGCGACAACACTGACAAGTTTCTTCGCGATATGCGCAACTGATCCATTTGCTAGAACATTACTTTACTCGGAGATCCCAAGTTATTTTACATGGAACGCATCTTCAAAAAAATTCCAACGTAGGAAACAGGGAAGGCCTGTTCCTGGATACATGGATGTATATTCAACCGATGCATTGGGGCGCATTTACTCAATTCATCCGAGCAATGCCGAATGTTTTTACTTGCGTTTGTTGTTGGTTTATGTTCGTGGACCGACTTCATTTGAACTTCTTCGAACAGTTAACGGTGAGTTGTGTGCTACATATCGAGAAGCGTGTCAGCGTTTAAATTTGCTCGATGATGACCTTCATTGGGATCACGCTCTTCTTGAGCGTGAATTCTTTGGATTTGCCAGGAATGCCGCCGCACAATTTGCAGCTGAAGGTTGGTTCCGTAATCATCATGTTACGCAATTTGAACCAGCCGAAACTCTGTAATGGAACAAGGCTCTCTGTTAAAAAGTTATGAAGAATGTCATTGAAGCGACTATAATCATGGGAAAGTTCAAAGGCGAGGATGTTCTCATTCCAAGAATACCATTGATTCCCACTGATTTGCCGTTTCAATTCAAGCGTGTTCAGTTTCCTGTTCGTCTTGCATTTGCAATGACTATCAATAAGTCACAAGGCCAATCATTGGAAGTATGTGGCATACACCTGGAATTGCCATGTTTTTCTCATGGGCAGCTGTATGTAGCGTGTTCGAGAGTAGGAAAACCATCGGCACTACACGTCTTCTGTCCAAGCGAAAGGACCAAAAATATCGTTTACCACCAAGCGTTGCGATGAACGCACGTGGTAAGGTAAGTAGAAATATAGTAACTTTCCATTTACAGATTTACAAAACTTTTCATTTACAGATTCTAGGACAAATCCTCCATGGTGCACCTTTTTATTTTTTAAATAAAGAAATATTTTTACATACCTTACAACTTTTTTATTGTATTATATTTATTGTGGTTTTTTGGTTTATTCTGATGAAGTTCTTTTTTACACGCCAGACAAAAAACAAAAAATTTCGTGTTAATAAAATCCTTTTATATAATCATTGTGACTACATTTCTAAATAAATGATTATTATTCAGAATCTGAGGCAGGACAACGTCTGCCGGGTCAGCTAGTATTATTATAAATTTGATAATGCATATTTTTGTATTTAAAAATATATACAGTGGGTTATGAATACCAATTTGTGTAAAGGCATAATTTAATTTCGAAGCCTTACCTTATAAAGTATTACAAGGGACATCCTAAACAAAGTTTCCTTTAAATAATTCCAGTTCACAAGCTATAAATTGGTACCCACATTAATAATATTAAATTTGCAATATCTCTTGGTTTTTTTTGTTCTATTGATAAATTAATGTTTCACGTTAGTATTAAGTTATATAATATTATTATAATATATATTATATAAAAAATTATATAATTACATAGGTCCATAAAATCGTAGATGTTACGGAACAAATTAAATTAGGGCATATTTTAGCTGGAAGTAGTAAAGAACAATAATTTACTTTTGAAAACCATCAAAAAGGTTTTCAAACTTTTTTACGTACTTTCAGGCTTTTTTAAAAAGTAATAAAGTGGAACTCGTAATTATGAAATGATATAGTACACCGCTGTAAGTTTTAAGGTTTCAAATATTTGTAATTTTTATTGAATCGTTATTTTTAATATTCTCCAAGTATTCTAAATAATATTTAAATATAATACAAATTAATCAAGTTTTTCAACTTTCCAAGTGTATTTTTATGAAAATGTTATGGTCTTTCTATCGTTTACGTTACCAAACAAAACCTCCGAAAATCGTTTTCGTGGTACTACGAAATTCTAATGTATGGAAATTTCTTCGATAAAATAAACATATAAAGTACATCATATAAATTTATTTTGTTTGTTAATTATTTGAATAAAATAAAATAATAGAGAATAAAATTCAATAATGGAATAATATTATCAAAGAAAGCGTAATGTACTTTATTTTCGAAAACTTACCACGGTGGTTTTCCATTTCCTGTTGAGAAAAACGTCTTTTAACAAATAAAAAAAATTACACTTTCATGATATCTTCGCAAAAGTATTTTAAAAATTTTGTAGCTTATCTACGTAAAAAGATAATTAAGCTTTGCAAGAAAACTTTCATACAAAAGAATTGTCAAGAAAGTGTTTTGATATTCGACTTAAAAGTGCACAATTCATAGCTTATTCTACTAAAGAATACGGCCTTTTATAAAGTGTGTCACTGCGTCCGCGTATGAAATTGTGTGAGAAAGGCTTTTCCTAGCATCGGTGTATGATATTAAAACTGCGTTTTATGATATCCTCGAATATTTCAATTTGAATGAATCCTTTTATTTATCCATTCAGAAAACCAATTTGAAACTTTACGGCTTTACTTTATTTTAAAAATTGAAAATATCTGTCCTGGGTGTTAATAAGCGATTATTTTGGAATTTATAATAAACATAATTTTAAATAAATCGGTTATTTTAAAATTTTATACATAAAACTATTTTATAATATTCAGTGCTTGTGTATGTGCATAAATTATAAGGGCACAATGTTCAATTTAAATTTTAATATTTTAAATACTTTTTAATCATAATGAGATAGATGTTCTGAAATATGATAAATTCCATTAGGAAAACGTTTTCACCATTGTTTTTATAATTTATTTGCTACTTTAGCTACTGAATATTATACAATATAAATGGATATCAAACTGTTCAGCTTGTTTGTTTTGTATTTTTAAATTTTAAATCGCAACGATTATCGATTTCAAATAAAATTTAAGTAAAATAGAATTTCGAATCCCTATTTTTTTTTACATAAAATATAACTGGAGTGTATGTATTATATTGTTTAATCAACTATCGGTTCGTATTTTTCAAGAAAATCCTATAAAAAATTTGTTAAACTTTTCGTTTAATATTGAAAGAGCTCTTAATGAAGTTCGCATGCAATGGCTCCAGAATGTACAACTTGAAATAAAGAAAAGTGCTTATCTTGATAATGAAATCTTAATGTCGTTGATAATGTTAACTAACTTTACTAGCACTCTCATTTTCTCACACATCTGTGGCCTAATCTACAACGGAGGAGTTTCAATTCGAAAGAACGAACGCGAATGTAGTGGCGAAGAGTTACCAACAAAATCGATAATCATGCTGATTCCTACAGATACACAAAACATATATCAGTGACATCTCGTTTCTCATTTTGTGTATTTTCTCTGTTCAGTTCTGCCTGCCGACGCTACGTTTTATATTTACTTAAAAATAACGGATCTGTTTGTTTTTTCCTGAATGTTGATTGGAGATTTGTAATTTTGATTGCCTCGTTTATGACGACGTAGCCTTTAGAGCTCTCGCAGATTATACGTTCGAGTCAACATTTTTGCTTTTCTAATTTAACGTAAACCGGTAAGGATGCACTTTAGTCGCTTAGAAATTATTAATAAAAACCATAAGAGCCCACTCTGTAGAAGTGGAATTATAAATAAAAAGACCAGGTAATAAAAAGAGCTATCAGGTAGAATTTATGAGTATTCTGCGTCGAATAAACCTTCGACATTATCGTGCAACTTTCGTTCAATCGCTAACGGGGCTAATCGTTATGTATTCCTCGTAGCACATATAAACCGAAGCTAAAACGCATATATCACAGTCCGTCAGTCTGATACGTCAAACATAAATCCCGAAAAAATATTGACGACGAATTTGGTAATCGCTTAATCCGGAATATGATTAATAGAATAAAAATTGCTTCTGATAGCGATATTCTATATTATCAATTTAAATTGTACAGATTTTATTTAACCTATAATCACATTTGACATTACCAGTTTATAAATTCACTTCAGTTTTATTGAAAAATTTCGTTTATATTAAATTACGGTTTAATTTTATAATTCGCGTTGCTCTCTAATCACGAACTTTTTTCTAGAATTGCGACATTCTTTCCACCTTACGCCTGGTTGATTAATCCTACTGCAATATTTTTTTAAGTTTTATTCAAAATTTGAATTTTCGAGCAGTTCAGTTTTGTGTCAATATAAATTTCTACCGACGATGTCGAACGACGTCTCTTCCATCAACAGCAAAATTCAAATATCCGCTTTTATTATCAATAATCTGACCGATGTTGATAATGCATTCATACGGCATCTGATGGCACAAGACTAATAAAGGGAGATCCATAGAAAAAACAAAACTATGCTTTAGATTATCTGTGCTGTGTATAATGTAACGCAAAGTTCAAATATATGTACTCGACATTTGTTTGTATACGCCTGTTTAAGAATACCGCCCGGTGCGGAGGCACCGACGGCTTCATCCTGGTTACGGAACTGTCAGTATCTTCTATTTATGTATTCTTGTCTCGGTCACCATTGTTACGTTACCGCAATAGTATCCGTGTTATCTAACGAACAAGTAGCGAAATATATCGCATTTTTATGTAAAACAAAAGGTGTCATCCAAATACACTTTCTTTAAGTTTCAATGTGAGCGCTATTTAGCGCTAATCGTTCCACTTACATGACGATCAGGAATTAGCAACTTCACCGGTTGTTCGGTTTCCCAAGGAAAAATCTTCAAGTACTATCAAGAACTATAAATAATAACAATAAGTTTAATCCGTATTCAATAAATTCAATAGAATGTAATTTCTATGTTAATCACAATAGTTATTTTAATTACTATTGATTACTGCTTCTGAAGTAAAGATAAATTATTGTTATTGCATGTTGATGTTGACGCCAATTCATTTAATATTGGTAGCATTTCGCATTTGTATTATTTTGTATAAATACATTAGTTAAAGCCATTTCGTCTTGATGTTCTATTGCATTTATTTTAAATAATTTATGAAGGATTGAATGATTACTACTCCGCTTATTTTTATTAGCTACTCTTCTACTATATGGTTTCTTAGCTAAGTAGGAAATACCAGTTTCCCGATATTTCATTATTAATTTTATAAGTTTATTTTTACATAAATAGGAATATTTTTTGAAAATATTCTTTATGCTAAGGAAGGTTGGCAGTTAGCAAATAATTTTTTAATGGTCTGGAAGGAACAAATTTTTACATTATAGAACAGAAATTGAAACATTAAGAACGTTAGAAGAAGTATACTTCTTCTAACCTTCTCTGAAGAGAAAATATTCAATTTTCTAATATTTTAGATAAAATTATTAACTTTTATTAATATTTGTTCTTATAGTTGATATGCTTAAAAAATTATTGATAGTATTTGATATACATTAGAAATTTTATGTTTGATAGTCAATAAACATTAAACATATTATACAATATACCACATCATAGGTAAATAAAAATGTAAAATAAGCAACTGAAGTTTAAACGATTTTTAATGACAAATATGATTATGAATTGCCACACAAATACACGAACATAAACTAGATAAAACTACACACAATCTCATTACAAATAATGTTTCACTCCAATTTCTAACATAAATCATGCAATAGATCTATAAATCATTATAATTAATAGGAAAATTATAAAGTTTTTAGTTTAATAATTGTTTTTAAGTCACACATTGGAATCTAGAACTTCCGCTCTGTAACTCAACCAGCGATCATAGTCACAGCAATCCACGGTGTCACTTTTATTATTCTTGAAAAATAAAATGAAAATGACAACAGTTGATTTGACGTAGAACTTCCAACAACTCCATAGTTTGGATTGGCTTTCAGTAGACTAAACATCCAGAAACTACTAGAATACCCCGTACAAGCAGAAGTCAGATATCGAAAATCACCGGAAAACTCGTAGTTGGGTATTCGTAGTGTAAAAATACTTATGTGAAATTTGAATTATCTATATTTAATTATTAATTACAGACACCGACATTGAACAGTTTTAACGGAATAATTGGCTGTCAGTTTCATTACTTTGATAATTGATACAAACAATTTTTTTTGGCTACAAGTTCTAGCTCATAGCGTTACGACAAAGTAAATATAGCTAAAAATTATTAAAACCATCGAGCGTTCCTCTCCTTGAGAGATCCCAAGCAAAGGCTGATTGAAATCTGGAAAATCGAGTTTTAGTAATAAAATATTTTGCCTTGATTGGCTAAATATTTTAAAAATATTAAATAAATCTTATGCCCAATCAATTTTTTAGCAAAAAAACCTATTTTTTCCTGATTGTGTAATATATTTACAATGATTTTTATATACCGGTAACGTTTATTGTTATAAATAATTTATGTTATTTTGTTTTATCTTTATTTATTTTAAATTATTATTAAGCAACTTATTTTTTGGATTGTCAAATGCCATGTTTTCAGTTTGTGCAAATTAAAAACAACGTTTTATTCAGAGAAAATGTACTTTTTGCGGCTTGTCTATAATATTGTCGAGCTTTCAAGCTCAAGAAAAGTCAAATATTTGCTTATAAAAAATCAAAAATACTGTTTCTACGAAGTAAATAAAATTGATAATAAATTTGAATGCTGTCATATTATCCTTCGTATTGTTAAAAACATAGTACATTAACTGCGCTTTCAAATGCGGAAAATTAAAGAAGTTTTTCCAAGTTATTCAATTTTTATTTCAAGTAGTACGCAACAACTGGACGATAACAATTTATTTGTCGAGTATGACTTTAAAAGCAATTAAAAAGTTTTTAAATTTATGCAAAATAGTCGAAATGGCAATTTTTAAAATTGAAGTTTTACGCTAATATTTTTTCTTGTTTTTTATACAAAGTTTCATTCTGCAAACTATGCTTATAGCATATGGCGTGGAAAGAATAGGACGAGGTAGAATAATATTAATTTTTTATAAAAACATGCTACTACTTCTAATTTGTTGAACAAACTTTTTAATGTAATACCATTTTATTTTTTGTTTAAGCCAAAGTATATTAAATAAGGGGCTACGCAGAATTGATAAAAATTTGGATGAAAAAAGGTTTAAATTAAAATATTCAACTTGATATATTTATACTATGAATCTGTACTATAGAAAATGTGTATTGAGAAATCGAGAGAAAATTATTCTAAAGAAAATTACAACAACTAAGGGGAGATGGAACAGATTTCGACACGGGGCACCTCTGGATAAACAACATTTCATTTTATACCGACTATTACACACCGACAAATTAAACGTCTCGTGTCGTAACCTGCTTCGGCTTCCTATACATATAATTAAAATTAAGGTTTAATAAATTCTTGTAATAGTAGCTATTAAATTAAATGTCTTTGTTGAAGTATTTCATAACGGCACAATTTATTAGAGGCAAATTTTGTGAAGTATTATAGTATAGCAATTTTTTATTACTAAAGCAACTTCTACATTATAGGTAACTGAAAATTATTATTATCGCAATCTTAGAATGAGCTTTAATTACTAAAATTGCACGGTATGACAAAGTTAATAAAATTATATGAATAGACCAATTTCTAAAGGTGTTGTTTTCATCTTTCAAGTATGATAGAATTTTGCTTTTGATTTATTATAGAAATATATGAATGCTAAGGTTTTGTTCTATTAAAATTGTGCTTTAAGCAAAGGTTAAATTATTATTACCAAAATTACGGGTTTCTTGTTTTTAGTTAAATATAAATTTTACATACAATTTTTTATTAACTTTCCAAGTTAATTTAGAAAGCCATTTTATATTCGACCTACTAATAATATATTAAAATTCGAACCTTTGTTAATGCATTTCCGATAATAATGCATAGTACACTTTGAGTTACATATAATAATACACTTGAGGTTTCTCTGACAGCCAATAACGGTGTCAGACAGTACATCAATAATAAATGGCAATAAGGCCAAAAAGGAGACCATTAGCCTCAACTACAAACTATGTTAGTAACGAGTGTACGCTGCATACAGTCAACTAAACATAAATAATATTTTGAGAGCAATTATTTTGCAATCGAAATAAATTGTGTAAAATGTTACACTTCTTGTATTGGAAAGAAAGCAAATTTTCGAATCCTTAGCATCTGTTCAAAGGTAAAATCTTTCTATTCGAACATTGCGATTCCTTTAACCATACTAAGGACTTTGTCGTTGTAATTAGTTATTTAGTAATTCTCTTTTCATTTGACGTAAAGAGGAAAGTTACATTTGATATAAATCGATGCAAGTTTTCGATCCTTGATATTTAATTTGAAAAAGTTGATAACTGATTCAATATACTTTGTAGATTTAATACAAACGAAGATAATACTCATAAAACATTTTAATCATCGGCCTTACATTTCTTCCCTACGTCTCCTTTTGCAAATCAATGTAGGTTTGTAAATAATTAATTTTCGGCGAAAAATATCAATTTGCACCGAAGTTTACTTGCGTCTCGTCTGAATCAAGCAATTTAATTAGAATCTCACAGTGAGTAGATACCCAGTTTTTATTGATAAAAATTTTTTGATAGCTTTATACACTCAAGTGAGTAAGCATCGCCCCGCTATTATAATATTAAATTTGACGGTTAGATTAACTTAGTAGTCGGATGTTTATTTTATAAAAATTTGAATTTTCAATTTAAGTCATACAGGATGATACCATATTGTGATACAATTTAGGAACAAAAATAGAATGAAGGTTTCTTACGGAAATAACTTGACGAGGACATTAAAAAAAATATTTTGAATGTCCAGAAAGATGCTATTAAGTCGCTAAATGCCGATAACAGATTACACAGCTAATATGGTCAAATTCAAACTCTTGACTAAATAAATAGTTTAATTTATGAATGGAAAATAATTAATTATCTAAAAATCTGTGTTAAGGTATATACTAATAACAAGCAGCATATTCATGTATTTAAACGCAAATGAATTTAAAAAGCTTTTCACTGCATTTATAATTAGAAAAATCAATAAGTTATTAAATAATTTATAGTCATTATTGGGTACTTCTCCGTTACATTCTTCGTTCTCATTTCGACAAATTTTTTAATTAACAATCTAATTAAAACTGTGCTCATGAAAAACTATTTAATCGGGATTCATTTTATTTTTCAAAATAATCATGTAGCTTTACATTTAATTAAAATATGTATTAATTAGTTTGGAATTAAACGAGTAAGCCGTCTAGATATACGTAAAGAAACGATTTTGGATAAACCAGAGAAATTAGGTTAAATCGTTTGAAGTTACAAGAGAAATGTCCTGTGAAGTCTAAAAGTAATTCGAGGATAACCCGTCTAAAATTTATAGGATATAATTTGAGTAGGTCTAGTTATGTAAAACATCGAATACATAAAAAACAATATAACTATATTGCTGGAAGTAATTAAGCGGACTACGGCGAAAGCCGCAACTTGTAAAATTATTTTAGAGTTACAGCACGAAATACAGGTTTAATTGAAGGTATAATAAAAACGGCAAGCTCATTCCTGCTTCCAAATGAAGACAAATGTGCAGCGCGTGGTTCTGCGCGAAGGGAAATAAGGGGTGAAGGTAATGGGAAACGCTGACATGACATGTGCTGTGGTTTTAGCTTCAGCCACTGAATAGGATAGAAAGAGACTAATGAACTTGAAAATAATGACGAACAATACTACATCAAAAGTCATTCTCTAAATGTTCGACTATTTTCAATATTGTTGTTGAAGTTTAAAAACACTTTTCTCTCTCCGTTTCATTACCCACCCATCTTTTGAAAGACACATGTAGCAAACATCGCAATTGTTTACTCTATCATTTAATTATTTTGCTATTCCTTTATTACCAGAATAGGAAAATTTGTTAAATTATAATCAGTTTTACATAGATTGCATTTGTCGGGCAAGATGTTCCAATGGTCTCTAAAGCTATATATAGCCGACATTTTTTGTTACGACTTTGTTTTGGTGCTTGCTCCAAATAAATTTGATATCGGAAAATGAGATAAAGTTATTATGTTTACGACCCTTGTTCCAGACTTTTGTATTCGAATAAACAATGGTTTCTTTACCATATTTTATACTATTCTGAATAATGCAGAAATGTGGTTTTATACTTTATTACTTTAATACAATTTTGAAGTTTCTCCAATATTTTATTACTAGCAACCATAATCAAAAACAATAACTTCAATAGGTCGACTTCCATTAATGCACCTCCTCGTTAATTCACCATCTTCTCCTCGTTCGTTTTTCAGTCCGTAACACCTTGTTCAACCACAATGTTGAAACGTATTATCTATATAAGTTACATAGTTTTATGAAACCTTCAGCTTTCGTTCAAAATTTTTAGTGATAACAAAAAGTTACCTAATTTTCAGTCAATAAAATGCTTCCCTTTTGGTATATGTCCTACTTTAGGTCTGCAAAGGTAGTTCATATACTTTCGTTTAAAGTTTACGTTGTAAAAATCCTGCAAAACTTTGAGCCTCATCATCAGAAACTTGCTTTTTAACATCATGGATGTCTTATTCAGATGTTACTAAAGTTTAAAAGCAAATAAATTAAAACGTTATTTTGTTAGATATTTAAGTTCGGATTATATTGATTTTAGAAATCTCGAATATGATTATTCTCATAATATCATCTTTAAAATTACACGCACAGATCCAACATGCATCATTCACATTTTGAATAATCTCATTTGTAGCAACTTGTGGCATACTGGCTTGGTGAATTTTACTCTACGAGTAGTTACTACCATTTTTTATTACGTAGCATTACGTTCTAGACCAAAAGGCTTCAATTAATTAAAATTGAATAAAACGAGCTTTATTCGAGCGTATAATATTAACTTAGGATATTATAGATTTACCAGTTTGTACTTGATTAAATTCTTTCATTCTTCCAATTTCATAATTTCATTTAATTAGTATCTACATGGTAAATTTTTTAAACGTTAATTAATTTATGTCTTCATTAATTTTACCTTATAATATCTTGCAGATTTTCTGATTCACATATCTTTTACATACCCATTTCAACTTTTTTTTTGATACGAATGATTTTCTCCGTGAAAATTCATTTAAACTTCTAGCCGGCTCTAATTAACGATGTTTATTTTTTGACTTAATTATAACTCGGAGTTTAATTACTAAGTTTGAATTGCGTACTATTTAATCTGGTGTAATAATATCATATAATATATTAGTCAATATAAAATATGTTGAAGAGCAAATTATAAAAATTTTGAATTTGTACAGCACTATTCGAAAGGAAAAAAAAGGAAACATACTCATACATAAAAATTAAACAAGCGACCCTAAAGATTACGTTATTGTAATGGTGATACCTGTTGCTGCTACCCAGTATTTCTATCCAAGAATGATAAAGATATTTTAAAATTGGATAGGAAGATGTTATAAATTTAAAAATCTGTAATAACTATGTTTTGGACAGAATGACAAGTAATAGTAAAGTAAATGTACAATGACCACAGCAGGCGCTTGCTGTGTTACCGCTGCTTGAGTTCAGAACAAAAATTTTAGTTTTTCGTTTAGCTTAATTTTCTCGTGAAAAGAATTCAAATGATTGATTTTGTGACAAAATAATTAATTATGTTAGTTCCCAGTTAACTCATATAGATTTTCGAATACAAAATGCTTTAAATAAGTAATAATACACAAAAATTAATTTGGAGATTGGTATATTCTTGTAAATAAAATAATTCTTAAAATCATAGTCATCTTAGTTTCGATAGTGTAACATCTTCAGGATTTAATGTTAAATAATGATTAATAAGTATGGTCAATGGTAGATAAGCTTAAATATTTTTGTTTTTTGGAAATTGTAGATAGCGAAATTAGTCAAACATTTTCAAAGAATATCTTTTTTTATTATTTATTTATTACGTAACGCCGTAAGGTAAAATTCGAATATTACTTTACGCCAAGTGTTATGTTCATAGTGGTGAGGAAAACTTTTACTTTCGTGTTTAAAATCGGTTCTGAAACATCTCGTCTTTGTTTAGTGTGAAGAATAGAGTATTCGTTACAATTATATCTAAAATTCTGAAATCGAAAGAAATTCTGTCTATGAATGCTGACTATGAATTGTGGTTGCAGTGTTAAATGCATTTTTAAATAAACTAATTTATGTTGACACATTGACAGATTTCAGCATTTTAGGATTTATAACGAAGGCTTTACAACATGTTAATCTATAGTTAGCTTTACACTGATTATTTTCTGTGTATTCTGCATACCTAACTTTATTTTATGATTTGATAGCTACTGTCGTTCTCTACGAACACGTTTTATACGAATTTTGAACAATATTTTAGCTAAAGTAGACATTCTAAAAAGTCAAATCACGTAAACGTATGGCGTGGTATAACTGTCTGGGAAAGAACTTAGGTATTTTTAATATTATAAAATACCAATATTGTCATATTTCTATTATTAATTCAGCACTGTTAGTTACTAAATTAAAGTAGCATTCACATAGAGATTAACTGCTTTAAATTGCATTGCATGAGCTCGCAAGAACCAATTAAATTAAAATATCTGAACTTCACTTCTGACACTTTAATTGCATTGGTTCTTGCAGGTTCTTGTAATTCAAGACAACTAATGCTGTTACTAAATTTGTTTTGATTTAAATTATAATGTATATTTTGAATTTTGAATAATTTTTCTGCGGCACTTATGATTTGCATTCTGTTTCTTTAGTCTTTTTGACCACTACGAGACAGTCAGAATTTTTTTTTTGAGAGAAAGGTTTCAGCACTTAGACCTCACTGCTGCTTAAATAGGTTTAGAAAATGTGCCTGTGACCCCGTTTAATTATGTATATTCATAATCATCTCCATGGAAACCGAGACGCTTCTTAAAAATGTTAGTCTTTCCATGAAAAAATAAGCTTTTCTTGATTTGTATTGATGAATGTAAATTTTGTTTATTTTTCAATATTGGATTAACAGACATATTGCGTTATAAATTGTTTTGTGGAATTATGCTTTATACATTAGACTTGCTATGTTTAACAGTTGAGTGTTTTTTACATTTATACGAGTATCACCCGATGACGTGTTAATAAAACACGAAATATGTTTTTCTTTTTAATATAAATTAGCTATGTACACTTTCTTTATAATTATATTAACCTTTGCGTAAGGTCGAACTTATCAATATAGTCATGGTGACCCAGCTTCAAGAACGTCAGTTACATCAAGTATAGTACGTTTATACGTAAATTATGGAAAGCAGGAAATTTGTTTATCTTATCGTAGTTGAAATCTAAATATCCGCTACAATTTTCCTTGAAGCCTTCCTCTAACTTGTTGCAATATTTGGTATAATTTTTGGCCTAATGGATTAAGCTCTCAATACGAGACTGTCTGGTGTTATTTATAGCGCGCGTCAAATTTTTCTTGTACGACTAATGTATGAAAATTATCCGACAAAATTTTTTTCAAATGATATCTTTATAACGCAGATAATATCTGTCTTAGAGACAATGCCTACTTTCATATTCATTTGCCTATGGAACATTTGTGTAGTTTATACAGCTCATAAAGAACGTTATGGTTTGCTATTTGCGAGTTGACATAAACTGAACGTTGGTATTTTATATATTACTGTGAAAGAGTATAATTTCTCACTCAAAATGTATATCTGAAAATGTTATAATAAAAGATATTTTATATAATAAAGTTTAATATAGGAAGTGTACCACGTGATGGAATTATGATGTCACATGAACTGGATTTGTTCCAACAAAGTTCTACAAAGAAAACACATCAAGATTGATTATGCACGGCTGTTTAGATAATGTAGTTTTAAACTATATGTGAATATTTATTTTAAAATTTTTAAATGCTAATATACTTGCCAATGTAGTAAATTTCTACTTTTTTTTAGTAACCAAAGTATATCCGATTTTTTATTGTTTGTTTGTAAAATATTCCTCGTGCTAAAATTATTATGTAGATTTGAATGACCCAAAAATACTACACTAAAATATTAGGTTATTTTATATTGTTATTTTGTTTTATATTAAACTTGAAAATGATATCGACAGCTAAGTATTGCTATATAATTTCACTAAATAACCTAAATGCACAATAAAAGTCAAAATATTAAATTTCGTTCGCGTGAGTGATATATTTACCTTATGTACTGGTTTACATTTTGCAGTATAAAAAAATTTAAGGGGCTTGTTTACGAACCCTTATTATATTTAAATATTTTGCTGTTAACGTAATAGTAAGAATACACACTGTAAAGATAAAATAAACTTTTATGTACTTGCTCAAACGCCATAAAGTTTTATTGCAATCTCCATAAATGTCCAACGTGCTTAAAATCATTATCGCGTAACTCCACCACGGGGAATTGCATTTCGTTAAGGAATAAAAATTTAGATTAGCTTAAGATTTATTTACTTATCTGGGGTAAAAGTATCTGACACTTTTAAAATTCGGTTTACTACACCTAGTAAGCCGGATTTTCAGAAGTTTAGCCCGTAAAACCACCAATAAATAATTTTTTTCGAGTTTTAGTTATATCTGCCAATAGAAAGCCGCAAAATGTCAGTAAGTCATGTGCTGATTCAATCAAAATTTAGTTCAGAGTATGAACTTGGAAATATTTTCTTTTAATGTCAAAATATATAGGTGCTGTCGTTGCCAACAATTTATTTGTGTCAATAGCATGAAGGAAACCGCGCAATGTGATTTCCACAAGATGTTGCAGGAATATTAGAATAGAAAATAAAACGCAGCGCCTCTACATCGGATTTAAATATAAACTGTGAAATTGTTTCAATTAATAAAAAAAAGTTACATTATATTTTTTATAGATTTCCGAAAGTTGAGTAAACCTCGAGATAAATGAGATTTTTTTTTGAAAAATGTTATTTTTTGTGTGAAATTCATTCGTAATATTTTTCACAAAAGTTCTATTTTTTAATATCACTTTAAAATTGTATCGTTGGCGTAGGGTACTTAACTGTTGTCGACAGTTAGCAATAACGCCGGATATGACGATTTGAAAAGCGACACATAGACGTAAACGATTAAGCACGAATCGTTTTAGTCAGAACGTCATCAGGAAGCAATCACTAGAGTTTATTGTGTCCTTGTAGGAAATTGTATAAAATCGTTGCGAATAGCGAAGAAAATTAACTTCAAAACTGCGCTTCTTGTTCACGTGTGATTATTTAGAACAAAAACCGATAACCATTTTATAATGCGTCTAGCTTTCCGGGTTCCGACAGTAACTGAAAATAATTACAGTACAAATTGCTTAAGCGATTTAAATTAAATTAAACATTATTTTAACGTTTGTGTGTATTTTAACTCGGAACAATAGTTCCATTTTTCCTGTTCCAATAAAAATCGCAATATTTTATTTTAGAAATTTTTTCTCTTGATCTCTAAAATTGGATTTTAAAATTATTATTAAATTTACTTAAAATTTTTCCTGCTAAATGAATATAAAGTTGAAGACGCAATATTTTTTTTGTATTTCCAAATCTACTTAAAGTTAGAATACATTTACATAAAGCGATGAAGTAAAAGAAAATCAAGTTCGAAAATTTTCCATATGGAAATGCCGAAGCATTGGGCAGTTTTTACAAATACAATATTTTTAGTGTAAGTTCTGATATTAACGTAATAATAGTTACATTTCTAAATTAAAAATGTTTGTTGTTTTTCAATTTTCAAATTTCCGATTCGTCGTTTTAAGTGATGACCCCATTAGGAAATTTTATAGTGGTTAAGTTTTGGAGAGGTCAGGGCTTTCATCTCCAAAACCGACGTTTCTTTTTCTTTTGGTCAACAGCTTTACTTAAAGGCCTCGGGTTAGGATTATTTGAGGAAATAAATTGTTTTTGAGATGAATTTAGTAGCCGTGCTTTATTATTGCTACTTCTTATACTACTATATAAGTAAGAAAACGAGTTCGCTTCATAAGTTATAAAGAATTTACTCTACGCTTTTCTAAATTTTATTAATTTTAAATGAAATTACATTTAACTTTATTCTTTCAAGTTTTATACTTCCATAACAAAATTAATTATATTTACATTTAAGACATATTTGCATTTTCAATTGCATTAATACATCTTATGTATGTAAGTGACTTTATATTGGAAACAAATCAAATAATTGTAATTTTACAAACTCAAAGCTTGGAAAGTTACTGTAATGGAGAGTAGCTTTTATCCGTCTTTTAATTATGACTTTATTTTAAAAAACAGATTTCAAATTGTATTAAGTACAAAAATGTTTTGTACTGTCGTTCGGAAAAGTACACTTTCAACATTCATTTGCGCTACAAAACAAACTCTTTTATGAGCATCCGTTTTAAATTAAGCTATTTACTTGTTTACTTTCTCGTTAGTCTACTAGTTTATTATTGAACAAATCGGATGTGCATTCGACATAATATAATATAGAAATATATACTATGTCAAGCTAATATCTGATCAATTTACTGCTTAGTAGCGGAATAATCACTAAATTTTTTTTACTTATTATCAAAACTGAGCAATTCATAATAGTTGGTATAATCCTTTCCTGGTCTATGGTACCATATTTTCTTCAGTGCAACTGGTACCGGGCGAAGCCGGGTTATCAAGCTAGTATTATTTAAAAACTTTCAATTTTATAAATGGAGTATTTTATCTCACTCATTTGTATTTTATTACGTTTACAAGAATCAGAGATTTTTGATTTTTCTACACTATATTGTTCTCTTATTCTAAAGGTTAAATTATTGATTTTTAATTAATTCATTCCTTTTCAGTATTAAATTTATATGTGTATACTTACTACTACAAATCAATTTGCATTAAATTTATCAAAAGTGTGACTAACAGAATTTAATTATGCACTATTGTGTTATAAATCGTAGTTCTATTGATTGATTAATCATAGCTTATTTAAACCATCCTGCGTATGATATTGATTTGATTAATTTTTTTGCACTAAAGTGCAATAATTACTGTTTAATTGTACACTTGATAAGCATATTAGCATTTCTGTCTGCATTGTACCTGCCTTATTGTATACTATAGAAACTTCGCGTCCAAATAAACTATAAACGAACCTATTGTACAATAAATGTGTGTTTTTAGATGTACTTCCAAAAACTAATTGAATAATTAAGATTGTTACATGATGTAATTTATTACCTGCTATGGGGTTTCCAACATAATCTACTTCAAAATTATTTTCAGAAACTTTCTTACACAAAGCATGCCGGTAGTTCATAAAAGGTTACCGGTCTTTGTTTTCTACTTAACTCTTTACACACAAAGTTGCAGCATTATTGGTTAAACAATTTTAAATTAATAAAATTAATATTTTATAGAATCCATAAATAATTACATTGGTACCTTGAATAAAAAAATATAAAACGTGGTTCTCAGTTACAAATGAAAAAGTACTACTAATAATTTACTAAGTGTATACTCGTACATATCTATTTCAACTGATATTTACATAGTTCGATTCCCTCTAAGTGACTTGAAAATATTTAAATAGAACTGTAATTTGAAAACCTTTTAAGCAAACACATCAAGTTAGGAATAAATATATTTAGACTTATAAATAGTATAAATTAGATATAATTTTAGAATTAGAGAGAAGTTTAACAATATGTAAGTGCAACGTGATTTGAAATGTTCTATCCACATAGTTAGTAGATATTCTAATATTAGGTATGCTAAAAAGTTCCGGGCCCAATTAGACAATCAGGCCTATTATGTATCACAAACGTTATTATAACAGTGACAGTTATGAAATAAAAAATTGATGAACCGCGTTTTGATCCGAAACTAGAAATATTACTTTCTCTTTCTGACACATGTTAGCTATAATAATGTTTCTCGCTTTACGCTATTTTGAAACTTTATTATAACATAAAGGTTGACCGTTATTTTTAAAGGTTGTGATACATAATAGACCTGAATAAATGACTTCAAAGTAGATTATCTCTGAAACTACTTATCTGATCGCATATTAATATATGTCATTGGAAAAATGACACTTTTAGCTAAAAACTAAATGTAAAATCATTCGATTCGGATCACGCAGTTGTGAAAAATTGCTGTTTAAAGATGAAAGCAAATAAAGAAAAAATTCGCTATATTTCACAATTTTTCTTCGATCAAGGAAAAAACGCCGCGCAGGCTCGTGAAAATATTTGTGCAGTTTATGGTCCAGATGCTTTATCGAAAGCCGGAGCAAAATAATGGTTCGAGCGTTATCGTTCTAAAAATTTTGATGTCAAAGATGCACCACACTCTGGTCGACCATTCATTGAAAAAGTGGAGAAAATTCTAGAAATTGTGAAACAAAACCGTCATCTAAGCACTATAGAGATCACCAAGACTCTGAACATCAATCGCCAAACGGTTGCTAACCATTTGAAAAAATATAAATTCAAAAAGAAGCTTGATATTTGGTTGCCACATGATTTGACGCATAAAAATTTTCTCGACCGAGTTTCCATCTGCGAATCGTTGCTGAAACGTAATGAAATCGAACCATTTTTAAAGCGAATGGTTACTGGACATGAAAAATAAATTACATACGACAGCATTGTGCGCAAAAGATCGTGGTTGAAGCGAGGTAAAGCTTTCTAGACGGTAGCAAAGCCGGGACTCACCAATCAAAAGGTGAAAGGTCTATTTGGTGGGTTTGGAAAGGTATTCGTTATTGTGAGCTGTTCAAACAATAGATTCTGTACGCTACTATCAACAGTTTACTAGATTACAGCAAGAGATTCAAAAAAATTCGTCGAATAATAATTATATCGGATGATTTCTCGAATAAAAGGTTAAATATAATAAAAGGTGGATCAATTGCATCTAATTTCTCGCGTTCAAACTTCCCTGCGTTCAAATGTCCTAGACCGTCAAAACACGTAGGTTTAAGTCAGAAAAAGCTATCTCAATTTTTTACGATTTAAAAAAAACGGAAGGTTAACCCCTTTTATACCATAAAAGTTATTATAATAAAAAAATAATAATATAATAGAATTAATTATATCGATCGTTACTTACTAATTGAAAGGAGATAATATGGCACCTAATAAAAATCTGCTGTAGCTGATTAATTATTAAACATATAAACATTGCAACCAAAGTGAAGATGGCATTTACTAAAAGAATTTTAAATTGCATAATATAACAGGTATCTTTAAAATAATTTAAAAAATAAAGCACATAAATCAAATAATATATGTCGTTGTTTCCATTTTATATTCTAAAATGTGAGATCATAAAAAAAGATCTTAAACCAAAGATAATCCTATATTTGCTTATTGTCGCCGTCTGGTACTGTAACTATAATAATTATTATAAAACTGATAATATAATAATAACAAAACATGAGCAACCAGAACAATAGAGAACAGTTAAACACAACAATAAACATTCATTTTATTTCACAGACGTACTTATTTCATGTTATCAATGCTTCATCTCGTGAAAATTTTATGGTATACCAAATACAAAAAAAAATTTTTAATAAACAACAGAATTATGACATAATTTTCCGATTCGTAATATTTGAAATCTAAAGATTTTATAATTTACAAAAAATATATTTTGGGCCAAGATTGACTTTTCCCGAATACCGACTTGCATCCCATAGGGACACTGAGTAACTGAAAACTTGGAAGTATTTAATCTGGGATTTTCAAACTCTTAATTTATAATTTTGCGCGATATTATAATTTGAAATCAATTTTTTTTCAATTTCATATTTGAATATCTTTCGGGATTTGAATTATTTTAGAGTTTATAATACAAAAGTTTATCATTATGTTTTTGCAAATTTCAACTCGAATTTGTATGTAGTATAAGGCGAAAATGCATCGAAGTGATTAAATATGTCTTTACTCATAATATATACACTTTACCGAGAGGCTTATCAGATAAGGTTTAATGAGTACATAGTGGATTGTATAATATATACAAACCAATTTACATAATAATAATATATTATTTAGTTAAAATACATACTTGTCGCTAATAGTTTTATTTTCTTTTTCAGGTGAGTCGTCTTTCTGGTTATAATGATAATGTTAATTGCACGTAAGTACAATATGTAGTTTCTAAATACTTGTTCTCTTGTAAAGTAAAGAAGAGGGATCTTAAATTTTAAAAGAATGAAAATGTTATAGTTTACTTCTGAAATATTATTTTTTCAAAACTTTTACTTTGAAGGTTCTTCATATTACACGATTCAAGTAGCAAAATTTTACAAAGAACAAAAAAGAAAAGTTTAGTATATCTTTTAACACTTTTTTTATGTTTTGAACAAGAAACTAAGGAAACATGAACTTAAATTTTTCTTTACTTTATTAATTTAACGCCATCGATGCCTAGCGGTGTAGTGTAATTCTGTGTGATTTCCGGATTAAAGCTTTGCTGATTAATAGTTACATGATTTTTTGCCCTTAATTTCTATAAAATTTCATTCGACCCACAAAATGAATGCAAAGTGAGCTGCATGCTGCTAGCTGCGTGCCAATTGTTAAAGTGGTATACTCTTAAAAAAGCTTTCTATAGTAGTTATTATTTCACTGCTCGTACTAGCTTTTACTATTATAAAAGTAAAATAATTTACATGCAAGAGTAAAATGACTGAAGTGGCAATTACTACTGCATCACAAAATACATTAAACGAGTATTTAACTAAGCTAGAACATTGATTACACGCCACACTTCAACTACAAGCTTAATGTGTTTTCTGGAATTGTAGCCTCTTGTAGAATGATAAAAATTGTTTACTGGAGCAGATGTTACTTCTCTTTTACGCATAAAAACGTAAAGATATTTTGATGACATAAATAAATGGTTCTTCGTCTGATGATATTGGTTTACAACTAATGGAACTATTTGTTTGCTTTATAAAGATTATAAATAAAAATATACAAATTTAGCAGTCGTATTTTTATTCCAGCAAATGTTAATCATAATAGCGAGTCTTTTGATACGAAGCATATTGTGATTTTGACGTTAGGTTATGTGCTCGAGAATATTGCAATTTTTATTTTTTGCCATTACAAAAATATATTGAAAATATTGAAACCAGAAATTCCTTTGTATTTGTTGACTAAAGCAGTTTAGCTAAATTAAATTAAACTTAAAATATTATCAAATATTAAACTACATTTTTTATATTTTAATTTCAGGTGACATTTTTAATTTTTTTTGAAAATATGCGTTCCTCACACGAGGCATGTCGTGGAAAATTAAGACGAGTAGTTTTATTGACTATATGTATATCAAGCGAAATAGTACAAAATTTATATATTATTCAGTCTAATGTTGTTTTGCCTAATTAAGGTATATACTTAGATAAAATCCCCTTATACGATATAATTCCGCAGCAGACTAATATTCTAATAATTTTAATATGGCTAATTAATTGGTTTCTATTAGCAACTCTAAATTGAGAAAACGAACCATTTTCTGCTTAGCAACTTAGCGAAGTTGTGTGCCGTTGAAGCATTAAAGTAAAATCTTAATGATTAATGTTGAAGAGAAAATACGGCACCAAGAGAAAAATTTATTTCAGTCGATAAGAGCAATTTGCGTAGATGGAAAAATTCTATAAAAGAAATTAGAATTGTTTGAATTACCTTTAGTTTCTACGATTATAAAAGAATTGAAGTTAATTAAAACTTAAATAATTAATTTTCGAGATTTCAAAAAGTTTTCGAGAAAATAAAATACAGAGAACTGCGAATGATGTTATCGAATCTGAATGTTTCGAAAGAAATTAAAATATATAATTTAATTCTACTTGTTGGCGAGCCTAGTGTCCTGTTTGGTTTAGAGAACTTCCCTTAACAATCGTACATTTGTGTCAAGTTTGATTGCGCGTGTTAGCGATTAAATGTGTATTTCATTAAACTTGTAAATACTTGGTTGATGGTTCAAAGAGAGGATTCGAGTTCGATACTAATCACTACTAGCCGCAGCTCAGCCAACCGAACTCATGCTTAACCTCCCTTTTGAAGTAACGCTAACCTAATCAATCTGCTTGAAGATAGTTAACATATTACAAAACTTTGTAAATTCGCCTTAAAACAATTAATTCGCACGAAAACAAACTGTAGCAATTTTTGAATGCAATTTTATTGAATTTGGAAAGAAGCTGGGTTAAGAACATATTTTAAATTAAATTTTCAATTGAGCATGAGATAAAGTTCAACATAAAATACGCATGTACCACGCGATTTTTTTTATATCAAGAGATACATTGCGTACCACATAAAAAGGTAACAAATAGAATTTGTAAAAGTTTTTATGCTGTAATAAATTTTTACTAAAAACAACTTTGATAAATCGGATCGTTCAAGTTGATATAAAAGTGCGCCCTTTCTTGTCGATATAATAGGCCATAATTCTTTTGCTTTCCATTTCGAACTTAAAGAGTTGCTTTAATCACAGTCACTAATCTTTGAAGAAAGAAAAATCTTTGTGTATATTCATTCAAAATAAACAATTTAAATTTATTTAACAGGAGTTTTATTAACATCGCGAGATATCTTTTCGAGAATTTAAGGTTTTCGTTTTATTCCCTGCCCTTTAAAATCATCTAAAATGTCACTAACTTTGTTTTTGATTAACGTTTATAAATAAATAACAAAATTTCTGTTCGTGACTACAACACAGCTATGCACTTTCATCGTTTAAAATTAAATTTTAAATTTTATGTTAACTGCAGCAGAGTTTATTAGTTAAAATAGCAAATTTGAAAGTAGAACTTAAAACTAGTAGCGGTGAAGTGTCAAATATTGAAATTTCAATTTTATATGATGGGTGGTTAGTTAAAACACGAAATTTTATAAGCTGTATCAAAAGCAGCTGTTTGAAAAGTAGAGAATTAATTTATGCACTTTGAAAAGTTCGTTCTTCGCTTACTCGTAGGTTCAACAAGCTTTCGTTCTGTACATATTCTAGCAAAACTTTTTTATACGCCATTAATTTCGTTTCAAATCCAATGTGCACTAGAGTCTACTTTATTTTACTTTTTTAACTTTTTCTAATAACTTCTTTATGTAAAAGTTTTTCAGAGAAGCAAACTTTTGATATTATTAAACAGCAGTTTGAGTGCAACTGCTTATAAGTTTTTTAAATTTTATACTTTTATTAGAAAGTGAAGTAGGTATATCCGGCAGAGCACCGCCATAAAAAATTAAGCCTTTTTTAAAATTTAAATTTTTACTACAAATAATTAAAATCAATACGAGCACAGTGGCTTAGTTGCATGACTTGTAGATTCTAGAATGCAAAGGATAATCCTTCGATAAAACGAGTCGACTACAAATTTACTTCTTCTTTTTCTTACTTTAAGATTAGTGTTTGCTATTTCTAGCTATTCTAAGACGTCTACTTTTGGCGGTTCTGTCGGTACTAATGATTTATATTAGAGAGTGCTCACCAGGATAGAAAACCCGATGGTGGATATTAGTTTTGTTAGAATGCATCAGCACAGAGTCTTTATGATTCTGATCATGGCGATTGAAAATTTTGTTAGCAGGAAAAAGGCACAATAAGCAAATTATTTAAATAAATAAAATAAAAAATTAGTGATGTTAGCCGTCGCGTCGGACTAAAAGTGAAGCATTGGTGGCCATATGAAGAATCTCTGTAAACAATTTTACATAAAAGACAGCTTTAAAATTGCAATATTTAATGCATTTTCAATATTTTCAAAATATTCTTCTCGAAGTTAACAGTTCATATATTGTCGTGTTTCAAAATCTAGACTAAATGATTATTTTGATTTTCGATTTTGTAAATATTCTTTTTAATTTTGATTTTTGAATTTGTTCATTTTCCCACCAACAAGTTAAAGTGGCAATAACGAGATGGAGAAAATGTTGCTTTTGATGACAGGCGGTTGATCCGTAGTTTTGTCTTCTAAAATTTGATTAAAGTTTAATTGTTTTGTTAATAAATTGAATTTAATTTTGAGTGAGTAATTTTGATATGTATGATTTTGGACGGTCTCAAAATTTGTAAAGAATTGGATATTGATTTTGGTGAAATTGAATGTTTTGAGATTTATTTGGATGATTGGATTGAAGATTGAATGGATACTGTTATAAAGTTCGGATTTTTGATATGGTAATTAAATTGAATTTGAATGGTAAATTAAAATGGTTTTCCTATTTATACTGAAATTTATTTTGTATGAAATTATATTAAAGTAATTTCAAATTTTTAAATTAAAAAAATATATCGCACTTTAATACATAAGTAGTAGATCCCAAATATAAAAAAAATTTAACAGCCATGGCTAATGCAGGCATGCATAAATGCAGCCGAACAGTAGCGCTTACTATTCAGACTTGTAGTTATTTTCCGAGCTGTTTATCAACTTGCTCAATTGTTCCATGTTGATGGTAAAAACCAAATTTGTGGTTAAATATAACTTTTTGATTCTCTGACTTCAAACTTCAGTCTTTCGATTTCGGGTTTTGAGATCATGGTTGAAATCCGTTGTTTGGGAATTGGTTTGGGAATGGGTAATAATTGCATGACTGTTTGGGTTGTTGATTTAAATTTCTTTTTTGACCGTTTTGTAATACTGCTTCATACAAATTGCTGATTAAGTTGTAACCAGATATCTACTTTAGGCTGATATTGCTAATAACAATCTTTTCGCTTTCTTTAATTTTATACTTGTATCAAAATTTTGTTAATTGTCATTCTACAGTTGTATCAATCATGGAAATTGTATCGGTAATTATTTCCGAATTAAAATAACAATTCGCAATAAAATTTCAATAACCGCACACAATATAAACACAATATGCATATACAGGGTGACCCAGACCACCCGTATCAGTACTTTTTTTCAAAAACGGTAAGTCGTAGAGAGTTGAGCAAAAAAAATTTATTACAAAAGCCCTAATGACGAATCTAATGGTGATATTATTATTTCCGGGAAAAGTCGGCATCCAGAGTAGTTTGCTCCAGAAAGTCCAGAAATCCAGAATTTTAAATGGCACCATATGGCGAAAGTGGTATCGTTGGAAAGCTCTTTAAAAAATAAGCAAGTTTTGTAGGAAAAATTTTTTTATTACTCCCACCCCTTTTAAGTTATATTCGACTTAAGTTATTAAATTTCAAATTCTTATAACGAACTTAACTTTAAAAGTCAGCACTTGAAATATTTTTTTCTTTGGGGTCGGATCAAAGATATTGTTTATACAGAAAAATCGACAACGAGAGATGATATGAAGCTCAGAATTTGCAATGCCTGTCGATCATTAAACACCGAAGAAGTACTTAGAGCCACTGATAGTATGACCAGAAGAGCTCAACAGTGTTTAGAAGTAAATGGAAGACATTTTGGACACTTGTGACATTGCTCTAACGCGGCAGCTGGATTTTAAGTGCTGACTTTTAAAATTAAGTTCGTTATAAGAAATTGAAATTTAATAACTTAAGTCGAATATAACTTAAAAGGGGTGGGAGTAATAAAAAAAATTTTCCTACAAAACTTGCTTATTTTTTAAAGAGCTTTCCAACGATATTACTTTCGACATATGGTGCCATTTAAAATTCTGGATTTCTGGACTTTCTGGAGCAAACTACTCTGGATGCCGACTTTTCCCGGAAATAATAATATCACCATTACATTGGTCATTAGGGCTTTTGTAATAAATTTTTTTAGCCCAACTCTCTACGACTTACCGTTTTTGAAAAAAAGTACTGATACGGGTGGTCTGGGTCACCCTGTATTTCAAACCGGGGGGTCTGGGGGGTATGGAATACCCTCCAGTACATCAGAGATTGTGTGCAAAAATAAGTGTGTTATTGAGCTTATGGATTTCAAACCTGAAATCTAACTTCTAAATTTCTAAATTAAATAAAATATTTTCTTTTTTGAACACAATCACTGACCCCCAGACCCCCCGGTTTTAAAACCCTAGTTTTCAAAAAAGAAAATGTATTTTTGAGCTTATGAGTTTCAAACTAAAAATTTAACTTTTTATCTATTTTTTTAATTCGGGAATAATTCCCAATGCAATTTCCATGACCGTTACTGTATATTAACTCTGTTCAAGTACTCCATTACTTTACATTTTTATGGATTTGTAAATTTTATTAATATACATTTTTGTATATCACTTTCGCTGTTTTCACCCTCTGCATCCGCTATAAGTTCCCGCTAGTTTTAAATGACTACCAGGGCTGCAACACAAATACAAACAAAATATACATTAAGAACCGTGGGTGTCAGTAAATTTGGTTATGATAAAAACTCACTTTTAATAATATAAGAAAGTTTAGTATATACATAAATAAAAATTTATAGAAATTTATTTATAACAGACATTTGCAATGAAGAAAAAAAAACTTTATAGAGTGATACTTTTTTTATGCAGGACATAAATTTTATGTAATTTTATAATAAATAATATTATTTTGTAATTTCATCGTTATTTAAGTTAGTTAAACTCCGGTGAATCTTTAAGCAATTCTATTGCTCTTCGAATGGCAACAATTTCCTTTTCAATATCTTTTAGTCCGTGCTTCAGTTTCATCAATAATTTTAGCACCTGCTTTCCAAATGACTTTTTAGGAATTGTAGACTGTCCCATGGATTCGTCTACAAAAATATAAAAATTTAATATTAAAATAAATATATTTAAAAAATCGGCTATAATAATTTTAATGTTAAATGATACCTTCACGATTATCAATTTGATCTTTATCAAAATTACTTGTTTGCTTCCCCCGTTCGACATACTTCTCCGCTTCGGTAAGCGTATATACCGTTTTTTCATAAATGGCATTATACTGCTGATAAATTTTGGGCGCTCACATTTTTCAATGTGAGCCTTTAGTTCAGTTCTATTCATTTTCTGTGGATATAGGTAAAGGCTTTTCTATTTATTTACGGCCCAACTTGAGGACATGTAATCACAAGCTTTCTCTTTCACTCAAAACACGACATCCCAACTGCGATTCGACCTTGAAAGAGAATAAAGTTTATAATTAATTAATAACAAACACCCAACTAAAATTCATCAAAATGTTATCATAATCCCCCCCCCCATGTTATGTAAATATTCATTTAAACATCATAATTGGTTAAAAGGTTTAATTTACCTCCCCATATTATTTTGAATGATAAAATTCACATTATACTATTATATGTATATGTTACGGTCAATGATGTAAATCGGGCGTTGACGTCAATGGCCGGACAATGCCGTTAATGTCCATTTATGCTGACCATTAACGTCATTGGCCGGCCATTGACGTGATTGCCCGTTAGCGGTGGACAATGATGTAAATATTTTCATCTGATTGTAATATTTACGTCTTTGGCCGGTCAATGACGTTATTGACCAAAATAGATTGGACAATGATGATTTATAGAATAAATACTATAAGGAACAGCAAATTGGCGATTTGGATTAGATGGTCAACTGGCAAGTAACATTTGCGTGTGTTGCATGCATTGCATTCTAATGTATTATAATCATTTATTAACAACAATAATAAAAATTAACAAAAATTTAAAAAACAATTATAAATTAAAAATAATCAAATTAAATTGTTTAAATTAATCATTTTTATTCTGGCATGAGAGTGATCCATGGCATTTCAAATTTGCAAATTTTTTTGCTGTCGCGCAACGCACATTTAGAAAAGAGTAGTTTCATCATCGCCCACTCTGTATTTGGCAATGACGTCATTGCCCGAACAATGATGTAAAAACCACATATGAAATTTTAAATGTCAACATCGCCCAAAATGCACGGTCAGTGACGTTATTGGCCGGACTTTAACGTCAATGTCTAGTTAACCAAGGCATTAACGTCATTGTCCGGCCATTGACGTCAATGGCTGAGTTGTCATCATTGACCGTAACATATTGTTATATAATATGTAATATTTACGTCTTATGGCTAGAAAATATACTGTTTTTTAGACTGAATTTTTTGCTAAAATGATAACTTTAAGTTTTATGTACCCATAATTTTAGAAATTAATAATTAAATTTTATTTTTAATAGCACAAATAAACAATTAATTCGCAATAATTTTGATTATGTGATGCTGAATATTTTTGATTATTTTCTACTTGTTTGCGGGCGATGCCTTGTTAATTATTTATTTTAAATCTTATGTTATGTGGGTCATCACCAAATTTTTTGCGTTTAATATGGATTATTTTCCTGTATTTGGGGTTCACTTTTGCATGGCACTAAAATTCGTGGTTTGTTTCGTCTTTTTTTGGTCAAAATTTTTACCACGTAGTCAATAATTCGTAATTATTGGATTAATCGCGCTATTTTTGTAAACATTTTTGGCAAAATTAAGCGGAGAATGTGATCCTCTTACGATGTGAACCAAAACGACATTGTTAAAAATTCATGACGTTCTGATCACTGCAGGAGACTGGGACAGTAGAAGATGGATAGAGACCTTCAAAATCAAACTAATATATAATTTTTACATTTTAATTTATTATTAAAATTCTAGTATTATAAATAATACTCGTAATTTTGCATACGGATATTTAATAAACTTTGAAAAATACAATACTTTCAATTTTGATCTGTATTATTTTTAGCGCTGAGCGTGTAGCTGCATGTTTAACAAAATTATCTCGTTTACAGGCAAGAAAACTTACTGTTTAGGATTTTTTTAATCTGAATTTTTTTAGTCAAAATATTCTTTTTTAAAAATCGCATGATCGGCGACATAACTACGGATTAGTGCCGCAGGAAACCACGTGGTAAAAACCTAAGAAATTAGGTATTTGATATTTTTAAATTTCATATTATATTCTGTTTGATTGATATTTTGTAAAATTTTATACGAAGATATATTTCAAAGTAGAATAGCACACTATTATTAACTTTTTGTTAGATGTTGCCCGAATATACTGTTACGCAATATTTTACCAATATTGAGTATCAATAGAACATGAAAATTTTAGTTACATGTTAGCATGTATATTACATGCATCAAAATGCATTTTCCAATGATGAAAATCACTAATAATGTAACTTTGAAGTTGATTGAGAAAATATTTTCAATATTGTTTGGATTTTAATGCAGTTTAAAATAATTATTGCCCCAACATAGATAAACAATATTGCTCTAATATCGCTAGGCAATATTGTGCCAATATCCAAATCCAAAATGTTAGTTACATATTAGCAATGCATTTTCTAATGATGAATATCACTATTAATATAACTTTGAAATAATTTTGAGCCAATGTATTTTAATATTGTTTTGATATTATAAATACAGTTTTTAATAGTTATTGTCCCAACTTGGATAAACAATATTGCCCCAATATTAGTACGCAATGTTGCACCAATATTGTTAACCAGTATTGCCGCAATAATGATTGTCAATATTGCACCAATATTGACTGGACGTTGCTAAATTGCGTAATTTTCCAATATTGGCACAATGTTGCCCGATATTGCACAATATTTTGTGCTACCTGAGGTAGAAATTTTTCTTGCTTTAGTATTGATTTTATTCGCTTTTCTAGTTGTGAAGCGCCGGAGATCGCTTCATATCAATTGATATGTTTTATTTTTCTAAAGTGTGGGTTTCAATATTATACTTGTGTGCAACATCCGTAGACAGGCAATGGCAAACCTTCGAAGTAATCTGTCAAGAAAACCCGTCATAAAATAAAGTGGTCAGCTAAAATCTACTCTGGGTTGTAGTGCTATTATGTGTACGTAGCTAGCTGGAAAATTTATATCGACACCTTTAAGCATGTAAACTTTACACTGCACTGGCGACTTGAGGATTATTTTTATTTTATTGCTTAAAAGATCTGGTACACCAAATTTCATCTGAGGCTAACTTTTTTTGTAATAAATTTTTACAACTTCGAAGTACTACATAAAAATAAAAATGTGAAAAATAAGCTCGCGCTTATATTATATAATTATTTGAAAAAGTCGGAAATTGGTTATTACATACCAGTATGTAATAACGTGGCAACAAAGGTAATCAAGTTTAGTCTTTAGTGCTATGTTTACACGACGCAAACGTGAATGTTAATCATGGTTACGTAAAGGTTTTACTCGGGAAACTTTATAATAATTAAGTTAGGGGCTACTAAACGACCTTATACGTCTTAAACGGCACTAAGACGTGACAGAAGTAAATTTGACAAAGCCACAATTTAACATTTTGGTGAAGAATTATTAAGGTTAAACGTACTTATTGTAATTTCAAAAAAAAAGTATTAACTAAGCATTTAATGACTTTTTAATACTTTTTGTTGTTTGTCATGTCCCTTAAACGAAAGGCACTAATTGCTTTTTATTTTTTTGCTGCGTCGTACTATTTTGTAATTTGAAAGCTTTTTACATTAAAGAATTTAAATGCGAGTAATTACTAAGTTCTTTTATCCTACCAATAAAATAAGCAAAACCTTGCAATTTCTTTCTAATTACGATGGAATAATAAACAAATTCTGTTTGATATTAAATTAGAAAAGAAAAAAAGAATATGATACGTTCATTCGTGCAGTATTCGCTAGCATAATAAATAAATTTATTGTAGGCAATTCAATTCTTTAATTAAAAGTATTCAACATTTAATTTCGGTACATTGCTAACGCTATGTGCTATTTAAAGTTAATGTCTCGACAAGAGGTGTGCTCTTGGATTACCATTAAATTATGTAATTATGTAAAATGGTGGAAGCTAATAATTTGGCATTGTCATCAAAGCTAAAACAAAGCTCGCAATTGTCAAATGGGAAGCAGCAATACACAATTGGAACGTAGTTGTTATACTTATAAAACATGTTCGCCAGAAATTCCAACAATTATTTAATAATGACCAGGTTTAATTTTATTTAAAAGTACAAATTTTTTACTTAATCGCCCAAAATTTAATGATTATTAGATAAATAGTCTATGTAGGTATGGTTTATTAGCGATTGTGAAAATTGGAGGTTTTGTTTGCGTTTGACAATTTTATTATTATAACAACTATAATCTATGGTATTGGTTTGTGTTAACCAAAACCGGAGGATATTATTTTTGGATTGATTTGTTCCGGTTTGAAATTTAAATATTGATAAACCCTGCTGTGGTTGGTCGGTTTCACATTTTAATGATACCCAATTTATTGCTTACTTTTTCACATGTAACGTACAGGTGCAATATCTTACAATCGGTGAATTGTATGGTTAGCCACAAAAAATGTTCAAACGTAAGAAACACGCGTAATGGGAAGGAAAAACTGAATATATTCGAAAAAAGTTCAGCACGAGATGCAGAAAGCAACGAAGTTTTTCTAGAAACAAATAAAATGTTGGAAACTTCTATTAAGATCAGACGTAGCTTATTTTCGCACACAGGAATTGAAACCTAAAAGTGCTTTAATAAATAGTTAGGTAGTATATAATATAAAAATTGTTTATAAAGCTCGCTAGTGAGGTTACCTATATTGCAAACTTTTAAAACTAATAATTTACGAGCTTCCCTCGTAGGCAAAACATAGTAAAATTTATTTTGCAAACGTAATGCTTTTCCACACACACTTATTATGGCGAAAGCAGTGTACCGAATTTGGTAGATAAAAGTTTTTTCAATCATTATTTCCACGACCGTCTTTCTTACCGTCTTTCAGGGAACAACATTTCCAAAATTTATTAGTATGGAGGCAATCACCTTTCCCAAGCACTTACACTTGAAAAGATTTTCATTATTACACCATCTCATGAGATTGTCTAAATTATTTTATAATTCCTCCATAGTTAATAATAAAACAGTTAAACACTAGTTATAATATTTAATGGTGTTTGCATTTAGATTATTGAACCTGGTGATAACTCTGGAATAAAATTACAATAAATAACGTAGTCAAATCTTTGCAGAGACAAGCATTTAAATCTTTGAAATGACCAACGCCAAAAGCTCGTAAATCTCAATATAAGATGCAGGGACACTAAACGCCTTAAGGAAACCGTTAGCTCTTCCCAAGAGGGTCTAATCCCTTCTATCATTACTAGCGCCGGTCAAGCGGTTAATCTTAACCAGCTACTTCCAGTTCAGTTTCATTTCTCTTTTTTATTATGCAACTGGATATGAAAACTATAAATCGCTTTTTAGATTTAATATTGAAAATGCAAATATGTTTAAAAGAACTGACTTTTTCATTTATATTTTATTTGAATTTTAAAAATGAATTCGCATAAAAAAGACATTTTCGCATGTTGAAAGATTATATTTTATAATCATTTTTATAGTTTTTAATATTCGCACGGGTAATTTATGAGTATTTGAACTTTTGATAGACATATTAAATGCGTACCTATACATACATATTTTCACTACCTTCATTGTTTTTCTTTTTAATTTTTTGTAAGCCATCGAGTTTGTTGTAACAATTTTTTTAAATTTTGAATCCGAAAATAACTTTTATTTTCCATTAGCATTTTTATTGTTTTTATTTTTATGTATTCGAAGTTTTGTTTCGGAAATACTGACATTAATTTTTAATCATCCGCATGCCTTTATTAATGTTAGTCATAATATAGTGCAATCACGTAAGTAGATTACGATTTGTTGGTAAAGCAAACAATAAATCAATTTTAATTCCACATGCTAGTGATAACACAGTGCACGATTTTGTATATTTGAATAGAAGGATCATTCCGTACACCCGTTTAGTCAAACGTAAAGAATTGTGCTTTACATCGAATTTTCAAAGGTAACTAAAGGTAGACATTCGCCAAAAAATTGAAATTGGATCTTAAGATCGGAACTTCACTCAAGTAGTGCAGATAACTGAAGGAGTGGGCGCCAAAGAAGTTAATAAATTTATAGAAACAGAACACAAGGGAACTTCTAAAAATAGTTTAATAATACTTGAAAAATTGCAATAGTAAAAAATGATAAGATCAGCGACCTGGCTACAATGTGCAAATACAAAAATATAATATTTGTCAACAGTTAAAACATTTGCCAACTCAATACCAAACATATGCTAACTAAAAGTGATTAACCAATCCGGAAATTGTTGAAAGCAGTGTATTATCGTTACAATCCCAATGAACAATTTTAGTTTTAAAACGGTTCTCGAAATATTATCGTGACAAAATTATATAATCTTTGGTTTTATAAGTTGTTCACGGCAACGTTTCTGTTTCTACTATAAACCCCTTAAAGAGCTTAAATGGCGTCGTCTATAAGGTTTTCCGTTACCACTTTTTGGTAGGTTAAGGTTTTGTACAGCATGTAATCGAAACATTACTGTTACAATTATATAACTTCTTATAGACCTTTTATATGCCTTGGGCGTATTTTTAAGTTATGCGCATGTTTATAGTGTACCTTATACAAATTAATAGCTATCTTGCTTGCGCTTATTGTTAGCAATATTTTCTATATTATTCTTTTAAAGTGTTCGTGACAAATTAATGAGTATAGCATTTATTTTTATCTTAACATGAAGTGCTCTTTTATTTCACTTATAGGATGGCGTAATAATAATTTTACTGATGTTAATACAATTTTTTGACATAAAACATAGACAAAATTTTACTACGATTCTTTCTGGCCTGCATAATTTATATTTGTACTTCCAAAAAATTAAAGCGCCACCAAAATATTTATTATTTTTAATTTTTAGTAAATATTTTAATTTTATACGCTTTTAAAAATTATCTGTTTTCTATAAAAATGCATACAGAACAATGCGACAAGTCGATTTTTTAAGTATAATGTATTACTATATTTATGGCATTACATTTTGAGTCTGTTATTGTACATTTTTTTGTATAATAACAACGTGGCGTTTAGACACCCATAAAAAATATGGAGGATGCATTTTAAAGAACCAAAGATTCCACTATAAATTCAATATGTAACTTTACGTTAGGTTATAAATATTCCTAAACTTCTATAGAACTTTTAGTAATATTGTAAATACAAAATACTATTATATAACTGTTTATAGTGGTTAAAGTTACCAGAAGTGTTATTTATGTTCAAATATGATAACGCTCGCCACTACTGATGTCGATTATCACTAATAGTAATCGCCGCCACTGGAAAGGTATTTATATAACATCTCAATTCCCGCGCTAAAAGTTTATAAATGTTTATTTTAACCTAAAATATATATTGCGTTTTGTTACGGTGTTACAGTCAGTGATTTTTACAGTTGTTATTTTGTGAATATTGTGCTGTGTTAATATCGTTAATATTGAGAATCATGTCCTATGACTGAATATTAATTTAGTAACGAAGTAATTAATTATGAATAATACTAATGGTTCTATAGGAGGAACTTTGGCTACAAACTTACAGGTACAAACATACAGTGAATTTTTATTGGGGTATTTTTTAACACTAATACTCGTCAGATTTTATAAAGCTAACTGTCTTTACTATGGAAACAGTAAGGTTTATATTTATCACAGCAAATACTTTTATGTAAACTAAACACTATTGGTTTTATGACTTAGTGACTGTATATTATTATAAAACTAATTATATAACTTCAAGTACTTAGGCTTTTTAGAAATTTTATATAGCTACTATAAAACTTGGAGAGCAATTAGTAATCTTATAAATCTTCTATATAAACTCGTAACATTAATAAAACTTTTATAAAAATTTGCAGTTACTTCTAGTCTTGAAAATTGTTTATTGGGATACCAATCGTTACAGGTGAACTGGCATCTCAGCTAATGAAATAATAAGCAAAACAATTCACCTTGCGACTACGAAAATAAAAATGAGTTTTACTTGCCCCAATATTCGTAGGGTTTCAGTTCATCAATGCAGATGATTTTTTCTTAATCATCCAAATAAAATATGTAATATTATGTACCTATATCTGCTTGAATATGCTTGCAATTAATAAAGCTCTCAGGTAAATTATTAATATTGTATTATATGGTCTACTTCACATCTATCACTTCAAATTACTAATAATTCACACCGCCTTGCACGCAATGTTTTTTCTACTTTCAATTATCTAACATAATGTCAAAAATAATTAAACGAAACATTTATATATTTTAACAAAATAAATTGGGTGAAATTGAATTTCGTAAATTTTATGTATAAGAACTTTTCATTGCAATTGTTTCGTAAGTAATTGAAATTATTCAATGTTAAATTTGAATTTAGTATGCAAGCGGATAACCAATAAGACCATATTAAATTGTGTATGTTTGAGGATACTAATTTAAATCGCATATCAATTAACTGTCTGATGAGCAAGTTTGCCTAGTTGGCTAAATTGAGAAACTATTCTAGTTACCGCTATATTCATTTATTAACTTATTGTATATTAACTGAGAAGAACGAGTGATTAGATGACATGCTAATTATAATTTAGAATTTCCGAAACTCGGGAAAAGTAAATTACCGAACAAGTAAAAACTATTTACTTGGTAGTTGCTGAAACAGTGCGAATAAAAATTTTAAATTATTGTCAATTGAATAATTGAATTATAATTTTTTCACAAATACTTCATGATAAATTTACATTTATCAAATCGTAATAGCACATCCATCAATACTTGGACTAAAATTGATGAATTTACAAAAAAATATAATATATTAAGGTAACAAAATAATTATATAGATATTAATCAAAAATATTGTTACCCAAACATTTTTATTCAATGGAAATTGAAGAGACTATTAATCTTGATTAGCTTTTTATATGTAAATAATATAAAATATACGACATTTATTTAATTACAAAGAGGACGTCTAGAAGAAAACCTTTTGTTACTTTTTTACCGATGATCTACAAAATCTACAAAAATCTAAAACGATGAAAAACGCAATTAATATAAAAATTTCAAAAGTACCTTAAATTTATTCGTAGAGCATTTCTAGCGTGGAAAAATATTGCGAATTATTTTAAAAGTATTATTTTTTATCAAAAGTTGGGGTTTTTTATTTTAAGAATTGAATTCATGAACAACAGTAAAAAAATTAACGCCTACAGTGAACTATAAAGAAATTGTTGGTGGGTGCACGTACAAAACTTGGCAAACTTTATTATTTTCATTTACCATAAAATTTGAAAATGTAAAATATAATAACTGTTTGTAGTAGTTAGCTTCTGGCAATATAATGTAACGAGTTTCTTTTCACAAAATGTTTAAATTTTTTATATTTAAAAAAAATGCATTTCCTACAGTTTTTTTCTTTGTTTGTTAAGAGGTTATACTATACGTCCGTGTTATAAATTTACGAAGCAGTATAGCTTTTCGCTGATCAATAAAAGTAAAATACCGAACTTTAAATAAATAAGGAATTTTTCTGAAATTTACATTTTTGCGCTTAGGTATTTTAATTACGGTGGCAAATAAAAAATCAGACTTTTTGTTTTTCAAACACAAAGTAATTTATGATTATGCCGAAGGCATCATGAAAAATCTGTATCGTTATGAAAATCGTTTACCATCTGAGCATAAGGTTCACTAAAAATTATCAAAAATATATTGGTATTATTTTCAAGTTTTAAAAAACTATCGAAAACTGTTTCAAAAAATGCAGAGATGAAAATAACTTGTTAATAGGAAATAATTCAGAAAACTTTTCTACAGCTTAAAAAATTTCCAATGCTTGCGGTTGTTTACTCTTTTGAAGCAATTTTCGTTCTTTCAGATTGTTACAGTTAACGCTTGGTGGAATTCAATCGTTCGTCTCGACATGAGTGAATGAGAAGTCGTCACCTATCCGGTCGATCCAATTTCTAAGTGTCACATAGTATAATATTAACTTAGTCGTCTCTCTATTTTTTTCTCTGGGATCAATATAGAAATGGGTTTTGCAGAAAACAAGTGATAGTGGATAATGTATATCTTATCGTCTTCGTGTAGATGGTGTAAGCGATATTAAAATCGGAGATGGAAAACGTCTCGTAAAGATACCCGATAACGTTATAATTACGATTCAACTGCCATCATTGACCAATAACGTACTAATATCTATTACTTAAATCTCGTAACATTTTCTATTGTACAGCCACCAAATTTTTTTTCTAAGTATTTAAAAATTTTATTTTCTGGTTGTGTTGCTGAAAAGAAGATAGAAATTTACCTGAGTATCTTGTTAATTCAATAATGCGCGTCATTAATTACAGACAAGTTTTCCGTACAACACAGTTTAGAAAAAGTGGTATCATCCCATTCCAATGTCGTACACTGCTTTGCTCAGATACTGATTAGTGTCTCTTATTTTGTTATTAATTTTCCTTTGAAAACTAACGGAGTACCCGGGGGGGGGGGGATAAAAATAAGTAGATACGAGTATTTATGTAGTATGCTGTTCTTAAAACGTCTTGACAGGTTGCCCTTTAGAAAAGCTTGTAATTTTCATACTGCTGAAGTACTGCAAAACTACCTCAATGGATTATTACATGTATTTTCTCAAAATTTCATTTATACATACAAATAAAATACTCCTTGTTAAGGTGGTTATGACAAGCGAGTTTGAGCACGTGGAATTTATGAGAAAGCTTAGTTTCGATTTGTTCTCATGCCTGCAGGATAATTATTTATTGTTCTGTTATTCGCTACGGTTTCCACTATGCGAGTGTTGTGTTGTTGCTGTATTAACACCGAGTGTTGTGTTGCTGCTGTATTAACACCAGCACATTGATTTTTCCCATATTTGTAAGTTTAAGCAGAGAAATTGCATTGCATTGTTAGCTGAGCTAGATTTTCATCGCGTGAGAATCGTTAAGTATGATTTTGATTTAATTCCCTTACGTAGGTTGATGAATGGCGCAGTTGATTTCATTCGCCTCTTAGGCTTACTAAATTTTAATTCCGGTACGGTAAGAGTAGGAGTTATAAACTATTTTGTGTAAATTTCCATAAAACCAATTATGATTTTAATTGCCCTATTTCGAGAATGCAAAGAAGTTACAATGCGCGGTATGTTGTTCTGAACTTGTCAGCTTCCCTTACTGCATTTAATTTTATATACATATGACTAGCGTTATTTATGTGCATATGTTTGATATCTCTGATTTTACAGCATTCCTACAAGAAATAATATACTTTCCGTCTCTTGAAAATCTAAACAGCTAATTTTAAATTGGAAAATCTGCTTCGATGCTTCACTGACTGGTCGCTGGATTGGTCAGACTCGGTTTTCCCGAGATTTTAAATTTTTAAGAAAATTGTCTTACAATATGAGAATCTTAAAATAAATATTTGAATGACTATCCTGCCACACTATCCAGTATTTTTGTCAGATTTTAATTTGACATACATATTATATAATTTAAAAAAAATATATAAAAATAAAAAATGTTATAATGAACCTGCGATTGGTTACATAATAAGTAAGCAAACCAATAAAATCAATATAGAAGTTATTGACCTTTCATAATGCAAACGATCATATTGGAAAGTGTGCTTTTCGGAACGGTAGAAAATCAATTTTTTTCAGTTAGTGAAATCATATTATCATTTATTTTAATTGTCTTCTTCGATGTTATCGAAGTATTATAGAATATTATAGTACAAGACTTTGAAATTTTTAGATAGTCTACTGTTTACAGTCTAATTACAGAAGTATCCTACAACAACAAAAAATTTAATTAAAACCTTCTTTTATTTTTATTTAAATTTTAAAGTTGTATTACTAATTAATGTTTGTTATAAATCTGAAACGATATTATCAAGTATTGCTACCCCAGAGGTAAAAATAATACTTTTAGCTTCGTTTCAGTAAAATCGTGAATATTTATATTAAAATCGTTCAATTTGCAAATTGATCTATGGCTGGCGTTTGATTTAATTACTGTTGGTTTAAGGCTTCTGGTTATAGTAAACAAGATAGCGTGTTTATCTAAATCTAGTCTTCAGTGACAAATTTAAAAGGGAGCATGGTTGTTTACTAAAGTGCTTTGCAAACACCTGCGAAAAATGTTTCTAGTAATTATATTTTATTATATTCGGGATTAATTTTTGATTCTTTTTAATAAATTTTTATCGGGCAGTTTCCTATTGGATCAATTATTAAGCTCTATATGGATCTAACGTTGTTGAATACTTCTTTTTAAATAAATTTTTAATTTAATAGAGGTTGCCAGTGATAATCTCCCTAAAATTACTACTGCAACTATATAACTCTTAGATACAACAACAAGGGTTGCTTACTCGATTCTAAAAGATGTTGTCAGTACTTTGTGAGAGAAACACGACTGAGAAATCCAACATTAACTGCTAGCCTACGACTATGATCTCTATTAAACTTTTATTGTTCGTTTGCGGTACAAAATTAATTCTTTTATTCTAAAAATGTTTAAATTCAAACTGAAAATACTAGATTAATATTATACCTAATGCAATTTGAAGTTCTTTCTCTGTTTGGTAAAATTGCGTAGGAAAATTAAATAATACTATAAGTAAACTTTGTCAAAGGATTCCATAATTAGGTTTTTTACTAAATGCTAAATCATAAACCTAATTTCACTGAAACTTAATTTAGTGAGATGTTTTTTATTTAAAATTGCGGAAATATTATTATTATTATTTTTGTTTTACTAAACTTGAAGAAGTAAATCTAAAACAATCGAAAAAGGAAATTATAAAGGAACAAGAAATTGCCGTATTGAAGCAATGCAATTATTCCTGCTATAGTCTAACAATATACCTATAGCATAGAGCAAATATACGAGAGATGACTAATATAATCAATCAATTAGAACTTTCTGGGCTTCTGTAAAAACTTACATTATCTGTCTTCCACAAAAGTAATGTAATTGTATAAATTATAATAAATAACGAATTTACTTCAATACAGCTTTGATTACCATTCTTCTAGAAAACAAACAATTTATACTAAAACATCGAATTCTGTTCCCACTGGACGTATAAAAGGACGATATACGAGGGTATAAACAATAGCCGTTCAGCTTTATCACAGTTTCTGCAATGTCCGGTGAGAGTAATGACAATATAGCAGAGGGCAAGCCTAATCAAATTGTCCAAGCGTAAAATGCAGGCAGCCGATGCGAAAAATAGGAATCAGATCTCTTGCGACGGATTCATTTTACTTTGCGACACAGTTCATGTGTTTCCACTAGTTCTTATCATAAATCCTTCAAAAATGTAACGAATACAAATGTTCAATTTTGTAACTTTTGTTTATAACATTTCATTTTTTTTTTCGTGGATATACGGTTTTTCATTAGTCCGCAGCAAAATGAATCAGGAAAAATGGAAAATCAAAATGATATAATGAAAGCAGTTCAACTGTAAACAATTTTGTTTAAATCTTAATTACAGAGCCCTCCATGCTAATCAACGTGATTAAACATCTCCACTAATAATACACACATTAACCCTAACATGGGTAATTTAAATTTGTATTTGCGGTATATAAAATATTCACAATAATTTACACAATTTGCCATGCTTTTCAATTCCAATTTAAAATAATTAATATAAAATTAAAATTAGCAGCTTAAAATCTCGTCACTGTGATGGCAAATAAGCTTATCGAGCTAATGCCTTTATAAATTTACTACTCATACGAATCTATACGTGAGTTTAACGTGAGAAATTTAATAAAACTACACCTAGTAAATACGATACATCGAAAATTTCTTACCATCACTCTAAATGTTTGACTTTAATGTTACAAACATTATAAATTCAACACCAGTGAAATTGTGGTTCGTCGGCTCAAGTTCTTCGCATCCATCGAAATTGTGTAGCGTGTTAATTTAATTATGACGAAGTTTATAAAACATTAACGTAGGATAAGTGGTGCACTACAAACGATTCCTAAGAAGTTTCTATTTGTCGTTACAGCTACAAGATACATTGAAGTTGTTTGTTTCTGTTCTTTGTAGTTTACGCATATTTTATAAAGTTAATTTTGTAAACTGGAAGTTTGCAAAGTAAAGTTAAATGGTTTATTATTATTCATAGAAACAGTTGGATTTTACTGTTGAGAAATAATTAAAAGAGGAATATGTAGTTGATGTTTTAGGCAAAATTTATAACCAGTAATTCGCAAAAGTTTTCATGGTTAGCTATTACCGCATAGCATGCACAACTGGAAGCCTGATTTTTATATCCAACTTAATTATTGTTATTTAACGAGATTAACTATGGGATGCTTCAGAGGATTAAATTTGCCAACAAACACTAGAATTTTATGTCTCTATTTTTACGAAAGTTTTGCTTTGGTTGTGTATTGTGGAAGGAGTATCTATTTTCAATGATAAATTCACTTTTTTAGCTATTTGATTTATCAAATACGGTCGTCATGACTTTGAATTATTCCTTAAATTCCTCCGTTTATTTTTACAAATTTTGTCCCTATAGGTAAATTTAAATTAAAAGTAAAAATCGTCTCTCGAAATACTAAATATATTATAACGTGGAGGAAATGAAATACTGAAGAGTGTAACGAATATTTAATACGTCCCCATTTCTCGGGTTAGTGACGAAATTTTAGAACGTAATTTGGAGCTACAAAAAAGCTCTTAAAACGTATTATGCAAATGCTTTCAAATACAATTTCAATAATATTATAAATATTGCCTATACATAATATAATATAACCTACATTTTCGTGAATATATTTCCCAACCAATTGTAATCTAAATTTAGAACGAATTTATATTAGCAAATATTTTACTCAATCCTGAATGAATCTCAATCTTGTTATGAATATACTTTTAATTTTAAGACTTAATTAAGAAATAATCAATGAGCATATCGGTTTATTGGTTCTTATTTACCACCTGACCTACTTTTATTATTCAGTTTGATTTCTCGATTATTAATTAAATTTATATTTATTAATATAACGATAACAAGTAGTTGATCACTATACTCGTAGAACAGATTCAAGATTCTTCAGAAAAATTCGTTTTTTTGCAAATTTAAAAACTTATAATTTGTAATTGAAGAGGAAGAATCTGAGAATTATTAGGCTTTGTTTATTTTGAAAATCGATCAATAACTATAAGTGCACGGTTACAGATTAAGAAAAACAACGATAAATATTTTAAAAAGATTTATTTTTAAAACATAAACCGTGACATTGTTTACTTTTTTATAAATGCTTGACCGATTTTTCAATTATGCGTTTGGAAAATCAATAACTATCAATTTTGTTCCTTAATTAATAACATTCTATAATTAAATTAAACAGTTTGCAATTTGCATTAAATAGATAGTTGCACATCGATCTTTCGTAATTGCTATAAAAGAAGGATAATGCTAAAATGCATTACTTTTATACGGAGCATACATTTTAAATAGACACTTTTAAAATCGTAGTTATAATACTACAATTTTAAAAGAGCGCTTTTAAGGAAAATTAAGCTTTTGTGCTACAAAATAGGATCGTTAGATTAAGCTTGATTTAAGGTTATTAAATTGCTGAATAGGTAATTCAAAAAATACAAGGATATATTTTTATCGTTTATTTCATTATAATGTTTGTTTTATAATCAAAAATAGTATATTGTTATATTGGTGCGTAAAACAGATGTTTTATCAAATTTATTTCTGCAATAAAACTATTACCAAAAATTCAACAAAAAATAAATTACAGTACATCATATATTGCTATGATACCACTTTCAAAGTTGCATCTAAAGTAAAAAAATAAATACATTTTTAACGCATGCTTATCACCACTGAACTTGGTTGTTCCAGTAAAATTCCAACATATTTATACGCCATTTTATTTGTTTACATCAAAATTTGCTGAAACCTCAGATAAATTTCTCTAGCCCGCATATTCAACCTAGATCTAATCCTTATTCATTCGACAAGTTCTAAATCGTAATAAAAATATTTTTACTATTTCTTCCCCAGTCGAGTCCAGAGCGATGAGGCACCACCCTTCCAAATCAAATATTGAGTTTTAAATGTACGTACATGTGTTACCTCTATCTTTGTCGATTTTAAATAAAAGTTAAAAGTTTTATACGCTCCTGATAGCATATTAAGTTACTACTTTAGCCTTTCAGTGTTTTCCTAACCGCAATTATTGAGTTACTGAGCGTTTTCCATAACCACCAGACCCCCCCTCCCCCCGGTCTTATAATATAAATCAAACTTTTGTATTCGATTTCTGTTCATTTAGAACAAATTATTTATCGAGGAGTCTAAAAGGTATGAAATCTGACCCCTCCCAGTTTCTTAGTAATTCAAATTTAATAGTGGCAAATTAGGAAGAACTACACTTTGAGTTAACATTGCTAGTTTTTTCCTCTGTGTTACATCAAATTACGAAAATTTAATAAGAAATTTGAGTTTTTGATCTCAAATAAAACGGATACTTTCAATTTGCATACAGTAAAAAATTTGTTTGTATATTTTAGGATATCAGTCATCGTCAGTCAACGTGTGAAGAGAAAAGCAATAGTTTAAAAATTATTGGTTTTTGTTTCAAAAATACATTCAAGTTGTAAAGTAGTATGGGAATTGCATTTTGGGTAAACTTTAGAGTTGGATTGATCCAAATATAAAAGTTATTAATAGTTAGTTGAACTTCTTAAATTTACTTTTTATGAAAACTTCTTTTTACTTTACTATTTTTGTTAACCTGATTGGAGGAAGGGGGGAAATCAATATAAATTTAGATTTGAAATCATTTTGATTTGGCGGCAAAATTATTGCACTATATTTTGATTATATAAAGAGTATTTTTTCTTCAAAATATATTAAGTAAGTATATATCGTAATAATAAAAAAATAACAAAAATATATTATGTACTTCGAAACTAAATTTTAAATTTTAAATTGGCAATAAAAACAAAATTTTTCATTTCCAGTATTACATATTTTATGTAACTTTGGTATATTTTCTAGAACTGCATAGAAATTTTGACTTACAGTCAACAGACAAGAAATATTGTGAGAAATACACAATTTTTGTAATTTAGTTAATGACATAAGAAGTTTGTCAAGTGTTATAATTATTACTTATTTGATTAAATTTAATGTGTATTTGAAAACTTTGAGTTAAAAAAGACTTGAAAAATTATAAAAACATCCATAATATTAATTGAACGCCATATGAAAAGACAACAGATTTATGATGTAAAAGTTCAATGAATTAACATACATTTTTTTGTATACTAAACTATTTAGGTTTACGCCACCAGACCCATCACCTATGGACTCGACGTCGCGACGCTCGCAAAACAAATTGTAATTTATAATTCATTAGCATTTATTAGAGATTTTATAGCAATAATTTTATTATAAAATATTAAAATTTATCAAACCGCAATGCGGCATTTGAAGCAGTTATGCATCCTAATAATATAAAATCAAATTACAGACGACGGCGATAAAGTGCTACTTTAGTATCGCCATGGCAACAGGGCCGATTTATCCATTAGGCAAGAAAGGCAGCTGCCTATGGCGGCAGTCTTTCGGGGGGCGGCAAAAACACTAATTATTTCAAACAAAAAATGTAACATAAATAGAAGCTTGATTGTAAATTGTACTTAGTTAAAAATCATATTACATTGTGTAGAAAACATAAACAATTTTTAAGTGCCTCATAAATGCAAGAGAGTAAAGAATAAATATAAACAAAGACAAAAAACTGTCTACTGTTTAAATAAATAAATTTGTTCTCAGAGTTTATATTTATTTTGCTAATAAATATTATGCTGTTATAATAAGTACAAATTTTAATTTTAAGGGGGCAGCAAAAAAAAAATATGCCTAGGGTACTCACATGCCTTGACGCGGTCCTGCATGGCAATGGCCGCACGCGTGGAACTTCTAACATTCATAATATAATATTATTATTTTTGATATACTGTCTGAAAACTAAACTACTGAGGATTTATAGATGTATGCCAGCATAATATACATGCAATGTAAATATCTTCGATCAAGAACAATTTTTTTTGTTTTTTATTTTTATTTAATTTTTGATTTACAATATTGCTTAATTATTTATTAATACATTTTAATGAAGACTTTTTATTAAATTTATATACCTATAAAAAGATTGGATTATTAACAAAAGCAATGTGCAAATCAAAACTGAACTTTGACATTATTTGACTAGAACGAGTAAGAAAGTGGTATTAAAAAATTTTTTTAACTCTTGTACATTTTATATCTATAGCGCGTTTATATAGAAACTGAAAACTGATGTAAATGGTTAAACACTACAAAATACAAAACGATACACGAAAGTTCGGGGATGTAGTATCTACTCGTACATTTAACATAAATCTTGGTACGGTTTTTTTCTTTGATTTGTGCATTTGGTATGCAAATCTGAAATTATACTGTATACAGCATACATCTTTACTAATACCATACCTTATCTAGATCGCTTCTACTATTTTAAAATAAAATAGTTAATTTTCTGGGTGGATTTATTTATAATTTTCGATTTAACAATTTTCTGATGATAATAAAACTTGTGGAAAATTTTTCAAATAATGAAATACGTCACGTTTTCAATTTAATGCAGATTTTAATAATAAATGATACTGTGATTTAATATTCTAAAAACATAAAGCTGTGATAATATTTATGAATTATGAATAAAAGTATAAATAACCATGAATTTGATGTTAGTTATTGTTATTATAACGGCAATGCAGCATTGCTCAGTTTTGAAGTAAGAATTATTTAACTATTAGAAATGTTGCTTTTATTTATTATTACAAAGTAAGTAAAGCAAAAAATATTATTACAATAATTAGGGTCGTATAATAAAGGAGAGATATTAGAGCGTAAAAACAGCATTGTTTTTGCTTCGGAGCTTGTAACATATTATATAATGTTCTATTTACATACTTCTATTTCAAAATGTATATGGCGTTTTTAGATAATTTCAATGATTTTATAAACTGTATTAGCAAAGGACTGTGATAATCGTGTAGCGGTTTGAAGGACATCTACATTTCAATTGCTCTATACATACCAAATAATAAATTTAGACCAAGCGTTATCCAGAATTACTTCTGATTCGTCACAATGAAAGGGAGGAATTTGGATATACGGATTGTCACCGGGCATGCAAAGTACTTGAAACATAAACATTATTCAGAATGATACAATCGAAAATAGAACAAACTAAATAAATAGCTTAAAATATTTAGCTGCAGAACTGATTCGAATTTAACATTGTTTGTTATTATAATAAGGTTTTAAAATTGCATTTATTGCTCAGTCGTACTGTGATAAATTAAATTAATTTTTAAATAAATTATAATGCTATGCAATTTTTATTTTCAGAGCTGAAATTCATCAGTAGCGGAATATTTGTTATATGACAGTCGCATTGCACCATTTCTACATACACGGATGAATTCATTAGCAAGCATTTTATTTAAATCACGCTTGCATTAGATTCATTTTTGTGACGGTAAAAATCTGTCATATTTAATTCCAACTGTTGTTATGTACAAAATTTTACCAATTTTTTACTCGGTAGGTATGTTACAAAACCAATTTAAAATACACGTGAATTACATCTATTTAACAAAGCTTCCCCGTTTTGACTTTTTCTAAAAACTTTTTTACTTTTTTATTCGCATTAACTTTGTAAATAAAAGTTTTGGCATCTTTTAAAATTAATTTTAATATAAATATGGAAAAAATAAAAATACATCCAATATTTTTTTATCAGATTTCTCAAATTATTATCATCGAGAGACAAACTTATACATGAAAGTTTAGTATATAGGTATTTTATTTCTAAGGGAAAGCTATATAACATCAAAACTTTATTTATGGTCGGCTAACAATGTTAACGGTAAAACTTGACTTAATAACAAGGCCAGTCTTTGAAAGTTCACGAAACAACTAATTTAGTTTTTCCATATAACTTTCCATTAAGAAATTGTTAATTCAGGTTCCCGAAAACATATTATTATAAAAGTAATTTTAATTTATATTATAAAAGTATATGATATCAGAATATGTAAACATACCACAGCGAAAGTATTTCCATTTAAGCAAAGAACTTCTTAAAATACAGACATTTTAGACATTTACCGGTATAGAAGCTACTTTTTACCATATAAAAGTAATCTAAAATATTGTACTTGTAACTATTTTCAAGCTACTTTAAATTTAAATGTTAGATATATACTACTAAAGCTCCTTTTGTATAGTTCAAGTTTTCTTTAAGGAAATAACTAACAAAGAAAAAGTTTCAAAAATATTTTTGCCTTTGACCAGCGATTCCATCTCATTTCATCAACACCACCGCGTGAATATAACGATTACAACTGATTAAGTTAAAATTATTAAAAATAGAAATAATTAAAAATAAAATAATATTACAAATACATCCCCAAGAGCCATCTCAGTGCTTTATTGTATTTAGACAGTCGGATTCTTCAAATATATGCAAATGGCCAAGTTGAGCTATATTTAGTAAACGTTTTGAACTCTTCCCCCTCCCCTTCTTGAAGGTTTTCCGAAAGCCCAAAAATTTACTTGCAAATAAAAGTTGAGGTTCCTATCATGGCTGTTAATTAAATGCTACTTAACCTACAGTCAACTACCAGTTATTTTAATTTACTGTCAGCAATAGACGGCACTAAAGTATTTTTGTACTTTACTTACACACTAAAAGTAAAAGTGATACTAATTAAATGTAATAATAAATTATTTTGTACTTTTGAATAAATCTTAGTATGTCTTATTCGGAGCCAACGTAACCTTATGTGTCGAATTTGCTTTACTTGACCGTAAACTCCTCTTTAGGAGTTTCAAAATTCTTTTATCCGTCAATGTAACTACAAAATTTATTTATTTATTATTATTCCAGTATTAGAAAATTTCACTTGATTTTTTAATAGTTATTTCTCATTAGATCGACTTTACTTTTACAAACATGTTGCAATACAATTGAAAATAATTTTCCGTCTCGTGAGATTGGACGATCAGAGAGCAACATGTAGTAACGCTCAGTTATGTAGATACCGGCCACAATATTTCATGAGTTTTAAATTGCTTTAAGTCGATTGATACATTTAATACTGCATTGTGGCAAATTTCGACTAAGCATAGAAAACCAACTTCAATTTATCTTGAAGAGTAAATTGTCTTCAGTTCTATGTTGTAATAGTTGGTGTTAATTTAGTCCTTCCTTGTGTTCCTTTTCTATGATGAGATTGCGTTCATGCTGTGGCAGAGTATTGAGCGGAAGCACGTGCTGAAGGCAGAACTCAGCACGAGGCTGCGTGCGCAAATTCCTGTTTCCGCTTTAGGCTGTCGGTTTAATAGCCCTTTGTTCCCCTGTATCACGTTTAGTCCCTACGCTCACGCAGTTTTAAACTACATACTTTCCAGAAATAACAAAGCGTAATTACCTTGGGGGAAAAGCTTGGTGCGTTGGGGAATTAACGCCTACCTGTACGTTTCGATTACTTTATTGTCAAAAATTTACAAAAAAATTACAAATTTTTTAATTTGTTCCAATTAATTTCTCGAAATATATTTACTAAAGAGTACGAAGAGGCGATAAAAATATTAAATGTTAATATAATATTTACCTGTTGCGTATTATTCACGCAGCTTCTTTTTTTTATCGATAAAGGTATAATTCAGCACGACGACGTTGGTTGATAAGAAATTGAAGCACGTTTTTTCTGTGTAATACAGAAACTCTCTACTATCGTTTGGCTCGTAACGTTGATACATACGAAACTAAAGTAGAATATGAAGGGTAGTTTATATTAGTTTTTGTGTTGTAGTTATACAGTTAATGTTAAGATATGTCCAATTTACCTTTAATGGGCAAAACACAAACCTTTGTTAATATTTGGATACAATGTAGTTGGTTTGAACTTCAATTATGCTTAATCTAGATTTCCATTAAAGGCACAATGTAGATAAGATCTCTTGTAGTAATAATTATATCAAGACCCAAACCTCTCTATTCGACGTGCTTTTAAGTATAGTAGCAACAAAAACAACAACTGATTCTGTACTTCACGTTTTCATTTACTTAAAAAAGAATACCGTCAGCATACAGGGTGGCAAGATTGAATTGCCACTAACTTCCGAGTGTTGTATCTTGACGTTTCATACGTTTCTGTGCATTTGACTGATGGTCGGTGATTCACTTATAAAAAATAAAAAATAATATCGAAATTCAAATTCATAGCTAAACTATTTAAAAACATGAATTTTAAAAATCTGAAACTATGCTCATGTTGAACTTGAAAATATGTTTAGTGACCAGAAGGTTTTCACAGTTTAGCAATTCCCAAACAAACAAAACGATCGTATCTGGTTGAGTGATTGCTTTTCTATCAATTTGGAACATTTTCTAACTTATATCTTCAAAAGTTCAGTTCTAGAAAATACGCTATTCTAAACGGATCTAAAGAGAAAATATACCAAAAAGTCACTGGTATGCAATTTGTGTTAATTGCCGAAAAGTTTTAATTCAATTCGGTCACCCTGTACGGCTATATAATTTTAATAATACAATTCTTGTTTTAACTACTTGTTTTAAATCACATTGTAAAATTGACAAGGGTATCAGAAAATATTGATCGTTTAAAAACTGTAAAGCATTCTAAAAAGGCCCTCAGAGGATATTAAGTATCGCAGTTATCTTTGTAACAGTGCTCTTGTTTCAAGTATACACGCCAACTTCTCAAGAGAGTTTTAATGCTGTCGAGATTGACTTAATGGTCATTGGAAATTTATCACCCTACAAGGTCTGCTTGACTGAACAAACCCTTATTTCACTTCTAAAATACTACGTCATCGGCTTTGTTTTTCTTTCTATTGACACTTAAAAATCATTATATAATTATTTTATTTGCAATTATTTTTAATATCCACTTGGCGAATTAAAAATATTGAATTGAAAAGTGTTTTTCTAAATGGACGACTAAAACTTGTAAAATATAATCGAGGTTCGAACATAATTTTTAAATTCTGGTAATGACGGGGCTAAATAATAGAGCTCGTTTTTTTAATGACGTATTACTTTGGGGAACTTTTGATAAATTACACAGAGCAACCATTATGCAATATATTGTTAAAAATAACTTGGATAAAATTGACAACAAATTCTACAAAATCGTATTAGACTATTTTCGTTTTAAATTCAACCCATTTCTGTCTAATAATAGAAAGCCATTTTGATAATCCGACTCCACGGTAATCCAAACCAATGTTGAAGTACGAAATCCATATTATTTATCAAGTTATCAATTTGTTATTGTGTTACATTAGAAATTATCAAAAATACACATAACACACTACATTAACGGATGTAGTTACATACATTTTTACTGTAGGTATAGCTAATATTAATTTTTTAATGGAATGCGGCAATCCAAAAATCGTAGCACCCACGCTTTACCGAGATTGGCAATGCCATTTTAGATTTATTAAAAAGCACAAGTTTACATAAAATTTATCATTATACAATACGTTATGTTGTGTGCATGGCATTTTACTCAGTTTAAAATTAGATTAGACTTGGTATGTATAATTGAACTAGCCTATTGAAGTTTCCTCCCTTCGCTTCGGGTCGCCGACGTTATTTGTTTGTTTTCGTTTGCTACTTTGTGCATGTTAAGCTATACATTCACCTTAATAAAATACGTGTTTTAAATTTGTATAAAATAATGAATAAATTTGAAAGACTGCCTGAAAAACGGTAACTAATTCAATTTATATTGTGATCATGTACTTCTGGGTCAGAATCGATAGACAAATATTTGGATGGGCATTCTCAATCATCAGGTTGTTGGCGATAATTTCCTGCAAAAGTGGGTCAAATGGAGAACTGTGTGGCTCTAAGATAACACTGAGGGTTTCAACTTGAAAACTTTCACCCAATGTTATTATTTGAATGTGAACAAGTAATTAGGCTAAAATGTATTTTTCACTAATGTACTCACGACGCAATAAAAAATTCAATTGTAAAACATGAAAATCAATTATTACTAAACCGAGTCGGCCTATATGAATTCCAAATAATCTCTTATAATAGCAGATCCTACTCTCATACCATGTGTGCGGCGTACTTTCCACCAGGTTTTTGTCAAATATCTCTTTGCAGGTAACCACCCTAAAACTTCCCTTTAATTTATAATAATCAATAATAAATAATTTAATTTGATTGGCCTTTGCAAGCTTCTCTAAAATACACAAGATTAATAATATACACGCTGGGCTTTGCCTATAAAATAACAATACTAAGGTAAAATTATCAACAGGTAATTCAGCAAAGTTCTAGCAATTAAATTAATTGCAGCGGAATTAATCAGAAGTCACGTAACCAAGAACACTATTGTAGTTTTCAATTAAAGTGAATATCGCTTCATGCACGAGGAGAGTCGCTAAAATTCCAAGTTGAAAAAAATTCCTTTATTTTAATTAAGCTGTTACTGAATTACAAGGATGGGCAAAACCGTCCTACTCAGGTTACGTCCATAGGGGCGACCTCTTCCTTGATAATATAGGTTGATAGGTTTTAAATTCGAAAAATCCGGGTTTCTACGAAGTTTTCCGTCGTAAAATTGATCCTGTATGGACCTATTTGAAAGTAACATTTTTAAAACGACGTTTTTAGATTAAACAAAGTAAATTGCAAATTAATTTAATGTTATCCTGACATTGATGTAAGGTAGTCACACGAAATTGAGAAAATATGGTAGTTCATTGTATATCCATTAGGTAAAAATTTGAAAATAATTTGGTACTTGTTGCATTAAAATAAGTTTTGATGAGATGAAAAAAAAATGTTTAAAGCAAAAACGTTATTTGCCATTTGCACATACTCACAACAAAAATAATAAAATAAAATATAAAATCGTAGTACAAATAACTTTTATTTCGTGAAACTCTGAATTATTTATGATTTTTTATTTGTTTTAGGGTGTACAAGAATTGGGCGTAAGATTACCTCTTCAACCTTACTCGGGAGGTCATGCTGTTTTCATGTATAGCACAGCAGCTGACGGAAACGTCACCCTTCAATTACGCGAATCAGATGACCTGGATCGGTCAGGTTTAGCAGCGATGTTAGCGCGTCTGCAAGATGATGCTGCCTTTTCGATATCGTATCAGGATAGCGATATTTTGTCAGATGGAAGCATCGATGTGCTATTGGGAACAGGAACTGGTACACTTCAAGGATCAGGTAATTTATCAGTTTAAATTATCTTTTTATTATCCATAAATGAAATATTTTCAGTGGCAGTAAAAAATGAAAATTAATGCCGTTATTACTGAAAAATGAAATGCATGGAATTATAATTAAAACTCTTACAAATTTAAATGAATCGTTATATTGTCTTTCATCATTTCTAAGGAAATAATTCTTTTATGAACATTAAAAATTTCCAATTTATTCAAAAAAGTTTAATTGCAATTTTTAACTTTTATGTATTTTACGTAAATATTCTTTCGCCGTGGAAATTGTAAGCTATTTAAAGTGCTGGATTTAGTAAACTTAAATGGAGCAACACGTTCGTGCAGGGTTTTTATTTCTTTTGTTAATTTTAAAGTTTTACTAGTTTAACACAGTTTTCTTGCATAGCGTAGATAATAATACTGATCAAGTTTACTATAAGAGCTTTCTTAAAATAAGGAAAAGAAATTTAAGTTACTGTATTCCTTTATCTGCAGTACACACTTGCCTCTTGATGCTTTTAAGTTACCACTGACACGATAATCGACAGCATAATATTGTGAAGGCCTAGACGAGGTAAAATTTGCACCGAATGAAAGTCGGCAAGAACTATTTTGCATTTATCTAAATATATTGCTAGGTTCACCCCCTTAAAATTGCAGTAGTACTTATCAAAATTTCAAAAATTTAAATAAAATATAGTACATAACTAATATTTATTCTGAATTTAATTTATTTTAATTTTGTTCATTTTCCAAATTCAATAATTCCATTATTTGGAATAACTGGGTTTAAAAAAATAAAACTAAATTTTAAAATGGAATTATTCAACATTTGGTCATGGATTAATATAATAAAGAAAATATTATTTATCATATAGTAGCACTTAATCCTGTTTAATGAATTAAATTGAGGTTTCCTTTACATTTAAACTAGAAAAGTTAGAGGTATAGAAACCTCAGAACTGCGGTCATCCTAGTTCCACCTTGTTTAATTATTGAACTTTACCTTTTTTAGATAATCTTACTTTAGTTCTTTGTTCTTATACTTGTTCTTATTTAATTACTAAATTAAAAGAAGGATTCCGACATCCGAATACGGATAGGAATCACAAGAAGAAAATTAAAATAAATTATGATTTTTTCTTTTATTGTTAACAGTTGCGAGACAAAGTAGATAAAAATAATTTATTAATGAAAGCCCAAATAATAGCAGGTTATAGACGTAGTCTATACGTTAAATCTCAAAAACAATAGTTTACGTAGTTTTCAATGCGATAAATTATTTTTATCTACTTATGATAACAAAGTATCACTTTATTATAATTTTTTACGTTATACAACATTGCACTTGGTGTAACTTGATGCGTCATATTTTTCATTTCACTACTAGTTACGTAATAAAAATAACTAGTTATGTAATGAAAATTACAATTCAACTTAACTACGTAAAATCATTTACACACCACTTCCTCGTTTTGTTTCCATTTTCTGAAATTTTTTGATAATTTTCCTGCAATTCCTGCTTTAATCTTTTGCAATTTCTAGTTCCTGTACACCAAAATTCCCCTGCGGTTTACCCCTCGGCTTCAGCTGAACTTCAACAAATTTTTAAGCTTTTAAAAACCTAGGTGTAACCCCGAGGGATCTAGGAGGAAGACAGATACAAAATATCCTGTAGCACATTTGCCGCTATTTATCCTCTCAGTACCGTAATACGGGTGGAGCAACTAGAGCGGTCATCCCAGGCGTAAGGCAGAAAGGGGCGGAAAGAGGACGTAAAGTGGGCGCAAAGAACTGAACACCGCTACTTTTTAAGACAAAAGAACTAAAATAGAGGTTGATCAATTTTCTTTTAGGTAAAAACGCCATAATAAATAAATTAGATCACCGTTATCAAGGGGGGGAGAGGCGTAAAATGTTTCATTTGCACCAGACGTAATATTTTCTAGTTATGGTACTGCCCAAAATAAGGGCATTCCATATTCTCAAAAATCCCCGGTTGCAAGTTTTAGAAATAAAATAAACGCGAGGACGTGTGCAAGCCGTTTGACCTTCTAGTAAGCACATAAAGCATACAGTTTATGTGTTATTTGTCATACAAGTTTTCATTGCAAGTCACAGTGGCTTTTACAAACACGGATTATTTTTTCAGAGGGCGTGGTATCGACGATCATGAAATTTCTTCTGCGAGGAAACATTTCATTACACCTAGTATAGCTGATCGTACCGACATAATGAACTAAGCAAGATCTACAGATCTCTTTTCTTTGGTGACATTATCTCTAATACTTTTAGCAAAATCAGTTGCAACATATTATGTTCAGATTTTTTTTTTAAATTAAAATTTAATAATACATAATAATTATTAATGAAATCCAAATTTAAATTATTTTTTTTTACTTCATTTCTCATCCGATCGCATTGTAATGATTAAAATAGTATAAACTATCTTTTTAATATTACGCACATACTGTTAACAGAATGCATAGATTTGATGTTGGGTTCCGCCTACTTTAACCAATGCGCTACTTCTCATAATAGTAACTTTAAAACTTCAATATAGATTATTTCTAACAGTAATCAATTGTTAATATACATTCTCACCTAAATTACTTTAATTTAATGCTATCTAACAAATTTTATCAAATTTGCACAAAAACCTCTGAACCCGGTGACTCTTGATTGGTCTTTAACATTAAATAACAAACTTTACCATAAAAAATGGTAATAAAAGCATTGTTAAATTTCTGAAGGCTTAATCGAAATAAATTGAATTGTCAACTTTTTTTTTAATAAAAAATTTTTTTTATTTAATACACATCACGAGATTGCTTATTTCTGTCAAGACTCAATTTTGAATTTCAGAGACATAAATAGCTTCTGTAAATTTCTTTAGACTTGACATCTTTACTTTTGAAGTTTATTTTCTTTATAAATAATTTTGGAAGGTTGTTAATGCATGTCCTACTTTAAAAGGTTTTAATGATATGAACTGCTAGATAAGTATTAGTAGATTAGTACAAGATCTAAATATTATCAAAGATATACTTCGATTTAGTTTTTAGCCATACTCTGAATTTAGGGCATTAAGTGAGATAAAGGCATTAAAAAATAAGACGTCAGGAGGAGCGGCATAATAAAAAAATTAGTATTTTGTATCATTAATACCCGCACTAATAGTCAAGGATTAATCCGAGATTCAAGATAATCCTAGAATTTACCAATGAGATTACTGGAATTTAGACCGTATCGTAGCAACAGCTGATATTTTGAGAATTAATCTTGAATCCGTGACTACTTATTAGTACGGGCATAAATGTCTTATCTCTATCTCTGTAACCATGGAAAAATAAATGACAACCAATCAAATTTAACCAATCACCCATTAGAAGGTTTTTTGTTTATTATTAAAATCGTTTTACCGAAACCAATCGTCAATTATTCTTAATCTTTCTCTATTCCTTCTTTTCGAATTTTACTAATACGTGAAGAATACTTATTCTCTCGAATAAAACGTAGGTACGTGTATACACGAGAATAGTATTAAAATTTATCTTAGTCTTGAGTAATGCCAATACCCCATGTAAAGCTCATTCCTTTAAGAAACCCGTTTTTATACATCAGAAACTTCTACTAATTTCTCTCAGTAACTTGATTGATTGAGCGAGTAAAGCACTAACTTTTAGTGTGTCTAATTACAAGAAGCGATTTTTGCAAATGTTATAAATTACCTCTACGTACTCTTTGTAATTATTATTATAAAATTTTAAAATAGAGAACTTTGTTAAAATAATAAAGTGTACTTCTTGTCTGTTTTACATTGTTATGCAGTTTTCCAAACATTAATTTTATGTTATCTTGTTTTTCTTATTTATTATACAGTTTACGGTTTTTCTTTGGAATAAAATTATACTTTATTGTTACCATTGCGTTCGTCTTATAATAATGACATAGTGTTCTAGTTTTTCACTTTTAAAATTCCGAAAGACCTCAAATGCAAAGTCATAAATGTCAAACGCCAGGTTTTTCAGGTTTCTCTAATTTTCTAGTTCATCTTTATTAGAGTTATATGTAAGACTGTAATTTAATTTAACCTCGGAAAGCTGCTCAGCTTAATTTACTTTTATATAATTTGTTACCTCCTATTATTCTTTGTTTTAGGTAGATTTCGAGAGTTACATTTTTCAAAACATTATTTTCGCAAAAACATGTTATTTTCGTATAAATCTGTAAAAAAATGATAGAAGTTGTCGATATACATTTTATGTGTAACACAGGAAATAACTTGGTAATTTCACAAAGGAAAAAATCATAATTCACCGAATGCGAAAAATAATATATTATCAGTAATTATGCAGCAAAATTCGGAAGATATCATTCATAAATAATTAGTAATTGGCAGCAAAATACATAAAGCAGTACATTACATCATTACACCCAGTGCACAATCACAATATCACCGTTAGTATTGAAATACGACCAATAACTTAAAATAAATTACTCTATCAATTCGTGATTAAATAATGAAAACTTTCAATTAGAGTTATTTATAGAAATTACTTACAATAAATGTCACAACGAAACTAATATTTTAGTTTTTTTTTGTTTACATCTACCACAAAAAATTGATTTGTGATTCAAAATAAATAAGCTCGTTTGAATATTTTTACACCTTGTTTCGAAATATAAATATAATCATTTTCCAACCAACAGGAAAAATAATAATATAATCGGAAAATTAAGCGATAACTAAAATCGGACCTTATTACCCCTATGAAGTAAACTCGCAATATGACGAAGATTGTTCCTGCTCCTTGCAGACGTAAATTTTACATTTTATGACCATGTGGCTTTATTAAGTTACATCATACTGTTGTAATACCAAGCCATGTTCATCTGTGCATTGCATTTAAGTGGAACCATCTTTACGATGTCGTAATCCATTAAAGTCTCATACCGTGTCTGTGATATACTCGCATTTAATAATCAACAAGAGAAAAATTAATATGAAGCTCAAATTAAGATGTATTAGTTGGTATCATAAATTTTTATAAATTAATTAAATTTATACAGCGTACGACTTTTTGAAAGAAAACCGAACTTTATTAGGCCAGATTATGTTTGTCGAGATTCGTGCTCCTCTAATAACGTACAAACTTCTAAGTAGCACAAAGGTTTTTGTGACTCTGGAGGCGTTGAAATAAAAAATATCATTTCATCTAACGAATTTTCTCAACCAAGTAATCACGTTTAATTTCAGCACAGAACCAATCAAGTTTGCTCTTCTTCGCGGAATGCAAAACAAAGAGGTCGAAATGTTTGCAATTTATACATAAAGATATAAAAACGTTATTAACAGTCAAAATTAAATTCTTTAACTTTTATATCTCTTTAATATCAAATCTCTCGTGTCGGGACTCGGGACTGTTGAATTATTTTAAATTTTATTAATTAAAGAGTGCCCAGTGCAATAAATTTACTTTATGAAATAAAATAATAAATTTAAATGGCTACAATAATGTTGAGGATTGCTATTGTAAATAAAAAAAGCAAATATTTAAAATTACATAAAATTGATCGAGAGGAGTATTACGAATTAAGTACAAATCTCTGCTTAGTATGATTAACTGAATTCTTAAAACTCATTTGGAATGAACCGAAATTAATATAAGTTCAAAAATGATTTAAGAGGTAATTAAACCTTCTTTTGCAGAAATGTTTTAGGAATCAGATTAAACTCACAAGAAAAGGTTCCTATAATATCAATTAAATCAAATATAAAAAATATAGAAATAACCAAATTCTACACAAAAATTATTTTTGATATAATTGGATTATTTCCATTAATATATTCTTGATTGAAATAATCTTTCCGTAAGTGCAGAAAAAAGTTCTGTTAAAGGATCGTAAGAGTCCTTCTATGTCTGATGAGAGTTATGTACGTACCGTATCAAAGTTTGCAAATAAATGAAAATAAATATAAAACTCACAAACATTTCATTGTGCTATTCAAAGAAATGTTTTATTTCTTTTAATTAAAAAATATTACTTGAAAAATGCGATTCCTATTTATAGTAAAAAGAAAATTTGTTAAAATTAAGGCTAATTCCTAGAAGCAAAGTATCTGCCTTTTATTTGTCTTTATCTTTGTCATTATCAAAGATAGGTAATTGAACTTAAAATTATCAAACAAAACTACCTTTTAATTTATTATTTTTCTTCTGAAATAGAAAATCATTATTTTATCATTATTATTAATGTATTTTTGCCAAAAATTACATTATAAATAAATAAATCATTTTGATTGTAAAAAAGTGCAGATATAATTTAGACCAACAAACCAAATTTAAATTACACACTTAACCAAATTGTATCAGATACTCAAACTTATTTCATAAAAATGATTGAACGAAAAGGTCTCATTTGATGAATAAGCTTTGAAGTAGACTTACAACTAAATAAATGATGATTTAAATTCAAAGTTACAAATTAGGTACAATAATTATTAATGTCGTATCAAACACATACAAAATGCCCATAACCTCGTTAGATTTTAATGACGAAACGGAAGAGAATCGTATTCGTTAACAATATAAAGCATCTCTGAAAGATTTTAAAGTGCATAATATTTTCATATTTTTGAAATTATTAACTTTGCTATCTATGAATTGCATTCTGCAGTTGACGATGCATACTTAAGAGCCTCTTAACAATTATTATATTGTAGACGTGAATTTATTGTGTATTATATTCTACATGTTGAATAGGACAGGACTCGGCTCCGGTTTGAAAAGCTAATTTCTGGCATCTGAATTTGTGTCCACTAAAACAAAACAATAAATTAGCCAAACTAATTATAAAGCTATTTCTGTTGTGTACTATATTTAATATAAATTATATGTATGTACATCAGTTTGAGTCCAATTTATATATATAATTAAAAATCCTTTTTTTTAATTTGGTCCTTAAAAATTAATAAGGAGGAAACATTTTTTGCGCGAGTGCATTAAACAATCACTATACGAAGTGTGGTCTACTTATATGATAATGTAGAATATTATTAAGGTGTAAGAATCTTCAATATGCATGCAAAATACGATGTTTGCCGTAGTACCTTATATTTATGAATAGGAAATTAAACAGTCGGTGCTCTTTCCTGCAATGTGGTTGAGGATGCGGTAATGGCAACTCCCCAAGTCATGAAAAATTATAGCCATTCTTTAAGAATTATTAAAGCAATCATTATATTAAGTGAAGGAATGTATTTTTCAAACTTTATAACACTATGTAAATTAACTTTTATAATGACGTACATTTATTATTATGTGTAGCCGAAGATATATTAAAAGATTTAATGTCATTAATAAAGACTCCCTTAATTCGCGGTCGTATTCATTACGTGACGTAGCTTTCCTAATTAATTGGTAATAACTCGAATAACTATAATAATTCTCATATGACTTGCCAGTCGGAATTACTTGTAAAAGTGAAAATTATTAATCATTCTAGTTGTTTATCCAAGCTAATGAATATTCTGTTGCATTAATGTAGGAAACAGTTGTTACCCAATTCTAATTCAAAGCGTCTGTGCAAATAGTGATAATGGTAGCAGATTGTAATCCAACAGAATTACAAAACCTACTATATATTTGATTCTCTGCAATAACATGTTTATTAAGCTCCTTCATGCAAAAAATGTTCCCTTCCTTAAACACAAACATACCTCAACGTTGCCACTGCGTTATAAATATTTAAAATAGATGAAAAAAACATTTCATCTGGAGAATTGTACGTGTCTAAACGCATTCTCGTGACATTTTGTCACACGCTTAAACCTTCGGTGACAGTAAAAAAAAATTAAATGACAAAAAGGAAATACAACACCTCAACGTTGTACATGCAATTCTGTATTTTAAGTCTAACTCGAGAGTAATCTTTAACGAAATTGTTTTTAAAGCTCGAAAAGCTAAGCACTCTTGGCACGTTCGAAACGTGAAATAGTAATGTATTTAGTCAAACGAAACACAAATCAATTATTGGCACAGTTTCCTTCTTTATGATTAATAAAATTTATGGTAAAATAAAATTTCCATTGTAACAATTTCATTTAGCTCCAATAACATTGTTGTAGTATAAAATTTAATTTTTATATCCAGACGAACGTAAATTAAGTTATTTATGCATTAGTGTTGTAGGCATGCTTGGTTCAGGTGTTTCGTGTTTATTGAATGACATAAATTATTTAGATCAATTTTGAAATGGCGCTTTCTTCAAAAATTACACTCAATTATCTCTGCTAAAAGTAAATATACGAATACGTACCTACTTAAAATCTATCATTAGAGTAATTTTAAGTGTTTGTTTTCAAAATTGATATTTGATGACTCTTTAAGTGTTATTATTTCTACAATTACATTAGGAATTTTTTTACGTCCACAAATAGATTTAGAAATATGAATGAAAATAAATTTTTAAGTTACAATTTTTTTTGTAACCATTTCAACTGAAAGAAGTTACCTACTACATGTAATTCAGTTAGTTCGATTTCGTTTTATTGCTCACTACAACTTCTAAACAGCATTCAAGCTTTCATTACTTAAAAAAGTTTGTAACTCTTTTAGTTAAAATTTTAATTAAAGTATGCACTTGTAAAGAGCTTTTACTGCATACTCTAGGTTAACTAAAATATGCATAATATTAATTAAGCAACATTTAACTTGCAAAACTTTTGTAGTAGTTTTGCTAGAATATTTAATATAGTAAATAATAAGTTATTCAACGTATTTTATTTTTTTTTAATTTTTGGTTTTCAATTTTCTTGCTCATGTAACTTTCTAAATCACACCAGGGGACGAACTAAAGAGTCCAAGATTTAAACTGACAGTTTCCGCCCTGTAATAGCAGTCCACTCACTTCAGATTGTCTGCAGGTTGGCAACTGAAAGTTCAGGACTGCACACAATACTTCAGAAATTCCAGACGTACGACTTTCTCACTAAATCTCTTCTTAGCGCTCAAACAGAACTCGGAGTTGAGGTCAACTGGATAACTCAATATCTGGATAATTAAAAGTTGATATGTTAACTATAAAATTCTTTGTTACAAACATAAAATTTTCTTTATTCGCTAAATGAAACAAGCTTTGTAGATAATTTAAAAATTACAAATACGGTTAATTTTTTCGTGTTCCCTTTGAGCAGTAAAACATTCGCTCTACAAAAAGATTACTAAGAATTAACATTAATTAGTCTAAAAAAATCTGTGTATTTATTCTATAAGGATTCTATGGTGCAATTGAAATGTTTTTCCAAGTTTAAAATACTGATTACTGGAGAAATTCAGATCGATACAGATTGCTTTAGAAAAGATCACAAAACAAAGTTTGGATAACCTATTGGTTTGTGCTTTGAAGTTTTCGAAAAGACAATGTAATTGAAATAGCAACATTTAAAAGTATTTATTTAATGTCATGTTCATATTGCCACCTTACTGCCTCGACCATTTTTAATTACTTTATTTGGAAAACATTAATTTTTTAAATTTGAAATTCGATAGCTTTCGTTTCATCCTATTTTGTTCTTTGTAAATTTTTATAAAGTGCCGGAAGTACAAGTCAAAATACACTAATGGCAGACTATTTTTGAAACAAAACATTTTTATGTAGGTAATTTTATTTTGGTAAATTATTACATTTATAGACTAAAGTATAATTTTAAATATAGCACATCATTAAAGTTTTAATTTTACAGAGTCAAACAGCAAATGTTTCTTTACAATTTACTGTATACTAACATACGTACCCGGCTTCGCCAGCGAGAAACAATAAAATACCAAACTCATATTATTTTAATAATAATTTCTGTTCAGAATAATACTTAAGAAACTTATAAGTTTAGAGCCACCTTTTTTAAACTTTGTAATTAATGCAATAAATACCAATTTCAGATTTTACTTTAAAGTATAAATCAAAAAATGTATTATAAAAATGATATTCAGGCCTATTATGTATCACAAACGTTATTATAACAGTGACAGTTATGAAATAAAAAATTGATAAACCGCGTTTTGATCCGAAAATAGAAATATTACTTTCTCTTTCTGACACATGTTAGCTATAATAATGTTTCTCGCTTTACGCTATTTTGAAACTTGATTATAATATAAAGGTTGACTGTTATTTTTAAAGGTTGTGATACATAATAGACCTGAATACTATAATATAGTACGTTTTTTAGTTATTTTTTTAAAATATTTTTTAAAAAAGTTATGTTTTGAAATACAAATTTTCGGTTAGCGTGAATTGCATTAATTTTGTTGGTTTTGTATATTTTCTACATTACATTTGTTCAAGCATTTTGTATATTATCTATATATTGACAAATGCTTTATATTAACATTATTTAACAAACATTGTATTTTAATGTAATATATTATTAAAAATGCCAGGTTCTGATTTTGATTCATAGCGAGAGCAGTATAAAATTATATATCTACATCTAAAAACTCTGTAACAATTTAAAATGCACCGGAGTGCAAGCTACCACAGTCCTGCCATTTTAAGTTTTTTTCATATTTACTACAGCAATAAAAGGTATATTTTTGATGTACAGTAGCAGTCATGGAAATTGCATCGCTGAATATTTCCGAATTAAAATAACAATTCCCAATGAAATTTTAATAACTGTACACAATATAAACACAATACGCACACAATGCTAGGTTTTTTAAACCGGGAGGTCTGGAGGTATGGAATACCCTCCAGAACACCAGATGTTGTACGGCAAAAAGTGTTATTAAACTTATAAGTTTCAAACCGCAAATCTAATTTTTAATATCTAAGATTTCTGATTTAAAATTCAATAACACATTTTCTTTTAATAACACAATAACTTATGTGCTGGAGGAAGTGTGATTGAGTAATGTTCGTTGTCCTGTCTTTAACTATTTTTGTAGCCTTGCCATTATTGTTTTTTATTATTGTTCAGAAACAAAATAACAAAAGAAAAAATATAAATATATATCTACAGGGTGTCCCAAAAGTAACGCCCATACTAATATCCTCAGATAGAACATGAAAAATCTAAGACGAAAAGTCATTTGGAATATTTCCATTGTAAACATCATTAATTTGTGATTAATTATTAAACTCGACCAATCAGAAGCGTGCTTTAATAGACTAAAGGAGTCAAACGCTTGCAGATCACACCCTAATACACTCCCAATCGCTTTTAGTCTACTAAAGCGGGAATCTGATTGGTTGCTATTGTTAATTTTATTAATTAATAACTAATTAACTGTGCATATGAAGGTGAGAGTATAGGGGCGCTACTTTTGAGATACCCATGTACATACAGTAAAAGGGTGATGTTTCTTAACTTTTCATGAAGTACCTGATCTATACAAGTGTACAGGATGCTCTAAATTATTAGTAAGGTGGTTTTCAGCAGCAGCTACTTAATTATTAACCATAAAATATCATAAAATTCAAACTCTGTTCAATTGACGACGACGAACATTCTCTTTCACGCGTATTTTTGGATTTTTCTCAAAATTTTGATCGTTTCATACTAGAATAGCATATTAAATTGCCTATTGGTTCCACAACATATTCAATAGAACAATTTAACCGCAGAAAAAAATTAATTGGACTTGAATACCTACGTCTCACAAAAATGTTAGACCCCAAAAATATAATTGTCTTAAACATGCGGAATACAAATTTAAAGCTTTTAAATTAACTAGATTATTGTTTCTTTTTTTTAATGCTGAACGAAAAGCTTAAGATCTATCATTTAGTGCTCACTATTAAATTAATACTATTGTGTTTATATCATGCATACAATACACATCCCATATGTAGCGCAATATTGCTGCAATATTAAAAATCAATATCGCGGCAATATGGTGATGTAAATATTTTCCAATATTAGTGCAGTATTGATTTTCAATATTTTGTGAAGATTTTCCAATATTGATATATATTTATTTATAAGTAATAACATTTTTTTTATCTTCATATACAGACAAGAATGTTATTATTACTTTCAACCCGTGTAAATTTTGGTCCCGCTCTCTCCTATTTATTATAGCGTTTTCACGTTTTCGTCTTACGTAAATTATTAGATACTGAAAGATGTAGCCTATAACTGTGTGCGGTAGAAAATTTTCTAAAGTATATAGCTCACATTACATACTTTTATTATTATTACTACAAAAGAAAAGCCAAAGTATATTTTTTGACATAAAATGTTACAATGGCAGTCAAATTAAGTGACAAGTTAAACCTTCGAATTGATAAAAATTTTAATTTCAAATTCATAAAATTAAATTTGTTTTTTGTATTTCATTGTATCTACGCTACATTTAAAATATTTGATTCGAAACTTGTATAGCTTTTGTGAATAGCACATCCTAGCGTTTTGCCAATAATATAACAATAAAAATGTATGTGATATAATGAAGAATATTTGCTTTAACACGTGATAAATTAGAAGTGGGCATACAACATTCCCAAATCATTAAATTTAATACAGATTTGTCGTTATCTGAATACTTAGTAGGTTATTGTGTTGAATAGTTAGTAACGTAAAGCAGATTTACAGAAGAGCACAAACTTAAACGTAGACACACCTGAAATTTAGTCGAGTACGGTATTATAAATTTTGAATTTAACACGCTACGCGTTTCTCTAATGAATGTTTAATCTATTTCGGTTTTACTAAATAATATTAACAAACGTTTTATAAAGCGAATGCAAACCGTAAAGATTTGGATTTCAAATACAGCATGAAATGTAAATACAATTTTATTTTTCAATTAAAAAGTTCAAATATCTAATTTTAGATACAATAATTACTTGTTTAATGTTATAAAACGGTTTAAATAAAGTTTTTAAAAGTTGTCAGTAAAATTTAAAAATTCTACAATATTTAGACAATTTACTTCTCCAGTGTTGAAGCAAAACATTATTTCGCTACATTACCTCTTTTGTAGGTAACTTCCGTAAATTTTGAAATCCTTTGTTACGAATAAGCCGAAAAAATAATAATGATGCAAATAACTTACCTGGTAAAACAACTGATTACTTGAAACAAAATGTGAAAATTCCTTTTTATATTTTTATTTTATGTAATACCCTATAGTTAATTATAAACGTATTTTCCACGTGCATTTATTTTTATCAAGTAATAATACTTATTAAATATGGTATTGAATAATAAACATCGGCGCTAACGATTATATTAGTCAATTGTTTCGATAATTACACTAAATAATATGTATAATTATTGTGAAATTTTAACAGAAAATAATTGCTATCAAATGTATTACTACACTCGCTAATTACTCGTGCTTCAAAAAGATTTTCACGAGATTCGGCGAAAACAGCCAATACAGTAACCGCTTTCATTTTTTTCGGTTTTTGGGCCTTCTTTAGCCGAATATTTAAATGTTTCATAACTTTTAATGTTTATTTTTTTTACCTACACTTTGATTATTATTTTCAGAATTTCTGTGAAAACGGTTGGTTTCCCAGAAAATTTTATTTGACCAAAGTAGTAGTCCGTTAAATTTCCTATCCGGTTTGTGCTATTAGTTTTCTTTTACAATGACGTTTTGTTTAAGAGATAATGGGGTTCGCAAGAAAAGTAAAAAAAAAAATAAAACCAGAATTTTTTTAACATTTTTCCTCTTAATTTAATTTATAACTGGAAATCCCTTGAATCTAGACGATAAAGGTTCATTACCTAATTTTTAGATAAGCGAATGATCTTTAAAAAATTTCTAATCCATTAAGTTCAAACAATCAATAATATCGGAGCTATGGCCGTTTGAAATCAGAAATTCAAAAAATTGCTTTAAAGGGAGGTACCCCCCAAAGGTTTGGACTTTGGAAGAGTTTCCTTTATTACCACCTCAAAGGGTCTTCACGCTCACGGGGACACCCTGTATATTATATTTATTTTATAATTAATACTCCAATTTTTAAATATATTTGGTACATAATTATACCTGAGAGATATAAATCATAGGAAAACGTAAATTAAAAAAATCAAAATACTAATGCCCGTATTAATAGTCACGGATTAATCCGAGATTCAAGATTAAGTCTCAAAATAGCAAATGTTGCTACGATACGGCCTAAATTCCAGTAATCTCTTTGGTAAATCCTAGGATTATCTTGAATCTCGAATTAATCCGTGACTATTAATGCGGGCATAAGGGCCTCTGTGCGAAGGCACCCAATGCCGCAATCACACTTCTGTTTCTGCACTGGAAAACCTGTGCCGAATTGTTCGCCCTGAATCGTATCGAATACATATTTATATTTCTGGCATGATATTTTTCCATCATTTTTGAATATTATAATATTATATAGGTAATTTAAATTACAATCGGAAAATAAAAAACAATGGAATGAATTAAGTGCTATGGAAGAGAAAACTTAGCTATCGCAAAGCACTTTTAGGTAACTATTGCCAACGATAAAAATGTATTTATAATATCATGAAAGCACTTAAACCATTTGTATTCATTGAAAATTCGAGCACATCCGTAACCACATTTATTAAATTTTTATGTCTACTAACTATGGGTGGGTGGATGTGCTTTGTATTTTTTGATAAATAGATTTGTGTAATATATTATATGTAAAGGTAAATTTAATTAAAATCACTTAAATATACTAAATTATAAAAAAAAACTTACGTTTTGTACCAAATTACAAAACATAATATATTTTATTCGTAACGTTGGGTTGTCAAAGAATTGCGTCATTATCATTAGGAGAATTTATCTGAAAGCATTGACTAATTCAAAGTAATGCAAAAGTTGTAAAGCCATATCTTTATGTAGCCTTTGAAAGCGTTTGTAACTTTTGGCGCGGTGTCCGATTATTACGCTTCATGTCATGCGGCGATCACGATTCGCGATTTGCTTCACGCACCAGGCACCACGGTTCGAATCCCCTAATCGATTAGTCTCACCGTTCACCAGTTCCAACTAAAAGACAATTCGCAAACGTAAACTGAATATTCCACGCGGACGAGCGTAAATTTAAATGGACAAAATGATGCCATTACTTTAGAATTAGCGACGATTTTAATAGCCTCCTTGGATCAACTCGCATTATTTATTATTTTTTAAAAACAGATAATTGCGCTATATATCAAACAATAAATTGCAATAAAAACTTTTACGTATTTTAGGTTCCAGTATTTTTAAATCTCTACATTGAAAATTTTATATTATTTATATTATTTTATTTAACCAATATACAGTGTGTTCTATCTGCAATGCAAAGTTACAACTTCTCCCTCTGGTGTTGGAACCCAATAAGAAAACAAGTTAACTATAACTGGTAATGATAACTTTATATCAAACATTTACTTTTACAATATTTTTTAAAACAACCTATACGGTGAAGCACTAATTTACTTCGAAATTTAAACTATTTCAAAAATTGCTGAAAATTAACTTTTACGACTAGAAAGTTTTCACCGCTAACGAGCGCCTATTAATTGACTTTCCCTGCACTAGGCGGTACTAATCAAACTCGTTAGTTGATTACGTGTGATCCATACTTGAAAAGGGTTCTTTATATTATGAAAGATTATGTCAGATACTTAAATGTACGTAGGTGACATTCGTACATGGATACCAGGTAGCAATAGGATGAAATGGGTTATATATTTTATAATATACAGAGACGATTTGCCAAAATAAGTAACTAAATAATAATAATAATTTTTTAATTTAATGCATAATTTGGGTCAGGAAAAACATTTTTTCTGTAAAAGTATTTTAGTAACGCGAAAACGTATTATTAAAAATGGCTGTTTAATTATCGCATTTTGACGTTACTAGACAGAAAATAATTTTGTGTATTATTAAGAACTAATGAAATAATTTTTAAATAAATTACTGCTAATGTATAACAGTGAAAACGTTTATTTTAAACTAAAATGTTTAAAAATTTATGAATATTATGTCCCGTGAGAATAGTTAAGATTAGTGACATACACGTGTATTGGCGTTTGACGTCACATGCCATTTTTGATTATATGATTTTTTTAAATAAATTACTTGCGGGAAAAATATTATTATTATAGAGATTTAGTATTGAACTATTAATAAATGCGATTTTGGAATGTATTTGAATCCCATGCAAATTGTCTGTTGTACCGACCTAAAAGCATATCCTTGTGCTTTAATTAATTGGATATTGTACATGAACATTATATTAAGTAATTAAATTTTAATAAATATTACTTTTGTTTGCAGTTTATGCTTTGTTAATAAATAATGCAATATGCTTTATTAGTACCGAATACCATTGTATACTAAGTAACTACATTGTACATAAATCGAATACCTAAACGATATAAAAAGTTAGAAGTTGCAATTTGTAGTATTTCTCAACATCTAATCATGAACATTATATTGACACTTATGGCTCTTATACGATATATAACTTAAGAACAACGGCAATTTAAAATTTTCTTGTTTTTATTTGCACCTTTAGTGAGAACAGTTAGAAAACTCCAGTTCAATAAATTTTCCTGTTTTTGTTAAAACCAGTGGAGCATGATTGAAGGAACTAAAGTTAATACATGAATTACTAAATAAATTGTGTAGAAAGACTCTTATTTGATTACTTTATATTATTCTATGAGACGAGGAATATCCAAAGAACAAAAAGTTATATCTTCGTTTCTCATTCTCGCAGTATTTATACTATGTTATGTAGTGAAGAATAAAATTAAAAACAATATGGGATTTTTTAAAGCCTAATTTCGTAGAACATACTTATTTCGCGATTCGTTTTTAAAAACTTTTATTTAACTTTGTCCTGGCCGTTGTGTGTACTTTTGTTTGCGTAGATTCCTTGGACTTCTCTTTTCTGTAGGGGAAACAACTTCCACTAGTGAAACATTCCTTTGTCATTTTTATATTAAAAAGTGATAACGATAGTGTCATTCTAATTAATGTTATATAGTAGGTTAAATTATTTTAAACTTGCAGGTAGATGGAATCTGATAAAAGCTTTTACCCAAAAACGAACTCTTTTTATGTTTTTAATAATGTTCCACTAATGTCAATGTTTGAATAACTTTTTAAGCTTTGAAAGTGCCAACAGAAATTTTGGTAAACACAATTTAATATGCTGTTTAATGTGTTCGAAAATATGGCAAGTCTTCCTATATGTTTACATTAATTAGGCAAAGGGAACGACTTTTCATTTACATAATAAAATACATGCGTTAAACTTAAATAATTTTAAGTTACTTACGTTTTACACAAACTTCGAAATGCATTACATAATAAAAGTTTATGAATAAACTAAAACCAAGAAATTAATTAAAGTTTCGTGAAAGCTATAAGGTTACCTTAATGTGTAACATTATACCATGCGTATAATACATTCTAACACTAGAAGAAAATTAACCTGGATATTCTATAAACCTAATAATAATTTCATGATTTTTTAAACGTAGATGCTTTCTAATCTGCTTCATTTGCAGCAGATAGAAAACCAGCAACCTTTTTATTGTTTCTTTCGTATTTCGAGGCTTTGCACGTAAAAAGTACAGACGTGGTTGTTGATTTAATACTTCTACTTTTGCTTTAAGCTCTTTCAGTCGGCTTTTTCTTGTGAAAATATTTTTTCTCTGTAGATTTCTTAAAGATGTATTGTTTCGGAATGTAAAATACCTAGCGCAGTTTTAAAGGAATTTTTAAATTTAAATATTTCAAGTTATTTGTTTGAAACTTTTATTTAAATTGCAAATAGTAATTCATGCAAAATATGAAACTATTCTGTGAAATTTTTATAGTGAAATCTAATTTCCCGTCTTTAAAATTATCTTAGTCGCTGCATTGCAAATAATACATAGTAGTAAAGTACTAACTGCTTTTTTTTATTCCCGACAGTTATAATGGAATGCAAAACAATCTATTTATAAATGTATGAATCGCACTGGTTTTGCGTTTTTCTACATTTTAAAATGAAAATACTTTATTTCTTGCAAATAAGACAGTTACTAACTTTTATTAAAATGTCGAATTAAATTACGTCAAAAGTTTTACCACCCCAAACGAATGCAACTGTTAGAACGCCATGCCGCTATACTTTTCAATCTTATGGTTCGTTTAACAATTTAAAATTTCTTTCAATATAAAATACATCAAAACGTTGGCTAATGAATTTTTAAACATTTTTTAATATAACCATTTTTTTGTTAAATTAACGTTCAACTTTTATCGACAGAAAATTATTGAATTTATCTCTAATTATTTCGTCTAGAAATAATTGGGTTGTACAACGAACGATATTTGAATTTTAAATTTGGGCGAATGCTCCTAAATAACTATAAATTTTAACTAAAAATTACTTATCTATTAAGAAACGTAGTTTAACTGCGAGGACGCTAAACTCGGAGGAAGCCAACCGTAAGAATTAAGTCGTAGCGTAACTCACATTAGCAAAATTACTAAATACTACAGTATTAATAACAACGAAGTAAAGCATGTTAGTTTTACTCTCGCGTGTGAATGTTTATTGCACGATAGATTAAAGGCATTCCGGTGTTAAGTTATGTACACTATTTCTGTACGTTCGGTAGTAAAAGTAAAACTTTTAAAATCAAAACAAATAAAAACACATGAGAGCGTGTTGTATATAATGCGTGCTCAGGTAGGTGTAAATAAATTAGAATGCAGCGTTGACTGTATTATGTAGTGCAATATTAAAAAATATAATGAAAGAAGAAGAAGCAAACTTCTTCGTCTGCATCGGTCGATTAGAGACTTCCAACTAGAGAAACAGGAATTTAATTCCCAAGGATTAAATGTGACAATTTAATACCTAAGAACGAAATGTGCCCTTCTTGATTTCTTAAAAACAAAAATAACGGTTTTACTGCCAGAAGTTCCGAGCAATAATATCTGTCTAATTTTAATAGAATACAAAATATCACAAATGTATTTTTTTTGTAAAAACATACGAGTACGTTAACCTTTACCCGAACATATTGTAGATATTCTACAAAATCTAACGGTATATGATAGATAACACTAAAATAAAGCAATTAAAGAATTAAGGATCTTTTAATTTGATTAATTTACGGAATAATCAATATTCAAATTGCAATTTTTGTTTGTTTTTGCATTCTTTGAAGATAGGTGTATTCGACGTAATCAGTTGCAGTACTTCTTTTAATGGGCAGAGCGGCTGCAGTTGTCTTCTAAGAGTGCAACAGTGAACATAATATTATTAAAATTTATTTTAATTGAATGTAATTAATTATTACACCGACTTTAATTTAAAAAGAAAGTTGTTGTTTCTAGTTTCCCAGTTAAAACACTATTGGTGTTTCTTTCTCTTTCTGAAAGGTGATTTCGGCCAATAAACAATGAAATTAAAATCTTTGGAATTTTTTTTTTTAATTTCACAGATACTATAGCTATTTATTTATATTAATTCGCAAGTATCCTTCTTGCGAAATGTTGATAACTCTACGGTCCCCATTATACAATGTAAATTATTATTAATTGCATTAAAAATAAACCAATTAATAGCAAAACAATTTAAAAGCAAATCGCTCGGCTATGATTACAGAATTGTGATTTAAAATTAATTATTTAATTTAAAATTATGTTGTTAGAATAATTACAATAATTATTATTTAGTAATTAAATAATGTAATTAACAAATTGTTTGGAATCATGGATTACATTGTGAATTGCAGTCTCGTTCGGTTATGAAAAGCAAACCAATCACTTTCGAAGTGAAATACTGCTGCACAATTTTCTTGAGTGAAATAACATTTTTGGACCACAATGGTAGCTTACTACAGTTCATCACTGATGGTTTTGTTACAAGGCGGCAATTTCGATAAGATCGAAGCTTCGACTTGACAGAAGTCAAAGCTATGAATTACTAATTAATGATTATTAATTTTACATTGACATAAACCAGTTAACGAGAAATATGAGTTAAAATGCCCTTAAAAATTGATTTTTAATAATTATGTAAATAACAATAATTATTATTTTCCAATTGTATGGTCTCTATATAATTCACGACATAATCAATAACATTTCAAAATAAATTACTTCTATTCTTTAAAATATCGAGATAATTTCTCTGTTATTTAGTTTATATAAAATGCATTAATGCAGTAAATTTAAGCCAAATTTTATTGAGCAATTCAATTTGGTATACAATAGTTATAAATATTTGTCTGTGGGATTCACCATTAACACTAATTGGCACAGCTTACGGTTACAACACGACTAATTTAATCTAAAAATAATATTTAGTAATTTTAGTAAATTCATTATCATTTTAACTATTGTTAATCGTATGGTGAGTACTTGAACAACAATTCACAATTAAACATTATTTTTAATTTAATTAGTTTATTTCGAATTTTATTATTTAATTTTTACGTTTATTTCAACTCTTTATTTATACCGAAAAAGTACAGCAACCGTAAAATGTAGATTGGAAATGAATATAAAGTAGGCAGTCTCGTAGCCCTATTCTCGAACTTGGGTGTATACTTTTAGCAATTTCATCACACAAGATTTGAAACCTTAGAAATTTTATATAAGTCTTCTTAGTTCTCCTAATTTTAAACTTAATTACTTAATAATATCTAAAATACAAAGCATTAAAAACACCAATAGAAACTCTTTATATGTAATTACAATAAAAAATCAGAACAGCTTTGTGCGGTCAATTGTTGTGCTTTTACAACATTTGAAATATTCCTGTTAGTAAAAAATTAGTAAGTAACATAATATAACTATAACATAAATGTATAAATGTTTGAGTTTTTCATATTAAAAGGATTTGGTGCATAATTGTTAAAAAAGTTCATCTTGATACTTTTAGTGCGGAGCATTTTGTAAATTACAAAAGGGATAATTGCAAAGACGAATCAAAGACGAATTTATTTGCCAATATAATAGAAAATTTGTCCTTACAATTATCCGTTTTGTAATTTGTAATTGGAGGAATGAAGTTAAATTTCTTAAACAGAAATTAACTTAAAATTTAAATATACTATTATACCTTAAAATTTATAGTATATTTTCATTTTTGTAACTAATGTAACTTACAGATGGTGCAGAAATAATCTCGGAAGTAATTTACGACAGCGAACGTTGGTTGCTCTTCCTAAACTAAAAAAATCATACAACAAATTATTACATTCGCGGTGCCTAATTGTTTTTTAATTTTTTTGTTAACAACTTGTACAAAAATTAATTAACAATGTAAAATTATATTTACAGTAGCTAATTTTTATTAATTTATTATATCATAGTTTAAGAAAAGATATTATCGTGCTTCCCAAAAATAGATTCTGAATTAGAAAACTTTCGATACACGTGAAATTTTCAGTTTCAATGAATCCTTATGAAGAGAAAATAAATTTACAAAAAATATTTTTAGTACTTTTACATAAAAAAAAGTAAATTATGTGCTTTGTACGAATATAATAGAGATGCTTCCAGGAAAGTACAAATAAATTTATTGAGGAATATATATTCCCCCACAAACGGAAATATTTAGATTACTTTCATTAATTTTCTACGCAACATAGAACTAGTTACATGATACCAGGTTTTGTGGTTGTCAGTAATCCATGTTTATTATGTAATCTTTCGATTAAGCTTAATGCTTACATTCATAGATAGTTTACCAAAGTAAATGTAGTAATCGTATTTGGCATTGTATTCCAATAAATTGTAGGAGAGTTCGTGATGTCCTATAATTTAGCAATATCTACAGATAATTTTATAAAAATTATTTAATGAAGTTTCCAATGCAATTTTACAGAAGTATTATTATTTGATATTAATGTAGTAGTTGCTCTAATTCCCTCCTAGAATCATTTTAATTAATATCAACATACAACTCAACTGTGGTGCAGAACTTTGTAATCGACATGGTTGGTAGGGGATTGATGAAGGAGACCTAATATTAGCAGCAAATAATATATTTAGGCACTAATATGTTGGTAATATCCAAGTGACTTCGGCAGCAAGTCGATTAGCGCCTATTAGCGTTTAAATTTGAATTCCGCTAAAATAAAATTATTTAATATCATCAGTTAAATTATCCGGCCATTTTACTTAAAAATAATATTGATAATATGTAAAACACGATAATCGTATCTTTTAATAAAACTAAATAAACATAACAAATATCTGGCCATTGGTTTAGTTAACGGACGCTATGAAGGTGTAGATCCGTAGCCGGACGTGCGAAAAGCAACCCACGGGAACACTTCATCATAGCTAGCCATGTCCGTTCGAAATTACCCCCATACATCATAACGTTCGTCTGTTGAGTTTGTTGCTGTGAATACCTAAGTTGAATTCGATATTATGAATATAATAATATAAAAACCTGATTTATGAAAATATGTTATAAATCCAGCTTCGTAATTTGCAAATTCTATTTACCAACTTTGTTCATTAATTGAATCAAAACTTTCAGCTTCGGAACATCCTATAATTTACTTAGGTAAAATAATGAAAACGTAATTTTTAAAATATTACCAACATAAACTAAATATTTATATTGAAATATAAAATGAAATATTTAAGCGCCTTCGAGACATCGCAAATTACCACAAGAACTTTAAATAGGCGGGCAAATTTGGTTCCATCACTTAATTCTGGATCATTAAATTTTAGATTTCAGTTGTAGTGATGGCTTCACGATATAACTTGAAAATATCTAAACTTTCGTATTTTATAAATCAAATTATTCAACATTTCAATAGTAATTAAATTACGTTCTTGTAAGTATGATACGCCTAGACAAAAATAATTAATATTCCCTCAATTAATGAGAGCTTAAATAAAATTTTCTCAATATTCTAATTACGCCAAGAAATTAGTAACTTGAAGAGTTATCACTTCAGTGACAATGCCAAAATTGATAATGGTTTTTTTTATCACGCCTTAAATTAAATTCAACATTTTTTCTTGCTTCATCACACTTCGGCAATTATTATTGATTGAATAAACACTGACAATCTTTAATAATAAAAAATAAGCTGAAATAAAAATTCTTTTTATAATGTAAATATCCCTTTCGGTAGCGTTTTTTTACGTTTTAATTATGAAAAAAATGTTTTTACGATGAATTTTATACAATTGAAAATTCCAATTAAAACTTTATATTTAGATAAATTGCGTTTCAATATTTCAACTTTTTTAATTTGTATTCTCGAAGTTTTAGAATTTATCATTGATGCTGTAGTTATTGAAAAAAATATAAATTCGAATCAACTTTCTTTAATTTTATTTTTATATTAAATGGAACTGCACATTTAATGATATAGAAAAAAAAGCAATTAAAGAATATTTATTGCTTGTTGCTTATAAAATAGAATTAATAAAAAAATTCAGAGCAAATTTGTAAGTGCTTCGTATTTTTAAGGTAATCGTCCTTTGAGATAAATGCTTTTATCACATCATTATTTTAAATTTATTAAAAATAAATGCTTCTCTTATTACGTCAATTTCGGATTAATATACACAAAAATTCTCATATTTTTACATACCATACAAACCATTATATGGAAGTATTTAAATTGCAATACAACAACAATACTTATTTTGCACGTTACAACAGATTGTAAAATTCGTTGAAAAAATTAAATCATAGCAGAGGTAATCATTACAAATTAATATAAAACTAAATAAGTAGGAAAATCATTGGGAAATATAGATAAATAAGCTAACCTATCCTAGCGAAGATAAACCTTGGGTATCCTAGCTTAAATAAAACTATTGAAGTTACTATGATACTACATAATATTATGATTCGCTGAGAAGATTATTTTGTTAGATGATATTACAATAATACTTACAACATTTGTAAAATTGAGTCGAAAAACAAAATGATAGAATGTATGTAAGCATATGTATGTGTTCCGCGAGTTTTCTATTTTTAACTTTTATATCTCAAATCCTTGGAGAATCTATCAATTTCTTAGTACTATTTCAATAAAGTCCGTTAGCTTCTATAAGCTTATTTATTTTTGATTCTATACTAAAAGGAAAATATTTACAACATAGTCTGCAATATAAAATTCTATCGAGTTTTGTAATCAAAAAATGTTCTTGTTTTATAAATCTGTAACGCACAACTTAATATTAAACAATACAAAATATACGGTTTTTGGAATTACATTTTTTATTACAATACATTGTTCAGTTAAAATTGAGTTTTAAAAAGTGGAATAATTCTCTCATCTCAAACTCATCAGTAAATATAATTTAGTAATTAAATTGGTGTTTTTCACAAATAAAATATACCGTAAGTGTAAATTTTGCAAATTTTTCACCACACTATTAGATCATCTGCAATGCTGATGCACGAATAAATTTTTATTTGAATAGAATTTTCAACACAAAACTATATTTTTAACATAAAACGGTTAAAAATTTTATTCGGGAAAAATAAATTGATAAAAATGTATCTAGCTACATGGTATTTCAGGACATTTTTAAATATTTGAATTTTCAGCGGAGTTAGTAGGTTTTAAATTGTTTAAGTCGATGATGTTGTGCATTTCAGCTTAAGTAGGTCTACGCTGTAATAAAAAGTTGTATTAATGTTTTCTGTAACAAAACTTGTTAATTTTCATGACCTTATTTGCCGTTTAACTAATTTTCTTATAAAACAAAAGTTTGGAGTTGGTCTAAAACTTTTTAAACAACCTAATTTGAAATGTATTCTTAAATTGATTTACTTTAGAAGTAATAAGCTTTACGAATGATATTTATAACATTTTGTAGCTAATTACTGTCTACTTTAGCAAAACTTTTAACAAATCTTGTTTTATTAAAAGTGTAAATTTTATTTAAAAAGGTTGTAAATGGTCTTGTGTTACAAAGTGTATCTTGTAAGTGTTATGTGTTGAACAGTTAATCTATGCAGCAAAATTTTTCAAATACTAATTTTTATTTATATTTCTCTTCTAAACCCAAACTCCAAATTATACTTTTAATAAAATTTCATTATAAAGAGAAACGGTAAATTTAAAGATATAACTCACTCATATATACTAGTATCAAATTTTACTTCACAATACTTTTAATTTTCAATTAATTTTCTAAAACGTTATCATAGAAATTAATTATAATTAATATTTTAATCTTCCAAAATCAAACTCTTACAGCTGTATTCATAAAATATTGTAAAACGCTCTCTAAACCTATTTTAGTTAGAACGTGTTTTAAGACTAAGGTCCAGTTTTTCAATCGTTAGTAAACCTAAATTCAATGGTTAACTTAGATTTCTAACCAATCAGGTAGTCATAAGCGTAGGTTAACCGTTGAATTTGAGTTAACTATCTATTGAAAAACTGAGCCTTAGAGAGCGTTTTAACTTTTGTTCATTCATAAACGGTTTCTAAACCTATTTTAACTCGAATGGTGTTAAAATACTGATTCTAGTGAATTTGGTGTAATTGCGTTAGTGTCTTCGAATCATATGAACTACTAACTGAATAAATGAACTAAAGTATAGCCTAAAAGTTGTTTTATTGTATGTATAGCACGGGTGGGCAATTCCTATATAAAATTTGTGGCGACACGCCACCTGGTGTTACATTTTGTATATTTGAATATTTTGAATATTTCTATTTAAAAGGTTGTAGCAGCAACTAAATGTGTCTTCATTTTTTATGTAGAGTGTCAACTTTCCTTAAAATAGGTTTAAAATTGGTTTAAAGAAGGCATCATCCATTTTTAAATAATGTCAAGTTAAAATACTCTTAGCGAAGGTTTGTTAAGCTAAAATACGTTTATGAATAGTGTTTTTTGACGTTTACGCTAAAATATGTTTATGCTCGTACTTATAGTCATGGATTGAACCGAGAATCGAGATCAATTCTCGAAATAACAGCTTTTGCTACGATACGGTCTAAATTCCAGTAATCTCATTGGTAAATTCTAGGATCATTTTGAGCATCGGATTGATCCGTGACTATAAGTACGGGCATTTGAGAGTGTTTTAAGTCTATTCTAAATTTTTATGAATACAGCTGTATATCTCCAATCATTAATTTTTACTATAAAAATTATATCATCAAATAAGCCAATTCAAAAATTATCAATTTTATCCAAAATTTTCTTTGCATATATTCAAATTGAAATAAATAAATTGCTCACTCAAAATAATATTACTTTTTATTCTCAAAGCTATACAATTCAAATCAAAATTGCGGATATAAATTTTGTCTGACCGCTAGCTTGCGTAAAGTCGACTAACTCGCGACAAAACTAAATATTTACAAAATTTACAATATCAAAAAGAGAAAATTTATCAAAATTATTAAAATAAAAAAATCACATCGTCCCATAGAAAATTATAAAAAGTATATTATGTAAATCTTTTGTATTATTTATAACAAAATGTTAAAGTAAGAAAAATTCAAACTTCAACATAGTATTTGTTAATACAGTAAATATGTTGATATAAATGACATCCTATTATTTCCAGTGCAACTAGGTACAATAAAGATTGACTATAATATAGTTATTATAACAATAATAATTATTATTATTATTATAACTATTACAATAGCAGTTATATGTATGTAGTAGAATATTAAGTTTGATTCCGAATTGCAACCAAATTCTTTCTACCCTAGTTACATTTACATTTAGATAGTAAATCTATTAGACTATTGGCCTGTAATGTGGTTGTGTCGATTTATTCATACTGTAAAATTGAATTACATGGAAAGCAAGGATGTATTATATTATTATGTACTAACAGAGGATAGCTCTAAATTAGGAAGTTATAAATATTTTTATGAACTGCAAAACGTTACACTCTAGTTTAAAAACAATTTTTTTAAATTATAGTAATAAAAAAATTTTTGCAGCATAACGAAACTGCTTTAGTAAAGAATAATTAAAAAAATGTTTATTAAACATGTACCGTATACTATAGTATAAACAATTTTAATTTTAACATAAAATATTTAAATTAAAAGTACACAAATTAATTTAAACATAATTTTTAAAATTACTTGTACCGTTTAGTATATCTTCAAATGAAGTTTTGTTTCATTTATTTGCGGAAAGTTAAAGCTATGATGTATTAATTGCTTGTTTATGTTATATATTATTATATATCGGGTTGCCGGCGGAACACTAAATATAGGGAAGTACAATAGGAAATTTATTTTTTCTAAATTCCTGCTTCCCATTATAACGGATAAGAATAAAAACTATTTTTTTTTATTTTTCTCCTTATGTAAAATAGTATCTTTCTTAATAATCTTCTTTAATCTTCCTGTTTGTTTTAAAGTACTTATTCTCATTTCTCATTCCTTAAAATTTATGTTTGTAAATGTAACCAACCGAATATTTAATAAATGGTTCTTATAAGAAACAATAAATTTTATTTTATTGTTACATTAAATGTAACTTCATCGAGGAAGTTTCAATTAAACCGTTAAGCAAGTACATGGTGAAATTTAAAGTGAATGAATTGCGCAATTATATTGGCGATCCCAATGTCCATGGAATATCGAAGCATACGGAACATCTGTTTGACGACTTGAAGTTTCATTCGAATATGATGTCTTAATTTGTCTGGAATATTTCTAACCGCTCTAATCCGTTTTTCTTGTTTTCATTCACCAATTGCTAATACTTCAGCTCTACTGAGCTAACCAGGCATAATCACGGCGAAACGATTTGTGATTAGTTCGATTTCTATTTAGTAAGAAATTAAAACTCGAGCAGACTATCAGAAATCCTTATAAGCTCTTGTTATTATGTGGTAATCTTCCCACATTCACTTGATGATAGTTTTAGTTTACTAATAGATTTTTCTTATTTTTACAAGCATTAATTACGAGCACTTTAATTGCTCGGACGTAACAATTTCGGTGTAAATGCCAATTAGCGTTCTATTTTGACGTAAGGTATTAGACAACTTTTCTTTTCAAAACTTCAAAACCAGGAAATGTGTTCGAACTTTTTCCAACTATTTATCTTAATAAACGATTCCGGTGCAAACTAGAAGTTGGCCTAGTTAAGGGAGGGTAAAAACAAACTACACACTGCCTAGAACATAAAGGCTTTAATTAGGAAGCAGGTGGTTTCACGCTGACTTCTAATGATGGTGCCGCATACAAATTGACTAAGTCACTTGCATCAATAATTCATTTGTATAATATCAGGGAACCCGCTGCTAGTACATATTTTCTAAATCGTTTAGACGTTTATTGAATTTCTTATGTTAACAAAGAAAATTGCAGCATTTTGAATAAAGCAATTGATTACTTATTTTATAGGACAACATTCAAACTGGATGAAAGTAATTGAAAATGAAATACGAGTAGGTGTACCTAATTAATATAGCAATTTAACTACGTGTAGTGTAAATTGGTCATTTTATCTCGCTTTTAATGTAGAGGCCATGCCCTCTAAGTTAATGATGATTTCAGTACTACAAACTTAACAAACACCCTCCAGGAATCTGTGAATATAATGAGGGTTGCTGCATTCAGTAATTTTGCCTACTACCAAACTTTTGCTTAGGTATGCAAAAACTTTACTCGCTATTCTACTAACAAGAGGGATGAAGACACGTGGGGTTCACTTATTTGAAATTTCGGTTCCCTGTGCACTTAAAATGTCTCTCATTTTCTATACAAATGTATTTTATACAGCTTTGAACGAACGTAACAATTTTTATGTAATAATGAAACTAAATTTTTATTAATGGAACCGTATTTATTATTTGCTTTATTTCACTTTCTCTATTTCTTTTGTATTTTGATTAATTCGTGGGATTGTGCAAAAAAATGAAATTAATAGCGAAAATCGGTTAAAGGATTCAAACAATCTACCCATTGTATAAACCAATTTTGCATCGTTCTATTATGGAAGGTTATGACACATTATCTTTGTTCGAATTCAAAATTTAACTGGAAACAAACAAAGAGAGGTGTAAAGTTTGTGAAGGGCATTGTAAAATATAAATTGCGAGATTTCATTTTCTCTTACTCTGCAATTATTTTACGTCAGTGTTTATTAATTTTGTGTCGACAGTTTATTTATAAGGGTTTCGGTTATAAGAGCTTTAGGTGGTATTAAAAATATCTGGAGCGATATGTTCTGCAGAGGCCGCTTTTACTGCGCACTTTATAAACAAATTTGCTGTGTTTTTTGAAAAATTTGACCTAAAAAAATTTAATACAGATAAACAAACAACCGGATTTTTAATAAATGGTATAAATATCACATAAACTAATGTTAAATGTAAACAGCGAGCTGATGAGGCGTATATATTTTTAATTAATAAATAATTAAAGTACACATCAATACAAAATGCAAATATTAATATTGAATAATATTTTTAAATCGACAAATATGTACAAAGTTATTGTTTATGGTAAGCGAAACATATATTAAAGTCGTAATAAAATTGAAATAAATTTTAATAAAGCTTACAAAACTCATTATATTAAAGTCTTCAATAAAATTTTATTAAATTAGATCGAGACGAGATGAGACTTTTTACTTTGAAGAGCTTTCCTTAGAGCTTTTCTCTTTTACTCTCATCTCGTTTACTTGTACGTTTATACATTCAACAACATGGATGAAAACTTGGTAGATTATCGCTAAACTAAAAGCAGCTGCACATCAAAGTTGTCATCTCTTAAATAGAACTTGTAATATGATGGATTACAATTCGATAACATCGTTAGATAAACGTTTCCGGTTTCTAAGTTTTTGATTAATCAAATTTTGCAGGTACGGTTCACAATATTTTCGTGTAAAGAAATCACATTCGCGCATTATTTTGTAAAAGTGAATAAAATTTGTGATGTAAAATTTTCATTTCGATGGACCCATTGATAACGTATTTTATTTCTTTCAGGTGCAACGGAAGGAGTTACAGCAACTTTTGATCTATTTGATTCGTCGAGTGGTCCAGATTTAACATTGTCCCCACAAACATTTACGAATTCTGCAGAGGCCTTTATTAACGACAACTCAAATAGTTTAGGGGTTCCCGCCGAAAATGAGGCAGGTGGGTTATTTGAGTTATACTAAAGTTTTAATATTGCCATTCCTTTCCATCCGATGACTTTCTAAAACCATAATTTTCGAATGAATTTAACGTAGCTACCTATGCAATGTAGAAAGGTCCATAATACCACAATCCCACATGTCAATAATACATAGTAATATGTCTGCTTCAATATAACTTTTATTCTAACATCTTTTTATATCGTTTCTTATATTGCATTTCTTAAGAAGGTAGAAACCATTTGTGCAATAAAAAAACTTGCATATCAATTATTAAGCTCACAAAGACAATAAAATCTAACATTCATAGCGTAGTGAAACCTGCGGCGAACCAAATCTTAGTGGAGCTACTCAAACCTATTTGAAATTCATTTGATGTGCGAAAAATTTTAGTTTCCAACGGCGTAGAAGTACTTGCGTAACGTATTATAACTTACACGATTTATATACTAGCGTTATTTAATTGAATAATGATCAATATCGAGAAAATGGTATTTTCAATCAATATAATTTATAATCTTATTCTTTGGCGTCAATATTTTTGATGGGTTTTCTTTGGATTGCATAAAATTTAAAAATAAAAAATCGTGTGGATAAATAACTGATAAAGATAGGAAAAGTCAATCTTATAAACTCTTCTTCGTTCAACATCGTCTACTCATTGCATATGGATGAGTTCTTTGTAACATGTGCTTTATTTTGTGAATAATGTCGAATGAAAACGGCTATAAATATCGCTCGAAGCGGACCAACAACGTAAATCAATATTGCGCTTTTTTACCGAGATGTGGTTCTTTTGGGAACATACACTGAATTAGAATTTTTATTTTTTATGATAATATTATCGCGCATTGTTATCAAAACAACCTGATACCTAATTCTAGTACATATTAGAAGTTGGTAAGGAAACTAATGGAGTTTTGTAACTTTTTGGCATCTACAAATTGATATCAAGAACTAGACGCGCTTCAAATTAATTCCAAAGTACAAACAGTTCATGTCGTGGTTCAAACTATATTTTAATTGAAAACTACAACAATAAAGTAAATATTAATACTAATAGCAAATTGATTTTGAAATTGACTCATTGATTTTGAAATAAAAACTTAAATCCTTCAAATTTTCAGTCAATGCCCTTCTTTGGACAGATATCTACACAATTACACAGAAAACCCCTAAATCGGCATTCAGATAGAGATTTTTGTCTTGCCTTACTTAGGTAGAGACTGGCAAGGGCCAATCAGATTGAAGTATTAAAGAAAATTAAAGAAAATTTGGATTGGCTTTTGCCAGTTTCTACCTAGGCAAGGCAAGACAAGAATCTCTATCTGAATGCCGCTTAATGCGTGAATGATGTAAACACTCCTTTACTCAACATCTGTTAACCCATTGGGCCCATAACCTGTCGTGTTTTGTGCTTCATTCAGGTTAAAAATTTTCTGCTAGCTTCTGGACAAAACTCACAAATATGTTATTAAATTTCTATTCCGGCATAGTCCATTTGAAGCACTAATAATATTATAAAAAAAATTTTGTTGATCTTCATAATTTTCCCTTTCGCTGTTAAAATTGTTTATAAAATCAGTAAAAACTGTATAATTCGGCACGCTCGGGGATACAAAACTTACAAATTTAACAATCTGCCGAAAATAAAAGTGTACATTCCTGGGCTTATGTTTCAGAACTATTAATAATTTTGTTATAGGATTCAAATTAACAAATAGTTGTAAAAAGTTTCACTCGCTGCTAAAATGTACATTTTGAAATAATTTATTATTATACTATATATAATATTATAATGTTTGTCTACACACACATATTTGTTACAATAATTGTGGTTTAAAGTTTGAACCATTTTTGCCTCTCAAACCTCAGCTATGGCAAGAGATAAGTTAATTTAGAATTAACTGGAAAATGTTACATAAATAAATATTTAAAATTTTATAAATTATAATGTATTTAATTGTATATTAACATGTAAAACTTTCAAAAAAAAAATCACGGCATATTACATCAAAAAATGGCCCGGGGCGGAAGGCTTCTAGGGGCGGCGCAAGCCGTCCTTCGCGCTCTGCTTGGGGTGCCTTTTATAATCAGAATGAATTAAAAATTTAATTTTAGCTTTTTTTCAATTAATTTATGGGGCGGCAAACCTTTTTACGTCTCTGTCTATTGATTAAAATATGCCTGTAGTTGTGCGGAAAATTAAGAAAATCTATAAAAGTACAATGGTTTAGTAATCTGTTTAGTAATAAATTAAGCAAAAAACAAAAATTATCCAACTCAAACTATCTGGAATAATCAATAAATAATACAGACAAAAATAAGCAAAAACATACTGACTACTAGAATTAAAATTACACCAAACATCGACAAATGACAAAAATGACTAATAGTATGATCTGAAATTGCATTCACTCCAAATAACAAAGTCAATAGATTTTGATGTGTAACATGACTCGGAGATAAATTACGAGATGGTAATGAATTATTGGAAGGCTGCGTACTATGTAAAATCAATGTAACTGTCCACGTATGAATAATAAGATAACTAACATAAGAACTTCACGCTTCGTAATCTTCAATAGATTTATTCTAATCGATAACAATTATTTGCCTGCTATCTGACCTTCTTACTTGACCAATTCCAAAGTGCACAAATTCATTAGAAAATTGCCATTAATAAATCAAATATCAATTGGATGTCGAATTATACAAAATTCACTATTTATAGGTCTGTCACCAAATATTATTATAGTAAAAATGAAAAAAATAGTACAATAAATATTTAGTTTAAGTAAATATGTGTAAAAACCATCTGTAAAAATCCCACCAAAAATAAATTGTAAATTTCTGTAACAAGTGTAATCTTACAGTTTATTGTTGGAATTTCGTTAATCCATTCACAAACGGCACAAATGTGCACATTTTAATTCGAATAAAAAGTAATAATAATTTTTAAGAACTAAATTGGCTATTTAATTTCGTATATTTGCTTAAGACACTCTATTATTTTATTTTGTTATAAATACATTTTTTTTTAATTAACTGGAACCTATATTACAGTTTATACGACATAGTTAAAACTATGTCAACAATAATCAACAATGCACATAGATTTTACTGATTTTTATTCGCACAAGCGATTTTACTAGAGCCTGCAATGATTCTGAATAAATGACAGTGAATTTTACAATAGTATCCGTATCATAATAGTTCCAAATAGATGTAACTTAATTTGAAAATTTTATCAACAATTGTAGATATATTTGGTATGAACGTAGTTCAACAAGAAAATCAACGAGCGATTGAAAATGTACTTGCAACATGAATTTTGCACAATACACAATATATCAAAGCATGTTTGATATTTTTTAATAAAATAAAATAATTTCTGTTTTATTATAGCGTAAGGGTTGCTAGAGCGAAATTGGATACATATAAATGTGGCTATCATTTTTTTAATGAAAGATAATAATATGATAATAATATAATAGCTTACTAGCCATTTAAAAAAAATCATTGCAATATACGTATATTTTATTTATAATATAGAAATGACATTTTAACGCAGTCCTTAAAATTCGTTTTGTTTTTTAAATTTATATAGGTATTTTTACCGTTTCTGGTAACTTACTTTGTAACGCACTACACCCGGACACATGAACTTGATTCCAAAACAGGGAAATCAAAAATACTGTTGTAGCTAATCATGTAATGCAAGATACTACTTCAACTGATGAAATTTTCAACACATTCTTTCTCGATCATTTTTCATTGTTTTTAAATTATAAATACATTCTGCAGATTTTTCTGAATATTACAAAATAACTTGCATACCACTAAGCTGTACTGGAAAACTAGGGTCTTGGTTGATATTTTGGTATTTATGGCAGTGAAAAGTTCTGCAATTATATCTTTAAGAAAAAATTCCAGTAAGCTGTAAAATAATACTGAATAAGTTAAAAGGAAACTGTATTGATTAATATCGAATTTGGCATTTTTCGTTTTCATTCTAATAAATTATTAAAATTAAAACAGAAAAGCTGTTTAAAATTGTGAATTGGGCCTTATCTAATTCATTAGTTTATATAAAATATTTAATGCATTTTAAATTTATATAAGGCTCTACTTAGAGTGAAACAGCTAATTGAAGAAATGTCTAGATTTTGCGGTTCTTTCTTTATCGACATCGGTCTGAAGATACGCATCGCTTCAAATTCTATTTCCACTTTCATTGAAAACTTCTAATATGATTCCAAAGTTGTCGAGTTCTACTGAAACCAGTCGGATTGCAGTACGAAGCTAATGAATATTTGATTGTCAGATATTGCGGACGCTGCAATACTGAAAGAAAACTCAATTTTGCATTAATGTAATCGTTATATTAAACAACCGAGTATGATATGTAAAGATACTTTTATAATTAGATACTATTTTACAACTCGGTAATTGAGTTTTATTTTCAAAAGATTACATTGTAAAATATTAATAATTTTACCGATTAAATACACGCTGGTAGTAGTACCTGCACAGAAAGCGACGTCAATTTTATTTTTTCTTAGCGAACGCTCACAATTCACTTCATTTTTGACAATTACACTTTTGTAGTTTTTACAATTTATTTTTAATCCTATAGCTGGTAGTGATATCACACTCAGCAGGTTGTTGTGATAAACGCGAGTGCAAAAATTGAGTTATGAGATGAAGGCTTCTGTTGACAATTCCCGGTGGAAATAAGTTGTTTGCGCTAACTCTGGCACTCCATTACCCAGTGCGAGAGAAGCGACCGACGTGTGTCAATATCAATAAATGCTTTCCAATTCCTCATACTTTTACTTAGTAGGTAAATTAGAAATGTTTCCCATATACATTTATTCGTTACTGAATAGTAGAGATAATTTGTCGATCGATATTGAATTTATTTACATAATGAAATCCATAAAATTATATTTATATCCAGATGATATATAATTATGTCAATTACAGTTATTGATTTTTTTAAATTAATGATTGATGGATTTAACATATTTATTTTGCGATATTCCTGCCAGTTAATTCATCATAAAAACTGCGACACGTTAATTATTTTTTTGCATAGAATAGCCTTTCCCGAAATATAAAAATTCTGTATTTCTGGATTTTATCCAATTTGTTTGTGTTTGTTTGTAATTATCGTGCAGCTGAACATGGAAAATTGCACTTTTCCTTTCAACTGAAGAAATTTGAAGGCTGTCACGGAAATGCTCGCGTGTTTCTTAATATTAACTAGTATAGATAAAATACCCGTCAGGAATGACGGTCCGTTTCCAAAATATAATATCTACCTTGATTGACGAAGATTATTATTATTATCTTATCGAAGATTATTGGCAAATATTACCTTAGACGTATTTGATTGAAATAATAAAATTTATTGATTATTTGTTGCTTTATTGTACTACAACTGGAAAATACTTCATTTGTCACCACGTTTACACTAGTCCTGCTGGCTACATTGCACTGACACGTTATAGTTTTCACATTTAGATTTTAAATCACAAACTGCCAAAAAGTAAGTGCTGTATTATTATCGTTAATTACTGCATTAATAGTTAAATTAATTTTAAATTAAATAATAAAATAGAACCGATATACAAAGCAGTAATTACAGATAGCATTTATTATTTCCCGCTGGAATAACGAAAAATGATAATTAATTAATATTAATATGCATTTACATAATAATATGGATTGCAAAATTACAATTCGAAAACATGGTATATAATTGGAAATGCCCACATCGATTGATCGGTTTTGATTATTAAATTAAATTGTGATTTACTGAAACGAAACGTAAATTTCAAAATATTTTTAACTCACCTAAATAGTTATATTTAAATATAAACAAAAATATGCATATTTCTTTGAAACTTCATTTAAGCTACGAAATATAAAATTTTTATGCTAATATCCGGGATAATATTTATGTTTTACTTTTTTGAAAGTGCATAACAAAAACCTTTGACAATACAAGAGAGAGATTACGAGTATAGGTACATACGAAAATTTAAATGTGTATTTTTATGTTAAAAATTCAACTATAACGCAAACGTAATTTTGTTGTAATAATATTTTTTTTCTATTAAAAAGAACTATGTACCTATATTGTATACTACTATTATAAGCAAAAATATAATTTTGTCAAATATACATACAAAGAAAATTGTTTCAATTGAAATAAAATAAAAAGATGTAACTGAACATGAAGTGAGAGACAAAGAATGAATTTGGAATTATGTAAATTTTTTCATAACATAATTTGTAACTGTTCATTGGGTACACTGCAATAACAAAGCATTAATTTGTCACAAAATTGTGCATTTGGTGTATAAATTTTGAATTTTACTAAAAGTGGGAATTTTTTCAGTTACAACAACAACAGAAGATAAAAAACCACAAGTGGGTTCTTCGAGTGAAATAGTAAAATTAGCTGTTAAGAGACCTCGACCTAAAGCTGCATCTCCTAACAGACAAGGTCCGCAACAGTGCCAGGTAAGACACATAACTAGAAGATCGTGTGATTTATGTTCCACGTACATATTATAAGACTGAATAAACTAAAAATGGTTTTCGGTAATTAAAACAAACCAAAAGGTTAATTCCATTCAGGGTCAGGAGGATCATAACCGTAACGACGTCGGCAGTTTTAATCAAATAAAAATGTCGGGTTCTTAAGTCTTACAATAAAAATTTTCGAAGCTTTAAAATACATGTAAATAACAAATAGCAAAACTTTCTGTAAAAAAATGCGCTTTCCCTTCTTCTTAAAATAGAGGTAGAAAACTTAAGTTGTAATTTAATGCATCATTAGACGTAGAAAATGTTAACTACGTAAACATTTGAATGCATGTAAAATAATGCCAATTTTTTTTGTCTGTTATAGGTTTGTGCCAAAGTTTTTGGAAATGCATCTGCTCTTGCTAAACACAAGCTGACTCATAGTGACGAACGAAAATACGTCTGCACTATGTGCGGGAAAGCTTTCAAGCGACAGGATCATTTGTAAGTTGACGAATTAATTATGTATCTTGTACTTTTTAAATTTTTATTAAAAATAAATTATATTTTTTACCTCTGCACACGATAGGCAGACTAGCACGTTATCTAGGCCTACAGTAGGTTTTTACAGATATAACCAAAATTTAAAAGATGACATTAAAATAACTCGATTAAACTATGGATAAACTTCAAATACAATATAAGAAACGCCTTCTTACTTGAAGTGGGCGGGGCTTAACTCCATTCTATTGACAGTATGTGCAATTCACACGACTACTTCAATCCGTCGTATGTGCTACGATTCTAACATTTAAAATCGTGTCAGAATTTTAATTAGAATTTGATTTCGTTAATTATATAGTTTAATTTTATTAAAAAACAAAAATTTCTGTTTGAACATCACATGTCGTTTTAGGGAGATTTTTTAGATGTTATCCTTGATCTATTTACCCTAACTTTTATTATATTTTGTCTTTTTTTACTAAATTTTGCGAAGGAGTCATCAAATTTTATGTTTATATTTGTAATTTACGCTCTCAACTGGGATAATTTCATTAGAAAATTTTTAAATTTGTTGGTTCGGATATCGTGCTATTCCCTACGATAGATACTAGTTGTATAATTAACACCGCTGCTGATTAGTTTTATGAATTCTGTGAACACCCGTTATGTGCATGTTATTCCAGTGCATTTATAATTTCGGAGTATGTTACGCTAAATCTATTGTTGTTGTATAATCTAAAATTATAACATCAATTTCAATATTTACATTATAATCAATTTATGCACTTGCGTATTCACGAAATCTATTGATTATCTCACATTTAAAAAAATATAATTTCAAAATAATTGTTAAACATTTACTTTTGGTAAATGTTTGTAGGATTAAATAGAAAAAGAATACAAACTGAAAAATAGAATAATTTTCCAATAAGAAATTCTTCTTCTTGCAAATCAATATTATTCCACAATATAGGGAATCACATCTGAATACATAGTTTCTTTTGCATTTATATTGTAGTGCTACATGCAGTAGTTGCTACATAAGGTTCACGGCAATATACTTGACAAATAAATATTTATTGTTAAACATAATGTAATCGGAATATTATTTATTCAAATTATTATTGCTACCAAATACCCGGTTAGTATATTGAAAAAAAAAATCACTTGGCGACGGCGAAACTGCGACGGCGAATTGATATCCTGCTAATATGAGGTAGTACTTAGATAAAGTACTACTAAAAGGTATCTTTGTAGTTTTTAATATCTCTTCTTCCACACACAGGTCAACTATCACCACTTATATACAGGTTTAAAATCCTGCAATCTAATTGGTCCTTGTAGTGTGTGTAATAACAATATTATATAATGTATGTTGTTTAATTATTTATTAATATTTTCCACATTGATAAACGTGATGCTTGTCATCTTCAAAGCAGTCTCAGCTTCTCTGTGTTCTATTTTTGAATTGTCAAGACTTTTCCGAATACTTCCGACATCTCTTGTCAGTTGGATTTCTAACTTCTTTACATTTACATTTTTACAAATCATTCGAAGGATGAAATTCGAACCCCGGACGGTAGAAATTATTATTTTTGAGTTACTACTACTTTTGCAATAACTATAGTTATGAATAACTAAAATCGAAGAGCAATTAAATATTAATGCAAGCAATCATTGAGTAATTTCCATTACACAACGATTTATGAAACTGTTTTAACAGTGATGCATTTTAAACCTAATTCCACCACAAATCAAATACTTGAAAATAATTTACGTGTAAAAATTGCTAGCTGTAAAATTATCTAGTTATATAAAAAAAAAACGATGCAAACGAGCATCGGAAACTTTCAATTTCATACAATGGTACTACTTCATACCATCAAGAAAAAAATATAATGGATATTTTATTGTTTTTAGAATCACGTCATTTTGTCTGCATTTATATCTTTCTATTTAAAATTCAAAAGATAAATTTTATCTCCAACATAGCACCAGAAACTTTTTATAAATCAAAAAACAACGAATTTGTAATTGCTGAACTGTAGAAACGGTGATTTATTTTCTAACATTTATTATGTGAACTACTTCCACAATTTAAAACTTTTAAGCATATACTATTGTAAGTAGGTGTGTAGTTTTCACCATAAAATTTATTTTGAAACCATTTTTGATTCAGACGAAGTTGGTATTTTATTGTTTTAAAACTGTTACACATAGGATTACTTGGGAATTTATTAAAAAGCTGACAATAAATATTGTAACCTACTAAAAGCTTTGAAGAACTTTACAACTTAAACAACTTTCTTAGAACAACAACTTTAATTGAGCAAAATACACTTCTTTTCTAAACAATGAAATGGTTTTACCTTTAATTTACTTTTGTGGAATATACTAAATATTTTTACATTAACAACAGGGAGAATACATAGGGATTGTAAATTTTAATTTATAATTTACCTCGAAGCTTCTTCGAAATATGAAATTGAACTCCATCTTCCTTATGCATAATATTAAATTTTGTTGCTTTTCATTAATATTCGTTTAGGCATTACTACCTAAATTATTTTCCTTGCGAGGTTTAAGCCTAAGATTGATAAAAAAAAAGATTTCTCAATTAAGGCTTTTTTTTTAATTTCAGAAATGGACACATGCTGACACATCGAAATAAAAAACCATACGAATGTAAAGCGGAAGGTTGCGGTAAATCTTATTGCGATGCCAGATCGTTAAGGAGGCATACAGAAAATCATCATAGTTCTTCCACTGTCAGTACAAACACAACCACGATGTCTCCAGCACAAGGAGCAGCATCGGGAGATGCCGCTTCGCCCCACGGTTCCAGTTGTATCCAATATGCTCCACCTCCAACTTCTTCGTCGACGGGCAAAAGTCAGCTACAGCAATTATTAGCAACGGAGCCTATAAAAGTAAAGACCAAGTTGTAAACTTCTTTTCAATCAAATTAGCTTGTGCATGCATAGCAAGGAATTATATTGTTAAACTTTAGTTATAAATCCCTTTTAACTTTTAAAAGCTAATTAACTCCAAAAACATTGCTATATTTTAGTTTTAAAGCAAGTTTTATATTAAAGTTTTATTACATTATCACTATTAAATTGCTTTTAAATTATTAATAAATTATAATTGAGAAAGTTCATACCAGTTATAATAGCATCCTTTATATTATATTATTACTCATGCACATTTTATATTACGAATTTAAGTTTGTTAATCCAAATTATTATAAGATAAAAATACGTTAATTTAAAAAAGTTGCATAAAACTTTTTTAACCATCATCTAACGATATAATTTATAACTATGGCAACCTGGACATTATTATTGGGATTATGTCTCGGTTTGGTTGTACCCTAACATTATTTTCTTAAGCATTACAAATTACAGCTTTCAGTTCTGATTTAGAAGTGGCTACATTTTTCTTACCGCGAATTTCGAGATACATTCGTTAAAATAAAACGCGAAAATTATAAATGCCTAAGCTACCTATTTGTTTTTTACAGAGTGGTAACGGAAGTAACAACGATGGATTAACCAAACAACAATTAGATTTGATACATCAAATAATGGAACAAACACAAAGACAATCGCATTCGGTGAGCAAACCTGCTACGAAACCAATATCAAAATCCCATAGCAAAACATCGAATAAAATTCAAAAAGTTTGGTCTTCCACGGTAAATATCTTTCTACTTTATTAATAAGTCCGTTTATAATGGACGTGTAAAATAATAAAATAATCTTATAAATTTTAAAATATACATCGGCACAGGGTAAATTTTATTAAATTTATCGTAAGCCAGCGCAGGTGTCCTATTATTCATTTAATCGTAAATTTTAAACAAATATCCACAAATTGATTTTGAGTAAAACTACTTGCAGATATAGCAGGTTTCACAAATTCAATCATATTAACTTAATTTTATCCGAATTTATGTGTGCAATCTTTCATTTTCGTTTTAAAAAACTTTATTTGCTCAAATTTCAATATTTGCTTAATAATTTCGTACAAAAGCAAAATTCATTAAAGAAGGAAAAAACTTTTATAAAAAATTTAATTTAATATGAGTAGGAAGATCTATTTGCTTATATTGGAGACGACAAGATTGTATTTATTAAAAGGTATTCTAGATTAATTTTACCAAAATTTCAAAGTTTATTATAATTTTGCTATTATTTAAAAAATTGCAAAAGCGTAGACAATTATTTGCAACTCAATATCCTTTGATGTGCTCGGAAATTTTTTCGAAAAATAAAACAGCAAGCAACCACTGCGACAAATTAAATTTATCGACCAAGCAAAAGTGTAATCAGCTTAAATTCTACCAATTAGCAAAAATGTTGACAAAACGGATTTTCACTTTTAATGAAGAGCATTAAGTTGAAAAGAATGAGCACGAACTTTCTTAATGCATACTGATTTTTTGTAATTTTTTAAATAGGCGCAACAAAATGTTACCAACAAAATAACATCAAGCACATCGACGTCTCAATCAAAAGTTACTACTACATCTTCGAGTACTAGTTCCAATCACCAAGTCAATAAAACTGAATCGAAACCTGTGGAGTGTAATCTCTGCCATAGGAAATTTAAAAACATTCCTGCATTGAACGGTCATATGCGACTTCATGGTGGTTATTTTAAAAAGGTAAAATTATTTTCGCTATTTAATTGCATTAAATTTAACCCAAATCTAAAGCTAATTTAATCATTAATCTTTTAAGGATGCAGAAAATAAAAAGTGTGAAAAAAAAGATGCAAGTGGACCACCGTTACAAACTGCTAGTGTAAGTGTACGGGCATTAATAGAAGAAAAAATTATAAATAAACGTATAACAAATCCCCAAACGCCGTCAAATAATGAAGAAACCCCAAGATCGTCTGCTCCGCCGTTATTTCCTCTTACTGTGCATTCCACTAACAGTTCTAATGATTTAGACTCGAAAATTACATCTTTTGTGGTCCCCGCACCTCCACATCAAACCACAGAAAAAACAAGAAGACATTCCGAAGCTGAAACTTATACATCGCAAAAACACCAAAGTACTCAACGAGAAGCCGAAGCCTTAGCAGATTTGATTCTCAAGAAAGGAAAAGTGTCGGTTAAAAGAACGACTTCCGATCCTGGTCAGGCAACTCAAAGAGTAATTCAGTTACAAACTGGAGAATCTTTAACGCTTACGGGGGTAGCATATCAATCTGAAGATAACGGTGGATTTTATTCGCAAACTCTTCAAGACGAAGTTTTTACTCAGGTACAAGATTCTATGCTTCTTCAAGGCGTAGACGCACAGCATTTAACTTCAATTCAGTTCCAAAGCGATTCGCTCTTACACAACGAGAATGAAAATCAACTACAAGACATAGCTTCGTTAGAAGACTACGCGAACGTTACGGCAAGTTTACAAGATACAGTTAATTCACCACCATATCAATCGAGCCATTCAGTGAATCAAGACTTACAAGCAGTGCTGGACTCGCCTTTGCCAGAAAGTTTAGCGGACTTTAGTACATTTCATTCGGCATCCAATTTAGATATGCCTTCCCCTGGTTATCAATCACAATCGCCAGCTCAATATACAGAATCACCTCATCCATCATTAACTGCTCAATCTCCATTACAATCGCCATTAATGAGGCACGATTCACCGGGTTTCGTGTATCCTACGCCTCCGGCAAGTCACGAAGGTCAGAGTCCGTGTTTTGGTCAAAATTCAATGATGCCTTTAGTGTCTCCCAAACAAAACGACTATACGCAACTGAATGGGCAAGATTTAGAAGAACCACCACAGGCATCTTCTCCACTCTCCGCGGCATTTTTTACATCGACGATGTCGAGTTCCGCGGCCGTCGAAGAAGCACTAGAAGAAGTTCTACCCGGCGAAACGATTTCAACTGACGACATATATCCGCTTTCAAATTCTCCGGTACCTCAATCGCCTCTCTCGGTAGGTTTAACGCCCGTCGCTTCTCCTCTCTCCAGTATTCCATCATCGTCTGTATCATCTCCACATACTTCTGTCACTTATACCGTATCGCCAAGCAATGTACAATTTCCATTGTCACCTCATTACGCGTTTCAATCTCAAATGATGCCTAATTCAGACGATCCCTTATTATCGAGTAGTCCTAAAGATACTAAAAAGAAATTTGAATTTAACGGTATGCCTTTAAAAGTTATAAGCAGTAATGGACTATTAGATTTAAATAGCACAAATTTTACCGGAATACTTGTGGATAGTAATGGAGAATTGAAGTTAATTCAAACTAGCGGAGGTTCGCTACAAACAAAAAATATTGTTGTTACTGGAAATTACGCTCAAAATATGGAAATAAAAAATGGAGAGAAAATTCAAAAGATAAATTCCGTAGTGCGATGTACGATACCCAAACAAATGTCGAAAGGAATAAAACAGGAAGAAGACGACATTTTTATTAGTCCTACTATGTAAGTTTAATTTTACATAAATTACATAAATATAATATGAGAATATTTCACCTTTTAGCAAGGTACCATTAAGTCCTGCAAAAGTTTCGCGAAAACGTCCCAGATCGGAACTCTTACAATTACCAGTTTTACATCAATCGAGGTTGAGAGCAACACGAAGTCGACCGCACGGTTCGTCTACGTATACACCTCCTCCTTTATTGAATCCCACTAGACCTGGAAAAGGATTATATTGTAGATTAAAACATAAATTACCTAATGGTATGTCAAGTCGCAATGTGTAGACATCAAACTATAATAATTATTTATATTATGCAACAATTTAGAATCGCGCGAAGAAGTGTTAAATATTTGGAACAGCGAATCTGCTCCTGAATCGGACTCAACACCCCACATTAATATAGGATCCCAATTTCAAAGTACAATTCCTGCTCTAAGAAAGTCAATTCCTTTTTCGAACCAAGAGCCTCCGAAAGAACAGCTTTTATGGGGTCTGCCCACAGACACTTACAATGATAACGAAGGTGAGTTTGCAATATTATAATTAGAACAAAATTTGTTGTTGGTTCAAACAAAACTGCTTAATTGGAATTTAGCATTAAGAAAGCTTGTTGTTTGAGCCACAATGTGGTTCAAGCAGCAGGCATGTGTTAGTATTAAATATGTGCAGTTGACATGTACTTGGATTTCGCGTGCTGCGCAGCAGTCCCAGGTGGAGGACGCAACAAAGAATATGCCATGCATATACTACAAATGTGCGGAGGAAATATTCACGTAAGATATTTAAATTTTCATTACGGGCTATTTTTAATTTAATAATATTTACCGCAGGACGCAATGTTAAGGCTAATGCAAGCATCACCTGCTCTACCTTTCGATCATCCATTGTTACATTATCAATACAATGATAGCGATCGGTGGTCGGCCGAAGAAATTCAATCGTTTCAGGAAGCTTTAATAAGATACGACAAAGATTTTTACAGTATATCCCGTGAGGTAATTTATTTAAATTGCATCTTAAATTTTTAATTTTTAAATCTCTTGGGTAATTTTTAGATTGGTAGCAAATCCACAAAGCAGTGCGTACAATTTTATTATGTTTGGAAAAAAGTATGCGTCGATGAATACCGCCGGATTAAACTCTCGAGGGAATTGAAGCGTGGGTACGCAACAGGATTTGAATTGGAAGTTGATGAAAAACCTCACCCAGATGTAAAATTATTAGGAGTAAGTTGCATGAAAAAAGTTGATCGATTCATAATTGTTTTTATTATTTTATTAAAGATAGCCGATGCCGAATCGCCTTTGTTTGTGCAGGAACATAAAAACTTCATCTGCGAGTTTTCCGATTGCTCAGCAGTAAGTGATATTTCGTTTCGTTAAAGTATTATTTAATAATGCAATTTTATCTTTTTTCTCCAACAGAGTTTTAACTCGAAAGCCGCCCTAAATGGTCATATAAGAATTCATGCAGGAACTATTCGAAGTTCACCTATTCCAACTGCAACATTAGAAAGGCGACCGCAATCTACACCTTCAACAATGTGCCATTCAGATTCTTCTGAAGATTATCCTTGTAAGATTTGCGGGAAGTAAGTGTTCTACATTCATCATAGCATAGCTAAGGTAAATTGATCGATGTATTGCTAAGGTGCGTGTTGCTTGCCAGCTAATACTATCGCATCAACTTTCACTGACAATCCATTGAGCGGACTGAGGTACAATTAATTTATTTGCGTTTTCTTTTCTCTATTTTATTTTGGTTGGTTCGTTGTTTTTATATGTTTTTTGTGTATTTATATCTATTAGTTATCTTTCTTAAAGAAAGCATGACGTTCTACTTTATTTATTAATTAGAAAATCTATCACGCAAGCTACATCTTGTGGGTATTTCTATTATGGTGTCGGCTAAATTATAACAAAAAATTTGCTGTTTGTTTCATACTTGATTTAAGATTCGTATTTCAAATACTTTTATATTCTCATTTATGATATTGTTATTGAAGGCGCGTAGAAATCACGCGTGGGTTTTGTAAAAAAAAAATATTTCCAAATAATTTTTAACAATATAATGATCATGTATGGATGGAAAGCATAAAATAAAAACATAAAATTTTTGTTCATTAATTAATCCTGAAAATACAAAAATACAAAAAAAACTTATATTCGTTATTTCAGACGTAAAAAATCTCTCTTTTGACTGATATATGTAATTTTAATTTATTTTTTATATTTTACTATTTTGGTTATATTAAACTGATGATCGATAAAAATCGTGAAATGGGGCTTCTATTCAATTTATATACTTCATTTTTTATAAAAAGTTTTTTATTTTGTTTAGTTTTTGCAAAAACAAAATGATATTGTTTTTATTATACTACTTGACAAATAAAGCAGAAATCCAGAAAATATCTGAATTACCGTTATTTCCTTGGTTATTTCCTTGTGTTTATAAGCAAACTTTTCTAAAATATATTTTTAAAAAATAATTGGTTAATTTTAATTCTTACCAAGAAATTTAACATAGATTTTAAATGAGTTAATCAACTATATAACTCTCACATGCAATCAAATTCGTTAACCGTAATATTTTGCAGAAATTGCAGCATTTTCATAATTGAAAATATTAGAAATATCAGTAGAGGTTCTTTTTCAGTACATTAAAACTAATCGCGGAAACGAGGGTAAAAAATTTTCAACTTTTCGCCGTCGTCGTTTCGCCGTCGGCCCGCGAATTGTATGATATATCGATAATGAGGAGATCTCACAGACTGAGAAAGGTATACAATATACTGACAGACAGAGAAAGATATACAATATGCTGTAATTTAGTCATTCGGACTTTTTCAAGTTATTTTTGAAAATACATAATATTATAATACTATACTCAAGCATTTTTAGGGCCTATTTTTTACCCATTTTTTCTCTGCTTTAATTTAAAACAAAAAACAGTTTTCTTACTTGGCGTGAATAGCTTTAAGTTTTCGTGTCATGAAAATTGCAGTGACTAAACGTTCGAACAATCCGTTGGAATAACAAAAAAATATTCAAGTGTTATAATAAATTATTATTATTACGAGTATGAGAAAACTGACAATTTTGACATTATTCTGTTAGTGAATACACAATACATTATACAAATGGATTGTTCCAAGAGCTGATGAACGTGTTGATGTATAATTCAAGTTTTCTCCACTTAAAATAATATGCAACATGAATTTATATTGAAATTTCTGCTGGAAACGGCTAGACCGACAGAATAGACTTAAAAATTTGTAGAAGAATTGATATTGAATAAAAATGTTACAATGCAATATCACTTAATATCCATTTTTGAATTGATCGATAGTCCCAAATAATCATAAAGCGAAATCAATAATTACATTTGCTTTGTTTAATTTTAGCAAGGGGACCGAGGGTCAACGTCATTATATGACCGAATGGGTTGAATTCTGCAAATCAATCGTTTAATAACAGTTAACATCGCCGAGATTTCTAGTGTTTATTTTGGTTTCTACAGTTTCAAACTCAGACAGTACTATACACGCAAAATATAGGGTCAAAGAACGCAAAGGTTAATACCTTTAACTGCAAACAATATCCTCAATAACAATGCCATAAACTTTTCACAATTACGAGAAAGCACCTTTAAAATAAAAAACATAAAACTTTCCAATACAATATGTATAAGATTTCTTCCTAACAATTAAGTATTGTTTCCTGTATCGTATCATCCAGTTCAACTATAGATTTTCTGATTTGCAAATATTATATTATTTTCATTAAAACCTCAGACCAATCTTTCAGCTTGAGGTTGAATTTTCGCTTTGAGGTTTGACCAAATAAACACTTATAGCCAATTAAACTTCTCATATTAAACAAACTTGTAAAATGAGTGGCGATTTTCTCATGTCTAAAACTTATTTTTTGATAATTCTTTTTTGTAATGGGTTCCAATGGGCCAGCAAAGTAAAAGCAAGCGTAAATGTTTAAACAAGTTAAATTAATTAATTTTTCCTACTTTTTCTGTTTTAATTTAAAAACTGTGACCTGACTATCGACATGACTTCCGTCGCCTGGTGCAACCTTTCATAATATTAAAAAGTGTTGCAGTGTTTTTATTAGTTAATCTCATAACAATGCAAAAACTTATGAAACAAAATTCTAGTAAATTTTATATGTAGTAAAACCCTGATTGTTAGTTATTTTTTTACCTATTTCTTTTAGTTTCGAAGAACACTTTCAAGAATTTTTTTAAATTCCAGAATATGAGACAAATGCAATTTACATTAGTAGTTATAAACCCAAACTGAAAATCTAGTTTCAAAAGTTAAAAATTATATTTTATTTGCCATGACGAACAAAGCTCAAAAAATAATAATAATAAAAAATGGGTTCGTTATTGCCAGACACCACTGTAAATGCATAAATAAACTAAATTTTATTACTTGTAACTGCTCAACCATTTGTAATAGCGTTAAACGCAGATGGTAACCAAATCCCTCTGTGAGTCAAGTTGGTTATCTAGATCGTCCAATATTAAACCAACAACGCTACATTGTACACCATATTGAGCAGGTTAAGATAAATCTCGAACTACTCGGATAAAATAAAACCATTATCGTCGATCATCAACCATTTTAACTTTTACGTTTAAAATAAATTATATTCGAAACATAAAATCCGTTAAAAGCTATATTCAAAATTTCTGGTTACATAGCACTATAAATAGCTAATTAACAAATTTTCTATTACCTTTGGAAATATTTACATTGACTACAGTTGACCTTTAATGAAACTATATATAATTACGGCTGAAAACAGAATTGAAGCTTTTAATGCAATTTCCCTATTAATTAATTTAAATATTTTGAAATCGACCGCCATGAGTTGATAGAGTGAAACTCAATTGGTGTGCACCTCAATTTCTATGCATTCCAATTAATTGGAAAATTGTTTTGGTTGTTAGAAAACGTCGAGCAATCAGAACTTTTTTATGTTTGCAACATAAAATTGATAAACAGATAGATACCATCTAAAAAGTATTCTTATTATTTTACTTTTTATATTATTTTAATTTATATAATATTAAGATATATTTTCCAAGATTTCAAAATTTCGAAATATTGATTTTTCAGAAAAATATGAATCTAAAGAAATGTTGCCCGGCTTTATTTAAAAATCCAATCTACAAATAAAAATTCCAATATAAATGAATTTTGGGAAAGCGATCACTTTTTTCACTTATTTTCACTTATTTTCTATAAATCCAAATTTAATAAATTTAGTTAGTTAATAAATAAAGATAAATGGCCCATATGTAGCCATATCAATTTTATTTAATATTGCTTTTAATTACCATAAATTTACCATTTAAAGTAAACATAATTTTCAAATCATCGAATTTTTACTCATCTTCTAAATCTCCAATTCAAATTATTATTAATCCAAAAATTCCATTTCACAAAAAAAAACTTCCAATTTTATTTTTTTAATTATTTTCTAATCTTGAATCTAAATCTATACTCAAAACAAAAATCGCAAATAATAATCAGGAGACAACTATTGTCTCAACCGTCTCAATCTCAATCGTTTCGGCAAAAATCTGACTTTTCCCTCGGGTTGACTTAACGTTAATTGGCCAATCAGAAAATTCAAAAATATTCATACAATTTATAAAATCTTACAAAAACTTGTACGTTCATAAAATAGGCAAACAGACTGACAGGTTGAGTTTTAAATTTTTTCTTTGAATGCGAGTTATAGAAAAAACTAATTCTTGTACGAAATACAATCAACCATGCGAGCTCTTGCAGATAAATTTTTAATTTTTGAATTAACTATAGAAGCGAGCCTTTATTTCAATTAATTGATTACTTTTAAAAGTGGCGCCTTGCATAGGCGGAATATTTTTAAAACAACCTCGAATAGGATCTTTTCACGCGTTTAATTAGGAAATTAGAAACACGCGGAGTCAAGATGATGGCTGACTTAAAACTGACTTTTTTAGTGTGATCCTGCGCTCTCTTCTGGGAACTAAATCGGAAGACAATATTGCCATATTTTATAATGTTTTTAAATCGAATTGTTAATCTATAAGAGCAAAATATATTTTGAAAAGGGACTATAAAAACTTTAATATGATTCTGATGATAATTTAAATAGGGTGACCGGACAAAACAGAACATGAAAGAACAGATAATGAAAAAACAGAACAATGGAAAAACAGAACACTGAAATAAAAGAACATTGACGAAAGAAAACTCTGAAAAATGAAAACATAAAATTTTTTTAAATTTATATGAATTTTATTTTTATTTTTATATTTTGTTTAGTCTTTGTCAAATTCAAGTTTTGACAAAGACAACCACGGCAATACACGGATCCACCAAAACAAATAGTTCTGCGGCTTTTATAATTAAATGCCAACAAATCCCTGTCAATAATTATATTTTACAAATGCAAAACTTGATTTTAGGGTGGATTCCCTTCGCCACCCCGCACTTTCGGATCCACCCTGAAACGAGTTTTACCTTTTTCGAGTTCCACCTTTTTTCAATTTTTTCGGCCTTTAGGGATATTTGGATATTTTACCGAAGCGCAGGGTAGCACAGAGTCGAATTTGACAAAGACAACTATAGCAATACACGGATCCACCATAAAAACTAGTCTGCGCTACCCTGCGCTTTGGTCCCCTCGGCTCCGGGCGCTCCAAGCGACTTGAACAAAGACTAAACAAAAAATAAAAATAAAATTCATATAAATTTTAAAAAATTTTATGTTCTCATTGTTCAGAGTTTTCTTTTGTCAATGTTCTTTTATTTCAGTGTTCTGTTCTTTTATGTTCTGTTCTTTCATGGAATCTCTAAATAGACAGGGTCAGTTTAAATGAAATTTAAAAAACTGATGGTTTTATAAACAATTTTGTTTTAAGTTTTAAACAAACGTTACAAATGATGCGCCAGTGCGGTTTTCATGCCGCACAATCCGAAAATCTATATAATTGGCATTATAATTACTTAAAACACTTTGTCTTGCCCTCTCTCTATATCTACACTCCGATTTGCAAAATATTGCCATTGAAATAGATTTTCATGTAGTAGTACCTACTATTAGATATTATAAAATGAGTTATAGTGCAAAACTATATTTTGTTACTTAATTTAACGTCCTGTAGTGTAATTTCAAATGTTGAGTTATTGCAATCTTGTTGCACCGTCATCTAAGCAAGAAACTTAATAACTAAAGCACAATTGAATAGAATAAGAATTTTTTTTAAACTCATCTTTGTTCAAATTTAATTTAAATCAAATTTCAAAAATTATTTTATTTGTCTGTGAAAAAACAAAGGTAGACGAAAGCCTCTTTTTATAATAAACACTTAAATATGTGTGACATGCGAAAAATAAGTCCATAAAAAATGTTATCCTACTTTGCTGCAAACAAGCTAAACTAACAAGTTTATTGCAAAGTTTTTACTCTAGTCTTGCAAGCTGTAGACTTATAACCACTCGTAGGAATCTTGAGAATAAGCAGTTGTTGGATAAACATTCACTGACGTCAAGTTAGTGTAATAAGAATAAGTTAAAGAAGTTACTTTTTACGTTTTCGAATTTATTCGTATAATCATAAAAATGTATTGCCATTTCATTTTTTCACTTGAGATCAAAAAGGAATGTTTTCTTCCAATTACGTGGAATTTTAAAATTTTTAATATGATATGTTTCTCATAAAAATCCGATTAGGTATTTGAATCTGATATAAAAATGACAAGTGAAATAATAACGTACGATAATAAATTGGTATAATGGGATATGTTGTTCTTTTATATTTTGAAATGTGAGTACCTATATATTATATTGTAATGTTTTGTTTTTATTTTTCAGAGTTTTTACTAAAATCAAAAGTCGTAGTGCTCATATGAAATCTCATCGTCCTCCAGACACCGAACCTGTAAGACGAAAAGAAAAAGATGTTTCGTGTTCTTCTAGTTTTAATGTATTTGTATCGACTTCTCTGAATACTTAGCAAGAGGTTGTATAAAATTTCAGTATTTTAGAAAACAAATTAAAACAGGTAATAGGCAATCAAAAATTTTGTTATCCAATCAAAATTACTCAATTATTTACATTTATTATTACTTAATTGAAGGAAAAAAACTGTAAATCAAATAAAGCAATCAAAATTAATAAGTTTTGATATGAATAAATTATAAATCCGCAAAATAGGAAATGTATAGTAAAAGTGTAATATTCCAAGATCGTAGATAATTGTAGTTAAAACTTTAGGGTAGGTGTACATCCACATATAACAGAGATTTATATATTTAATAAATAGGGGTTGTGTTGCGTTACATTTTGTAACGTTAGTGCCTTTCGACTGTCGAGTGAGACCTTTGCTTATTCTACTTTATGTAGTTTAAGCTTTGAGCTGTACCGATACCGATCCGGTACTCAATAGTTTGTAACTTGAAAATGCTCAGTTCAACTTTGGTGATCGCGTGTGAATTATGAGCAATAGATCTGAATTCAGATTAATTATATCAACGGCCATAACTACAAACAAAAACTATACGTATTATATTTTTGACCTATTAATCGCGGAGGTTTTGATATTTTATATAAGAAAAATTAACTATAAGGAATATACTACTAAAATCGTGTAAGACGTTATAATATTTTAAGTTGTTCACATTTATTTACCGATATTGTTAAATTTTTTAATTATAGAGAATTTTTATTTTGAAATAAATCAGAATAAAGTTTGATATTTTAGCGCGATTAAAATGTCATTTAACAATGTAGTACGTGCCCTATAAGGCGCCTGTACTGTTTACTCTGTGTTGTGATCTTTTTAAAAGTCTATTACTATAAATCTATATAAATACTTAATATAAATAATAAATATTTGTACATGTTACTGAATGTGTAGGTAGTAATAATTACTATTGTCTATGCGAAGCCAGAGGAAACCTCAAAATTTTCCATTAAGAAATGACAATCCACTATCGTTTTATTCGTACATTTATGTGTTACATATTGATGTATTTTTAGTGTCTTAAAGACGTAAAACATAGGTTTAAGCAGTTAATAAGTAGGTAAATAAAACCTGATTGTTGTATGTTGACATGTTTTATAATCCATATTGTATGTTTTGTAGTTTCTCATACAAACGAGAAAACTCTAGGTTAAGTAAAATCGCTCGAGATCCACTGGCTTGCGCAAGACCCGAACTGCCATCGTTTTGTTAGCGTAGAAATAATCAGGTTCGTCCAAAGGTGCAGGATGGGCTGGAAAAATTCTGTTCAATTTCTTTGTTTGTCTTTGAAAAATTATTTTTTTTAACTGTTCATACCGATTTTGTAAGACGGAATAAAGACGTTGTTCAGATTTCACACATTCCAGTAAAACTTACCTCCCTCTGATAAAACCTGACGTTATCCTTATTTATAACATCTTCGATAACATGTCGGACAATAAAAAAGCAATGATTTTAGGCATTGGTAAAAAACAACATCCAAAATTCTTTGGCTTGCTTAAATGCGTTTCACTCATTTTTAAGAAACTATGCCGACTAATATTCTTTTCCTATATAAATACATATACCTAGTGCAATTTTTATACTAACACTGATATCGGCAAAGGAAATATTTTGCTCCCCGCTAAAATTAACAATACAATTTCTTCTTATACGTATATAAATATAATATTATATTACCGACAGATTTTTCAAATGCCTTGCAGATATTTTAAAGCTTTTATATTTAAATAACATACAATTTTATTCGAAATTATTTTTGGGGAAGCAATTAATGTCGACCGGTGGAATTAAACCAAAGGCCCGAGTGTTAGGCTCTCTATATTTGTTAAATGTGGATTATTGTATAACTTTTTAGAAACATATGAACTTTTTAATTGTTACTTTTTTATACTTATATACTTTTGAAAATTTGTTGTTTTTCATTTTTTAACTGTTGATAAACGTGCTCATTAAAACATCGATGTTTCTTTTGCCACTGCTGTAAATGGGCAAAATTGAACGGCCTAATTCTGATAATTAAATAATAAATTTAAACATTATTCGTAAATATATTTTAGCTACAAATGTACTGCATTTTCTTGTGATATAAAAACGAACGAAAGTTTTCTGTTCCGAAACGAGTGTCCGTCATGTTACGTTAAGAAAGAAAAATTATTGTTGTGTTGTTTATGTGTTACCTATGTATCGTTGCCCTCAAAGTATTTTAAGTGTGATTTAAATACAATCATTTACAATACACAATAATCTGCATTCTATTGCTGTTGTCTTTCAAAATTAAAAAATACCTGATTATCAGCGTGATCGTCAAAAACGCAAAGACGGTAGATAAGAAATGCAATTTTCAGCTTCTTAGCTGTATTCGGTGAGTTAGCGGAAGCCTAATTTGTTGCTAACTCTTTAAAGTTGTTATTTGTATGGATGTGTGCCTGTACCGTTTCATTTGTGCCAAGATTTCAATATCACAGTAAAATTGTAAAATATATTTAGCGTAATTATTAATGATGCTTGTACATTTGTACATAAGTGTGTATTAATTAGCCTATTCTTTCTATAAATTAAGCGTCTAAAAATGTTTCGTTGATATCTATTGTACAACAATTTAAACATTTTTATGCACTTCATTTTAATGAAGAAAAATTTTTTGCCAAATATTTTAACCCCGTCGCATCGCCATGCATTATTAGTCAAGGGGACGTGTAGTATGCAATAAACTATACATAGTACCTACCTACCTACCTATCTGATGTGTTGTTTGTAAAATTCACAATCTTTCTACTAAATATAAATTTGTTATTATCTACTACTGGCTACGCATATTAACAAACATTCTACTCACTATAATTTTTTTGCTTTCGAATCGTCATCAAAAGTGATCGACAGTGTGATATTATCAATTTTTCAAAATATACCCGAAATAGTAAATTTTCTTTTTTTATTTCTCAAATCAAGATTAAAATTAATTATAGTGATTAGACAGGAAAGTGTTTCGATAAAGTCTTTTGCTTTAAATTAAAATCGGATTAGTTTTGCAAATGCGCCGTTCCCTTTAGATATACACCCTGTACCTGAGCGTTAACTCATCCTCGTTACTAATAATAATATTTACTATGATTAGCTTTACTTGTTATTGATACTGATATCTTTTTAACTGTAGAAATATTCCCTTATTTTTTGAGAATTAAAATTGCATGTAAAATATTCCCTATTTATATAAGGTTATTTATTGGAGTTTAGTATTTTACATTTAATATGTCTCAAATTGTTGTGCTCATTTTATATCTATGATAAATCCGATGTCAATACTTATAGCTCAAACTTTTATATTTTTTTTGAGTCTAAATATAAAAGAAAACAATCTGTAGTTTATAAATCATGTGTTTTTATGGTACAAGTGTTTTACACTTTAAATATATTTTTTGTAGCTAAAACATTTCCAGTTAAAAATAAAATTAACTGACGTCGATTGTACGAAGTGTGATATTAATTATTCACTATTGAGACAATCCAATGCTCATTGATTTTTTTAGCTACAAAAAACCAAAAACGTGTTAAATTTTAGGAAATTTGTATATACGTTTGTATTAATAATTGTATTCTCTAGTTTCATAATTTGTGTTTTAAATAATTGTTTTGTTTGACTACTTAAAAACTATTTGTTGTTAAATTCTGTCCAAAGATTTCCAAACGTATGTTTAAAATAAAAGTGTATATGTATATACTTGTATTATTGTATGCACAATAAAATGGCGTTGTATTTAATTGATCTTTTATATTGATGACATGATAATTATGGTTTAACCGTAAATCCAAATTTTTTGAAAATACAGGAAAAAGCAACCTTATAATCATGGGATCTGATATTTCTGACAATAAAGTAGTGGAAAATTGAAAATAAAATTCAAACCAAATAGATAACGGTTAAATTCAAAGAAAAATGAAATAAATAGTAAAGAAGAAAAGAACAGATAATAAAAATATCAAAAGTGAAATACGAAGCAATCGTAATAATCGTACTATGCGTAACCCAGTACCAAATAAAGCTCCACAATTGGGTGTTAATAAATATACAATATAGCCCACTCTAGGGTCAAGTAAAGCCCCTACGATGAGCGTTCCTTGAATAAATATATTACTGCTCGGCGTCAGTATTATAAATATAATATTTATAACATAAATATTTAATTAAAACAACTAGCGATTCTCTATCTTAACTTGCTTTGCTGCCTCGAACTTTTAATTATATTTTGATAACACCTACGTAGATAACTTAGTTGATGTTTAACTTCGGCAACGTGTGCTATTTCAGTGATTTGTAAACAATATTTGCACTTTGTTGAATTAAAATACTTTTTTTATAAAAATTACTGTATTTATTTGTAATCTATTATAACAAATAGATACTTCCCTCACAATACATTTTGAAATGAGTAACGTGTGAGGCTACTGAGAAACAGTACTTTCAACCAAAAACATTCATGCAGATGGTTTAGTCCGGACCGATGATTTCAATATTACTCCAAAGAGATAATGAATGTGTACTCCACACCCTCTTGAAATGCTTGTGAGAGCATTATACTCATGGACATTTGTCGTGTAGTAAACTACCTACAATAATGTATGTTTACATGGACTTTTATTATGAGGAAGGGGCAAAGGAGGCAGCTATTCCCCCTGGCTCCTACCTAAAGTTTTTTTTAGATATTTAATATTTTGCCAGCATAACTTCCCCAAGATTCCATATCAAAGCCGATGCTTTCATTGTCAATGACATAATAAAGATAATTTTGAATACTGTCTTAACTATGTATGCTGATGATTCCTTGATAGAAATAGGTGCTGGTGACCTAATCAGTCTGGTGACTGGCACAGCCGGGAGAGTTATTGGAGATTTTATTCAATTGGCTTTTCGGAAGACACAGTACAGTTGCAATTGCATGGTACTGAATTATGTGAAATTGTTTGGTCTTTTGGGGCTTGTCTAGCCATGCTAAAAAAGATTTTTATATGCAGAAGTTTATCGTGCGGTGTATGACTAGTGCAAGTAAGTTAGGCTCGTGCAAGTCTTTTCTGCGAGAATTGGGGATTTTGCCTTTGTCGTACCCATATATTCAGCAAATGGCTGTTTATATAATTTTAAAGCCAAATTAAGAAGGTTATTCCTCGATGAGTGTTTTTATCAATGATTGCGATCTCTGAAATTTCTGGTCATTTCTCGCTGTTTTATTGACACATTCTTCCACATTGCATTTAAAGCATGTACATTGTTATTATTATTATAAAAGCTTTACATTCCTTACGGAATTGAGCTGTCTTTTAAAGACTTACAAGATCCTTTTCTGAGGGGGATTAGTCCTCTGCATCCTTTAATTACATAATTCATTATAACTACATACTATTACAATTCTTATACATTTTACTTTGCTCTTCTTTACAATCTTGGGTGTGTTTTTGCTTCTTGCACTATTAACTTCCACCTCCTCCTGTTGCTGAACAACTGTCGCCAGTTCTCAACGTTCATCTCCATTAGGTCCTCTGTCACACACTTCCACCATCGTACTTTCGGTCTTCCTCTCATTCTCTCCGTGTCAGGCTTCCATAACGTTAATAATTTTGTGGCATCTTCATTACTACTACGCATTATATGTCCCAGCCACTTTATACGCTGCGATTTCATGCATTTTACCACGTCCTCTCTGCCCATTTCTCTCAGTAGCTCGTAATTCATCTTAAATCTAATCTCTCCGTCCACTCTTTTCGGGCCCAAAATTACTCTCAATATCTTCCTTTTGAAGACTCTCAGCTGTTCCTCCTCTTTACGGGTAATGCACATTGTTTCAGCAAGTGATTTATACATTCTAATCTTGGTATTTCTCGCTATTTTCCTGTCTTTTAGAATAACTCTATTTGCGAAACCAAGCCTGTAACCAGCCTGTATTCTTGCTCTAACTTCTTCGCTTCCATCGTTATTACCAACCAATTGTACTCCCAGGTAATTAAAACTTTCGACCTTCTGGAAAATACAGTCATCTATCCTCACTTCGTTTCTGTTATCGATATTTTTTCTCTGGCACTTCATGTATTTAGTTTTACTATCATTCACCCTTAAGCCCATTTTTTGTGCTGCTACTTTTATTTCTCTGAGTACGTTTGTCATTCCTTTTTCTGTTCTCGAGATGATTACGACGTCGTCGGCGTATGCAACGATTTGGCTCTCCTTATTTATGATTGTTCCATTACACTTTGTCTTTCTAATTATACTTTCTAGTACTATGTTAAATAGAGTCGCAGATATCCCATCTCCTTGTCTCACTCCAGTGTTCACATCTATGCTCTCTGTTTCCCCTTCTGGTATTCTTATTTTAGCTGTCGTGTTATTAAGTGTCATCATGACTAGCCTTATCAATTTAGATGGTATTTTCAGTTCTTTCATAGTTTCTAACAATTTCTGCCTACTCACTCGATCGAAAGCTTGTTTAAAATCTACGAAAAGCATGTGCATGTCCATGTCGTAATCATAACTCCTCTCTCCTATTTGTTTCAGGCAGTGTATGGCACCGACATACTGGTAATTTCCGATGATTTTGTCTGTGTACTCGTTAAGTCGGTTGTGTATAACCATTGACAGTACTTTGTAAACTACGTTTAGGAGTGTTATACCTCTGTAGTTTTCACATGTTTCCGCGTCCCCTTTCTTTCTCAATGTCACTATTACTCCCTCGCTCCACTTTTTCGGCATTTTTTCCTGTTTCCATATTCTTTTTATTAGTCCATGTATTTTAGTATGTAGTGCCTCTCCTCCATATTTTACCATTTTCGCCATTATTTCGTCGCTGCCAGGGGCTTTTCCATTTTTCAGTCTATTAATTGTTTCCAAGATCTCTTCCGCTTTGGGTTCTACTATTTCGTCCTCGTCCTCTTTCTCATCTATTTTGCGAACTATTTCCTCTTCTAGGTGCACATTTAGCAGTCTCTCGAAATGATTCATCCAAATCTTCTTAATTTCTTTCGGTTCACTTTCAAGTCTACCATCTTTGTTCTTTATTCCCTTCCTTTTGATTGCATGTTTTTTTCTTTTGTTTTTAATTTGCTCGTAAAATGCTTTCATATTATGTTTAGAGCTGCTTTCTTCTATTTTCTTCATTCTTTCTTCCATCCATTTGTTCTTCTTTTGTTTATATAGATTGTCGGCATCTTTCCTTTTTTCTCTGTAATTATTGTGGTCTCGTTCCTCGTTCGTCTCCAGCCACTTTTGTCTCGCTATTTTCTTTTCTGTGTTTTTTTCTCTAGATTAGTCATAGTCATAGATAGTCAAACCATAGCTTCCTTTTGTCCTCTCTCCCATCACTTGCTTTGCAGTTGCAGTAATGCTCTCTGCTATCATGTTCCATTCCTCATCTAATTCATTTATTCCATCCTTTTTCCTCTTTTCCATTTCTTCCATTAACTTTTCTTCATATTTCCTTATGATTGTTTCGTGCCTAAGTCCTTCTATTGCAATTCGTTTTTTTATTTCGTGTTTAATCTTTGCTATCGATGTTTTCTGTTTAATTTCTGCTATTACCGCAGGTAGTGATCGGAGTCAGCATTTGCTCCTCTAAATGATCTCACATCTTTTATCGACGAAGCTCTTCTTCTTGTCACCAATATGTGATCTATTTGGTTACCTTCTCTATTACTCCCTCCGGGCCAGGTCCATGTGATCTTATGAATGTCTTTATGCTTGAATTTGGTACTCGCTATTATCATATCTAATGCCGCCGCTATACCGCAAAGTCTTGTGGCGTTATCGTTTGTGTACGTGTGTATAGTTTGCTTGCCCGCTACTTCTCTTATGTGGTCTTCCTTTCCAATTTTTGCATTGAAATCCCCTAAAATTAATATTGTATCGTGTTTGGGAATTGATTTGTAGAGTGCCTCCAATTCGCAATAAAACTGCTCTTTCTCCTCCTCACTACTTTCTTCGGTCGGTGCGTATGTATTAACGATCGATAAGTTATTTGGTCTCGTTTTCATTCTCAGATATGGGAGTCTTCCCCCTATCGGTTTAAAGTGTAATATATTTTTGACCAACTTCTCCATTATAAAAAATCCCGTGCCATTTCTACCCAGCGTGTTCTCTCCGGCGTACATGAATATAAAACCGTCCTGCACCACCTCTCCAGATCCTTTCCACCGGGTTTCCTGAATCGCTGCTATATCCACTCTATAATTTTTCAATTCGCTTGCAATCTCAATCATTTTTCCTGATTTCAACAATGTTCTTACATTCCACGTACCAATTCTTATCACTTCTTCTTTCACATTTTGTTTCTTTCCTTTAAACGTTTTTCCATGTCCTCTCCTGTCCGTCGTAAATTCCTTAGACAATTTATTTTTCTTCAGTTTTTTGAAACAGGATCTGGTGCGTCCGTTTTCTTTTCGATTAGTTTTCCACATTGTTGATCCCACATTACAACTTTTCCTGTCATAATGAGTTTTAAGTGTCCCACCTTTACTTTATTACCCTTTGCTCTCTCACTTCTTGATCTTTCTCTAATTTCCCTCATTATCAGTCTTTCGGTTGAGGTAAGATCGCTGTCCATATATATATCACTACCCATTAGCTTAAACTTGTTCCTTAGTATCTCGAATTTATCTTCCCAGTTAACTAGTTCAAAAACACATCTCTTCTCCCCCAACTTTATACGCATTTTTTATTTCGATATCTATTCCCATTTTTTCGTTGACGAGATTCTTTATTGCCGCTTTTAGTTTCTGTGGGTCTTTCTCGTTCATTACTATCCCGCTCATCACAACATTATTTCTTATTTTCTCTCTTTCTATTTTTTCCAGTTTGTACTCGAGTTCCGCGCTTTTCATTTCCAATCTTCCAATTTCTTCTTCTAGTTTTTCTGAAGTTACTTTATTTGCGTCTCTCATTGATCGAACTTCTTTATCGGTCTGTTGTGCCCCCCTTTTGACTACCGCAACCTCATTTTTTAAATCGCCCATCTCGTGCTTTATTTCATTAATGCTTGTTTTAATGTCAAACATGAAACTCGTCATTAGTTTTGTAAGGTTATCCATTTTCTCTTCCATCCTGGAGTTTTCCTTTTGCTTGTTTTCCCTTTTAGGCGATTTTCTGGAATCGGAACTACTGTAATCCTTTTCATCGTTATCGCTACGATTGGATCTACTTGCAGTTGGAGATCTGTTAATTTTTTTACTTCTTCTGAATATGTCATACGCGACTACTCTCTTTTTTCCGTTCTCATCTGCGGTTGATCCGTCGCTGCGTTCACCACCTTCCCCCAGACATACTTGTTTCGCATCCGTACTCATTTTGTGTGCTAATGGTTTTTCACCGGTGTATTTTCAAACTTTCCCCTATTCAACTATCTTCACACCCTGCGTCCAGCTTTGTATTACTTGAATCAACTTTTAAGTTCTGTTGCGTACAGCGCGAGTGTCCGGTTTAATACCTCGAAAACAGTCGCGCTACAAAATGATGTTATCTTGGTTTCTCTCTTTTTCAAGTACCAGTTCCTTCACAACCACTTTGGTTGCTACTATATATGGTGTCTCTACAATGACAGTCAAAACTAACCTTAACAATTCCTACGTTTTATTTAAAAAGATCTCTCTGTGTGCAGCTCCCCAGCCACCAACACGCCGACACCTTCCAAAAACTTCACCTTCTTGAAATATCGCCTCTATTCTCTCCAATTTTGCCGCTAACCACAAAAATCCTTCTAATTCACACTACACTTCATACAGGTCCGTAACCAGCTCAATCTTCCAAACCATCCAACCATCCATACCATCCAAATGTACATTGTAATGTTTTTTAAATAAATAAATCGTCTATGTATACGGCTGTTAAAAAGTCATATTAACATTTTTTATATGTACTACAGTGAAAGTACGAAATGGATGATTTTATATTTTAACTAGTAATTTTACAACAGAATAAAGCAAAATTCCAAACACATTAAAGTTTAAGGCAGGCCCGTAGCCAAGGGGGAGGGCTTGTGATAATAAAAATCCCTGGAAGAGGATCCCCCGAAAATTTTACTTTTTACAAGAGACTTTTTATGAGTGCCCCCCCCCCCCCCCCGCAATGAAATCCTGGCTACGGGCCTAGTTTAAGGCAGTGTTCCAGTCTAGAGCCATAAATGGTAGGTGTTCTTTTGAGCTCGATGAAAAAGAAACAAACTATATTTTTACCATTCATTTTTTACAACATATTAATTGATATTTTGACAATTGCAGAGTTTACAGTGCGTCACTAAAATAACTATAACTACATAAATTACTGGAATTTTAAAAATTTTTCGCCAGTTGAGTATAAAGTTGAGTATATTCTTCAATGTCTAAACTTTAAGAATATGCAGAAAAGAAAAAATCAATTTTTTTCAAACTTCTACTCTACTTCTACTCCAGTTGGGGTCTTGAAAATACAAACCTTGGGGGCTTTTTAGTCTTTACGTCTCTTCCAAGCCCTCTGGGAAAAACAAATCCGGGAGAGGAGAACAGTCAAATAGTTAGAAAAAAAGAAGAACGTTGTATGTAGATATTTGTTTGGTTATTATTATTAACCCTTAAATTGGCAAGGTATCTCACGAGATACATGGTTTAAAAAAAATTCCATTTCATCCATTCCAGAATCATAAAGCCGACCTGATATATGGAATTTTTTTAAACCATGTATCTCGTGAGATACGTTGCCAAGTTAAGGGTTATGGTCCATAATTTATCTTTTGCACGATGAATTATCTGAGTAAATGGTGTAACTATTATGTATTATATTCTGAATTTAATTGTAATTACTTAATTAGTATTTAATTTAACCCTTTAATGCATACTGTTGCAGTAATACAACATTGCGTTCTTGACGCTGTAGTTCTGTTAAGGTAATCATTAAAGGGCTTACATCTATAGTAGAACATTCCTACAACATTACCCTTTCGCCCCATAGTTTCACCCCTTTCACCCTGTAGTTAATAATTATAGTTTGCTGCACGGTGATATCGTTTGTTTTGAATTTCGGATTCCCATCAAGCAAACCCGGAATAATTTATAAACAAATCTCAACACTTACGCAATTAAATTCAATTAGTATTTGAAAACTCAAATTAATCTGGCATTCCTTAAAAAATAAAATTTCACCTAACTTCACGCCAAAATCATTTCTAGTCCGATCGTCTGTTCCACGTGATCTCGAGTCTGACACCTAAAACCTATGCGGGAGATATAAAAAAGTTATATTTAGTAATTTTTTCAACTGGTAAGTATAGTATTTGCGTAAAATTATTAACTTTTAATTAAAAAACACCTTATCCCCTAAATAAGTAAAGGTAAGTCAAAGTAATAATGTAATGTGTAAGACCCAGGTTAAAGTTTTATTGTTCTCTTATTATTTTCGATTGATTTGTTTTATAAGCGTTTTTCTTAATTAATCTTTTTTATTCTTATTTTTTATACAACATCGGTCAATGCTCAACAGATAACCGGACCGATAATCCGGAGTGCGGATAACCGGACGCCTACTGTATAGCATTGTTTAAAGTTACAAGAAAATTAGGAACAGAATTTGTTTGAATTTAACCACTCACCAGCACAGAAACATTTTAGTTTTAAATTTAATTTTAATTTATTGTGGGGAATCTCAAATTAGCAAGTTATTAAAATCTGTCGATATTATATGATAAGTTGTCTAAAGAACATTAAGTATTAATGTGCTCTTTTCACTACCTGATGAAGTATTTCGTGATATAGCATAACCTTTTCAAAATCTCCGATTTTCATATTGTTACCACAGGAGTATCATATAACACTCTTATTTGAGTAAGCATCGAGGTAAAATTGAAAATGAAGTTAGTAATAATTATTTCGATAATATTCAATGTTAATGGAAATACTTTTAATTTTATGCAAAGTAAGAATGCAAAACCAATAATGTAATGATTCAAGTTTTTACATAAAATAAAATCTATTTTGCAGTAAATTCGATAAGTACTACATCTACATATGGAGAAAATATATCTGGAGCATTGGTAGATATACTTGGAGGACTTCCATTGCATCATCTCGCTTTTGCTTTTGATAATAGTATCGGTAAATTTTGCACATATTTTAAATAAGTGGCTTACCGTTAGTATTTTTAACGCTATTTTAACGTAGATCTCGACATGGTTCATATGTTAACGACCGAATTTATAACACATCAAATGACTGTAACACTTTTCAATGTTACCACAGTTGATTTTCAGGAAAATGTAAGATCATCTCATTTTAAACGTATTAGGTAATTACACGTTAACATTAACTAATAATAAAAATTTTAGTATTTCTCATATGTATCCAATATGATCACAAATTACTTAGATTTAACAACACTATTCATGTGCAATCACAAGCTTTCTGAATATGTTCTCTTAGAGGTAATATTTTACGATTATTGAAAACATAATCTTTTTGATTTTGAAATATCTTTTAGTATTATTATAGAAATTTTATCCGAAGAAACATTCTACTAATTTTCTATTGGGGTAAACAATCGGTCAATCGTTATTTTACCAGAAGTTTGCACGAAATGTTACGAACCGTTGTTATGACCAACCCTAGACCGAATACGTGAGTATATACAAGTACAAGTATAACTACAAGTACAAGTACAAATACAAATTTATAATAATCACCAAAGTATTTGAATATTTTACAATATGGATTGCATCTTTTAGATATCGTATATATTACAATCAAGCTACTTCTCACAAACGGCATCATTTAAGTTTGATTAATTGGTGGAATACCGCTGGAGGTTTATTTCACCGTCCTACACTACCATCAGCAAAACCAATTTTTCAAAACTTTAATAGAAAAATGTTTCTAGTTCCTGTATTGCACGTTAGTATTAATTAAAGCTGTTTGGTCACTTTGTAATACATTACCTTACACTGAGTTTCAGAAACCACCATGGCATTTTGTTCAATATAATAACATGTCTATAACAGTTGAAGGTGGACGAGACGATGTGCTTTTATCATTGTTAGCTTCCGAACTTAACTTTCAGTAAATTAATATTTTTTTTTGTAAAAGGAAAAACTACACTGCATTTTTAGGTACATGTACTTTGATCCGTTTGATAAAAACATGGATATGGGTATAGATGGCGAAGGAGTGGATGGTGTGCTCAACGAAATTGGCAAACGGGTTAGGTTTTTGAAATAATAATCAGATTTTTTGTATCTAACTAAAATTACTTTAAATAGGAAATTGAATTTTTCTTAGGAGATGTTACGATAACTTTACAACGTTTAAAATTAGTCGAATTTTCTTTCTTGACTTTAGCTGATAGCGTAGCTTTCGTTACTCATGCTCCGAGTCGTTTAAACGAAGCTTTAGCATTGGTGCGACCATTTAATTGGATGGTACATTTTAATAAATTATGCTTTTAATACAGTTATTAAATAATTTTTAATAGGTTTGGCCAGCTATTATTGCGACTATTTTAGTTTCTGGAGGATTTTTATATCTAATTATCGTTTTGCCCAATTTATGGCAACCCAGGCAATTGATACGTTCTCATTCTAGACTTTTTTACGATTGCTATTGGTTTACCATTAGTTTATTTCTTAAACAAAGTAAGTCACAAAATAATGTAATCTGTGTGTTATTAATGTAAAGTCAATATAATCTTATAGCCGGAAGTCAACCCAGTTCAACTAATAAATTTCGGTTTTTTTCAATTGTGCTATCGCTTTCTGCAACTTACATTATAGCGGATATGTATTCTGCTAACTTAACGTCATTGTTAGCAAAACCTGGAAGAGGTAACCATAAAATGTGATTTTTAGCTATTAAACAAGATTTTATGTATTTATTTTTAGAAAAAGCTATAAACAATTTAGTTCATCTCGAACAAGCAATGCTTACAAGAGATTATAAATTATATATTGAAAGTGCCAGTTACAGTCTGTTAGCCGTAAGTATTTTGGCTACTTTGCTCTACGCAAACACAACTTCTGAGTATTTTAGAATGGTACAGGAATATATGGGAGACTGTGGAAAATTATGTCAAGGAAACAACGATTTTATTTGGTTAATTCTGTTGAAGATGGAGTTCAACTAGTCAGCAATTCAACAAATGTAGCCGTGCTAGGGGGAAGAGAAACTTTATTTTTTGATATTCAACGATTCGGTAAAATAATTTTGCATTATTTTTTTAAATAAACTATTAATTTTTTTTAGGAGCTAATAATTTTCATTTAAGCGAAAAACTAAATACCGCATATTCGGCAATTACGTTCCAAATTGGTTGTCCCTACGTAGACAATTTTAATGAAATGTAATCTAGTAATAATTATACGTACAGGGTGTTATAAAAAGTTAGAGACTCAGAGTTACCACTGATTACCACGTTTTTAATAACCATTATATTGCATTATAAAAAAAACCTTTATGATGCCTATTACCTACATAATATACTACCGTTACAAAAAGTGCACTATCTAGTAGATGTTCAGAAATCGAATGAATAAATATAAAGTTAATTAAATTTTACTATTTTGACTTCAGAAAATTGTTGTAAATCTGCCTGTCTTTGACTTTTTAAAGCGCTCTGAATATAACATTTTAAAATGTACATTTTGTTAATTTACAGAATAATGTCTATTTTTGAGGCTGGAATTTTAACAAAAATGACTGAAAATGAATATGAAAAATTGGGCAAAAGCAAAGCTAACGGTACAACAGAAGAGAAGCCGGCGGTGGTTAAACCGATTAAAAAGCAGACGCGTAAAGTTGCTAAAGCGGCAGAGGAAAGTCAAAAATCTCAACCAATTAGTATCAAAATGCTGCAAGGGGCTTTTTATCTACTTTTTATTGGTCATGCTTTTGCAAGTAAGCATATTTAATTTAAAAAAATCGAATTATTTCATACAATCAATTTTATAATTTTAGCTTTATCTTTATTTTGTGAATTGTTATTCGTTCGACAAAATGATAAATTTCAATCCTTAAATAAATCATCTAAATGGTTGTTTCATCTTATTAAAGGAAAAATATCTCGTGTTACTTCAAAAATTGTATCTAACATAAGAATGTGGATTTATAATATCATGAATGAAGCTATCATAGAAACATTGGAATATATTGATTAATTATTTGAAAAAGTACAAAAATATTTATACTTACATACCTGGTGTATTTTGAAAACAAAATTTATAAATTCCTAAATTTGGTTAAAAACCAAAAAAATATTATTAACTAATTATATGTTATTAGCAGTAAGATTAATTTCAAATAAAAATTACTTTGAACAACAGTCTTTTTATCTCTTTAATTTTTAATATCTGGGAGTAGTATTTTGAACAGGAATATCTAATTAAGTTTTAATTACATGTTTCGGTATATAATTACGTCGACTAGAGTTTATTTAAGTAGTCTCCTTAAAGCGAAAATTGTAATTGCTATTTCATTCTAAGGATAATCTGATACCAAAGAATAAAAAATAGTTTGTTCAGAAATTTAATATAAAATGGTAAGTTAAGTGGATATGTACAAAATAATTATTCAAAATTTATAAAAGTAAAGAAAAAAAAACATTGTTTACCTATATGATATGTGTAGTACTTATTTTATATTCACATTAACTAAATTATGATTTCAGGCAGAATTAATATCTGATAGTTCTCTTGCTATCCAAATCCAAAAGGACATGTTAAGTTATACAGGAATATGGCCAAAAAGGAATTTATCGATTTTGGACTACTTAGTATTTATTATACAGATGATTCTTGCAGTTGGTTTAAATGTTGCTCAAGGGGTTGAAGTGGTAACTCAAATTACCGACATTATTAAATTGGCCGAAATTTTGTACATATTCATGTCGTGTTTTACCTACTGCGTAAAGCTGCTCTGCTTCTTAAGTAATAGAGAAATTTTTATGGACTTAGTTGATATGCTGAAAGAGCCAGTATTTACAACATATTCCATTGACTATGACCATTATATGGCAACTACCATAAAACGATGTCGATTATTAGCAAACGTATATCGTTTTATTTGCTTGTTATTGATAATAATGTTGGGAGTTTATCCCATCGTAGATCACAAATACTTGCCTTTTCCTCTTTCGTACAATATCGGAAAATATAGATATCCTTTGTATGCTTTTGAAATGATTGCCATCTTTTTCGCTGCATGGAATAATTCGTGTTTGGATACATTGATAGCTAGCCTAATGAGTATAGGGAGTGCTCATCTCGATATTCTAAGAGAGAAAATAATTAATAGCTTAAATGGCGATAAAAGTGAAGAAATGATATGTAAAGAATTAAAGGAATGTGTGATATACCATCAAGCAATAATTAAGTATACCTATACAATAATTAACGTTTCTGTGTACTATTCAGTTTAATTTTTCTCAGGTATGTTGAACGCATCGATTATGTCTTCAGAGCGGGTAATTTGGCACAATTTTTAACAAGTATTATAATAATTTGCAATACTTTATTTGATTTTGTACTGGTAAGAACTATAATTATTATCTAGATCTTCTTACTTTTATTAATTTTTACAGATGCCTATCGAATCAACCCAAACATTAATGCTGGTTGATTATCTTGCGTTGGTATTGATAGAATTCGCCCAATATTGTTGGTTTGGAAATAGCATAACAGTAAAAGTAAATATTATTATATTACATTCATAGTATGATTATAACATTGTATGTATGTATGTACTAAATATAAAATTTATAGAGCACCCAGATAATCGATGGTTGCTATATGTCCAATTGGTACACTTGTGGAAATAAAGCTGCAAAATATCTTAATATTATTATGGAAAGGTCAAAAAGACCATTATATGTAACCGTTTGGAAATTTTCTCGATTATCTCTAGCTGCCTTCATGTCTGTAAGTTATGTTTTTAATATACATACACTGAAAATATATATCTCATAAATACTATTAACAAATTTATTAAAACAATGAACAAGTACATAAATACCAAAAACAATTCATGAATATTATGAATATTTTTTATTAATACCACACTGAAAAAATTGTTCATTTTATTAACGAAAAATACAATAGTTTTGAGCCTATTAACAAAATTCGTTATATTGATGAACAAATTCATAAATACAATGCTTTTTTTCATGAATACTATGAATTTTTTATCAATATAACGAATTTCGTTCATCGACGCAAAAATGATAAATTTTTTCGTAAATATGATGAACCATTTTTTTCAGTATATGAAATTTTAGTTAAAAGTTTCAGTAAAAATTTTCATTGATTTAATGAAACTTTCATTGTATTTATGAGAGTCTTTGGTTTAGTGTAGAGATAAGATTAATTATTTTTTATTTTTATAATTTTAATTTTTACAGGTACTTCAATGGTCATATTCGTACTTCGCACTCTTATTAAAACTATACCGAAAGAAATTGCAATAGATGTAAAACTTCGTGTTGTTTAAAAGCAATACTAATAGCAATGTTAGACAGTAGCACAGTTTCACACAACGTTGATTGATAACATTTGCACAAGTTTCTGATTGATTCAAAGTTTTAATAATTTTTTTTATAAGCACCAATTTTGTGGATTTTGAAGATTTTGAAAAAATTCATTCAAAATTGCAAAATTTAGCAGCATTTTAAAGTTAACCCATTTACTGCTTTTAACTATTGGTAAAGTTTGTATATTTAATGCCCGGTTGCACCAACCGACCGTAAAAACAGTTGGCAGAACAACCATCGATCGGCCGATTAATCAATGATTCTCCGATTTTTCAAAATACTAGTTGCACCAAATAAAATAATAGTTGGTTCTTGAACCGATCTTTTATTCTAAAGTAAGAAATAAATCAAACGTTACTGACTACACTCCGAGAGGAGCTTCATTTTATTTTTTTTTTGAAATTGAAATTAATAATGCGATGTGTTTTTTATAGAATAGATTTATTAAACGCTCTGAAATAAAAAATTAAAAACATATTATGTTGTCTTGTTTTCTTTTGTGAGCAACTTTGATGTATTCCTCACGAAAATTACCGGTTGGTTAGTATTAAACTAACCTGCATTCTGATTGTAACTGATTTACTATGCCATTCAGTCTTTTATCTGCTATTTGCAATAAATAACTTCCCCACATTTGGTCATATCGCATCACTGAGCTGCTGTACTGTGGTTCTTCCTTAATATAATATTATATTTTTTATCTTGATTTGGCGGAGTATACAATGGAACCATTGTGATATCGGATATAGAATTCCACTTCGTCCTTAAGGTCGAAACTATCGAAACTATTCCACTTCGTCCTTAAGGTCGAAATATCTCTTCCACGTTTGAAAAAATGTGAGAGGAGGAGCATTCAAAATATGTTGCTCCTATGGCACTAGAAAACCGTCGGGCTTCTTTTTCGGATATTTTTCTCCGACCGCACAGTGGGACCAACGCTCGGAAAAGTGGCCAAAAATACATTTTTGTGAAATTAAGAGTTAAGCTACAATGTTCTGTATATCTTTAGAAGAAATATCAGTGCACCCTTTCCTAGAATTTCAAGTGAATTAAAAAATATTGCAGCTTACTAGAGCGATGTAAACATCGCCTTCCATTAATCGCTAAATGAGTGACATTTCGCACCGTGCGACAGCAATTTTTAATGATTTATTGTGCTCATTTCAGCTTAGGGTTCAAATTGATATTTATAAAAAAGATGTCTAGAAGTATGAACTTTCGAATAAAAAATATTCTAAGACAATACAATGCTGCAATAATTAAATACATCGTTTCAATCAGGGAGCTGCTCAATAGAAAATCTCAGGCAATTCTCCAACTTTGTGTAGACTTACAAAAAATCGACCACAAGAGTCCGCTATGAAAAAATATGCAAAAAATACGTTAGACATTTCTTAAACATATTCTGTAAAGATTGTAACCCCGTTTAATCCCGTTTTTAAGTAATTCACGTTTTTGAACAACGGCGACGCACGACGCGTCGCGTATATGCAGATTCAACCCACTAATATAAAATCACTTCGACTGTACAACCAACGATTTTACCTGGAACGACCTATCAGTTTTTACTTTTCTAGAGATTAGATTTGTAATATTCTTGCTGCTTAAAAATTTAATAAAATTCAAAACCAAACATCATTTACCTGCTGTTTAGGGATAACACATGTAGATGTATAATTAGAGTATACGGATCAATAGATATTATAGCAGAACATTTACAAACAACTTTCTATTGTGAAAAAATAAAAAATTATTGCTTGACATGACGCTAAATTTTCAAACAATGAGAAAAAACTATTTAAATAAAATTTAATTTACATTTTTAAAGTTTAAGAAAATTTATGCATGTTTACCTATTTCCGGAAGTTTTCAGTAATAACAATATTTTGTAAACACTTCTTTACCTAAGTTATATTACCTTTACTAACTAAAATCCGAATTCAGCTAATTCTTGTAAAATTAGAGATGCTCTATTTTAAAATTACTGCAATAAAAAAGTTAAATTATTGGTTAAATATATTTATGTGTAGACAGCCTGATGACAGCCCTTAAATTTAAAAATGCAACTATGTCTATTTTATTATATTTTGAAGGTTAAAAAACTTTAAACCTAAAACAACACAATTTGGAATTTTTTTATTAATTTTCCCGTGTTATTTGTGCCAATTTTAAGCCATTAAAAATAAAATCATATTTTAATAACAACGCTTATAAAAAAAAACACCCATCCAAATCGCCCCTGTCAATTTGGAATTTTTTTTATTAATTTTCCCGTGTTATTTATGCCAATTTTAAGTCATTAAAGACAAAATCTGATTTTTTACCACTTTTTCGTGTTTTGGTTCCACTGTGCAATAGTATAAAAAACAGAAATATGTGTCCGCCCGTCCACTCGTCCACTCGTCCGCCCGTCCGTCCGTCCGTCTGCATGTTTTAAATTTCAAAACTATTTATATAGCTTTAAAACTATACTGGAATAGTTTTTAAAGTTAAAACTTGCGGACGGACGGACGGACACAGAACCAGAACAAAAGGCTTCGTGCTATACTTTGCATAGAAGCCTAAAATCTCCGCTTTATAATTATTTAGATAATTATTTAGATAATTTATTTAGATAATTATTTAGGTGCCAGGGGGCACCTGGGGGCACGTGCCCCCTGCCCCCCGATATGTTCAAAAAAAACTTTTATTGATTGTAATATTAAAAATTTCCGGAAGAGAAACCTCTGAAAATGTTACTTTTTACAAAACCATTTTTACGAGTGCAACCTCCCCCTCTTTCGAAATGAAATCTTGGCTACGGGCCTGGAATACGGAATACTATGTCGATCAATTTTTATAAATCTTCCAATAATCGCATCAATTTGAACAACCACATAGATTCTAACCCTGCAATATCAGTAGAGATTAAAACAACTTAACTGCAGAGCTTACTTGATGTTTCTGTTAGTGGATTTAAACCGTCGTTAAATCTGAGATTGAGCCAAACAATGCTCAAGTTACCTCGTTATATTTTTTGCTATTATAAATAATAAAAATACAGGGTTTACCAATACGACGTTTGTTTTTAAATTTTAAATGAAACACATATTTTGGATGAAAATGCTATGGATTTTTATTTATATATAAAGTAGAAGGTCTGCCATTTATGAATGAAAAATAATATCCTTCGAATGCCCACCACGACCACGCTTACAGACATCGATTCTTTCGTCAAAATTATCAATCACATTTTGGCATAATTGAGGCTCTATCTCACTAATGACACGTTTGATGTTGACTTTTAGGGCCGCGATGGTTTGTGGATTATCCGCATAGACTTGATCTTTCACATAGCCCCACAAGAGGTAGTCCAACGGAGTAAAATCGCACGATCCAGGGGGCCAATTTATTTCAGAATTACGCGAAATTATTCGATCTGGAAATTTGGTTTGCAATAAAGCCATTGTTTCTCTGGCTGTGTGACATGTGGCGCCATCCTGTTGAAACCACATATCACTCACATCCATATCATCGATAATAGGCCAAAAGTAATTTGTTAACATGTCCCGATAACGCAATCCATTCACAGTAACTGCATTTCCAGCTTCATTTTCAAATAAATAAGGTCCAATCACACCTCCAGACCAAAGAGCACACCAAACAGTAACACGAGCCGAATGTAAAGGCTTTTCAACAATTACCCTTGGATTTTCAGAAGCCCAAATACGGCAATTCTGCTTATTTGACATATCCATTCAAATGAAAATGAGCTTCATCTGAAAAAATTATTTTTCCAGAAAAACCAGCACCTTGTTCACTAATGAAATTAGCAAATTGTCGGCGAAGATAATGATCAGCCGGCTTCAATTCCTGAACCAGCTGTATCTTATAAGGTTTTAGAGCCAAATCCTTCCGCAAAATTCGCCATGTGGTCATTGTGGATAGCCCCAAATGTTGAGAACGTCGCGGAATAGACAAATTTGGATATTCTTCGACACTTTCACTTACAGCAGCGATATTTTCTGCTGAACGACCCGAACGAGTATGTGTTGTTGTTGGTATGTTATGTACCGAACCAGTAAACTTGAATTTATCCACCAAATTCTTGATAGTAGTTTCAGAAGGCCGATCATGACGACCAAAAATGTTGCGAATTTTACGAAATGTGGTTTTCACACATCGACCATTTTCGTAATAGGTTTCAATGATTTTAATTCGATTTTCGATTGAAATTGAAGACATTTTCACAAATGGCAAAGCTTCTGCTATACATATGTCAAAAAAATAAATGTCAGAACTGTCAAAATATCCAAATATGCACCTATTGAAAAACAAACGTCGTATTGGTAAACCCTTAGTTGTTTTGAAACGGAAGTTTAAACTTTGGTGTACTGGAGGGTATTCCATACCCTCAAACCCATCGGTTTGCGGAGGTGTACCGACAGTTGACTCTGCGACAACTCGCCGTGGACAACTGGCCTTGGCGACAACTGGCCCTATCGACAACTGGCCCTTAGACTAAGAATTTTTATGAAAATATATTATTTCGCTTCTTGTAACATTTTATTACAAAGTTGTACCGGAAATATTTTCAACGGATCAACGGATATTCTGCTAAAAGGATCATTTACCGGATGAAATAAAGTAAATCAAACTTTACTTACTTACAATTTTAAAAATACAAAGTTAACAATGTCGACAAGTTTGGATGAATGCTGTAGTGATCCTATCAAATTGGAAAACAACCAAGATTCTGAACCTGTAATGTCAGTACCGATCGAAGAAACTGAACCGGATAGCCCACGTGGTTTAGCAAAAGGTCCCAGATGGTCCCAAAATGTTTCCGACTATAGCAATACTGACAGTTGTTTAAAAGAAAAATGGTCACGTAAAATAAAAAGAAGCTGTAGTGCTTCCAGAAGTGTAAGTGCAAGCCGAAAAGTCTACTGTGGAAGACAACGTCATCGTTATCCCAGGGAAAGAGACGGTGAACGACATGGCAGTGGCGTTCGTGATAACTCCAAACCGTCACAATGTCTTGGAGTGTTTGGACTAGGTTGGGATACGAGAGAAACAGACCTCCGGAAAATTTTTTCAACATATGGAGAAATAGAAAAAATTGTAATGGTCCGGCGTTTTGCGTTTGTTTATTACGAAAATATTGAAGACGCCAAATTAGCCAAAGAGAGATGCCGTGGATTAAGAGTCAACGGTAAAATCATCAGGATCGATTATTCTAGAACTGAGCAACCGCACGGTTCAGGTAGATCAAAATATTATACCAGTAGTTGGAACCGCAGTCATAGGCGAAATGATAAATATAGCAGAAGATCTGGGTCTCCCCGATATTATAACCACCGTCGCTATTCCTGAATGTTAAAAATACAAATTTAAAATATTTTCATTTTCAAATCTATATGAATGCTACTCAGTCTATACTAACAATGCGGTAAGAGCGGCCTAAGGCCGCCTGAACAGCTGCTAATCAAATAAATCAGGAAGTCTGTGTGTTTATTTATTCATTTGTCACAGCAACCTGAAATTTTTGAAGGCAGATTACTTTTTCAGGGTGCAGAGTATTAGCCCATATTTTAAAAACCGGAGAACGTGCGGTTGCGGTTTAAAACACCTCATCGCCGCCGTTTCGCCGACGTTAAATAAAATATTTCATTTTTTTCTCTTAAAATTCGTTAAACTGTATTTAAAATTTTTGTATACACTATTGATTTTCTTTTACAAAATTTTTGAAAGATTCCCTCGAATTTTCCCCTAAATTGCTTTAAGATTTCTTTCCAAAAAAGTTGAAAACCAAACTCAAGATTTTCAACATTTTTCTAAAAGTTTCTTTTCTTTAGATTTTCTTTACGATGAAATCTTTAGATTTCCTGAGATTTTTTGAAATTTCCTGGAATTTCTTAATTCTTAAGAATTTAAAAAATCCTAAGATTTAAGATAAGAAATCCTAAGATGTCTTAGGATTTTTTACATTTTCTTCGACATTCTATTTCTTACGTTAAAACTTTAAAAGACTTTATAAAATTTCCTACTTCCTTTCCTATTCCTATAATTTCCTATTTTTAAAAAATTTCTCGAATTTCCTCAAATTTTCCAGGATTAAGCCTTATCCGTCCGCATGTTTCAACATTAAAAACTATTCCATTATAGTTTTTAAACTATAGAAATAGTTCTGAAATTTGAAACATGCAGACGGACGGACGGACGGACACGTATTTCTGTTTTTATACTATTGGTGTATTGCGTTAATTGTTACAGTATGAAAAACAAAAGTACGTTATAATTACCATAGATTATTATTTTCTTTTCGTATTTAATATTCGTATTCTTCATATACATATACTAAATTATATTACCAACTTACAAAATAATTATCGGATAATTCGATATCTTAATGCGGGTTTTATTTCAAATTTTTCTGTATCTACATTATATTCTAATCTATATTTTTCAAATTTAACCAGGAAGGTAATATAGCAGCATAGAAGCCTAAGAACTACGGTCATCCGAGTTCCACTTTGTTTGACGTGTAGATTATTATTTTCTCTTTGTATTTAATATTCCTATTCTTCTTATATACTAAAATTATATTACCAACTTACAAAATAATTATAGGATAATCTGATAGCTTGCGGGCTTTATTTCGAATTTTTCTGTATTTACCTTATATTCAAATCTAAATTTTTTAAGTTTAAGCAGGAAGATAACAGTATAGAAGCCTAAGAACTACGGTCATCGGAGTTCCACTTTGTTTATCCATAAATTCACACAATAAAACCTATTGTATACGCCTATACGCAGTATGTAATGCTAAATTTTCACAGATACATTATTAAATTTCAAAGCCGTGTAGTTTTCATGTAATGAAAAAAGTTTGCGTGTAAAATCTGCGATTGATCAGGGAAGCGGGATGTAAACGACACATGGGTCTTTCAGCTTTGTATAACGCTGGCTGGCTAACAAAACGAAACACGTCAATATAAAGGGCACCTTACACGAGGGGATTTTTTCATGCGATCTATCGCCGCAACTTGTCGCATCAACTTATCGCCTCGTGTAATACAAAATCGCTCAGGCGATTAGTCCCTGCAACTTTGCGCACGTGCGATTTTTTGAATTAGAACTTGTTCTAATTCCATGCGATTTTTTCATGCGATTTTGTAGTACCAACTTAAAATTAAAAAAAAAATCATAAAAACTACAACATTGTTTCATTTGACAATTTGTTTACTTACAACTTCGTGTTTATTTTTTAAGTTTGTTATAATTTATAAAGTAAGGTAAGTTTTGCTTTATTTTTGAAATATTATTTTTATATACATTAAGTTTCAATTCAACTAGCTATCATGGCACCAAAGATGAATGAAGAATTTACATGGAGCAAATATGCATTGGAAACATTCATGCGATGCTATGAATGCTTTCCAGAATTATATTCAGTTTATAATATATATTTATAATATTTAATGTAGCCTCTATATTATCATAGTCTACAGTAATTTTTCAAGTTGAAACCGTAGGTTGGTATTACAGCAAATACGTCATTTATGACAGAGTCGCCTATAAATAAATGCCTCGTGTAAAGTGACCATGCGATAAGTCGCAGCAACTTTATGTATGGCAAAAAATCCCTGCAACAAGTTGCGGCGATCGATCGCATGAAAAGATCCCCTCGTGTAAGGTGCCCTTAAGATGTCGTGTTTCAAAATCCAATTTTTTTGAATTTTGAATTTGAAGTTATAAATTTTGAATATTTTTATTTTTGGGAATTGAATTTTAATTTTGTAAATAATTTGTAAAATAGTAAATATTTTGAATTGTTTGTGTGAGCGCCGACAAAACTGTAAGTTGTCAAGAATATTTTGATAAAAGAGGCTTTTTGCCAAGATGTCCGCCTGAAGCGGTTGAGGAGAAAGTCGTCTCCCGTATAATTTAGAAATTTGATTTCAAGAATTTTGTGTTTGGAAAATAAATTTATTTAATTTCAATGAGTGATTTTTATTGACTTGGTTATTGAATTATTCAAAAATTTGAGTGAAATTGGATTTTGCTGAGATTGAGTTCTGGAAGATTGATAGTTATAAATTGGATTATATAATTAGAGAAAGATAAGAAGAAATGTTTAAGTATTGAAGAATTAATTGTAAATAATTTTGGACAAAAATGTTGTAATAATATTTAAAACTGATTAGAAGGTATCACGAAGGGTTAGATTCCGTTGACACCTGGGTCGAGATATCTCGTCAATTTAATTTTTCCATTTGGTATTAAAATTTATTAAGCTGCAATTTGAATTATAAATTATCCGGACAACATTTAAAAGATTATTTTTTTGGAAGTGCCATTTGGAAGGTTTGGATATAGAAAAAATCACTTCAATACACAGTGACAAGCTTTACAACTCCTAAACATATTGCTACGTATTGAAATATTGCAAGTTTGTTATAAGTATTTCTTCGATAAAGACGAATTATACATCCATTTTTGCAGAGATCATTTTTGTTGTCATCTTTGTAGTGGAAATAGGGACAACCGGTCGTTTTTCAACACTCATGCAGATCTGTACACGCATTTCGGGAACCAGCATTATTTGTATCAAATAGGCAATTGTAGAAATGAACAATTGATAAGTGTTTTTGAAACAGAAACCGATTACAACAAACACTTGACCGTGGTACACAAAAAAACAGAAACGAATAGTTAATGAAGAATTTAAATTGATACAACATTTTCAAACAGTAATTCTCGTAAGAGAATATGACGAATCCTACCCATCGAATTTCAATATTAATTCAAACACTTTCAATCAAGCAAGTTTCTTAAAAGCGTTTCTTCAGCTTACGCAGCAAAGTAGTTCAAGTAATTCCGCCGAATCTACAGCATCAAATCAAATACAAGCAAATTGTACCAATCATCAAATTGTAACAAACAATGGTCAATCGGTTTCAGCAAATTTGACTTGGGTGAATCGACGAGTGGCTCGTACTAATCAAGCGAGTGCTAGTAAATGTATCATAAACTTAAGCTATCACAAGATACTAGAAATAATTTCTTTAAGCAATTTGAATCCAATTCTGCTTCTCAACCAATAAGTACCAGTTTTGGAACAATTAAACAAGCATAAACAGAGGCAAAAGCAAAACCGCAATTACCATCAAGCAGTAAAAACAAAAAGAGTCAAGAATTTTCTCAATTACCAGAACCAGAACCCAGCCCCTCTTTTCCCAGCGAAAAAAAGTAGAACAAATGGAAGGGAAAACTCATCAGTTACCACAGTTAGCGCAAAATGGCAGAGAATGTATTTTTAGTCAATTTGGATCAGCAAAACCGGCTCAACCTGAACCGATGAAACCTGTTATTTCTGAAGAAACCGAATCAACAGATTTTTTAGCGAAATTTGCAAAGGCGGTATCGGAAAATTCCAAAAATGTTCAACAACAAGGAAGAAAACCGCAGTTAACACAAAGTAGTTAGAGAAAGATTCTTTCAGCAGTTTCAATCACCAGGACCCGTTCAATCTGCCCCTCAGGAAAATGCTGAACCAATTTTCTCTTTTGGAATTGTTAATATTCCTAAGGAAAAAAAAGATTTGAATGTTGAAACCGCTAAAAGTAAGAGTAAGAAATAGAATAAGTTGGAATAAAAGTTTGACAATTTCTAGATTTGTAGAAATTTTGAATTTACTCAGCAGCGGACTGGAATAATTTAGTTACCAGGCAAAAATTTATTTTAATAAATTAGGTGAAGTATAAGATATAAAACTATTTTTTCAATAATTTTTTATTGTTTTATCTTATTTTATTCGGAGCGAAAGTACTTTTTGTAGTTTGTTTGTAAAGACCCAACGATAACAGTTTGAACTTTGTCGTTAATTCTCTCAGACACTGGATGGAAAAATTATTTGAAATTTAATCAATTTATTCTTTGGTAAACAAATTTACATAGTCAAAAGATTGTTCTTCAAATCTAAAATTGTCGACGCATTGTTTTCAACGTCTAAATTATTAAAATAAAATATTGGTATATGTATGTCGTGCTAGAATTTCTTGTAAAAAATTTAATTCCTTACAAAATTATTTGTATTATTCCTACAAATTTTTAGACAAATATTTGTTCTGCTGTTGGTGTACAATTTTGAATGACAGATCGCGGAGGAATTTTTAATTGCGTTATTTAATTGTTTTTGCCTATTTTCCACTTTCAAATTACATGTAACTTTTATTTATTTTACTCGAAAATGCTTTCTTACACCTCAAAGCTTTAGTATTGCAGGACTATGAAGCTTGTTATAATATATAGGTCTGTAGGTATTTAAAATTCTAATTTGTTTACCCAGAAATCATTTTTTGAATGATAAAAAATCAGAAAATAAACTCAAAAAGAATTTCAAGTAGATTTTGTGGTATATTAGTATGTATTTGTAAAATGCAAGATTTAACAGAACTAAACAAAACGTTAAAATAATAAATTTTAACAGTAAAGTAAAGAAATACAATACGTAGAAAAATGTTTAATCTTTTTACGGAAATATTTCATTTTTTAAATATTTTTTTTTTTTTTAATCTTGTCAAGTGATAATTATTGTATTTTTGGTTTTTATAGTAACGATTTTTCTACGTATTGTATTTCTTTACTTTACTGTTAAAATTTATTATTTTAACGTTTTGTTTAGTTCTGTTAAATCTTGATAAAAAATCAGTTATCATGTTGTTAACGATTTGTTTGATACCACAGGTATATGCAGGGGCGGATGGGCACCATCTTAGCGGCCCTGGAAATAATATTTGTCGGCCCTTTTTTAATTTCCGGATATGGCTAAAATATATATTTACAGGGTGTTATGCATTTTTCCTTTAAAATTAAATAGATCATAGGTTTATTGCAGATTTTTGAATCAGATTACATTTACAATCCAAAAAACATTTTTTTATGTTTAGAAATTAATGACCCACAGTATACAGACCCTTTCTCCGTGTTAGACGTACTTTCAGCCACCGGCCCTGCGGGCTTCTGAACAACAGCCCACCGGGAAATTTCCCGGTTCGTCTTATGGCCCATCCGCCCTTGGGTATATGTTATTAAAACTTCTAGTTTAGCCCAACGAAGTGACGGCGCCAGGGGGGTGGCAGGGGCCAAGACTCGGTAAAATACAAAAAATATTATCATTTATATCTCGGAAACGGCGGCATTTTAATTGGCTTCAAAATGTACAATTAACATTGCTTTAACATGGAACATGTTTTTACGGTCGTTACCTGCCGAAAGTCGACATGAAAAACCGACACCAAATAATAATGTTAAGGGGGGCGTCACTAGCGTGGGCGATCACCTCGCACTTTATTTCAGAATAATTAAAAAGAAAGTGGCGGTGCCCTGTTTATAAAAGCTGAACTATTTTTTCTTTGCTACTTACCAAGAATTAATTGAAACTTAGCTAGTTTTATCTTGTTTCTCAAAATAGAAATGCATGGTAATAATAATATTATACCATGTGCTTATTGCAGTGATTATAATATTATACATACTTTACGATGAATTATTATATCAGTTCATAATATTAAAGTTTTAATAATTTTTATAACTCTATATTATGTTTTCCTAATATTGAGTAATTATTAACTTAAAAATAATATTTTTTAACGAATTTTTATTTATATAATTAATAGTTTTTGTTGAATAAAACTCTGTTTTAATAAACCGATTGTTATAATTAGAGCTCGGATTATATGCACCAAAATACTTGAAAATATGCGCATATATATGCACCGAAGTTTTGTAAAATATGCACTAAAATTGATGAAAAAAGGTAATATATGCATCGATATGCAAACTAAAAAAATGGTTTTATAATTTTTATAGATTATTTTAGATTCGTAAAAAATAATAATTTTAATAATAAATTTTATTTTCAAATTATTACTTTAAAAAAATTTTAATTCATTTTAATTTTTAATAATATGGTAAATATTTACAACTAAATGTTTTTACAAATTGTCAATCAAAAATGATTGTCTTTGATTTGATAATACATATTTGTATTACGAAACGACGTACAGTTACTCACATAAATATTCGGACACTCCTATGTTAACAATGTTAATTTGACGATTTCAAGACGTTTTTTTTAATGTAAAAATCGCTTCTACGGCAAAATTTTGTAAACATTTTTTGTTGGAAATTTCATTGCCTTAAATTTTGTTTATATACATTTTTCCATTTTGTTGCACAGTTTCCGACTGACAGCGACTTAAACAAGACTCGGTAAAATCCAAAAAATATTGTCATCTATATCTCGGAAACGGTGCATCATAATAAAAATATGAATATGAAATTTTTTCTTGTAAATTTCATTCTCTACAGTTTTGTTTATATACATTTTTCTATTTGGTCGCACCGTTTCCGAGATATAGATGATAATATTTTTTGGATTTTACAGAGTCTTGTTTAAGTCGCTGTCAGTCGGAAACGGTGCAAAAAATAGAAAAATGTATATAAACAAAATGTAAGGCAATGAAATTTGCAACAAAAAATGTCTACAAAATTTTGCTGTAAAAGCGATTTTTATATAAAAAAAATGTCTTGAAAACGTCCAATTAACATTGTTAACATAGGAGTGTCCGAATATTTATGTATGTATTGTAGTTCGACGTCTACTGAAGTTATTGGGGTATATTAGAACTTGGATATAAATGGGTACAACACCTCATAATAATAATTTTTATTTTCTTTATAAAAATCTTTTAAAAACTACCAAAAGTAGTCCAAATATGCACAAATATGCAACATTTGTTTAAATATGCACCAAACGTTGAAAATATGCATTTTGAAAACCGAATTTTTGGATTCACTTTTGCCGAATTCGTCTAGATTTCAAAACGAATTTGTTGGCATATCAATATTAAAAAACATGCAAATGCATAAAATCCGAGCTCTAGTTACAATTAAACAATAATGCATTATGTCCAGAGTCCACCTTGACCATGGGGTATTATCTGTAAATTTAACAGAAATAATTAATTACCTGAATATTGAAAGTTCTTTCTCTTTAAAAGTTCTTTCCCTAAAAACTAGTCGGCCGATAACCGTGTTGTTTTATTTCATCCCCTTCCCTTACACCCGAGAATCTACTAATATTTAATTACCTGTGTTATTGTTTTATCATGTAATTTATTATCTCGCTATGAACACTGACCTGCGCAACATAAAACTCGCAAGATTTTATCATGTGATGATGTAATGCATCATATTATATTCATCCACATACACAATTAAATTGACTGACTTAGCATAAGAGCATAAGAGCTTGAATTGAACTTCGCAAAAATTTAATAATATTATACAATTTTTATTTCTAATATAAATTTTTGGCGGCTGATTTTTTGTCCGGTATATCAGGGACAAATAAACGTTTGTGAGTGATTAGCGGTGGTTAAAAAATTTTTATTCTTCATAAGCGACTTAACAATTTACAGTTTTCAAACATAAAAAGAAATGGATTTCGTACAAAAATTATTTCAAATTATAATAATATCAAAATAATTCACATTTTATTAGCTTTCTGTTAATGATCTTATCTCTTTTTTTTTTAATAGCGCCCTTTTACGGGTTCTAATTTTTGATTACCTTCGGATTATGAATATATGGCATCTAACCCTTCATTTTTGAAAGTTTCAGCCTTTAAGCCTGACGTGTCCACAGAAGTCAAAATAATTTCAAGAAAGCACTGTACTATTTATATAGCGTAATATTTAATATTATAAAAATAGTATACGGTTGACCTTTGATAACGTATACAGTCGTATGATAACGCCCAATCAGCATACCCTTCCCACACACGTATATTATGAATGATTCTTATTTTACCTGCTAGTATTATGCAATTAGCAAAGTTTAAAACCATTGGTAGCATTTATAATCAGCGCCGTTGCTGAAGAAATAGACAAACTATTACACAATAAAATTTAATTTTTTTTCTTGTAATACGGCAGATTTCTATCAAATATTTCAAGTAAATTCGCCATAAGAAGAAATATTGTATTATCAATTTATATTTGCTCTAGTTTCTACAAAAATGCATATAATGCTACCAAAATTTTTTTCAAGTTAGATGGAACATGTGTGCTGGATGTGATCTACTTTTTATACTTCTATTTATTAAAGTAATGTTTATAAAAATTATTAAATGGCTACATTTGTGGTAAAAAAAATTGTAAATTTAAGAGCAAAATTTTTAATATTTGCGATGTTCTGATCGTAATAAAAACTAGCTAGGGTCCGAGAGCCAACTTTTAGCTTTTAAATGGTTCCAAATTTGGTTTCTAAAAGTTCTTACTTTTTCTTCCTAAGCAAATACAATGACACCATATCGTCCATATATTTAACATAGGCGAAACGCCAACCTTAAGGTGACACTTTACGACTGTCAGCCAATGAGGGTCTAAAAGTAGCACATGGTTCACTTGGACAAAGGTTTATTTTAAAGGTGAGAATGTCAGATACATATTGTACTGTTTAAAAGTTATAAATTTAAATTTGAGACATAAATTTGGTAATAAGATAAAACTTTAAAATATAGAACAAGTTAAATAAACTACAATAATTGGTAATTTCAACTGAGCTTTTAGCGATGGTATTTTCTGACATAAAAATATACATTTTATGTCACTAATAAACATTTCTGACGAAGGCGATTACCATCGCTGAAAGCTCAATTGAAATTACCAATTATTGTAGTTTATTTAACTTGTTCTATATTTTAAAGTTTTATCTTATTATTATTCTCACAAGTTAATAATTTATATTTACATAAATTTTGTAAATATTTAAATTTTATGGTTTTCACGCCAATAAAGTTGTGGTGGCAGCAGTGAGAGGAGGAAACCAAGCTTTTTTGCGAAGATGGCCTACCGGAGGTGGAGAATAGAAATTTTGTCTCCTGAGTTGTTTTTTGAATATTTTGTTTTTTTTTTAGTTTAATAGTAAATAAATTTAATTATAGTTGGAATAAGTGTATTATTACGATTTATGAAGAATAACTTAATTTAGACAAATATTTGGAAATTTTATTGAAATTATTGGATTGGTTATGAAAAGATTATTTAAATTTGAAGGCATTTGAAAGATAAAGTTGTGTCGTCGCACCTGGGTCAATTTATCGAAGACGATTTGCCTTCCCAGTTTATATTGGAAAGTTTATTATTATAAGTTGAAACAAAATTTAAACATAAATTTTGAATTTGGATTTGTTATAGAGAAGCCAATTTCGAAACCCTAAAAATACAACTTTTTATTAGCTAAATGTCAAAGTAGAAAAAATATAAACGGAAATCTTCTACAGTGCAGTCGAAGCTATGTGTGTCATTTGCACATAATTAGGCTTTTGCAGCATTGGCCTCGCTTGCAAGCTCCCGCTGTCATAAACTCGGCTTCGTTCGATAAAGACCTAAATTATGTACTCGTGACATAAATAGCTATTATTGAATTGCTATTGTCATGATGTTACAGCAACATATTATGTTGATCAAAATTTTTATAAAACCCATGGTGAAAATTTTGATCATGGCTCTAAATTAAAAAAAGTATTTCACAATCAGTCAGCTTTTGCATTATTTATTTAATTAAAATTTCATACTATTATAAAAAATTAAAATGTCGAAATATTTAAAACTACAAGTTAGCCTTTAAAATTCGTACTCCAATAACAGTTTTCCGTAGTAAATCCAAATGAACCTGTACATTATCTGGTCCATTTGCTATAAAAGTGAACGACTTGTAATTTCTAGTTGGTTTTGTTTTAAGCATTACTACATTCTTCATTTCTTCAATAGAAGTTATTCTATAAATAACATTTAAATTTCTCAATTCCATTTTTAACTGCTCTTCGTTCATATCCACTACCGACAATAATTCGGTTTGACTAGTCATAGTAGCAATACATTCGGTGAATTCCTCTGTTGAATCCTGCTGAATAGTGTTGACGTTATCCACAATCGTAACCGATTTCATTAGATTTTGGGATTCCACTTTGAAACTTTCGGTCAATATTTTAAACATTTCTTCGGCAGCTTTCTCTTTAGCAGCTCTTTTAGTTCTTGATTGCCCCCGAGTAACATTACTTACAGAGTTATAAATTACTTTGCAATCAATCGCAAACCCTTCACTTTCAGATACCACTTCTATGTATAAAGGATTCTCTAACATTTTCTTAGCACAAATTTCACCTAATTTTCCAACATAATTTTCAAATGGCACAGTTGAACTTTCTGGTAAGTTGACAATTTCATCGGATGTTGCGATGTTTTGGCTTCCGGATTCCCCAATTTTGTTAAGCATCGCTTCGGCAGCTTTTTGTTTCGCGCCTTTTTTAGTTTTTGACTGCCCTCGCGTAATAGTGTTATCAAATATTTTACATTCAATAATAAATTCGCCATTATGAATCCCACATTCTGTGTACGAAGGAACCATTTCTTGTCTCTTAGCACAAAGTTCGTTTAATTTTCCAACATAATTGTCCAATGGTACATCGAGGGGATTAGACTTGCCGGTCGTTTCATTATTGGCACATGCAACTTCATTTAACTCCATCGTCTCTCTGCATTGCAGTTTTTCTCTTTCACTGTATACTTTCAGCATCGCTTCTGCAGCTTTTTGTTTCGCATCTTTTTTGGTTCTCGATTGTCCTCGCGTAACAGTATTATCAAATATTTTACATTCAATAATAAATTCACCATTTTCAGATCCACATTCATAGTATTTAGGAACCGCAACCATTGTCTTACAACACAACTCGTTTAACTTTCCCACGTAATTTTCAGATAGCTTATCCGATTGTTGTTTTTCATCTTGAATCAAATCTGCACTTTCGTTATTTAATTTTTCCAATGCATTTTTCGCGCACAGCTGTTTGGCCAATTGCTTAGTTTTAGCAACAGCTTCCGTAAAAATTTCTTCATTTTTACCTAATTTAAGGGTTACACAAAATTCGTTTCCTTTTGGCTGTATGTTATACACTAGTGGTGGTATACGCTTGACTTGTGCCATCTCTTGCAGAACAGATATTGGAGATTTTTCTGTTGCCATGTTGTAGCTTTTCTTATGAATTTGTGTATTTAATTATAATGTATTTTTGTTTTAATTTAATACCACATTTTATTTACCTATATAGTGTTTAAGTAGATAATCATTACCGGATCATCTTATAATCCTTATCGGATAATATAATAATCTATAAAATTTAAAGATGCAGTGAATAAACCCTTCAAAACGTTGGCCGACAAATTGTAGTTGTTTGATTTGTCTGTCCAATTCAACTCGATACCTCTTAATTAATCTATTTCTTGTATGAGAATTTAATTGCGTTTTGTTGAATTATCAGATAAAAGAATAAATTGTTTCTCGTGAGAATTTTTGGATCAACAGATAAACTAATCAACGGATAAACAGATATACTAACAAGCAAAGTTTTCCCAGTGTCCCTCATGTCACTTATTAATTTTAATTAGTCGTTCCTTTAATAAATCCAAAGTGAAATTAAAATTTTCCCAATAATCACATTTTTTCCAAAATCACATTATTCAGTTCAAAATTCAAATCAAACAACTTCGATAAAAAAACTTTTTAAGAACTTAAAAATTAGGTGATAAACATTTCCTCGACAATGTCCTTCGGACATAACGACATAATTCGTGTGCAGGTATGGATAGGATAATGTTTCCTTATCAGTATTTCTATCTACATCACTATTTTTATTATTTTAATTTCTTGTGTGGGTTCCTCTTATGTCCAAATCAAATATTCCTAAGATATTTAAGCTATGTTCTTTTTCTGCAATGCAACTTTGATAAATTTCTTGTTTAATTACATCAAAGGTTTTCAAGAAGCAGCCTTTACAAGAAATCTTGAAAGAATAAGAAGTTGACAAAAAAAATTAAGAAAACGAATTTTTTAAAAGTTTCTATGAATCGATTTCAACCAAAATCTAATCAATAGTTAGTCTCAATATTAAAGATATAAGTATGTAAAATTTAAATTTCACGAATATTTGCTTTTTTGCGGGTAGTGTAGTTTTGCGTCTGAGACTTTTAAAATAATAACACTTTTAAAATCGCATTATTTTATTGAATTTACTACCCCTAAAACCGCAACATACCAAAACGTCTAACATCTTTTTTTTTACAAAGTTACACTACTTTTTCATACCACTATAATAAATAAAAGACACCAGAAGAAATAATAAAATTACAAATTATTTTAATCAAACATAATATTATCAATTTTTTTATTAGAACGAAAAGATTTTGTTTTATTAATATTCACCGGTCTGCCTTTTCTTTATAACTTCTTCTAATAAGAGGAGAGCAATTCTTTCTAAAAATAAAAATTTTGATAACAAACTTAAAGATTTCTCAATTAAATTATTAAGTTTTTCTTGGACACATAAAAACATTTAATTCTTTCTTTCGCATAGTACAAATTTTGAATTACCAAGTTTGTGACAAGTATTGCGAAGAGATTCGCTAAATGTACCTCTTTCAATTTGTTTTCGCAATTGCAAAACAACTATACAAAATAAACCACCTCTACTATAGTTGAAAATTTAAATTTAAAATTTTTAAAATTCGTACTACCGGAAAGAGTTAAATAAAGAAAGGAGTTTTACTTAAAAATTAAAATATTGACTTCTATTTAAATTCAATACTTACCCTCTGGAGTTTGAGATTTCACAGTTTCCATTAATATTGTAACAAATAGAATTACCAATCCAAAATATTGTATTAGCTTCATGGTTCCAACTCGATGTTCACCTTTCTTTGCCTTTCGGTTTCCAACTTCGCGTTATTTAAATGCTTTTGTAACAAAAGTGTGAGTAATTTGTAAAATTCGAAGCAATTTAAAGCTAAAATACTATTAAAATTTTATTTGAATTTTAATTATTTTAATAATGAGCAAGATAACTTAAAATAGAACTTTTTATGCAAGGTAGCCTTTTAGAGCGTTGATATTTAAAAAAATAGATACAAAAGTTATAAAAGTATAAATACTATAATTATTTTATTATTGTATATATTGCTATGTACCCACATAATTTTAAAATTTTATTCAATTTAATTTATTTTAAAAGTTAATTTTAAAAATTATGTACCTAATTAATTTAATATTTTATTTATGGTTTTAGTATAGTACATATTAGTTAATGAATAGCAAAGGGTGAAATAATAGTATATTAAGAAACTAGTTTTATAAGTGACGTTTTTAACGCACGTAATCCGTTTAGAAAACGAGCCGCGTAGCGGGGAGTTTTTTAAAGGCAAGTGCGATAAAACGTCTTATAAAACGAGTTTCTTATACCATTTTTTTCTATTTTGCGCTTTATACGCCCTAAAAATATTTAAAATGTGCATTTTATTAAATAATAGCAAATTTGAATCTTTTTTTGTATTTTTGTGATAGTTGGTAACAAAAAATTTACAAGTTAGGAGATCGCATAAAAGTCTGCATAAAAGAAATTATACTTGCAGTTTACAATTTTCTTTATTATTATTAATTACTTTATAGACAATTAACATTATTTTGCATCAATTTATAGGTTTATATTATTTATAATGACATTATTAGTTTTAATTTTCACTGACGTTTAGTTACCAACCTTTTAAAACAAAAAATTGCGTTTCGAAATATTGTCTATTTCGATACGCGACTGGCTTTCAAAATAACTTTGTTTTAGACGCAAAATAGAAAAAATGTATTCCATGTCCCCAAATGTACATTTTTGTTTTATATGTTTTTTTTGAGTATTGTATATCGATGCTTTTATATTGTCTCTTAAAATTCTTCATCCAAACATCTGTTTGATCTGTATTGCTGATGTTCTTCGCCTATTTATATTAATATATATTTTTTAATATTTTATAATATATTTATTAATATATATCTTAATTCTATTTTTTCAGTATTTTCTTAGTTATAAGTTTATACAATTTTCTATTTATCACAGAAATAATCAAAATGTTATTTTCTTACATAGATTTCCGTTTTCATTAATATGCCTTCTTCGGATAATCTTATTTATATTGCAGTTAAGGCCAAAGGGGGTTTATCTGTTGCTTTTTGCACCGACCAGGCCACTAAAAACTAGATGGAGCGGATAGTAGCTGACGGATCATCTTAGTAGGGAGCAAAACTTACGGTCATTGACTCCAAGGACATTCCTAAATCCACAAGAACCCTGCCATAGATTTAGGGATCTGTCCAAAAGCAGGTTAAAGTGTTGAAGACGCTTCCTCGCTTCCGGTAAAAAACCTGGGAGTAAATATTATCACTTAGAACGTAGTGGGCCTTGTGTAGTAGTAAACATAACCCTAAATGCCCACAAGCTAGTTTAGACCTCTTTCTGTGACCTCCTTCAGTTAACTTCTAAATAGAAAGACAAAAGTATGAAATTAGAAAAACCTACATGTTTCATTGCCATACCGCAGAAAACAGATTTTATACTTAGATTTATTCTACATACAGCTTCGTTCACCTAGACTAGTGGTTATAAACCCTTGACCCGCGAGTCAGCCACAATGAATCAGTGACCTTTTTTAAATACCCTAGAGTTGATTTTTATAAACTAATATTTTATATCCTCCCTTTTAGTGACTGACTTATAGTTAGCCACGGAAAAAAAATAATTAACAAAATTTGATCTACTTCTCAGAAAGGTTCGCGATCACTGACAGGCCTTACCTTTAATGCACACTTAGGCAACTTTACCTTATATTATTATAAAAATATCAAAGCTTTAAAAAACTACTTTACATAGAAAGTACCATATTAAGTCATCATAATTAAAATTCAAATAAATTTTAAATGATATTTTATCTTTTTTAAGTCTTAATTACTTTAAATTTTACCAATTACTGGTATCTATATACTTCTAATATTATAAAAATGTAGAAATAGCGCCAAGTTTAGAGCCTAAAAAGCGAAAATAACTGAACACAGTATTAAAAGTCTCTTCATGAAATTCACTATTCTTTTCGACCAAAAGTCTTAGCTGGTAAATTATTTAATAAAGCTGAACATTTTTTAAAATTCTTATTTTTAATTAATATTTTTTCTTTTTTTTTTAAAGGAAATTTGAAGAAAACCAGCATATTTAACATAATATTTTACTCTGAGTAAAATAACTCTTCAACAAATTATTTATATTAAACTTTAATTAATTTTAATCAGCACAAGAAAATCTGGTTATTTTTTAGAAGATTATTGTTTTTCTATCAAATTAACAATTCGGAGTATTTATCAAATTGACAAACGTTAATTGTGGCGCAATCAAAGTTGTTGAGTCAATGGTGGATCCAAAGAATTACATAGAGGGGAACGACAAAATTAAACTTTATTAAATAATAAGAAAAATAAAAAGTAATAGTAACAACAATGAAAAATTTATTTTTTGTTTTTAATAAATTAAAAAATATTGGTGTAAAGATTGCCGTTTCTTGAGCTTAAGGATAGCATCTGTCACTGTTATAATAGAAGAGCCAATCAGGCCTATTATGTATCACAAAAGTTATTATAACAGTGACAGTTATGAAATAAAAAATTGATGAACCGCGTTTTAATCCGAAGATAAAAAATATTACTTTCTCTTTCTGACACATGTTAGCTATAATAATGTTTCTCGCTTTACGCTATTTTGAAACTTGATTATAACATAAAGGTTTACTGTTATTTTTAAAGGTTGTGATACATAATAGACCTGAATATAAACAATAAATTATAGCAGATCTGTTTTTTTTTCAAATCATACTTGCGTATTCCTAATTGTAATTTATCTAAATATCCCTAAATACCCCTAAATATTTCTAAAACTTTCCTAGAGAGCTTTCCGAACATCCTGAAGATTTCAAAAATTTACTTAAGAATGTCAGAGAACACCATTTTCATTATTTATTGGATCGTGTTAGCCCCAAAGTTTATAAAAATGATACCAATAATGAAGGAAGCTATTCCGGCAAGAATATTTTCTTGCGAATAACTGCGTAGATTTCTAAATTATAACATGGATTTTAATAAAACCTTCAATTTGCATTGCGGCAGCTATTCTTCTTGCACGTGCAGCACGAGAGTCCCTTTTTTCATATTCGTCTCTTATTGGATCCCATAAAACAGGCTCGTTTCGATATAATTTCAAAAATTTTATTGTTTTTACGTCGTTCGTTTTCAAAATACGAGCAGAGGAACGAGCCATGATTGTATTATAAATAAATAAATCACAATGATACTTTTCCTCAATTGGCACACGTCGTTGCTGTCAATTAGCTGCTCTTGACGTTTACTTTCTTCCCAAAATTTTTATCTTAAATTTAATTTCTATTCACCATGCACATCACTATTATCGACTAAATATCAAACACGTTTGATCTCACCACGAACGCAGTTTTATCAGTTCGTGGCAAAAAATTACGATACATATTTCACGAATGAGCAGTTTACACGGTACGTCTTCTACGAAAGTGTGACTCACTATCGTGATTCACTACCCATATCAATGCAGCTTTTTACTCGATTATCACTGGATATCGCTGTTTATTACTGCCGCATACTGTACAACTTCATTGGTATTTTCTAGGAATTTTTGAAATTTCACCAAGTCAAATGTCAAAAAAATTATAAACACAACGTGAGGTTACGTTTAAATTTCGTTTGTGATTTGGCGGTGTTCAATTTTGAAAAATCAGTTTCAAATTGTTTAATTAATCAAATATGACTCTAAATGAAGATGGATCTGCTAAACTAACAGCTCCAACGGTGGATCAATTAAATGCCGATAGAGTTACAGAAGTATGTTTTAATAAATTAAATTGCAACGAGAAATGTAACTTTTCTCTATGTATTTCAGCTTTCTGTAAAATATTGGGCACCTCATTCAATTAAAAATCATCTTCCATTTAATCCTGATGTTGTGGAGGACATATATCAGCAAGATATTCGTGGCAGCAAGTACGAATCTTTTTCTTAACCTCAAATTCAGGCTAATATATTTATTTTCAGTTTTTCAATTCGTCGGATAATGGTATTAGAGTTTAGTCAATATTTGGAAAACTACTTGTGGCCTAATTACAATTCCAATGCTTCGCACTCGCATATGATGTCAATTGTAGTGATGTTGAACGAAAAGTTTAGAGAACGCGTGCAAGCTTGGGAGCCTTTTAAAAGAAATTCAAAATACTTTTCCGACTTTTTTCGTCAAGTGTTACATTCTTGTCTTAAAGATGATTTAAGTATAACTTTAAAAGAACAAACAGCTTTACTGGTATTTTTAAATCATTGCTTCAATAGTATGGAAGTTGTGATATGTCGTGATCAAGTTAAACGATTGGTGTCGTTGTCTATGTGGATTTCTTTGCAAGAAGCACGTAGAGAGCACGAATTTAAACTATATCCAATGTGGAAGAAAAATTGGAAAAAAATTCACAAAAAAGATAATTCCAGTGAAATAGATCAACTGTTGTGGGAACGTACATTTTTGCATAAATTAATGTTGAAATTTATGACTGTTCTGGATACCATACCGAAGGAAGATTCAATACCTGAAGAGAAAGTAAAACATCCAAATACATGAAATGAATGTTTTGTTTGTAAAATTGTATTTGCACTTTTTAGGTTCATTACTGCGAGAGATTTCTCGAACTGATGACCGATATAGAAGCGCTGCTGCCTACACGTAGATTTTTTAATACAGTATTAGACGACTGTCATTTGGTTGTGAGGTGTCAATTATCCAATTTAATTCAAAGGCCAGAAGGACACTTATTTCAACAGGTAAGTTTTTTTTTTATTATTTATTCATAAAAAATACAAAATTAATATAAAATAATCATGTACATACAATAAATATATATTATTCAGCTACCAATCACATTGGAATGTATAAAAATGAGAAATTTTTTAAGTTAAATACGTCTTTTAAGTATAAAATTATTGCAATCAGTCGAAAAATTCAATTTCATAATTTTAAATTATATTCGACATTCTTCATCACAAAATTTAATAATTTCCAGTATTCATAGCTGCCATTTCGTCTCCCCATTCGCATTCAGGTTCGGGTCTACAGCATGAACATGCACAATTTGCATAACAGCACGTTTTACGTACCAAAAAAGACACGTGCTCTTGATTGAAAACGCATACATATAAATAAAGTGGAGCTTGTATTGTGTTTACTACTATGTAAGTGTAGGCTAATCCTTCAAACTTTGCAAACGATAGCAAAAAGAAAAGCCATGTTATTGTCATTATTAAAAATAACAGTAAAAACATGCGAAAGCTGAAAAATAAGCAAATTAAGCGTTAATTATGCTATAAATAAAGAAATAATTTTTTAATTTATTCAATCAACTTTCATAAATATAGGTTTTAAGTAGCTCGATTTGGGGAATCTGCTTTTTAATTAAGGGAAGTACAGATTTGTTTCAATAAAATAGAGGCAAAAAGTTCGTAGTTCGGAAACTAAATTCCAAATTTTCTTGTGTATATCGTTTAGTTGATCCATCGTTGCCCATACATTTAAGCTTTTCATGTCGAGCTACGTAAATACAACACCCTGTATAATGAAGTTAAAATTTGCTAATGTTAGTTTTGCTGGCATGAACCACGGGCATCATAACAATAACAAAATGTAAAAAATATAGCTTTTGTGCAAATTATTAATTTCTTACTTGAATAGATTTACTGTGAAACCTGGAATCACGTTTTATTTTGCATAAAAAACAACTAAATTATTATTTATTATGAAGGAAATTTCATGACAAATAAATATCTGATTAGATTATCTTGTAAGGTAAAGGATATGATCAAACTGCTTGAAATTTTTTAACGTGTAAGATAAAGTATCTACTAAATACCTCCTTTATAAATTTTGGACATGGATTTCAGGAAATACTAATGATACTGTGCAACTGCCTTAATGAGTTACTTTCTGTAACTTTTTGTAATAGACAAGATTCAGACTTGACCTGTGTTCGGTTTAAGCAGATTTCACTGCAGATACAATAATTTAAGAAAGAATTACCTGTGCTTCAGTTTATGATGAATTCTTCCATATGTATTCATTCGATTTAATATTTTTAAAGTTGTGGCAAAAAAGAAAATGTTAGCTAAAATGGTGAACGACACTGGCACAAAAAATATGACAATGCCTAATGAGCCAATGGTTTCTTGTTCGTAGCCAAGTTTTACTTTACTTTTCGGTTGGGGATAATCCATTGTGTAATGTGCAAAAAGAGCTAAAGCTCCCATAACAAGAGTACAACTCCAAACGTATATAGAATAATAGCAGTACTTTTTTCCATCTGTTATACGTAAGAAAACATTGCGTGATCTAAAACAATATAGCGTTGCTTTAAATTTATCGGGATTTGATGAACTGCATTCTACTTTCTTATATTTTGCTCACCTAAAAGTTTTCCAGATATAGTATCCAATACTATTTAACCAAAAGAAGGCACCCAATAAAGATATGTAACAGACGGCTTCTGCAAATGGTAAATTTGTTTGTAAATTTATTTTAAATGTACAGGCTATTAATACTAACCTGCAACAATTATGCTAACATGATTAGTAAAAATGCTAAACAGTCTTATCATGTCGGCTATTTGATGAACAATAAGGCACAAAGATATTGTCGTAATAATACTACCCACCAAATCTCTCAAAGTGGGCATAATAAAGTAAATAACAGCCACCGTCAAGAAACAGCCCATGCTAATTACGTGAGTAATAGGATTAATTATGTTGTGCATAACAAAGAATGTATTCAACCAATTTGTCTGTTGTTCCGGTGCACAAACCACGGCATACTCACTTTCTAAATGTCCTTCGACATGCTTAAAAGCAGAAATTAAAGTGTTAAAAATTTTACAAAGTTAATTTATCTATCCATACCTTTTCCATGCAATATTTGCCCGAAGAATAATCATGATACATTAGTTCTTCACCTTGAATTGTATCATAATTGGGGTCTTGTTCTTCACCAGGAACAATGTGATACAAGTAGTGCCGCAACACACCATTGGGTAACAATTTAAGAACATCTGTGGAATTTTTGTAATAATAAATAGGCCATTGTTGTGTCGAACCACAATCGGGTGAACCAGTTATAAATCTTCAAAAGAGTAAAAGTTACTTAAGATATAACTAAGCAGATTCTGTTAATGCTTACATGTAATCAACTTGCACATTTGTCTCTCCATTTTCTCTCGTAAAAATTGGTTTCCAAATACTCGTTACATTTGTTTCATTTATGTGAACACAACGTTTGTCGATTAACAATTCATAAGACTCGCAACATTTATTCACTTTTACTGGGCTTCTATCACGAGTATGATACTGAAAGTCGCCAACTGCCAATGTTACAGTAAATAATAACGTTAAACGATAAGTTTTAAATAGCATTTTTTATGTGAGGTTATGTTGACCAAATAAATAGTTCGATTTAAATAATAGCTTATATTATTAAACATTGATTTTGTCATTTGATTCACTGTCGTCTTTATTACAATAGCGAACTATTAGTAATGTTATCTAAAAAAATTCAATGCTGCTCACTTATCTTGAATAGCGAAATTGTGTAAAAAAATGTTTGAGGCGATGTAAACGGCGTAATTATGTTTGAATCGATAATTAATTCGATTTCATTATTGAAAACTTATTTAAACTTCCTGGTTTCAACTTTCGTCATGTTATATTTAAACTTCTGCGACGTTGTCATATCGAGCGGATTTTGGAGAATTACCAATATACAGAGTGTTACAAAAGAACAAGATTTTTAATACATTACAACTTGACCAGTAATTTTTTGATTTTTACCTCCAATCAATTTAAAAAAAAAAATTGGAGGTATGGTAATCGAAAAAAAATTTCAACTTTTTTTTTTTGCATTTTCGAGATCACCGTGTTCAGAAACGTAAAGATCTGCAAAAAGTAAAATAAAAATTTCTGTGTCGGTCTGTCTGTCGGTCGGTCGTCAAATTTTGTCGATCGATTTGCTTCCGAACCATCCAACCAATTACGACCAAATTTGGTATGGTGGTAGGGTTCACGGTGGAAAGGTGAAAATAAGGTTTTCGTCGCGATCTATCAATCAGGAGTGCCACCACAAGAAAATAATACGGGATTTTTAAATAATATTTTGTCTTGCGATATGTTATTTTAAAGGCCTTAAAAGGCTTTATCCAGAATAGGTAAAATTAATCTTCTATCTGTCGTCTGTCAAAAATCACAAGTTGTCAAAGTTGAAACTTTAAGAGTGAATAACTCAAGAAATGCTGAAGGGATCTTACCCAAATTTGGTACGTAGGTACATTGATCCTAATGGATATGAGAGCATATGTAATCCTTCGATAGAAATCACTAATGCAACATGAAAAAAATAAAATTAACTTTTTTGGCAAAAACATGAAAAAAGTTTTTGTCGATCGATTTTCTCCGGCATTTCTACGTCGATTGCAATCAAACTTATTGGACGTATGCCTCGTGGGCTGGAATGGTGAAAATAAGGTTTTGCCAGAGAAATCTTCACCAGGGCCACCACAATAAAATAAATAAAAAAAAATGAAAATGTCGTATCTCCGGAAATGTTTAACCGATTCAGCTAAAATTTGGTGTGTCGATGGAGCTTTGAAAGTATAAGTATTGGTGAGAAAACAAACCGAGCCAATTGTAACAGGGCGGGGCAGGTTAGAAAAATTATAGAAAATATTAACTGAAATCTTAATTTATATATTTTTTGTGAGAATTTGTCAGATGGCTGGCAAAAATAAAACAATATATTCAAAATTTTAATAAACGTCATAATTTTGTGACATATGTGTCAAAATTAGGTTAATGTTGATTTGTATACCGAGTGCAGCATAAGAGTTGAGTTTAGGGATTTTAACAATTTATTTTAGAATACAAAAATAGGTGGTTCGGTGGGAAATATTTTATAATATCGTCGTACGGACTGACGGAACGTTACTTTATAAGTAAAAGGTTCTGCCACTAGGTAGCGACCAAGTTTAGGCTGTTTGTTAAATTTTTTTGCAAATGTTTTCAGAATCAGTAAATCGGCAGTCAGTAATTTACAAAAATATTTTCGAAAAATCCGCTAGATGACCGAAAAAATTTGTTGTACCAATCTTGGAGAAATTTTATTTGTGACTTCTTACGGTATTATGTGACGTATATAAAAATTTTGGAAAAAATTCAGTGGCGTACAAAAATAAAAAAATTTTTTCATTTTAGATTTTGTTAAAAAAACTTTTATAGATAGATTTAGGGTAGGGGTGATACATATAGATATCTTTGCCAGGGCTACCGATATCTTTGTTAAGGCTACCACAATAGAAAACAAAAATGAACATTATGTCATCGTATCTCCGGACAAAATTTGGTGTGCTGGTGATTGGAGGTATTGCGGCAGAGAGTGACGATATTTTTTTTGCAAGTTTTGGTTTTTATGCTTCAATTTCTGAATGTATGTAGTAAAATTTAAACTAATCACTGCGTTTTTAGTATTATTCATATTAACACCTCTCTTCTGCATGGACATGCATGAATACAGAGCTTTAAACGTTGAATGATATTCTCGACTGTTTTTTTCGTAATTCTTCTAGAGATATTTTGTTACATTCCTAACGCAACGATTGCTTTAGTGATTTCAATCTTTGGTTATGTTTTGCACAGATCTTTGCATCTAAAATTGACTATATAGCATAATCCTTTGAGTTAAGATCTGCTAGTATTTAATTTTTGACGTGAACACGTTTATAATAAATGTTTTTTATATAGTCAGGATTCCCATTTTTATGGAATTCATGGAGAAATTAGAGAATTTAAAATTGTACAAATTTTGTCGGGAAAAGTCAAGGAGTTAAATTTTAAGGAGAATTTTTTTAAATTTTGAGAAACAAATTATTTTATAAACATTAAGTTTTTTCCTTAACATTTTTAAAATTTGCAATTCTAAATTTATCAAGGTTTGAAAAGTCAAGGAAAATCTTCAATTTTAGTTAGAGAAACCTGGAAAAGTTAATTTATTTTAAAAATTCAGTGAGATCCTTGAGAGTACAATTAATTATAATAGGTTTATTGAAATCTAAAAATTAAAAGATTTATTTCGCTAAGAAGTAGTGATGAGCACTAACGAAATTTTTTGACTATCGATAGTTAGTTACTAATTTTTTTTTACTATCGATAGTTAGTAACTAAATTTTTAGTAACTAAAAAGTTATTCAAATAGCTTTAGTAACTTTGATAATAATCGAATAAATCAGTAATAAAATCTAATAGATCGTATACTCTCATGATGGGAGTCCCATCCCAGATTATTATTTAAGGATTAATTATAATAATAGGTATTAAAATTTTTAATCTTATAACCTCATAAAATTGTGCATGTAAAAATCATTGGGTAAAGAAATATAGTAAAAATTAGTGATAATAATAAACGAGTAAAATAGTATGGAAATTTATGGAGAAGTACCATGACGGTCAAAGAGTTAGGTGTATTTTATGTAATAAAATGTTTACAAAAAAACGGGTTACAATAAAATTAATAAATAAGGTTTTTTGAAAAACTAACTAATTTGTAATTTATATTAGTAATTCATTCGATAGTTTGAATAACTAAAAAATAGTTACTATTTTCTTAGTTACTAATATCCAATTGATTTAGTAACTAAAAATTTATTTAAATAGTTTTAGTAACTAAAACTATTAGTAATAGTAACTAACAATTATTCATTCAAGTATTAGTAACTAGTTTTATTTTATAACTAAATTTATAACTAAAAAGTTATTCGAATAGTTTTAGTGACTAAAAACTTATTCTAATAGTTTTAGTAACTAAAAACTTATTCAAATAGTTTTAGTAACTAAAAAGTTATTCGAATAGTTTTGGTAACTATCGATAGTTAAAATCAAGACCAACTATCGAATAATTCGATAGTCCCATCTCTACTAAGAAGGGTTCGTATTTTAATCCTTTACTTTTTGTACATCAGTGGTATTACTCCTAGTTGATTCGATTTAAATGAATTTTTTAGTAGGCAATACCAAGGTACTGTAGATTAAAATTGGTATATCTTGAGAAAGATTTTAAAGGGGGAGATTGAGATATGATGCATTAGGTAGAATTGAACGTAAAAATTCGCTGTTTTCATAATCTCGAATATCTCCGATTATTTTTAACATTTTGTGGTTAGGATATCTCAAAATCCTGACTTGCTAGAGCAATTTTGCATCCGAATTTGGGTTTAACGCCAAAAATTTTACAAAAAATGATATATTTCACTCAGGTGGTAAAATTTTGTTGAACCATGTAATTTGCATTGCTGTTAAACGAAAACTGATTGAAGATGTGCAAGTGTAACTTAATTCGACTCTGCGCTCCGCTCCGGGCGCTCCGAGCCGTTTTGCCAAAGACTAAACTAATTAAAAATATCCCTGAAGACCGAAAGAACTTACCAAAGGTAGAACTCGAAAAAGGTGAAACTCGTTGAAAACGTGAATATGGTTTTGTAACAGCAACCTGCGGACGCATCCTTGGTTTTAAAAAAATGTAATTTTTCAACGCCGATCTACATACATTCAACATAATTATGCAATTGCAAAATCAAATTAAAATTAAATTGGCGGCGAAATAGAAAAAAAAGTGGCGGCGAACTGAGAAGCGGCGATTTTACAGGCGGCGAAATGGGGTGTTACTGTTTTCATTAGCTGCCCACCCAAAAGGGTTAAAAAATATTCACCACTGGCGCAGTTTACATATTTCCACTTACAAGAATTATTGCTTATTAATCTCTAGTTAAATAATACATCAAGGTTACTGTCAGAGAGCTGCCAACACTCGTTGGGCTTTGATTTTTTTTCTATTAGAAAGAGGACAATTTTCTGAGTATTTTGAGACCGCACTTTGATGCGGATTATCCAGTAGTTTTCGAGAAAACGGCATTTGAAAATCAAAATTTTACATGCATTTTACATAGGGAATTGATTCACTCCTGAGTTCTATTGACGGTGCGTGCGTTCTCATATAGTCTTAGTGTTGGCAGTCAGACGCGATTGTGATACCGTAGGGTACACATCGAGCGTTGCTAACGAGTTTCCCTCCTTACGAGTTTCACCCCTTTCGAGTTGCACCTTTGGCGAGTTTGTGCTACCTAGAGGGATGTTCTTAGCGAGTCAGCGTTCGTCAAAACGGCGCGTAGCGTCCGGAGCGGAGGGTAGCGGAGCGTCGGTTTTGACGAACGCAACCAAGGCAATCGAGATTCTAACCTAAAAACGAGTTCTGCGTTTATTTTTTAAATTATTGCATAATGTTGCGTAATACACCCGATGTACACCCGGCTATGTCACAATCGCGTCTGCCTGCTAACACTAAAGCTTGGTTTATGCAAGACGCCGACGCACGCACTGCACGCAAGCAAATAAAGTTGAAACATTGAATTTCTGTGGTAGGGTTTATGCACGTCGCTGACGTGCGTGCATAACCTCGAAATTTATTTTATCTTTGGTTTTCATTGCAGCGCGTAACGCTAGGAACTTTTCAAGTTTTATTATTGTTGTGGTACAATTTTTTTAAATTAAAAATTACGAAAGTAATTATAAATCTTATTTTTGCAGATGATGTAAAGTAAATTTTTGTTCCTCATTTTATTTTACTAATTTATTTTTCTAAATTTAAAATTATTAGATATTAATAATAAATTAAAAATAAAAATATCAATTATAATTGTTACCTTAGCTTATAATTGATATTTTTATTTTTAATTTATTTTTCATTATTGTGATATTTTCTAGAAATAATAATAACACGATGAAAAATTATCGACCCTAAAGCTTAACTTTTATGCTCACCATATTTTGGGTCGAAAATACCTACAAAAGAAACCAGTCCATCTTTCTGATTTATTAGAAATAATAATATTTGATTATCTGATTTAAAAAAGTTTTAAATAATGAAATAAAATAACATTAGCGTCATCTACCGTAATGTGAATTTATTCTAATTTGTAACCAGAAAACGCACTAGAACGCATCAAACGCATTTGAACTGCATAAACCAATATTTTTGTGCGGCGTTTTGTGCGGAGCGTTTCATGCGTGCGTCGGCACGTTTTGCATAAACCAACCTTAAGACTATATCAGAACGCACGCACCGTCAATAGAACTTTCGTGTTAATGAATTCCCTAGCTAAAATGCATGTAAAATTTTGATTTTTCAAATGCGGTTTTCTCGAAAACTAATGGATAATCCGCAAATTTTCTTTTTTTATTATGCACAGAAAATTGTCCTCTTTCCTATAGTGCAGGTTATGGAGGGTAGAGGTACCCTCCATAGTGCAGGTGTCGAGGCTCAATTCGTGTTGGCAGTTCTCTGACAGTTCCCTACTTCAATTATTTGAAAAGATATTTTTCAGCTTTTATAATTTATTTATTTTAACCTCACAGTATTTGAAGTCTAAAATTTTATTATAAAATAAAATATTTTGAAGTTTTGTTAAGTTTTCGTTAAAATATAATTTGGTTTTTATTGTGTTGTAATATAATATGTATGTTCATCATGTCTACTAAGACCGAAAATACCAATTACGTATTTAAAAAACTTTAATACATAGAAACGATATGAAATTTCACTGAAATGGTTTTTTTTTTTTAATTAAATTTTAAGAAAATTAATGAATTATTTAAATCAAATATTGGCCAACATACATAGAAATGTTGCCATAGAAATGGGGGAATATACATAGTGATTCACCAAAGTAATTAGTTAAAAGTTTCCATTAGGGTTAAAATACATAAGCTTTTGTGAACATCTATTTTTTGATATATTGGAATTTATTTCAACTTATCAAGTTTGTAACTCTTTAAAATGTAATTTTGTAGCAATTTATAGGTTTTGTAACGCCTTATATAATTAAAATATATGTATTTAAAATAAATTAATATATAAAATATACAAAAGTATTAGTTTTGTAAATCTACCGTTGGTACCGTAAAATCGTTGAGATTTTGAATTTTGTAAAGAACTTGAAAATCGTTAAAATTAAGTCGATTTAGAAAACACATAACATTGTTAAAAAAATGTGATCAAGTAATTGAAAATAATTATTTTATGTCCGACTGTATGATAATAACATCATTACAATATCACTTAGCGACCATAAGATAACATTTTATGGTACTAGGCCGTTTTGCTTTATTCATAAAGTAAAACGGCCGCCTGTCAATGTCAATGAAATAAACGTCAAAATTAATATTTTATTTTATTTAATTTAATTTAAAATCGATTACATTAATTATTACTTTGATTATAATAGATTACAAAAGTTAGCTTTTGAAGCAATTTCAACGATTTCTTCCATTTTTTCACATAATTTTAATCTAAATTAATAAACAACTTATGTAAACCAGGAGCAATAGAAAAAGCACTCTTCGAAATTATACAATTTTTATTACCTAAATGTCAAAGTAGAAAAATATAAAAGAAAATGTTCTACGGTGCAGTCGAACATAAAGCTATGTATGTCATTTGCACATAATTAAGCTTTTTGGACTCAGCCTATTTATTGGCCTCGCTCGCAAGCTCGCTCTGCCATAAACTGGGCTTCGTCCGATAAAGACCTAAATTATGTACTCATGACATAAATAGCTATTTTCTCCAACCGTATTAAAAGCAGTACATTTTTAGTAGCATTACCTCAACTAAAAGTTGACGTTTTCGTTATTAATATAAAAATGCGAAAATTGCTAAGCAACACTTTTTTTTACGTGCACTAAAATAGTATATTAAGAAACTAGTTTTATAAGTGGCGTTTTTAACGCACGCAATCCGTTTAGAAAACGAGCCGCGTAGCGGGGAGTTTTCTAAAGGATAAGTGCGATAAAACGTCTTATAAAACGAGTTTCTTATACTATTTTTTCTATTTTGAACTTTATAAGCCCTAAAAATATTTAAAATGTGCATTTTATTAAATAATAGTAAATTTGAATTTTTTTTGTATTTTTGTGATAGTTGGTAACAAAAAATTTTCAGGTTAGGAGATCGCATAAAAGTTTAAATAAACGAAATTATACTTGCAGTTTACAATTTTCTTTATTATTATTAATTATTTTATTGACAATTAACATTACTTTGCATCAATTTATAGGTTTATAATATTATAATATAGTGACAACATTAGTTTTAATTTTCACTGACGTTTAGTTACCAACCCTTTAAAACAAAAAATTGCGTTTCGAAAAATTGTCCATTTCGATACGCGACTGGGTTTCGAAATAACTTTGTTTTAGACGCAAAATAGAAAAAAACTTTTTTGTGCATGACTTAAAAGTGATTTTATTTTTTACTATTTTTGTGCGCGATCGATCTAAATTTTTGCATATGCCTTCCTGCCGATAATTCACGGGGGGTGTGTCTGTGACGAGGGGGGAGAATTTTTTGCTCAGTTTTTTGATATCTAGCGCCGTTCTCGAGTTATTGCTAATTCAAACAATATAGAAAAAGCACTCTTCGAAATTATACAATTTTTAAATGTCAAAGTGACTTTTCTGATATTACATCAAATAATGTTTAAAATTAAGTATTTATATTTTAAATTTTATTTAATTTTTGGTTGGAGAAAAAGTAATATGTCTCATTTGGATTAAAAGTGTCTGTTTGACGTGCAATTATTGCATTCGCTCGGCTCCGCTGGCGCTCCGCCTTGCAAATGCAAAAATTGCTTGTCAAACAAAGTTTCACTTTTAATCCGAATAAGACAATGTACTATTTTATCCCCAAATATTTTATAATAATGTAGAACAAAGCTTACGCGGATTTTCATCGGAAAATTTAATAAGCAATCGATTACTTTTGATTGAATCTACATTACATTGAAATTGAATAATGTGAAATATCATTTTACTGTGATATCGATGTAATTTTTCATATCGGTTAAACTGAACATCGATGAGTGCACTGTAAATATTTAATAATAGTAAAGGATGAATACTTAATGTTAATAGTGGAATTAGAAGTACATATTACGAGTACATATACGTAATAATCAATTTGTACTTTTTTTTATAGTACTTGCTTTTTATTTAAATTCAATGTTTTTGTATGAACAATAATAATTCTAATAGAAGTTAGTCACGTGTGTGATGTCATAACCAAGCCTCCATTTTTTGCCTAAATTTAGCTTTAATAATAATTTTACTAAAATAATTATTCATTGGAAATTGTTAGAATAACTCATTCTAGTTGAAGACGTTTTTTTGAATAGTGTGGAATATAACTAATTTTGATCGAAGAAACCTCAACACTAAATTTAAAAATGCAAAAGAAAGTAGATGATATTTAGAAAATAAAAATTTACATGTTACTTTATCACATTCATGTTAATGTTTAATATTAGATTTACATAATATGGTCAATTAGCAATTAACGATTTATTAGGATGAGCATAACAAAAATTTTTCACACCTTTGATTCAATAATCTAAACATCTGTTCCCGTTATATGAGACAACAATAAATTCAGTACCTACCTGTAATTGAAATTGGTTCTATTTAATTTGGAAAATTCTTTTGACCGAGCATTTTCAGGAATTTATTTCCAAAATTGTTGGTTTTTCTATTCATATCAAATGATCATGATAATCATCTTTAACAAATTATTAATTGTATTTCAATCCGAAAGGCTGGATATAAAAGAATGTACTTTGTAAAACCTACTAAGATTTGAACTAAAAACGTTTATTTTACTTTAAAATCTCAAAATTTTAAGTACAAAATAGATTTTACTCCAAAAAAATTAATTGTTACAGCAGCATATTTTAAAAATTATATTTTAGTTATTTGTGTATTTATAAAATTTTCATTATAGAACGATTCGCTTTCTTCATCTACTAAGTCTTTCCACCCGTGGGGAAATGTAATACACAATAATTTTTCTTGTTTTCCCAAAGCTTTCAAGACTTTATTTCTCAATACCACCAAAATGAAAAATAAAACTCCCCCTACAAGGTAATTTCTGCAATCGAAGATATCCCTGCAATGATAAAATCAATTAAATTTATTTGCATCGAATTTAATATTTACTTACCATAAATAATCTAACGCATCACTTTCGTGTAAAAATATGAATGTGATAATATCGGTAACCACAATCAATATAAATATTAGAAGAATGTGCAAATAAACCACTGATCTGCAAACAATAATTATTTTATGGCAATATATAAAAATTTACCATTACATCTACTAATCATTAATTATTCCGAACTTAATAAAAAATACTCTGGCCTTGCACTAAATACTTGACTTGAATTTACATCCACAATTTAATTATTAATGAAGTTATCCTAATAAATATAGTACGTTTTTGTGTATTCTATATGCTAATCTATATTTTTCAAGTTAACCAGAACAGTATAGAAGCTTAAGAACAGTGGTCATCCGAGTTCCACTTTGTTTTATTTAAAATAAAGGAAGAAGTGTATTGGCTGCTTAATCGTTGTGATTGCACAGTTCTACAGTGAAACAACTAATGCTTGTATGACACAGATATATTTCTATATAATAAACTGTGGATATATTTTCTGCGCAACGACGAGTTTAAAAGGTTGGCACTTTGTTCTGCGCAGAAACTGTACAATAAATAAAAGAGTCAAAGCGAAATAATTTCTATTTGTACGTTTTTTATATATTCCTCTTGTAAATTGTTTCTGGAGTTTTGATTTGGTTATGTAAAAAAAAAATATTTGAAGTCAATATTTTTTCTTTAATTTCGGAGTTGTTCGCATATGAAACAGAACCATCGCACCTGTTGATCTTGTGAGCACCTAAATAACGAATTATATAATCTAAGGTTAACTTACTATGGATGGGCATCAACCATAACTAGCATATTCGGAAAACATGACATTTGTTTAAAAGTAGAAAAGAATGTATTAAAATATTATTAATTATTACTTTTTGCGCAATGAACTGAGAAGATAGTATTCTATTCTGGAATCGATGTCTATCCACACTTTTTTAGCTGCCCATAGCTGCAGAACAGAGCTTATCAAAAGTGTTATAAAAACAGGTCCATAGTAGTACGCCAAAACAGTGTAAGCTCCTAAATTTGAAATACATTTTTATTACATATAGATATGAAATAATTTTGATATATTTTATCATACCGCTTTCGTACCAGCACTGATTGCTTCCAGGTCGTAAACTTTGATTTCTTTCACCATGAAATCCCAAAGCAGTAATGGCTAGTAATACCGGAATTCCATATCCATAACCATAATATATTAATGTCCATCGGGCTTCAGTTTGATAGAGTGACTGACTGAAACATTGTTATAGTAATTTGTAATCATTATCTCAAATTCGTAACGTACATTGTAATTCTCCAAAAATGATACGATAGTACAGTCAACCAGTTATACGAACAAAAAAAGGCAAAAAAATATATGGAAGATGTTAAAACGCAAGACTCTGGATTTATAAGTGATATTACTTTTAAAAATGTGGCTATGGCATGAACCACTATTATGGGTCCCACAAAGTTTAGTATGCATTGTCCCTTGAAAAAAACATTTAAAATTCTAATGTATTCACTTAATATAACTGAGATCTAACCTCTAAATCTCGCAGATCTTTTACGAAAAAATAAATAATGAATATAAGCACAAGTAGTACTAGCGTTATAAGTGCACATGCATTTTTTGCATACGTTAATTGCACTCTTTCTTCTGGTTGTGGTATTTCTTCTTTATCGTAACAAACAAGAGCAGATTCTTTTTCATTACCAAATTTTTTTGTTAAGCAATACCTAAAAATAAATTTACACTATTTATTAATATTAAGAATGCGAGCATACTTACTTAGTTGGTTCAATTAAAACGTATCCATAGTCTTCATTTTCTGCCACGTGTAAATATTCATCTTCGTCTATATCAAAATCAAGATCACTATTATGCTCAGGTCCCATAAATTTTTTTAACTCGCAGGTCAGCACAGTTATATTAGATGCATCCCAACACGTAAAATTTTCAAATATAATGTTTGTGGATGCACAGCAAGATTTCTGTGCACTAACATCATTATTCAAGTTGCTGCAAACTAATAGCAACATACATATTCGAAAAATCATTTTAAATTTGCATTGGTCCAACTGTAATAAAAGGTTAGATACTATCAAAACATTTTCAATAACCAAGAATAAGAACTGATGGCATCTCGACATGTTCTCTCAGATGTTTAATAATATAATTAGTTTAGGTATAATTTAATTTAGCTTAATGAATTTCGGGAGTTTTACTCAGGCAAGAAAATATTATAATCTAAAAATGGTAATAATCCTAGATGAAATTAAGATTTGCACAATCAATTAGGTATTGTCGATATTCTTTAATAATAATCTGAACTAAATTTACCTGATCGTTATTATTTATATAAAATAATCGCGCTTTTTTTATGAATAAAACTGACCTTAAATAATACTTGCAAAAATCACACTGAACTTGGAATTAAACGACTGTTATTTTATTTATTATTTCATTTGTGTTTATTTCTTACAAACGTAATTATTTAATGCCACTTTATTTCTGTGACTTTTTCTTAAAGAATAATATTTAATTTTAGAACGACCACGAAGATGTGGTGAAATTATTTTATACTAACTTTGTTACGTATCGGGCACACTTATGTGTCTTGGAGAGATGCCAATGGGCACCTAAGCATTGCTAAATCTCAAGTTTTTTCAAAATTGTTCAATCTGATACTTTTATGCAACACTCATAATTTTCCTTAATTTTTTCTTTTATGGCTTCTAATTAGCGATTTTTGTAACTAAGGATAAATTTTAGTTTTTAGTGATTTTCTATTAAACGGAAACTACCGCTGCGGTAGGTAAATTTGGTAAGTTATTTTTAAAGAGGAAAATCTGTATCCATCTGTTGATGATAATATTTTTGATAATTTGAAAATTAAAAATAGCTTTCAACAAATTTCGAAATCATTCAATTACTTACGATTAACTTATGAAGCTCTTCTCTGTTATAAGATTATAATAATTTATTGCAAATCAACTGAGCTAACAAAATTACAACAAATGTTACAGTTTTCCTAAGATAGTTTGACCCTCGAGATGTGCAAATAAATATTAGCTAGTTTATTCCAGATCCTAATGTCATAAACCAATGCGACGAAGAAAAACAACCGTTCACAAAGTTTCCAAATTCAAATTTTGAATTTTTTGAAAAGAAAAACCCACAAGATATTGTTTTTTTTATCTCCCAAGTCTAGTTTATGTGAAAAACTCGAACCAAAGTTGCTCCAGGGTTAATTCAGTTTTAGCCAATCTGATTATGTAAATAGTAAATTAACCCTGGGTTAACTTTGAGCTTTATACAATCGATCCTCATGACCTGTGTGTGCAAACATTGTAAATTTTAACATTTGATAAAAAAATCTCGGTACTTCGAGCAACTTAACATGTAGAGAACCCGAAACTATTTAAGAATTTTTGGGAAGAAATATTTTTGGAAATTATCGAAGTGATATCGTCGGTGTCAAAATCTTCGTTGTAGCTTTATTTACTTTGCTTTTTAATTAATTAATAAAGATTTACCTACCTAAAAAATTAACTTTCAGATGTAAACTGCACTTATCGCCCTTGATACTTAATTTACTATAAAAATACTCGTTACTATCTAGCGGCTTTGGCTTGGTGATTGCATTCAGGCATTCCTCAGGTGCATAAAGCATTCTAAATGTACTGATATATATTTGGGAGAATATTAGCTCGCATCTCCACAATGTGTGACGGCAGTCGTAGTGTACTAGTGTGAATCATTTTAATTCGTGTTCTTACATATTTTTCGTATTTTCATTAAATACAAGCCAAATGCTGTGTAGTCGATTCCAATTGACCGATTTTGGCCTATCATAGATAATTTATTTATTCCAGAATCAATATAAATATGTAACAAAATAAATTTTTGGCAATTAATTAAGATAGTTTAAGCCAAGTCGAAGTGGTAAAAATGACACCAATTTGGTGTCGAATGTAACGAAGTAAAAAATTCAATAGTTTAACAAAATATTGAAATAATCAAAAGTATGTCTTGAATACATATTATTATGATTGTAAAGATCTTTTGATCTTGAAGATGATTTGAAAGATTATGATTATAAAACAAAACATAAATCACGAAAAATATTGAACTTACGCATTATTAATAGACTACGAAATTTATTCATTGTTTAATTTTAGACTCAATAGACTTCTATATTATTCTCAAATGATAGAGAATTATTGATTCATATTGATGAAAGTATTCATACAATCGGCACCTTCAATCGTGTTGCAAATGCTACTTTCGCGAAAATTGTTCTCATAAGTTATCATTTTCCAATGCTATTAAATTAAAATATAAAAACTGCTCATGTACCTTAAGTATAATATGTTTATTGGTGACTATATTTTCAAAGCTAATTACAATTGAAGATTGCAAGGAAATAATGTCACAAAAGTGTAAAAATTGATATTTCCATGACAACTGGAATGGAGTCAATGGGTGTTTTTAAACTACTCGAGCAGCTGTTCGAGCACCCAAACAAAAAAAGTGCTTTTTTAAACTACTCCATCTACTGTCATCGGTAGTTTTAAAACTCCTCCACTCTGTTCGAACGCATTACTCGAGCAAATTTTCATCCACCGGATCGTAATGCTCCTGTGCTAAGCAGTTCTAACCTGCTCAACTTTGGTTTGAGCAATCATTGCTCGAGCAACCGGTACAGTTTAAAAACACACCCATTATCAAAATTAAGTTTTCTCAAAATCACTTCGATGTGACATGTTTTTTCCCTGGAGTCTTCAATTTGAAATGAAGAAGATATATGTTTAAAGGATAATAGATACAAATGAAAAAATTATATGATTTTCTTATAGGCTTATAATTTTGATGTACATAAGTAACTTGAGACGATGATTCCTTGTCAAAACGTCGAAAACAAAAACATCGAACGTCAAAAACGACGAAAGCAATAACGTCAGAAAGCAATAATGTCGAAATCAAAAAGGTCGAAAACAAAAACGTCGAAATCAAAAAGGTTCCAAATAAAAACATCGAAAAAACTGAGAAAATCATACGGAAAAGTCCTTGATGTTCTCAAAACCCTTATGCCTGGGTTAACTCCTGAGAGCGTCGTGACAGATTTTGAAGTCGCTCAGACAGGCATTCCAAGGCATTAATAACAGAGGATGTTTTTTCCATTTCAGTCAAAAACCCATATGATTCGAGTCCAGTGTGAGAACATGAGAACTGATCTCAGTTAATATTCGAAATTTGGCTGCTTTGAGTTTTATCTCCGTTGACGAAGTGATTCAATCTTTTGAGGAACTCATTCAAACCGAGTTCTTCATTACTAACGATAAGATACTTGAACCCCTGGTTGATTATTTTGAAAATACTTGGATCGGCCGCCAGCGCGGGTTGACTAGACGCCCTCCAAGGTTTCCAATTGCACTTTGGAATTGTTATGAAGGTGTCCTCAATGACCTGCTTAAAACAAACAAATCTGTGGAAGGATGGCATCGAGCTTTCAGTTCTCTCTTGAGCTGCAACCGCACCCTTCAATTGGGAAGTTTATCGATGTTTTGAAGATAAACCAGGGTATGAACGAGTTCAAAATAGAACAGTATATCAGCGGCCAACAACCACCCCAAGGCGCAAGGATGAAAAAAGTATCGCGACGTTGCGGCCAGAATTAAGCCCACATAGCGCAGTCGTATGGTGAGCGTAACCTGGATGACTATCTGACTGGTATCGCCAACTTGAATTTCAGGATAGTTGATACAATCGTGTTTAAAACACTTTTTGATTTTTATTTTGTAAACCAAATTAAAAAAAGTTTTAATTTTCGACGCTTTGACTTCGACCTTTTTGGTTTTGACGTGCTACCGAGACGATATCCCTACCTGGATTATGTACTCGTGCAAGCAGGTATCGATGACAAACGTATTTCTTGTTTATCGAACTCTTCTTATTTCATATTTTCGTATTTCGCGACTGTCAGCACTGCTAAATACTCTCCACGATACTCAGACTGTTTTCAGTAAAACACTGAAAACGTCTCTTACATATCTCAAAATATACTTGCATCTCACTTGCATTTATCGCACCCTTAAGCATGTAGTTTTTTCAAAAAACTGATTTGTATATTTTTCTGTATTGCAAAATGCAAAGCGTTGATCTATTAAGGCGTCAGTGGTTTAAGATTTTTTTGTATATTGCATATATCAATAATAATTAGGTCATAATATATTTATATCGTCGATTTTGTAATGTTGACAGCTATCAAAACATTTCCTCGTGCAATTTTTTAATTTTAGAATTTTTTATTATGATGTATAAGCGCATGCAAATATAGATTTGTGCTTAATTTTGGAATTTTAGTTATGAATTTAATCATAAAACTATTTCTGATCGATGTATTTAATGATTTTAGGTATTTAAGGACTAGATAGAGTGGAAAATGACATAATAGAAAAAATCTAAAGAAAAACCCCACTTCTGTTTTTCAACAGTTCATTACTTCAATCACCATGTAGGCTGTTATTATGATATTTTTCGTCATTTATAACGCGGTCTCCTTTCCACAGATAGACACATATTTTAACGTACGATATCCTGTTGCACAGAATATTTCCAATAAATTTGCAAACTTAAAACCACATAATAAAATTTTACGTATTATTGGCAAATACAATCAATATGTGTATTTCAAAATACTTCCTATTGAAACTTACACGAGGTTTCTATTAAAACCTTGTGCAATTTCGGATACTTTCATTATGCTTCTATTTAATGAAATCGAAATAACGCATTTCGATTTTGTTAAATTATTAAAAATGCTTGTAAGAAGTTTTTGTGATCTAAGTAAATTTGACTCATTAGGCGGAATTTTATTTATGGAAAGGTAATTTGTAAGGCAGTTTAAAATTAGAAATTGAAATATGTAGATACCTTTATATTTATAAATTATAATCATACAATCTAGTAGTTAAAAATAATATACAACGTCTTACAAAATTTATGTACAAAGTTAATTATAATCTGAGATTCTGTCGATCGCAAATATAATTACACGCATTTAACTTATTATTACACTACATTATTAGGCTTTTCTTTTATTTCGTTAAGTTTCTTTTCGTAAATATATTCTTTGGGAATGTATTCTTCTTCGTTGTCTTCATCGCATTCTTCGTCGTGTAAGCTTTTCCACTCTGATGGTAACTTGATGCAAAATATACCTCTATTCGCCAACCCTTTAAGCGCTCGCTTTCGGAAAATTACCAGTATTAAAAATATTAGAACACCTTGTATGGCATTTATAACGTCGGTTACCATCCTATAAATAAAAATAATTTAATTAGTTTACAAAGTAACTAAAAAATAGTTTTTGTACCATATGTAATCGACGAAATTATGTTGCGTATCAACGGCAAACGAAATTATTTCGAAACTCCACGACAGTCCCATGATGAAGAAGAGCTTTATGTATAGTAAGCACCTAAACAGAATATATTGTATTATTGTGTCATTTCAAAAATCGAGTGCATACTTGTAGCGTAAAGATTTTAATTTATTACTACATCGAGTAACGCTTTTTGCATCTCCCCATAATTTTATAAGCGTAAACGTAAAGAACACCATGTTGATGACGAGCATAACTGCTATCGGCCCATAAAAATAAATCCAGGTTGCTTTTCGATCTAAATCATTTTATTATTAATATTTTTAAAGTATTTTGATTATTTTTGTCAATATTTTACCTATCAACCAACACGATCCTTCGCCAATTCCAGGCTTATGGTGATCTCCTGGAGTATGATGTGCTATTAGCGATATTATTAAAAACAGGATAGGAAGACCAAATCCGTAGACACTATAAATTATTTCCCACTGTCTCCTCGTTCCTAATGAGATTATATCCCTGTAATTTCAGATTTTCAAAATGCATTTATTCGTAATAAAATGCGGCAATCGGGGTTAGTATATAAGTTTCTTATACTTACACCGTGATTCTGAAAATATGAAATGATACGACATTTAACCAAGCAAAAGTTGCCATAAACGTTGTGTATGTCATAAATCCTACTACAGAGCAAAATGGATCTGGAATGAAAACTCCAAGCTGCATTATTCCAAGCGATAACATGGATATCGCTAAAGCTGTAATTAAGCACATCAAACATTTTCCCTAAAAATATAACATTTTATGAATATTATTCGTTAATATCGTTAAATTGATATCGTATTGAGAGTGAAGAAATAGTTTAATTAATAATTTACCTGTAAATCTCTCATTTGGGGTACCAAAATATAAACGATCAGTGTTAAAACAAGAAACACCACCGATATTATTTCGCAAATAGCTCTAAATACATAAAATGTGTTAGATGTTTGAATTTCCATGGGTTGTGGAGGAACACATACAATCGCAATTAGTTGTCCATCTTTTTCTTCTTTTACTAAGCAATAGCTAAAAGAATTAAGCAATTAGAGACATATTGACAATATAGTCCATATTATTAATTATTTAAAAGTAACAATAATAATATTAAAATTTTATGTATAAATTCAGAGATAAAATTTAAATAACTTATAAAAACTGCTTTGAAATAAACAACTTATGGATAATTTTAAATATCAAATAATGTTAACTTACTCGTTATAAGGTATAGGTACTTCATCATCAATTAATTCCTGTTCGGCGCTTATTGTAAATTTTCCATCGTCGATCATATACTTGTGTTCACAAGAAATTCCTGAAAGAACAGAACCATCTCCACATCTTCCCTCTGCGATAAAATTTTCACCGTCTTTACAACAATTTTTCTGTGCAAGAGCACCGCCGATCCACAACACAACGATAAACAACGTATATTTAATTATTATAACCATTTCTACTTCACTAAAATTTTATTTCATAAGGAAACCTGAAAGAAAATTAATTTTGATTAATATTTTAGAATGGTGCACTGTTTACATAAATTAAAAATTGCAAGATGTGTTACTTACGATCAAGTACCAGTTTAAATGATAAATAAATAACAAAACGCCTATAGAAATTTTGTATGAGTCAAAGAACCGTCGTTTAAATAATAAATTGATTCAATACACCAGCTTTATACTTTGCAAACAAATTTAATTAAACATTCAACGTGCTGCGATTCTTATTCAAGATGACATTTTACTATTATGATGTCAATCGGTAGAGTATTTATTATATAAACCTATTTTGACCATTTAGGAAGCACCTATTCCAAACGGATGTGATAAGAAACCATACATCGTACATGGATTAGGTGTTTTTTTATCTAGTAGAATTAGTAGTATTTTTGAGAACTTTTGGTGGTTTGTAAATTGTCAATTTTTCTTGAAAATTTATTCAAATTCTTTACATTACTATTATCTTCGCTAATACAATGCTAATCGAGTCACGTAAACAATGATGAATCATTTGCATATAGATTTTTATACATCATGCATTCATTGTTTCTTATTTTTTATACTCTTTTTTTTAAGAATTTCAATAATATTATTTATAATCGGTTATGGGTAGAGATGGGCCTTACGAATAAAAACTATCGAATTATTCTATAGTCAGTCTTCGTTTGAACTATCGATTGTTAGTTAAACTATTCGAATAACTTTTTAGTTATTAAAACTATTCGAATAAAATTTTAGTTACTAAAAGTATTGAATGAATTTTTAGTTACTAAACTATCGAATGAATTTTTAGATAGTCAAATATAAATTAGCTATTTTTTTCAAAAAAATGTATTTATTAATTTTAATTTATAAATATTTAAGGTAGAGATACAATGGTTAGAATTATTAGAAAGAATTAGTATTTAAAAATATTATTTTGTCTGAACTTTTGCCTGTTAATATATATTCCTTCGATCATTAATAATTTCTGACAAAACCGATGTTTTCGGAATATCACGAAGGTACTTTGTACTAAGGTGATATAATTCTGGTATTAAATTTTTGCGTTTTTTCCAAAAGTGACTGATTTCGTAAAACGATCAACCATATTTTTAACTGTAAAGTTTACTGTAGAATAACTTTTTAGTCGACAGGTTTTATTCAGTTTGGTGTTTAGTAACTAAAATTTTAGTTATTAACTTACTATTGATAGTAAAAACAAAATAGTAACAACTATCGATAGTCAAAAAATTTCGATAGTGCCCATCACTAGTTATAGGAACATACTAAAAGTGCCAGTTTCATAATACTCGTATGCAATTCATATTATATGAAAGCAAATTTAAAGTAAAATGGTATTAATATTTTTATTTCAATTTTTATAATAATTATTATTAAAATTAATATTATACTTACACTTCAATATTTAAGTAACAAATTTAACATAATTATAACTGTCAGTTTGAAAAGTTTATTTGGTGTATAAATTATACGTAAATGAGTATTTTTAATATAAACATTTCACTACAATTAGTTCATCACTAATTATTGCGATTGATAAAATTTTAAATTATAATTTATAATGCCAATTAAGCTGTATTTATGGAAAAGCACACATCAAATTGTTATAGAGTGACGCACAGAAATAATACCAGTTTTCACTTTTTGTGTGACTGGTCTGTCAGTAATGACTAAAAGTAGTGTTAACGCAACATTATGATATACTGTTGATAATATTCAAAATTGTACAGGAAATTTCTGATAAAAAGCTTTGAGACTATTTTATTACATTATTACACTGCCGAAGTTGCGTTAAAAGGTTTAATTATGGTATATATGGGTACCAAATTACAGACATCATCGAAGTTATCTCAATAATTTTGTTTATCTTAGAATTTGTTGTGTAAATTTGAACAAAATTGATAATCGTTAGTCAACAGAGTCGATAAGTTAAAACTTTTGATTAATACCTCCTACCATAACAATTCTAAAAAAAATCTAAGAGAATTTGTATGGTTTTTGAAACTTGATCAAAGGATCTCTATACTTTTTAGTTTCGTCATGAATTTTTTTAATATGAAATTTAACGATAAACTGAAAACTGGCTATTAGGCCACTTAAATTAAACTGATTGAAACTTTGAAACCTTAAATTGAAACTTCTAAAACCAATATAAATAAAATCTTAAAAACGATATACTCGTATGTACATAAATTTGGTATAAAGAAATAATAAATTTTCAGATTTCCTAGTAATTATGCAAAATTACTATAATACACTTCCAATTATAGGAAAGAAGATTAATTTATCATCTAATATTTTTGGAATACATAATTTTAATTTATGATTTGGTTTTTCACTGTTTTACACAAGTCAGTGTTGCAAGTCTTGCAAGAGCATTTTGCAAAACCCTGTCCAGTTTTTGTAAATTGGATAGTGACCATATTTGTTTTAAATACAGACTTTCAAATTCGCTTGACCATTTGAGCCAATGTCGTTTTAGTGTCAAGTTCAAATACTTTTGCATTACAAAGAATTTTCTGAAAAATTCATAGTAAGAGTTCAATTAGACAATACGTAAAAAGCTCTTCTAATCGAAAAACAAGTTTTCTTTGAAAATTTATAATTTGACGCTCTGTTCACAACGTCGCTCTCAAAAATTAAATGTCTCGAGAATTGCTTATCTTATTTAATTTTCTGCAAAATTTTTTCCGTTATAGAATTATTATTATTATTATTATTGTATTAACCGTTTTTAACAGCTATTTTCTTTTTTAACAGCTTTAACCCGCGTCTATTTATTCATAGTCGCTTACGTTATCCTCGAGTATCAGAGTAATACCACTCTGCTGGACTTTATAGAATTATATATTTTAAATTGATAATTCGATGCAGTTGTTTTATTTTATTTATATAATAAATTAATATGTGATAATATTTATAAAGACTTTCTATGTGGTATTTTTGTCTTTGCGTACATATTATAAAGTGGAAAAGTATATAAAATTTAATTATGCGGTTAAAAATTAATAACCAAGTTTGGTTAAGGTTTTGTTTAATTTAATTAAATTAAAGGTAATCACGCAATTATTTTTTTTTGTAGAATTTTGAGAAATTTTATTGAGGTTTGTGTATCTATTCGAACTTTTAAACGGTATAAACACTTTATGTTCCAATATATCAATTTCTGTTTTGACAATAAATGACATTAACGATCATTTTAAATATAGAAAAAGAATAACTTGATTCAAAAGAAAATTTATTAACAAACTTATTAAAAGTTGTTATCACATATTTCAACATAGCAGTTAAATTATTGTAACAATTAATTTTGTAATTTATATTATTCTACTTTTGCCATTTAGGATACAAATGATAATTATTACATAAATTCACTAGAGAGAGAGAAAAGAATCTATTGGACATCTTTTACGTGAATACGATTGTAAGCCTCAATGTAATAAGTGGTTTAAATAAACTTATGCGGTTAAAATTACTAAATAATTTGGTCAAAGTGGTTGAAGGTAAAAGAGAAATAGATGTGAAGAAGTGCTATAATCAGACTTAGCAATATAATGTTATATGCCTCTTGGCATAGGAAATGAAAGCTAATACTCATCAGTATTTCAAAATGACCAAAAAGAAGACTGAACAAACTCCAATATTAAGCTAAGAACTGAGCAGCAAGTTTTTTCGAATTGATATAATCAGAACATGCTCGTAATATCTTTTGGTAATTTTGATCAATTTCTTTTAGTGAAAAATCACACAATTTTATATAGTAGGTATCTACCTATTGAGTTTTTAAAAAAGTTGCTATCTTAATCGCATCAGTGGTTGAGTGTTACCGCTTTGTGGAAATTCCTGATTTGAACTTAATTTCTCTATAAATTCTCTGTTGTGATCTGGTTTTTGCATAATATTTATTATTTTTTAAATTATTATTTTGTATAATTTAATAAAATCAATAATTTTTATAATAAGTTACCAATACATAACGGGTAAATTATTTATGTAAAAGATAATTTTTCTTTCTCAATAACTTCTATAGGATAAATTAATAAAATAGAGTACAAAATAATTATTTGGATATTATAGTGCTAGCAAACAGCTTACTATACTGTTTTGATGTCCTTTTTTCAGATTTGGGTAGGTTTCAAACAATATTTTTACAATTTGTTTCATGAATATTTTGTTTTTTCTTGCTCAAATAATCATCCTAATTGTGCGCGGAGTTCCGTCGTCTTGTAGAAACTATGTAGTTTCAGAACTCATTTTATTCAGTTCAATGTAAATAAGAAAGAAAAAGCATCCTAGAAGACGACGGCGCAATAGAGTCCAGTCCATAATTTGATTTTCCGTAAAACTATATTTGACGATAACAAATTTCGATGACCAATTTGAATGTGGTTCATATACAAGACTAAACTTGTAATTTCCACAATAAAAGAAAATTTACTTAATTCAACATAGAATAGAATCAGTAAAGATATAAGGTTTTTTGGGTTGGTATAAAACTATGACAGAGCATTTAAGAAATAGTGGATTATATAAACATAACAGATATTTTTGTAAATATAAAACCTTATTCAAATGAAACAGTTGTTCGGAAAAATTTTTTTTTTCTAAGCGATTATAATTCTAAGCACTCCCCAAAACTTTGTTAAGTAAAGAAAATATTAAACTTTTACTTTGGTAAACACCCAACGTATTTACCACGGAAAATTTCAGTTCAAGAAGTAAGAGAAATAATAAGAAATTATAATTCATTACGTATTATATGTAATTATGTAGGTATGCCGGATACTTTTTACTGATATAATTTTACCTATTTACATATTATTTACAAACTTGATTTCCCAAGGAAATATTCCGTATAATACCCCTTGATTAATAACATTCTTCGTATACTGACTAATATAAAAATTATAATTAATTTCTCGAGAACGGGGTAGTAAACAGTGATAAAATTTTGCTGAAATTTTCTTCTATTAACAACTTATAACTACAAGAGAATTGGAAACACTCAGACTTTTGTTCATCTTTTTTGAGCTAATATTCGAAAAACTATTGTTTTTCATAAAAGGGTTTTTACATTACAAAATTTTCTTAAGATTTTGCTTTATATTTTTATGGATAAGTATTTTACTGTTTTACACCTTGTGATTTTAGCAGACTTTTAAGCAAAACCATAGATGTAATTTTTATGAATTTTAACAAAAAGTAAGTGTCAAATTAAAATCACATCCTTATTTTAAATTTTCGCTAGTTTACATGCAACATAATATCTTAAATAATATTAACTTATAGTCACCCTTCAAGTAAAATCACAACTTATGTTCAATATTAATTTGAATTTTTTTAACTTTTACCCTATCAAGTTAGAATATTAAACTTTTTTATTAGTAGATACATAGTAGTAAACCAAACTATTTATTGAGATGAACATGCATATCTAAGGTTATACAACTTCAATTTTCTCTTAATATGGCCTTCATTAAGTAAAATTATAGTTGAAGAATTAGATATCATTATATAATTATATTGAGCACGCTCACCTCGCGTACGCACTGTACGCGCTAACATTTAACGTCTAGGGCTGTCTTGACAATCATTGTTAGTTGAAAAACTAAAAATGTTATCAATTTCAAAAAAGCGCTACCAGATTCTTTTTGGAAAATCAAATTTTTTATTCGTTTTTCAATGTGGTAGTTCACAAAATCCATTATGAGAAGAAAATGCTTTTGTAGAAAATTATAAATATAATTAAGATTTGTAACTTATAATTTTAATTTAATCAAATTTCTGGAAAACCTAACCAATTTTGCATAAAAATATATTTTTAAGTAAAACGCAAATAAATTGCAAAAGAAATCAACAACAGCAATTTCAGTTTTTATTTGAAATTGATTCCTTTTTCGGACATTTTTATCAAACCAAAGTTGTAAACCGTTAAATTTGCTATCGGGAAACAGGGGGAATGCGTTCGTAAAATGTTTCGTTTTAAATATAGAGGGTGTTCAAGAAAAACAAAACCTTTATTTAATTTAATATAATTTGTTGGAAATTTCATGCTCTTTAAAATAGAAATTAAACAGTTTCGACAATATGGTCATTCGAAGACAAAAATTAAAAATATTGTTGTTAGAGAAAACTTGCAGTTAAAAAATTCTCTTAAATAAGTGTCTTCTATCACTTGGTCGCGGGGATTCCAAATTGTTTTTGGGATAATTTTTACAATTTATCCCCTGCAACTTCCCAGCACAGCAATAATTTACAAAAACTGAGTTCCGGTCCTTAACCATAATATACGAGGAAAAATCGCATTTTCACACCAAATTTGATCGCACACATACATAGTATACACGCACACAGACATTTGTTGGAAATAGTCGTTCTTTCGAAATTTGAACTTTTTTTTGCACAATTGCAATACCTCAATAATAAACTAACGGTGACTTTAAACTTGAACTTGTTATTTGATTTGCACTGGAATACTAATTAACTTTATGTAATACTCGTTTTTGATCTTGAAATTGAAAGTAACTATAACTATTTAGTTTTATCTGTTTGCATATTGCTAAGATTAAGTTTTATAATTTATTGTTACCTACTTTTTAATAAACACGATTATTAAATTAAATTACTAAAAATATCACGTGATTTAATATAATATGTAGGTATCTACATAAAAACTCACAATGGCAATCATTTATTATTATTCACTCACTATTTCATGCTGTTTATGTTGTTCGAAGCATAATTTTTCAACAATCACAATTTGTTTCTTATTAATAATAACCTTGCATACTTCGTGTCAATTGGTCCTAAGCATATTGAGCGTTAATATGTATTTTAAATATTTAACAACACTTGAACTTTTTTTTTACAAAAATTTATAAAATGTAGGTACGACATAGATTGCCGTAGTTTTCTGACTGACTAATCAACGTGCTCATATACGTTTTCGTGCATTGCCTTGAAATAATAAACCAACCTGTTTCGTCTCTGATCTATTCAAATTTTGTTTTTCTGAATAACGGCTTAAATATGAAAATTAAGTTTTTTAGCTATAATTTTTTAGTGGGTGCTTGTCTATATCTCAAAATTTTAAATTATTTTGTAAAACGTACAAATAATATTTTTCAAGAAAATTGAATTTTTAAAATAACCAATATTTTCCTTTTCAACAAATAGTAATTCAATACTTGGGTAGATGGAAAAGGTAATCATGAATGTAGTTTGTAAATAACACGCCATTGGCGCCGGGTACATCGGGGAATTAAAAATATGCACATGGGACCTGCGAATTCTATTGGACGTGAACAATAAATTTACTGCTCGTTTGACAGAAAAGAAAAAAAATTTAATAAATCAAAAATGCCGTACTTATTATTACATAAGTTCTGATTTTCTATATCTGATGGAATAAGAACATAAATTTAAAATTATCTGAGCCCCCAAAATGCCATTTAATTTATGTTCTTTTCCCGGTTAAAGTTTATTATCGTTAGGTTGTTTTTCCATTTTTGTTCTAAAATAATATTTGTAAATGCCAATAAAAACCGTGACTCAATGAAATGCTTTAAATATTTAAATATTTATGTAATACAAATTAACATAGAAATTATCATCAGATTAGGAGGAAAAACTTTCGCGTTTTGAAAGTATCTCCATTTAAAAATTTAAAGATTTATTTAACGTTTTGTAGTTAGAACGAAGCATAATATGTATAAAACATTCCAATGTTTGAATTTTAATGTTTTATTATTTTCTTCCCGAATTATTTTTCATTTTAAATGTTGAAAATCTTTCTCTAAGGGAACAAAGCTAATTGCCCTGCAATAAACAGAAGAGGCTAATGAAGAAGAATACTGAATTTGTGTACAGTTTATCTTAAAAATAATTTGGGGAGCAAATAATAAAATAATAATCATTAGGAAATTTAGTACTTATTGGAATCCCTAAGGCACATATTTGAACCTATAGTATATATAAACTTAGTATAATTTACATCCAGATATTTACATAGGATATTAATTTAAATAATTTTATGTTAATACAATCAAATTTTTAAAAGAAATCGAAATACTAGAAAATTGTAAAATAATTAATAATATGTTGCATGTGCTAATAACCTAGACATACGAGCTGTTTTACTTTTTAATAATCTGTGTTTTTAATGTTGCTCTTTTTAGTGCACATTAATTTGATTTATTTAGAATTATGACTCGACTGCCTCATGTCAAATGTTGGTATTTTAATAATCATTTATTAATAAAATTAAATGTAATTTTTAGTACTTATATATAATAAAAAAAGTTCTAATACTATAACATAAGAATTACTCTTAATTTCTATTGCTCTATTTCTATGTTATCAATTTTTTTTTCTATTATGTAGTTACTCGTAGCTTAAATAATTATATTTAATTTAAATTGCTTGACAAACACAATAGTAGGTACCTATATTGTTTTATTATGAGCTAATGTTTGAATTTTAACAATAAAACAGCATGGTAATTTTTTTATAAAACCAAATTCTAAAGCAAAACGATGGCGGGTGGCACAAAAGTACTACTTTACTGTTAGCAAAGGGCGTCGATATTTTTTCGTGCCGTTCAATTGATCCGCAAAACAATTGTGTTCTTAAAAATAATTATTGCTCTAAAGTGATTTCAACTGAAAATTATTGCATTGATCAAAAATATTTTCTTTTTATTTTTTCACAACTTCGAAGTGAAAAATACAAAAATAAAATTAAAAATATAGGAAGTAACAATTGCTTAACAAACACAAATTGATAAAAAGTGTACTTTAAAACACTTCTCCAATGATAGATTTTGTCACGTATCTTTTTCATCCACTCAAGTCTTGAATTATTTATATGCATAATAATTTATTGTTATTATATTATACAGAAAAATACATCTGCCTTTTATAGATGTATAAAGATTACATTTTGCAGTAAATTCATTAATTCGATCTTCAAGAATCGCATCATAAGTAATATAAGGATATGATTTAAAACATGATTGTATCGATTTAATTAATTTCTGTTTATAAATTTAAAAACTTCTTAATTATTTTACCAAATCTGTCTATTTTCTATTAAAAACTAACCCGTCTTCATAGATCAAATTAATGTTAACAATAATAGTTATTAATTAGTGTATTATAGCAAAAGTTTTACCTGCCAGGCTTATTGGGTAATAATATTAACTACAAAAGTTAAACTTACATTGATCTATTTCACTGATACGAAATATAGTATTTCATTAATATTATCTTAAAATGTAAGATAAAACTACTTTGGTATCTATCAAAATGATAAATATTGTAACATTTCGATGGAACTTATAAATTGCCGATATTTTTTAATTTCAGCTGAATTTTTTTAATTTTGTAATTATTGGCCTAGATATACTAAGTATCGGGCTTGGCCTGCATTCTCTTCAAATTCCTCAATATTTTCTTTCCACGTGTAGTCCACTGTAACTTCCTTTTTGAAATTGTCATTTGCTAACCTTAACATTATTTATAAATTTAAATTTTCATGTGGTGTTACAAATTTCACAATCACGACTATGTAGCACCTGTGTATAAATAAGTATATAAATTATATACAATTGATTTATTAAGAGAATTAATTAAATAAGTACATATATCAGAAATGCTGCTATTTTCCGAGTTCTGGCGGTATTCTATTTTTCTGCTTTGCTGGGTATCCCACGGACAAATTAATGGGTGAACTTAAAAAAAGATAATAAATGACCCATTGAGGTTAAATTAAAATTAAATAGAACAAATAGAATTAAATTGAGGAAAATTACTTTAATTGAGGAAAGTGTTCTATTTAACTTTAAAATAAGATTATAGCACACTTAACTTGCTGTAAAATCTGAATATATTTCTCCCAACATCTATAGTACGTATATAATATATATTATATACTATATGCAGATATTCCTACTTCTTTTAGGAAAAGTGTACTATATACATATATTATATAGATTTACCATTATCGTCGCCATCAGTGTACATTTATCGGAAAATATGCACTTTTATTGCTATATTTTTTCCGTACCAGAATGTACTTCAATTACAGCGAAGGTTGTTGACATTTAATAATTCAAAGATGTCGCCAGCATCAGCATCTTGTAACGGAGATACGGTCTGCAAAATCCGATGTACTTGGCCGGGGATCGAACCCACGACTCCACGACCGTGATCTTCGGTGAAATATTAAATAAACTTTTCCTATGAACCACATTGTTTTTTAAAGATTTGCATTACACTTGTACACTCAAAATTCCAAGCTTACTGGAAACTAAATTAATTAATTATTATTAGACGATTTTGATATTATGGAAAAATAGGGCTACCAAATTGACGGGATATAAAATTGTAAAATCTATGTAAATTACTACGATATCGCAGGTACGTGCACATTTGCGGATTAATTGTTATACAGGTCAGGCGTTTGATATTCAATGCAATATTGAAAACAATTCAAATTGATAAAAATGGTGAAGATCAATCTGAAACTGTAAGTGAAAAATTCTAAAACATTTTTGTAAGATGGTTCCTTGTATTTTTTATTCTTACTCAATTTAGGAATTTTAGAATTCCCTAAATACGTACATGTAGCAATGCATTGCGTTACCTTAACTAGGTGTGATTATGTTGAAATTAAATTTTATCACCTGAAAAACTTATCTGTATGTTTTTATGCCGCATTTGATTTACGAGTTCAGAGATCCACGCGTAATATATTAAAAAAATAATTAAACAAGAAAACATGTTTGTTTCTTACAAATTAAAATTATAATTTTAATTTTACAATTAAAGTATAATTTAATTATAATTATAATATATCTATAATAAAAAAAATTAAATTATAAAGAATAATATATTATACAGTCTACATATTAACAAATAAATGGGAGTAAGTGGCCTTCATTACTTCTAAGACACTAGCAATCGCTAGATGAAATCAAACCTAGGACATAGCCCTACAGTAAAATCCTAGCAGTATTTCTTTCAAGTTATATTCTACAGTTCATGGTTTTTTCACGTACCTTGAAATAACGTTTTGTAAGGTCATAGTCGTAGGTCCCTGCAGCTACCATCCAACTAAAATGTAACAAATAAAATTAGTTGATTAATGTGTTTAACTAATTGAATTAGTAAAATTTTAGTGGACGATGGTGGGTTTGGGTCTTTATTAGAGATGTACGTTCCATTCAGGGGTAGGTAATATATCTTGCATAATATTCAAAATATCAAATACTTTGTTTAAGTTGATTCTATTAAAGACTTCATACTTTTTTTAAAAAATTATACAGAAACGACGTATAATTAAATCATGGTATTTAAAATAATATCACGACTGTTTAATAAAACATTGTGCATCAATGATATAATTTTGGCATTACAAAAATAAATTTATAATTAAGGGATTATACACTTGTAGCGGGCGAAGTGATGTGATTTTCTTGATTTTTTCAATAGGATAATAAATTTTTATTGTAAAATTGTGAACAGCATTAATTAGTACATGTTTTCATGTACTTGTAAAAAAATTTTTCATTGAAAAATATTTAAAAATTACGGAACTCCGCAATGGAGCGGCTTTTTTTGATCATCAGTTGCGGTGGCTATAATAACTTAAAAACGATTCATCTGAAATCGGAATGTGAAAAGATTTCATTAGTATATTGCATCGGCTTAGGCCTGAACGAAGGATTTGAAAAAATTTTGATTTTTAAAAAAATGGCAACAATTTTAACAAAAATTTTATTTTTTGAGGTGCTAAATTTTCGGTTCTTTTGTTTCAACAAAATATGAAATCCTTCGTTCAGGCCCTAGCTATTATCATAATAAATAAGTGGTATAAATTTGGTACGGAATAGTTTTTTCGCACTCGTGGCCACCGCAAAGCTGATATCCAAAAAACACGATTCGGAGATAATCCCGTTTAAAGATTCAAGTAAACTTTTTTACATTAAAGTTAATTTATTCATACTACCATGGAGTCGTCGATTGCAGGACCATATAGTGACCCTTCTGCATCCTTTGCAGCCTCTAAAACATCAATTTTATGCTGCCTTCGAGCTTTTTGATTATGATAATTTAATAACAATTTATACCAAGAAGTCCGAACGGCAACTGCATGCCAAGCGGCTCTGTTTGAAATACATATAACTTCGAATCTAATGCTCCGATCTTTATGAAATTTGGTGAAAATGTTGTGGAGATATTGTACTTTAAGAATATGCAATGTAAAATTTTCGATTTTTCCGACTATCCCAACTGTATAAACCTCTTAATAATTTTATTTATGTAATAATCAATTTTAATAAATTGGCGTTCTTCTAAGAATCACAATAAGAATAATTTATCGCTGGCGTTAACGATTACGAGTGCGGTCGTTAACATTTTTTACAATGCCACTTTGCTATTTCATAATATTATAATATCAATATTTCCGGAAATGAATGTAGCCTGTATTTGTAAAAACAATTTCTACAATTTGAATTTTCTACAGTCAAGTTTTTTTAAATTAAATTAACAACAATTCTTTACACTCATCAGGATTTTAAATTGGACTATTATTTACCAATATTAGATCAAATCAAATACCATTATTTTCGATTTTACTTCAACTATAATGTACTATGATCAATTATTTCTTCGACTTTTTATCGCGATAACTACTTTTAATTAGATAGGTATTGATATTATATTGTTTTATGATACTTTAAAATTAATCAGTTTTTACTTTTCTTTAACCTAAATAGCATCGTGAAGTTCAATTTGACATTCAACATATTATTAAAATATTACTAAACACACATTAGTGACTCAATAAGATTTATAATCTATCTCTATCTATGGATAATCTATCCATATATAGCGAATTTTCTATGACGTGTTGATCAAGCCCATTATTATTAATCATACCACGAATTATATGCTATATTGACGCTATGAATGCAGGACGCAGTCATAGGAAGTTGGAATTGTTCTTTTAATACGGATTCAAGAACAGCTCATAAATTTTACTTTCTAGTTTCTTTTTAAACAAGACTGGACATTGCAAATAAAATAAACAATTCTACCAGACTTTATTTGTATATAATTATCATTTACGTCATAATAATGTAAACGCCATGAATAAATAATAAATGCATTCAAGTTCAAGATTTGTATTAATTTATCGAGTGATGAGGCTACATAGTTTTTAAAAAAAAAACTAAGAATATGAAAACATTTTTATTAAGCAAATATATGTATTTTTAGTGGAGGTTCAAGACGAATACTACAATTTAAAAAAAAAGCAATGAAATTTTACTGATTTATATTTTTTTTTTTAAGATTTTAGTTTAGATAGTATTTTTAAGTATTTCAAAATTTATTTGAATTTACTTTTTTTAAATTGTAGCCAATTTTAGTCAAGTTAAGAATCCTGTCATTTTAAAGGTGATTGCATTAGGTACATGGCATGCATAGTACATACGAATCACGCTAAATTTTAGAGGTATGCAAGAAACCGTTCATACCTTTATAGATGAAAAATCTCCTTAACTAATCCATCATCACTAACCTTGCTACGTACTTGATAACATCCATGCACAGTCATACATGCTTTTACGCATACTTATTACGTCCCAACTAAACTACGGTCTTGATGCATCATATGCATAGGTATAGGTAATAATTTTTAGTAATATGTGTCGAGGTAATCCTCTAAATTAGAGTAAAATAAATGGAAAACCTTGAAAATTCGGAATATATTGAACTTAAATTAGTTGATATAATTTTTCTAAATACATTAATTTGTTGCGAATTTATATGACTCATGTTATCTTAAAATTAATTTTATATAATAACATTAATAAGTAAATCCAGTTTAGCAAGTGGTTAACGTTTCAGTCTGCACCAAAATTCAAGGATTTGTTGCTCGCCAAATGTTTGTCTGACATCTCCCTGAACCTGGCCCCCTATTTTTTAATGTTAAGATTTTAATAATCATGCTAAATTGTGCCGAGATGTGCTAACCTCCTATCATTGTATAGGGGTGCATATCGACGACAATCATTTAATACAAAATAGATCACTCGACTAACATGGAAACTCCATATCAACACCAAGCTTCAACAAGCACATACAAGACTAGCACAACTGTACCCCCTGCTAAACCGCAAATCATCCTTGCGCATAAAATGCGGTCTTCTTCTCTACAAGTCCTTAATCCGTCCTCTATATTTATGTATGGGTGTGAAGTATGGGGTAATACTTCGCAAGCAAACATCAAAAAACTACAAATCATACAGAACAAAATACTTCGCATAACAGTCAACGCACCATGGTTTGTAAGAAACGAACAGCTCCACGAAGAATTATGTATGCTCCCAATTAAGGACTATATTAACAAAATAACAACTCGATTTCACATGAGGCTAGATGCATGCGAGAGTGCTCATCACTTTGGAATTGGTCAAAAAAACATTCACACCCGTTTAAAACGAAAATTGCCTAGCGATATCTACTGCGAATAAACGAAACAAATAAAAAATGAAGAGGAAAGATTATGTACTTCCACGCCAATAGTTTGTATATTTTTATTTATTAACACTGCTGTGAAATAACATGTAATGTTGAACCGGCAATAAACATATTATAAAAAAAAAAAAAAAAAAATAGATCAATATATTGTGTATATTGACATTTTTGCAGAACCATTCCTGTGCGGAATAATTGAGCTTACAAGGAAACTTTGTATTCCGACAGGACAACGATCCTAAGAAATTGATATTTTATAATGTTCTAAAATAATTTGATATTTCGCTTGGAACATTTTTGAAAACATTATTTTAAAGAGGACTCAAGGAACAAGTGGAAAAGTGATTTTAAAAATCAGCTTCAAAAGGATTGGGCTATGTGAGGTTTTTGAATTGGGGTTCTATGTGGAAAATAACTTACACAATTAAATATTAAATTTTGAAGGTTAACTCTTTTAGGCTTCTATAAGAGATAATATAATAATAACGAGTCTTATGTTCTGGTCCCGTGTCCGTCCGTCCGCATATTTCAAATTTAAAAAGTTACCGGTAACGAACTAGCGAATTTGAAACATGCGGATGGATGGACACGTACTAATGTTTTTTATACTATTGGAGTGTTTAACTTACAAAATAATTATCCGATAATTCTATTTTTTAATGCGGGGTTTATTTGGAATATTTCTGCTAGGAACTGCGGTCATCCGAGTTTCACTTTGTTTTTAAATTACATTGAAAGCGGCCGGATATTTTTATGTTAGATTATCGATGGTTTATAAATTGAAAAATCAGTTTTTCACGATTTTATTTTTTTTGTGTTGTTATTTTAAAGAATCACGTTTTGAAGAGTCATATTAATAAATGATGTTAATAATAATTATTTCTAAATTTTTTGTTTACTTAAAGTTTTTGAGTATAAAAGATTTGCCGAAGTTCAAGAGTAGTCGAATACTTTTGTGAGTAACTATAATATACCTATATATACATAGTAGATCTACTACATACCTACGTGTGAGGTTTTCCAAGATGACGCTGATTGTGGTCAAGATACATTTTTAACAGGCAAAGAGCATAATTATCACTTGTTGACTTGTTATAAATGTTGTAAAGCTAGTAAGGAAGTATTTCATCTAAATATGTAAATTATAATATATTACGTATTCCACCTCCGTGCATGGCAAAAGTAATTAATAGAATCATTTTTACCTACCATAAAAAATTTAATAGTACCTAATATTAATTTAATTACTATGTATTAATAATTACTTGTATTTTGTTTATTATTCGATTATTTCGCACAAGATTTAAATAATCAAAATTGAAAATCATATAATATGGATTATTATTAATTTATCACTTTCCTAGATTAAAGCAATTATTCCGAAGTTAGGATGTTTTAATCATCACATAATTTTCTAATATAAGTTTACAGATAGAATCTGTTATATCGTTAGGTCTATCAAATTTCCTGTTGGGTTTTCACCGCATTACGCGTACAAATAAGAGTATGATTAATAAGACGCGGATTCTGATGCTCAAAAACCGAAAATTTTAAAAATAAACAGAAATGTTATTAAATTTAAAAACACAAATACTAGATATAATATCTACTGTATTTCTAATTGTTATTTTCTTAGCTTTTAGATATGTTAAAATTTTACACTCGTTTTGAAATTAATGACGAGTCCGGAGATCCCTTGACAGATCACGATATGACCCAAATCCATTACTCAAAAATTACTTCACTTCAGGTAAGCAAAATAAATATTCGTTCACTAAAATTACAAATTAATCAATTTCTTAAATAGAAAGCAGCATTTGCAAAATTTCCTAAACTACGCAATTTTTCCCTCGCAAACGTTGCTAGTGTCGATACAAGAAAGGCTTTATTGAAACATTTTGGACCGTTGAGGTAAATCCCCTAAACGTAAAACTCACATAATTAATATTTAAATAACATTATTTTAGACGTGAAGAATTGCATGCTATAGCGACATATTTACATCTTGTACCATCTAACGAAAATGCTGCTAAAGTAGAATGGTGTCGTCTTGACGAAGAGTTTCTTAGGGAACTTTTGGTAAATAATTCATCGAATCAATTCAGTAAAATTTCATCCAAAATATTGTTTTATAGGTTTCCCGACATGAAAAACGCACATCACAGCTTGAGGCACTAAATGAAATGCCGTTATATCCCACCGAAGAAGAAATTTGGAATGAAAATATAGTCCCAACTGCATATTTTTCAGGCGAAGGTTGCTTAGCTCTGCCTAAACTAAATTTGCAGTTTTTGACTCTGCACGATTATCTTTTAAGAAACTTTAATTTATTTCGTTTGGAATCAACGTGTAAGTTAAGAAAATTAATCCTTAAAATCTGTTAACTAATTTTACCTGTGTCTAGATGAAATTCGACAAGATATAGAAGATTCGGTCAGTCGTTTGTGTCCATGGTATATATTTGTTTTCATGTAAGTTGGTGTTTACTATACCTAATATAAAATTTTAGGGAATCGGAAGATGGTGGAATAAATTGGGGAGGTTGGGCCAGAATGGCCCAACCCATTATTAATTTTGCAGTAGTTGAAGTAGCAAAGCCAAATATAGGTGATAAACGTCCAAGTAGAGTGAGAGCAGATATTACTCTTAATTTATCAGTCAGAACGGAAGTGAAAGCGGAATGGGAAAACTTGAGAAGACACGACGTGTGTTTTTTGATTACAGTAAAACCTAGCAATTCAATTGGTAATTCTACCATCTTTAAACGAAATAGTTTTTTGATAGATTATATTTTTCAGGTACAAGATATGATTACAAAAAACCATTTATTCCTCAAGTGGGTTTGGTATGTGTTCGTGGTTGCGAAATTGAAGGAATGTTGGATAACAACGGAAGGGTTGTTGAAGATGGTCCAGAACCAAAACCAATGATTCCTGGTGATAATAGAACTTTTCGCGTATGGCTTGATTGTAATCAATACAGAAATGACATGAACAAAGTCAGTGAAGGGCAAGAAGATGTTTACGAAGGATTTAATATTTTAATGAGGAGGAAGCCCAAAGAAAATAATTTTAAAGCTGTACTTGAAACAATAAGAGAACTTATGAATACCGAATGTGTAGTGCCAGATTGGTTACACGACATAATATTGGGTTATGGCGATCCTGGTGCTGCTCATTACGCCAAACTTGACCACCCGATATCGGTTATGGATTTTAATGACACTTTCATTGATATAGATCACCTTAGATCTTGTTTTCCAGACTATGAAATTAAAGTTAAAACTGATGATCCCACAAAATTGGTCAAACCATTTAAGTAAGTTTTAGTAATTTTAAAAATCAAAATTTAATTTTAATTTAATTTAAATTCAATTTAAGTTGCATGTTTTTGTTTACAGAATAACTTTTGAGGATCTGATGGAAAATTCAGAAGAAAAAAAGAAAGTTTTAGTTGTGGAACCCCACGTTATTCCCAGTCGTGGTCCGTACTCTTTTAATCAACCAAAAAAGTATAATTTTACATTTTGTGTTCTTATTTTTTTATGTTAAAATTTATTTGTAGAAATATGGTACCATTTACTCCAACTCAGGTGGAGGCAATAAAATCGGGAATGCAGCCCGGTCTGACCTTAGTTGTAGGACCACCAGGAACTGGCAAAACTGATGTAGCCGTTCAAATTATCTCAAATTTGTATCATAATTTTCCTAATCAACGAACGCTAATTGTCACTCATTCCAATCAAGCTTTGAATCAACTTTTTGAGAAGATTGCAGTTTTAGATATTGACGAACGTCATTTATTACGTCTTGGTCACGGAGAAGAAGCATTAGAAACTGAAAAAGATTTCAGCAGATACGGAAGAGTGAATTATGTTTTAGCTAAACGTTTGGATTTATTAACAGAAGTACAAAAACTGCAGGAATCTATTGACGTAGATGGAGATGTTGCTTATACATGTGAAACAGCTGGATATTTCTTTTTGTATCAAATTCTCTCTCGTTGGGAACAGTTTCTCGCCGTCGCTAAGCCCAAAAATGGAAAGGTAACACATATTTTTTTAAATTATGAAGTGCAAAATAGTACAAATTTAATTTTAGAAAGTCGTTGAAGTTATTGCAAAAGAATTTCCATTTACTCGTTTCTTCGGTGATATTGATACGCTATTTAAGGGAAATTCATACGAAGAAGACTTAGAAATTGCCGAAAGTTGTTTCCGGTACATTCAACACATATTCAATGAATTGGAAGAGTTTAGAGCTTTTGAATTATTACGTTCTGGGCTGGACAGATCAAAATATCTATTAGTAAAAGAAGCAAAAATAATTGCAATGACTTGTACACATGCTGCATTGAAACGAAAAGAATTAGTGGACATGGGTATGCTGTTGATCAAATTTTGAAGAAATCGTATTATTTTAATGGTAACTTTTTTTATAGGCTTTAAGTACGATAATATTCTTATGGAAGAAGCAGCGCAAATTTTAGAAATTGAAACTTTTATTCCTCTTTTGCTTCAAAACTCCGAAGATGGCTACAATCGGCTAAAAAGGTGGATTATGATTGGTGATCATCATCAGTTACCTCCTGTTATTAAAAATATGGCATTCCAAAAATATTCAAACATGGAGCAAAGTTTATTTACGCGATTGGTTCGTTTGGGGGTACCTACTATAGATTTAGATGCCCAAGGACGTTCTCGACCCAGGTAAGCAGTTTTGTTATAATTTATACAGTTGGTATCAATAACAAATTTTTTGTTAGCATTTGCAATTTGTATAAATGGAGATACAATAATCTTGGTAATCTGAAACATGTTGAGCAGTGGAACGAATATCGGCATGCTAATGCAGGTTTCGAATTTGATTTCCAACTTATTAATGTGGAAGACTTCAATGGGATTGGAGAATCGGAGCCGAATCCGTATTTTTATCAGGTATATTGTTATAATTTTACTTGTGTTTAGCTATACTTATTTTTTAATGTTGGCAGAATCTTGCTGAAGCTGAATATTGTGTGGCAACATTTATGTACATGAGATTACTGGGCTATCCGGCTCATAAGATATCGATACTAACTACTTATAATGGCCAGAAGCATTTGATACGTGATGTTATCAATAGTAGGTGTGCTAACAATCCACTTATTGGAAGGCCTCATAAGGTAAGCCTGCATAATCAAATCACAATATAATCCTCCCTCGGTTATTGTCGCAAAGTTTACTGTGTTTATTGAGAATGCATTGAATGTACTAATAATTATCTTGAATTAACTTTAGGTAACCACGGTAGACAAGTACCAAGGTCAACAGAATGATTATATTTTATTATCGTTAGTTCGAACAAAAGCAGTTGGGCACTTGAGAGATGTAAGACGTTTGGTGGTAGCTATGTCTCGTGCGAGGCTTGGTCTATACGTATTTGCTCGAGTGTCTCTCTTTCAGAATTGTTTTGAACTTACTCCGGCTTTCCAACAGGTAAAGTATTTCATTTCATTTTGACAAACTCAGCTGATTTATAGTAATATATTTTTATTCGTTAACAGTTAATGGCCAGACCAACGCAACTTCATCTGGTATTAAATGAAGGCTATCCTGCTAAACGTGCGACAAATGAAAAACCAGTATCATTTGTTATACAAGATATGAGTCACATAGCTAATTTCGTATATAACTATTATATGGAACGAGTCAAGGCATTGAAGGAATTTTATGTAAGTACCTCTTATTTGTGTAAAGAAATTTAAGTTTAATTTTGGAAATGACCTTTAGCAAACGCAAGAGAAATGGAGTGAACCTGGTTCTTGTGAAGTTAAAGAACACGAAGGATTAATTTCATCGCATCCTGGAGAGGATAGAGATACTGACAGTGAGGATGAGAGTGAAGAAAAGCAGAGTAAGCAACTACCTATTCCAATTCAAGATGAACTGATTGAAAATCAACCCGAACAAATGGAAACTGAAGAAGAAACTACAAAAGAAAATGATACACCCGAAAATGATAATGAAGACGATGATGATGATTAGAAATCAAGTTGGTTTTGTAAATTAATGTTATTGTATATAGCAATTTCTTTAGTATGTTTATTAATTCTTACTGCATTTGCATTGATTTAATAATTGTCAATTTTAAACTTTTCTGCAGAGTATTTTTATAGGTAATTTTGAAATAAATTTAAGGTCTTTCAAAAATAGTGATTTAAATATTTTACTTTGTAATGTAGAAATAAAAGTTCTCTTATAATAAAATAATAAATTGCAAACATTTTACCTTATTTTGATTTATCCACTGTTTATAAAAGCTTTGTTTCTTCAGCACTCCGTATATCATTTTGAATCTATCTGAAGTAGCTTTTCGCTGTTAGCTTTTTCAATAATAAAAGATAGTGTAAAGCAAAAATTACTTCTGCATTTTATGATGTTTGCGGTTTCAGTTATCTATAATAATACACAAGAAGCAAATTTATCGTAGGTAGGTATTCAATTATATGTATCTGCTTTATAAAATGAAATTTATTTAGTTTTACTGACTGACACTCTAAACATGTTGGTGTAGTCTAATACAGCCTTTACTTGAGGCACCATTTTGAAATTTTTAATTCTATTTAGCAGGCACGTGCCCCCCCCGGAATGTTAAAAAGCAACATTTGTTTGTAATAATAAAAATTCCCGGAGAGAGATCCTCCGAAAATGTTACTTTTTACAAAAGGCTTTTTATGAGTGCCCCCCCCCCCCCTCAAATGAAATCCTGGCTACGGGCCTGCTATTTGGTATGAAATTCGCCTCTTTTAGGAGATATCAAGGGAAAACTTTGAAATAATTTTTTAAGCATTAATGATGTTATTTTATTTCTGTTCATTATGTGTATCCTTGTGATACAAAAACTAAAATTCCCGAAAATTAAAGTATATATTGATTTTTTTTTAAATTAATATAAATTTTTGTAAGAATACGAAAAATAACTCGCTCTTAAAAAAATCATATTTCCATCAATTTTTGACAAATTAAAATAAATTTTACTCTCCAGCAAGTCACAAAGGTATTTAACCCGAGAACACTCGCACCTAGAGAATTACGTTAATGCTCGCAATTTTTAAATTTATTTTATTAATCCTTTAACCTGTTTATTATAGTAAAATTATTGAATAAATAACATAATACATCTATTAAAATTTACTTTTACAAAATATTCAAACGAAATAACATAAGTTGAAGAACATAGAATATAGTTGAAGAAAGACGTTCTTGGGAAAAACCGAGCTTGACGGTAAAATGACCGTGGTGCGAGCATTCTCGGGTTAAGCAAATTTTCATTTTACCATAACATGTTTGGCTTGGTTCTACCAAAATTTTGTTAATATATATAACACTAGCAGAAAACCCGCATCTAGACCCGATTGGTTGGAAACTTGGATTGATGTGCAACTCGTCCCAAGGGGAGTACCGGCGGTGGTTTAATATATTTTTCGGTTGGTAAAAAAACTCGACCAATCAGATTGTTTCTTTTTTTGCCAAAATATGACACGCTGGATGAGCCGGAGCCGGAGCAGCAGAGTGCTGGGATTTTATGTATTAAGATGTGACTTACGCCCTTATTAGTTATTAATTACCATAAAAAGACGATGATGTCGACAGTGGGATTTTTAGTTCAATAATGTTTGAGGATCATTTAAACCAAGGCTTACAATATTATTTTCTAGGTTTGGGCAAAATTTTACCTAAAATGCATGTGCTATTAATTGATAAAATTAATTTAATATTATAGAATAGAACAAATGCAGCCCTAAATCTTGAAATAAAACAGTAATAAAAGTATCAAAGTCTCCAAGGTGACAAAATTTGTGTAACATCTGTCAAATAAGCACTTTTGGGGATTTAAAAAAATTTTCTGTGGCCCAAAATTATAATATTTTGGAAGATTAATTTGTGACAAGCAAATTGCAAGTGGTAAGCGGGTGCGATATTGTCGATGGATGAGTATCAGAAGACGTTGCGTTGCAAATTGTAGAGTGACACATGCTACTTCAACTGGAGCAATTTGATAAACACATCTATGGCCACCAGGCTTAGCCCTCGTAACTCAGAAATTAACGCTTTAGAACAACGCGGATATTTAATTGGCAAAAAGATCGGACAGGGCTCGTATGCCACTGTTCATTTGGCCGATTATGTCGACGAAACTTCGGGTCCCAAAAAGATGCGTCTTGCCTGCAAAATTTTTGACAAGGAAAAGGCCCCAAGGGATTTTTTAGATAAATTTTTTCCCAGAGAATTAGAAATTCTTACCAAAATCGAAAATCCACATATTATACAAGTACATAGTATTTTACAAAGAGGACCACGAGTTTTTATATTTATGAGGTGATTGTTGGCGCTTGCCACTATTAAATTATTATTTTTAAATTTACAATTTGTTATAGATATGCAGATAATGGTGACTTATTGGATTTTATAAAACGCAATGGCGTAGTCCCAGAACAGCAATCAAAATTATGGTTTCGACAGATGGCAACCGGATTGCAATATTTACATAACAAAAATATTGCACACAGAGATTTAAAGTGCGAAAATATTCTCCTCTCACGAAGATTTAATGTAAAACTTGCCGATTTTGGTTTCGCAAGATTTTGTGTCGACTCCGAAGGTCGAAGAGTTCTTAGTCAGACTTATTGTGGTTCCGCAGCTTACGCAGCTCCCGAGGTGGTCAATGGAACGCCGTACAATCCCAAACTCTCGGATGTCTGGTCTTTAGGAATAATTTTATTCATAATGCTTAACGCGTCGATGCCCTTTGACGATTCTAATTTACGAAAATTGCTTAAGGATCAAATGACTCGTAATTGGGTGTTTAGATCTCGCGTTAGAGATAACTTAACATCGAATGCAAAATCTATCGTACGGCATATTTTAGAACCTGACATTACTTTAAGATTAACACTCGAACGTGTTCTGGGACACGATTGGGTTAGAGCGAAAAAGGATCGCGCTACTTCATTAATCGGGAGGTTGGTGCATTCTGCTCCGCAACCGGTGCATCCGCAACCAGCAAACACAGCTGGTCGAATAAACGCACATCATCCTGAAAGTCCGGAAGGAGTTCCTGGAGATCACAAAAGTCATGACGGAAAGAAAAGTAACACTCTCATCAACGGCGTTCAACTAGCTGATGTATAGCTTATTTCATAAAATATTTTTTTTATGTAATTTATCGCAAGATGGACATTTAGAAATATACAACCGATTTAGATTTTTATACTTACAATAAATTTTTGCTAATGTATTAAATATTCTTTTTGTAGTTTTTATTTTAATTATTTTTATCTCCAAATAAATTATTATTATACTATCTATACGCGAATACTGATCTTTCTCCATAATTTCTCAAAAACTAAAAAAGTTGAAATTATGTAATCCCATCGTAAGCGCATATAAAATTAGTTTCGAGAAAAGGGAATCCCCCGAGTTTGATATAATCTATTCACAAATGTGAAGATAAAATCAAGGGGTAAATATCCCGAAAATTTTGTGTACACTCGTTTGGAATTCCACATGCAGGTTGACGCTATTTATACAGATTTCTCTAAAGCGTTTGATCGAGTTTCACATGCTGCTCTTCTAGCAAAAATCTCTTCTTTAGGCTTCAGTCCAATCATCGTCAAATGGTTCAGCAACTACTTAACGGGTAGAACCCAAAAGGTTAAGATCGATACCTTTCTCTCCTCGATAATTACAGTTTCATCCGGTGTCCCCCAGGGCTCTCACTGTGCCCCTATTCTATTTCTGCTTTTCATTAATGACATCGGTAAATTTATTCGTTACTCTCTGCACCTGCTGTTTGCAGATGATTTTAAGATTTTCAAAGCGATTAGTTCATACAATGATTGTATATTGTTACAAAACGACCTGGACAACCTACACAAATGGTGCCAATTAAATAATCTTCATCTCAATTTTGATAAATGTTTTACTATCTCGTTTTCTAAAAGAAACTCATCTTCCTTTGCATATTGTATCAATGATAACGAACTCCAACGTGTTAATGTAATCAATGATCTCGGTGTTCGATTGGATGTTGGTTTAACATTCAGAAACCATATATCCCTCATCTGTTCCTCTGCCTTCCGTACATTGGGTCTTATCCGCCGACAGTCAGTTTACTTTTCGCCTACTACAGTGAAAAAACTTTATTTCTCCCTGGTCCGCTCCCGATTGGAGTACGCCTGTAGTGTCTGGTCGCCGCACTATCAAGTCCAAATCAATCAAATAGAACGTGTACAACACAAATTTTTCAAATATCTGCACTACAAGTTAGGACTTGCCAAAGAAGATTTCTCTGATGAGACCTACCTGAAGTTCTGTAATTCAAGTTCACTGGAGTCAAGACGAACCGTTTTTGATCTCTGCTTTGTGCATGGTCTTTTCAGCGGACGAATTAACTGCAACGCCCTGCTCAAACTTTTTCCATTCAAGAAATCATGCCGGTTTACCAGGTCAATGTGGATTTTCGAAGAAAAACACCATTCAACGAATTATGGCAGGCACGGTCCCGTGGCTAGGATGACCAGATTGGCAAATCATGCAAATAGTGATCCAATGTTTGATCTATTTATCCCCTCACTAGCAATCTTCAAAAAGCGCCTATGGAGCATTGATCTAAATAACAATTAATTTTTGTTTTATGTATGAAATTTTTATTTTATGTATGTCTATGTATATTATTATGTATATATTTTGCAAATAGGTTAACCGTTAATAAATAAATAAATAAATTCCCTTGGAAATCATTGGAAATTCTTGAAAATCTTTGGAATTTCTTGGAAATCACTAGAATTCTGTGGAATTTCTCAAAAACTAAAAAAGTTGAAATTATGTAATCCCAAATAAATTACAAATTCTTGGAATTCGTTGGAAATCACTGGAATTCTTTGGAAATCCCGAGAATTCTTGGAAATCGTTGGAATACGTATTGTAATTTATATATTATATTAATAATAAGTGAAGCAAATAAATAAATAAATAAGCAAAATATAATTATGTATTATTTATTAAAACAATCTAAAAAACTAGTCAGATTGTTTTAATAAATAGGGTAAGTGTGCACAAGAGTGCGCTAATTCATTAGTGTATTAAACCTTACTGCATTTTTATTTTTGAAGATAATCTAGTAAATTTATTATTAGCATGTAATATACTTAGTTGAGAGCAAAAAACATTTGTTAATTTTTTGTTTAAAATACAATTTGAAATATTATTACAGTAAATGTAATATGGCGCATATGCCAATGCGCACTCTTGAACGTATGTCGGTTCAAGAGTGCGCACATGACTGCATAAGAGTACGCACTCTATTTCCAATGATCTTTGGCTGTTGAAAAATAAAATAAAATGATGTAGTTTTTGTGCAAAACTTTTTATTTCATTTAAATTTGTTGCAATTAATTTTCACATGCAAAACAGTACTTTTAAGTTCTCAAAAAATCGTTGCACCTGTGTCTTGTTGAAGCCCATAACTCGACCCATTGAGCACTTTTCAGGCTGTCTTAAAGTAATATTGTGTCGTCGACAAAATCCATTAATCCATGTTTCACCGGCCATTTGTTTGTCTTTATTAAAAGTGTTTGGTATATTATTTAAAACAGAAAACTTATGAGCCGCAATTTGCAATCCTTTTTTTGTTAGTTCATAAAACATTTTGTCCAAGTCTCTTACTTGTTGGGCTAGTTCTTGTTCTTTTGAGAAAGTAGTTTTATAACGCCCTAATGACGTTGAAACAGTTTCGCTCTTCAGTCTTTTCCTCAAAGTTGATTCCGCTATACCCATTTCTAACGCTGCTTTTCTTTTACTCGTACCTTCAGAAATTTTGCGTTTTGCCTCAGCCAAATTTTCTTTCGTGAAAATAAGTTTTTTATCACTTCTTTTCTTATACCTGATCATTTTTATGTGGGATAATTTTAGAGACTGTACTGTAACAAAAAATAAGAGTAAATTAAAAATCGACTGTACAAGAGTACTCAAACCTGCACAAGAGTATGCAGTGCGCGCTCTTGTAAAAACCACACTGCGCACTCTTGTGCGATCTTACATATTTTCGCAAAAATACTCATATTTCTTTTATTTTTTATATATATGCAATTACTTATGGTTAAAAATTCGCCTAAAACTACTAATTTTTGTTTAGTATTAAAAGAACACATGATATCGCTACTTACCTCAATAAATCACTTGTAATTCAACCACATAAAATTACACCTGCTAACTATCAAAATTTGATTTGAAAACTGAGACTAAATAAGGCTATGAAATTGTAATCTGTTAATGTTTTCTACGTGAGGTTTGGCGCATTGTAATTCCTAGATATGCAGAATAATAAAAAAATAGCAGTAATATGCAATTTTCGCCGTGCGCACTCTTATGTAGGTGCGCACTCTTGTACACAATTACCCTAATACATATATTTTGCGAAGACGTACACTTATTATTAATATATTACAAATATCTTTGCTGGACGTAAAAATGTAATTCATATATTTTTATAATATATTATGGCTTATAAATTTTTATTGCTTACAATAATAAATAGAAGAGCTATGAGAGTTATGGTATGGGCCACTTTCCAAAAGTTTAAGTCCAAATTTCGTTAATTTATATATTTTTTGGGAATTTGAAGTTTTGGTATTGTGTACATTTTACTCAACTTTATTGTAAGCATCTTCAGGACTTATTTCACTGTAAACCGAAAAATATCTTTATGTCCGACTGTATGATAATAACATCATTGCAATATCACTTAGCGACCATAAGATAACATTTTATGGTACTAGGCCGTTTTGCTTTATTTATAAAGTAAAACGGCCGCCTGTCAATGTCAATGAATTAAACGTCAAGGTTAATATTTTATTTTATTTAATTGAATTTAAAAACTATTACATTAATTATTACTTTGATTATAATAGATTACAAAAGTTAGCTTTTGAAGCAATTTCAACGATTTCTTCCATTTTTTCACATAATTTTAAACCAAATTAATAAACAACTTATGTAAACCAGGAGCAATAGAAAAAGCACTCTTCGAAATTATACAATTTTTATTACCTAAATGTCAAAGTGGAAAAATGTAAAAGAAAATCTTCTACGGTGCAGTCGAACATAAAGCTATGTATGTCATTTGCACATAATTAGGCTTTTTGGACTCAGCCAATTTATTGGCCTCGCTCGCAAGCTCGCTCTGCCATTAACTAGGCTTCGTCCGATAAAGACCTAAATTATGTACTCATGACATAAATAGCTATTTTTTTAGTTTTAATTTTTATTTTTGATTTATGTCAAAATTCTACTTTTGTCCGAATTATTTCATTCATACACACAACCTGAAGAAATTACATTTATTTATTATAAAACTATCACACGATTACAGTGTTACTAGTCTTCAAGTCAACGATAAAGTTGAATTTTGTATCACCCTATACCTAAATATTAATTTTGTAAATACGGTTGGTAAATGGTTGGTAACAAAAACTAAATACGTCAAAATCATAATAATATAAAGAGGTTATATCTTAGTGTTTTTTAATATTGAATAATATTACAATAAAAATCCAGTTATAGAAAGTGCAGGTCTGCTTAGATTAATCGTTATTGCAACACATTAAAAACTTCACTTTTGTTGTGCACTATGATTCAAAAAAAATTTGAATCGACAAATGTTTATCGAATCCTTGAGGACACTAATGGAGCAGCATTTAAAAATGCATTTTTTGAATTAGAGGTAAGCTCAGTTTTACTTTAATCTATTACACCAATAATTCATCGTAAATTATGGCCATAAAATGAAATAACAACTAAGTAATACTTATGCTAAATTTTAACTGATACTAATCAAGTTTATTTGCAGGGTATTAAATCTGAAACTGTTTACTTTTTGCAAAACGGTAAACTTATCAATGAAAACACAGTTGTAAACAAAAATGGACCGATTCACGTGGTACCAAAAGTGCTCGGAGGCAAAGGCGGTTTTGGTTCTATGCTGAGAGCCATTGGTGCTCAAATAGAGAAAACTACAAACAGAGAGGCATGCAGAGATTTAAGTGGACGTCGTCTTCGAGATATAAACGAAGAGAAGAGATTAAAGACTTGGATTGGTCAACAAGTAGAACGTGAAAAAGATGCTGCAAATCGTAAACAAAAGAAGTTGGAAAGAATGTGTGAACCACCTAAACACGAGTTTAAAGATGAAGCTTATGATGAAGAACGTTCACAACTAACTGAAAAAGTTGAGGATGCACTTATGCAAGGTTTGAAAGCTAAAGCAGCTACCACTAGTGCAGTCGGTGTAAAACGTAAGAGACCCATTAAAGACGGTGCTCGAAAAAAAGCTCATTTGTGGTAAGTATTACATATAAAAGTGCAATTTAAATTAGAAATATTCATATACATTTTTATTTTAGGCTTGATGACGATCTTGATGATGACAGTACAAGTAGCGATGACTCAGATAGTAAACCATCTTCTGAAACAGAAGAGAAATCTGTTAACGTACAACAAGCAGAAACTCTGATTGATAAGGAAAGTGTTGAAGATAATATACCTGGCACAAGTTCATCATCGACAAGTAATTTAACAATCTAAATTTAATTTTTTCCGTGTACATAGGTTTTAAAATATTGTAATTTACTATAGATACTGAACAATTAATATAATAATTAATAAATAAATAATTAAAATTATGTAATTGAAAAGTTAATGTACTTTTACTTTGTACTTTGTTTTATTGTATAATAAGCATTAAGAACTTATTTTTTCCAACTAGTTTTTGGATAAATAGTGGGGAGGGAAACTACCAAAAGAGGATTTTGTTTATAAACTTGTTCATTTTATTATATTAATAATATTTATTTTAACGTAATTGGATTGTATTTGGGGCATTCTTGTCTTAATTTACTATAATAAATTATAAATTACATAAGAAATATTAAATCTTTATTCTTTTTTAAAAATTAAATTAAAAATTGACTGACGTTTCGTGTTTTTTAATAACACATTATCAAAGCTACAAATATTAAATTAAAAATTAAAAGATTTTTTTTTAATTTTTACTTACTTTGACAAAATGTCAATGTGATGTTTGTTTTAAAATTGCTTTAACATTAAAACATTTGAATAAAACGATAAAAATATAAAATATTTTAAATTCTAAAAAGTTAAACATAATCAATTTGAACAAAAACTTAAATATAATTTGACCAAAAGTCATGGCATCGTTTTCATGATATCTAGGATGTGTTTGTATCCACCATGAAAGTATTGAACATCCCTTTTATCATTTATTGCTTTTATATTCATATGGATGTTAATTGCCTCTTTTATTTTACGTTTTTTGTCTATCTTCTCCCTGGTCAGTACTGTAATATCTTTAAGGTTTATGGAATGAGAGTTGCTAATCATGTGTTTGCACAAACAACTTTAAAAAAGTATAAAATAAAAGGTCAACAATAATCTAAAAATTATAAATCTTTATTGTTCATATTATATAGTTTGTTAATTTTTAAATGTAATTAATATTAAATATATTTTAAGGAATCAATTTTCTTTACATAATTTAATATTTAAATTTAATCAGCAGCACCACATAAGTATATTAATTGTATAATATAAATATAATAAGTATTTGAATAATAATTAATTTGCTCGATGAGGGGCGACATGATAGACTTTATAATAAAGAACTAACTCGTCATACACCAAAGAGCTGTTGGATATAAAATAACCGAACTAATTTAAAATTTTGTTTGCTTAAAATTATTGGGCCGGTCCCGACGGTACTGCAATGCCAGGTCAACCCGTGATAAAGGTGGAGCAAGCCCCTAACCTCTATCCATTTCCAAAAATAAGTTTAATATACTGGACCCGCATGCGGGTCGTATCAGATATTAAGCTGATAAGAACAGATTTATTAAAGAATATCTTCTATTGTACATAATGTGCTTTCCAGCTTTGTGGTTATGGTTAATAGAGTAAATTACAAAGTACAGAGGATGTAGATTATGTGATAAGACACGGATGACGTAAAAATGTGGCTACGTTGGTTCATTGACTAGCGGTGTCCTCCTGGCTGCTTGCTTCCTGTTGGTACTGCCTGACGCCGGTTAGGTGCTCTGTATATATGTCCCTTGACCACCTTATGGTGTCACTGACGCACAGCCTTTTCATAATCTTGAGGTATCTCCTGGATGCTAGGGAGTTGGCAAACTTGTCGTTTCTCCTGTCCCATGATCCTAGGGCCCCCACTATTATTGGTTCTATGGATACCTCCTGGTAATCCTGCTGGAGTTTCTCTTTTAGGGCAAGGTATTTAGCAATCTTCCCCTGTCTCGCTTCGTCGAAAGCAGTTTGGCCATTCTCGAAGGGGATGGCTACGTCCACTATAATGGCTTTGTTTCTCTTGACGAGGACCAAGTCAGGGCGTAATGAGGTTCCTTGCACCACCGTTTGGTTCTCTGCTAGTATTTGGTGGCCTTTTCCCATTGCGGCTACTTTTATCCGCTCCACCACTGCATTGTGCCGCCTCTGCATTGCTGCGGAGTTCCTCATGCAGTGCTGGAGGACGTGCGGCAGAGTTTCTAATACATGGTTGCACCGTCTGCAGGACTTGTTTTGGTTGCCCCATCTGTTGTTGGCTCTCAGGGGCACCAAGTTTAGACGTGCTTTATGCACAAAGCGCCAGTCGGCGAATCTAGTGTAGCTGCCGTCAGCTATGAAGTGGCCACTTGATTGGTCTTGGGCATAGTTTGCGTGTGTTTTCCCTTGGTTCCTCAGACCAATCAATTTTGCGACCATCTCATCGCTTTTTGCAGCACGCAGCGTCGCCAGCACTCTCCTCCTGTTGGCGGGTTCCACCGTCTTCGAGCCAAGGTGTAGCTGAGGTTCCCCATTTACGTAGGTCCACTCGATGCCTTGTCTTGCTGCTATTGTTCTTGTCTTTGTCCAGGTGTTGGCGATTTCGTTGCCCCTGTTGTTTAGCGTGCCTTCGTTGGACCCGCATAGGTATTTTCCGATGGTGTGGTCCTCGGGGTTTACCTGCTTGGTCCTGTAGGCAACGGTGGCGTGTAGTTCGGCTTTCGCGATTTCCTTAATTATGCCGTCTGGCGAGGTTAGTAGCTTGAAGGCCGTGTCAATTAGGGCCAGGTCGGATATCTCTGCGGCAATCGGGATGCCTATCAGGTTCTGCTTCCGCGGACCGTAGAGATATTCATTGGCAGCCTCCTGGGGCACGTATAGGGTTTTCTTCAGCTCGGCCCTGTATATATTGTCAATCTTCTTCCAATCCTCCTTCTTGTATTTCCCCATCCGCATCGGGTGGTTAAAGGCGGGGTACACAAATGTCTTCATGGCATCTATTCGTTGCCATGGGGCCAGTTTTGAATTGAGGATGCTCAGTCCCAACTGGCTGAACTCGCCCATTCCAGCTGATGATTTGACTGGGCAGAATCCCACCGGTTTTCCAAGCAGTTTTCCGTCGTCGAACCTGCCCATGGTCTCGATGCTCTGGTTGCTTACTTTATAGCTTCTTACTTCCGCACTGCCTTTGGTTATGCACATCGCCATACATTTTCTGGGGTTGATCCGTAGGTTTATTTTCCGCATTTCTACCTCTAGTTTCTGGATGCTGTCTTCTAGTTCCTCTGCTGACTTGGCTATGAGTGTAATGTCGTCCACATATGCCAAGACTCTGTGGCTCGTGTCGTTGCCTTGTAGCTTCCGCAAGGCTGAGTTTATGGCCACGATAAACAGCAGGCCCGAGAGCGGGCAGCCTTGCTTAATTCCCTGCTTGATTGGGATCGGGTCTGTCTCGCCGGAAACTGTGCTTATGTTCGTGCTGTTGCCCTCCATTATTTCGGTTATTACCTCGGTAAAGGCTCTTCCAGCTCCATATTTTAGCAGGGCTGTTCGCACCGACTCATGAGTCACTGATGTGAAGGCGGATGATATGTCTAGCATTATTATGTGCGCGTCGTGTTTCTTCTTTCTTGCGTTATTTATGATCGTTTGCAGGACATAGTTAAGCTCAATCATCCCGTCTGTGGGCATGAATCCTTTCTGGTTCGGGTGCAGAATTGAGTTTTGAGTCAGCCACGACGTGAGCCTGGTTTGCAAACAACCTGCATATATTTTATATATTGTTCGGTTTAGGGCAATGGGTCGCCAGTTGCTTAGGTCTTCCTTGTCTCCGCCTTTGTGTATTAGGATCGTTCTCGATATCTTCCATTCTTGTGGCGTTCTCTTGTGTTTGAGACAGGTGTTGATGATAAGGGTGATTACTCTGGCGTCTGGATCTGCTGTTCTCCAGTTTCTGTACGTTATACCGTCTTGTCCCGGCGAGGTATTCTCGAACCGTTTCAGCCTTGATAGTACCTCCTCCTTATCAAATGGTTCGGTGTTAACGTTAGACCCCTCAACGTCGTTACGGTGTATGCTTTGGTCGCTATTGGGTTGGTCGCTGTTGGTTTGGTGGTCGCTCCATGCTTCGGTGAAGAAGGTTGCTACTGCTTCGCTATCTGCATCACAGAACGATGACTCCTGCTTGGTGATTTCGCGTATCGCCTTTCTTCTGTTTCTGCGGTATATTGATTGTATTCTTTTAGCCTCGGCGTGATCGGTTGGTTGCTTTGGGTAGGCTCGGGGGTTGTTGTGCATTTCTTCTCTGGTCTTGATACCGTATTTGTCCTGGATGCATTTGGTTATGTCCTTATATATGGCCAGAAATGTGTTCCATGATTCGTCAGTGCACTGGACCGCTAGGTTTGTAGCTAGTGGCCTTTCGAAGTCTTCGAGGATCGATTTGTCTTGGGGTGTCGGCTGGTCGCTGGATCCGTCCTGTGTTTGTGGTGGGGGCGTCGTTGCTATGTTGTCAAGCTCGATGTCGTGGTTTTGAGTGGGGGGTGATCCTGCTTGAGCCTGGGGTGTGCCACTATCACTATTGTTACTATCGCTTATACTTCCACTTTCACTTATGCTGTCACTTTGAGTTTCACCAATGTTGTCTCTTAAATTGTCGCTTTCAATTTCGCGTATGCTGCCGTTCTCACTTTCGCGTATATTGCAACTGTCACTCTCACTTTCCGGTCTATTGTCACTCTCAATCTCACTTAGGTATTCACTGTCTGCTTCTGGCGTGTTTTCAACTTCCTGTATTGCCGGCATTGAACGTGCGGTTCTGCGCTTTGTTCTTGGTTGTGGCAGATTGTCGTTCCGTTGCCTTTGAAGCCTCATTTCAATTTTGGCTCGTTGGTGGTTCTCGCGCGCTAGCCTGGTTATAAAGCTCATCTCGCAGCTATCGCATTTGTATGGGTGCTCGGTTCTCTGAATTAGGGTGATGGGCGAGCGCGTACATGTGTGGTTTTTCGGCCTGTCCCCCAATCTTTGGTTGCAGCCCCTGCATCTGTTCTGTATGTTGGCGTATTTGGTGTTGTGCGTTCTGATCAGGTGTCGTAGGATTGATTGTTTCATCGCTGTCCATGTTGCTCCCTTGTATTCCGTGGTGCAGTCTGCTAGCGGGCATCGGAACGTGTTCCGTGGTGGGTGGTAGAATATTATTGTGCTACTATCTACCCTGATATCATTTTGTGTGCCTTCGGTTGGGAGGGGTGTTAGCTCATCCTGGCTCCTGTACTGGTCTATCTCTGCTGTGCCTTCGGCTGGGAGGGGTGTTAGCTCATCCTGGCTCCTGTTCTGGTCTATCTCTGCTGTATCCTCTGTTCCATGGGGGCACTCGTGAGCTGCAGGCCTGCTTTTTAAGTCCGTATGACAGTGCCTACAGGTGTTGTTGACGGTCTCGATGTCTAGCCGTTGTTGCAGATACAGGTGGCGTATTAATTGGTTTTTCCTGTATGTCCAGTTTGGATCCCTAGCTATGATTGTGCATCCATTCACTGGGCATGCAAAGGTGGCCGTTGGTGGGTGCAGGATTGTTAGAGTGCTTTCGGAGAGGGAAATGTCGCGGCTTCCTGTGCACTCTATCTGTATTCCGTCTGGTTCCGATAGCTGGGAGGCTCTTCTTCGGGTTATCGGCCCTCTGTATGTGGGTGTTCCTGTGGTGTCGCTGGTGTGTATCGGTCTGCCTTCATTGTCGTTGACCTCGGCGGTGACGAGTATTTCCAAGTGGCTTTGTTGGTCCTGGCTTGGAGCTGATTCCTGGCTTTGTGCTGATTCCTGGCTTTGTGTCATCTGGGCTCTGATTGCCTCTCCTCGTTTTGTTTGGGCTTGGGTGATTTGGGCCCTGGTCGGGAGGTTTCGTGATGTTGTGTCCGACGTCACGGTTTGTCGTTTTTGAGGGGGGGTCCGAAACATTTTCGCACACTTTCACACGCGGTATGTTGTGTCACAAGTGTTAACAAGACACAAATGTTCCACAGGTTTAAAAAATTCACAGGTGTTCAAACGAGAAACAGAAAAATAGAGAAAACACAAAAAATAGGAGATAAATAAAGAGAAACGGAAAGTGGTTCCATCACAGATGTTCACAAAATAAAGAAATAAATGTTGTCACAGATGTCAAAAAAGTCACAAATGTTCCACAAAATAAAGAAGTCACAAGTCACAAGTGTTCAAAAAGATATACAAAAAGGAAATAGCGAAGAGGAAAATAGTGGCGTCACAAATGCTCACAAGGTCACAAATGTTCCTATCACTTTACCCATTCTGAAACTAAAGACAAAAAAAATATTCAAAAACCTTACCTTGCCGGTCGCTTCTCAGGATCGTGCGTAAAAGTATTGTTGTTATCATTTTGCCTGAATTAAGCTGATAAGAACAGATTTTTTTATTTAAGCAATGTTTAAAATATTTACAAATGATTCACTTTGTGTGAGATTATAAGATTACAAAATAGATAACAAGTATATACATTAACAAAAATAATATAATATATCAGCATGCTGGTTGATTGGTCATCCTGGAGTTCCTGGCTCGGTTCATTCTTCCTCGGGTGCTGTTTGTTGGTATTGCCGGGTGCCCGTTAGATGTTCGGTGTATATGTCGCGGGACCATTGGATGACATTGCTACAGCACAGTCTTTTCATAGTCGTCACGTATCGTCTTGCGCCCAGTAGCCTGACGAAGCTGTCGTTTTTGGTGTCCCATGAGCCCAGAGCTCCAACCAGTACGGCTTCCACAGATGTTTCCAAACCATGTCGCTCCTGAAGCTTGTTTCGGATGCCTTCGTATTTGCTGGTCTTAGTTTCACGCGCCTTTGAGAACGCCGTCTTCTCGTTCTCAAATGGGATTGACACGTCGACGACGTATATTCGGCTGCCTTTCTTCAGGACCAAGTCTGGTCTTAGGTTGCATCCCTGGATCACTTCTTGATTTTCGCTCATGATTTCGAATTTTCTTCCCAGTGCGGCCGTCTTGATTCTTTCGACCACGCAGTTGTGTCTTTTCTGCATGGCTGCTGAATTCCTCATGCAGTGGTTGAGGACGTGTGGTAGGGTTTCTTGACTAAAGTCGCACCTTCTGCACGATTTGTTGCCTGGTTTCCACATTTGGTTGGCTTTTAGGGGAACCAAGTTCAACCGTGCTCTATGCACGAATCTCCAGTCGGCGAAGCGGGTGTAGCGTCCGGTTCTGATAAAGTGCCCACTGGTCTTGTCCTGGCTGAAGCACGTTAAGGTCTTCCCTTGGCTTTTGAGTGCGGACAAGGCCTTGACTCTTTTGTCGCCGTTCACGGCTCGCATGGTGGTCATCACTTGCTTTCGGTTGGTCGGCTCGATAGTTTTTCCGGCCACTGTCAGGATCGGTTTTTCGTTCACCCATGTCCACTGCGCGTCGGTTCTTGCGGACACCATTCTTGTTCTCGTCCACACGTTCGAAATTTCGTTTCCGCGCTCTACGAATGGGGCTTTGTTATCCCCACTCAAAAATCTTCCTGTCAGCTCGTCTGATGGGATGGATCTAGTCCTCCAGGCAACCGTTTGCTGCAGCTCTTCTTTTGCCATGGTTCTGATGGCTAGGTCCGGAGATGTTAGTAGTTTATATGCGGTGTCCAATTGTGCGGAGTCGCAGAGCTCGGCTGCCACTGGGACGTTCATCAAGTTCTTGGAGCTTGGGCCATATAGATAGTCGTTCGAAGCTTCTTGGGGTAAGTTGCATGTCTTCTTCAATTCAGCTCGGAACAGCTTATCTATCTGCTTCCACTCCTTCTTCTCGAATCTCCCGACTCGCATCGGGAAGTTGAATGTTGGGTACACAAAGGTTTTCATGGCGTCTAGTCTTTGCCAGGGTGCTAGGTTGGATGTCAGGATGTCAAGTCCCAGTTGAGCAAGATCTCCCAATCCCTCGGTCGTCTTCACGGGTCGAAATCCAACCGGTTTCCCCAAAAAGGTTTCTACGTCGAACCGCGCTGCGGAATTGACCTCTTGTCCTCCTATCGTTATCCCTTGCCGAGCGGGTTGGCCCTTGTAAATGCTCAGCAGCTTGCATTTTGTGGGGTTCAAGTAGAGATTTAGCTTCTCTAGATCTTCTTCCAGCAAGTTCACGGCGTCTTGGAGGTGTTCGGGGGTATCTGCTGCTATCGTGAAGTCGTCCGCGAACGCTAATACTTTCTTGACTCCTGGTTTCCGTTGAGCCCTCTTTAGTGCGCGGTTGGTGGTTATATTGAAGAGGGTTCCTGACATTGGACATCCTTGCTTCACACCGCATCGAATGGGGATGTCGTTGGTTTCTTCCTGACCCAAGTATATTGTTGTTGAATTTTCGGCCATTAGGTCACGGCAGATATCGACAAAGTTTTCTCCAGCACCAGTTTCTTCTAAAGCTTCAGCGATTGATCCTTGGCATACGGATATGAAGGCTGTCGATATATCCAGTAGACCAATATGTACGTCTGATTTGTTCTTCCTGGCCTCTGTTATTGTGTGTTGTAGGACGTAGTTGTGTTCAATGACCCCGTCGCTGGGCATGAACCCCTTTTGTCCCTCGTGCAGTATCTCCTCGGAACTCAGCCAATCCATAAGACGATTTTGGAGACACCCGGCATATAGCTTGTAGATAGTCAGGTTAAGAGCGATTGGTCTCCAGTTTGTTATTTCATCTTTGTTTCCCCCTTTGTAAATGAAAACCGTTCTTGATTTTTTCCAGCATCCTGGGATCCTCTTGTGCTTCAGGCATACGTTTAGGATTTTCGTCAGCACGTTGCCATCAGGATCGGCTTCTTTCCAGTTTCTGTAGGTAATGCCATCCAATCCGGGAGCGGAGTTCTCGAATCTTTTCAACCTTTTCACAACTTCTATCGAGGTGAAGGGGTCCGTACATACTGGTCGTGTGGCTCTCGTTATGTCGTTTTCTTCCGTTTCACTCCGGTTGAGTCGATTTTCGGAGTTTTGGGCGGAGCTCCATGCCTTCGATAGGTGTTGTTCTATGGTCGCCTTGGGAATTTCGCAGAATGTTTTTTCCTGTTTGCGAATCTCCCGTATTGCTCGTCTTCGGTTCCACCTGTACATCCGTTGGATCCTTGTTGCCTCGGTCTGGTCATGGTTTTGGGTACCGGTCTGGTTTTGGTTTGCTTGCTTCCGGATCGGACGGTACCGTTCCTGGACTTTCTTGGTTATTTCGGACATGGTTTCCTCAAATCTTTTGAAGGTGTCTTCGGATAAGTCTGCCCTCGCGATCTCGTCGAGCGGTCCTTTGAAGTCGTCCAGGAGACCTTCGTCCTCTATGCTCTCGTTGGATGCTGATGGCGGGAGAGTCTGTTGGATTGGATCCGCTGGGTCGGTGTTATGCCCGGATAGTTGCTCCTCTCCGGATGTTTGAGTGAAGGTGCTTCCGGTGGCCTGGGATATCGTGTTGTTGGAAGGCTGGTTGCTGTCTTCCTGACTGGCACCCGTGCTTAGCCGACGGATGTGTTCTGTGTCGCTTATCGTTGTTGCATCTTCCGGTGTGTTGGGAATTATTGTTGGGGTGTTAGTCATGTCCTCGCTGATGCTGGACCTGGTGCTGTCATGGCTGTTCCTTCTTCTTCTTCGCATCCTCGTTCTTGGGGCTGGGATGAAGTCGTTTCGGATTAGCTTGATCTCGTTCTCCTCATCGGCCTTCCGGTGGTTCCTTAAGGCGAGTGCGCAAGGGAACGAGGCATCACACTTGAAGCATTGGAAGCGATACTCCTGGGATGTCGGAGGTGAGCGCGTTGGGTTGCAGTCGTGTCCTCCAGGCTTCTTCCCTAGATCCAGGTTGCAGTACTTGCAAGCGTTCTTGGCAATCCCAAAGCGTAGTCCGTGTGATTTCTTGAGGTGTCGAAGGAGCGAGTGTTTGTTGGAGGTCCATGCTTCTCCTTTATAGATTTTGGGGCAAGCGTGGCATTGGAAGGCTTCGCTTGCTGGGTGGAGAAAGGTGATTGTTCCGTCTTCTATGGCATAGCTCTCCGTCCTGATCGATATTTCTTCGTCGATGGTGCTCAGGTCCAAGAGTAGTTGGGTGTTCCGTCTTGATGGTGGCAGCGGAATCGCATTTGTCGGAACGTGCTCTCCTTCGGTTGGTGGGATGACCTCGATTAAGGATGCTCTTCCCGGTGTAGGCCGGCTTGGTTCCATGGGTGTAGTTAACGTTTGGACTTGATTGGCTTCTTGTTCCTCTCGGGTCACGGCTTGGTCCGGGCTTCCTTCATTGATTGAGAGTTGCGAAGCTCGTCTTCTTGTAATGGGACCGGCTGGTGTCGGCGGCGCCTCGTGTACCATTGCCACAGTAACTACATCCCTCACGTTAGCCACAGCCTCTTCGCCATCTGATGAGTCTGGTGTCTGGCGTTGAATCGTCCTTCTTCGGGCCATCTGGGCCCTGATTATCTTCCCCCGGTTCTGCTGTTGTAGGACAACTTGGGACCGGCTGATTGGGGCCATAGTTTTTCCTTGTTCCTCGTTCAGGTAGAAAAAGGAAAACACATATTAGTAGGTTGCTCGCTTCTGCTTTTAGTGCAAAAATATTGTTATGTCAAATGCCTCTTTTGGGCTGAAAGAACAGATACTGCACTTGGGCTTCCTCGCTTGCTTTTCGTTATCTGCGCGTTTGGCCTTTTCCGCTTGCTTCTGCTTTTAGTGCAAAAATACTGTTATATCAATTGCTTTTTAGGGCTGAAAGAACAGATACTGCACTTGGGCTTCCTCGCTTGCTTCTCGTTATCTGCGCGTTTGGCCTTTTCCGCTCGCTTCTGCTTTTAGTGCAAAAATACTGTTATGTCACAGATGTCAAAAAAGTCACAAATGTTCCACAAAATAAAGAAGTCACAAGTCACAAGTGTTCAAAAAGATATACAAAAAGGAAATAGCGAAGAGGAAAATAGTGGCGTCACAAATGCTCACAAGGTCACAAATGTTCCTATCACTTTACCCATTCTGAAACTAAAGACAAAAAAAATATTCAAAAACCTTACCTTGCCGGTCGCTTCTCAGGATCGTGCGTAAAAGTATTGTTGTTATCATTTTGCCTGAATTAAGCTGATAAGAACAGATACTACACTTTGATCTTAGCCATAGGCCGAGAAGCGATACCAAATTTAACATAACATAACATAACATAACATAAAAAACCTCTTTATTTTGTTTAACTATTTTTGCAATTCAAATTTATTTATCATAATAAACAAGAATAAATGAATGTGTAAATTTTGTATCCGCTCCCATCTTGCGATTTATCGGATTCATCGGTAGTGTGTAGACTTGTATTCTTTTGCTGTATGCTGTTTTTCTGGGCAAAAAGAGTACAAAAACCCAGCGCCATGTGCCTTATTGTGGTAATTAAAAACAAAAACAAAAAATTAAAATGGGGGGGGGAATATGTACAAGGGAGAAATAAAATAAAGCTAATTCGTAAGACCAAGATTTAATAAAATAAAATAAAAAACAGCAGAATGTAATTTAAGTTTACAGAATGACTTGATGTAATAATTTGTGTTTTTGTCGGTAGGGCAGTGTGTCTTTTGTATGTCGTGTGATGTTTTTTGTCATGGGATTTAGTCTTGTTTTGTATGTGAAAAAGTCGTATGCATGATTATAAATTATGTTTGAAATTGTGGGGATGTCGACTTGTTCATGTAGCAGTCGGGCGTCCGTGTATCGGGGCAGACCGGTGATGATCCTCAATGCTTTGTTTTGAATTGTCTGTAATTTTTTAATGTTTGATGTTGATGCGTTGCTCCAAATGGGCGCGGCGTATGTAATTATAGGTCGGATCATGGTTTTGTACAGTAGTATGCGTATTTTCGGGTCAAGATTATTTTTGTGGGTTATCAAGGGGTATAATGCGTGAAGCGCTTTGTGAGCCTTTGTGGCGGTCTGCTGTATGTGGTTTTTGTATGTTAGTCCTTCGTCTAGTGTGAGTCCGAGGTATTTTACTGTTGGGGTCCGGGTGACTTTGACGTTGTTGATTTTTAGTCCGTAGGTAAGTCGGTCTCGTTTTTTTGTAAATGTAGTCAAAGTGGTTTTGTCTTCATTTAATTTTAACTTCCAGTCGGTAAAGTAGGTAATAAGTATTTCCAGGTGTCGTTGTAAGTATTTTATTGTTTGGTCTTTTTTGAAGGAGGTGGCCAGAATGGCAGTGTCATCCGCATAGAGTTTAATGTCGGTATTTTTGTGTTTGGGTATATCGTTGATAAAATGTATGAATAATTTCGGTGCAAGAATAGAACCCTGGGGAACACCGGCTGGAATAGGATGTGGATCGGAAAGGATATCTTTAATTTTAACTCTGAAGGATCGGTTGGATAGAAAATTTGAAATGATTTTGATTATATAGGGAGGGATTTTGTTTGTAATAAGTTTGTAAATTAGTCCGTCATGCCAAATTGTGTCAAAAGCTTTTTCTAAGTCTAAAGTCATTAAAGTTGTCGTTTTATTTATATTGAAATTTGTCGTTATTTGATGTACAAGTGTGGCCAGCTGCAGCACGGTGCTGTGTTTTTCCCTGAACCCAAATTGTTCAGGGATGATGATTTTATGTTTGTTTGTATGTTCTTGGAGGCGGTGTAATATGAGTTTTTCAAGAATTTTGGATAGAGTGGGAAGAAGGCTAATAGGACGGTAACTGGAAGGTGAAATTTTTGGTTTTCCTGGTTTTGGGATTGGAATGACTATAGCTTGTTTCCAGGAATTTGGAAAGTATTGGTTTTTTAAGCATGCATTAATGATGTAATAAATTTGGACTATGATTTTCTTCGGGAATTTTTTGATCAGTGAAGCTCCTATGCTGTCGTTTCCGGCAGCTTTGTTTTTGAGTGTTCGAATAGCAAGTTGAATTTCTTTTGGGGAGGTTAGGTTTTCGAAAGGAGTGGAATGAGTTTCTAATTTAAAATTTTGGGTGGTATGTTTGACTATGTTTTCTGTTGCTGTGTTGGTTAAATGTGTTGTGAGATTGTGATGATGTAAGTAAGTGTCGGCGATGGCGTTAGCTTTGTCCGTGCTGCTGGTTTTTGGGCCGCTGGCTGTTTGTAACGTCGGTACTGTGGTCGTGTCCGTTGCCTTTAGCGCTTTGGTTAAACGCCAAAGTTGTTTTGTGTTTTTGGTGGTGATTTCGCCTAGCATGTCCGTCCAGTTTTTGTGTTTGATTTCGTTAATTGATTTGTTAATGTCTTTCGTTAATTTGTTTATCTGAGTTTTGAGAGTCGGGTATTTGTATTTTTGATAGATTTTGCGTAATCTATTTTTGTTCGTGATTTTTTGTAATATTGTCGTAGGTAGTTCTAATTTAAAAGTTTTTGGACTTTTAATTTTGGTATTATCTTGTACTATTTTTGTAATTTTGTCCGTTAAGTCTGTAATCGCATTGTCAACGTCATCGTTTGTGTCAATTTTTGTATTAATTTGTATGTCTTTTAGTTGTTTGGTAAGTTTTTTCCAGTCGGTACTTTTGAATTGTCGGGGCGGGTGGAATGGTAATTTCAGTGACTTCAGCTCGAATTGCACCGGGAGATGATCCGAGCTAAGTTTGCTGAGTGTTTCTATGTTTCGTACGTAGGCGTTATTGGTCAGTATAATGTCAATGGTAGTGGGATTGTGGGCAATTGTATAACTGTAGTGGGTGGGGGAATCCGGGTAGAAGATGTAAATGTTGGTCCGTGTTGCGTAGTCGTAAAGTTCTATCCCTGATTGATTTTGTATCGGGTTATTCCAGGTGGCATGTTTGGAATTCATGTCACCTGCAATAACCACTTTGTCAGATAATTTGATGATTTCGTCCAGTTTATCAAAGTCATGTTTTTTAGTAGGGGATAAATAATAATTTACAATCGTTAGGTTGTCAATTTGCAAGATTTGTGTTTCGGCACTTGTTGTGGGAAAGTCGAGTTGAGTTATGTCGAGGGTGTTTATGTGGTAGGTCAGTAGTCCTCCGTTTTTTGTTTGTGGTTTGTTTAGTGGAATGTAGTTGGGTATTTTTGTCGGTTTGATTTTATTTAGTCGTGTCTCTTGAATTAAAATTATGTCAGGATTGTTGTCTTGAATTAATAATTGAAGTTCGTTTGTTTTATGTCGGAGTCCGTTGGAGTTCCAAGAAATGATTTTTAGATCGGATTTAGTTGTACTAAACATTATATTTTGTAGAAATGTCAGAAAGAATATGGATTTTTTCCATCATGTCCGTGACCCCGGCTAACCTGACTTTAATTTCTCTGACTATTTGGATCATTTGCGCAATGTTTATGGTGTTTTTGAGGTCTCTGAGTTCTTTGAATAAAGTCGTCAGGTCTCCGGGGGTGTTTGTGTCGTTTGTCGGTTCGTTTGGTTGTTGAGTGACGTTTTGTAAAAATTGTTGTCTAATTTCAGTAGGGGGGATGAATTGTTTATAAGTTTGCGTTGGAGTTGGTAATGCGGGGAAATTTGACGCTGCAGTTAAAAAGTTGCTGTTTGAAAAATTATTTGATGAATTATTTTGAATTCTGCTGACATTGTGATTGGGATTGTTAAATATTGATTGACTTTGGAAATTTTGGGTATTTTGACTTTGGCGCTGGATTTTTGAACTTACCCGCTCTGCATAGGATAGGTAGGTTTTGCATAAGCTGTAGTTTGCAGGGTGAGCCTCTCCACAGTTACAACATCTCACCCCGTCGTCGGTTGATTTTCTGGTGCAATTGGCTGTGATGTGGCTGCCCAGGCATTTTACACATCTGGGACTCATAAAGCAATTAGTTGAACCATGTCCAAATTGCTGGCATTTAAAGCATTGAGTTCGCGTATTTTTTCTTGCGTAATCTTCGAATGAAATGATGACTTGACCCAGGCTGCGTATTTTTTTGATAGCTTGGATTTGAGCGGCAGGCTGGAAGGTTACTAAGAAGGAGCCGGTGATGTCACCAAATTTGTTTTTTAATTGTGTTACAGCAGCTGGCACTATTTGGTGTTCGGTTGACAAAAGAAGTTTGACTTCGTCCTCCGTCATGTAAGGAGAACCTTTCATTACGAGTTTAATCTGGCGGTCTTCTTTCAACTGGTACGAATAGCCATGTACTTCTTTATCTGCGAATACGCAGTCTTTGACGGCTCTATAATCGATGGTATTTTCTGTATAGATCCATGTTTGTCCGCGCACATATTGAATCAGGATTTTGCCCTTAACTAAGGGGTTGAGTTTAGCCGTAAATTGGTGCACTTGGCCAATAGGGGTTGTTAATATGATCGGTGGCGGCTTTGCTTCCTTGGGTTTAAGATGGGTTGGAGTGCTCTTGTGTATTGGAGTGCGTTGAACCGTTGTCCATGGATGAATTTGCTTATTTTGCTCGATATTTAGGCTCCTGCTAACGTGCTCAGGGGCGTTCAGCAGGACGCCAAAGCTGTTGAAGGTCGGAACATTTGCCTGGCTATTATTTTCTATGTCCATGTTAAAGTTGGGTGTTTCTTTATTTAAAGGCACGGTTTCTGGAATGCTTATTTGTATACCATGTTTATTGTAGGTGGTGGCGGTTGTATTTTCCATCTCGTTGCGATGTGAATTTGTTCCTGTTGATTTATTTTTGTATGGAAATATGCAGTCCTTGTATGTGAATTTTATTCCCAGGTCATCTGCAGCTTCTTTGAGTCGCAGATCTTCCGGGTGGAGGATGCCCTCGTCGACCGGGGTTGACTCGCTGAAGAGGATGAGCTCCTCAGTGGTTCGATTACATGCAGTTATTGGAGAGACTTGATCTTTTGTTGCTGATGAAGTGTACTCACCAGTAGTAAAGGGCTTTGGCACTTTGGAGCGATTTGACATAGGACTTGTGCTTGTCCTTTTGCCTGATTGATTATTTTGCGGTTTTCTATTGACCCGCATGCGGGTCGTTTCAGATAATAAGCAGATTAATGAGCAGATTATAAAATTTGCTCTTGACACTGACAGATCTGACGTTATATGCGATACCAAATTTACGTTGTGCATACATTTATGACTACCATTCGAAAAACCTTGATGTGGAACACGTACAGGTAACGCAATCTATTGGATTCGTTAAATTTTACGTACAAATCGTTACGTATGGTGACGTCATTTTATTTGTTCGTGTCTTCATTCAAATTTTAATTATAATGGCATAAATTTGCTTAGGAAAAAAAAAAAAATTTAACAGTGAAAATTATTTCTCTTCAATTTTTTCCAAAATTTAATAATTTTTTTTTAAAACATGAATTAAAATAGCTTAAAAAAAGTTTTACAGATAGAGTAGATAATATATAGAATAAATCTATCGAAAGGGATAATATTTTATGAAAACTAAAAATGAAAGTTTTAGTAGAGAAAATTTTAAGAGAAATGTACGAAAATCGAGGGAATCTTAAGGAATTCTTGAAAATCCAAAAAAAATCTTAGGAATACTATGAACTGCCTTTTTCTGCTTTAAATTTTTTGATAGAGAAATCTTTTAAAAATCTTCTAAAAGGAAAACTAATGTCTTCCGAATACTTCCAACGAGTACACTTGTAACAGGACGGCCCCGTGGCACGGTGGACTGAAATGAACCGGTAATGGACTTAGGAGTTTGAAAAAAAAAAATTTTTTTTTTAATATAAAATATTGTGTTGGACTCTTCTATTAAATATAAGAAATTCTTGTTATGACAGTCTTTCAAATAACTCCGTATTTTCGGAGTTATTAATTTTCAAAATATTTTTTGTATGGAGAAAGACATAAAAAATTAAAAACTCGAAATTCTCAAATTTTCTCAACGAACTGACTTTATATATTATGTATACAACATATTTTTATGCTATTTTTACAACTATGCTCGTGCCTCGAAATTTCTCGATTTATTAGTCGTAATTTCAACACTTATCGATGGCTTAAGTAGAAAACCACGTAACAGCCAATAAGCGTTTTTTTACAGGAGAGACATAAAACTATATAATTTGCGCATGTCAACGTATGTAAACGTGTATTTTTATTCTCTATTTAGAAGGCTAAATAATTTTTTGGGATTTACGACATTTTCCGGGTAGGTGCGCAACACTATTAACAATCATTTTCCATCAAAATCTCAAAAATGGTATTTTTGGAGTTACGTGGTTTTCTACTTAAGCCATCGTTATGTTCTTTATTCCACATTCCACCCCACCATAGAGGTTAAGAACTGTGCCCGATTTTTTTTTATAGTGGTGTCCCCTTATAGACCTAATCCACGTTTTAACCCAGCCCAATTAAAATTGTTCAGTTTTAAAAGTATTCACACTTATAAATTCAAAATTTTCCCTTTCGTCGTCATCAAATGCCTGTTCAATAATAAATAAGCTTTGTGCTTCTTCTAACAATGGCTTACGTTTTCTCCGGAGTTTGTGGCGTGTTGCTGAAATGTATGGGTCAGAACTTGTCAAAATATTGTTCAAAATGTCTTCGTTTGTGGCTTTTCTGCTGCATTTCCTCGAATGATGTTGGCGGTACATGCGGAAGTCTTTATTTCTGGCTTCGGCTGCTTCTTCGGATAACTGTCCAATTGGTATAAGGCTAAAATTTTCAATAATAGCTGCACCATGCACAAGAACTTTATGGACATTTGAAGGCATATAATACCAGCTATATAAGTCCAAATACAAATTCATGGTCGCTTCAGCATATTCTTAAAAGTTGACTACGTCAATGCGGTTACCTGACGAAATCAGCACCGCTCTTTATTAAGAGTTAATGGGGTAATGTAAACTGGGCCAAAAAACAACCTGAAAGTGGTAAACTGGTCCAAAAGCAAATTTTACTGAAATTTTGAAAATAGTAAACTGGGCCAAAAACAAATTTTACTAAAATTTGTAAAATGGTAAACTGGGTAAAATGGTAAAATGTTGTTCGACAACATTTGTTCGAATAGCAGTTTTTCGAATGCTTTTGTTAGATTTAACATTTTTTCGACTGAGCAGTTGTTCGACTTAGCATTTATTCGATATCGAATTTATATGAATTTTATTTTTATTTTTTGTCTAGTCTTTGTCAAATTCAAATTTTGACAAAGACAACCATGGCAATGCACAGATCCACCATAAAAAATAGTTCTGCGGTTTTTATAATTAAATGCCAACAAGTCCCTGATAGACACTAATTATATTTTACAAATGCAAAACTTGCTTTTAGGGTGGATTCCCTTCGCACTCCGCACTTTCGAATCCACCCTGAAACGAGTTTCACCTTTTTTGAGTTCCACCTTTGGCGAGATAATTTTAAAGGGTCTAGTCTTTGTCAAAACGGCTCGGAACGCCTGGAGCGAAGGGGACCGGAGCGCAGGGTAGCGCAGAGTCGAATTTGACAAAGACAACCATGGCAATAATACACGAATCCATAAAAAATATACGCGAAAAGGTAGATCGATTGCGAGGATGTAGATCCATCGGTAGGTTACAGTTAGTTTCTGATGTTTTTGAAATATAATATCAAAAAAAAAATTCACACCGGCATACCCTGCATGCACCCCTTTTTTACCTTAAATTTGCCTTTGGCCCAGTTTACTACTTTCAAAATTTTATCTAAAAGCGACTTTGGCCCAGTTTACTACTTTCATAATTTTAGTTAAAAGTGCCTTTGGCCCAGTTTACTATTTTTTAGATTTGGCCCAGTTTACAATTGGCCCAGTTTACATTCACCCGAGTTAATAACGTGTATGCGGTACTGAGGACGGCTAATGAGCCGTCTTTGTATCAGTGTCTTTCGTTCGTTTCTTAATTAGGTCAAAGTTACTAATACTAACGTTAGTTAATATTAATAATTTAATTTTATTTACTCTAAAAATGCATATATGAACTCCATATAATGGAGCTCCTTCGAGACCCGTTGGTTCTGAGAGCCTGTGTTTTTAGAACACCCGTAACATCCTGTTGTTACTTTTAGTAGTCGTTTACTTACTGCTACTACTGACTAACTTTTTTATGGCCGTCTTCGTGCTTCGGAACAACCTGGGATCTAAATGCTGAAATCTTTTTCTATAAGAACGATTAACAAGATATTAAATCAAGATACCAGCTTACTATTTATCTGATGATTGTTAACCACTCACCAGCCTTTTTAGATTTTACACATGAATATTAGATTAATCTTAAAACAATTTGAACAGATGCATAATATAACAATACTATAGAATTACTCTACCTAATTATTAGCAATTTAAAAAGTAGTTTAATTGAGTCAAATAATTAATAAAAACTTTTACAGAGGTGTAGCGATTAATATAATTATGGTATAAAATTAAAAAATTCGTTTTCTTCCTTTTTTTGGAAAATACATACATTTTAATGTGGTTTCGTAGGATGAATAGTTTTAATTTATAAAATAAATATGATTAAAAAATTTAATTATAATCTTCAAAAGGTACATAGTCGCGTACAGGTAACACTAATCCATAACATTCGTCTGCTAATTTTAGAGCTAATATAAAAATAACCACTCCTAATACTACCCTTTTTCTGTATTGACTTTCGGAAATATGGTTATAAATTTTAGTCATAATTTTGCAAGCTTTACAAAATAATTTACAAGCCCCACCCATCTGTTCGTTATCCGTTGATGACTGTTTATTTCTTTTTGAAGGTGTTGAATCAGTCGCCTCGTCTTTTTTTCCTTCGGATGTTGTTGCTTCATTATCGTCTTCTGCTTCATCATCTGGGTCTTCATTAAATTCTTCGCCTTCGTTATCTTCTGAAATAAAAATTTCCAAAACCATATTTATTTAATTTTACTGAAAATTTTGAATTTTTTTTAAATGACTGATGGATTAATGTCAGTTATTATTTTGTTTTATTTACAAATAAAAATTTATTGACAGATGAAAATCTATAATAACGCATTGCACTTAAATCTTTAAATAATTATTTATGTTTGTCAAATAATATCAATATATTATATTAAACTTTGTATACTTATTTATAGAGTCCGGATAAAAAGCATAAAAATTTTATTAATACAAGGATTATCAAAAGCATTAATTTAATTTCTAAAACAATTGTTTATTAAAAATTGCTCCAAATGTGTTCTAAAGTAAAATTCATTAAACTTGAATTTTGCTACAAGCGAGGGATCCATTTTTAAATTTAACATCTCTGTCTCTCTCAGAATACTTCGCTCTACGTGAGAGCATAGTGACCACTTCTTCTTTAGAAGGGGTCTCTTAGCAGATATCTCGGTGGTTCGCCCTTGCCTGGCGAGAAAAGACTGTCAGAATAAAGTTATTTTTTACTTCGCCCGGGATCGAAACGGGGATTTCCAATCCTCCATTCGATGCACATAAGCGCCAGACCGTGACCGTCTTTTAAAAATAGACTTTGAGAAAGTCTTGAAAATGAACATAGTTTCTCCAGATATTGTTTTGGCTATATCGTCCAATATTTTTAAACCGTTATTTTTTTTTCTAAAATCTCGTCCAATTTTTTTTAAATAGTAAATCCCATAACCTATCCTATGACGTTAGAAATGGCTATTTTAAGTTTTTAAATATTTTTAAATAGAACAAAGAATGAAGTTTAAAAAAGCCCAGAGAGCATAAAAATCAAAAAATCAAATAAAACATGGTACCAAATATACCATGTTTTGATAAATCGCTTAGATTATTTAAAATTCTTAAGCTGCTTGGAATTTATAATTTTTTACATCTGAGTAGTACTACACTTTTTACTTTTTGTTTATGGAATAATTAATTAAATTACATTCCAATAGAAAGTCATGAATACATTTTTATAGCATTATATAGAACTCGTAGCTACGCGCCTTCGGTTTAGCAAACTCACACTTCTTGAACCAAAAATTTCATTTCATTACTGGTTAAATAATTATCTATTATCTGTGGTGATAATTATCGCGCGGCATAGAAGTGTTCCGCTAATGATTAAATTATTCCATCATAAAAGACTTTGTTTACTCGCTTGTATTTTATCTAACTATAACTCAATCATGTAAAAAGACAAATTCTTATGTAATTTAAAAATTTGATAAGCCTATTGAAATTGAAATGATATTTTAAAATTTAACGATATGACATTTAATTTGACATTTCATCAAAAAATAAACATTAATTTACTGCAAACATATTGTAGGTAGCAAAAAGTATTAATTCTGAATTATAAAAAAATGTAAGCAATAAATCCACAAAAGTAATATTTATTGAATTTGTAATTTATTTCAAGAATGCAATTTTTTTAATTTTATTAAAATATTCAGTTGTTTCAGTTTTCTAATAAGGTTTCGTCAACTTGGGAATTATTAAATTGCAACGGGATTATTGGAGTTTAAATGGGAAAAGTAGAGAAGCAAATGAAAGAAAAGGTGCAAATATGCTGATTCGAAGTCCTAGGTTTGTAGAGAGGCTAAAAAAAGTTATCCAATAAAAACTGTAAGAGAAATCTATTATAGCCTGTTCAATGCAAAGGCAGTTTACTTCCCGGCGTTTAATTATAAAGTAAAAAGCTTACGACTCCTTGTATAAATCGTACAATAAAAAATTATTTTGACTTACTAAATTCATTCAATTTTTATAAGAGCTATTGAAATATTCTTCTTAAGAAGAAGTTATATAGCATTTCTGTGAATTTTAATTATTATAAGAGAAGCTTGACCGGTCAAACATCAAAAATCCTATTTTTCTAATTTTTGAAAAGTATAAATTTTGACTTTTAGATTTTAGAATTTTAATGAATTATTTTTGATTTTATTTTTTGTTTTAATTGAATTTAGGTTTTGTTTATCTGTAAAATTGTTATTAGAAAGTTTGAATGCGCGCCAACAATTGAATATTAATGATAATGGTCTTATAAATTTGTTTTTGCTTTGTTATAAAAATGTTACATTGTGTCTCAAATTGAGATAATTTTGAGTTTTTTCATCAACTGGACGATTTTAAAAGTGTTGATTTGGAAGAAAATAAATAAGAAATTCATTTGGATGCTTAAAGTAAAATTATAATTAAACAGGTTGTTAATTGAAAAATTAAATTGAATTGCTTTATTGGAAAAACTTATAAAAAGATAAATTGAAGTTATAAATGCATGGTATAAAATTTGGATGGCGTTATCCCAAATTAATACAATTATTGAAAATTATGTAATAAAATGAAATTTAGAATTAAAATTGGATATCAATAAAAGAAAATCGGATTTCGAATAATAAAAATAAAAATTTGTATTTGGATGAAAGAAATTAAAAAATTGAAACTCTCTTTCTACCAAAATGTGTGGTCATTAAGCAAATTAATAGTTTTCTTGCACATTAAATTAAAAGGGCTTAGGACCATAACAATATATTGCTATATTATTTTCCATTAAAATTTGAGATAGTTATCTTTCAAGAACATTTTTAAATTTTCCAGGTTTTAAATTGATTTTTTTTGTTTTTAATTATTTTGTAATTGATTAAGTGCATGATCAATTTATATCGCAATTATTTAACTGGTTCTAATTTTTCAATTATTTTCAATCGAACCATTTCATGTAGTCGCTCTCTGATGTTTTCGCCACACCTATAATAATGGATTTAATAGCTTTCTTTCCTTGTTATTCATTTCTTTATACAATTTTTTATTTTAAACAGATCACACCTACATTTATCATTTACAATTTTAGTTTCTTACTTCCTTTTCTTCTGTTTCCGGTTTTTCATTATTATAACTGCTTCCTTCTTATAATTTTACTTTTATTAATTATATTATCAATCACTTCCGCTCGATTATCAATTCACTTCTTCACAATATTTTTTGGCTATATAACTTTATTTGTCATTGCAAGTTCAGAACGCTCACTTTTGCGCTACTTCCGTATTTTCTCTCCAACAAAGTTTAGGTCTAAAGAACCTAATAAATTCAAAATGTCCGATATTATGCCAGTGAAAATTTTTAAACTTGATTTTCTCGAAATCACGTTTTTTATTTTTATATAAATGATTACACTCGAAGCAATTAATCGTATTTTGACAGCTATTTCCTTGCTTTAAAAAAAAATACAAAAATATTTTACCGTTTACCAACCAAAAATTTTAAAATTAATATAAAGAAGAATATAAGAAGCAGAAGTAAACCTAGCATATGAACGAACAGAGCCGTATTAAGGAGGAGGGGCAACAAAATTTAAATTAGCACTGATTAAAATAAATTAAATTAATTAAAATAAAGTGTAAATTATGTTAAAAAATTAAACAAAACTGATTCAAATATGAATGGAATTAACAATTTTATCAAACTTAATTTTATTGTAACGCGATACAGTATTCAGCGATAAAGACTCTTTCAAATTTAACACTTTTTATGTCATTATAGGTACACCGATAAACGAGCGACATACTCGCACTTAGCAAAACTATTTTCACCGATTGGAAAATTAGTAAATCTTTCAAAGAGCGAAATCCAAGAATTTACAAGAGTACTAATCGAAACGTACGAAAGTGATGTAAATTCAGGCTTAACTGATGAGCTTTATTTTTTTTGTGATTTGTTAAAAATCTAATAAGTTGAAATCAACTAATCTCCTAAATATTTATAAATTAATAGAAAAAAAATTGCTGGACTCTTTTCCGAACATTTTACATTATTTTAAAAATATATTTATGCATACTTATCGCTAATGTGAATCAGAAAGATAATTTTCAAAATTTTCTTTTATTAAAAATATATTAAGAAGTAGTGTTACACAAACACGTTTAAGTTCGCTAACTTTATTGAGTATTGAAAGTGATCTACTTCGAATAAACAAATTTTGATGATTTAATAACTGAATTTGTGCTTCTTAAAGTAAGAAAAAAATGTTTTTAAAATTTGTATGGAGGTCGGATTTGGAACCCCCGGTCGGTTTTAGACCATTCTCCCCTACTATTAACTCGTTTTGACCAGAATGTTCTGACACCGGTCGATTGGATGCCACTTCTCAGTTACGCTTAATTACGATTTAAACAAGACGTATATCATTATATATTTAATATAATATTTTTTATTATTTTTCTTAAACATAGGTGTAATAGTAGAAATAAACATTTTTACCTTGCAAATACAAAAAAAAACACTTATCGGCATTATAATTATTGATTATATAGAACTGCTGTGCCGAAAACCGAGAATAAAAGCTGTTTATATTCTGGTTTCCGTACTTTATTTAATATAATCTAAATGAAACTAAATCTACTTTAATTTACTTTTACCAAAAATCGTCATCAAATCAACACTTCCCTGCTTATAAGTACGCGCACGGAAGTTGAATTTCTCTGACTAGTCCGGTAATAATAAATTAGTACTAATTGTAATGGGCGCTCCAAACTCTCGCGAGAACAGCACGAGAACGCGAGAACATCACGAGAAACGAGAGTGTGGAGCCGATTCTCGTGTTCATTTTCAGGTTCTCGCCTTGCAGGTCACTCCAGACTCTCGCGAAAATCTCGCGAGATGCTCGCGAGAACATCGCGAAAAAACGAGGACAACGCGAGAAAAGAGAGAGAGTGGAGCTGATTCTGGTGTTCCTCATAAGCTCTCGCCTTGTTCTCCACTTGTTGTCGGTTTTTTGATGCGAGACAAAGGAGTCGAGATCGCGATAACACTCCCACACCTGCACATTCGCATTCTTCAGTAGCGCCTGACTCACCGATTAAATAGTAGTATAATTAATTGTGAATTAAAATGAGCGTAAATTGGAAAACGAACAAAAATTGGCATTTATTGATTGCCTTCAAGCAGAACCAGTTTTGTGGAAAACAGGCATAAAAATAAATCGAAAAAAAATCATGATGCTTGGGTGTGGATTAGTACAATAATGTAAATACCCGTCGATGAATTAAGAAAAAACAAAGATTCCCTGATTGCAAATTATAGAAGTTATAAAAATAGAGTGAAAAAATCAGTGAATTTGGGAGCAGCGTGCCTACGAGGTCTTGTAAGTCCATTTGGTTTGCGCTATGGACTCCTTGCTTGGTAACAGTACAAAATGTAAAAACACAATTAATAATAAAATAATGAAAACTTGAAGTTTGACGTATTTATGTCGATTTTATACCAAACTAAACTATCTTTTTTTTTGAAGATTTATGGTTAAGCATATATTTAATTTAAACTAGGTACTCAATGATACCAGGCCCTACGAACATTCAAGATGTGATTTTGACAAATATTAATTGTCGAAATAAAAAGTAGTTTACGTGTGATCGGGTGTTGGTACGTTTACATAATTCAAGCGCTGTGACTTTACTGACCTCGCTGGTCTTGTAGCGCAAACCGGGTTCAAACTTCGCTGCGCTCACAATATGCGCGCGTGTATACAAACTAAAATACGCTTCAACAGTCGAAATAAAACGAAATAAAATGGCAATATTATCTTTCAAGAAGAACATTATCGGAATAATGAAGTGGAAATGATCACTGGCACGACAGTAAATGCAACAGAAAATCCTGATACGTGTAGTACAATTTTTGATGATACTAATCCATTAAAGGGGCCAAAAATTCCAAATTTAAACTTTTCGACATATCACAAAATTAAAGAACTGTTAATCGTTTTAGAAAACATTATAGAAATGTATTTAAAAAATCTGCACTGTAGTACTGAGAACCTAGTGAGTGTGGATGTTTTCCAATTTTCGATGTAACACGATCGAAAATCATTTCTCGCCTTGTTCTCGCGTTGTTCTCGCCTTGTTCTCCGATGCTATTCTCGCCGAGATTCTCGCGAGAACTTCTCGCGAGATTCTCGCGATAGTCTGGAGCGCCCATAACAAAATAAAAGAAACGTCGTTCTTTTCTTTATTACTTATTATTGTTTTGACAGCAACTATGTATGGTTAATGTAGTCAACAAGTTGACACACTTGAATTTTTATTTTAATTATAATTTTAAAAATATTGTTCAATTAATGTTTTAAAATTTCGATTTTTTACGATTTTCGGTAAAATTTAATATCATACTTGTCAGGAAAATGTCTCACTTTACTCGGAGCTTTAAAATACTCGGCACAGAGTGGCTCGTATTTCAACATTGCTCCTCGTCAGTAATGTATCATTTTCCTGAATTTTATTTTAGCGTATAATCAAATAACATGCGTCTGACAAAAATTTTCAAAATACTTCTGACGTTCCAAACGTTGGTACTGCAGTTTAAAAAAAACACTGCAGTGTGAAAAACTGCAAACAACACATTGAATTGTATCTTATTAATATAATGCTTTGCCAACTTGGGATTATTTATACACATTTTATTTTTTTAAATTTTTCTTTTGGGGTTTCACTATTATGTAATTTTTTCCTTTGGTGTACGAGAACGGGCGAAGCCCGCCAACAGGCGAACTCACCCTATATACGATTTTCTAGTTTTTAATAATCCAGCCAGTTTTTAATAAATTTATTTGAAATTGATATAGAACATTAACTTTTTGTACAGGTAAGCAATAACTTAAATAAATTTAATTCTAAAATTTTTCACGTTGGTGGTTAGTGACATTTATGAAAGCATAAAATATTTTACCACTTAACATTTATATTTTTGTTTAATTTACGAACTAGTAGAATGTAGACAGTAAATTAATTAAAAAATACAATACATACCTACACTTAAAAAAATATAGATCGCAACACATAACTTCCCCAAGCATCGTCGATAAAATTTAATTATCAAGAACTAAAAATAATTAGCATGCATTGAATCACTTTAAGCTTCTAATAAAGCATCAAAAACTTTAAGATCAATTAATTTGGACAGAAAAAATGGACTTTATTTAAAGATTCACTACAACAAATAATTAAAATTTGTTTACTACTAATTAAAATGGGTTTCAGCTTGATTATTAATACACTTAATCAATACACTTAGATATCAATACACTTAAGATAAAAGCATTAAAAATGAATTATGCAGAAAATTCTACATATGAAGCGTAAAATTGAATTCAATTACTTTTCTGTAAGTCTTACTAATGCTTCTTTTAAAATTTGCACCTTACGCTGTGCGCCTCGTTAGTTATGTATTCTTTAATTTCGTTTACCATAATTGTTTATTGCTACTTAAATAAGTTAGACTGTTCCAACGTTTTCTTCAACGAAGACGAGACAGACAAAGGAACAGAAAATTCAAGTAAGTTTTAATTGTTGCTGATTTTTATTTTGGACCTGACAGTAAAAATTGATTGATTGCAACCAAGTTTTCACGTTTTCGTAATAAACATTAAAATGTTAATTTCAAATTTCCAAAACACGAACAACAAATCTAATTATTTCGGAAAATATTTAATTTAGTATGGTCCAAAAGTATTAATTCTACTATAAAATTAATTTTAAGCACTAGTCGATCATGATTCATACTTATTAATGATGTTTATTTGTAACAGTAACATTCTTGATTTGTTAGGGTTATTAGCGGGCGTAAAAACGGAAGGGCGGTTTCGGAATTTAGTTAAATTACAATAATTATTTATTTTATTATAATATTATGTGGTTCCGTCAGACTAGGGATCGGAAAACCGCGGTTCCATTCATGATCGCGCAAAATTTACTGGTTATGATGTGACCCCTGGGCTATGGGGAAGCAAAGGAAAACAACCTCGCATTTTTAAATTTTAATTAATCTATTTTTCTTTTCACTTCAAAAATAATTTATTTAGAAATTTTACGTTATGCACCAAATTATAAATGAATGCAACTTCAGTGAGTATGATATTGCACACAATGCAAATTAAGTTATAATATATATTATTTGATTCCATCCCACAACACGTTTTTGATTTAAGATTTTCTTCTCGAAACTTTTATTTAGAGAGATAATGTACCTATGTCATTGAGACGACAACCACGCTAACTTTTTTAGCTGGAAATAATTAAAAACAAAAAATTTGAAAATTTTTTTATAATTTGCATGTTTCGAAATGGTTGCTAAATTTATGTACCACTTTATTACGGTGCCCCATAAAAATGTTATAATTTGTTGCAAAACGTTATTAATTATATGGTTTCCAAAAGAAATTTAAAATTAATTAATAAAAATTTGATTTTTTATCGAATACAGCAGCACACACTACTCAAAAATTCTATGATTTAATGATATTTGAACATTGAGGAAACCCATTGAACTTACACCTACAAATGTATTTACAAAACATTAAAACCGTCAAATTTTATGTTCAGTTTTAATTGTAATATTGTTCCAAGTAATCGATTGCCTTGCGATTAAAAGTGAACTTGAAATATTAATAAAATTATATATGACTTCTTCAGTATCCATTTGAATTTTATTGACTGTAAATATGGTCCGTGTACATTCGATCCTTATAAGCTGTTTCGTTAATTACTTTTTGTGTTTCGCTCAAAGTGAGTATCTTTTTGGATTTAACTAGTGTCTTGATCTCCACGTAATTATCTATGCAATAATGACGTAGTAAGTAACCAAATACGTAGGCTATACACATAAATTATAATATATGTACTAGGTATCATTGTATTAAATTCTATTATCATCAAAAATTGATTTATCGTAAAGTTTAATTAAAAATTTGAATCGATTAGCATCAAACAAAATAAATAATAATTTATGGCAATATAAATAATCACAACAAACATTTTACAGCCACTAATTGCCTTCTTCGGGTATATCTAATAATGTTATCATAAACAAACATGCTATGTACCTGTGTATAATAAAATTCAAATTCAAATTTAAATCTTTTCTTATTTTTAAGTTTACAAATTTTAAAAGATTGCAAAACCGAAATATCACGTACGATTTGTTGCATTTGAAATCCATAAGTCATAAAAAGAAAATAAAAGTTTATTTTTTATTTTACTGCTCGGTAATATAATTTTCATCATATTATGATACGGAAATTTATGTGCAAGTGCTATATTTCTATACACAGTGTTAAAAAATATGCGACAAGTGACTTCAGTATTTGAGATATTTATTATTTAAAAAAATCGTGAAAACGATGTAAGTGCAATAGCTTTTTTTAAATCGTTGGGCACCTATTTAAAAACCAATAAATATTTTTTAAACAATCTGTAATTACCACTTAATTGGTAATTAAACTTTTTTTAGTGTCTTTTTAAATAATATTTTCTACTTATGTATTTTTGCACTGTACTGCTAACTTCTAACGCTTTGTTTAATGTTGACAAATATCATATTTTACAAAATACTAATAAATACAGTACGTTTTATTTGATATTATTTTTAAGTTCAATTCTATAAATCTGTATGTACGGGGTGACCGCCCGTTGATCCGAACATAGGGAAATAACATGGGAAATTGATTAATTTTTTTTTAATTCCTGCTATTATAACGGATAGTAATGAGAAATACATCAATTTAAATAGATTTTTTTCCGTGTCTAAAGATACCTGTCTCATTCTTATCTGTTATAATGAAATGCAGGAATTTAATAAAAATCAATTTCCAATAGGATTTCTCTATGTTCGGATCAACGGTCGGTCACCCTGTATACAGATTTTGGTTACTGTCAGTTAATCTATACCACGAATTGAACTTCGTTTTAATTGATATTATTTTAACCTTTGCACTATTAGAAAGAGGACAATTTTCTGAGCATTTTATGTAAATAACTTTTTGCGGATTATCCATTAGTTTTCGAGAAAACGGCATTTAAAAATCAAAATTTTACATGTACGAGTACTTCTCTATAAGAATCGCACTACGGTTTCTACACGGGTGTTCTGTTGCCCGCACGTGTGCTCCGATATAGTGTTAGTGTTAGCGGTCAGATGCGATGTTATACGAGAGTATACTCTGTCGAATACACGTCGTACGTGTAGAACCCCTTGCTAGTAACCACACACATTACACCGAGTTGCAACTGGTCGGGGAATGTTTTTGTGCGTTTTTGGTTAATTTCGGATGCACCCTAAAATGAGTGTCACCCCTTTCGAGTAGCTCCTTTGGCGAATTGGGGCCTACATACAGGGATGCTTTTAGCACGTCGTTTTGACGAACGCAACCAAGGCAAATCAAGGATCCACCCTAAAAACAAGTTAATAATTAAAATGAAATAAATACTGTTCGTAAAATGTTAGTGCTAATTAACACACGCACGGGTAACAGAACACCCGTGTAGAAATCGTAGTGTAATCCTTATGTAAAATGCATGTAAAATTTTGATTTTTAAATGCCGTTTTCTCGAAAACTAATGGATAATCCGCAAAAATTTATTTACATAAAATGCTCAAAAAATTGTCCTCTTATTGGCTTCGTGCAACACTTTCAATTCCGACGGCAGCGCACGAGGTAGCGCGTTAAGGAACTTCACTTGACATATTTTGAATGTGATGTATTACCGCAATTACTATTTTTGAAATTAAAATTAAAAAAAAAATTAGTTGCTTTACATAATATACATTAAAATGACGTACAAAACTCCCTTTATTTAAATTTCAATCGAAATGCATTTATTACCAATTTCAGATTCAAATGTAAGCCATGTTTCTGCCTTAATTTATTACATAAATTCCGATAGAGGTTCCTCAAAAACTAACATAGAACAGGAATGAGGAAAGCCATTAGATGCCCAGTTAGGTAAAGAAATGTATTCGAAGCCGATAATGATAGCAGATTTATTTAAATTAAATAATCAAGACATTTTAGATAAAGAAGAGATCGAACCATACGATGTGCAATATTCAGATCTCATTGACATCCCTTGTTCTTTACAAGCACTTCTTAAGACACAGTCTTTACAGGAAAGTAAGATTAACGTCAGTAATATAATTAATGAATTACTGAACTTAACAATTAAAAAAAGCTGTGATTCAACGTGAGAAAGTATTGCTTTAAACTTAATTAATTTTGGACATGACCATGATGTGCATATACTCATTTCATGAAAATATTGAATTGAAAATATTTTATGAAGAAACAATTAAAAAGTCTGAATTGGAAATAGTTAAAGTAGTTAAACTGTGTGTCCATTTTGTCCAATCACGTAGTTTAACTGTTTACTTCCCCCCCTTGCCCTCAAGTGTTCTGCATAGCTTTCTACTTGACCCCATGACAAAGACACGTTGTTTGTGTACGCTCCCAAAAAAAGAAACTAAAAAATAAAAATTTTTAATTACAAGTAATAAATATAATTTATTGTTAATTGTTAATAATCATCCTCATCTGCTCTATGTTCTTCATAGTCATTTTTAACAGCAAAAATTGGTAGCTGAAGATTCACCAAAACGCAACACATAAATAATATGATCTTATCACAATAAGGTAGCATATCAATTTTAAACAAATCCAAAATTTTGTAGATTCGGAGTCTTTGCATAATTCTTTCGATGTGGATTCTTACGCTAGCCACTTGATAAGTTTCATGTACTTGATCTTCTGTAAACGTGTTGTTCAGGAATGGTGGCATAACAAGTAATATATTTTTTCCACTTTCATCCAGAATATTTTTTATATTTTTGTTATATTCTAAGTATAATATTTATTGTAATTGTTCTGCAAAGTGTATTCATAATTCTCTTATATAAAGAATTACTATGCGAAATAAAAGGATTATCGGATTTTGGATATACTATTTTTAAGACCCCACATAATTTAAATTCAAATTAAAAAAAAAATCATAATTTTTAAGCTCATTTGCTTTATATTAATTTTGTCAAATAAATGTCAGCAATTACTTTTGCAAGCGAAGTTCAAAAACCGGCGCGTGGCGTCGCCACCCTATGTTGTGCACGAAGCCAATAGTGCGAAGGTTAAAATAATATCAATTAAAACGTGTGGTGTTTAGTATGTAGTATCTGTAAAATATGATATTTATCAACACTAAACAAAACGTTAAACTAATAGAAGTTTAACACTAAAGTCCATAAATACATAAATAGAATAATATTACTTAAAAAACACTAAAAGAACGTTAATTACCAATTAAGTAGTAGATTGTTTAAAAAAATATTTATTGGTTTTTAAATAGGTACCCAATAATTTATAACAAGCTATTGCAAAAAATTCAATTTCTCATGTGATTTTCCTATATGTTCGGATGAACGCTCAGTCATATTATGTATATAGATAGTAGAATATATAAAAGATGTTTGACTTCTTAGAAGTTGGATTTTTTTATCTTTTATAATATCTTTAAATTATTAGTATTATTAACTCTTGAAATATTTATTTAAATAATTATAATATAGAAGTTATAACAACACTGTTCCGAGCTTTCGGGAATTTGATGTTGCCTTTTTCAAGAAAATTTATTGATAATTCGGAAAGCTCGGAACAGTGTTGTTTAATTGATTTCTTTTAAGTCCTATATTATAATTATTTAAATATAATATCTTTAAACATTATTTAAAAGATTAACTTTTATATTTTGCGTATTCAAAATATCTACAAATCAGAAAACAAACGATTAAAACGTAATTGCGTTGGCCGATTTGAATATTGATTAAAATTAAAAATTTAAAACAAAAAATTAAAAATAAAAATAAATTAAAATTTATCTTCTCATTTTTTCACAATTTATAAGTGCACCATGAAAGCAAACATTATGCGGATCAGACAGACCCACATTGCCTTGTTGTTTTGTATTGAATTTTTAATAAAAATGTACGAGTACAATGTACAAAAAAAGTATAGTGTAACATTTCTTGTAATGGACGCTATTCTGTAATGATCAATTTAGAAATTCTACATATTTCTAAATTAAAACAACAACAAAAAACAAGTTATGTTGTTTAGTCACGTGGTTTGTCAAATCATATAAGGATAAGGTATGTCGTACCTCTTAAATATTAGGTGTAATATCATACCAACTGCGCCCCTTCCGGCAAAACGAGTTACTCCCTGGTCAACCATATTGTTTTAGGGTCTAGGACGAGTAATTCGTTTTGCCGGAAGGGGCGCAGTTGGTGTGATATTACGCCTAATATTTAAGAGGTACGACTTAAACGGCGGTACGACTTTAGCAACCTTACCCTACATGAGTAAAATTCATAAAATCGTCAGAATACATAATTCACTTTTTTAATAAAATAAATAGTTTGATATTTAAGTTTGTCATAAAATAGAATTATTATAATTCAGAATAATGGTACTTATATTAATGGTACGTTTGTCATCTAACTTTGAACATTGGCTTCTTTCTCTTAAGAAAAAAGTTTAAGCATTTAGACTCCACGGCTGCTTAAACCGGATTGGAGAATGAACCCTCTGAGGCATGGAGACGATCACATGAAAGTTTTTAGACTTTCCTCAGAATGAACCGAATACCTTAGAGTCAGCAGTTCTTTTTGTCTTCTGTCTCGGCAAGGTCTACCATAACACGTAACGAAATGAAAACACAAAGGTTCGAACCTCGTGCTTCCCAAGTAACATTTCAATCCTAGTAATTGCCTGCTAAATCAAAATTTTTCTGCCAAGCCGGAGGCAACAAGTTATTTTGTCGTACCTGAGAATTTCCTGCGCTTATTGCTGCATTTGACCTGCTCTTTTCCTGGCTTACATTAGCCTGCAGCTTGTCAAAAATTGTCATATGGTAAATTTGGTAAATACGCTAAATTTGCTGAATTGCGCACTAAAATAGTATTTACGAATAGGTTATTGTTCTTATTATTAGCAAATATTTAACTTGGATAAGTGAACGGGATAAGATCCAATTAAAAAAAAATATATTTTTTTAAATTTTTGTTGCTAAAACTTTCTTTGAACTGTCTTGCGTCATGTAATGTATGTATTTGACTAGCCAGATAGGAGTCCTTACACTACTTGTTCATAATAAATTTTAAAAAACTTAAATATAATTTACCGTAATCACGATAAAATAAAATAGCACTATTGACTTCTTTTTTTATACAAAGAAAATCTAACGAGCTTTCTCAAAACACATGTTAACATCTTCGGCACTGGCATTTCGGCGATTCTCATTCGGCGACAGAAAATTTGACTACGTTGATTGGGCGACGGAAAATTTTTCAAGTGTTACAATTTATTAAAAATATTAAAAATATAATTTTTTATTTTTAAATTAAATATTTATTTACATATACATCACAGGTATCATAATTTACCTAAAAGTCAGGAAAATGATACATTACTGACGAGGAGCAATGTTGAAATACGAGGCACTCTGTGCCGAGTATTTTAAAGCTCCGAGTAAAGTGAGATTTTTTCCTGACAAGTATGATATTAAATTTTACCGAAAATCGTAAAAAATCGAAATTTTAAAACAATTGAACAACATTTTTAAAATGAGCAAAATTCAATTTGTTGTCTACATAGTTCCATACATAGTATAATAACAATAAGTAAAACAATAATAATAAGTAATAAAGAAAAGAACAACGTCTCTTTCATTTTGTTACAATTACTAATTATTACCGGACTAGTCAGGGAAATTCAATTTCCCTGCGCGTACATAAGCAAGGAAGTGTTGATTTGATTTTCGGTAAAATTTGTTTACCGTCATCAAATCAACACTTCCCTGCTAATTTACGCTCAGGGAAATTGGATTTTAATGACTAGTCCGGTAATAATTAGTAATTGTAACAAAATAAAAGAGACGTCGTTCTTTTCTTTATTACTTATTATTAAGTGAGATTGTACTGAGATACTCAGGTACTCAGTTAAATGGGTGTTCTTTTTACCGTTTCAACAGATGTGCTGTGCCGTGCCGAACTGAGTTTTAACTGAGTAAATCACCTCCCACCCCAACCTAACTGATCTTGCTTTTTCGAAGTGTTACAACTGAGTACGAACTGAGCTAAATTGGGAAATAGCCCGGATTGGTCGGTTTAAAAAGGTTAACGCCTTATTTGTCTTTGTGAAGGTTATGGTTATAGTAAACATAGTATAGTATTATATTAAACTTTCTTTTATTTTATTTTATAATTATTAAAATTAAAAAATTTAATTAATTGAATTAAAACTAGCGATTGTAATAAAATATTATTATTCTCGATTACGGGTGAATTGTTATCACCACTGACCACTAAATAATGCGTTTTAATTTTAAATTCCATTTTCTAACCTCCCAAAAAAACTTTTAAAAAACCGCTGCCAAACAAATCACTAACCAAGCGTACTTTACTTCTGCTGGGTAGTTTACTCAACTGCTGGGTTATATGACCTACCCAGCGTACCGTTCAGCCAAGGCCGCTAGCCCAGCAACTCAACGGTTGGTACCCGCTGAACGTGCCCATTGTCACGTTTATGTTATGTTGAGGTTATGTTGATAGTAAACATTGGTAAATATGATTTGGTTGGTAAATAATTTTTGTATCATGGTTGGTAGTGTACTTTTGTTGTTCTTTTCACCTTATGTTTTTCTCACTTTGACTCAATTAATACCTGCTCGGCTCAGCTCACTTCGTCTCAGTTGTGTAACTGAGATGGAAATAAAATAGGTGAAAAGAATACAGCTTATGTATGGTTACAAAGGCCGCATTCGCTTTGGCACTTTCCAAGCTTTGAAAGCGTGACGTTGAAAGCGTACGAAATTTGCGTTCGTTTTGGAAAAAAGCGTGCAACGCGCTTTCCAAAGCGAACGGGGTTTAAAGCGATGAATGCTTGAATGTTGGTAATGTAAAATTTACATGTGGTATTAACCTAACTTATTATAGTAACAACTCTTGAAATCAAATAACTTGTAAAATTATTGCAATTATTACAGGGAGTGAAATATTTAAATTAAAAATACTTTGTTAAAATTAAATTAAATTTTTTAAATTAGCAATGATCCCCGAAGAAAATGTGATTCTTTTTGTTGCGGCAGTGAAAGAAATTGTGAACGAAGTTTTTTCTTCTAGTGAAGAGGAAAGTGACCATGACGTAACTCTTGAGGCTCGTAGACATAAAATATTGACATAATTAGACATAAAAAATTGAAATTAAATTAAAATTTAAATTCAAATTCATTTGCAATTGAATGTGTAGAAAATTTAAAGCAAACATATTCAAATTCAAATTCAAATTAATTTGCAATTTTGCCACTACAGCGCCACGCTTTTTCCAACCCACCTAAAATGAAAAAAGCGAAAAAAAGCGTTTGAAGCTTTCAAAATGGGTGGAGCCAACGCGTATGAAAGCGCGCAAAAGTGCCAAAGCGAACGGGTAAAAAGTGTTTGTTGGCGCTTCGAAGCGAAAAAAGTCCCAAAGCGAACGCGGCCTATCTAGTCAACAAATTGACACATTTGAATTTTGCTCATTTTAAAAATGTTGTTCAATTAATGTTTTAAAATTTCGATTTTTTATGATTTTCGGTAAAATTTAATACCATACTTGTCAGGAAAATGTCTCACTGTACTCACAGCTTTAAAATACTCGGCACAAAGTGCCTCGTATTTCAACATTACTCCTCGTCAGTAATGTATCATTTTCCCGACTTTTAGGTAAATAACTATTAAATCAATCATATCACTATTTTAGAAAACCTAAAAAATGCACACACACTTTTCAGAACTAAAATGTTTTTGCATTTTTTGCATGAAATTTTGCATGTAGAGTCAAAAAGTATAAAAATCTAGAATTTTTAGAAAATATGGAAATTAATAAATTAAAATATTCTTCATTATTATTAAATAGTCAATCAGATTTAAACAACTCGCCTCTATTAAACATATTTAAAAAGTAATTTTATCTAATCTATTAGAACATTTACTTATACACCCCTTCCTTTTTTAAAAAAACCCTTCCCTTTTCAAAAATTACCCACTCCCACCACCCCGAACGTTATTTAAACGGATTCTCTCTAAATTTTCTTTCTAATACATCGCCTGATGATGCCATAGTATGGTGAAAACTAAGTTTAGTTATTAACATGTGAAAATATTGTGAATTTTTTTTTTTTTAATTTCTATCTGTTCAAGTTTCCTCAAAGATTATCAATTTCACTTGTGTTACATGGTTGGGCGAACTGCATTACAGCTTTATATTTTAATAACCTTTACAAGTTAGAAAATGTTAAAAATTATTTACAATAACGGAATCAATCATATTACTAGAGAGAGGGTTTATACTATGCTTGATTGGATTTTTCATCGTAAAATTATGACATTCTTCCACTGTAAATTTGCTTGAACCATTGCATTAAACAAGTCAAAATAAAAACGATCGGTAACTTGGTTGAATTTCGGCAGACATCGTATCAAACATAAAAGATTTGTTCAATTTGAGATCTGATTTTTACGTGCGTTTTGAGACAGTAAAAACATTATCTGCGGCTGTGGCGTGGGCTGTGGTGATGGTCACTAAAAGGCTCCTGCACAATTGGTCTGTAACAGTAACGAGAACAGTAACAGGAACGGAAGCAGAAACGAAACGAATCGTTGGTTTACAATAAACCAAAACGGTAACAGTAACAACAGCTACAACGTTTAAAGTTTTGATATAGATGTTTGGGCAAATATCGGGCAAATAGCATAATTACAATGTATACTTTCCTCATGTTATTTACGTTATTTGTTTATTCTTTATCAAAAATAGTTCATTCTACATAAATAATAAATATAAGTTGAAAAATTTCGATAAATTTTGTGTTTGTGTATGAACTGACAGTTAAATAATAATACTCAAATTTTATTATGTGGAATTACCAATATAATTAATTAATAAAATTACCAGTGATTTGTACATTTAAAATTTAAAGTTCAATTTGATTTTTGAAACTATAATTTTTAAAACACGCTTTTCGAAAGTTTGTGCATGCAGGAAACCACAGCAGTAAAGATAAATCGTTTCTGTTCCTGTTCCCGTTTATTGTGAACGGAGGGAGCCACCTAAATACATGTATTTTAACTTTTTACTGTTCCCGTTTCTGTTCATGTTACTGTTACTGTTGTGTAGGAGCCTTTTAGGCTGCGGATAATACTATGTATGCGAATTCTGACGAGTTCTGACGAATTCATCGGAAAAACAAACGCCTGTTTTCCAATGAGAACGTCAGAACGTCAGCGTTAAACAGCCGTTTGTTTTTTCGAACGAAAAAACACATTTTTGTCCGAATTCGCATGCACAGTAACCGTAGCTTAACATGCTGCGGTGACGGCAATTCTATGAGAACTTGGGTTAGCTGTAATATTTATTTAAGAGAACTTTGGACCACATCTGTACTTAATAAAATTTTTGTATTTTCCTGCTGTATAATTTAATTTTAAAAATTCAAAATTTGAGTTTTATTAAAATTAAAATATTTTATTTTATGTTTTATTTTGTTTTTATATTCTCCCCACTTTTAGAGGATCTGCATAATTTTATTTTTAGTTGTAAAAAATATAAATTATTATTATTTCATCACTGAAAATAATATACAGTAGAATCCAGTTATAGCGACGGTCAAGGGACCGTTGGGTCGTACTAACCGGGCGACGCACAAAACGGTTTAAAACTGTATTTGAAAACGTTATATGAAAACCAAACTTGAGGTTGCACTTCCGTCGTTAAAAGCGGTCGGTCGTTATAAACAAAGTCGTACTATTCGGATTCTACTGTATTATAATATAGAATTTATTAAAATTAAATGATCTTTTTGATTACTACGAAGGCGTCCCGAGGCGAGGCCACAAAGTAAAAACTGAATTTTAAGTGTCAATTTCGACTTACAATTGTCAATTTACACTTCGAAGTCGGAATTGGCACTTTGAAGTCGCAATTTACACTTCAAAGTCGCAATTAACGCCTGCGCAATCGTACTTATTTGATACTACAATAATAATAGTAGTAATAATTATAAGTACGACTGCGCAGATGTTATTTGCGACTTCGAAGTGTAAATTGCGACTTCAAAGTGCCAATTCCGACTTATAAATTTATATAATTTTCAATTTGAACGTGTTGAAACGTTCTTTTTAATTTAATTAACAATTTTAAGTCAAGAAAACATATTTTTTAATTGTATTCCGTGGAGCATAAAAAGAGTCAAAACGAGTTTCAAAACAATTTAGTTTATTAATAGTTATTTAATATACTAGTTTGTTAATGAAGGCGATTAATAATCGATACTGTTTAAAACACGTCCCTTGTCCGGTTTCAGTTTTCGTCGAAATTTTAAAAGACGGTATTATCACTAAAGATAAATTGTTTACCAAATTTCAGCTCGATAGGACCATCAAAAATATAAATACTAAAAAAATATAAAAATATAAAATTACCTATAAATAACAGCTTGCAGATTTGAGGATATAATTTACTGCGAAATAACCCCAATTGCAAGAGTACATTTCAAAAGTATCAAATATATCCACATTAATATAATAATTTAATTATTTTAAGTAATTTTCAGTTGTCGTTCCGTTCGTATTTAGCAACAATTTCGCTCTTTATATGTATTAAATTTTAGAAAAATTAATTAAATTTTCCAAAATAAAAAATTTCATTTCAATTCTTCTTAAATTAGATTATCAACCTTTATAACAATTTTTTAAAATTTGTTTTGATTAATTAATGATTACTAATCATTATTACCATCATAATAAAACCAACATGAAAAATAATTTTCAATTATATTTATTCAATTTTATACATAACAGCATACAAAATCACGGTCGACGTGCATTAATTCTTCGGTCCGACCTTCTTTTTAAAATTTAAATAAATAAAAAAGATATGATATTAAATATTAAATTATTGTTGACCTTTATTAAAATTAAAGACAAATAGACAATAATAAAAAATAGACAAAAAACGAAAAATTAAAGAGGCCATCAATATTCATTTAAATGACAAAAGAGATGTCCTTTATTTTCATGGAGGGTATAAACATATTCTTAATTTAATGAAACGTATAACATAAGACATTCTTTTTGGTTAAATTACTTATTTGTAAAAATTTTTTTTTAAATATTTTATTTATGATGGCTATATTGTCAATTATTTATGTTGCTTGTTAACAATTTGACATAATTTGTCATTTTGGGTAAAATATTTTTTAAATTTTAAATTTAATATATTATTAATAGTTTATTTTGTAGCCTTGAAAATGAGTCAGTAACGACTCAAAACGTCGGACAACAAAGATTGTTAAAATAAAGACCTAAATCTCAACAAAAATCTAATAATTTAAAAAAAGATATGGTTTATAAAATGGATTTCCCAATACACGTCATTTACATTAACGACGACATATAGCGCTGTCAAAATTTTAAATACTATGCAATTATAAAGTGAGACATAATATACTGAACTGTCACCGCAACACACAACACTGTACATACAAGTTAATCTAAACAAACGTTTAAAAATAAAAATCACTGTACAATCTTATTTCGCATATTATTATGTGATATATTGGAATTTTATTTTTAGGTGATGGCAATGACAGACGTTACACCTCTGACGTGTATCGGTTTTTGATTTTCAAACACCATAGTAACAGTACCTATTGTTAATTAAATATAGTAATTATTTTTTTATTAAAGTAGCTTAGAGATATTTTAGTTTCAAAACATTACACTTTTCTTGCATGTTCCTTTTTATTGACGTATTGCGACGAAAGGTAAAATAATATCTAGATTTTGTGGACATTATAGGAAGTACCCATGTAGTGTAGAAAATAAAATAGGTGTACGTCTTCGCAAAATATAAATAATAAAAAACATTATACAATAAAACATGAATAAAACAAATTCAAATTTTCATTATTAATTAATTTTTTAAAATTATTAAAATTATTAGCTATATAGTTTTAAACAAATGTAATTATCAAAGATTAGCTAAGAAAACTATTAAAACAATATTATTTTCGAGCTTTCGGGAACGAATGTTCCCTTTGTCAAGAATATTTATTAATGTCATAAAATAAAATACATAGGTACAGGAAAGATGCAGTATTGACATTTGTCCGATAGCTTGATTATAACTTTTTATAAAAATGAATTTTAAAAAATCATAATAAGCTATCGTGAATTAAGAAAAAACCAATGGTGAAAAACTTAATCCCAATACTAAAAAAGACTTAATTAAGAAGAAGGCTGTAGATGTTGCTGAGGCCGTCGATGTCAGTTTTTCTATTCATGGTGTTATTTCTCTTCTTAATTTCAATCATTATTTTCGAAAGCTCGAAAATAATTTATTGTTTTAATAGTTTTCTTAGCTAATCTTTGATAATTACATTTGTTTAATTTTTTAAATATTATAAAAAACTGAATCTCTTGAAGATGCATGCAAGACATACGAAACATGTTAGGTTACTTTAATAAATAATAAATATATTTTACGAAGATGTACACCTTTCTATTTATATTAATATATTACAAATATCTTCGCTCAACGTAAAATTTTCATAATAAAATTTTACTTTATTATATTATGGCAATAATTATTTTGTAATTGACAATGATAATACCAATTAAAAATGAGTACTTACCTATATCTTCTATTTAAAAAATATTATTTTACTAATCTTATTATTTATCATAAAATGCAAATTTATAGTTACAGTAGAATCCGGTTATAGCGACGGTCAAGGGACCGTTGATATTACGTCGTACCAAGTACTAACCGGGCGACGCACAAAACGGTTTGAAACTGTATTTGAAAACGTTATATGAAAACCAAACTTGAGGTTGCACTTCCGTCGTTAAAAGCGGTCGGTCGTTATAAACAAAGTCGTACTATTAGGATTCTACTGTATTTATTATTATAATAAATTGAAATTATTAAAATTTTTATATGTTTTAAAATATATTATATCTGTCTGTTTGTCTACATTAAAAAGGAAATGATTTTCGTGTAATATGTACTACCAAAGCTAACAAGTTTGTTGCTAAATTCTATATTGTGGTGTATGTAACTTAAAATTTTATATGATAAATGTGTTTTGAATTCAGACGAGAATCCAAAATTCGAAACACATCATATCATCTGTCGCAAACTAATTCAGCTAATTTGCAGTTTTGAACTAATAGAAACGAAAGTTATTCAATTAATTAATTTTTCTAATATGTAAAACATTTACAAAAAAATATATAAAATAATAATTTTTATAAAAAAAAATTAATTGTAAAATTCAAAATATTGATTACTTTTTATAAGTATCTATCTGACAGTTAATTAATATCATTGTTCAACAAAAAGAGTTTTTACTAAGTTGAACATCAACTTACAGAGGAAGGCAGCGTGAAAGTGTTCTCGAAGCAGTCACCCATTTAATTACAAACCGCGAGTATTACTTAACCCGGTAATCTAAATTATAATTTTTTGTGTTTTTGGTTCAAAAATGGATTTTCTCTTATTGTACAGATATTATGTGCATAATATACATACATTTGAGATCTTAAAATACTATTTTATTTAACACCTCTAAAGAATTCAGTTAATTCCAATTACCTGTTAATACAATTATTAATATATTTGCTATTTATTTAAAATAAAACTGTATTTTAATATTATGTATAGGTAACTAATACATTAATTTTTTATTAGTAAATGTACCAGATGTTACGAAGCATCCAAATTGGTATCTATTGGAACACGAAAATTGTGGAATAACAAACTCAGATCGGATAATTGGTGGTAAAAATGCTAGTCTAGGACAATATCCTTGGCTGGTTCGGATTGGATATTCTCCAACTGGAAGAGCAAATAATGACGTTACACCAAGTTTTAAATGTGGAGGTACTCTTATAAGTAAACTTTATGTAGTAACAGCAGCTCATTGTGTAACATCTTTACCAAATATTATTGTGTAAGTATAATATTATAAGTACCTTATCTAATAAGATAGGTCATCTCGACTTTAGGCTTATGAAACTTTTTCTTTTCTTTATAGTATTATTGTTCCTCCAGATATAAAAGTTTGTCAAATTTTATTGCATGCGTCTAAACAATGTGTTGTTGTCGAACATAAATTTGCAATTAAAATTGCTAAGGTGTTATCTTCATAAATCAGCATTAAAATCGAGAATTTATATTAATGACGAACTAAGTGTACCAATAATGTACGCTATTGTTATGTGGCTGAAGACAGAATCAGAATCAGACTCAGAAATTCAAATAATACAGTGGACCAGACAAATAATTAAAAATATTTTTTAACTGTTTTTATATTGCTAATTCCGCATTACCTTAATGAACTAAAACGTCTACTACTCTTCAGATCATAATATAACATGTGTTTTTGAATCAAAAAATTTTTTAAATTTGGAGGCAGCTTTGTTACCCCTCAGCCTCCGAATTTCTTTGATTCTAAAACATATGTTATATTATGATCTGAAGAGTAGTAGACGTTTTAGTTTATTAAGTTAATGCAGAATTAGCAATTGTTTACGACTTACATATTCCTACATGGAAAGCTATTTCATTTACACTTAAGAGTCGTTCTCTGTTCTCAATCAATTAACGCTATGTAAATTAATCGAAAATAACCAAAAAATTAAGACATTTCACATTTAAAATCTCATTTTCGTATTTGACTTGAAATGATTTTTTATTTATTTTATTGACTGATTTACATCGAATACATCGACGAAAACGGGGTTTGAAAGAAAAATTTCATTTTTCTTGTTAATTTTTGATTATTTTACATAGCATTAATTGTATAAGAACGACGCTAGATCATTACTCACTCCTCAAAAAAAATATATAACAACGATAGAATAAAAGAGGCTAAAATGTTCACTTGATGCTCTACATATAATTTTCTAAAAAATGATCTAGTTTGAGTAAAACTTCTACCATTTTTCCATTGTCTGACGTTAGCTTCTGGTACTCTATTTTTTCCTTTACTTAACTTTTACTTAAGGGGGAAAAGGGTCTGAGGTACAAACAAACAAGCATATTTTTGTGATTTTTTTTGCAGAGTACCTTATTTGTAAATATTTAAAAAAAATTTTATATTATTAAGCATTATATTAGGAATGTTCTGCTAAATTTTCGTTAAAAAATATTGCAAAATAAGCCAGTGGTAGTGGTAAGAACTGAGTCACATAAAAAAAAGGTTCCATGCGGTAGTCAGGATAACTCATGGTTGCTTCATCTGAAATCAAAAAACCAAAAATATTTCTTTAGTACATAATTTTATCTTGGATTTGAACGAAGGAATTGACAAAATATTAATTTTTACTTTTTGGTAAAGGTGCAATCAAAAAACTGTGATTTTTGCCAAAAATTGCTTTTTTTGTTTAATTAAAAACTAAGTTGTGATTGAAATAAAAAAAATCCTTCGTTCACATCCAAGATAAACTTATGTATTAAAGAAATATTTTTGACTTTTTGATTTCAGATGAAGCAACCATGAGTTATCCTGACTATATACTGCATGGAACCTTTTATTTTGATGTGACTCAGTTCTCACACTACTACCACTGGCTTATTCTGCAATAGTTTTTAACAAAAATTTAGCAGAATATTCTTAATATAATGCTTAACAATGTAAATAATTTTAAAAATATTAACATATAAGGTACTCTGCAAAAAAAAATTCGCAAAAATATGCTTCTTTGTTTGTATCTCTAACCCTTTTCCCCCTTAATGCATATGCCATTTCTCTAATTTTCAATTCTATGTGTTTCTAGTGTTGCTACATTCATTTCTAATTATTGTTGTTTTATGAAGTTCTCCATATCTTTTGCAGTGCTATATATTGCTTCTCTTCAATTCTTGAAGACAATATCAATAATCTTTATTTAGGAATTTTGTCCGTTTTATTGGTAACTCCTTTGTCTCATCTTTTACCTTACTTTTATTATTCTTTTTTATTAATACGAAAAGAAACGCTGCGTGACGTTGTTGTGATCATTATTAAATACTTAAATTGCTAAGATAAAAAAAACATAAATATTAACATTGTAAATTGTCAACTCAATATTATAATAAAAGTAAGATTTCGTTGAGTTTATATAATCATTAATTACCATATTAATTATTAAATGCAATCATTAAATTACAAATTACTAATTTCAAAACAGTATAATAATTTATTACATTTATTGATTGCAATAATAATATTATTAAGTGTGCAAAGTATAAAAGAACAAAAGAAGTATTTAATTGGACTATATATAGTAATTAAAAAAAAAAAGCTTAAAAAAGTTATAAATAATAGTATAATAATTTCAAGATCTAACTTAATTTTTATATTTTTAACAGATCAACCATACGAATGGGAGAAAATAATGTCTTAACGCAATGGGATTGTGATGGAGATGTTTGTGCAGAACCAGTACAAGATATAAAGCCGGAATCAATTATTGTTCATCGGGATTATGGCAAACCTGCGTACAAAAACGATATTGCTTTAATTAGGCTCTCACAACCGGCATATTTCAATGGTAAATATAAAATTTTGATTTTTGAAAAAGATACAAGAAAAATTTTAATTTTTACCATAAATCCTCTTCCCCCCAAATTTTATTTTTGTGAAAATTTTGTTAAAAACTGGAAATTTATTTAATTAAAAATTTTCTTATTTTTCTTCTGTCGATGTTATTTGTAAAAACTTTCAAATGCCTATTTTAATTCTAACTTTATTTTCGTTTTTATTTTTTTAATAATTTCTGTTAGGTTGGGTTCAACCAGCATGTGTTCCACATGGAATTCAGCTCGTACATGATTATGTTGGAACTTCAGCTGAAGTTGCCGGTTGGGGTGTATTCGATATGGATTTTCCAGTACCAAGCACAAATTTATTGCATGTCAGCCTTCCGGTGGTGAATTTAAATAAATGTATCGAAGCATTTAGAAGACACGCTAAAATAGGATCAACCCAGTTATGCGTGGGTGGTGTCGAAGGTGAAGATTCGTGTGGAGGAGATTCTGGAGGACCTCTGGTACACGTGGAGTCTGTTCATGGTTCTCCCCATTATTATATTTTAGGAATTGTGTCATTTGGAGCCAAACGGTGTGGTAGTTCATCAATGCCTGCAATTTACACAAGAATGAGTTCGTACGTAGTTTGGCTACTTGATAATATGTTACCTTAAATTTAAATGTAAAGTAAATCTTCCAAAAATTGTAAATATCTACCTAAATAACTTCAGATGTAAAAAAACTGTAAAATAATAAGATTGAAGTACTGCAAGTCTATCCTTTTTTTATTGCTATTAATATTAGGTACATTGTTAAATAATTTTATTTTCTTATTAAATGAATAAAGATTTGTTTATAATAAATTTAATAAATTAAAATTATTGAAACCAAAAATTATCATTATTAGTCAGTTACATTTGCAAAATTTATGTAACAAAGAAAAATACTCCTTTATATTAATTTATATTAATTATATTTTATTGTATTTGGCAAAATTATCATTCCAGAACTTACAGTAACGGCTTAAGTAGTAGAACCTGTAAATTTTGACTTTCGAAACGAAGTGTGTAGGTTGACCAACAAGAAGTCAAAGCATAATCTATGCTGTTGACGGTCACAGAAAACTGGATATTTAGCTGTCTTATGAATTACTTGCAATCAAAGTTGTTCAAGTTATTTTCAAAAACAGCTAACTACAGCTATAAGCTATAATCAGTCTTTATACCACAAAAACAATTCCAGAAAAAATAGCTCTGGAACATGTCAGCATCACTTTCGAAACACGTGTGGTGCATAAATAAACAACTTTTCCGGAATTAAATGTTATTTTTTATTCAATAACTTGTAGTTGCTTTGATTTAAAAAAGTAATTTGAATAACTTTTAGCTTTAAGCTACTTTTAATTTAGTGTAAATTATAGCTTCTAAGCTACTTTTTGTATATAGCTCGAAAAATAAACATAATATGTATTACCTATTATAATATAGACGTTATTTATTAGCAGAATTCAAACAATAATATTAAGGAATTTCCCTTCCGCAAACGAAAACATGTATCCACGCCTGGATGAGCAAGAGTCGTGAGTTCTCTCAAGATGCCATCACAATATAAAAATAAAAACACAATTTACAAATTAATGCGATGCTTTATTTAGACGTTTTTGGGAAATATAATAGTATATTAAGAAACTAGTTTTATAAGTGACGTTTTTAACGCACGCAATCCGTTTAGAAAACAAGCCGCGTAGCGGGGAGTTTTCTAAAGGATAAGTGCCATAAAACGTCTTATAAAACGAGTTTCTTATACTATTTTTTCTATTTTGCACTTTATACGCCCTAAAAATAATAAAAATGTGCATTTTATTAAATATTAGTAAATTTGAATTTTCTTTTGGATTTTTGTGATAGTTGGTAACAAAAAATTTACAGGTTAGGAGATTGCATAAAAGTTTAAATAAACGAAACTATACTTGCAGCTTACAATTTTCTTTATTATTATTAATTATTTTATAAACAATTAACATTATTTTGCATCAATTTATAGGTTTATAATATTATTTATAGTGACATCATTAGTTTTAATTTTCACTGACGTTTAGTTACCAACCTTTTAAATCAAAAAATTGCGTTTCGAAATATTGTCCATTTCGATACGCGACTGAATTTCGAAATAACTTTGTTTTAGACGCAAAATAGAAAATATAAATTATTAACCTGCAGGATATGGAATATGTGATTTAAAAACAATTAACAATATATTGCTATGCAACTCGGATTTTTAAATAATAATTAAAGGCTTTTTAAATAAATGGCATTTTAAAAGTTTAACATCCCTCTGTAAACCACGAGAAAGATATTAAGCAATTATCCCTTTAATACATGTTCTTAGTTCTTTATATTGAACTAAGAATATTGTACCTGAATATTGTATAATCAAAATATTAATATCAAAATTTCAACAATTTATTTTTTTCATACCTAACTTAAATATTTTACAAGATTTAACAGAACTAAACAAAACGTTAAAATAATAAATTTTAACAGTAAAGTAAAGAAATACAATACGTAGAAAAATCGTTACTATAAAACCAAAAAGACATTAATTATCACTTGACAAGATTAAAAAAAAAAAATATTTAAAAAATGAAATATTTCCATAAAAAGATTAAACATTAAAAAAATAATGAGTAATTACGTTATAAGGCCTTATTTCACTGTTTTTGCAGATCTTCAGACGTACCTAACTCTAAATTGAATGAAAAATTTTAAAAATATTTAAAAAACAAGATAATATTTGAACCAAATTTAACAATTAATGACTAAAGAGGCAGTGCCTCTTCTGATTTCAACATGGCAGTAGTACTGTCTTTTAGAATTTTCTGTTATTATTTAATCTTCAAGATTCATGTTAGCACGTGGCTTCACTTTATTTTATTTTTGGTTATTGGTAAGTCATCGTCATTATTTTGAATATTTTAGTCATTAATTGTTAAATTTGGTTCAAATATTATCTTGTTTTTTAAATATTTTTTAAATTTTTCATTCAATTTAGAGTTAGGTACGTCTGAAGATCTGCAAAAACAGTGAAATAAGGCCTTATAACGTAATTACTCATTATTTTTTTAATGTTTAATCTTTTTATGGAAATATTTCATTTTTTAAATATTTTTTTTTTTTTTTTATCTTGTCAAGTGATAATTAATGTCTTTTTGGTTTTATAGTAACGATTTTTCTACGTATTGTATTTCTTTACTTTACTGTTAAAATTTATTATTTTAACGTTTTGTTTAGTTCTGTTAAATCTTGCATTTTACAAATACATACTAATATACCACAAAATCTACTTGAAATTCTTTTTGAGTTTATTTTCTAGTTTTAAATATTTTAGTTTGCATTATATTCATAATACAAAAAATTTTAGTGTGGTATATTATTTAAAAAATAACCTTCACAATATTATTATTTACATAATTAATAATATAGTTAACTTATAATATTTGTGGTTAATGTTTAGTAGCGAAAAGCTTAATAATTATAATGCCAACGGAATTTATTAAATAAAAACAAATGATGCGTACTTCTTCATTTATAGTTACGTAATAATTAATAATAATTATATTGTTATAAATAAATTTTAAATATTGTTGGTAGTTTGCAATTACTACCGCAAATGCATTATTCTGCTCTGCAGAATTTCCGTGTATATGTAAAATAGCAGTAGGGGAATTCCAAAGTAACTGATCAATTTAAAAATGCCTTGAACCTTAATGGTAATCTCAGTTTCGTCACAATATTACTTATCGTTTTGAACTATTGAATTTAAAAATACGCAATTAATTAATCAAAAAATTAAATTATTTCAATATTTTTATTAATTTCCCAAATAATTCATTGAAATGCATGTGTGAATTCCGAGTTTTTGTATCAAATATCTGGCATCAGAATTAGAAGAAATTAATGTTAACTTATTTTTCCAAGGTGGACGAGCTAAAGTTAAGAACGAATTTAAAATCGGCGAGAATACCGTCGACAGTCTTGCAGTTCAGTGCCCACTTTAACATTATCGAGATAACTTTAGTTAGTTAGTTATATTGTCGTTTTTTAAAGTTAATTTGTTTAACAAATTTATCTTTACAATGAACTTCAAGTATTTGCTGATGTGCTTCTTAGGATCAATATGTTCTGTTTATGCACGTAAGTAACATTTTTCGAAAATTTCTAAAATATGTGTTAATAATGTTATTAACTTGCATTCTTGCTAATCTTCCAATTGACATCGCAGTTAACCATGCAAAAAAAATAAAAAAACAGTTTTATTACGTTTTAAACTAAAAACAGAAGCGAAACGATTCTAGTGATAAACATTGATTTAGTGTCTCTATCTCTCTTTGCCTTATCATTTAACAAAAATTTATCAATATTTTAAGTACTAGGATTAGCTTTCGATTTAATTTTTACATTTCTTAATATTTATCTGCGCGTATTTTACATTTACTTAACGGGGTTTTGAATGTTTGCCTGGTCAAGTATTTTTTTTTTGTATTGGAGATTTTAACATTCTATTAATTATTACATAATCGAAGTTTACTTGTAAAATTTTAATTAATAAATAATATAATATTTAACAAAAAGTTAATATAATAGTAGAATTTTAACCGTAAAGTGAAAATATTATATTTTACTAATCAGACATTACTATAATAATAATATGGACGTGATTCACGAACATAATGAATTATATTTTACAAAAACATACTATATACTACATACCACATAAATGAACTTCAAGTTTCTTATTTTGTGTTCTTTTCTATTAATAAATAATAATGAACTTAATTAATTTAATTTAAAAAATATACAATAACCTAGGATATAAAATATAAACCAGCAGCCATTTCCACTTGAACGTATTCCATTCAATTTACGGTTAACAGATTTAAACTGGGTAAACCCACAATGACGAATAATTACAAGTCAGTAATTCTACTACAGTAGTTTTTCCGAGAATTTCCGTATTTTCATTCTAAAGGTCGGTACTCACCTATGAGCACAACATAGGAACGCCGACTGATCAGCACCAGCAAATTTTATTTCTTATGTGTATTTAAATGTAACATTGACGTGCCTTGCAGGTGATGTGCTGATGCTGTTAGATAGGCACACTTATATTTAAATGCACCTAAAAATAATATTTGCTGGTGATGATCAGTCGCCGTTCCTATGCTGTATAGCGACCTTAATCCTCCATAAAATTTCCTTATCTCTCTAATCTTCAAATATTCCAACCGCTGCTTCCGTTCACTAAGCATTCCAAAATAAACCAATTTTATCAAATTCATGGAGACTAATCAATTTAAGATTCAATCAAAGAAACTTTTTAAATTACAAAAAATCACTCTTTATTCGCAAATCACGCAAAACTAAATCAAAATTTCGGACATTAAAATTTTTCCGTCCGCTCAGTCGGTTCTCTTTTTGGCCAAGACTTAGTTTTGTCAGTTAGTTGGTGCAAAGTCAATTAAAGCAAAAAATCAAAATTTATAATAAAATAAATATTTTTCTAATAAAAAAATATAAACACACATCACAGCAAAATGATCTGAATAATTTCGTAATATAATCGATGGATACATGGTTTATGTGGTAAAACTCGATATTAACCATACCAATAACTTAAAATACCCAAATAATACAGATACATTTTTAAAATCTTAAAATTATTGGTAGGGTTGATTTCTAAATAGTATTAACGTCTAATTAAAGTCTATCGGTCCATTCAAAGTACAAATACCGCTATAACTGTTTAAAATGATTTTTTTCATGTGTACCTTTCAGGAATGTAAAAAAATATACTATTATATTTTTCAAAATATATAAAGCATCATAACTTGGCAAAACATCAAATCAAAACCTCTTGAAAACTGAATTTTTCGCTTGTAAATAAGGTAAAACACCCAGTGACCGTCATGGGACCAGTATTCGTCCCTAGTTTGATTTATAAGCAAATATTAATGTTTGGGGCCACGAAAATTGTTAAGCTGGACAAAATAACATTTCTAGTTATATTTATCGATGTTGAGTTGGTATTATATACACTCTAACCCAACTTCATTTTAGTGTAATAACAGTTTAAAGTAAGTACTGCAGTGATCATCGCCGTTTTTAACAGTTCGTTAGCTTGTAGTTAAGATAAGTACATTTTTCTTAGGTGTATAAAAAAAGTTTCTGTAGGGTATATGGTATTTACCATTAGGTACACAGCTAGCTTATAACATCTTAAATTATGATTTAAAACTAAAAAAAATAAACTTATAACCTAATTTTATCTACATTTAGGAAGTGACGAACACTCGTGCATCAGAAATAGTACTAAGACAATATTCGTCATGGCTGACGATAACTGGTTTATTTCACCGATGTCATATTATTCGTTTTTTAGCCTTACTATTCGACAATATAAAGCTCTAACCAGCTGAATCTATTCCTTTTATATTATAATACTATGGGACCAGTAACCGTCATACATTTTTGTTTTATTTTAAACTTTAACATTCATTTGAAAACTATGACGAATACTCGTGCACAGACATGACGATAACTGAATTTCTATTGTTGTGCAGATGAAATTGACGCTGAATTTGAGAATAACCCTTAAAATGAGAGGTTTACAGTAGTTGATGACCATTTTCTGGACGGTATTTTGAGAAATAAAGATGTTTTAGAATTTAAAATGGGCAATGACGGTGGTTTGGAACATGTGGGAAATGATCCAGATTTATGGATGTACGAAAACGCAAATAATGGAATGGGGAATAAAGTAAATAAAAACAACGATACTATACATGAATGTTTGAACAATACAGACGAAGAAAACCCAAATGAAGAAGATCAAAATGAGATCAAAAGACGACAGCCATAGATAAAGAAGAAGACAAAAATGAGAGCAGTGAGGCAGTGGCGTAGCTAGAGCTTTTGCCGCCCGAGGCGGTCTGATATTTTGCCGCCCCCTACCAAAAGAATTTTACTTAAACTAAAAATAAAAAGCAAAAAAAAAGTCGTCGAGGTGTTTGTAATCAAACATTTAACATGCTCTGGCATTTTTCAAAGCCAAAATTTTTCAAAGCAAAAAAGAAAAAAAGGTCATCGAGATGTTTGTAAACAAACATTCGACATCCTCTAGCTTTTTTCAACAAACCCACAATTTTTACATACCGCAATCTGCCGCCCCCTAAATATGTGCCGCCCCCCCCCTAGTTACGCCACTGCAGTGAGGTTTTAAAAGAAAATTCAGAGGATGCACCAGGAGAACGGAGAACGGAAAAGGGCCATAATGAAAATAATGAAACTTCTAAAGAATATTCAGATGGTGATAAAGGAAACAAAACACCGAACAGGGTATTATTCAAGCAATATTTAGTTAATGCACAAAAAGAAAACCACGAGGCAAAAGAAATCGGCATTGAAACACCACAAGTGACACCTCTACAGTCACCCAAACCAACATCATCAAAACAGCAGCAAAATATTTGCAACATTTAAAAATATTTATACCAAAAATACCAAAAAAAGTAGTAAAGATATTCCTTCAGTGGTCACATGTGAAAAATGGAAAGAATACTACAAGAAAAAAGAAGGTCCAGAAACTAAATGAACAAGAAGAGAGAAAACGGAGAAGATCAGAGCAACAAAACGAGAAGAAACCAAGAAAATAAAAGAAACTAAAAAAACACAAAAAGATAAAAACGACTAGCATTGTGTTATTTACGAGGAAAGCACTATTGAAAATATGATATCTTGCATGAAGTGCAAGCAATGGATGCACAATAAATGTGTAAATGTATCCGATAAAAAATATTTTTTACTGCGCTTCTTGTACTGCCCAAAAAGAAAATATTTTTTTTATGTTATTGTGTATTTTTAAGTACTATCTAGTTACTGAAGTTTTTACATTAATAGATATTTTTTTAATTCGTTATTAATTTTTTTTCCTAGAGTGACTCTTGACGAACTCTGGTACTACTTACTGACGATCACTGGATATAAAACATTTCTGCCATGACGAATACTGGTATAACTGTTCCTATTTAATTAAAATTTCTTAAATTGTATTTAGTATAAAAACAATGTACCTTCAAGGTCTCTTTACATTTAAACATCAACAAAACAAAAAATTAAAAGCTTATGTTAACCAATACTATTTTTCCCAAGCGAATTTCTACAGCGTTAGACCTTAAGGTGACGAACACTGCTGCCTTTACCTTAATATTTTTATTATTTTCAAAATATAATATAATCAAAGACAACAATACGTTTTTTCGGCATTATATTGACTTCTTGCGATTTCGAAAAAGAAATAAAAAAATTTCTGGGGTTTTAATCTCCCAAAAATAGTAAGAACCACTCTTCATAAGGAAAGTAGGACATTGTAAATGTGAGCAAATAAGATGTATTTGCAAATGCAAATCCTCTTAATTTTGTAAATGTGAAGCATATGAGCATATGTGAAGCATACTGACCTAAATAAATCGGCTTTAATTTAATCCTTTATATTTTGTGTTAACATTTTTTATAAACAATCTTTATGCATTTTTGTGATAGATTAGTTTGTTTACTAAAAGAAAACATAAAAACTTCGATTCAATATGTTTCAGTTTATTTCTGTACTGTGTTTTTAAAAAACAATGCAAAAAGAGAGTTTTTCTTATTGGTAAAAAAGCTGTTTATCTTCAAATATATTTATTATAATTCAGAAACAACCAATCGTTGTTTGTATATAAAAAAATTTACATATGAAAGGATCAAAATTATTGTAAAGCAGTTTTATAGATAATATATTTTTTCAAAAATGTGCAATTGACATCAGTTAGTAAAGGAAACGTCAACAAAATAATCCTTCGGGGTAAAAATATGTGTTCGTGTATACGTGGTATCCTCTAGTTTTATCCTGCGGGTATTATTTAAAACTGATTTACTATGATCAAGGTTTTTCCATTGATGCATGACTTTTTTTATGTTCTGACACTGGTTTTTACACCTAACAGTGTAAGGTAGGGAAAAGTTTTTCTTTGAGAAAATGTATTAGTTGAAATGCGTCCCCGTGTACAAAATACGATTCTTAAGCATAGTGTCGAAAATTTTTATTTTTAGATAGTTTATACCAATTAAAGATACACAAATTACTCTGTTGCATAGTGAAAGCTAATATGTATGACGCTAGTAGAATACCTAGATATTAATATAAAAACCGGATTTTTATGATAATTTTCTCTTCAGAAATATCTTTGTACAGTTCTTCTCTTATATACCTTATACTGATAGTATAAAACTACTTCTAGTGTTCGAAACATCATGCGTTCACCCCTCAATCCCTGTTGAGGGTGAAAATTTTAAACCGTATGGAATGCCCTCCGGAACCAAAACAAAGTTTAAGTATCATTAAACTTCTATATATTTTTAAATAACTATATAATGCTAAATCCCGTCCCCTGAGGTATATTCCATGTCATACCCCCCAGACCTCCCTGTTTGTGCAGCCGTAATTTTTTTTAAACTTGATTTACATGATCGCTTTTAATTTCCAAAAATCGCTAGGACCCCTATTTTTCACCCTTATTTATTAATTCTAATTATGTATATATTATCTACAATGAAATAGTTTTTTTGCAATAAATATAACTTGAAGCACAAGTAATAGTTTGGTGTAATCACTGGTTGTTTTGCATAGCACAAATTTAGGATTCAAATCATAAACTTCAAATCGAAAAGTATAGTTTTGAGGCTGTTTTGCACATCAAATAAAATGAAATAAAATATTTCTTGTTTTCATGGCTATGCTTAATTTCGGCTATTTTATTAGTAGACGGGCCAAAAAGTACCATTTTGCGCCTGTTACTTAGAGCCGAAATGTGACACTTTACAGCCGCTCGGACAAAAAACTTTACCGAACGAAATTATTACTCAAATATTGACGGTGTGACAACGTGACAAGGTATTATACCTTGAAATTAATAATACATTATTCTGACGAAATTTTATTTTATGCAGTTGGTACTTGGTAACCCTTTCCATGTAAAAGCATATTATGCTACTTCCTCTCTCCCTTTGCCCCACAAGACGGTTCGCAAACCACCTTAATCACTTCAAATTTATTCTTTCAGAAACAACATGTAATACACCTGATCGTACAGTAGGAACGTGTATAAGTCTGCGAAAATGTCCTGCATTACTATCATTACTGGAAGTTCGTCCTTTACCAGCGGCAACTTCCGAATACCTTAGAAAAGCTAATTGCGGCTTTGATGGTATAGATCCAAAAGTGTGTTGTGCTACTGGAAATTCTGAAACTACTAATGTTGGTAGTAATAATAACAATAACAACAATAATAATAATAACAACAACAACAACAATAATAATAATAACAACAACAATATTTTACCACCCACAGATGAAGGTAACACAAATTACATTATTAGAATACGTAATTGTAATTAATAATTTATTACGTTCCAGGATCTTATCAATCCAATTTATTACCAGACGTAGAAAAATGCGGTTTGTTTAACGCAGATAGAATTATTGGAGGAGAAATCGCCGAGTTAGACGATTTTCCTTGGATGGCTTTAATCGAATACCAAAGACGTATGTAATACTTACCGGTTAGTAACCTTCATATAAAAACTTATTTATTTCAGCGAATGGACGTGGTTTTTACTGTGGTGGAGTTTTAATCAACAAAAGATATATTCTGACCGCTGCTCATTGTTTGAAAGGAAAAGATTTGCCTAAAAATTGGAATTTGTATGAACTCTTATTTCTTATTAACGTTCATTTAATATTTCATTTTTTTTCTTTGATTAACAGGGTAAGTGTTCGTTTGGGTGAATATGACAGAGAAACCGATCCAGACTGTACTAAATGGGCTAACTTTGAAACGTGTGCACCAGAAGCATTCAACGTTCCAGTAACTGAAAGAATTGCTCACGAATCATACGATCCGAATGATCTTAGTCAACTACACGATATTGCACTACTAAGATTGTCACGAAATGTTGAATACTCAGGTATTATAAAAATAAATTATAAATACAAAAATTTGATAATAAATCATACAATTTTTGATTTTAGAATACGCCAGACCTATTTGTTTACCGACATCACCGACATTGTTGAACGAAGCTTTTGAAGGTACGAATATGACAGTAGCAGGTTGGGGAACCACAGAAAATAGAACAGAGAGCCAAATTAAACTTAAAGTGCAGGTAATTTTTAATTATTTAATTGATTTTTTAAATCCAAAATTTAATATGAAAATGTGTTTAGGTACCAGTTCAGTCAAATATGCAATGTGCTGATATATACAAAGGCCTAGTAAATTTTGGACCAGGTCAAATGTGCGCAGGTGGATTCAAAGGCAAAGATTCGTGTCGAGGAGATAGTGGTGGAGCATTAATGACAGTTGAATCATATCAAGGAGAATCCAATTGGTATGCTGCAGGAATAGTATCATTTGGGCCTACCCCGTGCGGACTTGATGGATGGCCTGGTGTATACACTAGAGTAACACAGTATATTCCATGGATAATTAGTAAATTGAGGCCTTAAAATAAATGAGATTATAATAATTAAAGACTGATAAAATTTTTGTTGACCTAGAAATAAGCTCAAATATCAAATTTAGCTTTAATCCCAAATCAATTAAATGGTAACTGTTGCTAACACTGGTTTTTATATTATCAAACCACGATCTGTTATTAATTCTGCAAAACCACGTGAAGGAATCCTAGACAATGCAATTTTTACCACCAAATATAAAATTGTATGTCATTTGCTTTCTCGTGCTGTGTCTCTTGTCAACCATCAGAAGTTGCACCTACATAGTTTGATTATTTTACTATTGTATACAATGAAATGTGGCTGTTCCCATTCATTTCCTCTGCATTATTACTTCTTCATCGGCCGTTTAATCCATTCCTGAATAATCAGATTTTTTCTCTTTCGAGAAAGATAGCAGCATTTAGACCCCACGGCTGCTAAACCGAATTGATGATTGCAATCATCTTGGCCGTAAAAGGATCTGGTTTCCCCACCTACTTGTTGCCACCTCAACTAGTTGGCGGGAAAACCATATAATTCAAAATATTCACAAAATTGTACAACATTTAAAATTTACAAAAATAAAAATTAATCTTCAAGAAATCCAATGGAGAATTTTGGAACACCGGTCGAATTACACACTAATTAAATTTTACTGTATCTACACATTAGGAGGTCAGCGCGGCTGATTATAATAAATAAATATTTAGATGACAGTACGTACAAAACTCTTTCTCTCTATCTCCCTGTAATCACAGTAACCACTCTTTGATTGGTCTGTTTCTTTTTGCCCATCTACAGAAAACTCTGATTGGTAAATTTTTGCACATCAATCGAATTCCACTTTATCTACAATAATAACAGAAGAAGCGAAGACCTAGAAGTAAACCGCAAACCAAAATCTTGAACATCAATTTTTCTTTTTGTATTCAACTTCTTGACATTTTCTGCTGTTAATTCCACTGGAATTCTTAGATCGTGTACACCAAAATTTCTCTGTGGTTTATCTCTTGGCAAAAACAAAGAGCAAACATGAAAATTAAGCTGCCTCGAAAAATAAGTTTAAAAACGTCAGAAAAAACAATCAAAATAAGAAAGAAAAAAAAATTGAAAACATCAGGTAAGAAATGAAACATCGCGAAGAATCTTTCCTTCTTTTAAAGCAAACTTTCGTGCTTTGTAAATTATCAAAAAAAAATTACAATGTAAACTCGTTAATTAAAAAATTCATTGAACTTCAGTTTGGTAATCTCACTTTCGTTACAATAATAATAAAAAATACTGTTTATCGTTTTGAACTGTTGGATTTCAAAATTTGCGGTTATCTAAATAATAAATAACAGTAAAACAAAATAACAGTTTTTATTTTATTTGGAAAACCAAATAATTTATTAAAATTGATTTATAAATAATATAAATTTAATATATTTTCCTATAAAATGTCTGCAATTGGCACAACGTACAACACATTAAAATGTTTCAAAAGAGGTTCCTCTTGCTTCAATATATAGCTTCCAGTAAGATTTCCATGTATCGAAGGTGTCACAGTAAGAATGTCTTTTAGTGCCTTGGTGCAAGCCTGTGTGACTTTGTCAACTGCCCCAAAATAATGTCCTTTCATGGGAGTTTTCAAGCACGGGAACAAGAAGAAGTCAGGGAGAGCCACGTCAGAACTGTAGGGCGGCTGGGAAACCGTTAATACATTTGAATCAGCCAAGAATCAGGTCACGAGGATGGTGGTGTGAATCTGCACATTGCAGATTGGTTGTTGGAATCTCGTGAACGGTGCTTTTTGGAATTTTTAATGTCTGTGCCATTAAACATTAAACGAACACTCAAACGGCGGTCTAAGTCAAGGTGGTAGTCATTGATGGCCTTCATTGCTGAACTATTCGCGGCTTCCAAAAAATAAAAAAATCACTGACATTGCTTTTCGGACAATCTCTAAACCTATCTCTCGTTAGTGAATTTTTTGCCAACATAAAATCAAAATGGTAATCGATTAATATTAGTTCAATTTTCAAGAAATCCTAGTTGCACACCAATCGATTTGCACACCAATCATGGACCGTGTCGAAAATAGCTTCCACACCAATTTAGCAAAATATTGCTAAATTGGTATGCAACTCTGGAATGTGACGTTGAATCGCCAAAAACTAATTTATATTCTATTTATGACGTTCTTTAAAACCTCTATTGACAGATATTAACCACTTATATATTTGTAACGGCCGCATCACAGAAAAGAAACCTTTACTGTACTATATATCGTTACAATAGACTATGAATTATTGTAAGAGACATAAAAAAAGTTGACATTCACTCAGCAGAAATTCATACGAAAACAAATCATTGCTTAGGAAGTTTAAATTTACAAAAAAAAGCGACAAATGAAAACGTCTACAGCAAAGATACGCTAACAGCGATTACAGAAATGTTCTGATTAACAACGAGAAAATTTTTGTCATAAAAAAATTTTAATTATAAGAAATTTTTGTTATGCTTTTCCGTTTCATTGAGATTCTGTGCTAAAAAAAATGTAATAAAAAGAATTTTAATGTAAACTAATTAATTTAAAAATTTATTGAATTCCTACCACAGTAATTTCAATTTTATTACAATAATAATAAATTATTATTATTACAATAAACAATCCAGCTGAAGTCTGGATCCGCGCTTGGTGATATATAACTATAGGCGAATGTATCTTCTGTAGAATATATATCTGCCATCAAAAGAGCAACTTCTTTCTAAGGTGCACGAACTGAAGCTTAGAACAAAACTTGAAATCGGCAAGAATGCCGTAAATAGCTTTACAGTTCAGTATTCACTGCAACATTATCGAGATAAGTTAAGAAATTACTCTATTTTTAAGATTAAGTTTAACAAAATCAAACTTTATAATGATCTTAAAGTATTATTTGATTCTGTGTTTATTAGGATCAATAATATATTCTATTTCTGCACGTAAGTAAAAAAAAATTTTACATATTCTTTTAATTTAAAAAATAGTAAAAATTGTTACTAATCCACCGTTTAATATAATATAAATAATATTACCAGTTAAAATAAGCATACTTAAAAATAAATAATTTTACCATAGACGACAAGAAATGTTTAACTGAAAAGTTAGAATGAAATCTAAAATGCTAAAAAACCTAAAAAAAAACTATCTAAATAATAAAAATTATAGCAACAATATATAGCATCAAACAAGCGTTTTTATTTATTTATTATTATTTACATTTGTTTGGGCAAATTCATGGCCAAAAAGTTATTATCAAAAAGTGATAAAAATAAGGGAGCTCCCCCAAAAACGGGGAGTGATGAGGGAAAGCGGGGATTATATTCAGATTCAGAAAGTCATATTTTATATCAAATTTAGCAGGAATGGCAAAAATATTTTTTGCAGATTAGTGATCATTTGATTAATAAAAATTAATAGATCTAAATCTAATTATTCTTTATCGCTTTTTACTTTTGTTATTTTTAATTTTATTTTTATATGCATTTTTCAATTCTGAGAAAACCCAAGTTCAACACAAACTTCAACACAAATTAAGTGAGGTCTTTTATTTTTATTAAAATTGTTTATCCAATATAAAATTTTTAGGATTATTTGCTTTTTAATTGAAACGAAAATTATTTAATAAATTATGTTAAACTTATGCAATAGTAACCCCCTCATGTTTTGGGGGCCATACAATAGTAACTCTCTCATTTTGGGAGTTTTTTTTTATAAATAATTATACAATTTATTTATTATATTATTCATGTTGATTTTATTTTTTCAGAAACTTGTAATACACCTGAGCGTAAAAAAGGAATATGCATAAATTTACGAACTTGTCCTGCATTATTCACATTGCTGCAAGTTCGTCCGTTAACCCTGCAGATCAGAAAATATCTTAAAAGAGCAAATTGTGGCTATGATGGTATAGATCCAAAAGTATGTTGTGCCCATGACAATACAACGCAAACATTACAACATATAAACGACATACGAAAAGATAACATCAATCTGATTCAGATACAACACTGAAATAATTTGTTTAATAATAATTTACTAATTGATTTCGTGTAGAATTTTAATTATGTACTATTTAATTTAATCTATTTATTAATTTCAATAATTTATTAGTACTTATGGTAAAATAAAATTTATGACAACAAAAGCTGAAATTAAAATCATCACGCGATCATCGTCACAGAAGACTGTTGAGAAAACAAAGATAGCCCTAACAAATTAAAAACTTGGGTATTTCTTCATTATATTCAAAGAAATAAAGAACATTTATTTTCAAACCTTCCTTATCCTTCGCACTAATTAACAATTGAGCTATAGTCCAAGGGCACCATTGATCGTTTAAAAGCGTTAATCCGGTGTACAAACGAACAAAAATCTGATGAAATCAAGAGAAATGCTATTGATTTATCTTAGAATACGACAAGTATCTTCACTTCCTAGGTCTAGGACTTTTCGGCGCGTTTTTATGCGTTCATCCGCATCCTCATATTTTCATAGTAGGTGTTCATAGAACAAATCACGTCCTCTTTGAACTTTCTTCAATGCTTCGATGAATTTCCATAAAATAGAATGGTCCATATCTATTTCTATTTAGAAGCGTCGATGAGCCGCTTTGGAATGATTGTTTGTTCTGTCTATGTCATTTAATACACTAATTAATAACTAATTAATACAATAAATTATATTTAATATATAATGACCACAATTCTGGGAAGAAAATTGCAGGCCTTCTAGTATTCCCTCGACGGTTCATTCGCCCAACATAATAATCCACGAACCATTGCAGTATAGGGGTTGAAGTTCTTCAGGCAACACTTCAGCTAATCTGTCTATGGCTTCGTCTAAATCAGCAGTCGGTACAAATGCGAGAGACACCACCATTCTAGCATACAAGGCGAAATTGGAATCTGCTTCTTCATTGTAAGTCCTGCTTAAGTTTAAGTTACTTTAGTTGTTTCTTCATTTTTTTATCAAATGAAAAAAACATCCATGCATTTCCGCTGTTGGAAACGCGTTTTTGAATGCAGAAATTGAAGCTGATTCAAAATCACATGATATAATATGTGCTGGATTCAAATTTGGTTCCAAATTTTTTAGCATATCTATCATTGCTGTAGATGTTGCAACTTGCTTATTAGGAAGAAGCGCGTATAAAAATGGATGCTTTGCTTTTTCTTTCTTTTCTTCAAATAGTTTATTCTCGCGCTGAAAAAACTTTGCCCCGAACTGTCTTCGGCTATGCCGAATCGGTCGCGCCGAAACGTCCAATCCCGGTTATAAACTGTCCTGTTCTGCTTATACATTTTTAACCATAAATAAACAAAATATAAAATAAATTAAATATTTTACTGCTAAAATTCAGATTATTTAAAATTTATGATAATTGAATAATTCGGCCCCAAAAACGTAGCAGGCCCCCCAGTTTTCAATAAATACAGCTGATTTTACTTCCAATCATAGCTAGCACCTGTATTCATATGATTATTATAAATAGACACAATGGAAGGAAATTAGCAAAGTAACACTATAATATAGCCACCAAGGCCAAGATCACCAGATTACAGAAGATAATACGATTTAACAGGAAGCTACTACTAATCAAGAATTTACGATACTTCCTTTAAAGAAATATTTAAATATAATATTTAATTTAGGGGAGACCGGAGATGGTTTGGACACTTTTTGGATATAATTTTTTATTTTGATTTATAAATACTTTACCTTTTTGATTTTTAGACTAACGTTTAGAGTTGTCCTTTAAGTTTATTTACTTATAATATAAATTTTCTAAGAGTAATATGTTTTCAAAAAGCGTCGGACATCAGAGGCACTAACATCTATCCAAACTATCCCCGTGTGTGGAGATATTTTAGACGGTGCATGGGGATGGTATGGACATGCAGTTAGGAGCACACAAACAGTGATTAAGTAACAGAAATCTTCCAATTCGTCTATTATTTTAAATATAAAAGTAAAAGTAAATATTTAAATATTAAAGTCACTGCAGGCAGAATTCCGATAGGTCAGTATTGAAATAAAACATGTCCTTGAATCTGGGACGCTTGTCTTATATCGCTTTTGGTAAGATCAAAATCACTTGCGAAAAATTCACAAATGAAATTTCTTCCGCTGTTGAAAGTGATTAGACGGATGCAGTCACCTGTAGAACTCTACTTCAAGTCCATCTCGTAACTTACTTTCTACTTTTGCCACAAAGTCACCTACAACAGTATCGTTGTCACTTTTAAGGTTATGCAGCCTGATCCCAAGCTTCGGATCATAGCTCGGGAAGTGCGTAGATTGATAGAGTTTCGTTGGGAAGAGACAAAATTTCTTAAACGGGCCAAATACGCAACGGTCCGGGGTTGTAAGTGGTTGGAAATGTGCGGCGGAAGTGTCAAAATTGTGATCCCATTGTCTCGGTAGTAATTATCACCTTCCAGGCTAAAATGAGACTCGTGATTATCCATCAACAGCAACACAAGATGTTCTTTATCACACCTTTGTGTGTCTTTGGAAAATGTTAGTACTAATAATACAAAGTTTTCGGTGGTCATCCAACCAGATTTTTAGACCAGTCCTGAAGCTTCATGTGCTACTCCAGCCATCATTCGCTGTTTGTCGAATCGGACACTTAGGAACACGAACACGGCAGGTAAAGAATTGCCAAAGAATTGCAAGACGAAACTTCGTCACAAGGGGTAATTAAGGGTATTACAAGTTTTCCGAGTGAACCTAACGTAGTTCACTGAGAAAATTACGCTGACACCAGCAGAATTCATAAATCATGAGAAGCTAAAAATTGTTTTTGTCGATCACAAATTAGAGAAAAATTTACATAAATTTTATCTGCGATATATTTATAACAAATAAAAAAATAAATATGTGGGTTATCGTTTACTTCCTAAAAATAAATAAATTATCCTTGTTAAAATTAAAATAAGCGCGTCATAATCAATGCGTGGTTTTTTAATGAAACACGGCATGAAATTCTTAAGAAATTACTTAGGACAAATAATTAAAAATAATTATACATGCATGAAAAATCAAGGCTTTACTTTTATTATAAAACAACAAAGTAGTAAATATTATGATAAAATTATTTACTTAGTACCTACCTATTTTAAAATTAACATAAAAAGAATTCTGTATTTTTGGAATGATATCAATGGAAGCAGTTCTACAAAACTTTTAAATTTATTTAAACTTATTTGGGATTTCAAATAATCCGGTTTATGGATTTGACGTACTTATAATCTACTTTAAGTATCATATCAAGTTTGGTTAATCCTCAGTTGCTTAATTGTTGTTAATATGGCAAGTTCCACTACCATCTTATTCGTGTTACTTGTTTGTGTTGCTTTGGATGTCGGTTTTACTTGTAAGTACTAAATGAAAGTATTTTAAATGTTAGTATAAATTAGTAGATACACTAAACAATTATTTTGGGGTTTTTACCATTTAAAGAGGTTAATGCTAACATGTTTTTAACTACAATAACTATATCAATTGATAAGAAATAAACACACTGATTACAGACTTAAAGTAATTTATTTCGGATAGGTTTTGTGCTTTACGTCGCTGCCCTATCTTCTGGGCATTGCGCCGATGTAAAAACATTGGCAAATGTACAATAATTAATATTCGTGTAGATACAATAAAGTATTTTGGAAAAATGTAGCCGGTACGACCAGTTTATGAAACCCCGGTCTCACGTTTCGTACGTCACACTGTTGGATTGAAAAATTAAATCATACACAACCGTTTTACTGTGTGTGAAAATTGAATTTTTTTTGAAATTATAGTTTCCTACTTTCAGAAGTATGTGTGTAAGTTTCAGAACTTACGGATTAGTCACTAATCTTGTCAGATTTCAATTTGACATAATATATCGCTCTTTTAGGTTAGAATGCATCTCCGACTGGATCAATATTATAAACTAACAGACCAATGAAAAGTGCATAGTATAATAAATTTACTCTTTCGGCACTTAGATTGCAGAAATGGTGTTCCATCTTTTGTAATAAATTCCACTAGGGAGTAGGTTACCTCTACCTCCAACTAATATAATAGTAAAACACTAAAACTAACGCAAACAACAGAATAAGTAATAGGTATAACCATTACTTTCTCTCATGCACACATCATGTATGTACATGTAATAAATTAAAAATTGAAACTTTCAAATTTAGCCCTGAAAGTGCAATAAAAATTAATAAGCCTAAAATTAGAGTCAAAACGAAGGTAGCAACCTCAATGTTTATTATGCATTTCACGGCTCATGGCTACCGCAAAAACTTTCAGTCTTAATAATTTGTCTGCATAAATTAAGTTACTATTGTTTAAAAATCGCTATCTTTTACTAACAATAGATCTGGATTGTATCATAAATTTTTATTTATTCAACTTTTTCAATTTTTCCAGTAAATAATGGAGACAGATGCCAAACGCCACGTCAAGAACGTGGTGAATGTATAGGAATAAGACAATGCTCAAGCTTAATAAGTTTAATTCAACAACTTCCAATACCAACTGAAACCGCTAATTTTCTAAGAAGTTCACAATGCGGTACTGAAAATAGAGAACCTCTCGTTTGTTGTCCTGTAGTAAGATCAACTCTAGGTAAGCAATCTTCTTCTTCTTTGTCTTAGTATTCCTAGAACATATGTTCTAGGAAGATTTGAATAATATTCTAGTACGGTGCTAACCTTGCTAGATGCATTTCCCGTAAATCAGACTTGCACTTTAGATCACAGTAGTGTAGTCGGCGCAACCATGCATTGAATTAATAACAAATAACAAAAAGTTATTAACATTTTCAATGCATGGGTAACTTACATAGACGGCTGATTAAGGTTTTGACTGACCTTCGCTGCATTTCTCACCAAAAAGTGTTTGAATATCTTGTAACCTAATCTTTTACCTATTATAAAATTCAAAAAAGGCTACCGAATATTTCCCATATTTAGTTAAAAACTGCTTTTTGTTTGCGGAACAGGGATCATAACAGGGCGGCTAAAAAGTATAGCTATAATGATTATCTTAATACATAAAATGCCAGCTCGCTGCTGCTCCTGCTGCTACGGCGTGTCATTTTTTGGTAACCTAAACACACTCTGATTGGTCAAATTTTTTTTACCAACCGAAAAATATATTAAAGTACCGACGACGATACTCCCCCTGGGACGAGTTGCACATCAATCGAGTTTTCAACCAATCGGGTCTAGATGCCCGTCCGTGGACGGGCTTTCCAGCTAGTTTGATAATAAATGTCCTGCAGAATCGGTCGAGGACATTAAATAAATAGATGTATTTGTACCAAAAAATGAAGTCATGCAAAAACTCAAATAAATATGGTAGATTCCGATTTAGAATAAAAAAATTAATTTTTTTTCATTTAAATAAATCAAAATTTTCAAAAACTCAAACAAAAAATCAATTTTTTTATTATATTTTTACTTATCCTCGTCAGCAAAGTCACATTTTCAGCCAGATTTATTCGCGATGTAACTTTTTTTGGATTTTTTTTTACATTTTGTAATATTAATCTAATAGTATACTACGTACAAGTTGTCAAGTACCACTATTTTACTTAATTTTGGCTAGGATTTTCATTAATTTGCTGTGTTTCCCGCTTTGTAGGCCGTCGATTTAAGCTTTGCACCACACTGCTGATCTTAATAAAACCTCACTTAAACATTTTTTTCTTTTTAAATTGAAAATATTTCTAGGAGATATAACAAGCGACTTGCTACCCAGTACGGAGATTTGCGGAAAACAATTGAGTGACCGGCTTGTGGGTGGTGAAATAGCAGACATCAACGAGTATCCCTGGATGGCACTCTTCGAATATATTACTGGTAAAATATACAAATTATCCATTTAAAATGCATTTAATTTTTTTTTTTTTAGATTTTGACCAATCTTTCCGTTGTGGAGGATCTTTGATCAGCAACAAATATGTTTTAACCGCTGCGCATTGTATCAAAAGAATTCCCGAGACTTGGCGACTGTGAGTTTTCATAAAGTTTATTGAAATTTTCGACTACAATATTATTTTTTAGAATTAGTATACGCTTAGGTGAATATGATTTAAGAAACGCAACGGATTGCAAAGTTTCTCCAGGACTGGAAAAATGTTCAGATCCACCAGTTGATGTAGAAATTGAAGAAGTGATCGTTCACAATAATTACCAACCCGATAGTAAACTGCAAGCAAATGATATTGCACTCGTAAGGCTTAAAAATGAAGTCACTTTTACAGGTATTATATTTTGTATAAATAACTGTGATATTGATATAACAATTTAACTTATGCGGTAATTAAAAATAATCATTGCAAGTTTCTATTACACAACGATTTTCATAGAAATCATTGAATAATAAAAATTACCATGTTAGTTAAATAAATATATATAAACTATTAAAGATGTAAATCCTGATAAAATTTTACAATTTTTTTTCAGAATATATAACACCAATTTGTGTTCCATTAACTTCCTCATTACGTAATCAAGATTTCGCTGGGAAACAAATGGTAGTCGCTGGATGGGGCAGAACTGAAAATCAAAGTCAAAGTCAAATTAAACTTAAATTAAAGGTAAATTTGTGATTACATAAAAAAGCAGTCAAATGTAAAAATAAATTAATATAAATTTTTTATTAGATTTCGGTCACACCAGATGCAGATTGTAAATCAACTTATCGTGGAAGTGGTATTAACCTAGAAGATACTCAATTTTGCGCGGGAGGAGAACAGGGAAAAGATTCTTGTACAGGTGATAGTGGAGGTCCATTAATGATCCAAGATACAATCGATACTGATAATTGGTACGCAATGGGAATCGTATCGTTTGGACCACGCCGTTGTGGATCCAAGGATTGGCCAGGAGTTTATACAAGAGTTAGCGATTTTTCGCAATGGATAGTAGATAACATGCGACCATAAAATATGTGATTGTTGTATAAAATATTTTTATTAAATTATTAAAATAAATACTTGATATAACAACCACCTCTTGCAAATTTAAACTTTAATTCTAATAAGTTATTATTATTGATTCAATCAGACCTTGAAAAAAAGAAAAAGTGATTATAGTACCTTATAATATTATTAAAAACTTATACAATTTCTAACGTGTACGTTAGTAGTAAGAATGGTATTTCGTAAAAAAAAACTTGTTAACATTGAGAAGTACTGTAGAAGGAGATTGCTTTTACAAATTCTAAACGCAATATTTATTTTACATATTATTATGTTGTATTTATACAGCAGTTCAGTAATAACCCAGACAGCACACAATATCTATTAGCTATCCAATGGATATCCACTGTGGACATTCAATATAACCACTGGATATCCGCTGGATATCTTATAGATATCCAAATGTCCGCTCTTTGTAGATATACATTTGTAGATATACATAGGATATCCATAGCTATATCCTATGTATATCCATACATAATATCGCATGGATATCCACAATGTCCTGGATATAGGGCGGACATTTGGATATCTATATGATATCCAGTAGATATGATATAGGATATCCAGTGGATATCTTAATATAATATAGGTTTGGAATAAATAAAAATAGATTGCAGTGATAAAACTTTATTAACTTTTAACATAATATGTTTATATTGTTGTGTATTTTTGTTGAATTCACATACAAACTCTAAATTATGCTCCGGCTTGCCAGATTTTCGTCGGGAGATGAAACTCTCAGTAGTAGGTTCTTGTCGATCTTATTTATCCCCTGAGTTGTAAGTAAAACTCTCATTGACAACGAAAACAATGGTTTATTCAAAGGCAAATAATAATATCGAACAAACTCGTAGCTAAATAAAATCGGGTGTAAAATGTCTATGGCAATTGATTTCAAAATTACATTTACTATTAAATACGGATCGCTTAATTTTGTGATCATTTGCCACCTTAGTGTGATTATGTGTTTTAATTTTATACAAAATAAAAATTGAATGTTCATAAAAATTAAATTAAATGTTTTTTTTATTTTCACTATCTTTTAATCTTAAGTAAACGATACCTTGCACGCCTCTGTTGTCGATGACGTAATAGTCCCCTCCAGTAGTTGCTACGTTGCTTAAGGCTACTGTATTCCGAAGGTGTACTCCCGTGCGTTCACAGCTCCTGCCGTACAAAACTTGGTTTTTCATAAAATCTCCTTCCAAATCGCAGCCACGATTATTCAAACGGTTGTTGTTAATGCACTTTAATAATATTTGAAGTTCCTCGTCCTCAAATTTCATCGAGGTAAGTAATATTAAGATGAATTATAAAATTTTTGGTTCTTTTTCAAAATGGCGTCCTCAAGGCGTCCTTTGACAAATTTCTCAATTATACGCTTGTATCTTTCTAGGAAGGTCGTTCAACCCCAAACTTGGTCGTCGTCTCAAAAATATCACACTCGTCGTAAGTTTCACAAATTTCACCCAGAAATTGGTGAAAAACTGCACTCAGGGTGGCTTCCAAAAGCCCGGCTTGGAAAACACGTCCTTCTCTTCCTCGGCGTATGCGGAGAGAGCCCTGCTTCAACCTTAAGAAAACCAAACTTTCGTACGTTCTTAAAAAACATACACGATGTTTCGAAATTCACTGTTATTATTTTAGATCTTCGTAGCACAAAACAAACACTGATGGTTACAAAATAAAATGGTAAAATTGTGTAAAAAAAAAAGTGTTTAAGTAACAATACAAAATCAGCTGTTATTTACCTTTGAATAATTTTACCTAATTTGCATCACATAAACAAATCAAATGGCCGCGTTCTAATTTTAAATATGATCGACCTTCGTTTCACGACAGCAAAGCCCCTTGTTTAGTTATAATTTATCAATCGAACGTAGTGATTTGATAAATTTTCACTAAATCAACAAAATCGTGAACAAGTAAGTATCCAAAAAAAAAAAATTTTTTTTTATAAAAACTTAGCTAAAACCTTATTATTAACAAAACTAAATAAATTCTTTTCCAGTATTTACAACCCCTTCTCTCCTAAATTTAAACTAAATAAAATTAACCCCGTAATCTCTAACTAAATAAAACTTTTCTTTGTTTTAGGACGGTATCAATCGGATTCATCCTGTGAGAAATCCTCCTCTAGCCCCTGATCGTACGCATAAATCATGTCTAGGTGAAATTTACTCCTAATCTTGTTGTTTGGATATTTTAACAAATAAGTATTTTCATTGACAGAGTCTATCAAAAATGGACCTTCGAAAGGGAGCTGTAGCTTGAGGCATTGATCTTTTGATCTTTTCCCTACTCTTAAACTTCTAATTATAACCCAGTCGCCTACATTAAAAGAACAATATTTTTTTATTTTACTATTCACTTTACGTAAGTAGCTTTCACTTCTTTTTATTAATTTATTATTTACCCCCCTTATAATTTCATTGTAATCAATATTGTGGTTATTAATCCATGGTCTTTCAGGTTCTTTATTAAACATGACTAAAATAGGAGACTCTTCGGTAACTGAACTAGGAGTATGATTTATGAAGTATTCTACTTGAGAAACGTATCGTGCCCATGATGTTTGATCTTTGTAAACCACCAGTCGTAAGAATTTTACGGTTTCTTGCACGTATCGTTCACTGATGTTCCCCTGCGGGTGTCGAACGGAACAATAAAATACCTTAATCCCTTGGTTATTCCAATGAGTTTTGAATTTTTGATTAAAAAAGTAAGTGGCATTATCGGCTAGGATGTTTTTAGGTTTAATGATTTCTTTACAGAATCTTTCTAACATTTGAATGGAAACGTCTGTTGTACAAACTTTTGTTGGATACAACTTTACATATTTGCTGAAGGCATCGACCACTACCAGGATATTTTTGTAACCAGCCCCGCTAGGTATTAAGTTTCCTATGTAATCTATTGCTACTAATCCCCCCGGTTCTGTTATTTGTACGCTTTTCACATAATTTTGGTTTGGTTTCAGTAGATTTTTAACAACTTCTAAATATTTTTCATCACAGTTTAACAGTTTTTTCTTCAAAGTTTCTTTATCCCCTACTAAATTATCGATTTCCCTATCATTACTAACATTTTCCAAATTTTCCATATAATTTTTCCCATATAATTCATCATTATTAATATTATCAATACAATCATCCCCTACCAATTTACTACTGCTTTCCCTATTAATATAACTAACTTGTTTGCTAACTGTCGTGTAATTACTAATATTTTTATTTTCATTTTTTGAATTTTTCGGATATTCATTTTCAAAACTGTTCTCTTCTTCTTTGACCAGGTTTTGTACCTTTGGAATTATGTCTTTTTCTTTTTCTTTATCCAAGTCTCCATCGTTTTCTAAACCCAAATTTTCTTTATGCAAACTTAAACTTTTATTTTTAATTACTGTATCCATGTTTTCTTTTTCCATTTTTTTAAATATTTCTTCCAGTCCAGCTTTAAATTCTGAACACCATTTTCTGTACTCATGTAACCAATCCTCCTGAATTGAATCCAGCTTCCCTCCATTTTCCACACTTTCTTTGACTTCCAAATTTTTGTTTTCCAAAATAATAGAATTGTTTAATTTTTTTATTTCATAAATTTCTAAGCTTTTATTTTCCATTTTATTGGAATTTTCCAAATTTTTGATTTCTTCTTGGACTTCAAAATTTTTATTTACCAAATTCAAATTCTTACTTTCCAATTTTTTATCTTGATTTCCAACTAAATTTTTATTTTTCAAAACCAAATTTTCATTTACTAAATCCAAATTATTTCGATCTCTCTCGAATTGTTCTCTCTCTCTTCTTTCAGCTACCCGGTCTCTAATTTCGCTTTCTCCTACTTTACCTATCTCACATCCCTGCATTTCTACTTTTTGCTCAACCCTAATTAAATTATTACTATTTTTTGTTACATCTTCGCTTATAAATTTGACCCGTTTAATGTTGTCCCTGATTTCCCCATCTTCACTAAATACAGCTCTAACCCTCTTATAATTTTTTAATTTCGTACCTACTTCCTGTATTATTTCATTTCGATTTTCTGTTGCCTTTTTATTTATTTTTAAATCTAGCTCCCTTTCTTGGTTTTTGAATGATTGAATTATAAGCCTAGCCGGCATTGACTCTGTGTTTAGAATGTTTACTTTTGTTTCAATTTTATCTACCCTTGTATTGGTAATCTTTAAATCACCTTCAAGTTTATCAAATTTATTTTCTAAATTGGCAAAACCCCTATTCATTTCTGCCCGTATAGTTTTACTTTCTTCCTGCATAATTTTACTTTCTTTATGCATGATTTCAAAATTTTGTTCATTTTTTTCATTATTTTTTTCTTGTTTTTCAAACATCTGTTGCATGAAACTCATCATGTCGCTATTTCCCGCACCTGTTATTTCAGCTCGTGTACTTGAGTGTATCGGTGACGCTGTCGGAGTTTCGGTACCGTCTGATATTTCTAAGATATTTTCCCCTAATACTCCTGCTAAAATGTTTTCTATCATCTCTGGCGTACTGCTGTCTTTTTCCCCTACAGTGCCTTTTGTTTCCATTTTTACTAATTTTATTTCTTTGTTTTTAGATTTTGCTGAACACACCCTAAGAAAATGATCACCGTCAAGCCCCTTACGTTGCGGCAAAAAGTTATTGTAATGCACGTTCTGGTCGTTTTGATAAAAACGCCACCTGACAAAAACTCCACCTGACAATGCCCCACACGTTGCGGTGCCAAAAAGTTGTTGTGTATTTTTGTTGAATTCACATACAAACTCTAAATTATGCTCCGGCTTGCCAGATTTTCGTCGGGAGATGAAACTCTCAGTAGTAGGTTCTTGTCGATCTTATTTATCCCCTGAGTTGTAAGTAAAACTCTCATTGACAACGAAAACAATGGTTTATTCAAAGGCAAATAATAATATCGAACAAACTCGTAGCTAAATAAAATCGGGTGTAAAATGTCTATGGCAATTGATTTCAAAATTACATTTACTATTAAATACGGATCGCTTAATTTTGTGATCATTTGCCACCTTAGTGTGATTATGTGTTTTAATTTTATACAAAATAAAAATTGAATGTTCATAAAAATTAAATTAAATGTTTTTTTTATTTTCACTATCTTTTAATCTTAAGTAAACGATACCTTGCACGCCTCTGTTGTCGATGACGTAATAGTCCCCTCCAGTAGTTGCTACGTTGCTTAAGGCTACTGTATTCCGAAGGTGTACTCCCGTGCGTTCACAGCTCCTGCCGTACAAAACTTGGTTTTTCATAAAATCTCCTTCCAAATCGCAGCCACGATTATTCAAACGGTTGTTGTTAATGCACTTTAATAATATTTGAAGTTCCTCGTCCTCAAATTTCATCGAGGTAAGTAATATTAAGATGAATTATAAAATTTTTGGTTCTTTTTCAAAATGGCGTCCTCAAGGCGTCCTTTGACAAATTTCTCAATTATACGCTTGTATCTTTCTAGGAAGGTCGTTCAACCCCAAACTTGGTCGTCGTCTCAAAAATATCACACTCGTCGTAAGTTTCACAAATTTCACCCAGAAATTGGTGAAAAACTGCACTCAGGGTGGCTTCCAAAAGCCCGGCTTGGAAAACACGTCCTTCTCTTCCTCGGCGTATGCGGAGAGAGCCCTGCTTCAACCTTAAGAAAACCAAACTTTCGTACGTTCTTAAAAAACATACACGATGTTTCGAAATTCACTGTTATTATTTTAGATCTTCGTAGCACAAAACAAACACTGATGGTTACAAAATAAAATGGTAAAATTGTGTAAAAAAAAAAGTGTTTAAGTAACAATACAAAATCAGCTGTTATTTACCTTTGAATAATTTTACCTAATTTGCATCACATAAACAAATCAAATGGCCGCGTTCTAATTTTAAATATGATCGACCTTCGTTTCACGACAATATATAGGTAACTTCACTTTAATAAATTGTTGAATTTGCACAGCGGACAAATGTTTAATCCGTGAAGTTGATAATGATGATGAAAGATATAAAACAAAATTCATAGGCTTATAATAGTCACTAACTAATTATAATCACTAACTAATTATGAAGTTTAGCAGCACTAATAAAAAAAACACCCACTAGAACACTTTAAAAACACAAAAATTGATGAAAAAATAACAAATGGCAACGGTTGCATTTGAATGTGATATTCGTAAAATAATGTGGCTTTATAGTTTAGTGCGCCAGTACCAACTTGCACGCAGACGCAATAACACATAAGACCCTGTCGCACTGTGTCTGTATATCCACAAAAAAAGTGGATATACATAACACATTTTTAGATATCCACTGGATATCCAATACATATCTATGTAAAAATTAAGATATTTTTATTTATTTTGACGAATAACTTACAGGTAGCCTATGGAGCAATATAATATGTTTCTTAAAAAATTTTTAAATTAATTTTACGAATATAATTTCTTTGCATATCCACAAGAGATATCCCTTGGAGATCTATTAGATATCTATCATGGAGTGGACATTCAGTGGATATATGGATATCCTATGGATGTCTAATGGATATTGTGTGCTGTCTGGGAATTTTTGTTTCTTTTTCGAATTGTTGTTTTGTGCAGGTGATTTTCCAATAATACTGTTTTAAACAACACAAACGTTGTGTTTTTCTTATTTAAGAGCATTTACAAATTTTGTTAGAGCGTATATGCATTATTTGTTATTTAACCCCCTTTCTTAAATATGTATGAACGATACCAATGTGTGCATATGTTACTGCGCTGCATTTAGAGCGCACCACATCGTCGTCTAATGTATTCAGTATTCTTTTATTAGCGAACATTTGCAGTCGCTATTACTAAGAGCTCAATTTTCTGTAACATTTAATAATTAAACCTTCGTGAGAATAAAACGTTTTTTATAGCCAAACGGAGTTTGATTCTGTACCATCACAGCGTACAAATTTGTTATATCATATTATAAGGGTGAGAAAAATTTTAAATTCATACATACTCTTGGAGGAAGCACTGCATTTTCATCCATATCATAAGTTAGTGCAAAATATTCACAGAACTTGTCAACATTTGTATTAGTCGGTTCGAATTAGCATTCTTCTTCTTAAATGTGCCGAGTATTCCCCATAAGCCCACATCAGATTTATCTTGGGCTTTTAGATCACAGCAACGTATTTGACGCAACCGGGATTTAAACCGCGCGCTCACCCGCTTCCCAGTCGGCCGGTGTAGGCTATACATACGCCATACTGCTGGTTTGATTTAGCAAACATATAAGTTTCGAACCAATCGAGGTGCACACCAATCGACCTCCAGACTATTCGAGCAATAGGAGGTCATGGCGATCGATCCCCAGTCTACCTGACCTTGTGATTAGGAATAACCATATTTTTTGTATTATATGTAAAAATAAAACTTGATAATTTATTTTTTTTAAATCGGGGATATTTTTTTTCCAGTTCGCCATTGTTTGCAACATATTTTTGAATGTTTTTAAAAACTAAACATGTTCTAAAATTTACATTGAGCTCTGCATTACGATTTTAAATACAAGATCACAATAAGCAATGTGTCCAATGCTAATTGAGTAATTTATACTTTATGTCATTTATTTTCAGAATGTGACAAAAATTTTAATAATTATACTAACACTCCTGAATTTTATAATAGTATATCTAATGTACATGCATGCACGAAAAGATAAATTGATTTATTTGTTTGAATATCAGGTAAAATAAAAATTAATATTTGTTTTTCCTGTTTTTTATTGTTGTGATTTTTTATTAATTTCATCAGAATTTTTAAATAAAAAAATGATAAAATGCAGCCTAATCAATTGATACGCATATACAGTAGACATATTTTATTATACATTTTGTAGCATGGGTCACAAACTTTGATGGCGATAACATTTAACACATAATTAAGTCAAGAACAGTATATCAGTAGTTTGGAAGTTTAATTTATAACCGATATTATTAATAAATTAATTTAATAATGCTTTTAATATATTTTCACATCTACATATTAAAATTATTTTTTGTGGTCAACCTTATAACGAATACAGGTAAATATTAATTTTTAATATTAATCATTTGTGCTAGTTTGTCTACGGGGCCAGTAAACATTTGGTTCGCGTCATTCCCCTCGAAAATTTCATTATAAGTTAATGTCAAGTAATATGTAATATGTAGAGTATTCATACCCGTATTCATAAAACTTTTAACAAATGATTTCTATAGGCTTGCTTGTACCAAGCGATAATTTCCATTGGTTTGTTAAATTTAACGGTCCGTTAAAAGTTTTACGGATGTTTGTGAATACGGTCATAATTGTTTATTTTGCTTACTATGACTGAATATTGTAGAACCTTCTAATGCCGATTTGCCAGAGGGTCTTGTTATAATTTTTTTGGCTAAATAAGTGATAAACATGTTTACTGACTCTCCTACTATGATGGTTGTATTAGTAAATATTATTTTACAGAAAGCGCAAGTCAAACAATTGCATCCTGCATAACGCCTGACAACACCCAAGGTCAATGCATAAATATCCGCTTATGCCCTCCACTATTAAATCTACTAAGAACCGATCCAGATTCCAAAGAAACTATACAGTACCTTAGAAAAGCAAATTGTGGATATGAATCACTCGATCCCAAAATATGTTGTTCATTATTAACAAGATCCGAAAACCCTATCCCAACCCAACCATGGATTCCACTAAACGAAGAAACATTAAAAAGTAAAAATATATTTATTTTCAATGTTTTAAGTGTATGCAAATTTCTTATGTTATAGGTTTACCGACTGCGTATTTGCTTCCGACTGTAGAAGTATGCGGTCCACAAGAAAGTCTTAGAATTATTAACGGCCTTCGTGCGAATTTAGGAGAATATCCGTGGATGGCGTTATTACAATATCAAACAAGTAAGTATGACAAACTATAAGTACTAGGTAAATATATTTTTTATTCAATTTTCATAAATATAAATAAATTCTTAGGAACAATGAACAAAATACATAAAAATACATAAATACAGTAGATTTTAGTTCGTCGGTTGAAATGTCATTTATACTCAATGTAATATTATGTTACTTAATTGTTCACTAATATTTTTGAAATTATAGCAAATACTAGAAGTTTCCATTGCGGTGGAGCTTTAATTAACAATAGGTACATTTTAACAGCAGCCCATTGCGTTGATCAACAAGCATTGCCTAAAAATTGGACTCTGTAAGTTATTACCTATTTTTTATTATAATCTAAACTATTTTAGAATATAATGTTAGTTTATGGAAATTTCTCAAAACGAACAAAAATGTATCTCGACTTATCGGTATTTTGGAAAAACCAAAAAACATCTAGTACTAAAACTTTTTCAAATTTCAAAGTCCCAAGTTTTCACAAATAAATACACTGTAAGTATATAATTATCACAAAGTCTGCCAATAAACTCAAATTTATAGTTAATCGCCTCCTGATTATGCTATAATATGGTGAAAACGTTTTTGATAATTTATTATACTTAATAATATTGTATTTAATTTGCAAAAACTTTATATGTTTTAGTTCCACAAAATAGTTTCTAAAATACCGACATGGTTAATATCGAATTTTACTACCTAAACCCCTAAACCACCAACCTATCAAAAAATAGCAACAAATTAAAATTGATAGAAAATTTATGATTATTTTTTATTTTAATATCAGATTTTCTTCATGTTTCATAGAGTAGGTGTACGTTTAGGCGAACATGATACAACTTCAGATCCAGATTGTTTAAAATTTAATGATAAAGAACAATGCGCACCTCCAGTTATTGATGTCGAAATATCAGAAAAAATAGTGCATCCCAACTATGTAGCCAGCAATAAAAACAATTATGACGATATTGCTTTATTAAGGCTCGATTCCGAAATTCCATATTCATGTAAAAATATATTAAAATGTTTGATGTTACTTGATACTAAAAATATATTAATTTTTTAGTTTATGTTAAGCCTATATGTTTACCCATAATCCAGGATTTGCTGGACCAAGATTACGCTGGTACAAATATGACGGTAGCGGGATGGGGTGGAACAGAAAATTCTTCACTATCAAGTGATATCAAACTTAAGTTACAAGTAAGTACTAAGTGCACAAGAGGTATTGGGGTAACCATCTCCCCATCCCCTAATGACTTCGAAAAACACTCAACTGCATTAAATTCTGCAAAAATCTTAAAATTTATATTATTTTATTTAAATTTTTAAAGTCAAATATTTAATTACACCCCCTTGAACTTCAGCTGGATCCGCCCTTGCAAGTGCATAATGTAACAATTTTTATTCGATATTCCAAAATATATCATAGTGCATGATGGCTTATCAAACCAATAACAGATCAAATTTAATTCTTATTTGCTATATCCAATTGTAAGTAACCAGAAAAGTGTATCTTGCTATTTTTATTTAAATATTTAAGTTGCCAGTAAAATCGAAAGCCGAATGTTTCGCACAGTACCATAATCAAGGTGTAACATTGAGAAGAAGTCAAATATGTGCAGGAGGGATACGGGATCAAGATTCGTGTAAAGGAGATAGTGGAGGTCCACTAATGTCTCTCCACTTTAATGAAGATTACAACTGGTATGTTACTGGGATAGTATCATTTGGACCACAAGATTGTGGACAAGAAGGATTTCCGGGAATTTACACAAGAGTGTCCGATTATATGGATTGGATAATTAATAACTTAAAACCTTAATATTACAATTCAATGTAAAATTATTATTAAAACGTATTTCTAAATTTTTATTAATAGTAAGTGGTAGATTTTTACAACCTTCTCTGTATCTCTAATCTCCTAGGTATCAATCGTTTATTATTATAACCAAGGTAACAAGATGTACTCTGGGAGCATACAAATTTATTATGAATGATGATATCGAGGGCTTAGAGGAAAAGAGGCGTATCTACAAAATATCTGTCTTGAGATAATTGCAATTTTAGTAATATTTTGGCCAAAAATCACCAACTAAAGAAGCAGATACGCTGTAGTGTATTTTTTTAATTACTGGAATTGCAAGATGCGTTTATGTTTTATCACATAGAAGACAATATTCTCTACAAGAAAACAAACGTAACTCAAAAACATAAAATTTGTAGATAGGTACGCCTTTTTTCCTCTAAACCCTCAATATACTATAAGTTAGCCATGAGTCAGTTAATATTCTCCAAAAATTAATTTAGAAAATTGCACTTACGTGAGCGTTTTGTGTGCAATTGTCGAACAAAATGTATATTAAAAGAACAAACGTCCCAAAAATTCAAAGACTGTTTGTCAAAGCAAAGCTATAAAATGGGAATACAACAGCAAATACACTCACAATAATTAAGACATATTCTTCATTAACAAAATTCTTTGGTAGGTAGTTATAAATTCAAAAAAACATTTTCTATTTTAAAAAATTATTTTCAAATCCCTACATTCAAAATCTGAAAAATTGTTTCCACCTTTTAATAGTGAAATAGAAAATCCTATATTCAGACCTGCAGTGATCAAAAAAGTACAGCAAAGCCTGTGCAACTCCATTTTAAAAACACAAATATTGTATATTTCTTGATAAGAATAACCATAAAAATTATTTATAAATATTGTCACGTTCAAAATTAATTAAATAGGTTGATAATAATAATTGTTTAATTTTTGTAAATAAATTTTGTGTTGTTAATTTTTAATCGTCTTGTATAGTTTAAATCGTTAAAAATGTTTAAGTTGGTAAGGTAAGAAGGGGTAATGGCCGACAGCCAAGCGAACGGACGTGTGTATGTACGTTCCAATTTAATTTAACAAAAGTTTGTCCGTTCCGATTCAATTAAAATAAAAATTTTGATTTTAAGTTTGGAAAAATGGTTTTATTTAATTAAAGTTTTAAAATTATAATTTACAAAAAAGATCATCGCAATATATTAAACTAATATACAAAAAGTAAACTTTTACTTCGCATATTTTGATTTCACAACGCCGACAATTTTCTGAAGCGCACCACCAAACTGTCCTAGAATTGTTACACCAAAATTTTCAAATAAAAATGTTATAATGGGTCAATAAAAAGTAAAAGTAATTTGTAAATTAATTTATTTTGGGAAAATTGGTAATATTATTATTGGGTACAAAGCAGATTTGGGCAAAAAGTAACTTAAGCTGCTTTTAAATGTACATTAAAAACTCGTTTTTCGTGTAAAATTCGATTTGTTGCCAATGCTAGGCAATTATAAATTTATTACAATGCTACCGATGGTTTGTAATTTATAGCTATATTTTTATACTCAGAAAAAGTAGCTTAATAATACTGATCTGCCCAATTCTGGGTACAATTCACTATTTGCATAAAACTAAATTTAACAGCAAACCCCAACTCACTGATTACAATACTCTTTTCCTACCTTGATATAAAATCTTTATTTCACCTTCCTTTGTCAAATTATCTTATCACACTAAATTACCTATTCCTAATTAAAGTTTGATAAATGCATAATTATGAACGTTTTGTTTTTAATATACTTAAGGGACTTGCAGCAGATTGTCTCTAAATGTCTGAAAATTTATGGTTTGCTTGCTATTGGTTTAATGCCATAAATAATGTGGAAAGGAAAAACTTATAGTGATAATATATGGTTTTTTTTTACAAAAAAATGAACAAAAAAATTTGTTAATAAATAGTTTGCACTTTCACTGTCATCATTAAACATTCTCTCAGACCATTCGAAGAGATAAAATAAAAAAAGACGAAATAAAAAACAAAATATTTCTTTTATAATTTACTGATTTACTAATACGAAACATCCAACAAAACATAGTTTTCAATTTTATTACTGCACTAAAAACAGTAAAAATAATTAATTATTTGAAACTTAAAAAAAATACATTATAATTAATTAAAATAAAAAAAGCATATAATTAATTTAAATATTATTTGTATTTTAATATATACAATTTCATCTAGCCACAAAATTTCACCACCTGTTTTAAAATAATATTGAATTATAATTTTCATTATTGTATAAAGAACTTTTAATTAAAAAAAAAAAAACGATAAAATGATATCCTTTCAGCATTTAGTTGACGTAGCTATTAGATTATTTCAAGATAGATTTCAATGTGTTAATTTTGAAAATAAATATAGATAATAAATAAATTTTAAATATGTATTAATAAAAATTTGTCCCTTAAGCAATAAAATTGATTAGTAAGAGATTTTAAACTGACCTGATTAAACTGACCTCAGCTGTAAGTCATTTTAATAAACAGACGTTGTAATACGTGTTTGTTATTGTTTCGAAAAAATTCAATTTTTGTTCATAAAAAGATGTTTAAAATAAAATTTAACGGACGAAACAATAGCAAAAGTATTTGTCCAAATAAATATTATGTTCAATAACATCACAACATATTTTTCAGTAATAGTTAATGTTTTTATCAAACTCTTACCAAAACGCTTTCCTGTGGTTGCTCGAGCAGGCAGCTCTTTCAGCGATTTGATTTGAAATCTAACCTAAATAACATACAACCACAGCATACAAATTATTACATAACACATTCAAAGAGAATTTCCCCACACGATCTATAAAAAAGGCATAAGGTGAAAATATATGTAACCAATTGTACAGAACAATATAAAGCATGACGATAAAACAGATGCACTTTCTAAAATAAAAATTCATAAAAAATTGGCATTTATACAAAACAAAAATTGAACGAAATCAAGCCCTATGCTAATCAAATGTTATTAAACCTATTAGATTTTCATGAATCGGTTGGCAAAATATTAAATTAATACCTTACAATATTTAAAATTACATGATTTATCATAATAAACTCTTAAAGCTATTAAATATTTCCACATTTTTGACCATGGTAAAAATCCGTGGTAGGAAACAGCTAAAATCTGTAAATCACAATTATAACTGATATCTAGATGGTCCACATTGCCTGAAAAAAATATGTACCACCAACACTGTCAAACGGTTACGCATTGTATATACATTAAAATTGTACGAGTGCAAAAATATAAATTTGTAACAGTTCTATTTTAAGCATAATAGTAATTATTATCATAGTAATAAACACAACATCATCATAAACAAATAAATAAATAAAATCAATATGCATGTATATTTCATTACCACATTAAATATTTCGATAATTAAAATAAAACGATTTTGATAAATAGGTACATTTAAGAATCAAACTGCATATATAAGAAATAAAATATAGCTTGCAGAAAACTGGAATCGGCATAAACAAATTCCTAATAAGTTTCTGTAAAAAGTGTGTTAGCAACATTATGAATAAATAATATAAATACAGACATCCTTCCACGTCCCATATGTTGATGATCCTAAAATAGAAGTGTGCACTCAAATATATATTACCAGACAGTGTTCACAGTACACAAATTATACCAAAAAATAAAAAAATCATAATGCATATACATTGATAAACAAAATATAAATTCAATGGCACATGTAAATATATAAATAGATTTAAAAAATGACATAATAATCAATATATCAATAAATATCATAAATCATGAGCACGTTTCAACAATATTGCATTATTATTATTATATAACAAAAATAAAACAAAGAAATATTCTTAATATTCGTATACTTACGGTTTGTACAAGATTAATTTTCTTGGGAATTGTTACCTCCTCCATAACCATAACCAGAAAATCCATACTGACCCTGAGGCATAGCTGGTGGAGCTGCACCCTGTGTTTGACCCTGGTAATAACCTGCAAAAAAACATTTATTTTTAATTATTATTTCAATTTTATTGAAAATCAGTATATATATGCAAAAACTGTCATGGTTATTTCAATAATAAACACTTCAAAATCATTTAAATGTTAACATAAAATATTTAAATACTTGCAACCTATTTTTCTCTCCAATTACATATGTTTGTTCACAATGTACCATTTTTAACAAACTCTTGATTATAACCATCAATTGGATTTACAATCACTTGTACATAATTCATTTTATACAAGCTTTTTTAATTTCTTACATTCGAGTATTTTAAATAGGATACTATTATTATATTTATAATTTTTATATAAAACAACTTGAAAATCCTAGAAATCAAGTGCGTGAGCAAAAAAATATATAAATGCCAACAAAATGTCTATGTTTTTCTGAGAAATTCAATAAATTAGCCAACTTGAGGTTTAAAAAACTCGGAATTTTCAGATGAAAATATTTGCAAGAAATCTTCTACCACGAACTCTGCCTCTTTAAAAATAAAATGCCTCTATACACTGGACAAAATTGGAATAGCCTCACTCGATAAATGGTATGCAACTCTGCAAACACAAATACAGCAGAAATATTTGTGGATCCAGATTCTTTGTTAATCTTGTCCTAACTTGGTCCCTGCTAGATACTGCCTATTTAAATTTACTGCCTTTTGAGTTTTATTTTAAAATTTGTGAAATTTTTACAAAAATTGAGTGGAAATTAGAATAGCCTCTTATAAAATAATAATTTAAATTTAAAAAAAAATTTATACGTCAAACTTTACAGGTAAGTCATTACTAATATTAAAAAACTGTTTTTGTATAATTTTGCAAATTTTAATGTTTGTAGTCAACATGGGTCGAGGTAAACGTTTCAATAAAGCAGAAATTGCTGCAATCAATACATACAAAGACGCCGGTTTGATAAATCGTCAAATTGCAAGAACTGGTAGATCACCTAAAGTCATAAATAATTTTATGAAAAATAAAGAAAATTATGGTAAAAACAATAAAAAAGGGGCCAAATCAAAACTAAGTGCACGACAAAAACGTGCAATTTTTACGAAAGCGATGACTCAGCACATGACGTCATTTCAAATTCAGGCTGATTTACAGTATTACAGTTACCTGTCACCAGCCGACAAGTTCGTCAAATTTTACACCAGCACCCTAATGCAGATTACCGCAAGAGGGTCGGTAATCCCCGGCTTACCCAGAAGCACAAGGTAGCAAGGCTGAATTTTGCAAGAAAATACATGGCGTGGATCGACCAATGGAAAACTGTACTTTTCAGCGATGAAAAAAAGTTTTATTTAGATAGTCCAGATGGATGACAGTACTACTGGCACGATCTACGCAGAGAAACGGAGGTACATCTTAATCGGAATTTCGGCAGAGGGACCGTAATGGTGTGGGGTGCATTTAGCTTCTGTGGCACTATTCCCTTAGCTTGGATTTTGACTAAGATGAACTCTGAGATGTATTTAGAAGTGTTGAAAGTGAGTTTGTTGGAAAATGCAGAAGAACTACTTAAAGAAAACTTCATTTTTCAACAAGACAATGCTGCCATTCGTACCTCCAGGGCCACAAAAGAATGGTTTACGTCGAAAAATATTGAAATTTTGTCCCAGCCGGCCTGTAGTCCTGATTTAAACCCCATAGAGAACTTATGGGGTATTATTTCAAAGCAAGTATATAAGAATGGCAAGCAATTTTTAACTACGGGAGAGTTAAAAAACAGAATTTAGGAAATTTGAGAAGAAATAGCTCCAGACATTTTACGAAAATTAGTGTTATCGATGCCCCACCGCTTATTTGAGTTAGTAAGAAGTGAAGGTGGTCATACAAATTTTTAGTCAAATTTAATCACCCTTATTTTTACAAAAATTACTAGTGAGGCTATTTTAACTTCCACCTTATATATTTAAATAATAAAGTTTTTCAAGAAAATCTTGTAGTTTTTTTTTAATAAATTATTATGAAAATGTTATGGGTCTATGTGTTTGTATTAGATATTACTAATCAAAAAATTTTATGAGTCAATTAAATTATAATAATCTTGATTTTCCTTAAAAAATGTAAGTGAGGCTATTCCAGTTTCGTCCAGTGTGTATATAAATGTTTTCACTAACTGTAACACTAGTGTGAATTTTACAGACCCCATTTATGACGAATTCTTGTCTAGTATTAAAAAAAAAATCTAACATAAGAAACAAAAATCTTGTGCCATAAATATCGTCTTTATACAATGTTATTAAAAGTGGCATGCATTTAAGTTACAAAATATCTGGAATCCATATTTTTTTAATGATAATATAAACTTTCTTCTAGTTTGGTAAAACTGTTTCTATATTATAGTAAGTAATAATCTAAATAGCAAATTTTACATTACCAGTCAAATGTGTTTCGACTAAACAACCTATCAAAATTACAATACAAAAGACTATTTAAATACAAATGCTAAAGAGTATTAAAGAAATTTTAATAATGCATGCTTTTTCATGGCCAAATTTGTCCCTAATATTTTATCTTCCCACACTTTTCAGATGTACGAGAAATACATGTTTATTAAGCCCTTTTTAAATTTTTTCAATCTATTCAAAACAATTATTTAATAATTGTGTTTTTACTAGCATTTAAATATTTTTGTAATAAAAATGAATAAATTTGTTTAATCCAATTAAAATGCTCACCTGAAGAAGCCGGATAACCTCCATAAGGTTGCTGATAAACTCCACCAATAGGTTGTTGCGTTGGCGTTACTTGTCCTGTAGATGGTGTCGTGACAACTTGTGATCCTCCTTGAGCAACCTTGAAACAAAAGAATTATAAACACTGGCCCGTTATTCAACACCTAAGACACACCATACCTTTGCTTTCATTTGTGATTCAATCGCTTCGGCTTCTTTATGCTTTCCCAAACTACGGTAATACTCTGCCCATTGAGCACTGTAGTCTGGTTGTGCACCATTTGAAGCCGGAGGAACTGAATTATTTACAGCTGGACCGGCAACTGGAGCAGATGTTGGTGCGCCTGTGGGTTGTGCAGCTGGAGCATTAACTCCTTTATTTTTTGCCTACAATTACATTAGTACACAACCCCATCAGACATAAATTTGAATAAAAATAATTACCTGTTGTTCTATAACTTCTGCTTCACGATGCATACCCAAAGACCTATAATATTCTGCCCATTGCAAGGAATAATCGGGTTGTCCAGTTGAAGGGTTGAGTTGAACAGGATTTGCTGGTTGTGATGTATTATCGGCAGGCTGTCCAGGAACAGCCCATTGTTGAGGGAAGGCAGGCGCTCCCCAATTTTGAGGAGTGTACCCTTGTGGTGCCATACCAGGATAAGCCGTCGGTAGATTACTGCTGACTCCAGTTGAAATAAAATTAAGTGGCATTTGTACTTTTTCACTAATAATACGTTTTGCAGTTTCTATTTGTTCTTGATCACCTCGAATTATAAAAGATTTGTCTGTTGTATTTTTCTGCCATGCCCTATCTAATTCGCAATGAGCTCCCGATTGTTGAATAATAGATTTGATTGTTTCTCCTCCTACAAAAAAGCAATTAGATTAATAAATTGTTAATTTGCTTACAATAAATTAATGACATACCTCTGCCGATAATGACACCACATTTTGCACTAGGTACTGTAAAAGTAACTTCTTGAGATTGTTGCTGCTGTTGTTGAGGTGGTGGTTGTTGTTGTTGATTTCTTCTATCATCCCATCCTGAAAATTCTTGATTACCATTTCGATTTCCTCTATTATCAAATCGTTCTCTACCACCTCTATGTCCTCGATTTCCACCGTCCTCTCTCCTACATACGCTGTCAATTAATTCTTCTATCCGTTGACGAGCCTACAATTTATATGTAAAATAACAATATTATTTGTAATCTTGAAACCTTACCTGTTCAACATTTTGTGTTCTGCCAGAAAGATAACATCTTCGATCGCCAGGACCTTCTTCTTTAGCTTGTTGGAATTGAACTTTTGCACCAGTTTCGGCTTGAATCTTTTTAATCATATCACCTCCTTTACCTATCACAACTCCTACAGCAGGCCTCGGTACTAATACCTATGTAACAGTTTATAATTTGAAAAAATACGAATAAATAATAGTTTTTTTTTACTTCAACTTCGCTATTTCCACCACCTCCATACTCGTTGTATTGTTGTTTATCATCTGGATTTCGACCATTTCCGGGATAATTACCTCCAGGAGCTGCACCTCCTCCACCACCACCACCATTACCATTACCTCTTCTGTTATATGCTTGCATTTCTTTTTCAGCAATTAATTCATAAACAAGCTGTTTAGCATATTCCACTTTACTAGGATCACCACTAATTCTCAAAGGTTTTTCGAGTTCTGGATTGGGACTGTCTTGTATAACAACCATCTTTGCTCCACTTTTTTCTTGTAATTGTTTAATGGTTTCTCCACCTTTTCCTATTATAAGACCAACTTTTGGTCCCGGAACCATAATTTCGACAAAATTACGCCCATTAGGCCCTTGGTTTCCTCCGCCGCCACCTCCGCCGCCGCCGCCGCCTCCTCCTCCACCACCTCCTCCTCCTCCTCCGCCTCCACCACCACCTCCTCCCATATTTTGGTTTGAATTATTCATTCCTGATAGTAAAAAATATTATTTAGTTTTATGCTGCAAAAAATTGCATAATATTATATTCTACAATAACAATGAATAAAAGCTTCCACCTCAATGATCGACCACAATTCCAGTTTTAGCTTAATGATTTATACCTTTTTGCCAGTAACAAACAAAATTAATAGTAGAAGGAAATTTTTAAATAATATAATTTTTCTTACTTACAATACTAAAGAAAAGGAAAGTCATAACATAAATAAACAAAAAAACATGATTATTTTAATTCAAAATCACAGAAGAGAAATAAATAAAGGAAATTTGTGTAAGATCTAAGTAAAATAAGAGTATCTATACGAAAACAAAATCCAACAAATGTTTTATATACGTTACCGGCATAGCCGGCAACTAAATTGTCGACAAGTTGATTGGAATCAAATTAGAAACTAGGTAAATTTAAAAAAAATTATTTGGTGACTATTAGGTAGTAAACATGCACTAAGATGCAAATAATGCTAAGATGAATAAGTTAGTCTTACAAAATTACACTATTTTGTTAGATAAAAAGAAATTGCAAAACAAAAAAAAATGGTACAGAAAAATGGATAATGTACCTGAATAGCTGTTTTGTGACATTGGCAAGGAGCTCAAATCGATGCCCCCTAAACCTTCAGTACGTCCCCTTTGTTGAACTATATTTGTTATGAGTTCCTTCGCTCGATTAATAGCGTCTCGATTGCCAGATAGTGAACATATACGTTCAGGAAGACCCCCCGAGTCTGGAGCCATTTGGATCTTACAGCCAGATTCTGCTTGTAATCTGGTAATTTGTTCACCACCTCTTCCGATTACTGCAATAATATAATTTAATTGTAGAGCGAAAAAATTTAAATATTAATAATATAGAAGAATTTATTATTATTTTTTAATTTCCAACTATCAATACCACTGATCAAAAATTGTTATGATCTTCAAGAAAAATTATAAGAATCACCAATAATAGTTAAAACCAACAAAATTGCACTAAATAAAATACAAGTATTTTAAATGTAAATGCATTTTAAGTGTTAACCTCGCAAGCAAAAGGTGCCTAGCTACAAGTAGTAGAAACATTAGAATAAGAAATCAAATTATTTTACCACTAGACGTTAAAAAATGATTTTGAATTAAAATAAAAAATATTGTACACATTTTTCAACTTAAAATTCTAATGCAAATAATATGAGATTATAAATCCCAAAATTACAGTTAGCAGTCATAATATTGGCAAATAGCGGACATAGACCAAGAGTTTTGATATTTGGAATACATGTTCATTGTGGCATTACATTGAAGCTACTAAAAGACCACACGTTAACAAAATAGGTATAAATTTTCAGTTTTTCACATCTTAATAATAATCTTTACTTATGGCTAAAGGCTCCTTTATATAATACGAAGAAAACAAATTGTTTGGTAAGTCAATTTTATTGTGACCGAAAAGATTACACAAAATGTTATGTAAAAAAATTATCAAACATAATTAATTCTCCATTTATCTTACAATTCACCTCTAATGAAGAATCTAACTTTTTCAGAACCGGAAGCTAAATATACTGTGAGCTTCAAAATAATAAAATCGCCAATAGGGCCAGCACTAAGGCTCTTAGCGCCAGCCTGCAAAATCCATACCAACCTCCCCCTTCACCATATGAATCAAAACTATTTTTGATGATTCTATAAGTGAATGCATAGTTTCATAAGTTTGCCATATTTATAATATCAAATATAACGAGTTAGACGTTAGAGGTTAAATAACAGATGCAGCAAATCCAAATGGTTAGCAGAAAATAAGTAAATAATAGAACATCCCATGTAGTGGATTGCAACGACGTTTATAGCACTATGTCCAATTGCATCGTAAGCACTGCGGGCTGCTTAGCACCACCCCTGTATAGCATTCATTTAAATATTTGCTAATAGCTGTTGTTGTTGTAAAAGTTGACTATGCATACCTTTAATAAAACTAAAGGTAACATTACTTTCTATTCAAAGTTATTTAAAAACTCTTTGAATCCCTCCGCTCCCATACGTAAGAGTATGGGAGATTTTTCAGCCCCTCCCCCCCTAAAAACCCTTAAGAGTCCTTCATAAATTACTTCATGCACTGGAGAGAAAAAGTTTACCTATTGTTAAATTTTGAAATTTTGTTTATATTATTTAGTATTTTTAAAATTAATGTTTTAAATAATATATTATTTCGTAGTTGGTATTTTGTTGTTTTATAGTTTTTATTTTTCGTTTCTTTGTTTGAGAGGAGTGAATATTTGAAAGTTTTTTTTTAATATTTTTGTGAAGAAGTGCGACAATGGAGGGAGTAAAAAATGCTTAAAATTGCGTGTGGTAAATTTATGAATTACCCCTTATGCGATTAATTATTTATAATTATGAAGTTCCCATTTCTTTTAGACCTGCAACTTCAACTTCTTTGCCCCAAAACAAATCAGTTGCTAAATCTACCTTAGCTCTAACACATGCAGAATGCTGTTTAACTATCTATCTGAGCACCCTCATCATTCAATTAAGTTTCGGTTATGAAAACACAAACAAAAGAGGGTTGCATAGAACCGACTGGTTTTTGATTAATACAATTTTATCATTTCATCGCATATACACACCAATTTGGACGAGAAGGATGATTCCGACCTATTTTCCTTATTTTTTAATGATATGAATAGCATGGTATAAGCAATTACGAGCACGACTAGCACCATATACAGTGGTGGTCATATGTATTGAGCACCCTTTAAATATTCATAAATTAACGCATATAAAGCTACGGTTAATTCACGAGTTTTTGGCATTACGGCACTTTTGTATGTATATCAAATAACTGCACACAAAAATCACTCCAACTAAGTATTGTAAACACATGCGTTCGACTATGAATAATTTAAAACTGAAAAATTTGAATAAATATTGGTATTATGGCCAGCGCTGATTATGGCACTAGCCCATACAATTTGGAATTTTTCAACATTAAAGCTTTTGTAATCCTTAAAAGGGTCAACCCTAACGGCCACAGTTTAAAAAATTTAAGTACCTGTGTATATTTTGCATTAAGTAAAGGGGTGCTCAATACATATGACCACCACTGTATGTATCTCATACAAAGGCCGACAGAATACATTTGCTGTATAATTCATAAACTGTACATCCTATGAAACAATCATAGGCAACTGTTTTGTATTTACAATTTAATTATTTTGACTATTACCAAACTGAAAAATAGCACGTATTTGTTTAGATGGCATTTAACTCTACAAATAGATACTGTGAGACTTTTAGTTGCTTCAGTGTAATGACAAAATAAACATGTTGTATTCCAAGTTTTAAAACTTCGGATTCGATATCCACTATTTCTCCTAATGTAACTGATGGCGAAATAAAAATTTCACTCAAATATTTTGAAAATGCATTATTATTAACCAAAACCTAACAAATAGAATTTCGCAAAATTGAAGACTAAATTACTTGTATTTCAAAATTTTTGTCTTAAACTTGAGAAAATACTGAATGTATGATTAATGTTTCCTTTTAAACTAGCATGGACATTATCAGTTATTCTAAAATTGGATTTCAAATTTAGTACTGCATGAAAGTCTTAAAAGCCAAATTCAGCACTAAAGTATGTGTATACTGTGAATTGCTTAAGCAACAACAAAAATAATTTAAATAAAGACGATACTCACTTAATCCAACCATTTTGTCTGGAACTTTGATATCCTCATTGAATTGTGGTCCGCTAGGTCCACCCAGTGTCGGTGGAACGCCTAAACCTGGAGGAGCACTCACAATATTTGCTTGAGCTGGAGGTGGAGGACGAGTCGGAACTTGTGCTGCTACTTGCGGTGGTACAACTGCTGCTGGGGTATTATTTACTACACTGCCAGCCATTTTTTTTGCGTCGGGTTCTAGAAAAATTAAAAACAAAAATAATAAAATTATTGTTCAAAAAAATATACCAGAATAATGTTAGCATTTTCAAAAATAAAAGTTGACTTGATACTTGAAAAGAAGGGAGATGGGAAATTTCTTCCAATTTGCATTACAATATGTGTAAGATGCGAGTAGAATAATAATTGTAGGGTGGCCTTGTAGGGCTAGTTTGGCAAGGAAATAAAAACGGTTTTTATATTCAACAATCGACTTGTAAAATTAAGTCTCCAAAATATGTCAAAGAAATGTAGTTATAAAATATTTTTTTTAAATATCGGAGAGATCTGCTCGACTTTTTTTTTTAACGTATTATTTTAAATTTCTGTATGATTACAAATTCTAAGTAACGACCATACTAACAAAAGAAATGTATGCAACATCCTACTTGTTTGCATATAAGCACAAAACAAAGAATGAAATTTTAAAGTTTTGGAGTGGAAAACCGCAGCTTTATTTGTGCTTTGAAGCTACCGCAATTCAAAATTTTCAATTTTGACCAATTCTTACATTTTTACAAATTAAAAATGCAAAAATCTGTGCACATAAGATAACGGTTTGAAATACTATCCTAATCCGATCTTTAGGCCTTTTTAAAAGCATTTGTCAAATAATACAAAAATACTAACCTAAAGCGTCTTCTAATGGGCGTTTCACTTGTCTATCATTAGGAGCAGCTCCTGGGTTGATTTTGGCAGCAATCTATAAAATAATTTCATTGTTAAACAAATACTTGGAATAAATTATGATGCTTCTATAGCATTAAATAACCATTTTAGTATGTTTCTGAATTGATTTTCTTACAAGTTTTACCCGACAAACGCATGCATTAATAACAGCTCGAGTTGAGCGTCCCTAAAAGATATGTTGAATATTTTACCTGTTTAGCACGTTGTACAGCAGCCGCAAAAGCAGAAGATTGATTAAACGTTTGTTGAGGAGGTGCAACTGACGTATAATCACTCATATTTCGGGTTTTTTGAAAAACCAAACACCATACAAGCTTGCAATGGCGTACGTATTCAATATTACATGAAGTTAGATTAAATGCGATCTTTAAAATAAGGATTACCAACAGAGTCGTATTAAAACTGTATATCACTAAAATGCCGATTTAAAATCTCGTTTTAACGCTACAAAATTAAGGGAAACTTAAATTATTGCTTCAAAAGCATTAAATATTAATTAAGTTTGCTAAAAATCGGTATACGGCACGCCAGCCGTCAATTTTATTTTCCTTCGAGAAACTTGGTTATCCCGCTTTACACTAACACCGTACAGAGTGCAACAGATTTATTGGAACTCGATAAATAAAGAAACACATCTTCAACGAGAAAATACGAATTGTTACGAGTTTGAAATTTTTTAAATGTTTTAATATTCAACAAGGCAAAATTGTAAAATATCAATTTCGTTAACACATACTTACCTTCCGAGCCATTGAAAACGCGGTTCGTGTGGTAACTGTTATAAAATTACCTCCTCTTTTAATATTTGGAATTTCCGGATGTATGCGCGTAAGATTAATGCGCAATACGCCATCTATCAAATAAATTTTAATTTAAAATTTACCCGAACAAATCAAAATAAAATAATTCAATTTATTAATTTTCGATTTGGTTTTCTATTACGAATTGATCAATCAGGTCATTTTTGTCAATTCAACAATCCATGTTATCTAAAATTTATGACACATTTAAATACTCTTGCATTTTTAAAATTTTTCCTGCAGTTCAAGTTCACTTACAACACTCATTTCGTATTTACGCCAGCTCTGATGTTCAATAAAAAATTTGAAAATAATTAGTTACCTGTCTTGCAAAAATTTATTTTAATAACTTTCACATCTTATATTACAAAAAATATGCCTCCGTTTTACTTAATCATTAAAAAATATTAATTATATCACAATAAACACATTTGAAATATGAAACTTACAACAAACAATATTTAAACTTAGAATTTACTCGTGGCTTTGCATGGCAGTAAATCGTAACTACCCCATTTGTATTTCTCCTTCCGTGTCTTCTCTTGGAACATAATATCTAACGCTTTGTAAACTAAAATCAAAATGTTTTAATCAAATTACAGTATAAAAGAAATATCAATAAGAATGCATTTTCATGAGGCTCCATTTTCGAGCCAACTGAAAGTTGCCTCAAAAATAAGTCACATTCAAGCGAATAAATCAAGCACTGTGGGAAAAAATAACATTAAAACAAAATAATAAATTTTAAAATTGCTATATTTTATGTCCAACTTCAATCAACAAAGCATCTAATTTTAAATCAATATGATTATCAATAATATTTGTCTGGTATGTCCAACAAAGAGATAAAAATGGAACATTGTTAAGTTGAACGTGTGCAATTTTTCTCTTCACATCTTCTTTCACCTAAAAAATTTCTACGATAAAATTAACTCTAATTGACATTAAAATTCTACATACTAAATATTCTTCCTTGTAAGCTTCCACAATTGTAGTAACCAATTCGGCTAACTGTTCCATATTTGTAGTTCGAAATAATTTTGTCGAGATAGTGTATTGTTTCTTTAAAGCAGTCATTTGAGAATCTAATAATTCCAATGTTTTCTTAATTTTTTCCAATTCTATAACTACGTCATCCAAGTCAAAGCAAAGGTTTTCCAGTCCATCGGGATACTTTTCTTGGCTATCCAATTTCAAATTAACTATTTGTTTACAAATTTCTACGCCTTTTATATGAAGGTCGTTCCATTTTTGAATAATGTTATATACATTTGCGCCTATATCTGCAGCAACTCTCACTGTTCCTGTTAAGTTTGCTTGCGGTGATGCCACAAGTGGACTTTTTACAACTACAATTACGCATTTTAGAAAAGTCAAAGCTATTTAGTAAATAAAATACATACGTGTGACTGGTGATGCCCTAACAGACTCATTACCAGATTCGTAATTAATATTTGTCTTTTGCGGTGTTATATCATTCATTTTAAACACTTGACTAAAAACTTACCGTTAGCAAATTCAAAACAAAATTTGAGGTTATGTATAATTTAAAAAACATATGATACTTGCGTTCAAGTAAGCGAAATTCGATTAGAGCCATCTTTTTGTTGGAATAATTCCCCATATAATGATTATGATCGATTATAACTGTGTGAAAAACGCGCTGACATTTAGAAAGAAAATACTTCTATCTTTGTTAGGTGAACTACTAGAACTAGAAGTTGTGTTACTATTTGTGCAAAGTTCTGTTAGAGCCAAGTAAATTATTATTTTTAATAAAAATCCAATAATATTTAAAGTTGTTTCTGATAAAGGTAAGAGCTGCTTATTGTCTTCATATGAAACCAATATCAAATTTTTAATCAAAAGCAGCAACATGGGTTGTGGTAAAGATTTATCGAAAGAAGAAATTGACGAAATAAAACATATTGAGGGAAGGAAATGTATCCATTAGAAGCATAGCGAAGCAAATAAAAAGATTACATCATTTGGTAGCAAATTATTGTAAATTAGGCGAAAATTATGGTAAAAACAGAAAGTTTGACCAAAACAAGAAACTGTCGGATCGAGATGAATGCAAAATTTTTAAAGAAATAAAAGGATCTTCGAAAAGTGCATCAGAAATTAAATCAAAATTACAATTACCGGTAACAGTTCGACGAATTCAACAAGTATTACAAGCAGATAAAAATTTAATTTGTAAAAAATCAATGAAAAAGGCACCACTAACACCTCAACATAGAGAAACTCGTGTTCGGTTTGCTCGAAATCATATGCAGTAGAATAATGAATGGAAAAAAGTAATATTTAGTGACAAAAAGAAGTTTAATTTGGACGGACCTGATGGTTTTTCTTTTAATTCACATGATATTCGTCAAAAAAAAAATGTTAAAATGAGTCGTAATTTTGAAGGGGGCTCTTGTATGGTATGGGTAGCATTTTCGTTTTATGAAAAATCTAAAATTGCATGGATAAGTCAGCATATGACTGCGAAAAATTATATTGCAGTCTTAGAAGATGGTTTAGTGCCTATGATAGAAGAAATTAAGCCCAATGACTGCATTTTCCAACAGGATAATTCGGCCATTCACACAACTCGTCGTGTGAAAGATTGGTTTTTATTGAAGAAAATACCATTGTTGACTTGGCCGGCAAGAAGTCCGGATCTAAATCCAATAGAAAACCTATGGGAATTTCTTGTTTGTCAAGTTTACAGAGGTGAGAGGCAATACAATAACTTAGAGGAACTAAAGAGCGCCATACGTGAAGAATGGAAGAACATTTCAATAGAGGTATTACAAAATTTAATAAACTCAATGTCAAATAGGATTTTTGAATTAATACGTCATAATGGAAAGGCACAAACAATTAATCTTGAAATTCTTTAATATTTTCCAAAAATTAAACCATAAAATATAGTGGCACTATCAGAATTTCGCAAAAAAATTGGAATTCTTCAGATTTTAAATGTTTTACAATAAATTGTTTTTAATAAATCGTGTAATTTTTTAGAATCGTCAATTATTATTATTACGTAACCTTTACTAACGCATTATTTTTTCACAATCATTTTAAAGAGAAACTACCTCATAATACATAGCAGGTGGCACTAATTGAATTTCGCCTTCATACGGTTTCGATATTAGAAATGTATCACTTTTTTTACAATTTATCGCGATATTTTCGAAAATGAAGCAAATCGTAATATTTGAATTAAAATAACCACAAAGGAGCATATCAGCTTTTTCTTGTATGATTATGTTTTTAAATTATTGTATGAAACATTAATAATAAGAAAATTATTAATAGAATATCGTAAGTAACCCCCCGCCCCCCAATTTTGGATTCAAGATAGGCTACACCTTGTCCATGAGTAATTCAGAAATCGTCAACTCAGACCTCCCCCAACAAATTCAGGAATTTTTATAATACAATTTAGAAAGTTTTGGGAATTCCGAAGAAATTTTGCAAAGCGTAAAAATTTATATACTTCGTAGCTAAACTTGGCGTTTTCACACTGGTTTTTATCAAAATTAATTTATTGATTCACTAAACTATTCACTAACTAAATACAATAAAACTGAGTTTCAATATTTTAAGTTGTGGTCCAACGCAAAGGTTAGGTTGGCATCCATCCTAATGCCAACTTAAAAATTTTTTAATTTAAATTTTAAAATTTAATTTAAATATATTTTTACCCCTGACTGTTTTTCAAAAAACACAGGGTATATGAAGTTATAAAATACAATAATTTTAGGAATTTAGGATAAATTTTAGGAATTTTAGGACAAGTGGAAGCCCTGTCAACTGTAATTTAGATTTGTCAAGAAATATTCAGAAATTTTGAAATTAATGTATGATTCTAGGACACTTCGCTCCGGGACATTTTGCACCCGGACATTTCGCACCCGGACATTTTGCTACCAGATTTCGCTATCACTTTTAAATTAAAACAAAAAAAATATTTTATTTTTAAAAGTTAAAAAAAAAATTTTTTTTTTATTTTTAAAATTTTTTTTAATTTGGCCACCTTGCTAGTAGCACCTATTTGAGTTCTGAGTTAACATTTATTAAAAAACAATGAATATAATAATATGCAAAAAGTGGTTTCAAATTAACAGGGGTCAGGTCGGTATTCAGTACCACAACAAAATTAAGTAATAAAATATTTAAATTAACAAGAATTAAAATTATTTTAAAAATATTTATTTGAAATAACTAATAATTTTTTAAATTATGAGCAATTCCACGAAGAGAGTGAAGCTTTTCTTCTGGATCATAAGTTTGAAGCAATGTTTTCGATACGTTTATCCATATCTCGGTATCGCTTCTTTGGGACAACAACTTCGTGGTTATGTTGAGCAATTTTTGCGCTACTTAAATTCTCTTCTTTTTTTAAAGCTGTTATTAAAGACCGCAGGTTTGGGTGGACATTGGTAACAATTGAAGTGTGCAATGTAAAACTCAATAAACACGTTTGCATAATTAAGTAAAACTAACATTAATACAGGGTGGCGTAAAGTCACCCGATGTTCTTTGGCTGTAATTTTTTTTTATGAGTGAAAAACTTCAGTTCTGCTTTTAGATTGTATTTATTTGATGTTTTATTTTATTATTTTAATTGTTAATTTTTTATTACTAAATTTTGTTTTATTTAACTTTACTATTGAAATAAAATTTAGTATTTTCTTAAGCCAAATGGTACTGAATACGGACCTGACCCCTGTTGTTTTTGATACCATTTTTTTCATATTATTATTCATTATTTTTTTATGATTGTTTACCCAGAACTCGAATAAAAAAAATTAAAAAAAAATTTTTTTTTAATTTTTAAAAATAAAAAATATTTTTTTTTTTAATTTAAAAGTGGTAGCGAAATGTCCCCGGGTGCGAAATGTCCGGGTGCGAAATTTCCTAGTAGCGAAATGTCCCGGTAGCGAAATGTCCTAGTAGCGAAATGTCCCGGTAGCGAAATTTCCGGGTGCAAAATGTCCCGGAGCGAAGTGTCCGGCCACCTTAATGTATAGGAAACGTTTGCTTTGGCACTTTCCAAGCTTTGAGAGCGTGACGTTGAAAGCGTACGAAATTTGCGTTCGTTTTGGAAAAAAGTGTGCATACGCGCTTTCCAAAGCGAACGGGGTTTAAAGCGTTGAATGCTCACAGACCGACCGTGTCGATTAGCACGGTTGCGCGCGCCGTCACTTATAAATCTATCGTTTTGACACAGTGCCCATGCATGTCCCATTCTAGAAGTTGATGTTTCTTACAGGAAATTGATCAAGGAATACGCTGGTATATTTTTCAAATTTTTCAGACCGGGCGAAAGCCTCGAAAATTACGTTTGAATATGTAATTGTTTATAACAAATGGAATTGTTGATGGCCAAGAAATACAATAAATATGTCCAGAAAGTGCCATTCAAGAGCTAAAAAATGCCGTTTTGTAGAAGTCTGTAGGATAGATAGAACCGGAGATTTGCGCAGTTGAAGGAGAGCATGTTTTCGATTTTTGGCCGTTTTTTATGATTTTCAATCCCTTGTAACTTCTAAACTAGAGGCGATAAAAATAAAATAAAAATGGACGCCTATTATGCAGGACGCCGGCTTCTCATGGCCTACTTTTTCGATAATTACCTTTATTTAAGCTGAGCACTTTGAAGTTTAAGTATTTTTTAAATTTTAGTAAATTTATAATATTATGCACTTTTACACCGAACCAAAACACAATAGCAAACAACGCACAACAACACAAAACACAATGTTGTTATTATAATCCTGCAAACCACAGAATAGATAATAATACCGAGTTCTCTCGATTCTCTCTTTCGGAAAGAAAAAACACCATTCAATCAGAACGTACTTGTTCGAATGCTTTGAGGAGAGTCCTGAATTCTATCGGGAAATACCTATTAGTTATATTTCACTTTTATGAGATATTCCTTATATACGAATACATTCAATTTAGGAAACCAATAGAAACCCACAGAACCCCATACGAAACAAATTCGTAGGGAATTCCTTATAGATGTCTTATCAAACAAACCCATAGGATCCTATGGACCCCACACAAACCAGTAGAAACCCATAGAAACCCCTATGGGGTTTTATGTGTTTTCTATAGGTCATTTTTAACAGGGACTCGTAGACATAAAATATTGACATAATTAGACATAAAAATTTGAAATTAAATTTAAATTCATTTGCAATTGAATGTGTAGAAATTTTAAAGCAAACAAATTCAAATTAATTTGCAATTTTGCCACCACAGCGCCACGCTTTTGCCGACCCACCTAAAATGAAAAAGCGAAAAAAAGCGTTTGAAGCTTTCAAAATGGGTGGAGCCAACGCGTATAAAAGTGCCAAAGCGAACGGGTAAAAAGTGTTTGCCGGCGCTTCGAAGCGAAAAAAGTCCCAAAGCGAACGCGGCCATAGTGAAATTCGCAAAACGTACAGTAAACTTCACATTTGTTAATGAATGTAATGTAATGCACGGATGATGATTGTAATGTATGTTACATAGGCAATTGGGCATCAGCTGAAATTTGACACTTCTTGATTTACGTTTGACGATTTCTGAATTTCACTTGACATTTGGGGGATCGTTCATAAATTACATCCCACAATTTTAAGTCTTTTTTTACCCTCTCACCCCATCTTTCACACTTCGTTACAAAAATCTAGACCCCCTTCTTTTATTATTATTTATCTTGAACTCAAGCCCAAACGAAAGGAATATAATACAACAAAATAATATATTATTTAAAACAATAATTTCAAAAATTCATTCTAATTTTTGACGTATTCTGAATAGACATTGACATTTTCTGAATTACTGCTAGAAAAGCTGCAAATTGTTTGAACTTGTTTGTACCCGGTGGCTCAGGGGGCTAGCCCCCCCCCCCACACACTCTTTCTTTTTTTTAATTATAATCTTTTTTTAACGATCATAGTCGCTTTTTTACCGGTGCAATGAAAAATTTTTTAAAACAAAAAAATTATCGTGTTCGGCTTTTAATTTAAGGTAGGTAACACAATAATTACACTCGAAAATTGCAATTTTAAAGATGACCACGCCCTTGTTTCCGAAAAATTTTTGCAGCTCAAATCCCTTAGCCCCGCCCATAACAAAATCCTGGCTGCGCCACTGTTTGTACTAGGGGGCCGTCCATTAATTACGTAAGGACGATTTTTGTAATTTTTGACCCCCTCCCCCCCCTTTGTAAGGGCACATAAGATTGTAGCAACCTCCCCCCTCCCCCCCATATCTTACGTAAGGATTATAAAAAAAAATCAATTGACCCCCTACCCCTTTTTATTAGGGTTAGGGGGTGGGGTCAATTTTTTTATTAAAAATTATTAATCATTTTTTGTTATTGGTATGTACATACAATTTAAAAACCTGTTTTTTGAGTTTTGGGTATTTTTAAATTTTGAATATTTTTAAATTTTAAATTTAATTTAAGAAAATGGTTTAAAAACCTTACGTAAGGACTGCGTTGGACCCCTCCCTCCCCCACATAAGGGTCCGTAAGATTTCTTATACCCCCTCCCCCCCCCTAAACCCTTACGTAATTAATGGACAGCCCCTAGAGAAGAATGCGGGATGGGAAAAATCCCATCCCATGGGAAAAATGGACAGGACGGGCAAAAATATACAGTCCCGCGCGGGACGGATTGCCAATTTAGTCCGTTAAAACCGTTAAAGGTTTGTAACGGTAAACCGTTAAAAAAATAAAACTGACTTTTAAAAAAACTACCGTGAAAAAAATGCACTAAAAAGTAAAAAATAATTACGTTATTTAGTTACATCAACTAGCTGGCACAGGCGGCCAATTATTGTTATCTTTGGAGTTCAAATTTGTGCGGGACCTACAAAACGAGGCGACATTGCGGGACGGGACAAGAAAAGTAGTCCCTCATTCGTCTCTAGTTTGTACCTTCTCTATTTTCGTTTAATATTCCCCATTTTTTTAGATGTTTTAAAATAATAATGGCATTTTACCAGCTCTCCCCTTCATTTTGATTTGATTTTGATCTAAATCATTTGTACCTTCATTATTTTCATTTGTAGCCATTTTATTTTTAAAATATCCAATAATGACATTTTCCCATTGGGAACTTTTGGCTCGCCAAGCTTTAAATTACTAAGTGATTGGAGATAAGCAACGAAACAATAAATTGATGATTCTGTATATGAAAAGACAACATTAAATATAGGAAGTTGTATAAGCGAATTCAAAATCAAGACGAAATAAACAGTATTATAAAATTAAATCTATATTATACCCTTTTAAAAATCTGTCAAATTACTGTGATTATGTTTAAAATTAGAATTTTAATGAATTAATACTCACGTGTTCTGAAACATTATTCTTGCCTGTTGAGGACCCACGTGATAAATTCCATATGCTATTCCAGCAACAATAGCTATAATAATAGCGATTAACCAAATCCAGGCAAAACTAAAACCGGCGTCTATGTTTACATTTGGTGTTTGGGAAAATGTTATCACCTAAAAATATTCAGTGTTGGCAACAAAATGATACAATTGGTTATAAAAAGTTACCATGTTGTCGACACATCCATCTAGGTTATCGGATTCGCATACGCATTTAACTGTTCCTTTGGTTGGTACACACAAATTTGTACAATTGTTTTCTTTGCACGTATTATTTATCAACGGTTGAATGGACGATTGGTTTATGGCAAAATTTGAAATTTCGCCTTCGTGTAAGGTGTGATTTGAACAAGCATGATATCTGATGTACATCGGGCAGATTTGCAGTACATGATTTGAAATTAAAAAGTATAAGCGATCTTCAAACAGAGTTATATCTGTTGCTTTTGGTACATTTTGCAAAACGATAGTTTGATTTTGTCCATCGTAGGCTATTCTAAAAATTTTGCCATCATTTTTTTCCGTTAAATATAATACTTTTTTATTATAATCGAAGGTTATTCCAGTTATGTAGTCAATATCGGACATGTGTATTTCTTCCAGAAACGATCCGTCGAGGAAGCATTTATAAACTTTTGATTTCGTTGGAAATTCCATAAGTACCGTTGCGAAAAATAGTACTTTATTTATAGCATCAACTTTTAGTGCGGTAATTCGGCTATGATCATGTATTGAACGAATGGTGTAACAATGGTGTAAGTCAAAATTACACACACCGATCGATCTACTTGAAATGCTCTCGTTTACATAATATACATTTTCTGTTATCCAATCTACGGAAATTAGTTCTGGACGGCCAGTTACATTCATATATGAATGATCATGCGTATCCGTGTTAATTCTATGGATCAGCCTTTCGTCGTCTGCACTGTAGTAAACATAGTGATTGGGTCCAGATACATCAAAGTCTGCAATTTTAAAAAGCGATTTTGTAAAAAATACCGCTCGTAACTGATTTTTATGCGACATTGTAAAGATGGTATCGTACGCCACAAATATTATGGTTTCTGCATCCCTTTTTTCGCTTTTGCATGATACTTGATCCGCACTGCAAACATAATAATATATTATAAAGATAAGTAATTAAATTTTAAATAATAAAACTAACTTGAGTTGAAATCCATCGAAACAGGCACATCTGTAGCCGCCCATTGTATCCGAACACTTTTGAGCACACACTGGTGGTTCTTGTAAACATTCTTTGATTCCAACGCAGGTTTTATTATCGCTTGAAAGTTGAGAGCCCTCTCTACATAAGCATACTGGACCAGTAGGTCTTCTTTGGCATAACTGACTGCAATTTGAGTTTTCACAGGAAACGTCGCATTGGCCGTTCTCGTCCGATCCATCTCCACAATTAAAATCACCGTCGCATACTAAATTGAAATCAATGCAATGACCATTTTTGCATTTATATTTGTTATCGCATGAAATTATATCAGGATATTTTTTTTCGTACAAATGAGAACAAAGTGCGTAGCTTTCATCTGATTTATCTTCACAGTCCTCGAAATGATCACACATGAACATGGCGGGAATGCACTTTCCGTTCGAACATTTGAAATCGCCAAATGGGCAAATGTCACAATCTTCTTCGTCTTCGAAGTTGGGACACTCGAAAGTTCCATTACAACGTACTTTATTTGGAAGACAAAGGTATTTACTTTTGTGGCAAGTAAATTCATTTTTATTGCACAAACGAGATTCGTCTTTTTTTGAGCATTCCAGTTCATCTGAAAAATCACCGCAGTCGTCTATTTTATTGCATCGTAAACTACTGCTTATACACAATCCATTATTACAGAGATAATTTGGAAGTGCACAGTTTTTATAACCTAAAAGATAAACAATAAAGCAGTTCAAGTATTTAGAGCTTTTAGGACGTTTAGCTCCCGAACATTTCGCTATCGCTTTTGGTTTATTACTAAAGGGAAATTTGAAAAACAATATAGCTAATGACAAATGGAAAATTGATTAAATATTTCAAAACCCAATGTGGAGTGGTAGCGAAATGTCAGAGAGCGAAATGTACCGCATTTGTCGTGTTCGTCGCTTCCATCTCGACAATCAATTTCTCCATCACACTCCCAACTCTTTTGAATGCACGTACCCACGTTACACCTGTTACAAAAATATTACTTACAATTTAACTCTCGTAAGTGTTTTCAATAATTTACCTAAATTTACCAGGTGGACAGATATAGCAATCTACTTCATCCTCGCCACTTGAGCAATCCATTACGTTATTGCACACGCTCGATGTAGGTATACACTTCTTATCCCAGCACATAAATTCTTTGATGGTACAAGTTTGATTGTATAAAATATCGCAATTGATTTCATCGGACTTATCCCGGCAATCAAAATTTAAATCACAAACTAATGTTTTATTGATGCAATCGCCATTATTGCATTGAAAATATTCTTCGGGGCAATAAACAGTTATGTTACAATCTTTCTCGTCTTCTTCATAAGTACAATCTTTATGATGATTGCATCTTAATTTTTTAGGAATGCATGCATTGGAACGGTCACAGAAAAATTCTTCTCCTGTACAAACTTCCGGTTTGAAACAAGTTCTGCCATCTTGTTCCAGTTTCAGTCCTAATGGACACGAACACCTGAAAGACATTCCTGCACTCGGTATACACAAATGACTACAATTTCCATTTTTCGATTCACATGAATGATATGGAGGCGAACGAGGTGATATTGAAATAAAATGTTCGATATCTTGAGTATTCTTATTAATTTCTTCTATAATTTTCAAATCTGGCTGTTAGTAAAATTTAAAATTACCTTAATAAATGTATTTACCTATTGTGTATTGTTTAACATTTGCGTTATCTAACGAATGGGTTTTATTGGCCCAAAACAAGATGTTTGAGTGCTCTTTTACCCAAAATACATCTGAATTTAATATTGCAATTCCAGAAACAGAAGTTTGTGATGATTTATACACAGCTTTACCTTTGTCTAAAAAAAAGTTGCATACAATAATTATTACACTGATTATTATTTAGAAAAAACATTAGGTATTACCGTTTACGTTGTAACTTTCGATTTTTCCAGTGCCATAATCGGCCCAAAATACACGTTCCAACAGTGGATCATAAGTTACATGCAGAGGTCCCACCAAGCCGTCCCTTATCATTTTAACTTTATTTAAACCATCCAGATCCATAATAACAATTTCGGATGAATTTCTAAATAATTTTTGTACTGCGCAAAAAATTAAACTAAAACAATTAAAAAGATTGCGATAGTTGAAAACTTGATCTATATGACATATTTACCCGTTTTCGGGAACAAGTACTAGAGAAACAGGTTTTTCCCCTCGATTAAATGACGTAATTACTTTTCTAGTTTTGGTTTCGAAATTATATAACTCTATGTTTCTTCTAATTGAATCGCACCAATAAATGCTGTTACCTAAGTAATCTAGAAGTAAAAAAATATTTAAAATCATAAAAGATAAGTTTTTACTTTTTTTTACCGAAATCAATGGAGTTAATATGTTCTAGGTTAGTATCTGTAAGAATAGTTTCGATGGTATAATTTTTTGCGAGATTTATTTTCATGATGGATTTTGTTATTTCGTCTGCCATATACACACTTTGGTCTCTTATATTAAAGGCAACAGCGGTGATATTTTGAACAATAATGGGCACTCTTGTGATATTTGGTCTTCCTAATTCTTTGTACTCCATAATCCATAATGCATTAATGGTTCCTATTAGGAGTCGCTGACCCGATACGTCTAGAAAATGTTGTTTAAATATTTACTCCCTGTTAAATATCTACTCGCGTTTTTTACCTCCAGTACATCCAAACGTTCTAAAGTCTACTTCTCTTCCTTCTGAGCACGCGCACGCGTAATCGGTATATTTAGGAAGACACAGTTCCGAACAAGGATGGTCTTCGCAGGGATTTGTCAAATTTTCGTGAAGATGATAATGGTATGCCTCCACCGTATAAATAGTGTCGTGTAAATACTTGACAAATATTTGATGATTGTTACCATTAAGTTTATTGCACGCTTCAATTGTACGAGTTGTAATATCTGACCAATACACGCGACTTTCAAAAACCGCAACTGCATATGGATGCATTAAAGTTGCTTTATATATCACCTAGTATTTGATATGAGAATATGCGTGAAATGACAAAAGTATACTTACACGTCGATCAGTTCCATCTAATTTCACGCTCTCGATCACTCTTTTCTTAGAATCTGCCCAAAATAGCCGATGAACACTGACGTGTGAATCTACCGCTATTCCACTTGGCCAAACTATATCAGTTTTAATAAAATCAACCGCATTGGTACCATCCATATAAGCGCGCGCTATCCTAGGGTTCTCTCCCCATTCTGACCAAAACATTTCTCTGGAACATTTTTAAATAATAAAAAAAATGACGTGGATAAAGTTTTAACTCACCCTCTTTCAAAATGCAGAGCAAGACCTCGAGGTTGATCGTTTCCGGTAGATACTAAAATTTTGCAAAAATTTCCATCAGAAGTGCAAACCACGATGTGTTTTAAGCCTGCATCAGTAAAATAAACGTTTCCAGTTAAAGGATCCGCAGTAATTACTTCCGGTGTTTTTAGTCCTATTGTAATAAATGGCTGAAATGTTAAAGTAAAGTTAATTTTGATTTAATTAAATGGATGTCCAATTATTACTGTCATTTTAAATCCTAGATAAGTTGCTTTTGTAATTTTAATGTTGTCGTCGACCATTTCGGTATAGTACATATCATCGCCATTAAAGGTGAAACCTACTGCATGTACCAAGTGTTCTTTGAATATAAAAGTCAATTCCGGTTTAGTTAAAAGTCCTTTTACCGAGACACCATCGGCAAAATGCAAAGTCGGAGAACTATGAATAATTTCACATGACTTGTTATCGGTTGCCAAAGCATAACCATCGGCACACGAACAACTGTAGGATCCCGGTGCATTAATGCATAACTGATCGCAATTTCCTACAATTAATAATAATAATCAATAAATTATTTTTCGGTAAATTAATTCTTTACTGACCATATTGTAAACATTCATCTACATCTGCGCATTCCATTCCATTAACTAAACGATATCCACTTGAACACGTACACCAAGTCGAATTTCCCACCTCGGACGTCGTGGTGATACAATTCCGCGATTCTGGACATTTTCTTGTATTGCAGTCAAACGAACATAGATTTTCGTCGGATTTGTCTGGACAATCGACAAAACCGTTGCACACATCTTGCTGTCGTACACAATGCTGTTCGTCGGCACACAACACTAAACCTCTATCTGCTGTACACAACTGTGGAATAGTTTTATTGCCACAATTTTCCTCGTCGCTTCCATCTTGACAATCTGTAACGCCATCGCAAATCCAGTTATTGTAAATACATTCTCCACTATTGCACTTGTGACCATCTGGACAAAGTTTTTTCTCGCATATAGTTTCATCTTCTCCATTTAAGCATTCTTTTATTCCGTTACAAACCCATAAATTAGGAATACATAAACCTTCTTCTTGACATAAAAATTGGTTTTGTGGGCAAGATGTTTCAATCTATAACGGAAAAAAACTTAAGCGATTTGTTAAGAAATTACCATTGATAAAATATGAGAGATACTATCGCTTACCTTATTTGAACAATTACGTTCATCACTTAAATCGACGCAATCATACTCGCGATTGCAAACTAACGTGTCCGCTACGCATTGCTTGTCTTTGCACAAAAACCACAAAAAATCTTCACATAGAAAGCCCTCTACAAAAAAGAAAGATTATCAAGCTCCCTTAATGCACTTCTTGAAGTAAAAAAAACTTTGGTTTCCACTTTTTATGATTACCTGGTTGGCATCATTCCAAAATAAGGATTAATCCAAAAATTTTAGAAACCTTACATTATTTGAAAATCATTATATTTTATTAATATTGATTGTAAAATAGCAAAAACAATAATTACTTACTGCAGTCTACTTCATCGCTTCCATCTGCACACGTGCGTACATTATCGCATCTTTTGCCCAACGGAATACAGCTTTCATCGCCACAAGCAAACTCTTCCACGGTACAATTTGGGTAAGAAACGGCTAATTCGGCCCATAACAAAATTGTAAATAAAACAATGAACAAAATATAATTAAAACGAACACTCATGTTAAATAATTAAAATGAAGGAGGTCATCAATAAGTGCTTGGTAAAATAATTTTAACAAATCAAACAAATCATTCACAATAAATTAAAATTTTAAGTTTACAACTGCGTTGATTATCTCGACATGAAATAAGTGAAATTAAAAATGTGGCCTGCACTCGAAATGCAAAATAGAAATAATATTAATTTGAACGATAATAAAAATGGTAAAAATTTGAAACGATCTTAACTTGGAAATTAATTTCATGTATAACATTTAATTGACTTTTTATTTAAGAAAATAATTTAAACTAATAATAATTTTTCAATTAAAACTTTAATAAATTAAAGTATGTTTCAAGATATAAATAATTTTAATAAGTAGCAGTTTGTTCATTTTTGCTGCTATTAACGTCATTGTCCGGCCTTTGACGTGATTTCCCGTTCATGGTAGGCAATGATCCGATTGTAATATATAGTTATAGTTAATAGTATTTATTGACCAAAAATGAATGGACAATGACGACATCATAATTTAGTAAATAGGATGCAAACTCCATTAGTGGAGTTTTATATAATGTTTGTTCAATCCTGCTATTGAAACATGTCGTTTCTTACTTGGATACGCAACTAGAAACCCTTTGTTTTACTCATTCAAATTATTTCTAAGGTAACGAGTGGGTAATAGTATATTACATGCCGAGGTGGAAAATGCTTCATTACAGCCGAGCGCTAAGTTAGTTGACTGAGGCGCGAAGCGCCGAAGTCAACTATAAGCGCGACGCTGGAATGAAGCTTGACACCGAGGTATGTATACTATTTTATTCACAATCAGATGGTAAATAACAAATAATTAAAATTTGTATGAACTTATACGCTGCTTTTCACTTTATTTCATTTTTGAAAAGAAAAAATAGTTTATCAAGTTGGTATAAAAAATAAGCTAATTGCTGTTTATGCCAAACAAAATGATAGTAAATATTTGAAATTGTACTTTAATAATTATTCTGGCTAAATTAACAATATTGTTATAAAACTTACATTTTTAAAGTAACTAAATTAAAATTAGATTATTGCAGTTAGCTTGCACTAAATTTGTACTTGATATTTGACATAATTTTAATTAATTTGACGCACATTATTTGTTAGTTTCTTTTCTTGCCATCATGCGACTTTGCAGGTCGGGAAGTGATCACTTCCCGACCTGAGGTAGGTTGGGAAGTAAAACAAATTAACTCTGATTGGTTGGCAAGTGAAAGTAAATAATAAACTGCTTCCCAACTTTTTAAAGATCAGGAATGTATTGATTACTAACCGATTGTGAATAAAAGAATTTTCACCCACTAGTGAGTGAAAAATGCAGTCGTTCATGTATTTGTTTATGCAAACTATAGCAACGCAACCTGCCGTCTATGTCGATTTGCCTACGTATTTTTATATTTTAAAACCAAAGCTAACTTTTTTCTGAATTATTTTGCGCGCAAAGTGCGCGCTATTGATCTAGAATTTTGCACGAGCAAGGGGGGTAAATTTTTTGTTCAGTTTTTCGATATCTAGCGCCGTTTTCAAGTTATAGCAAATTGAAAATCTCAAATTTAATTATTGATGACACGAATTATAATAAATTATATTTTCATAAATATTTTAGATTTATAAGTGCAGGATTAATCAAAACGCTATACATCACTCGTGGAGAAACCCTTTCGCTCATTTATTTGCGTCTGCACACTCGCCTAACGGCTCGCGTGCAAAACTCGCAAATGCGTTAGCGAATCATTCGGTTTCTCCACTAGTAATGTAATATACTATTAATAATTTATTTATTTATTTGTAATATAATTATTAGTGCTTTGTAACCCTATCTCTCCAAAACGCTGTTTTGAGCTACAGCTTTTCTGTGTTAAATCTTTCTTCTGGGATTCAACTCAGATTGAGTATACTCAGACATTTGTCTGGAGCGGCAAATTTAAAGGGCGGCATTTTGGCTGTTGACGTGACAAATTGAAATATTAATGAAATTCCCCGAGATGCCACAAAGAGATCGAAAAAGCTAAAGGAAAAGCTTACTAACTCCATAAAGGGGCGGAAATTTGTGTTTTTGTCCAGGGCGGCGTAAAGGCTAGAGCGGCCCCTAGTATACTACTTATTCTTGAAAACACAAAAATGTATGCAAATTTTATCGAGACCATCTATTACGAAGAGAACCGCGAGCTTTGTGTACGTCTGGTACAGGATTTGAACTCTTCTCTTCCATTTTAGAAGCTTGTTTTTCCTATGATTCTCGACATCTTTTACGCTGTATAGTAATATTCTCCTGGCGTTCGCAGGAGAATAAGGCATATTCCAGCATCGTTAACTTCTTTGCCAAGAGACAACATTATTTTTTCTCTTCGTGTCCAACAAAGGGTTTCAACAAGCTTCCAGTGTTATCTTCAGTTTTGGTGCTAATTATATATTGTCTTCTATTTTACCATTTGAATAAATTGTTATTCTCTATTTCTTGTAACAGAGTTTCGACATCTTATTCCCCTTAATAACTAATGGAATAATTTCATCATCGCCCACTCTGTATAGGGCATTGACGTCATTAGTCGTACAGTGATGATGTAAAAACCACATAATACATAAAGTTTTAAATGTCAACATCGCCCAAAATGCATGGTCATTGACGTTATTGACCGGCCATTAATGCCAATGCCTAGTTTAACCTAGTTTTGACGTTAATATACGGACAATGACGTTAATTACCAAATGAAACTTGAAAACTCAAAAATACTGTAGTTTTGATTTTTGAAGCTATAGTCCTCATTAAAAAAAATTATTTGGAGAAATAAGGCGTTTCATTTATTTTATCAGTCGTAACATAATAGGCAGTAGGTTAATGCATATAAGTTCGTCGCATTTTTTGTTTCCGAGGTAAGAGTGCTTTGAAAACAAATTTGTTTGAGAAATATCAATGTCATTTTAATACCATAGTACCATTTTATTGAATACTTTTCACGTTCAGGGAGACGATCCGGCTTTGATGAAGACCGATTAAATGCTTCAATTCGCAATGATCCACATCAATTAGCTCGGGACTTGGGCAATATGATGAACTCTGTGACCAATCAACTATCCAACGTTGGGAGGAATAACGCCGGAAAATATATTATTATTGATTAGTTTGTTATTTTTTATATTAAATTAAATTTAAATTAAATAATTTATAAAAATTAAATAAAAATAATTAAATTTAAAATTTTAGAAACCGCTACGAACTTAATCATCAACCTGATATAAATCAGGGGTTCTTAAAATGGGGTCCATGACATCACTGCTAGGAATCCATAGTAGTGGCGACTAGCGAGATTAATTTGGTGAGACAGATCAAAATAAAATCAGTTATTGAAAGAATTGGAAAGGGAGCGTTCATAAACTATACGTGGTTTGGCCAAGGGAGGCAAGGGTTAGGTAGAAAGCTACACTCTAAAAAAAAATGGGGAAAATTACCCCAATTTTATTACCTCCTATTGTCAAGGTAAATTCGCATACCAGGGATAATTTTATAAGAGTGAATTTACCTTGAAAATAGTGGATCAAAACATAAGTCGACAATTTTTAAGGTAAATTCACCCTTATAAACCGGGTAATTTTCACAAGAATGTTGTAAATGATATTTACTAATAACTTTGTAAATTTCCCCTATTGAATATGGAGGCAACTTTATTACCACCATTTTTCAGGGTAATATTACATTGTTTTAGAGTAAAAAATGAAATTACCTTAATTTTAGGGTATACTTACTATTTTTAACAATGTAATTTTCAGATTTAAAATTAATTTTACTCTTTTTAAGTGGTTAAAATTCCACCGGTAAAATTACGCCCATTTTTTAGAGTGTACGCAGGGCTACGTGAGGGTACGGGGGGGGGGCTATAGTCAAGCTACGTAGTTGTCTTCATTTATTATGAAAGCAATTTGCAGAATATAAGCGACAACATAATATGGATATTTATTTCCGTATTTGGATTTTTTTTTATTTATGTATTTTTTATAGGTGGGCTATATAATACATACACTGCCGGATGTATGTCTGACTTGTAGTCATAATAGTGCTCGGGTGGCATGGACCTGACACGTTTCATGGACCACGCCGCGCCGTCCCGGTATCAATGTTTAAAAAACATTATAAAGGCACTTTGTAGTAACACTATATACTTTAATTTTCTTCTACACAGCACTTTTCCTGTAAGCAACAACCACTTTGGTTTTGTTACTTTAAAACAAAACTGTCTCATTCGGATCGATTGCGTGTCACTATACGGCTCGGCGAAAAAATAATTTTAATTTTGTATTTTTTTGTAACAGAAAGCATAACATGTCTTCTGGACTGTATAGGAAAAAAAACTACGTTAAGCTATACATGATGAGATGGAGGGGTTCTATAAAGAGGTCAAAATCAAACTACGTGGTTTATGGACGCTCCCAAAGTACGGATCACCTTCTAAAAAAATAGAGGTTTAAGAGCATGTTGAAAGTTGTCCATGACTATGAAAAGTTTAAGAACTCTTGGTATAAATAAAAACACATTAATTTTATTGTATTTCATATTGGAAAACAATATTGCACCAATATTAAATGCAGATTGGGGAGCGTTCATAAACCACGTAGTTTGATTTTGACCTCTTTAGAACCCCTCCCTCCCATCATGTAGCTTAACGTAGCTTTTACCATGATACCCCCCCCTACTTGGAACGTAGTTTTTTTTTCTATAAAGTCCAGAGGACATGTTATGTTTTCTGTTAACAAAACTATTTAAAAATTATTTGGTATAAAAAATGAATAACACCGATATTTGTTTTTAAAACAAATAGCGCACCTATATAAAATATAAATAAAAAAAATCCAAATACGGAAATAAATATCCATATTATGTTGTCGCTTATATTCTGAAAATTGCTTTCATAATAATTGAAGAAAACTACGTAGCTTGACTATAATCCCCCCGTACCCTCACGTAGCCCTGCGTAGCTTTCTACCTAACCCCTCCCCCCCCTTGGCCAACCACGTAGTTTATGAACGCTCCCTTGGCAGGCCCAATATTACACAACATGGTTCAGCCAATATTGGTGCAATATAATATTGACACAATATTGCACCAAACTTTTGCCAATATTGGTATAATATTGATTACCTACATTGGCGCAATATTGCAAACCAATATTGGCTGAAGTTTTCAATATTGTATAAAAGCGATTATGTGCTGAAACTCATCGACCGAAAAAATAAGAGGATTAAGTTAGTGATGATTACCATGTGATATTAAGAAGTGTATGTTCTCATAATACATAATATTACACAAGTAACAGTAACAGCACAATATTACACAAGTAACAGTTTTCCATGTGTGTGTATACTGTACCGATGACGACTAATGACTGAAAACATGTGTCTGCCGTTCATCCTTTCTTGGGCAAAATTTCAAATTTATATTTGCATTACAATAAATACTTTAACTTAGTTGATATTTATATAATTTAAATTGTTATAATAGAATAAAATAGTTTCAATTTATAGAGTATCCTAAATCCTACAGTAAGACAGCTCCAACGACCACTGCGGAAACATTCATTGAGACCTCTACGAAACAACGAAACAACAGTAAATTTCGGAATTATGAAACAAGAACCATAATACATAGTTTTAGAAAATTGTTTATTTGATTAATAAACAGTGACGGTTACACAAATATTCATTTTAATATTATTATTCACAAATAATTACAAGATTATTTCGTATAAACATTTTTACAATAAAATTTAAATCCAAAGGTTTAGTATAATGTAGCCAAAGGTACTTTAATCGCCAATTAGTAATTCTGCATCATTTTCTCTACGGCCACGTTGCGAAACGTAACGTACACTAAAATCAATAAATAGATAATCTAGTACCATAAAATGGATTTTAAAAAAATACTAACCTTTGATATACCACAGATCGTGTTTTTTCTGGATAGTAAAAATAAACAACAAATGCCACTGCAACGACTGCAATAAGACAAGCAAATAACCACTTCCAAATAGAAATACCGCTTCTGGAATTTTCTCCTGTTAGTTTTCCAGTGTACTTGGACCACTAAAACAAAAGGTAAGGACTTATTGTGGTACGATGAACTTCAGCAATTTAAATATTTACTTGGTATCCAATGCAATCCTGTGGATTACTACCGCTTTCGGTAGATTCGCATAAACATATAACTGTATTGTCAATTGGAACGCACAGCTTACTACAATTGCTGGTTTGGCATCTACTGCTATTCGATAACGGTTGTATAGAGGAATGATTCATGGCAAATTTTTCTATTTCTATGTCGTGTAAGATGTTACTCGTGCAAGCAAAATAATTACCAAATAATGGACATATTTCCAATTCGCGTTTTGAATTAAAAAAGTATAAATGACTTTCGTATGTGTTTAGTCTTGACGAATTTGGCAAGTTCTGCAAAATCACCATTTGATCTGATCCGTGATAAGTTATTTTAAAAACTAATCCATCATTTTTATCGGCAAAATACAATAACTTTTTGTGAAAATCCAATGCCATTCCGGTCACGTAATCCCCACTGGATACATGTATTTCTTCAAGATATGATCCATCTAAATTGCATTTGTAAATCTTTGATTTTGGCAAAGAACCCATTTCTACTACAGCGTAGAATACATATTTGTTAACTGCGTCTATTGTTAACGCAGTTATTTTGGTTTCATTGCCCACTACAGAGTGAATAACAGAACAATAGCCAGTTTCAAAATTACAAACATGAATTAATCTGTTGGTGATATTCTCGTTAACGTAATATACGTTTTCCGAAATCCATTCAACTGAAAGTAACTGAGGACGTCCAAGTCCAGACATATACGAATGTTCCTTCGTTGTCAAATTGATTCTATGTAGTTCCCCATCATTTTCTGCGATAAAGTATATCAAGTTATTGGGCACAGATATGTCGAAATCGGTAATATTAAGAACCGAATGGGCAACAAAAACTTCTTCTAACTTCTGATTTGGCGATATTGTAAAAATTGTATCATTCGACATAATTGTATAAGCCAAATTTTCGTCCACGCTTTTACAAGATCTTCGATCGTGCCTGTAAAGATATCACAGTATTACACAATCCAAATTAAAAATTTTTTATGACTTACCTTAATTCGAAGTCTGTATAACATTTGCAATTGAAACTTCCCTGCACTTCTTCACAGATTTGACTGCACACCGGTGGTTCTTCTTTGCATTCTTCAATGTCAACACAAGTGTTGCGGTTAGCGTTAAATCTAAAACCTTCTTGACATAAACATTTTGGTCCTTGAGGCGTTTTCATACACGAAGCACATGTTTGGTTACAAGAAACTGAACAAAGTTCGCCTTCGTCTGATCCGTCTTTACAGTTGTACCCGCCATTGCATACTAGATGATTATCTATGCAATGTCCATCATCTTTACAAGTGAATTTATTATCACATGAAATTAATTCATTTGGTGGCGCTTCGGTGGGTGTTATATGAGAACAAAGAGTGTAGCTTTCGTCGGATTTATCTTCACAATCCGTGTAACGATCGCAAACATACACAGATGGAATGCATTTTCCATTAGCACACATAAATTCACCTAAGAGACATTGTGAACAATCCTCCTCGTCTTCATAATTTGGACACTCGACTGTTTCGTTACAACGTACCGCACTCGGAAGGCAAACGGATTTACTTTGGTAACAAGAAAATTCATTGGGTTTGCAATTATTTGTATAGTTTTTATTACATTGTACTTCGTCAGAATTATCTCCACAATCGTTCACGTTATTGCAAACTAGGTCTTCGTCTATGCATAATCCTGTGGCGCAAAAAAAATCGGGAAACTTACATTTTTTATAATCTAAAATTTTATTACGTTAGGCTATTAAATTGCTATTTTTGCTGATTTGCTTACCGCAATCTTCATGTTCATCACTTCCATCGATGCAGTCTTGCTCTTGATCGCACAGCCATTTATTAGGAATACAACCTCCTATTGGACATCTGAAAAAAGATATAGTACATAATTTCAGTTTTTATATTTGCAAATAATTACCTATAATAATCTTTTTTACATTTTGCACGATTACAATTCGATTCGTCTTCTCCACCTGCGCAATCGGTGACATTATTGCATATACTTGTATCGGGAATACATTCACCACCGGAACACATAAACTCGTTGCGATTACATTTAGATTTGATTATCATATTATCGCAATGCAATTCATCGGATCCATCGCGACAATCAAAATTCATATCACAAACTAAAGATTCGTCGATACAATCTTCATTATGGCATTGAAAATATTCTTTAGGGCAAGCGACAACTATTGGACAATCGCTTTCATCTTCTCCATAAATGCAATCGTGTTTACGATTACATCTTGACGACATGGGAATGCATATTTCAGATTTGTTACATTTAAATTCGTCCTTTTGACAAATTAAAACGTGATCGCATGTTTTACCATCGCTAGTTAAGTTCATGCCAAACGGACATAAACACTTTGCAGACATATTTTCACCAGGAACGCATATGTGACTACAGTTGCCGTTATGGTGTTCGCATGGATGAGTTTGAAATGAACGAGGTGAAATTGAAATAAATTGTGTGATACCTTCATTATGGTTAATCTCATCTACAAAAAAAATATTTAGAGAAATTTTCGGTAAAACTTTGCGTTGTGTACCTATTGTAAAGTGATTATTGCGATGGGACCCTAAATCGTGACTTCTATCACTCCAAAATAATTTGTTCGATTTCTGCTTTATCCAAAATACATTATTTTGCGATACTAAAATTCCCCTGACAGAAGCTTGTGATGTCCTAAAGACTTTTCTCTGTTTGTCTTTAAAAAAGAATACATCAGTTAATGACAGTCCCACGAGATTTCACTTACCAGTTATGTGATAACTCTCAATATTTCCTGTACTGGAGTCGGCCCAAAATATGTTCTTTAAAAATGGATCATATGTTAGATATACTGGTCCTACTAAAGTGTCTCTTAAACTCTTAATAGAATTGGAACCATCCATATATAGGAAATCGATTTCGGCAATACCTTTAAATTTTTGTACGCTCAAGAAAATGTAACTAAAAAGTAGTATTAAATAAGTACATATATATACAAAATTGATATAATATATATTTACCCAAATTCGGGAACAAGAGCTATCGAAATAGGTTTTTGCCCCGAAGGTAAGGTTGTGATAATTTTTTTGGCTTTAGTTTCTAAACTATAAACCTCCACATTTCCTCTTTCTGAATCACACCAATATAGATTGTTACCCAAGTGATCTAAAATTAAAAAAAAAATTTAAATCGAATATTAAATATTGGGTAATTTACCATAATCAAGAGCTGTAATGTTAGCTACATTTGTGATAATAATCTCGACTTTATAATTGTGCAGGTTTAATTTCTTTACAGATTTTGTAATATCGTCGGCTATGTACACAGTATCATTTTTTATGTTATAAGCAATGGCTGTGATATTATCAACAACAACGGGCAATTTTGTTACATTTAATCTTCCTAAATCTCTGTACTCCATCATCCATAAGGAATTTATTGTTCCTAGTAAATATTTCTGGATACTTGTCACATCTAAAAAAGTATGTTTAAGAAATCCGTTAACCATTTCTTGGACCTGGTAACTTACTTATACAACTTGTGTTATTGGAATCTAATTTTTTTCCTTCCGAACACTGACAAGTGTAAGTGCCTCTGTAGGTAAGTAAACACAATTCGCTACAAGGTGCATTTTTACAAGCATTTGTATGATTTTCGTGCATTAAAGGATGATATACTTCAATATTGCTTAGAGTTTCGCCCGTGTGCTTCACCAGTGTTTTGTGATTCCTACCATTAAATTTATCGCACGATTCCACAGTATGGGTCGTTAAATCGGACCAATATACACGGTTTTCAAAAACGGCCAGCGAAAATGGATGAATCAGATTTGCTTTGAATATTACCTACATTAATATAGTCAGTTTGATTGCCAAGTTTTAAAAAATTGACTACTTACACGCCTATCAGTTCCATCCAGTTTTACGCTTTCAATTAACTTTTTTTGGGAATCGACCCAAAATAAACGTGAAGCAGCTACATCCACGGCTACTCCCATTGGGGAACCCAGATTATCTGTTACGAAGTTTTCGTCGTTTTCGCCATTCATAGATGCGTGTGCTATTCTTGGAGTTGTTCCCCATTCCGACCAAAACATTTCACTATAATAATATAATAAAAATGACAAATAAATAAAATTTTATTAGAATAATCTTTGCAAAATGAATACTTGCCCTCTTACGGGATGAAGAGCGAGACCATGAAGCTTATCGTTATGAGAAATCAGCAGAACTCTGCAATGGACCCCGTCGATTGTACAAACAGCAATATGTTGAAATTTTGAGTCGGTAAAATAAAGATTTGTAGTGATATAATCTATGGCTATTGCTGCTGGTTCTCCTAACCCAATTGTAATTATATTCTAAAATATCGATAATAACATTAATTTTTTTTCCCCAACTTTCTGGTGTGAATATTACTTTTTTTCCACTTCCAGATTCGTCGGACGAAGAAATTCTATAATCGTCTTCAATTAATTCGGAGTAATATATACGATTGTCGTAAAAAGCTAATGCCATCACATTGAACAAATTTTTTACCATCGAAAAAGTGGTTTGTGACTTGATCAAAAGTCTTCTTATTGAAATGTTATTACTGTAGAATAACATTACGTCCCCTTCGCTGACTTCGCAAGTTTTTCCATCTTTTTGCAAGCTGTAACCCTCGGCACAAGAACAATTATAATGTCCCTTGACATTACTACATTGCTGATCGCATATACCTGCAGAAATAAAAATACTTTACAAATGGTAATTGGTATTGAATTTAAAAATTTTACTTACCATATTGCGTGCATTCGTCTAAATCTTTACACGAACCTCCACTATTTAAGTGATATCCGGGTGGGCAAGTGCAGACAGTACCATTACCTTCTTTTGAAGCAATCAGTACACAATTATGTGTTGCTGCACAAAGTATTTCATCCGAGTTATCTGGACAGTTGGCTACTCCATTGCATACTTCTTCGTGCGGTATGCAATGTGTTTTATCTCCGCATAATACCAAGCCCCGATCTGAAGTACAAAATTCGGGCTTTGTTTTACTACCACAATCTTTTTCGTCGCTATCGTCTCTGCAATCAAACACGCCGTCACATTTCCAACTCTCGTGAATACATTCACCATTTGCACATTTGATATTATCTTTGCAATACATTGAAGCACATGACTTTTCGTCTTCTCCTAGTAAGCACTCTTGAATTCCATTGCATTTCCATAAATTAGAAATACACAAACCGTCGTTGCACGTAAATTGATTTGCGGTACAAGATTTTTTTGACTAAAATGTACTGTACTGTTTGAGAAGCAAAATTTAAGTATAAGATAGGAACGTACCAGCAGGGAAGAGCAATTTCGTTCGTCCGATAAATCGAGACAGTCGTATTCTCCATCGCAAACTAAATCTGTCGATATACATTGATTATTCTGACACTTAAACCAAAAAGGTGCTTTGCAGTTATTGCCTGGAAAAATATAGAATCTGAAAGTACTTCCAAAACAGTTTCAAAGTATACCTATATCCAGATTTACCTAATGAAGATGCTATGCTAAAGAATAGTGTAAATTAAAAATATTGAAAATGTATTACGTGCAATTTTTTTTAAATAAAATTTTTAAATTATGTTCTTTGAACACTGTCAGCACTATCGGCTCCGCATACTTGCGTGTTGTATACAGCAACCACCAGGGCTGGATTAAGGATGTGGGAGGCCTGGGGCTAATGGTTTTCGGAGGCCCCTCGGCCTTCATGGTGTAAGAAAAAGCAAAAATTTTTGATTTTTCAAGGTTAACCGCGCTTAGATCAAATGTAAAATTTTTGAAAGAATAATAATTATTATACAATCATAGTTTATTATAATTATCTAGTTTTTATATCACAGATATAATAACATTTTTTTTCTTACTTGAAGTTGCACAAATTCAGTAATTAAATCATCCAAATTTGGTTATAAATGTTAGGAAAAGACTCCAGCAATTTTTTTTTTTTCTATTATTAATTTATAAGTATTCAAGAGATTAGTTTTAACATAATTTATTTACAATTCATTTTAATTAATTTATTTCAATCTAAGCTACAACTTTGGTAATTTAAATTTTATTGCTTCAATTTTTTTGAGGCCCCTAGAAATTTGGTGGCCCGGGGCTGCAGCTCCCTTAGCCCCCCTTTAATCCGGCTCTGGCAACCACATGCATCAAAATTATTTAACAACAGAAGAAAACAAAATTTGTGCTACTTACTACAATTATGTTCGTCACTTCCATCCTTACAATCATGTTTACCATTACATTTTTCTTGTATTGATATGCAGCTATGATCATCACAAGTAAACTGGGAGTGTTGGTCACACGTAAAATTTTGAATGTTTTCTGTTCGGCCAATTGCAATATTAAAAATACAAATTAAAAAAATGTAGCTAAATTGAACACGCATTTTAAAAATTGAAATAAAACTTTAAAAACGAAACATCTATAAATTTTAAATATTCTAATATATTAATTAAATCTCTTCTAGTTCACGTAAATTCGTTTACGACGAATGTGGCGAACACTAAAAATTCAAAATCAGAAATATATATTTGCTGCATGTGATTGATTATTTTATTGCTTGTTGTAGATTATTTCAAGGTACCGATTTATATGGAAAACGCTATAATTTTTGAAAATCTCATTAAACTGAAAATTTCAAGATTAAAACATTTTTAAACCAGAAATTTAATTAATTTTATTTAATAAAAAAATTAAATGTTTTTAAAAATATTATTTTTAACCAACTATACCTAATTAATTGTTTTCTTTTTTTACAGTATGATTTGGAACATTTGAAAACTGATTTGAAACAAACGAAATTGGATTTGAAACAAACGAAATTGGATTTGAGACAAACGAAAACAGATTTGTAATTGCAAAAAGCAAAGTTTATCAGATGCTGGAATTCATAAAATTCAATAAATATGAGATGGAGTTTCTTACGCAAATTTATAAGTTTGAATAAAAAATAATTTAAGCCTTTTGGCTCCCCAAACCTCCGGAGAAGCAAAAATCAGTGAAAGGGGAAATAATTTAATAATACTTCATCTATCTTCTAACCTAATAATGTAAGAATTTATTCTAAAGTCTTCTATACTTCGTTCTTAAAAGTTTATATAAAAACCACTATACAGATTTTAATTGTAATAAAATAAATAATTCCAAATATTTCAATGTAAATCATCACAATTAATTATTATACGGTAATTAAAAAAATTCGATTAATCAAATTTAGGTTTAAAATTTTAAAAGTGTCCCAGAACTCTCATAGTCCCTCTACTATATGAGAATAATCCCACAGTTACAAAAATACATATATCAACGACTTCAATAAACCACAGATTGCAATATTCTAATTACTGTCAAAACCGTGTTATTTTTTCAACGTCTTCTTGATAAATAATAATTATTTGTATGCTCTAATTTTATCATGCATTTTTTAAACTTTGTGACCGATTATCTCGAAAATTTTTCTTTTTAAAATCATAACATATTTAAATTTTCATACTCAGAAAATTGTGCTCTAAATGATCTAAATCCGCAACGAAAAATAAAGGTCATCGTTTAAAAAAATGACGTTATAGCTCAAAGCCAAAATTCGATAAAAAATAGCAGAAAAAATTTTCCAAAAATATTTGGAAAAGTAAGGTCGACGTATATGAGAATTTTCTGAAAAAAAAATTTGTAGTGTAACAAATAAAGATTCGGAACCACAAGATTACGGTGGGATATATTTCAAATAATAAAAAAAATTTCTTCACAAGTAAGTTCACAAGTAAGTAAGTAAGTAAGTCCTCTTCCGCTCCAGCAGTTTGAGAAAACTTGACAACCTTCATCTTTTCTTAATTTTATAGATTTAGAACATCTCTGGTGCTTTCCACAATTTTCGCAGTTTTTATGTGTTTGATTATGCTTATTAATATTTAATAATGGATCGATTACTGACTGTTGTGAATAAACAAATTGTTTACTTGCTACTGCTTGGGCGCCTAGCCTCTAAATCTAAAATGTGCTATTTTAGTGCCTAGGCAGTAAAATTGTCAGGTACTCCAGCAACTGATGTTTGCAAATTTGAACTTTTAAAGTCAAAGAAAAAAATAATATTTTTTTGAACACGTAGTTTTCGGATTTCCGAAATAGTACAATGCTTAAAAATTGTATCGTTTATTTCATTGATCCTTGTATTGACATTTGAATTACGTCAAACGTAGCAAATGACTTGTATATTTTCACTCCTTCTCTAAAACTTTTCATTGGCTATCGCAGAATAATCACAACATTTATTGCCAACTTCACATTGGTGTGTGTATGTCAAAATTTTTTGGAAGTGAGCAAGTCAAATGTAAAAAAGTAATTTGGTTGTAATTTGTTCGTGGTTTTGTGCCATTTGTTAATTTAGTTTTGTTACACTTAATAATTGTACATGGAATCGTTAAAATAGTAGTTCATGAAGAAACAATGTGCAAATATTTTTAGTTATATGTATTATTTACTTATTGGTTACCTACTAATTTCCAACTATCGAAGTATCGTATGATAATTAGTCGTAATTTGTAAGTGAAATTACTACTTCATTTTTAAACTTCACATTTCAAATTTGATTTGCTAATTTTTATTTTATTACCAAGTTCCTCTTCACTTGGGATACTCTAAAACCGATATTTTTTGACATTGAACGTGTTGTATCAGCACAATTTCAAATAGGTACAAACGTTTTGCTAATATACCTACTCATTCCGAACTAATATTATAAAAGCTTACTTTTCTGAGTACAAGCTTTTATTTCTACTGAGCCCCAACCTTAAGTAAAAGGAAAAACGAAAGAGAATTAAAAAAGAAAATTAATAGGTTATAAGCTGTATGCCAAATTTCAGCTCGAATGTAAGAAAATTAATTTTCACACAGGAAAACAACGTTACTGCTTTTGTAAAACGGTCATGCAAAGTTAAATAAATGCTTTTAATAATTAAATACCTATTTAGGGATTTAGATTTAAGTTACGGTTGATGTAGCTTTCGTTGATTTACCTATTAATTATTATCAAACCGTGTTTGATTTACTTTTTTTTGGTGTTTTTTTTACCCGAGAAGTGCACTTGGTAAATTTCCCATCTTATAATTATTGTCTGAATAATATTCACTAGTTGGTTTTGAAAAATAATAAATCATTGTTTTTTTAATTCGTTGTGCTTTGATTATTACTCATGAGTGCAGTGTAAATAAACAAAAGAATACACAAAGAAAGATATTTTAATAATTGTAATATCAGTATTAGACTGGTAATGATGTATTAACAGCAATCACCAAAGCTAAGCCTTGAACTATAATTTAAAAAAATACCACTAGGAAAAATGAGACTATCTTTGCAAAAGGTCAATTTACATAAAGTTTACCTTTACACTATTTTTTTTATCTATTTAATTAGTTCATAGACATAACAAACATTATCATTAAAAGTTATCTTTTTATATTTTTTTTTGTTAAATTTTAATCTATCAACACTACTACTTCATAATAAAGTTAACCTTGTTAGATAAATTCAAAGACAATAAAATATCAAGATTTTCCATTTTCGTAATTCTTTTATTTTTATTGTTTCGATTTAAAATTTTTAGATGAAATGTATGAAAACACAAACTCTGAACCAAGCACGTGTTCTTCTAGTTGTCAAGAATTGGGTCGTTCCTCAAAAGTTGTCAAAGGTTATGGTGAACATAACAGTGATTATGGTTTCGAGACTATGATTGGATTAAACGTCGGAATGAGTGGAGATGCGTCTGATTCAAATGAAGGAGATGATAATTACGATACGTGCAAGCTTTCTGGTTTGGTGGGACTTCAAAATGTTGGAAACACTTGTTACATGAATGCGGCACTACAAGCACTTAGTAATACTTTGCCCCTCACCAGTTTTTTCTTGGAGTGTTCCGCCGCCATTAATCTTCTATCCGAAGGTCGAAATTCAAACATAAGTCATGCATATCAAGCGTTGATGAAAGACATGTGGCTAGGCAGACGTGGTACGGTCAATCCAACAGGTAAATTTAAACTTGAATTTGTCCAGAAAATAACTCAAAAATCCTCTTTTTTCTAAAACTCTTTATTACTACTAAAACTACAGATGCCAGAATAATATTTTTAGTTTTTATTCAAAATGTTAGGTAGTACAGTTTTATTTTGCTAATACCTATTTTAGGCATAGATACATACAAAACGGCCAATCCACAACCTTGTAATTTTTAGGAACTTCTTTGATAAATTTCCCCTGTTTCGAACCTGGTATTCTGATGCTAAACTAAAGAGTTGTAAGCAAAATCATATTTTCAAGTTACTTCCATTCAAACCTATTTGTGCAACATAACAAAATAGTCTAATACATTTATCGTTTTCTTTATTTAAAGCTGTTTTATCTGGAATACGAAACGTGCAGATGACATTTCGTGGTTGTTTACAACACGACACACAAGAATTTCTTAGAAATTTTATGGATCACTTGCACGAAGAGTTAAAACAAGTTTGTCCGTACGAATGTTATGATGATATCGAATCTACAGTAGATGAATCGCCATTAAATTCCAGTTTTGAGTCTAGCGATGGAGAATACGAAACTTGTGATTCAGGTGTGAGCGATCATTCAAGCCTCAGCGATGACACCGAACGATTGACCACCAAATGTAAAATTAAAAAGGGCGCTAATCTGAAAGAGGAAAGATGTAAAAAAGATGTTATAGGTAAATGAACCGTTTTTGTTGCTTCCAGATTTATTAAATATATTTTTTAGATTCACAACCTGGAAGTATGTCATCAAAAGTTCCGAAAAAACAACTTAAATATCGGTCGATAATATCCGACATATTTGATGGTAAATTGTTATCCTCTGTGCAATGTCTAACATGTTACAGAGTATCGAGTCGTGTTGAAACATTCCAAGATTTATCTTTACCTATTCCTACGCGTGATCACGTAACAGTATTACACCAATCGCCAGTTCATTTAAGAAATGAAAGTTCAATGAAATGTAATGGTGGCACAAGTGCATCCTTTATTACATCGAGTATGAATTCTAGCAGCTCTACCTGTTCACAAGCAATGTTACCCGAACAAAATGGTTGGATTACTTGGATAATAAATTGGTTAAGGTCGTGGTTTTATGGTCCCGTTGTGTCGTTGCATGACTGCTTGGGTGCTCTTTTTAGTATAGACGAATTAAAAGGCGAAAATATGTATTATTGTGAACGTTGTCGAAAATTGCGTAATGGAATCAAATTTAGCAAGGTATGTTTACAAAGGTCAAAACAGAACAAAATAGTCAAATTGTCTCCAGCTCAGATTAATTTAAAATTTATACCATTTACTGCATGTGGGACGGGATTTTTCCCAGCCCGCATTCTTCTCTAATACAAACCAAATTAAATGGGTTTTAAAATTGTTTTGCAATTTTGCAACGATTGATTTTGAAACTGAAATTTGATAAAAGAACAATATTTTAAGGATTCTTAACTTGGGTATATATTTAAGCTCAAAAATAAATGGTAATTGGAGCCGATTTTACTATCTTATCTGACTTGGTATAGCCGCCTATTCTATTTCATGTTATCTATTTATTTTTATACTTTTCAGATGATACAATTACCTGAAGTTTTATGCATTCATTTAAAACGATTCCGCCATGAAATTATGTACAGTAGTAAAATTTCATCATTTGTGAGCTTTCCGCTGAAAAGCTTAGACGTTTCACCTTACTTGCATGATCATTGCATTTCTGTTGTTAGAACTTACGAACTATTTGCCGTTATATGCCATCACGGAACGGCCGGCGGTGGTCATTACACTTGTTACGCTCTGAATGACGATCAGTGGTATGAATTTGACGATCAATTTGTAACTCGTGTAAGCGCCGAAACTGTACAAGCTAGCGAAGCTTACGTTCTCTTTTACCGAAAAAACGTTTCTGAAACACAAAATATAAAAATTAAGGCTAGTGAATTGGCCGCAATGTCGGACGAGCTATTAGAAGATATGGTTTATGTTTCTAGACAATGGCTTAATCGCTTCAAGACGTGTGCAGAGCCTGGACCTATCGACAATTCAGATTTTCTTTGTCGTCACGGTTTAATAAATCCAGAAAAAGCTTTGATATTACATCAACTTGCAGTTCCTCTGCCGAAACAAGTTTACGGATATTTAGAAGACAAATTTGGAGGATGTCCGCCGATTAAATACACTTACGTTTGTAAGAATTGTCAATTGATGCAAAAGCGAATTAGCTTAGAAACGGAAGGTTTCCTAAAATTGAATTATGATTTTATTAATCTTAGATTAGAATCGACTCATCTATTGTCTGCAAATTGGTTCGACCAGTGGCAAAATTTTGTACGAAAGTATTATCCTGATCCGCCTGGTCCAATAGATAATGTTACGTGTCAAGGTCCAAATAATTATATAGAAGTGAACAAAGAGTTGTGGACGTTCTTTCATGACATTTACGGAGGTGGACCCGAAATGCCTTTACTACCAGAAAAAACTATACATCACAACAATAATGGCGATGCAAAAACAGAAGCAAGTTCCAATTCCATTGAACCGGATACCTCAACGACTGAAACAAATTCAAATAAAAGCAATAAATATAATTCTCAATGTAACCACGTGAACAATTCACATTCCGAATCAAACGAAAACAGTGGAGAAGTCAAGCATCAAACAAATAATTGTGATACTTTGTCGAGTAGTTATATGGACGTGCTACACCAAAATAATAGTTTACCAAATAATTGTAATAATAATAATAATAATTTTAATTCATCAAGTGCTTCTAGTGCATCTGTGACTGACGATGAAACGACAAATCATTATGATGTAAATAATTGTTTAGATTATAAATTGGCAAGCAAAACGGCAAAAGAGAAACTTTATTATAAAACTAAAAGACGAAGATTTCGATGTAAAATTAGTTATAAAAATAAACTTCAAAATAACAGTAGCAACAAAAATTTAAAACGTAAAGATGTTTGTTGACCAAAATGTATAGTTTTCTTCATGTACTTTAAGTTTTTATAATTACTTGCATCAATAAAGATTGTATTTTTAAGGCATTTACTTTTATTTAGTTACCGGGAACATTGTTGTGCATCATTACTTTATTTGCATAAAATACAGAGTCGGTGAATTTGACATTTTTGTTGAGACGAGACATACCTAGGTACCTAATTTTTAAGTATTGAAAAATCAATGTGTTCATAAAGAAAACCTAAATTTATTATTTATTGTTCAGCTTTGTATGTGGAGTAAATTTAAAGGTGTGGGAGGAAAAACTAGCTAAAAATTTGTATGTGATGTTTATATTATGATAGACCAATTATGCATTGTTTTATTAATAATTCTATTGTAAATTAAAATTTTTTTATATGTGTGTCTGTGTGTGCGTAATACTTACAACCTACTAGAATTTTACCAACTATTTACTCTATGGTGTATTATATTTTTCTTTTAATTACGATTGTATAATTTGTTAAATTTCCATTATTTATGGTCCACTGTTTATACGAATTTAGTTTATTACCACCGGTGTTTAAAACGGGAGTACCACATGAATTAATAATGATTGCACTTTTAATGTTATTACATATTATTTAGTAATATTAAATTTGTGATTTTTACATGAATTTGGAATTTAAGAAACCAAAGTATTGTAACATTAAATTTTTTGTGTTCTTTATTACGTTGTAAATTTATTTGTTATTTATTGACGTAGCTGCTTGTAAAGTGATAAATCTAAATAACAAATAAATTATTATTACAAAAAATGTATTATATTTCTTAAATGCACCAGTTCTATTAATATGGATATTGTTATTAATGAAAGAATATTTTAAATAAATAATGTTACATGATGACATAACATACAGAGAACTTTTCTTGAAAGAACCTAACTACTATTTTTTAGAAAGATTTCCGATACTCGAATGAAAAATTATATATATTTAAATAAATAACCGAATTGCATATTTACAAATTTACATTTATTATTTAGATTAAGTTCGAATCATATGGACACTCTTTGAAGATTGAGTAATTGTGGCTGCTCGTTCTGTCCCCAATATCGCAGCCAATTGAATAACGTCAAATTTTGAATATAAAATGGTTACAGTCATATTAAATTTATGCCCCACTTTCTTATTCATGTTACTTTCCTATAAAGCAAAATATAAATATTCAATGTATTATGTACAACATGTGATAATTGTACAAACCTCCATTAAATTGCACATTTCCGAATAGAAATGTGGAAAAGTCGGCGGTTGATAAAATATTAAATGTCTGATTCCTTTCACTCGCACTCGATTGAAAAAGTGAAATCTCTCGGTGTATAACATAAATTGTGCATCTCCATGGAAGAACATATCTCTTGCACGTGCCACTTTATTATCCTACAACAAAAAATCGGCCATGTAACAGAAATACAAAGAAAAAAGAAAACTCAGTTTACCTTTGAATATTCACAAGCTTGTACAAAATCGACGTCATTCCTCTTAAAATAATTCCTAAGTCGCACATATTCAAAATAGCTTGAAATGAAAACCAAAGTTTGCTTCATCGACGCTTCTCTATGTCTAGGTAAGACTTCGTTACCAAAAAACCTCAAGCGATCTTCCGATAATTGAGCAAAATCATCGCACGGAAATTTTTGAAATACATTTGGGAGAGTAACAAAAACATCCGAAATAGATCCACGTGTTATTAAATTCGATGTTTTAATTTTCCCAGCATAATTAAAACATCTGCGGTTAAAAATTGCATTGAATTCAGGCAAAACGATTGACGAAAACATTAATGTTTGTCTGTAATATTTTGCCAAACCATTCAAACTCCAAGTCCTCACACGAAAATAATCAGCACCGTGAGTCTCTTTAGGTTGCAAGTGCATGTGATTCATTAAATGAAGAATGTGCGACCAATTTTGCATGGTAAATATCTCCATTTGGTCAAATATTAATAATTCGATGGAAGCTAAAAAATCGTAATCTCGTTCTGGTTCGCCTTCGACGCCTATAATTGTTCGCAAACCCAGCGGAGAAGCAATTATTATATCAGATTTATAAAATTCTGTAAATAACTAAAATAAAAAGTATTTAAAGGGGGCTTTGTACATAAGTTTTAAAAATCAATTTACCTTCACAGTTTTTTTTGTGATGGTCAATCCAATTTTAAAATCGTCCCCGCTGTTTCCACTAAATAAGATTTGATAATCTTCAGGTTTAGGATTTCTTTTTGGCATCGACATTTCATGTCCGGTGAACTGTTCGATAAATCTGCCTTTGTTAAAAACAGTTCCTTTATCTTGGGCGACAAAAATATCTATTAACATCTTAATTATTCGGTAAGCAGAATCTCGGAAAGGTACAATGACCAAGACCTAAAATAAATAAATGTTAAGATTACAGTAAAACTTATTAAATAAACTAAATCTCTACCTTAGGTCTAACTAAACCTTGATCACGAAACTCTTCGGGAACATCATCCTTGGCTTGTAATTTAGCATTATGATGTAAAATTTTTGTCCTGGTTTTCAAAATGTGGTTAGCAATATGAAGCGAATAAACAAACCTAATTTCTTCACTATTATCAAACGTTCTTTGAGGAAAGTAAAAATCTTGATAATTATTAATTATAGAAAAAATTTCACTCTGTAAGGGGGTTAGAAATGTTGCATCGTTGACACTTTTTCCGCATTTGTTAGCTTCCACTAAATTTTCTTTAATTTGTGATTTAATAAATAAGGAATCACTCAAATTTATTATTTGCTTTGGTATGGTCCCGGGAGATGCAGGTGGCCTCGAGTCATCTAAAATTTGAATCTTACTAACACTGTTGTTTTCACACTTTGGGATTTCGATCTGAAGAGCACCCAACAAAGGCCAATCCACCTCGTGACGTTCAACCAACATTGGAGTGCTTTGTACGGAATTTAATAAACTTTCACTTAGGTCATAAAACAGATGTTTCACAAAAGGATCGTTCGATTGACTGTTTGCATCTTCCTCCTCTTTTTCAGTTTCAAAATCGATTTCATTTTCTTCATCCTGATCTTCTACTTCTTTTTCGCTTGCTACTACCGTTTCTTTCACTTCGGGTTCTTCGTCGACTGTATTTGACTGATCTTCATCAGATTCACTTTCGTCGCTAGTTTCAATCGCTACCGTTCTCTTTTTGACATATTCAGGATTAATAGTTCCTAATAACAAGTCGACGTAATTATCTTCCTCCTCAGAGGATGAATATTCGTTTTGCACATTTTGTGGAGGTTCTAATTTTTGACGTTTAAAAGTTTCTAGGTTAGAATCGGGAGATGTGTTCAAATAACGTTTTTTTGATAAATTCGATGGTTTTTTCTTGTTAAAACCGCCACGTTTTGATTTATTATGTGAATTTCCACGGTTTTTGCCTTTAAAACGTCCACGTTGAGGCATTTTGACGAAATTATTGTACCACGTGAGAAAATTTCAAATACGAGAAAAACGCGAAATAAACCATGGTAATAAACCAGTTATTAATGTTGGTTGTCGTGATACGTTTGTGGTTGGTATTACTATTTGCTATGGTATTACTATTACTATTACTATTATTATTATTACTATTACTATCTCTATTCTGTGGTATTACCACGTATTACCATTGTTTGGTATGGTCACGGATTTAATAATAGTAACTATTATTATAGTTACTTTAATAATAGTAACTATTATTATTATTAAATCCGTGGGTATGGTAAACAATGATATTACCCATATTACCTTTATTTTTTGGATAGTTTGGATCTATACTTTATCAAATACTATAGTATTCAATTAAGGCCGCGTTCGAGTTGGACGCTATTGGTACCAATTGGCGCCAACGCTAACGCTTTTAGCGTTCGATTTGGAAATGTTGGCGCTCACAGATGCAACTGTGACGTCACAGATGATTTGCGTGACGTCACGGATTTCAAATTTTTCACGCTCACAACGCAAATTTCATTTAGGTAGTGCAGCGTAAGCGTGGCGCTGTAGTGGCAAAATTTGAAAGTATTTTCAAAAAAATAAATAGTAACAAACCTACATTTTTAAATTTAAATTACTGTTGTGTATTATTATTTTAGTTTTTTTTAATGTGTTGGTGTTGGAAGAAAAATTTGGCCATATTTTAGATTTACATCCCGATTTACATGATAGAATTAATCGATTTATTGTCTTTTTTTACCGTCACTATAACCATTTGAGTTTCAAAATTCATGATAATATTGTTTTTATACCTGCAACTTACGAAATAATAATTTAACCTAAATAAATTTAAAAAATGACCTTATTTTGTATTTTGTATTTACCCCTACTCTGCACTAGCATGCACAAGGTGCTAACGCATCGTTCGACTTGGAAAATAGCGTCAGCGCGTATAAGCGCCCATTGTCCAAATCGAACGGCAAAATTTGCGCGCTATTAGCGTTGGTACCAATTCGTACGAAAAGCGTGTAAGCGTCCAACTCGAACACGGCCTAAGCCTTTTGAATTTTTTCAGATTTTTTTTCCTGAATTTAGATTTTTAAAAAAAAAGATTGTTAACTATTGAACGACCGCATAAAAGAATAAGGTGCATATAGAAGATTTTTCTCAGAATAATATAAGAAATCAATTAAAATCATTTTTAGCCACTAGAACGCTACTTATGCCCAGTTTCTTCACTAAAATGATTCTATAGATATCCGATAGATAGGAAATAAGTATAGAGAAATATGACAGAACTACAATAAAACAACAATGCGTTCTGTCATGTTTATCTATACTTATTTCCTATCTATCGGATATCTATAGGATCATTTTAGTGAAGAAACTGGGCATTAGTCGGTTAATGTAGTTTCTATATAAACGTATTTGAGAGGATAAACCGCTCGCCTATTGTCTATTGTTTAAAAACAGCAGTATTTTAAAATCACTAAACAATGCACCCTATGCATAATTTTTTAGAACTAAAATACCCCAAGCTTTCAAATAGTATATTACACAAGAAGGCTGATTATTCATTGATTACTGATTATCTTTCAAAAAGAACATCATTGAAATTATGAAGTGGAAATGGTCACCGACACCACAGTAAATGCAACAAAAAATTCTAATACGTGTAGTACAATTTTTGAGCAGGTACAAATAGACATTAATTCAAAAATCACCCTTTTTGATGATACTAATCCATTAAAGAGGCCAAAAATTCCAAATTTAAATTTTTCGACATATCACAAAATAAAAGAACTGTTAATCGTTTTAGAAAAAATTATAGAAATTTATTTAAAAAATCTGCACTTTAGTACTGAGAACCTTGTGAGTGTGGATCAAGACCAATTTTCGATGTAATACGATTGAAAATCATTTCTCGACTTGTTCTCCGCTGTTATTCTCGCGAGAATCTGGAGCGCCCATAAAGTTTTTCCATAAAATCAATTTGAATTTTTCAATAAGTTTTTAATTAATAATGTAGTTAGTATAAATAGGATTCTAAAATCATCTATACAGGGTGTCCCCGGATACACTTTACATAACTTGGGTGGTGATAGACGATACTTTTCTAAGAACAATATTTAACAAAAATTTTTTTCTAAATTGAAACCCTCGAGAGTTACGCCTCTTTAAAGCTTTTTTTTTAATTTCCACCTTCACGTGGCCATATTTTCATTCCCGTAAAAATGGTTTAGTGCTTTTTTAAAGAGCGTGAGCTCATTATGCTAAACACACTTTGGAGCTCTTTAAAGCGAAAAATATTGAATTTATACCTAAAGGAGCTAATCCACCAAACGTACCAGAACTTCGCCCAATCAAAAAATATTGGGCTTTAGTAAAATAAGAACTGATAAAGGATAAAAATCCATCTAAGAACATTGAAGCGTTCAAGGTAAAGTGGAAAAGAGCAGCCTGTAGAGTGACGGATCAGATCGTGCAAAACATAATGAAGGCATGATGGAAGGTATCAAAGAAAAAGTACGCTGGACTTATCCAAAACCCTAAAATTTAGTTTTTTTTTTTATTTTTTTTTGTAAATTTGTATCCTTCAATGTTATTTTAATAAAAATTTCAAAAAAATAAATCGTTAAACTTGAAAGTTGTGCTTAACTGAAAATTATGATTTTCTAACATCACAGTCCTTATTAACATTTTTAAGTAAAAAGTTTAGACGATCGCTTTTTGTTTTATTTAATTAAACATAACAGCCAATGTATATTGTTTCTAATTATTATTGAATGGTTTCTAATAGTTGATGCAGTGAAACTTACGAAAAAAGTTTATTGAAAAATTAACAAGACCAATGATTTTGTTAATTTAGTTCTAGTCCATGTCAGTTTAAGCCAAAAATATTGCATTTCTTAATTATATCCACAACTGGACTAATGAAGTTAATAAAAGATTGATTTTTTATATTACAAAATAGTTTTTATTTATCTTCTATTTTTTGATAACTTTGATTTCTTTTTGGTAATTGTTTTGTTTAAAGTTGAATTATCCTTTTTGTCACTTTTGTTATGCTTTTGTTTGAACAACCATTTCGGTTTACTTCGCATACCTTTATTTTTTTCTATCGCCGTACTTAAAATATCAACAGCTTTTTCACTTTTAGATTCATCTTCATAGTTGAATTTCCCTGCAGTAGAAATTAGCGGATATTTTCCACTAAAACCTTTTGGAACTATGGGTTTTGCTAATAATTGAGTTAATTGTTTCTTTTTCAGTTGGACTACTTTTCGCAGGGAATTTGATTTTTCGTTGCTGTAAAATACAAATATTAATATGCTAATGGTTAATTTAATTTTAGTAGGTATACATACTTTGACGATTTATCACCACAAGAGTACATTTCGTCGTCGATTATAATGTCCATATCTTCGGCAGCCTTTTGAAGCCAACCACTTTCTGTATTGTTTTTACGAAGACGCAGCTCCAATATATCTAATTCTCTTGCTAATTTGACAATTTCCTTCACAGAATTTAAAATATTATCTTCGACTGGAAAGGTTGGCAAATCTTCGGCTGATTAAAAAACAAATGTAATCTACATGCAAAAATTATATTTAAAATGTACTTACATCTTCCCAATGTTTTGCAAAGCTTTACGTAATTTTGAAGTTCGGATGGCTCCACCAGTAAAACGGTTAAACCTTGATTAGATGCTCTAGCAGTACGACCCGAACGATGAATGTAACTTTCACTTGTACGTGGAGTTTGATAATGCAGTACATGTTCGATCGAAGGTATGTCGAGTCCTCTTGCTGCAACGTCCGTAGCAACCAACACTGCTTTGTCGTTATCTCGAAACCTATTTAAAAAATATTAAAAATGCTTTTGGATACTACAAAAACTTACTTGTCCAAATTTTTTAAACGTTGCCTTTGTTGCATGGATGCATGCAATGGCAGCGATTTACAGCCTAGCAAATTTAACAAGGTCACCAATCGTTTCACACAACCGATAGAATTACAAAATATCAATGTGCGGCCTGGATGTTCTCGTAAAAAATAAAAAAGATAATAATCTTTTTCGTCAAAGTCGCAGGTTATTCTGGATTCTAGCAAAGTTTCGGCGGTGCCTGTTTTTTGTGTAACGTCTACAACTTTAGGATTATTTATTCCAAGAAGATCGATCATATGTTGTATTTTTTGTTGAGGTGTCAAATTTGAAGATTTCCTTTTTTTCTTTTTTAAAGATATTTTATTTCTAATGGCCAAATATCTTGGTAACTCGTGTACAAGCGTAAGTGTAGCAGAGAACACAAAATTTTGTCTTCTTTTGCAATATTCTTGATTGAAATTTATTCTTTCTAATAAATTTTGCAACTCTTGAAAATGTCCTTTTTCCAGCATTCGATCGGTTTCATCGATAGCCAAATATCTGTGAATGGCAATTCAAAAATTATTATTTTAAACTGAAAGGCGTGTAAGGTAGAAAGGCTTAGATTTATGATAAGATTAATTTCAAAGTCTACAAACCTAATTTTGTCGACTTGTGACAAATGACCATTGCCTAATTGAATTAATTCCCAGAGTCTACCGGGCGTTGCGACCACAATTTCAGGACCCTGCCGCAATATTCGTTCCTGTTTGGCAACTGACATGCCACCCATCACGACTGCTATTTGAATGTCTAATAACAATTATTTTAAATTAAATGTAACAACAAATCGCCCATATAACTTACCAGAATATTTCGCAATAGCTGTAAGATGATCTTTAACTTGAATAGCCAATTCTCGTGTAGGTGTAAGTATTAAAGCATACAGTGGCTTTCTAACTACGTTATCCTCAAATTTTATATTATCTATAACATTTACACATCCCATTTCTAAAAATTGTAAATTGTAAACAAAAACATTATTTGCATTGAAATAAATTAACAACCTTCAACTTCTTGCTCCGAGTCGCTACCAGAAAATTGTTCTTCGTCAGAAGAAGATTTTTCATTATTTAAGTCAGCTTCAGCTTCATCTGGTGGAGGTTTTACAAATTTTCCAACTTGATCTGAATCATCATCAGATTGGGATTCTAAATCATTTTCGTCATCACTTTCTGTGAAAAAAAAAATTAAAGCTAAAATTTCACATCACCTACGACATACCACTTTGTATTTCGCTATCACCTTCATCGATATTATTGTCAGAAGAAAATCCTTCATCTGATTGTAAAGAACTTGGTTGATTTTCCTTCAAATTTAATATCCCCGCTAGGATTGGAATTCCAAATGCCAAAGTTTTACCACTTCCAGTCTCGGCTGCACCCAAAATATCTCTACGCCCTAAATCAAAAATTATAGCAGTTCTAAAAATCTGTAATTTTACGATTACCTAAAATGGCAGCTGGTAACGTGAGACGTTGAATTTCTGTGGGTTGTATAAATCTTTTTTCCTTGATAGCTCTCAGTAAAACTGAAGGTATGTCATATCCTGTCCATGCTGTAAAGTTCTCATCATTTTCGTTATCAACTTGGAAAGTATTTTTCTTAGCATCGGCAGCCGCTTTCGCTTTCTTTTGTAAAGGCTGTTTTTTATTTTTAGCCTTGCGTTTCTATAAATTCAGACAAACAATAATTCATATCTAAGTAAATTAACAGTAATTAAAAAATACCTTAGAATTTGAAACACCACTACCGATGTCATAAACAGTGCATTCTTCAATTCCTACAAGTCCGTCAATGTCATTTATCATATTACCCTCTAATTGTACCGGCGTCCAGCTGGCTTTTTTCAAAAGCTTGGCCATTTTATCTAGTTATAATTTTCAAACAGTACAACAATTTGCTTGATGAATTTTCACATGCTGAAATAACCTCAAAATTTGTAAACATAACCTACAAATATTAAAATCAAAAATAAAGTACCATTTACAGGGCCTTTCTAAGGCCCAGTTTTTTAATCGTGGTAAGCACGTAAGTTTTAAGTATGGAGGGTAAACCTTCCATACCGTAGACGAAAACGTATAAGTGGAACGCTAAATGACATATGACTACGCCGCGGTTGTCGTGAGAGGCTGTAAATGGAACGTACTCTATATTTTCTTACAAACTCTCTGGCCCAGTTTTTCAATCGTTAGTTAACCCAAATTCATGGGTTAACCTACGTTTATGATCAATCTGACCAATCAGGTGATTCTGATCAATCAGGTGATTGGTCAGAAATCTAATTGAATCTAATGGCAAATTTCATTAAACTTTTTATAAAGTTAACTGTTAACTGTAACGAGCCGTTACAGTTAACAGATGATTTCTATTGGCTTGGCAGTACTGAGAGTTAATTTCCATTGGTTAGTTAAATTTAACGGCTTGTTAAAAGTTTTATGAAATTGGGCATAAGCAAAGAGTGCGGCATTGGCATAAGTGTTGCATCGCCAACATTAGTGTTTATAAAATAAAAAAAACATGGATTGTGAAAATTTTTAAATTTGGTTTATTCGCATAAAAAATAATAAAGATGTAGTTTAAAATTAAGATTTAATACTAAATATAATATAATAATAATTGAAAAGGATAAAAAATAATAATTTAAAAATAAACTATTGTTTCGCATAAAATTAATTTAATTATACCGCTTAAAGTTTGTTCCCCGCTGGAACACGTCTTGCTTATTTCAACGCACACGAGCAAGTTCCTGGGATTTGTTTTTAGGCCCTGCATCTCAGAAACCTGCCCTTGAAACGCACTAATTAATCTCTTTCCACCAATACGCACAAAAAATATAACCGCATAAAATTCATAAGTGGAAAGAGATTTACGTTGACAAAATTGAAGATATTTGAAAATACAACAAAATTATAATTAAAATGTTTTCGAATTTCCAACAATAAGTTAACCATTGAATTTGGGTTAACTTAAAACTATGGAGGGTAGAGGTACCTCTACCCTCCATAGTTAACTGTTAGAGGTACCTCTACCCTCCATAGTCTACGGCGACCACGGTCGTTTAGTGTAGTGGAACGGCTTTTGTGATCTTTGTGGGCGGACTAATGTCATTTTGAATTTTCATATTTAAAGTTGATAAACAATTTATGATTAATTTACCTGTTTTTGCACGATTTGCATCAGCTTTTGATACTACCACTTCGAAAACTTTTTCGCTATTGGAATTATAAAATGCAATTTTTTCGGAATCCATTCTTAAACTTTCAAATTTGCGCAGTGGGGCTTTGTGGTCGTGGTAGGCTAGCAATCGGTGACGCCCTTGATGACGTTTTGAGCTCGACCGCGGCTTTAGATTAAAAGAACGCTTAAAAGTCGCCCGTGGTCGTCGTGGGCTGTAAGTGGAAGTACTCTTAAAATGCTGGTATTTCTTCGTAGATAAGAAAGAATAATATTTTTCCTTGGTTTTAAATATTTATTAATTATTTTTATTTAATTATTATTAAATAATAATGATAAACATTTTCGAATGATAACATCAATGACGAAATCACATCAAATACAAATAAAATTGTTATAAAATTATTATTATTTACAAATTATAATTAATTTTAGTGGTTTTAAGTTTTAAAATAAGAGGGGCAGTGTATCTGTGCCCTTTAAAAAAGCCGCTACTGAAAAATTTAAAAAAATCCATAGAATAAACATAGTTCAAGGTCACAGACGTCAGTGACGGACTAGTGACTGTCAAAAGTTAAAGAAAGTAATTAATTTATCTAATTTTAGTAATAACGTAATAATTAAGTGTATATTTATTATTTTCTATATTAATTGTAAAACGGAGAAACTAGAATGTCGGGAACTCAAGGTAACGTTAACATGCAGTTTGATCTAAAAATTTTACAGCAAATTACTTGTTACAGAAAATCGTCCAGAATTGTACGAAGAAGTAAAATTGTTTCACAATGCTCGCGAAAGAGAAAAGTATTTATATTGTTAGAGAAATATCACAATTATTAATTACTCATTTTGTAGGTTTGATAATTTAGCTGATTTATATGCTGTTGTGAACACATTACAACAGTTGGAAAAAGCTTACATTAGAGATTGTGTGACGCCTAAGGAATATACGGGTGCTTGTAGTAAGTTGTTGGTGCAATATAAGGCAGCATTTCGTCAAGTCAAAGGAGAAGAGTTTCCCTCGGTGGATACTTTTGTACGCAAGTATCGTGTAAGTATTTGTGTTTAAATTTACCAAAACAGGTTAAGAGTTTGTCCTATTGTGGTTTATTATAGTTGGACTGTCCAGCAGCACTGGAAAGAATAAAAGAAGATAGACCGATCACTATTAAAGATGACAAAGGAAATACCAGTAAATGTATTGCTGATATTGTTTCGGTACGTTAACTTGCAAAGTATGTTTATTAAATTGAAAGTCCATTTTTTTTGCAGCTGTTTATAACACTGATGGATAAATTGAGGTTAAAGTTTTGTGCAACCGATGAAATACATCCCGAATTAAAAGATTTAGTAGACACCATGAATCGATTAAGCATTTTGCCATCCGATTTTGAAGGAAAACAAAAAGTGACAGAGTGGTTTAATACGCTGAACTCTATGCAGGCATCAGATGAACTTTCAGAATCACAAGTTCGTCAACTCTTATTCGATTTGGAGAGTTCTTATGGTGCATTTAATAAGCTTTTGCATAACTCGTAGTTTTAAAATATAACCAGTTTTATAAACAATTTATTATGTATTATAAATGTATGTAAAAAATGAATGAAAAAATATAATGCACGTAATTTTAAGAAACACGTAGTCTTTTTCTTGAGCTGGGACCTGCTACAGGCGATGTCTCGACTTCACTTTCGCCGGAAGACTCTGCTGTATTACTGTCAGCTTGGACGTCTGACCAAGTCGCTTTGCAACTGGGACATCTACTTTGCTTCTCCAAATATTTATCAATGCAAAAGCTGTGCATTGCTTTTTTACATTTGGAACAATATTTTGCCTAAAAAAAAATGTTACCAGGTGCAAGAGATTATAAAAACAAACTTACTAGTAAAACTAAATCCGAACACAAATAACAGGGACTTAAATATTCTTTACAATGCTGACTAAAGTATGGTGCAAATTCTAGTATACACCTTGGCCCCAAATATGTAAAGTTATTCCTAACCACAAGATATCCTCCCTTCCTCCATTTTTCCAATACAGTTTCGACGTTATCTTTACGTATACTATTAGCCACCGAGCTACTCAGATTAAAACAAGCCATAGTCGATATTTTATGTTCTGGAATCATTACTAGTTCCTTAAATAATGTTTGGAAGTATTCTAGTTCTGCAGAAGTAAACGCATTCTGTAATTTTGTGATATCATCGTTTGCCGTATTCAATAGCAATAGTTTAATATCTTCAGTTACTTCGCACTTTACAACTGCAATTTTCAATTCCTGCTTTGATATTTCACCATTAATTTCGGATATAAAACTCTTAAGATTCTTCAAAACACCCAAATTCTCTAAAAGTAAAACTTATTAGATACGATTGTAAATACAACTTAATCCTTCGAAGGTGATGGTATATAACTGGCTGCATAAAGAATAAACAAATGAAGCCGCCTGACCTTCTTATTAATAATAATCAATTATTTCCAATGTATTTATCAATTAATTAATGAAATAAGTCTTATAAAATCCAGTATGGACGTATAACAGAAGTAGCAGCACAGACGAAACAGGATTTTCATTAATTTTTTAAAATAAATTTGCCGACTTTTCGAACCTCTTTTTTCATTAAAAAAAGAATGGTTAGATATTATAATTACCTTGAATGTTTTTTGCAAATAGTAGAGCTGCATCAATGGAAATATACTTCTTTTTAAGCATATATTGAACAAAAAACCTATGAGCATCTTCGTACATTTTGATTTTAAAATATTTTGTATTGCTCCTCAAATCAAAACCAACAGACAAAACATAACCTCAATTCTTAATTATTGTGAGTTCTGCAAGTTGTCACTCTACAACGACTTAACGACCATAGATGAGAGACCTTGTTCACTCGTCACTTGTGATAAGATAACTGTCTTTCAGCAGTTTAAAAGAAATACAATTTATCAGTTTTACCGGTTGGAATATTCTTGACGGTTTTTTCAAATCGATAAGCGACTATCAGCTGTTATCAAGGTCGTTTCAGTTTTTGAACCCAGTTCGGCACGTCCGAAAGGTTCGACTCTTAAAATTATTGATTATAATAACGTGATATATAAATAGATATTTTAATTAGGTCGATTAAGGTTTTACAAACTTGACTTGCTTATATGTTTTGCGAGAAAAACCTAAAATTGCTTTCTAAGGGGTCAAACTGCGGCATGAGTCCAGTAAATCATGTCTTATACAGAATTAGAATATGGATATCAAGGATTGCGTAATACAGTAAAATCAACTCACTTTTATGTTGGCGGTGTAAGTATGTTATATTTATATTTGCCATCGTTATTTATAGCTATATGGTTATGGTATCTAATAGTTATAAAATAAGTACTCACTACGTAGAATAACAAAAAATATATTAGCAGTTTGTAATTTTCAAGTATCACAGGTGTAATTTTCATCGATGCTACTTTTAACATAAAAATAGTTACCAGTAATTCAGCCGGAATTAAAAATAAACATAAGTTATTGTAACGTAGTTTAAATGGTAGGTGTATTATTGTGTATGTCAACGTTTTACTGCAATTCATTCTTATCAGATGTGTAGATTCTGGTTATTAATATTATACAATGTTTCAACTTATTTTTGATTGCTGGCACCGTGGAATTTGTAAAATTTAAGATTATTAATTTTTATTTTTCCTGTTTTAAAATTGAATAAGGAAATCTAACATGATGTAAAATAATGCATAATAATATCGACACTTCCAAGGAACAAAGTCGTAACTCATTTTTATTTTTCGGGAGAGCAAAAAGTTAAAAGAATTCCGGAAGATTCTTTTTTCTTTCCAAAAAAGGTAAAAATTAGTTACGGCTTTGTTTCTTGGAAGTGTCGATATTATTATCAATCTAGGAGTGCAGTCGTGAGCTTGCAGTTGGAATCACTGAACACTGGAACATACATAGTATTATATTATTTGCTTTCGAGTTATGGAAAATTTTTAGATTATATTGGAAAAATAAAAATTAGGCCATATTGCACCCTCAGAAAGAAAGAGGTCTAACTTAAAAAACACCATTTGAGTAGGAGCATTTTGAATATTTTATTTTTTTTTAAATTTATAATTTAATTTTAATCCTCAGGTATTTTCTTAGGATAGTATATTGTTCGAAAGGAGGAACTTCTAAGTTTGCACTCCATCTAGAACCCTGCTTATAAGATAACTGTATATTCTTTCTTTTTTGATTTCGTCATAAAATTTTCTAATTTTCTTATTTTTCATTTTATTTTCATTGTTTTTATTCTCGATCGTTCTCGATTCATTAAATTATCGCCTTTCTCTTCTATTTTTGTCCAGTCCTCTTCAATTGTTCCATCTTTTGTTATATTAAGTTTTAATTTTTTCTCTATTTCTTCTTCTTGCAAATCGTTTTCTTTATTTCCCTTGCTTTGCTCTATTTTTTCATTGTTATACCTAGCTAATAATAATTAGAATCTGCGTCTGCTCCTCAGCACCTTCTTATATTTGTGATATACTTAGCATGTTTTTCTTCAATTAGTATACTGCCGTCAATCATAAGGAAGAACACAGTAACTCTGAAAAAGTTGAAATCGAGAAAAACGGCAAAAACATTTAAATGCAATGCAATAATCATTGCAATAAATGCAATTTTAGAAGACTTTTTTACCTTTTAATGAGTATTTTTCTGTTTTTTATCGTATTAGATCTGTAGAATAACGTATCATAATATATACTAAGTTGATATTAACTCATTTTTCAAAAATTTCCGACTTACTGTGTTCTTGCGTATGACGGCAGTATAGTGGTCCATATTATAATAGTACCGTGTAGTGGTCTATTTGATTTGTTGTCTTTCATTTGGTGCCATCTTTGTACCTTTATGTATATCTTTTTGTTCAAATTGGGTACTTCTTATCACCATATTTTGTTTCGTCAAGTCGAGAACATTGAGTTTAACAATTTCTAACATAGTTTTTTGATCAAGACTTTTTCAATTTGCTGTTCTTCCTTTTAATCCGCTGTTTTCATTCCATTCATGGGGATCTGTCAGTTAATTGATACCACGAATTAAGCTTCAAACTTTGCACTATTGGAAAGAGGACAATTTTCTAAGCATTTTGAGATATTACATTGATAATGGATTATCCATTAGTTTTTGAGAAAACGGCGTTTAAAAATCTAAATTTTACATGCATTTTACATAGGGATTACACCACGAATTCTACATGGGTGTTCTGTTACTCGTACGTGTGTTAATTAGCACTAACATTTTACGAACAGTATTTATTTATTTTTAACCCTCAGGGTACCAACTATAAAAAAGTCACGTTCAGTACTAACATGGGTTAGCCTAACCCGGCAACTTTGATTGGCTATATCTTGGGCTGTAGTTGGCCGATTGAGACGGTTTTTTTTTAATTGATAGTCCATTCAATTGCCAATACGGGGGTGCTAATAGATTTACCGAATAATTTGTTTAAACAAAGCTATATTCTAAAGTTTAAACTTTTTGAAAAATTTTTTTCGAAAAAATCACTTTTTTTTTAAATTGCATAACTTTGTGAAAAAAAAGATATCGAATTGTTTCTTGTTGCGTTTTAAAGCTAAAATGCTCCTCTTTAAAGTGTCTGAATCAGTTTTTTGATCCATTCCAAAAACTATATTTTTTTTGAACTTTGAAATCACCCGTTTTTTTGGATAGCGATAAAACGTTCTATGATTAATTTATAGTAACAAGGCACAACTGTAATATAAATAAATAACAAAATTGATTGTTGAATGAAAGTTTTATTGTTGAAAATATTAAAAAGAACCAAAATCAAACTGTATTTCCACATTCACAGCATATTTTGGCTACATGCTCTCTGCACATAGCCTTATTACATTTCAGGCACTTATAATATGTATTTTGCGGTCCAGAGAACTCTGACACAGGTTACAGCGCTTTTGTTTAGCCATTTTATTATTAACAAATTCATGCCTTATGTCCATGTCTTCTGGTATATCTTTAGCCTCCTTGTCTCCAAAATACGGATTTTCGAACGTTTAGTACTAACTGGGTGAAAAATACCCGAGCCCAACTTTCTAACTCATACCAAAGAATATATACCTACCATTTGCTCGTACCACTCGAGCACCAAGCGTAGACTGGAGCTGCCACTCACGGCTTACACAGGCACTACCACAAAGATTTTTTACACCCCCCTCCGGACCCCCACCTTTCACTTGTTTTCAAATGGCGCAACTTTCAAAACCTGTCTGGGTTACGCTAACCCAGTTAGTACCCTGAGGTTTAATTATTTAACTTGTTTTTAGGGTGGATCTTTGATTTGCCTTGGTTGAGTTCGTCAAAACCGACGCTCCGCAACTCTTCGCTTTGCGAGGGGCGCTACGCGCTGTTTTGACAAACGCTGCCTCGCAAAAAATATCCCCCTAGATAGCTCCAACTCGCCAAAGGTGCTGCTCGAAAGGGGTAAAACTCGTTTTTAATTATTAGCCACGCACGATGTGTACTCGACAGAGTATTAATCGCGTCTGACGGCTAACACTAATGCCCATGGTATAAAGATTGTAATCTTATCTTTGTATATTTTATAATTTAATTTATATAATATAATTTTGTATAATTTATCTTGGTATAAAGATTGTAATCTTTATACCATGACTATATCAAGACTACCAATACCAAGACTATATCAGAACGCACGTACGGGCAATAGAACAATCGTGTGTGCAATCCTTATGGAGAAATATATGTAAAATTTTCGTTTTCTCGAAAACTAATGGATAATCCATATCAATGTAATATCATAAAATGCCTAGAAAATTGTCCTCTTTCCAATAGTGCAAAGTTCAATTCGTGGTATCAATTAACTGCCATTAACCCATTCATGTTTCTATGCCACCTGTAGCAGGTTCTCGCAACACCCCTATCAAGTCACTATAATTTTACTGAAATATCTTATATATACCTATAATAATAATTTTTATAATAGCTTTATTGAAAGTTTATCCATATCGAAGACTGGAAGCACGTGGACACTAATCCAAACAACCTTTTTTTTACCTTTAACCAATGACTTACAATTCCTTCCAAATACCACATCAGTGGTTTTATGTTGTCCATAGTGCTCTAGTAGGTTCCCGTAGATGAGGGTATCTATCTAAACTGTCAGAAATACTTAATTTCCTATTTTAGAAGTACTATTAAGAAAAATTGGTTTAAATAGTTGAAATTTGAAAGAATATTACATTTTTACAATCCAGATTCCAGAGAGTTCTTGTTAATTTTGCTTAAGTATTATGTCAATTTTACATAAGTATTATGTCAAATTTATACAAGTAGTACGAAAAATTATATAATGGACTTCTAATTTAATTTTTGAAACGCTTATCTTTTTGTTACACAATGGACATCTTGAATATTGCAAGAACTTTTTATTCCTTAAGTTTGGTACAACTAAAACTAAAAAATAATAGCGCAAGTTTCTAACTTCAACTTTTTTGTTTTAAAAATATAGGGCGATTTAGAATCATGTGAACGAAGTGATTCAAGTCCAACTTTTCAGGAGTTTGATATGGACGACAATGTCAAGCATGTGGTGGTCGGCATATGTGCTATGTCGAAAAAATCTCAAAGTAAGCCCATGAAAGAGATCCTTACCAGATTACAAGAGTTTGAATACATTAAGGTTATAGTTTTTCCTGAAGAAGTAATACTTGAGGTACTCAATCTAAATTTACTTTTTATAATATAATTGTATATTTTTTTAAAGACACCGGTTGAACAATGGCCACCATGTGATTGTTTGATATCGTTTCATTCTAAAGGTTTTCCGTTAGACAAAGCTATTCAGTATGCACAAATGCATAATCCGTATGTTATTAATAATTTACATATGCAATACGATATTCAAGACCGAAGAAAAGTTTATTCGATTCTTGAATCTGAAGGAATCGAAATACCTCGGTATGCAGTTCTAGATCGAGATAGCCTGGATCCAAAACGTTGGTACTTTATAAATCTTACTTTTCTGTTTATTTACAACAATTTGTTTAGATCACGAATTGATGGAATCGGAAGATCATGTTGAAGTAAATGGAGTAGTTTTTAATAAACCGTTTGTTGAAAAACCTGTATCTGCGGAAGATCACAACATTTACATTTATTATCCCACTTCTGCAGGTGGAGGAAGTCAACGATTATTCAGAAAGGTAATTATTTCTTTTTTCCTTCACATTTAAAATTAATTAAGTAAGTACTAATTTCTGGTGTATATAAATTATTAATTTGGCTGTGGAATTTTTTCCATTATCTTAAAATTTATATCGAGGAAAGTCTTATGTCCGATTTCATAAAACTTTTAAAATAATTGTTCAAATTAGCAGTTTCTTAAAAGTTTTGTGAAACCGAACATTAGTTTATAGTTTAAGTTAAAACTTCATTATTATATAGATTTTTTATATTTTGATATAAAAATTTTCAAAAACTAGTTACATTAACATACTATCAAAGACAGTTTTTAAGTCTAAAGTAACAAACATCATACCATTGACACATTTTATGGTTTTATTATCATTTCTAAAACTTATACTGTTTTAATGTTCTGTTTGTACATTTTTCGTCTTCTGTAAAGTTTTGATTATTTATTTCTTTTGGTTATCTGGTGGTGAATAAACTCTTAAAAATTTGGTAAAGAATGTAATACAAAAATTTAGTATTTGCTTTGTGCAAAATATAGGTTTCCACCTCCTAGAGCCAATTTTGAAAGTTTTGAAACTAAACGGCATAATGTGAAGAAATGTTTCGGAGAAAAGTTAAATAAAAGTGGGAGAGAAACTTTTAATTAGTAGACGTTTCCTAAGTAAACTTACCATTGTCAGCTACCTATCAGTCTACAGCTCATAGATAAAACCATTGTCTTTGGGTAGGCATGATCGAAGACATCATCGTATTTTTACCAGAATCTGTGAGCTGTAACTGTAATAATGAAATAACTCGTCATTATTACCATTGAGACAATATTGTATTTGACGGAAATTAAAGTTCAAGTTGTCTCACGTAAAATTTCGAAGAAAACATGTTGTTGTTTTTTAGAGTTGTAGTGAGCCAAAAATACGACTGGTGTTTCTGGAATCCGAAGATATTACTACGATTGTGCCAATGGAATGAAAACTATTGGGCATTGCTTTGTTTTGGCAGCAATCAATTTTATTTATGTTTTACAGTATATTTATATATTGTATCAGAAATAATAAAACCAGATAAATTTCCAAATATATTAGGTATATAAATATGTATATAAAATTAATTAAAATATTCGAGTTAAAGGAACAAATCAAACAACAGTCCACATTCCCGAAAGCTCGAAGACTGTTGTTTGATTTGTTCCTTTAACTCTAATATTTTAATTAATTTTATATATTTTCAAGAGTTAATATTACTAATAATATTAGGTATATAGATATATAGGTATAATATATCATGAAACTTAAACATAATTTATTTATTATATTCTTTACCAAGTTTTGAGCTGTTTGGGATAGTTTTGTTTCATTATTTGCATTCCTAAATAAATTTTTTCTTCAATATTAACAAATTTATGAGAAATATTTCGGAAAATGATTTAAAATATTACATGTAAATTGGGTTCACAATTTCATCTTTAGTGGTGATTGGAGATTAATAAAAATTTAATATAGTTTTCTCAAATATGTGGGAATTTGTTTTCATTATTCTGATTGGTTATAAATAATTTTTCATTTTAAGTTTGTACAGGGAATCGTTTATCTTGTAAATTATGGAATAAAATTATATTTCTATTTTTAAAACAAGATTAATATTATCGAAAGCTTTCCACATATTTGTTAAAGAAATCATTTAGCAAAAAATGTTTGTGACCACTTACTTCACTGTTTTGTCACACATTTTGTACTGTACTGTCTTCATAATTCATGTGCTTTACAATCATCAGATGCCAACATTAGAAATCTTCTATGTATTTGCTTCCAAACGAAAATCTACACTGTATGTTCCATATTTTCTTTTCAGTTATCTTCCTTTGCGTTCACTGAATCAAGATTACTATATCGATTCCACGTATGTACAAACAATTAGACTAATAAGAAATCAAAATTATTGATTGACGATATTAATATAAAATTCAATAGTTGAGCAGTTTTTGAAAGGTCTTTATATCATGTAAAAATCTTCTTTATTTCATTTTGTAAGTTCTCAAAATTTTAAACACGACATTGCAAATTTTAGATTGGCAGTAGAAGTAGCGTTTACTCTCCCGAATCGAGAGTGCGAAAAACTGGCAGTTTTATTTATGAAGATTTCATGCCTACCGATGGAACCGACGTTAAAGTATGTTTTCTGTCTATAATAACTATATCAAATTAATTAAATTTTTGCGCTTAGGTTTATACCGTTGGACCAGACTATGCTCATGCAGAAGCTAGAAAATCACCTGCTTTGGATGGCAAAGTCGAACGAGATAGAGAAGGAAAGGAAATACGTTATCCTGTAATATTAAGTAACGCAGAAAAATTAATTTCGCGGAAAGTTTGCCTTGCATTTAAACAAGCAGTGTGTGGTTTCGACTTGCTTAGGCAAGTTTATAATATGAAATTGTAAAATGTTGCCTAATTATATTTTCTTCTAATTTAGGGCAAATGGTAAATCGTTTGTTTGTGATGTAAACGGATTTAGTTTTGTAAAAAATTCAAATAAATATTACGACGATTGCGCAAAAATATTAGGAAATATGATTTTACGAGAGCTTGCACCCACGTTGCATATTCCATGGTCTGTGCCTTTTCAATTAGATGATCCGCCAATTGTTCCTACAACTTTTGGTAAAATGATGGAATTGCGTTGCGTGGTGGCTGTTATTCGACACGGTGATCGCACACCTAAACAAAAAATGAAAGTTGAAGTACGACATGCTAAGTAACGTTAATTCTTTAGGTTTCGTAAGCGAAAAATTAAACTGGTAATTTTGTTAGGTTTTTTGAAATTTTTGAAAAATACGACGGTTACAAACAAGGATATGTTAAATTAAAGAGACCTAAACAGTTGCAAGAAATTTTAGATATTGCCAGGTCATTGTTGGCCGAAATTCAACAGCACGAAGCCGATCCGGAAATTGAAGAGAAACAAGGAAAGCTTGAACAATTAAAAAGCGTTTTGGAAATGTAAATATCAATTTATTTGCTATAATAAATTACAATATTTACCTTAAATTTATTCCTAGGTATGGCCATTTTTCTGGTATTAATCGTAAAGTTCAAATGAAGTATCAACCGAAGGGTAGACCACGTGGCTCCAGCTCCGACGATGGTAAAACACAACTTAGTACGACAATTTTTTAATTACTTATTGTAGTTTTAATATTTAATTATTTTTTTACTATGGTTTAGATTTACATTTTTATAAACCAAGTTAATGCACGTCTTGTTTCAATTGTTTTGATTATGTGTTACAACAAATTATCGACTTGGTTATTAATTTTGTTAAATTTGATGTTGCAGATCCTCCAGCTGAACCATCCTTGGTTTTGATATTAAAATGGGGAGGCGAATTAACTCCAGCCGGCCGAATTCAAGCAGAAGAATTGGGCAGAATTTTCCGTTGTATGTACCCCGGGGGCCAAGGTAGACATTTGGCCGGTTCGTACCTTGCTTTTTATTGCCTTTTGTTCTAGTTATCTATTATTTTGCATAATTTGTTTACTCTTTAAGTATGTATTTATTTTGGAAACACTTTGTTACTACCTCAAGGTGCATGTTCAATGTTCATCGTTCCACTTTCATTTTCAAAGTACAGGTACTGTATTTTATTCATGTTTAAAGAATTTAACATCTTTAACTAAAATTTATCTACATTGAACACCAATAATCAATAACCTAAAAGCAAATAATATTCATGTAATATAATTTTGTATTGTTATGCTTCTTCTACAACTTTTCGTATTGACTCAGAATTTGATTTAAGAATCTAAAAATGAGCTTTTCTTTTGTGGAGTGAATTCTATAAATTAATGTAGTGAACTTGTAGGGATTCTTAAATTTAAATTTTGCGATATGGTTCAGTTAGTAAGTTGTCTAATTTTTCCAAGGTTTAATTGAATTATTTTGATGTAAAGTAAACTTAAAAACTACTATGTGAGCTATTAGCAAACATATTGAAAACTGCATGCAAAAATGTTCAGATGTGTACCAAGCTTTAAGGTGGTTGGGTAGAGTTTTTTTTACATGGAATGTAAAGAAGAAAGTTTTTTATGTGTTAGTGAAAAAAAAGGAATTTTTAAGAAATTATCTTTTAAAATTTTTTATTCTAATCTACGATATATGAAGTATCTTCTAGGAAAAATTGAATTGGATTTATTGTATAATAATTATTACGAAATCGTTAATAAAATAATGCCTTGCGGTGTTTGAATTTGAAAACAAAACAAATTTTTTGGTACGAGCTGTTATAATTTATGTCAAATTATTAAATTTGTTTCAATTTTTATTATAAAATTCTATCCAGCTGTATTATAACTGATTCAAGCCAAGATCTTATTAAATTTGAATTGGCATTTGAATAATAGACTACAATTGAAGAATGGAAATTAGAAAGGGCCTAAGTAGCAAAAACAAAGTTTTGAGATAATTAAGAAAAACTGAATAAAAGTCAAACAATGTTATTGATCAAACTTTTATTAATTAGATGCTTTTAATACAAAAATAATATAATTTGAGGCTTAAAACCTTTCATAGGGCATAAAGCATGGTACTTAGAACCTATCTATGTCAAAATCTTAAAATTTTCGAAAATGTGACTTAGGCCCTTTCTAATTTCCACTCTTCAATTGGACTCTGACAAACTCGACCAAACCACCTTAATATAATATCTGTATCCATATCCATAGTAATACTGCACTTTTATTGTTTCCGTCTTAATTTTCAAAAATTTTTTTGTTAGCCCTCTTTCCTAATGAGTTTAATTTAAAAAGTATTTAATTTTGATAAAAAATGTTATTGTTTTTTAAGCTCATATAGTAGGTTCTGAAATATTTCGGATTAGATTTACATAAACTGAAGCAACTAAAGCTGTTCAGTATTTAGAGCCAATTTAAAATATACTTACTTACTACTGAATTACGGCAACTTTGTGACAACTTGATGAACTTTAAAGTGATCAATGTGGTACAAGTTGGTGCACATTTTAAGAAAAGCTCAATTCGAAAATAATATTAAGTTTTATTAGGTGAATATGCTGGAGCTCAAGGTTTAGGATTATTAAGATTACATTCAACATTTCGCCACGACTTAAAAATATATGCATCCGATGAAGGTAGAGTACAAATGACTGCGGCTGCATTTGCTAAAGGACTGCTGGCGCTCGAAGGCGAATTGACGCCAATTCTTGTACAAATGGTAAAAAGTGCCAATACTAATGGACTTCTTGATAACGACTGTGATAGTAGTAAATATCAAAATATGTAAGTTTATCTTTAATTTTTTTATCAAATAGGTATGTACTTACAAAATTATTTAAGGTGTAAATCGAGACTTCACGAATTAATGCAATTAAATAGAGACTTCACTATGGAAGATGTAGAAAAAATTAATCCTTGTAATTCCTCTAGTATTTCCGATGCTTTAGATTTCGTAAAAAATCCGTACAAATGTTGTCAACATGTTCACGAAATAATCAATTCTTTATTAGATGTTGTAAGATTAAAACGAGATGATCCTAAGACTAAAGGTATTTAATTTTTGTAATAATCGTTTTTTTTAAATTTAATTTATATATTTTAATTTAGACGCAGTTTTATATCACGGAGAAACTTGGGAGTTGATGGGGCGTAGATGGGGTAAAATCGAGAAAGACTTTTGTACTAAAAATAAAAGATTTGATATTAGTAAGATTCCGGATATTTATGACTGCATTAAATATGATTTACAACATAACCAACATACATTGCAGTACGAACAAGCGGAAGAATTGTACATGTATGCTAAATATTTAGCAGATATTGTAATTCCACAGGTAAGATAAATTACGTAGAAAACATTTCGATATTTTAAACCAACTTTGAAAATTAAACTTTTTAAAACAAAATGTAAAAACCATATTACAGGAATATGGTTTAACGTCACAAGAAAAATTAACAATTGGCCAAGGCATTTGCACACCACTTCTCAAAAAAATTCGCGCCGATTTACAACGCAATATCGAGGAATGTGACAACGAAACAGTTAATCGATTAAATCCTAGATATTCTCATGGCGTTTCAAGTCCAGGGCGCCACGTTCGCACCAGATTATATTTTACTAGTGAAAGTCATGTTCATTCCCTCATCACTTGTCTTCGCTACGGTGGATTATTCAATGTACAATTTTTCTTTTCCCCTCATAAAATTTTACTAACACTTCATTTTTAGGTGGTTACAGATGAGCAATGGTCGAGAGCTATGGAATATATTTCTATGGTATCTGAATTAAATTACATGTCTCAAGTTGTTATTATGTTGTACGAAGATCCTACCAAGGATCCAAGCAGCGACGAACGATTTCACATCGAACTTCATTTTAGCCCAGGTGTTAATTGTTGTGTACAAAAGAATCTTCCTCCCGGTCCTGGTTTTCGTCCACATTCGCGCAATGAATCCGTCGCCAGTAAAACTGGAGTAAATTTAACAAATTACAATTTGCCTAAATTTTTTTAATTTGTAACTTTCAGAGTTCAAATAGTTCTCCAACGCCAACGCCAGAATCGAGAAGTCATTGTTCGCCTTGTATCGACGAAGAATCCGAGGGTAGTACTGAAGAACGTGTGATCGGTGTGTCTAGTTTACATGACTTGTCGCCACCTGTTTCGCCTAATCACGAAAAGCATTATAGGCATTATCACAAGTCGAATCCAATTCCTATAGGGTAACATTTTCTTCCTGTTTTATTATTTCAGCCTTGTAACTTTAAATTTTCAGATCGTCACATACCGTAAGTGGACACGAGGCAATGCATTTGGCAAAACGCTTAAATGAAGAATTAGCACAACAAACGCCAAGAGAAGAAGGATCGGAGCGAACACTGAGTCCAGAACCTGAATTAAGATCAAAAAGTTATGATAATCGTACTACACAAACTCAAGGAAAAGGTAAGCAATTTTTTTTGTTTTGTGTAGAATTATCAAAAATTGTTTTAATTACGATATTTTATTTATGGGTATTTATCTGACGGACTTGCTGTGCGATAATAACATTAAAATAAATTGAAGAATTTTTCAATATAGAACAATGGAATCTTCAGTTCATTGTAACTGATGCTATGTTGTTACTAAAATTTTTTTTATATAACTAATTGGCATGGTGAACTCATATCTAACTTGTGTTCTGATTATATTTGGGTAGCCGATCAGTTGCAGTACCAAAGCCTGGATGCAGTTAATAATCAAGGTATGTTTATGTTAAGACAATCTTTTCTATTGGCTACTTGAACAAATTAAACTATCTATAACATTTTGGTTTTTTTTTCCAATATTAAAGGTTGTTTTAATGTTTTCGGACGCAATCATAACATTTTTTTATAATTTTCTACATTTGGTAAAACTTAATTACCGAGGCACTAATTCAGTTGGTTCTTATTAATTTAATTAACATTAAGAGGAATCCTTCTCATTTTTAGAGAAAAAAAAATTAATCTAACTGCAATGTATACTTGAAGTATGAATAAATTTAATTCGAAAGTTATTGCACGATTTAAAAATATAGTCCTGTCAATTTAGACATCCAAGGTTACAAAAATTCCAAAAGTCCTCGTCGATCCAACACCTGGAAAAAAATTTACTCAGACAAAAATTGTAGATCAGATAATTTTCTGTAAAAAATGTCTAAATACTTTTTTTTCCTAAGAGCCACCGTTTTTGAGATATAACCATTCAAAAAGTTGAAAGAGTTGTAATCTACTACAAAAAAATAACACAAAATTTTTAAAGCGATTTTGTCTTGTGATAGGTTATTTTAAACACCTTGAAAAGCTTTATTTTTTTTTTTTATTTTTATTTATTTATATCTACGGATACACCAATTTAAATATTAAACCAAAACATATTTATACAAAACGAAATTACTATACACAATAATTACAAAAAAGCACTATCTAAAACATTTATACAAGAAAAAATTAATAATTTGAGAAACAATAATTATAAAATACCATATAGCAACGGCTAACTATAACTATCAGACCTAGTTACAAAACGTTACACCCATGTTCCACATGATGTCCTTCTTGAACTTAGTCAATGATGTTTGATGCAGATCAAATCATTCCTGTCCATTAAGTCTGTATTCTGGAATAGGACTATGAAGGCCATAATTAGCAAAGGCATTCTTGTGTCTAGTATCGTGTGAAGATATATACGGTACGAAATAATTCAACAAACGTGGGCAGTCTACCTTTCCATTAATCAAACGAAAGGTAAAACATAAGTCTGCGATTTTGCGTCTATATTCTAATGATTTCGTATTACAAGCAATGAGGCAACTTGAACTGTTGAATTTTTTTTTTTTTATATTTTTAAGATAAGCTTTATCCAGAATAGGTGAAATTAAATTTCTATCTGTCATCTGTCAAAAATTACAAGCTGCCAAAGTTTAAACTTCAAGAGTGAATAACTCATGAAGTATTGAAGGGATTTCAACCAAATTTTGTATGTAGAAACATTGCCCTCATAGAACTTGACAACATAAATTGAACCATTTGATAAAAACCAAGAATTCAACATTAAAAATCTCAACAAAAATCTAATAATTTTAATTAAAAAAAAAGATTACTTTTTTTTGCGAAAACTTGAAAAAAGTCCTTGTCCCTCGATTTGTGGTAACCCTGGCAAAGATTTCTTTGCCAAAACCTTATTTTCACCACTAGAGCCCACCAGACATACGTCCAAAAAGTTTGACTGCTATCGACGCAGAAATGCCGAAGAAAATTTTGAGCTAATTTTATGATAAAATTTACCGTTTTGCTGAAAATCGCGAAAAATTCGTTTTTGTGACCTTTGACCCCGAGTAAATTTTTTTCCAGATGTCGGATCGATTAGGACTTTTCACATTTCATTTATAATAGTGTTTTGAACAATCCTACCAATTTTCAGCCAAGTGTGAATTTTTGTAACCTCACCCCTATTTTTGGTCTAATTTTACCGGACTAATAATATCATATTAGATGTGTTTGGCATGCTGCACCAGTGTTCACCAGCCCACCGTTTTTTGCAAAACTACTTTCTTTTGTTAATCATCAAATCTTGATACAAATGTGATATAAAAGCAAGCTAATTGAGAAGGAAATGCCGACAGTCAGAATCTTTCTTTGTGCTCCACAAACTTTTGACTTAAAAAAAAATTGTGAAAACTGTTTATTTTCCACAAATTTGGTAATATTTACTTGACTAAAGTAGAATTTGAAACCTTTTCTAATTTTTAATGCAGAAGTATGTTTACAATTATTATTCTTCTAGTTAGTGCTCAAGGATTCCTCTTAATTATGTTTAAATTATGCCAAATAACTTATTTTTTAAATTTTGCTTTTTGTTAACTTGTAAGTCAGCATCTTTAACTTGCAAGGTACGAAAATTGTATTTATTACTTTTTCTTGCTTATAACAATAAATTTGAATGTAAACTTTTAATAATTTTCTGTGTTAATTTGCCGTTACTATTTCAGGTTTTTGTAGTATTCAACTTGATTTTGTTGATGTATTGTGCATTTTCTTGCCCACTATTCTTAGCATAAGGTTTATTTAAAAAACTTGATTATATACTGTGCACATTTTTTGTTGTTCTATCTAATTACTTTATTTTTGTAGTAAACACTTAAATGTTTTAGTCCAAGTTTCTACATGTAAACACTAAATTTTCAATTATTTAAATTAAAAAAAAATTCAACTTTTAGATTAAAGCATGTAGAAACTTAGGTACTTGTGGCTGAGCATGAGCAAAGTCAAGTTGATAATAATGTAGAGTAATTCGTCTGCCCGTAATTGATCTGTACGTCTGGTGTTTAAATATTTCGTGAAGGTATTTTTGATTCTAACACAATGTTAGGGTCAAATTTATCTTCCTTTCATTGCTGTTTTATATCCAACCAACGCAACGCCATGTCTATTAAATTTTGCTTGTTTCTAACATTTTTGTCGGTTGCAAATTTTATATTGAACTAGAAAGTACCAGCGAATAATTTGGTAATAAAAAATTGATTGCTCTAATCGTTTTCATTAATTACATTATATTGTGTTTTTAAGAATTATTTTGACTAACACTTACCATCATCATCGCATCGATGTTTTTAACTTGAGCTTGCGTGTTATTGCATGCATAATTTTATTTTAATGCTGTTTTGTGTATGCCATTTCACTAACTCCTTAATTTTTTGTGTTGTTTTGTCAACAAAAACAATATTCGTGCATTTACTAATGAAAACACTAGGGTCTATTTATTATGTTATCTAAAATTTCTTTTAAGAATAACTAAATTTTTAAGGCCCACACATGATTTTTGAAAGGAACCTTGGCGAATTGAGTAAAGGTTTGTGGGCAAATTTTTATTTTGGTTCCAAATTAAATTTATGTTTCATAATAATGTGTATTGTGAAAGTGAACAATAATATATTTTGTTTTTCTTCTTTTGTACACATTCGATCCTTCTCCCTTTTAATGACATTTCATTTTCGGCTTTTTTCTGTTATTCCTACTAATACTTACGTTAACGTCACAGAACACACAATCTCTCCACCGACGCCGTCCAATAAATGTAATGTGTCCAATGACAGTGACAATTTAACGTGTACACATAAATTAAAAAAACGTACAGAAATAATTTCTAAAAACACAAAAATACATTGTAATGAAAATGATTTAGAAAACACAAATAGCGAATGTTGCGATTTTTATCCCGTTATCTTTGTAAGTCCGGTATGTGAAACTGGCGAAGAAGACAAATTAACATATTCGTTTAGCTTACCTAGCACGAAATCGGTAACAAATCAATATAACTTTTTGCAATCGTACCGCGATTATTTGAATAATCCAATAAAAAATCCACCTTTACGATCATTGTCACATCCAAACCCAATTATAACCAACCCAACCTATTCAGAGACCAACAGCAGTACTGGTACCAAACGCCACCGGCACAGCATTGCTGGGCAGACGACCTACTTTAAGATGTTAGGATTTAACACTGGAGGTCCTTTACCACTTAAGAAATTAGGAGGAGGAAGTACCAACTCCCTATTTTCTACAGCAGTAATATCTGGTAGTTCTAGTGCACCAAATCTCAGAGATATGATACCAAGTACGGCTAGTGCATCAGGTAATTTAATCTTTGTTGTTTTTATGCAACCGATAAGAAATTTACTAATGTTTTTGTGTGCTATGTTAAAGATTACTTCCTAACCTTTTACGTTTTTCATCTCAGTCAATTTATAAAACGCAAAAATATTTCATAAAGCCTAAAACTTTTTGTTGTCAAATGCTGCAATAAACATATTTGATGTTCATCTGCTACCCTTAAAATATAGATGCATTTTTAATTAAAAGCGTAGATTTTTTTTATAAGAATGTTGACTAACCATAATAATTATTATGTTATCTAATTAGACTGCCGTTATAGGCTAGCAGTTTGAGTGTTGATTGCTTCGTCACTGTTATGGGTTCGATCCCCTAACCAAGTACATCTAGTTTTTTGAACCTTGTCTCCCTGGCAGTGCCGACATCTTTATGAGGATAAAAGCGCTAGGCTGAATATTTAACAGTGTAAAGTTATTCATAACATAGTAAAACCCTATCTTCATTTCAGAAAAATTTATTTTCCATCTCGGATAGAATGACAGACAAATATATTAACTTTTGCATTTTCTCCGCCCTCCAAGGTTCACGGTAAATCTATCTAGCTCAGAATATTTGCAAGTTGTATTTCTTCCATCAAATTAATAATTTTGGAAGTAATCTTTAAAATCGTTGCGCGACTAAAATAAAATAATGTTTGAAAAACAATTTTTAAACATTTGTTATAGCAATTGAAGGTTTTGGTGGCGTGCCTCCAATCAGACCGTTAGAGACACTGCATAATGCATTATCTTTACGACAACTTGACATATTTTTGGACCAAATGACTTCGATGCCGTTATTTAAAACTCCATCGTCGACGCCCCCAAAATATCCTACTCCTTCGACGACTCCAATAAATTTATCAGACACAGATGTAAACAACAAGGCTTATTCAACTCATCCGCCGCCATTAAAATTACAATCGCCTTGTAACAGTGAGTTTTGTTCTATTTCTATGTTTTATGTCTATTTCTAATGTTTTTGTGATCAGGTTTAGGCTGGAGCGGACCTCCTAGTTTCGTATCTTCCAGCAGTGGTCCTTCATCACCAGGAATTTCGGATCCGTATTCAAATTCTAAAGAAAGCAGTGAAATGTCGTCGAGTATTGTCAGCAGTGATGGGTAATTTATTTCCTATACAAAAACAGCACGAGTCGCATTGTCAAATTATAAATATTAATTTTTTGTCGAGTCATGTTTAACTTTACGTACAGTTTTTCATGTAAACATTTTATATTCAGATCACATTTTATTGACTTTTATGATGACAATTAAACCAAGAAGTGGAGTAAACAAAGGTGGCATGCTATGTACACGTTTTAAATTATACATTTTTTTATAAAAAAATTTATTTTGTCATGTAATTTATGTTTTATTTTGTGCACACTGTATTAGGTAATGTCTCGAGCATTTCTTAAAGTAAGAATGCCTAAAATTTACTTAAAGATGTTAGATGGAAATTTAAGTGTTAGAGAAATAGTCTAGCAAAGTAGTGATCAAAATTTTTTATTTAGTGACGTTTTTTCTTTTGATACTCATAGACTAAAATAAGAAATTTTAAAAAACAAGCAATTAATGTAATGGTAAGTATTATATTAATTATTCGAGGGGACCTTATTTAGTCATTAACCATGTATCCATTAAATGAAATTATTGTAGAAGTTGAAAATTAATTAACAGCTTACATGTTTTAACAGTAGCATGAAGGTGGTAAATTTAACAAAACTTGGATTACGATAGTAGTAATTGGGCTTTAAGTAAATCGTAACAAATGCTAGACAAATTTAAGTACGACTAATGGAATTGCTTTATAGGTCAGTGCTTCTGGGACTTAATCCAATCGGGAATGCACCAAAACTCGGTAGTTACCTGGCTGAACTAGAATGATAGTAGGATAAATTAAAATTTTAATTCTTTATCAGGGATATTCTATGCAATAAATCAATCAGATTAACTTACTAATGTCTTTCTATTTCATCTTAACCTTGAAACCGCTTTTTTCAAAACAATGTTTTTTTAAATTGTCCTGTCATCATTCTAGTACGGCGATATGTTCTCGCAGACTTTTTGCTAGAATTTTGTGGTTTACAGAAAAATTCTTTTATTTTTCACCCAATTTTGTAGCAAGTAGCACATTTTTGCACACGCGGAAATTTCAATTTTTATTCCTTTAGATACGAATAATTTGAATTTTACCGCACTCCCGATCTTTGAAACTTGAAAAATTGTCTATGAGCACTGATCTACTAGTAATTAGGAAATTACTATATTAATTAACTAAAATTTTTATTTTGTTCTGTAGGGGCTTGGTTGATAATCTATCTCACATTTTCCTGCCGGACTTGGATCAAGATTTAGAAAATGTTGAAATATTATTGCAACCCACTGGACAAGTATCAGACTCGAGAGAATTTTCAGATTACTTTGCAAATTTACAAAGATCCCAAAAAAACATCAGGCATGGTGTGTACATTTTGTACATCAATTTTGAAACCAATATTAACGCTTGTATTTTAGGCGACGAAGTGTCGTTCATGCGAGCGAAATGTATGGAAGTTTCCAACGACATAACCATAACCCAACATTCGGAACTGTATCCCACCGCTTCGATACAAATTCCTTCAAACAAGATAGGCGAGAATAATTTGGATGCCAACGAAATCGACGACGAAGGAAGTGTGACGCCAACCACAAACTCTCCGTATTTGAAAAATTATTCAGAAAAAGGTAATCCATTTTGTTACAGATTGCCTCTTGCAGGTGTAAAACAATTATTTTTAGGCGGAACGCGGGGCTCTGTTATTGTCAAAGAATTTTATATGGAACCACAAAAAATATCGCGAGTTTCCAAAAGTTTCCATGGTAAATCGCCGACCTGTGATAGTTTGTTAAATATTGCTGCAATTCCGAGACGAGCCAGCGAAGAAATTACCACAAGCGAAAAATGTGATATTACAAAGAAAGTTAGTTTGGAAAGTTCTCCTAAAAAGTATAAATCCAAACGGCATCAGTTTAAAACTCAGCTGTCGCATCCAGGCAATTCGACATTGTCGAATAGTAATGTGGATTCGAGAAAATCATCTTTGAGTAATGAAAGTGGTCAAACCAAAACGCGTTTCACCACAACTTTAGTGAAAGAAACAAACTATAGTATTCCAAAAAATAGTGATGAAAATAAAGATTCCTAACTTAAAAATATTCGTTTTGTTGAACATTAAATTGTTTCATAGATTTTAGATATTGAATGAATTAGACTGTTCCAATTTTTATAAGGTACTAAATTTGAATAAAATGAATTATTTGTAGTAAATTTTATTTAATTAAAATAAATCGCCTTGTTTCTTACGAGGGATAAATATTCCAAAAAAGGTGTGTACGGCCCTAATTTCCTCAGATTGTCCCACACTGCCACATTTCGTTATATAGTAGGACAGTAGCTTATTCTTTAGAGCACAGTTAGGGTAACTTTGAAAAACCAAAAAATCATAGGTTTTGTTCATTTTGATACATATTTTATTGGCCGCTTACAATTCAATAGTTTTTTGAAAGATTGAATTAGTATTCAACTAAAATGACCCAATTATGTAGTTTTACTTACAATGCAGCATTTTGGTTCACTAGAAGGTTGTAAAACATTAAAACGGCAAAAAAACAAGTGTACATGAATATATTTTGTATATGTTTTAAGTTTCATAATAATCGTACAGAAACAGCATACACCAAACATCCAAAACTAACCTACTTTCAATTTTACTGTAGTTCCAATAAACTTAAAACAATTTGTACTTAAACACAGCTTACATAACGAGACAATTGTTATGCAAAGAAAATTATAACACTGTTATGATTATTACTTTTTTCACAAAACAAAAAACAGCCCAATAACAATAAAATGGGTGATGGAATTGTTAATATTTGTTACTAACCTTTTTTATTTTTATTTGTTCTGCCTTTACCACAATTAAAGTGATCAATTTAAAATTGACATCAATATGTTTATTATCAAGATAATATACAGCCAAAATTTTTTATTATGACAAAATATTTGATATTTTAAATATACATGGATATAACAAGTATCACTTGTAGAAAAAATGCAACAATTATTTTGGCAAAACATTTACAACAATGTATACATTACAATTTAACACAAAATAGTTTTTTGCAATGGAAGCGAGATCAAAATTCATAAAATTAATAAAATAATATCGCTGCCTCTAAGTTACTGTTATCAAGGTTCTTAAGCCTATCAGTCAAGGCAGAAATTTACATAAATATTTCAATATTTATGCACTTGTATTCTTAAAAGTACATGGCAGTTTCAATCTGAAATTTTCAAGGAAATAATGCGTACAAAAGATCAATTATTATGAAAAGCTGCCAATTAGAACAATCAAAATAAAAATTTTACATGAAAGCAACCAAATTAATGTGTAATTAATAAAACCGAACAACAAAATACAATCGTTTCCACATAATCGTCTTTACAAATTATAAATTTACTTATCAAATTTCTTTCTTTATAAATAAAAACACTAAATATAATTTTTTTTTCAAATTTTAACACAATTTCCATAACAATAAAATTTTTAATTTTAATCTAAACATAATAATTATGTAAATACAATAAAACAAAAATATTTTAGTGAAATACTTTCACATTTCGATTTTATTATTTTTAAAATCTAGGATCTAAATACAAAAAGCTAGGCACAAGTTAGTTAGGCAATGGGGTTTTTTGAAACCCTAATTGGGTACCGCCATCGAGTCAATAGATTACCAATAAAATATTTCGTACAATTAAATTTCCAAAAAATAAACCTCCACAATTTTAAAATCAAACAATCAGGTACTTCACAAAGAGGTCCACTTTTATTTAAGCCAAATTCGCACATGACTAGCTTCGTTTAATTTTGAGACAAAAAGGTTAATAATTTTTTCAAGTGACTAGAAATTTCTTCAGTCCTATTAAACTCAATTTTGACGAATTGGAATTGGGAAAACTTTTATTTTTGGCTATAAACTTATTGAATTTTTAATAATATTAACAATTTCTTTAAAAATCGGTAGTTCTCAAACTATTGCAAGAGCCACAGAAATCATTTTAGTTATCAAGTAATTTAAATATAGGGCAAATTGTAGATTCCCTAGTTGCCGACAGTTTAATTGTGATGTGGTTCAGATTCCACTTGAATCTGAAAGTCCTTGTTTGCGTTTAATCAGTAAGTAACCAATATTAACTTGTAATTTGGTCTGCAAATTTATCTCAAACAGCATTGTTCATCCGGTATCCCAGATTATGTTCTGTTTGTTTTGAAAATTGAATTTGTGGCTTTACCATTAATTATTGTTCTTATCACCACAATAAAGAAAATGTAAAAATAATCTAATAAGTAGTATGAGAGCCACTGATTTAGAATAAATTGTATTAGTAAAGGTTTCAATTCCTAAAAAAATTCCTCCGCTAGATATCCAAAATTAATCTTTAATATTCGTATCAATTTTTCATTGGTAAAATGTGAACTCGACGAACATAAATAACATATGCATAATTTTTACTTATACCCAGTATATAAATATTTAAATTTTCAATAGTTTTAATAATGTTACACATTACATCATTTTGTTTTAAAACAAAGCACCTTCGAGGAGTCGAATCGTCCAAATAAAAATAATATTGGCAAGAAGAAGCCAAAATATATTTTATACAATAAACTTACATAACAAGATGACAATAATATGATTAAAAATCACATTTTTTAAAAGAAACAATGTTCCTTTGTTTCTCAAAAGTTAAAAGTGTAATTTAGGACCAAAATTAGAATTTTGCAGATCCAATAAATTTTAAATTGCATGTGAAATTCGCACATCACATTACACTATCATGGATTTATAGTTCATAAAACAAAGGGCATTAAATTCCTAGCACATAAAATGTACAAATGTGCATTTTAATCAAAAATTTAAATATTCTAATAAATACAAAAAAATAACAAAAATAACTTTTAAGACGCAATTTTAATTGTTTGTTTAATTTTTTTTTTTTAATATTGGAAAACCTAGTTTCCAAATTATAATTAAATATAGAAACTTAAAGTATGATCATCATCACACACCTAAACTTTATGAAACCCTTATTCATCTCATTTTATCACAGATACACATAATTCAGTCGTGTTCAAAAACCAATCGTCTGCAAAAATATTTAATTGAAGTGTTCTGTAAGATGTTACCTTTGCAACCAAATTAGTCGCATCGATTCTGATACTTTAAAACAAACCCTTACTCGGTACAAAAATTTGAAAACTATGTAAATCTCAATTACCATTTTGTAATAAATTATATTTTTTGTTTACAAAAATAGACAATAGGTACTGGACAGTTTTCTATTAAATTTCAAGTTGCAACAAATAATTAATGCAATAATGCAGCTTCCTATAAAAACTGCATCGAGTTAATGTTTTTTTAATGAAACATTTAGCGACTACCAATTCCATTTTCCATTAGATGAATAATAAGTTAACTAAACTTTGTAACCTATTACACACATATTTTTTAATTTTTTATGCTCTAGACGAGAATAGTATAGTAATCGTGCAAGTAGAAAAAATACAACAAACATCATTTTTGGATACAAACTTTTGTTGGTTGTTTATAGGGCGTTTCTACTCGATATACATCCACCAACGAAATTTGATTTATATATCAATTTTATTAACGCTAACAAGTCAATAAAAACTTGTTAAATCAAACCTTGTGTACATATGTATATACGGTAAGTTTCATATTTGTTTTACAATGTAATTCCCTATTTAGTAAAAAAAAAGAGGGGAAATTTACAATGAAATAATAAACAGTCACTCGGTGTTACACAACAAAATAAAACTTTGCATACTACATATGAAACTACTTTCGATAATATTAATATCATACATTTATAGTTAACTGTTGTTTCGTATACATAATTAATAACACTCATTAAACCTAACACAATAATGATGAGAATTTTTTTTTTCGGATTTAAACAAGAAATTAGGTATTACTTTGTAGATTTCGTTTCAACAAATGTGGCGTTTTAGATTTCCTTACGATATTAAAAATGCAGTCCACTATATGTAACAATTTTCTTTGGCTTTTAATAGTTTGATCAAGAAAAATTAAAAATAAGAAAACCTTTCTTACATTCAACACGAGGTGAGAGCACAACTCGGCCTATTCAAACACTCTTTCATCAAACATTTAATCAAATTCAAGCACTCTTAAATGCGATGAGAAACTCCCTGAGCAATTTTTATATTCTTTGTATTCTAAAATATGCAGGTTTTAAAACGACAATCCTCCTTCATTTTCAAAAAAAGAAAAACATTTTTTATAAATTTATCAGACTTTTAAGCATGTAGAAAACATTGCGTTTGTACATTTAGGTAAATTTTTGACCACTGACCAATAGGATCGTTATAAATAATATTTAACCCATACACATATGATTTTTTAAAGAATATAAAAATATTCATAGCATACCTATCGTTACACTATTAATAGTTACATATTTTTTTTTATAAATAAATTGTTTATCTTTAAGTTTTTTATTTAGACAATAATTTTTTATCGCAAAGATAAACGATGAAAAGACATTTTAATTTATGTGGTGTTATATTACCAAAATTAATTTTTTAGAATGAGAAAAATAAAATTATGTAATACCTAATATCGATTTTCAAACTAAGTCGTTAGAGCTACTTTATTTCTAATTATGTGAAACTTTAAAAATTAATAAAAAAATAGATTTTTATAGTAGTAATAATAACAAAAAAAAGGAACGAAGACGACGAAAACGTTTAATTTTAAAATTAAAATGCGCTAACAACTATTATGTACACCTAATTATATGGGGTAGATAGATTAGTTCACAATTCACATTCATGTTGGAATATTTTGATAGATAACTCACAAATAAGCAGACTTTCCTTCACATAAATTCATCTCGTATCAAAAATATACCGTCATCTATAAAATATCACATGTTCTAGCTTTTCTAGAATCTTTCAAGTTCATACGGTCTGTTTTACCCCATACTTCAAATAAATTATGTACATAATTATTTATAAATAAAAATACTATGTAAATCTTTGTTAGGTAACTTAACCAAGTAAAAACTTGTTTGATTCATTATTTTTGTTACTGGAAATTTTACAACAAAGATCTTCATAGAGAAGTCTTACTTTATCAACTTATTGTAAATGAACAAATGTAATTGGCAAAATATAAAAGCTGAATTTTTTTTTATAGAATTATTTCGTTTGTTATGAATTACTTTACGTGTTAACCACCTCCTAGAACAGTGTTTCCTTAAATGCAAAGAATATTGAAGAGAATGTAACGGTTTTCAGAAAGAAAGGGGAATGTACTGAAAAAAGTTACGACCAGTAAAATTGTAATGTATCCCGTTTCAAAGTGTTCAAAGTTCAGGTTTTTTTGAAGTGCAATAATCACTTATAAAAATTTTTCATATTATTAAATATATTTTTCTTTGGACGGAAACAATAAAAACGTAGGCATCGGTGGCGTTTAGTTCACTTAATCTTGACACACAAATTCAATAGAATTTTGAAGAATTTTTAAATCTTGATGTTCATAAACCTGACAAAATAATTTTGAAAAATTGATTTTTAGAATTACTATGAGTGAAATTTCTTAATTAGAACTATAGATTATTATTACTTAAACTAGCTGAAGTATTGCAATTAAAAACTTTTAAATACTATTTTCTCAGAAAAGGTGCCTCATAGTGCTTGAAAAAAGTCGATTGTTATTACGATATTTTGGTTAAAATGTTTGGAATTTGAATAATGTGTTAATAATCGTTAGTAATACTTTTCTTCAGCCTCAATTATATTTTTGAATTTTAATTCAGTTTTGTTTGTTCTTTACCCTTTTAGTCCATTGATAATAAATAATGTCTAGCCTTAAGAAATAAGCTCCACCTAACAAATGCAAACTGCGAGTAGACATTGTAAAGAGCAAAATAATCAAAAAATTGCATACGGCGCTTTCATATTATGTTATGTAGGTATAATTTTAATAATTATTAGATAATTTAAACAGCTTTTAAGGAAACACTATTCTATTATCAACTTCACAAAAATTCCGATTTAGAAATTTTCAGTAGGCCTGTTACATTTACTACTTTTCACATATTTATTACTTTGTATTTATATATTTTGTACTACATTTATTGTAGACTTTCTGCATTTTTTCTCAATTTTCGATTTTTTAGTTTCATTTTAAAACCACTTCAATTTTTCTATATTTGTTATTTTTAATTTTTGCATTTAATAATAAACAATTAAAAAGCAAAATATGAAAGGGGTGGAATATATCAGCATGTACAAAAAACATTTCTTTATATTTTCATTCTTAACCGCTATAAAAAGAAGCAGACATCTTTAAAATAAAATTTAATTTACCATGTAAGCCTTGTCACCTGGTATAGAAAAATAAAAATATGTTTATTACGAGTCTTTCTTATTATTGAAACCATATTAACTGAATTTATAAAAAAATGATTGACTGTAACATCACTGCGAAGAGGAAAAGTCCCAAGTATTTTCACTAATAAATAATTTTTTTTAAGATATCGAAAACTTTCGAAGCGGCAGGCTGGAGTAACTTCTTTTAAAAAACTATTTCTCAGGGAAAATACTCGACTTTTTTTAAAAGACATTTCTTTCAATTAATCCGCGTTTGCTTGTGTAAGTTAATCTTTTATCACGGTGGCAACTCCCTATTATTTTTCAGGTAATTTTATCGAGTAACTTTTAATTCTCATTGAACTGGACTATAAAGTTTACAATGTGATGTCTTGTCACCTTAGCAATGAGTAAAAAGTAGTTAGTATAATAGACCCCAATAACTACATTAATATTTTGCCATAATTCAATTGTTCACCTATGACACAAATAAAAGTTTATTGGGATATTCTAAAATTGTACAGTATTTGTCAAAAAACTGAGGAGTACTATATAATAAAATTACATTGGCGATTTCAATTAAAAATGGTTAATTTCAAGTAGAGTTATAATATAATTTATATATGCTGCATTTCCATAATTTATGTATTACAAAGATTTAAATTTCGCGCTTATGTTAATGCAAATACACATAAATTTTGATTTACTCTTCAAAGGAGCATTGCGTAAAAAGAAATTTGGGAAAATATTACATTCGGAGATTCCCAAAGACGTAACTTTCTTTCTACGCAATTTACCTACGAGTAAACCAAAGTTTGTTTTTACATTGCAATGAGGTTTAAACAACGACACGAAATAGCTATTTATGTCATGAGTACATAATTTAGGTCTTTATCGGACGAAGCCCAGTTTATGGCAGAGCGAGCTTGCGAGCGAGGCCAATAAATAGGCTGAGTCCAAAAAGCTTAATTATGTGCAAATGACATACATAGCTTTATGTTCGACTGCACCGTAGAACATTTTCTTTTATATTTTTCTACTTTGACATTTAGGTAATAAAAATTGTATAATTTCGAAGAGTGCTTTTTCTATTGCTCCTGGTTTACATAAGTTGTTTATTAATTTAGATTAAAATTATGTGAAAAAATGGAAGAAATCGTTGAAATTGCTTCAAAAGCTAACTTTTGTAATCTATTATAATCAAAGTAATAATTAATGTAATCGATTTTAAATTAAATTAAATTAAATAAAATATTAATTTTGACGTTTATTTCATTGACATTGACAGGCGGCCGTTTTACTTTATGAATAAAGCAAAACGGCCTAGTACCATAAAATGTTATCTTATGGTCGCTAAGTGATATTGTAATGATGTTATTATCATACAGTCGGACATAAAATCAATTATTACTTATATAAATTCAGATTATTTAAAGGAATTTTTAAAATTGCAAAAGATCATTTTAAACATTTGCTGCTAAATAAATTAAAAAAATAATAATTCAGCCAAGTTTTGATAAGAATCAAAGCGTGTGATGTGTCTTCTATTATTATCAAGATTCTTAACAAAAAAGCGAACAAAGGTGATTAAATAACAAAAAATTAAACTTCAAATAAAATACTAAAACATGAAACCTTTTGACAAACAACATAAAACTTTAGCATCGCTAAAAAATAATCAATAACAATAAAATCAACTAAATATTAGTCAAAATTTTTCTTTAGATCAATTAATTTGAAATAATTGACGCGTTAACTTATTAATTAAAATAATAAGATTATCGTAATAATAATTAATTTCATATAAAACTATGAGCCGTTAATGTTGGATGTATTTTTTAAATCAAATTCGCTTCCATTGATTACGCAACTTTCGTCTAGAACATTATTAATATTTTGTTTGGTGTTAGCATAATTACCTTCCGATAATTGACCATCAAAGTTGTATGTGGCTTTGTTGTTGTCGCCTATTAAAATATCGCAATTGAGATTTGCATCGTTAACGTTAAACATATCAACATTATTATAAATTTCGTCGTTACTTTCGGAACTCGGAAAAAAAGTTAAATTTTGATTAATCTCGTTTTCTCTACCAACCTTTTCTTTTATTGGTTGTCCGTTTAATAGACAATCTTGACTGTGATTGTAAGAAAAGGTTTCATTTAAAGCTAATGGTGTGGAAGGATACGACCGATAATTTTTTGATACATTAACCTTAGGATTGGACGAACAAGGTATAGGGGTTCCTGGAACGGAGCGCGACGGATTGTATTTCATGGAGTAATTTATTTCGGAACTGGAATCTATATCGATACTTAACGAACGTCCCAATATTCGTAAATTTGGTAAAGCGTTGGCGTTCATTTTTATGGCCTGTTGATCAAAATCCATAGAAGACTCCGCATCGGGCAATTCCAAATTGTTAGCCAACGAAACGTTATTATAAACGTTTCTAGATTCTATTGGAATTTCGTTACATCTCACTTTCATGGTGTTCGTTTCGGGCGTTTGCAACATTTCGTTTGGACAAGAATCCAAAGTGCTTAAAATTTTGTTCATATTTATATTCTCGTTATTTGGAAACGTGTCGAAATCGTTAAAATCGTTTTCTATGATGCTCGAAGAGGAGGGAATAAATGGAAATTGAGTTGGGGCAAATGAATTTTGTACAATTGGTGATTGGAGATTATGATTTGTTTTGAGGCACATCTGATGTAACGGTACCGATTGCGATCTATAATTTGTTTCTGCAGTCACATCAGATAAATTTTTAGAAAATAGTTGAGTGATTTCTGTAGACAAGGAGTCCTGCATGTTGGCAGTTAGACTTTGCGATCGTGAATAATTCGGCGAATATGTAACTTTGTTGTTCGAATTGAGAAGCTTTTGCAAGAAGTTTGAATTTTTCGCTTTGATAGCATATTTAGGACTAGCAGGAGCCGACATTGGTAAATAATTATTTATTTCGGTAGATATGACAAGTTGGTTTTGTAAATCGCTGCATTCGTTTGTTATGTCGACTTCATTGTGTGTATCTGTTTCTTGTTTAATCTTAAGGTTTGTTTTAGGCAATATTACTGGTTTACGAGTCGAAGGTATACTTAATAAACCTGGCTGATTAACAATAAAAGATGTACTTACATTTTGATGAACGTTACCTTTTGCGCGTGGAACGGGCGTATTTCGTGGACTAACAAAAGGACTCACGGTTGTACTAGAACACTTTGACTGTATACCATTAGGCGACATGGGACCTGGCGATATTGGCGTAAAATTGAAGTTTTTTCTGCGCGTATTTGGACTCGGCGGAACGGAGTCATCTTGAAGAATGTCAAAACTAACCCGTCTACGTGCGCTGACGCACATATTGGAATAATCATTATTTTTTTGATAATTAACACTCGAATTTGATAAATTGGTTTTCGTAAATGCACTACTGTTGGATGTTAGCAACGACGTTAAATTCAAGGCAGTTTCTTGTAAATCTTCGGAACAATCAATGTCGGAACCATTTGTAGACGAATTAATATCCGCAATATTATTTTGTTGTGTGATTAAAAGTTGACGCAGCTGGGATATTTTTGATGATACATCTTGATCGGAATTTTTATCTTTATTTTCAAAATACTTCACCAACTCTTCCTCGTTCTCTTGGCTGTTGTTGGTGCCCAAATAATCGTCTAATGCAGATTTATCCATATTTGCTATGCTTATTAATCGCTCTCGTGGAAGCGAGACGTCGGTATCAACATCTAAAGATATCAAATTGTTGTCGATATCGGATTTGTACGAATCTTGCACTAATTTTTTAATGGCCTTTTCTTTTTTAGTAGCAATCTTGTTCGAAGTGCTCGTGTGATTATCAATGACTGTTTGATTAGATCGATTGTCGGCAGCAGGAGCTATTTGTGAATTGTACAAGTCACATGGTTCTAATTTCGGTTGAATTGCTTTGTACTTGGCATTTTTACCTTTCTTCGGCGATGCTGTAGAAAAAAACTTGCTTGGATTACTGTTGAGGCGTGGTATAGGTAATTTACCAACTGCGTTTGACTTTGTTACAAATTCGCCCGTTATCTCGCTATTATGTTTCTGAATTTCATTCGTATACTCGCTCATTTGATCAGGGTTAACTGTCTTATGAAAACTGCTAAAATCAGGTAACGTTTGTAGATTAGCAAAATCTATTGATTTATCACAGACAGGTTGAAGGCCCTGAGACGGACTTATATTTATATCACTTGAAACTGCAGTTGGTGATGCATTTAATGGACTAACGGTGGCAGACCTAGGTTGAGGTTTGAACTTTTTTGAACGTGTTTTGTGTTCTATTTTCGGAGATTGAAGTTGCTGTAAAATTTTTTAATTTTTAGATTATTTAATTTACTAAAAACAAATTTCATTTTTTAATTAAAAATTAAATTTAAATGATTTTTAATTAAATCTGTATTGCGAAGGATAAATTCTTTCTTGTCTCTAATTTTGATGCTCTGGTATAAATAAATAATAATCCAAATTTTATTAAAAATTTCTAAGTATAATTTACTTATAGTCCAATCATTACGTACTTTTGCATGAAAACAACTCGAAAATGAAATTTGTTTTGCTTAAACCCTTTACTGTAGTATCTTAAGTTTTCTTCTTTGAATCTGCTGTAGAAAACTTAAAGACTTTTTTCTGATACCGAGTTACCTCCATGCAGACCCCTTTTTCACTATGTAATGACTGGACAATTTGTATAATACAATCAAAGCGATTAGCCATAATAAGGTGCAAAAGAAAGTACAATCCAGTTCCATACAAGAGCTTTACAAACAGCATAAAAGGAACTCTTCAACTATTTCAACAACTTCAACCAGTAATACAAAAAATTGTAAAATCTGAGACATTACGGTCATACCGTTAGTTGATACGACATAGAATTACTATAAGGTTTACCTCTAAAATTAAGAAATGGAAGTACATTAATACTCACTTGCATTTTCCTTTTTTGTTCTTTGTGTAGTTCTGATTTTTGTTGAATTTTTCTTTGAAGTTGCAATTGTGTTTCTTTATGTTTATTTCCACATCCAATATTAGTAGATATCGACTCTCCTGCAAAGCAAGTTTTATAAATAGATCAGTCTATGGATTAAATTAATAAAGTTTTTTTTTATATAAAATGAATATTTATATTTAATTGACCCGTGACCTATATGAGTCTCTGCATAATTTAATTCTTATAAAATAAGTACAGTGCAACCTAGATAATCCGGACTAATTAAAACCGCGTCATTCGGATTAATAAATAATTCGGATCACTGAAGCGACAGTTCTTTTATTGAAAAAAGAAACATTTAATACAAAACAACTAGAAAATAGTACACAAACAAAAATTATTTAAAACAGAAGCATACTTATTAAATTTTATATCATTATGTAAAGTAATTTTTGTCTTTTGTCTTCAATAATGTCGAAATGGAATACTTTAATTACTCATGATGGAACTAGTTTGGATTCAATCAAAATTAAACGTGGAATTTTTCAAGGTGACTCTTTAAGTCCACTCTGGTTTTGTTTGGCTATGAATCCACTTTCGGCATTATTGAATGATTCCGCGGCAGGATTTAAACTCAATTTCCGAAATAACAATGTCATAACTCATTTGCTTTATATGGACGATTTGAAATTATATTCTAGAAGTACCGATCAACTTCAGAACTTAATAGAAATTACTAAATTGTTTAGTCGCGATATTAAAATGGAATTTGGTTTTGAAAAATGTGCAAAAATTAACGTTGTAAATGGTACTCCAATTGCAAATAATGAAATTCTGGACAAAATTCCCCAATTACTGCCAAATAAATTTTATAAATATTTGGGAATGCAACAAAATTTTGTTTTGAACGACACTTCACTAAAAAATGAATTTCGGCAAAAATATATTACGAAGTTAAAATTACTCCTCAAGTCTAAACTCACAGCTAAAAACTTAATATCGGCAATTAATATATGGGCAATACCGATCATAACCTATTCCTTCGGTACTCTTAAATGGTCGAATACAGATTTGAATGCACTGGATACTTTAACTAGAAAATTTTTGTTCAAATACAGATATCTACACCCTAAATCTGCTGTAGAACGTTTATACATAAAAAGAAAAAAAGGAGGTCGGGGATTATTAAATCTATTTAATCTGTGTAAAGCGCAAACTGAATTATTGCGTGAATATTTTTATTCGTTAACCAACCCTTTCATTAAAAGTATAGTCAATTTAGACAAACATTTTACGGGACTTGATCTTAAAAATAGAAAATTAAATTGTGAACAAAATTCAAATTTGGAAATAAATTGGAAAAATAAAGTTTTGCATGGTAAACATGCTACAATTTTGGATTCTGTTGGCATTGAAAAAGAGAAATCAATATTATGGATTAAACAAGGAAAATTGCATTCAGAAACGGAAGGTTTCATGTGTGCAATTCAAGATAGCGTAATTGCCACCAGAAATTATGCGAAATATATAATGAAGAAGCCTGAAGTTGTCGATATATGCCGTAAATGCAAACTACCGAACGAGACTATCGAACACGTCATAGCTGGTTGTTCAGAACTAGCGCCCACTGAATATCTTTATAGGCATAATTTAGTATGTAAGATTCTACATCAACAGATCGCACTTAAATTTAGCTTATTGGTCAATGTTAACCCTTATTATAAATACATGCCGGAACCTGTTTTGGAAAACAATCATACAACCCTTTACTGGGACAGATCAATTTTAACAGATCGACATATCAATCACAATAGGCCTGACATTGTTATTATAAATAAAGATGACAAATCTGCAATTCTTATTGATGTTGCAGTGCCCCTGTCTAAAAACGTATTATCCACCGAAAAAGAAAAAATACGTAAATATGAGGATTTGGCAATGGAAATGACGGCTGTATGGAGTCTCAAAAAGGTCAAAATTGTGCCAATAGTAATATCTGCTACTGGTGTAGTATCGTGTAATATGGAGAGACATTTATTAAGTTTAGATTTAACATCAAAATTATTTGAAAATATTCAAAAAGCAACTGTTTTGGCAACTTGTCGTATAGTTAGAAAATTTTTAAATCAACATTAACTAATTTTATACTCTTATTACTAAACCATTTTCAAAATTATTTATGTAAATTAAAAAAAAATTATGTACATTAATTTATTTGTTAGGTGGTTGGTATTGTTCCCCCACCCAACTGTAACACCACAAATATGTGAGAGTCTAATAAATAATAATAATAGGCTTTATTCTCGGAACTTTACAAAAGCTATGAATGCGTCAAAAAGAAAAAAAAAATGTGAACCGTATACATTATAAATGGAAAAATTCATTGATGCTGTACAGTGGTTGTTGTTCCAGGTGCAGTCGCAACTCTTTTTTGAATCTTAATTTGTTTAGATTTTTGATTGATGGCGGTAGTTTATTATAGAGTCGTATTCCTGTGGCCACTGGTCCATCCAGTGAAAGTTTCAAACGTGTGTATGGAATGTGAAGTTCATGAGATTTCCTGGTGTTGTATCCATGGACCTGGTTGCTGTGTAGAAGTAAATGTTTACGCTTATGTATATCTTTACAGACTGCATATATGTACAAACAAGGCAACGTAAGCAGACGCCACTTGGCAAACAGCGGCCTACACGGTGTCTGCGGATGAACCCTCTCCATAGTGCGAAGTATTCTTTTTTGCAGCAAAAATATCTGAGTGGCATGTGTAGATGTTCCCCATACCGAAATACCATATGCAAAACGGCTCTCAACTATGGCGAGATATGCAGTACGCACGATCGACTCACTTGCACATCTTGACAGATTACGAAACAGGTAGCAATACTTACTACATTCCTCTCTTAATTTAGTAGTGTGGTTGATCCATGTCAACTTGTGGTCCATGTGAATTCCAAGAAATTTAGTAGACACACAGCAACCAATCGACTGTCCATCAAAATCCATCGTAGTAACACCATTGACAGAAGCATTTTTAGGATGAAATCTCATAATTTGGGTTTTTTCCAGGTTCAGCGTCAGGCTGTTTCTTGTACACCAATCGAGCATGCTTCGGATAACTTGCTTGCAATTGTGATACAATGCATCTTCATCACCCGAAACACACAGTGCATTGAAGTCGTCTGCAAATTGGACTCTTAATTCCCCCCCGAGCAAATACTGCATCAAATCGTTCACGAACAGCAGAAAAAGCAAGGGACCCAATGTTGAACCCTGTGGCACACCTAATATGGAATTCAAATATGTGGATGTCGATTTGTTGATCCTGACATACTGTTTTCGCCCGGCGAGATAGCTCTGAATCCATCTCTTGGCTGGACCTCGAATTCCCAATCTTTCGATTTTTTGGAGCGGGATATCGTGATCTATTGAATCAAATGCCTTTGATAGATCGAAGAATACGCCCAAAACTCGTTGTCCTCTATCCAGGCTTGCTTGAATAAAATCAACGGCACGTAGAATAGCGTCGCTCGTTGACCTACCCCTCCTGAATCCAAACTGGCAATCGCTAAGTAGATTCCGGGTCTCAATGTAGTTAAGAAGTCTGTTGTAGAAAATTAATTCAATTACCTTAGAAAACTGCGATTGTAAGGCAATTGGGCGGTAATTATCAACGCAGTGTCTGTCTCCCTTCTTCTTATAAATTGGATGAATTTTAGATATTTTTAGTGCCTCAGGAAAGCAGCCCTCCAAGAATGATGCATTAACGATATGGCATAATGGGGTGCATATTATATCTGCAATGTGACGTAGTACGCGACCAGAAACGTCGTCCGAGCCAGAGGAATTTTTCTTACAGTGTTTACGTATTGTAAGTAATACTTCATCAGGGCAACAGGGAGTCAGAAAAAATGAGGACAGCTCATTAGTGGGTAGAGTGATGTTGTCAACACGACTTTTGTGCCCATTCAAATTCGTAAAAAACTTATTAAAGAGTTCGGCTTTTTCTTCATCGGACGCAGCAAAATTATTTCCTTGCTTGTCATGCAAATGATCAGGATATTCATCAATCGACGATCTAGATCTTTCATCATTGATAATTTTCCAGCAGGTATGCGATACGTTATTGGAATTTTGTATTCTTCTGTTATTATAATTAAGTTTATTTTGGTTGATTAAGTTTACGTACTCTTTCTTTTTGCTTCTGTAGAATTGCGCAAGTTTCTGATCATTAGGATATGATTTGTAATTTGTAATATTTGTTTGCTCAAATCTTTCTCTCAATCTTTTTCTTTTCTTTTTTTCTGGTTCATTATAAAAGCCGTTTCTTTTAATCTTTGAAGTACAAGAACATCATGTAGTGGGATATTTGTTTCTTCTGCCCACTGTATGCACACATTGAAACTTTTAACTGCCTCGTCATTCTTAACAATGTGGTTTGTATTATTGAACCCCTGGTGGAAATATTTCTCTGAAAAAGTAAAACAAAGTCTGCAGATGTCTTACAAACTCTGAGAAACTTTGCAAAAGTCTAATTCAGAGTTTTCAGAGAAATATTACCACCAGGGAAGCTTGACCTTCATTGTCACTATCATGATGTTCGTCTGTAGCATCTATGTCTTCCAGTGGTAACAAATCTTCATCACTTTCAATTCAAGCCAGTTAGGTACTTATTTCCACGTTCGTGAGATTTTTCTCAATGAGAAGATTGAGCATTTATGAAACATCTGTTAAATATTTATGAATTAACAAAAAAAAACTGAACAGAAAAACATACTGCATAACAAGCTAAGCAATTATTAAATTATTAATCCTCAGACGCGATATGTAATGGTCAAATCGAAGGCGCACACTGCTTTTGTGAATCACAGATACGATACGGTGGTTCACAATTATTACAAATGCAGATTCGATTTACCGAGTATACTATCAAATCTAGATTATAAAGTACACAAGGCAATTGAAATGCTTGGCCGGATTACTGCAGAATCCGGTGTAACGAAGGTTCGGATTATCGAGGTCGCACTGTATTTTCTTGGATAAAAAACAAAAATAAAACTTTTTGCCGTTGCCATTGTACGACAATAATTATTGATTTATTGTTAATTATAATTAAAGAAATTTCTTTAAAGAGGAATGCCCATAACCTTGATGGTTCAAATTTAGGCTGAAGTTTTTAATTTTAAATTCAAAGCAAAAGAATCATTTTGTTTGTACCTTTAAAAGAAGTTTTAGCTGCAGAAACAACGTGATTAGCTGCACTTGTACCATTACCAATCGATAAATTCAATACCAAATAACAAGCTAATGCTTGCAAAGATGGAAACTGTAATCCTAATTGATGTTCGGACCATTCCTTAACAATTGTCCAAGCTGCAGCAACGAGATCTGCCGAACTGCATGAAACTTCCGATGACTGTCACAAAACAAAAACAGGTATAAAATAAATAAATCAACTGAAAAATGAAATTACCAAGGGTTTATCCGAAAGATCAGGTAAAATTGGAGAATCTAATTTGAGACGCCTACGAAGACCAGCATAACAATAACGTGACTTTCCTCTCGTTCCCAATCGCCTAGGTCTCACCCGTGGATAAACTTGTTTCATAACTTTTCCAAAATCTGCCGTCGACAACGGCTTTATTTTGTTTGGACCACAAAAACAACTGCAAGTTAAAACCACCTTTAAGCACAATTCAATAGATTTAATTTAGTAATGGCCTGTGTAGTGACTTGACAAAAAATGAAAAAAACTAATAAAACTTACTAATATTCGTTATACACATCCTGTTTAGGTAAAGAGAGTTCGGGATCTTCTTCCAGATGCGTTTTAATCCACATAATTGTTTGACTAATTTCTGATCTACTTCCTAAAGGATTTAGGGGTTGACGTAGAGGATCGCCGGCATTGCTGTACTCCGTTGGTAGTTTGAGGTATAAAAGCAAGTGTTCGGTAGGTGTCAAAGTTTTAACCTGTTCCAAAATACTCTCAATTGTTTTTCTTGACACCTCACTAAAAAGGGTATCAAAAATAAAAGACGTTAAAGAAACGAAATAAATGGAAAAACTAACCTAACAGCGGCCTCAACAACCTGTTGTATTTTATTGTTTCGATCTGCATCGTTTTGAGTTTTAATTTTAGATTTTTCTATTCCTATATTGGCGTTGTTGGTTTCGAGTATATTGGTAATGCCGTTATTCAAATAATCATCTGTTTCTTCCAGATCCATTGCCACAGCTTGCTGGTTGTTTTTTGAAGTCCATTGTTCTTTTTCCATAATTTTTTCGCCGTTTCTTAAGGAATTTTTGTTGTTGCTTTTTTAATGTTAACCACATTTAATAAAATATGAAATATGCAGACCTATTCATTTTATTGTCAACTAAAATCAGCTGGCCTCCAATGGAGAATAATCGACTGGTCCCAATTTTTTATTAAATGTCTATTATGACGTAATATCGTTTTAGATATTTCGCATGATTGCGGGTTTGCCGCATGTGTTTTATTTCAACGCTACCAACGTGACATAATAATTTGGTAAAAAAACAAATTTGAATATCTTGCGAATTTTATGCTGTGTTTTACATTCTATTAATATTTTGGTAAAAAAACATAACGTTTTGCGTAAGGCAGGGACGGACTAATCGAGGCTTCTTATGAGGCGCTTTTAATATTCTTGTATTGTAGAAGTATCAAGTATCGATATAAGTACGGGTATAAATATTTGAGCTGGGACTTAAATTTTTGTTTAATATCTGTGAAAAACAAACGTTTCTTTTATTGCCCTAAAAATAAGAGTTTCGAAAAATGTTCTTCACATTTAGTAAATATACTAAATAGACTTTTAATACATCATTTTGAGGATTTTCTTCATCAGAAGACTTTTCGTTGGTTGAAATAATATTATAATTATAAACCATTTAAATTTACCACACTAAATTGATTTAACCAATTAGATTTAGCGAAACGTTGTACAAGTACTGCCATTGGTGATGAAAAAAACGACAATATCGTTTGAACATAACCTATAATCTCACACATGTCAATTTAAAAGTAATTAATTTTAAAATTAACCATGTCTCTTCACGCCCAATATCGTGCGTATGTAGGTACGACAACAGGAGCTCTTGCATGTAAGTACTTTGTTCTTACAATTTAAACGTTAAATTTAATATTCGTTGAATCAACAGACACACATTGCAATACCGAAGATGTATCAGATTGCAAATTGGAAGATGTATTACACTACGAATTGAATGACGTTGAAAAGTCGGAGGTGACTGTGCTTGAATGGGATAAATCTGAAACAGAAATAATTGTTGGTTATAAAAATGGTCTTGTCAAATATTATGACACTGTAAACAGTAAATTTACGAAGAAAATTAATAATTTAAAAGGAAATGGTGCTTCTGTAGGTGTATGCGAGGTAGATGATAATCTTATTGTTGGGCGGAAAAATGGTATAATTAATATTTGGTCAAAAACAGATTTAAATACGTTTTCCATAAACTTGCCCAATGACGGTAGTATGGATTGTTGTGCACAAAATAAAGTAAACGGTAAATTGGTAGGAACGGGTGGAGAAAATAACGATTTTAAATTATGGGATGTAGAAAGTAAAACGAATATTTTTAAAGCTAAATCGGTAAGTTTCTAGTTGTTGTTTTATTTTACTTTATTAAATTTTAAAATTGTAGCTTGGACACGATGAGTTAAATTTACCGATACCAACTACCCTTAGTGGAATATGCTTTTTTGAAAATGAAGAACATTTGGCAAGTTGCTCAAGTAGAGAGGGTCATGTTTTGTTATATGACAAACGAGCGCAAAGAAGACCTGTCACAAAATTCTTTACAACAAAAGCAAGTTATACAACAATTGCTTCGGCACACAGAGAAAGGTTGAAAACTAAATGTTATTGTAGCAAAAATATAAAGGTTTCTATTATTTTAGGCACTGTGTTGTTGGCACAAATAAGGGTTACATACAATTGATTGATTTACGTGCCCCCACCAAAGTGGTTAAAACATTCAAATCATTTGTAGGTGGTATCACAAGTCTAGTTTGTGATCCTGCATCTTCGATTGTTGTAGGGACAAGTCTAGACAGATACCTACGTGTTCATAACTTGAATACAAGCAAATGTATATTCAAGGTAACTTTTTCGTCTTTTCTGAATTAAAATTAATATTGAATTTTTATTATAGAAATACATGCAACAAAGTTTGAATCAAGTTCTTATTAAACCTATTGTTAAAATTGAACCTAAAGCTGAGGAAGATGAAGAGTACGAAAGTTTATTCAACAATATGGAAACTGTAGTAGAAGATCGACCAACTAAAAAAAGAAGAATTGAGAAGAATGAAGAAGAGTTATTGGATTTATCGAGTAAGTCAAGCTGTAATATATTTATTGTTAGTTAATTTTTGTTACTTAATAGATTCGGTCCCTACAGTCAAGTCGATAATCAAGGAAGTAAAGATGAAAAAGAAAAAAGAAAAATTAAAATCTAAATAACCACAGTTCGATTTACAATAAAATAATTTATGTGCTATGTTAAATATTTTTACAGGTAAAATAAATGACATTGTATTTGTTCAAATTGTTTATAATAAAAAAACTAAACAGTTGTTTTACGATTTCTGCTTTGATTTCTGTTTGTATGTTTGTATATTCTCCATAGAGTTAAGCAAATTCCTAAACAATTATTTCAATATTATCATTTAAAGAGATTTTAATTACACAAATTTACATTTTAAATAGGAAGTTAAACAAATGGTTTTATCAGTAAAAAAATAGATAGTTCTCCAAATAACTTGAAAAATATTACTATTGTTTGAGCCGTAGTTTCTCTTTATATATATATTTTTATATTAATTTTGTTACGCCTTAACATTTTTTGAACGGTTTGATCTGTTTGTTTTTTTTGTGCCGTTCTTTATTGCCAGCGTGCAAATCGAAGGGTCGAACTCTTCGACAGTGTTTCCTTTTTTGTGTGGGAACCACGAATATCGGTGGTTCCTAGAAACTGTAATTTTTGTATATATGTTTTTTTATATGTTTCTCTTTCTAACCATTTTTAGTTTTAAGCATCAGTACTAACCAAAACTTTGAAACGTGAGCATGTATTTCACGAACTAGAAAATTGTTATCCAAGATTTAAATAAATAGTTAGTCTCAAAAAATAAGTGTTTATTTTCAAAAGAAGAATAAACTGGTCCTTCAAATTAAAAACCCCGTTCCTAGTGGCTAGAAGAAGATTCACTTCCCACCAGGTGTAAACGGATTAAAGCATAGACGTCCGACGCTGGCGTCTACAACTATTAAATTTCAAAGTGATTTTTGAAAGTTTCGTATTAAAAGCAATAAAAAATTGCAAATTTATAAAAAATAACTACCTGTTGTTAAAATACAGTACGCCTCTGGTGTGCTACCAGTTAGTTCCTTTTGATCGATTTTATTCCCCACTCTGTATAATTTTTGGTTATGTGCAAAAATTTTGTACCAGGTCGTGTGTTGAAATTCTGATAATATTGTGATATTTTATAACTTGTTGTATGTAAGTAACGCACATTACTGTACGAATTACGTATATTTAAAATTTTTACCACTACATTTGTATTTTTAATTCAGATTTCGGTTATAACCTAAAATTTCAATATGCCTCATTCGTGTCGCTTTTACAAGGAAAAATACCCCGAGGTGGAAGATGTGGTTATGGTCAACGTTAGGTCGATAGCCGAAATGGGGGCATATGTACATTTGCTGGAGTACAATAATATTGAAGGCATGATATTGCTTTCGGAATTGTCGAGAAGACGTATTCGTTCCATAAATAAGTTAATTAGAGTTGGTAAAACGGAACCCGTTGTGGTCATAAGAGTTGATAAAGAAAAGGGGTACATTGATTTGTCTAAGCGTCGCGTAAGTGCCGAAGATGTAGAAAAATGCACCGAACGTTTCGCGAAAGCTAAAGCTGTTAATTCCATTTTACGACACGTTGCCGAATTGTTAAAATACGAATCCGATCAGCAATTGGAAGAATTGTATCAAAAAACAGCTTGGTACTTTGAAGACAAATATAAAAAAAATAATGTCAGCGCTTACGATATGTTTAAACAGGCCGTGATGTGAGTGAAGCAATATACATTAAATTGCATCATTACTTTGGTTTCTTTCACTTTTAGCGATCCCTCGATTTTGTCTGAATGTGGTTTGGATGACACAACAAAGGAAGTTTTATTGAGCAATATTAAACGTAAATTGACATCTCAAGCAGTGAAAATACGTGCCGATATTGAATGTTCGTGTTACGGTTACGAAGGAATCGATGCAGTAAAAACTGCACTAAGAGCTGGGCTTGCTCTTTCCACAGAAGAATTTCCCATAAAAATTAATCTCATAGCACCTCCTATCTATGGTAATTTTTTAAATTGTTTTCGAAGTGTGGCCCCCATTAATTTTAATTTTAGTTATGACAACATCAACTCCCGAGAAGCAAGAGGGTTTGAAAATTTTGCAAGAGGCTATAGAAGCCATCGAAAAAACTATCTTCCAGGTGAAGGGTGTTTTTAAAATCAAAATGGCGCCTAAGGTAGTTACGGCGACGGATGAAGCAGACTTGCAACGACAAATGGAACGTGCTGAAGCTGAAAATGCAGAAGTCGATGGCGATGATGATGACGAAGAAGAGGACGATGGTGAAGATATCAGCGAAGAGGAAAATAATGTCGAAGAAGAAGCATCGCTAGATAATTAATATAGTATTCTGCATACTACAATTTTTATTTGAGTATGCATTTCTTAATTATATGCCGTTTTGTCCTTATTTCTGCATTTTACACAAATATAAAGGTTACTATAAAATGCCGATTATTCCATATTTCCCAAAAAAAACCACAACTGTTTACACTACGCTCTCGTTTTATACCAAATAAGAGTATAACTTAATATTTTTTCTCGACTAAGGAGGCAGATTGCATTTATAATGAGTTTAATTACGAATTAAGTTCAGATTATATCACAAGTTTTTTCACGAATTTCTATAACAGAAATTATTACATGCAGAAACTTGCATAAAATTAAAGCTTATAGGGTAGGTATTCATAATCCCAAGATAGTCGAACATTAGAAGGGTCTATTATTAAAAAATTAATTTTATTCACATTAATATCACAACCGCAAATTATTAAGTCACTTGTGGAAAGTCAAATGTTGAACTGCAATTATCTTAGTTTGAAGTTGGAAAAAATTTAATTAATATATAATGGTAGAGTTCTCCGACCATCAAATTGTGATTTCTGTTGGCTCATGAGAGTTAAAAGCTGGAACCTATTTTAATTTATTCCATAATCCCTAAATAACAAAATTCCGTTGGTCGTCAAGAATTCGTCCTGTACAGGGGTGGTGTAGGGAGAAAATTGCAAAAATTACCTCAAATAAAAATTGGCTTTAAAAAAAACGATTCTGTTGTGCTTGCAAGCCTGATTCGACGTTCTTATTTATAAATCAAGCGAGAGTCGACCTTTGTAACACCTCTGATTACAATTACAAGAAATTCATTTAAATATTTCAGAGTGGACATAATCAAAAATGTAAAAAATGCATTGGTTAGTCGAAACTCCGCTCTTCCACGTTATTAATTGAAATTTTTCGATATTCTCACAAATAAAGATATGAATAGTGCCGTAAGTGTAAAATATGTAGTTTCAATAAGGAATTTTTTTGAATTGTTGGCCACAGTATAAAACATTCATGTCTTTCCATATCTTTTCATAGTAATGGCGCAGTTTCAAAACTGATTTTAAGCCCTTTAAATTTATTTTCTCCCACGGACCAACAGAAAACATTTCTAGACGACTTTTGGTGGTCGGTGGACTACTATAATTTAAAAACTATTGGAAAACTAAAATTTTAAAGCATTCACATCTGTAGTTTGATATACCCCACTCTAATACTTCTATATGTATATCTCATACACCAATCAATCATAAAATCACAATTTTCAATAATAGCACTTTCTATTTCTTTCCTTATTCTTTCTATTAGTAGGGTGTTATCCTTAGCCTGAATATATTAATTGGAACTTGAGTTTTATATAGAAGTAATTTACTTATATAAGGAATTTTGATATTTTTTTATGAAATAACCAAAATTCAAATAACTATTTGAAAAGTTTTAATTGACATATATTAATGCAGTTTGTCTTCCCGACAGAAATGTAATACATTTTATTTGTTCCAAATCATTTGTTTTAACAAATTCAAAAAGAAACGTCCATTTTCATAAATACTGAATTTTTTATAAAATTAAAATATAAGCCATTTCATTTATCGAGTTTTTTAATTAACCACTTAAAGATCGGTTAATTTTGAATTTTTCGGATCAAAAAATTCACTTTCATTTTTTTGTCACAAAATTGCCTGTAGGAATCACGAGCAAAACTTTTAAGTAATAATAATATTAATAATTTGCAAGTTTCAATACTTTCCACGTTACATTAATTAAAAAATTCAATCACTAACTTTATGTTACAAACTATAATCATTTCAATTTCTAATTTTAATAAACATAAGTTATGAAATTACAATTAATTTAACATAAAAATTATTAAAACTCTCCAATTATAAACGTTTCATAGTCCTTTTTCATAAAAATCCACATCTTTAAAAACAAATAGCCGTAACTTGGCCAATTCTTTTTTTAAGGGAATAAGGAAAAAACTGCATAAAAGGGAATTAAATTATCTTTCGACTTTGTATTAACCCTTTTAAGTAAACCGACAAAACCGCAGGTTGAAATTTGTCTTACAAAGAGGTGAGAAAACACAAAAATTTAGAAAACTATCTCGGTCAAGTTTGTCTCAAATGAAAAGTAATGTTGCTTTATCTAACAAATTTAAAATTGTGTTTGCAGAAAACCTAATTTCGCAATTTATTGGTTTTATAAGTTAGTAATCTAGGGGACAGTAAATCTTGGGTAAATTTGATGCAATCCTAAAGAACAGCTCCACGAAAACAAAATTTTAGATTGCATGAAACAATAATTCGAAATATTGTGATTGAAAATAATTATCTAGTAAGCCCAATACATTCAAAATTGCCTAGCAACCTAAAAACTGTTAAAACATATTCCACAGAACATCAAAAAAATATTTTCGTTATGCGTCATAAATTTTTGTGTTAAATAGAATTACAATAATAATTCTAACTAAAAATAATTATTCGAAGCACACAAACATCAATATGGATTCATTTTATGGAATAAATACGCAATTAACGACAACCAACATGTACAGCAATTATTGTAATTATAATGAAGTTGAATGCTATTCAAAACAGTTTCCCGAAAACAATAATAAAGATCGTGATTTGATATTTTCGTCACCTCCATCACAAGCATTTCAAAATGAAAAAAGAAACGGTGAACATTTAGAAAAAGTAAAAATAATTTCAGATGGCGTTCAATTTGCTAATTAAAAAATGTATTCATGATCATCGTATATTAAAGTTATAGTGCAAATTTGTTGATATTTTCTCTTTTGTGTTTAGTTTATATTCAAAAAGCCATCTTATATCAGTGCCACCAAAAAAATAAAGAAGAAATTTTGAATTTAGCTAGATCCTTTAACATGGCTTAGGTCTTTAAAATTAAATAGTCGTATACTTTAATTATATGGAATAGATAAACCAATATTTATTACCATTATTTTATATTGTAAATATAAAACAGAAAAAGCAAAATAATAAAATAAATCAAATTTAACCTAGCCCTCGTAAAACTTGGGTAACTCTGTTCCCAACACAACTCGACGTTCCACACCTTTGGCTGTTATGATACCAATTCGAACTACACCACCGGATGAACCATCTCGTGCCATTGCTAAAGCCAAAGCTGTAACAAAGAATTTTTAGTAAAATCTTTTAATGCATATAAAGGCAATTGGCTTACTATTTGTAACAAATTTAACACACTCCTCTTGTGACATTCCAGATTTATAGTTAGCATCTACATAACCATAAACATAACTGGATCCCGATCCACCAATAGATACTGCTTGACGAACACACATACCACCAATTGGAATTGAATAAACTTGACCACCTTTCTTCCTATCCCACCCGGCAACCAAAATACCAGCCATGAGAGAATCCCTGTGATTATAACACAGTTCTCTAAACACAGCGGCTCCTGTTTCTACAAGAGGTTGTTCTCCCAATTCCATGCTATAACACAATGGAGTTACATCAAGCAAAAAATTGTGGTATTCACAAACTCACGAGTGAAAATTAAGATGGTACGAAACAACATCGGCAACTGCTTGGGTGTCAGCTGCAGAACCCGAACGACAACAGTAAATATTATCGGTAACCTTAGTCAACTTGTCCGTAACGCGATTTGCAATGTAAGCACTAAAATATGAAAGAGATAAGAATTTTATTCATACGTAATACGAACGGTTTACCCAGTGGTTGTTCGAGAATCTGCTCCGATAATCACACCACCATCAAATTCGGCAGCCATAATCGAAGTCTAGAAAGATTTAATAAATTAATAACAGTATAAGTAATATTATTATTGAACACCTACCCCTGTGCTGTGAGGTGCATCAAGCCAATCATTAGGAGAATTCATTTTACAAAAATTAAATTTTCAGTCACACAAGTGAAAATGTTTGTTAACGATGATCGGCAAAATTTACAAGCACAACTGTCAAATTTATACGTCGATCATAGACGTCCATAAGCTTTTTTCACAGGGGGCGTAAATATTGAAATTAACAAAATGAATAGAATTACCCCTAATGTTAGGTTTATAAAGCAAAATAAGGGATAAGGGCTAAGAAATAAAAAAGTTAATTTTTTAATACGTTTAAATAAAGCAATATTACGGTTTTTAAAAATTTGTATTAAGTTTTGATTTGATTTATAACGTTGGTGGTTGTATGAATAATTTCAAATCTTCGTATTGGTTCGTTTTGTAGTTCGTTTTTCTAACCTAACAGTTTTGACATGTAATAAACGTGTGTATATTTTTATTAATAATAGTTTACATTTAATTTGTAATAATTAACACAATGGTACAAAATCCTCCTGAGAATGCCTCGGATAAAAAGAAAGTGCACAGAGAACGAAAATCGGGTACGTTTTAACTTGATATAATTTTTATAGAAAATATTGAGTGCAATATTTCGTAGGTCACAAAGCCGAGCAAAAGAAAAAAGCCAAGTCAAAGGATGGGCTTCCTACCGATAAACAGAAAAATCCTAAAGCTTTTGGGTTTAACTCGGCCGTTAAAGCTGAACGTAGGTTTCGACGTACACAAGATATCACCACAAAACGACAGCACATTCCTGAGGTCGATCGTGCTCCGCTCGAACCACCGCCACTTTTAGTTGGAATAGTTGGTCCTGCGGGAGTTGGAAAAACCACCTTAATGAATAGTTTGATAAAAATGTATACCAAAGCACCGGTGACGTCAATTAAAGGTCCCGTTACAATTGTAATTGGAAAGAAAAAACGAGTCACGTTAATCGAATGCAATAACGACATAAATTCGATGATCGATATTGCTAAAGTTGCAGATATTGTTTTATTATTGTCCGATGCTTATTATAAGTTTGAAATGGCAATGTTTGAATTCATCAACATTTGTCAAGTTCACGGAATGCCACGTATCATGGGGGTGCTGACACATTTGGATCTAATCAAAAATCCAAACACCTTAAAGAAAGTCAAAAAAGAGCTGAAACATCGTTTGTGGACGGAAATATTTAAAGGTGCAAAACTTTTTTATCTCACCGGAATGTTGCACAACCAATATTTAAATAACGAAATTAAGAACCTCGCATTATATATAACTGTGATGAAGCTGCGACCTATTGCATGGAGAACGACTCACAGCTACATGTTAGCAGACCGATACGAGGATTTAACCAATCAAGAATTAATCAGAAAAAATGAAAAGTGTGATAGAAATATTGTGTTATATGGTTACATACGCGGGATACCACTTAACAAGAGTTCCTTTGTTCACTTAGCTGGTAAATTTCCTAATTTTAATATTAGTTTTTTTTTTAAGTAAAATTATTTGATTGTTGCAGGTTTGGGTGATCTCCAAATACAAGATGTTTCGTTCTTGCCCGACCCTTGTCCGCTTCCTGAAACAATTAAAAAGAGGGCTTTAATTGAGAAAGAAAAACTGATATATGCTCCTTTTTCTGGCGTTGGAGGTATAGTTTACGATAAAGATGCCATTTATGTTGAACTTGGTGGTTCTCATAGTCATAAGCAACGAGACGAAGAGACAGACAATATAATAAAGAATATTATGAATACGGACGAAACTTTAGCAGAAAAAGTTGATAAAATGGAATTTAAAATTTTTTCTGATGGAAAAACATTCACGTCTAAAGATTTAGATAATGTGGTACCACACAAACCAGAGGAAGTTGCTGGTGGATCGAGTGTTGATGAAGGTAGAAGAAAACTTTTTGAAAAGTTATCAAGGGGAGATGAAGATGACGAGGGAAGCGAAGATAGTGAAGATGACGACAGTGAAGCAGATGATAATGATGAAGAAGATTACTCTGAAAACAATGAAGAAGAAAACGAAGACTCAGAGCAAGAAGAAAACGACGAAAATATACAAATTAAGTGGAAGGATAACTTAGCTAAGAAAGCTCACCTTAACTTTTTAAATCGCCAGAGTGAACAGAAGAATTTAATGAAAGTTGTATACGGTAATGAAATTGCTAAAATTTTTGATTTGTTGACTTACTTATTGTTTAATAATTTTAGGTGTGTTTCATCAAAAAAATACAGTTGGAGAAGAAGAAAATAAATCTGAGCAACAAGAAGAAGTAGGTGGTCTGTTCACAGTAATTTCTTATGAACAAAAGAAGCAGAAAGCTGATCGAGCAGGTATGAATGCAGATGTGTTTTCATTGATGGAACCGTGGAACAGCGAAGAAGTAAATTGGTTGGATTTTGAAGTAAGTTTTACAATGGATAGTTCAGAATATACCAAGTTAACTAGGTTCCGAAAGAATAACTTTCGTCTCTTTTTTTTATTTTTAAAAAATTTTACGAATTTTCCAAATAGAAATTAATTTTTTAAAAGTATAATTTTAAAATTACCAAGCTAATGCAAGTTTAAACTAAATAACGAATATATTTGTATAATTTTAGAATAAAGCTTTGATAGCAAATTGTTTCGTAACTGGAAAATGGAAAGACTCTGAAGATGCATCGGAACTTTTAAAATTAGACGACGCAGAAATCAGTGACGATTCTGAAGTTTTTGGTGATTTTGAAGATTTAGAAACTGGCGAAAAGCAAACAGTGGGTGACAAAGAAGCTGAGGATAAAAAACAAGATTCCAAAAAACGTAAAAGAAATGACGTCTCCGAAGATGAAGAATCAGCAAAAAAGAAGCTGGTGGAAAAGAAGCTTAAACTTAGAGAAAAGTTTGATAAAGAATACGATAATACCGATAATGATTATTACGATGGTCTCAAAAGCGCCGTGGAAAAGCAATCGCAACTGAATAAAACTGTTTTTGAAAATATGGAAGACGATATTAGAGTTCAGCTTGAAGGTTACAGACCGGGAATGTATTGCAGGTTAGAATTTAAAGATATCCCATGCGAATTTGTACATAACTTTGATCCAACTTATCCGCTGCTAGTGGGTGCCTTAAATAGGGGCGAAGAAAATATTGGATATGTCACGGGTCAAATTAAGAAACATCGTTGGTTCAACAGAACTTTGAAAACAAATGATCCCTTAATTATTTCATTAGGCTGGCGTCGTTTTCAAACTGTTCCCATTTATTCTAAATTGGAGGACGATTTAAAATACAGGTATCTGAAGTACACGCCAGATCATGTTATGATTAAGTGTCATTTTTGGGGACCACTTACTCCGCAAGGAACTGGCTTTGTTGCTTTACAAAGCTGTGATGAAAATTCTGAGAGAGCAAAGTCAGGTTTTCGAATTGTTGCTACCGGTGCTGTGCAAGACTTGGATAAAACGACACAAATTATGAAAAAATTGAAACTGATAGGAGAACCTCTTAAAATATACCAAAAGACTGCTTTCATAAAGGATATGTTTACCAGTTCTTTGGAAGTCGCAAAATTTGAAGGTGCCCGTGTACAAACAGTATCTGGAATAAGGGGACAAATAAAAAAAGCAGTTAACAAACCGGAAGGATCTTTTAGAGCTACGTTTGAAGATACAATTAAATTAAGTGGTGAGTATTTTTATAACGATTAAATGATTCAAAATAAATATTGATTACTTTCAGACATCGTATTTTGCAAAACTTGGGTTAGAGTGGATGTCGCTCAATTTTATAATCCTGTCAATACATTATTGTTGCCACACGATCAAAAGGACAGTTGGAAAGGTTTAAGAACAAAAGGCGAAATAAAATTCGATGCAGGTGTAAGAAACATGCCGGATAAGGACAGTTTATACAGGGTAAGTAACAATTAATTATACAATTATACTGGCTTAGTTACAAACATTCAATTTCACAGGACATCAATCGAACAGAAAAGCCTTTCAAACCTTTCACGATTCCAACTAAATTACAAGAAGCTTTACCCTATAAAAACAAGCCCAAGTTAATGGAGAAAAAAAAGAAACAAGAACAACGAGTTGCTGTAATACGTGAACCTGAAGAAGAAAAAATAGCCAAGATGATGAAAATGTTTAGGACTGCCTATGCTCACAAAACCAAACAGAAGCGTTTATCGAACGAAGTCAAGCGAAAAGCATTCATAAAAGAGAAACGGCAAGAAAAGGAATTAAAAATTAAGAAAGCACAAGCAAAGAGAAGGAGAAATTAAAATTGTAAATAACTTTTATTACTTTTTATAGTTATAATAAATCGACAACATAATATAAAATAATTAAGTTTCTTAACAAATTCTATCTTTAAACGAGGAAAATAATTTATGTATCACCTGAAAGTAATAATTGTGCTACCAATCGATTCTGGCGATTGGATATGCTTGAGGGCAGTTATAATATCAGTTGGATGATAAACTTTGTCGACAACTGTTTGCAGCTGACAACTTTCTACAAATTCTTTTAATTGATCTATGTGCGGTTCATTTATACTTTTTCCGGTTATTTTCTAAAACAAAATTAGTTTAAAAAGTACTTCTGATAATAAGAAACAATGCAAACCTGCACTACATTCTTGCAATTCAACCAAATCCATAAAAACGAACTTGAAATGTAACCACACGAATCTGAACACAAATCAACAGGTAAAGTTGAAAAAATTCTTCCATTTTCATTGCAAAATTGCTGTAATTCGTTGTTACTAAATTCGTAATCATTTGTAACAAATATAAAGTCGTAGTTTTCGTGAAGTTCAAGTTCTTTTATTATAAGTTTCTTAATTTCGTTCACATCTTCACCGCTAACTTCGTCGTTTTGTAAACAAATTACATTATGTGAACCTAACGCTACGCACACTGGCACAGCTTTCTTCAAACAAGTGGTGGTGACATTTGCCTTCCACTTATTTAAAAGTTGGACTAAAACGCATCCCACTGGGGTACAACCACCTATTATTAATATTCTAAAATTAAACAGATTAAGGATCATTGCAGAAGAATGTGACTAAATTTTTACTCGCCTTTTATCACTGCAATTGTTAATCGTAAGTCTACAGTGCTGCAAGGCATGTAAAGCAATTGTGCCCGAATACGGTAAACTACTTGCAGCTTCGTACCCAATTGTTTTAGGTTTAGAAAAAACCCGATTTTGTGTAACTTTTAATGTTTGTGAAAGTGTTCCATTTGCCCAATAGGGTGCTTTCAACCACACTTCATCACCAACTTCGAAACGACTCACATTTTTTCCAACATCTGTTACTACTCCAGAACAATCTCGTCCAAGTGTAACTGGTAGATAAGGGCTAAATACCTATCGAAAAAATAATATCAAATTTTCAGATGATAACATTAAGTTATTTTAAAAAATCATCTACAAGATAACATTTTTAACAGATTTCCTTACATGATTATTCAAAATTGCTCGCAATCGTAAACCATATCCACTGCATATTTTTGCATCAATAACATTAACGGATGCTGCTTTTACATCGATAAGTACATCGTTGCAACCGCATTCTTTAGGAACAATTGTGTCTTCAACTACGCTGACGGACTATAAAATTTAAAACTTGATTTAGCTGTACTTTTAATTTCAAAGTAAGTTTTACCTCGATTCCTGTATAATTAAGGCATTGCACCGCTCTCATGTACCTTTTCACGGCCTCTTTCCTTTTAACAGCTAAACCAATTCCTAATCCACATAAAATTCCTAATAAAAATCCAATACAGCCGATGCATATATTTTCTTTGGACCCTGTAGATACAGAACAGATGTCACAAACAATTGAATAAACTAGAAGCGTGAAAACTTGTACCAATTACTCACATCTGAGGCTAAATAATCCTTGAACGGTATCGATTAGTCTTAACGATTGTGTGTGAGCAACTTCCTCTAATTTTCCGGCAAATTCCACTACACCCTGCCACAACTGGTGAATGGTTTCCTCGATATGAATCGAAAAGTTACTGTTTCGGAGTTGAGCCAAAACCGAATGTGCATACACCGAAAATTGCTGCAAAAGTGCTCTTCCTTGTTCGGATGCAAGACTTAATTGTATCTACAATTACATAACCAATCAATTTCGGCAAGGAAATAACTAAATTAACAAAACAACTGAAGGTAAATGAAATAGGAAAAACAATATGCAGGAACAGAAATAAACTAAGGTGGGTGACCTAAAATTGAACCAAAACGACTGTACCTGTAAATTTTCTAATTTTTGTGAACTTCGAAATAATACTTCATCCATTTTTATTTAAATATATTTCTGTTGCTTATTAGATTAGAAAATTATGGTATTTTAAAAAATAGTCGAAATGTATTTAATTAATTAAAAATAAAACTTGAACTAAAAATAATGCAAAAAGGGAACACACATGTCATGTGTGCGTTTCCCTGTCCATCTGTAAATAAGGGTATTCTCATTTGTTACGTCAGCGTCTAAACGCGAATTCGCATATTATTCGTTTATGGTGGGGGGGGGGGGGGATAATTAATTAAATATTTTTCCATAAAAAAGAAGATATATTTTCCAATTTCCAAAAATAGGTAGGTTCTGATAGCAGCGAGTTTCAGACTTTTTTTGGGGTTGAATTCTGATTGGTGAATGGAAATTTATTTCAAATTTTCTTGAGGGAAATTTCGTTTCCGTTGTTGGATCTGAAGAAAATACGCCTTTAATGTGGACGTTTCTTAATAAAATCAAATATCACCATACAACCAGATTCATTTGAACTATTGGCGGTTTTATTCAATTTTGTTTTATAATGTTGAGGTTATAATCAGAAAAGTTCAGTGACTTACGTTTGTGCGTTTGATCAAAGAAGATATTCTTTGGTTTGATCAAGTTTTAATTATTTTAATAATCAAACATGACTCGATACAAGTTATTGTGCAAAAGGAAAGATTTGCAGTTGTTGGGTACTCTAAATGGTGGACAAAGTTTTAGGTAATTTTTTCAATCTAATCACTTTTCTAGCTGAACACTTACCAAATTATGGTAATTAAAACTAAATTGTAACCCATTCTTAAGTCGATAATTAAGTGATTTATTTCTTTTAGATGGAAGAAACATATTATTAAAGATGCTGCGGAGCAGTGGATTGGCGTCTTTGGTGGCAAAGTTTGGATCCTTGAGCAGCAAGACGATCACATCCTTTACCAAGTGCACGAAAATAAATCTACATTAGATCAAGATAACGATGAGTCAAAGGAAATCAAATACGAAAAGGAGCTCCGAAATTACTTTCAATTGGATTTAATAAATCTTGAGGAACACTATGCCAAGTGGTCTGCACGAGACGTCTATTTTAAAATGGCAGCCGAACAATTTTATGGAATTAGAATTTTGCAGCAAGATCCAACTGAAAATATATTTTCTTTCATTTGTTCTCAGAATAATCACATTTCTAGGTAATAATAATTTGTTCAGGTAATTTTTTTAGGAAACTAAAATTTTTAATTTTAGAATATCTAGTTTGGTTGAAAAATTGGCTAACGGATATGGTGAAAAAATATGTGACATTGATGGAGAGTCTTATTATGCCTTTCCTAAAGTCGAATCTTTAGCTCAAGAAAAAGTAGAACAGGAACTTCGTGAAAATGGATTTGGATACAGAGCAAAGTATATTTACAAATCGGCACAACAAATTGTCGAAAATGGTGGTAGTGTATGGCTTGAAAAATTGAAAGAAATGAATTATCAAGATGCTAAAAAGGAATTAATAACTTTAACTGGAATAGGACCAAAGGTTAGTTGAAATCAAAAGTATATCAAATTTTGCTATAATGCAATTCCCATATTATTAAAAAATTATTTTAAGATATAATTGAAATTGCAAAAACTCAACACTAGTTTTGGTTTAGGTAGCAGATTGCATTTGTTTAATGTCATTGGGACATTTAGAAGCCATTCCCGTCGACACTCACATGTATCAGATTGCTGCAAAATTTTACATACCTAAATTAGCGAAACAAAAAACCGTAACAGAAAAAATATATAATGAAATTGGAGATCACTTCAGAGACATGTATGGCTCACTAGCCGGATGGGCCCACACGGTATGTTAAATCTTTTGTATTCCATTATCAATTCTTGACCGATTACCATTTCTTGTAGATTTTGTTTTGTGCAGATTTAAAGAAATTTAAAACAAACGAAAATGGCAATGTAGAAATTGATGAAAAACCCAAAAAAAGAAAGAAAAAGGTAATTTAAAATTTATTTTATTTCATTTTAAACAAATACAATGTTAAGTTTTTGTTAGTGATAATATAAGTTTGGATACAAAATTTGTGGTATTTTTTCAGTCCAACTGCATGCCTTCATCGTCGTCTTCATTTTTCTTCTCCTCCTTACCTTCTGCCTTCTTTTCTTTTCCTTTACTACTTGCATCTTCTTCGGTAGAGCCATTTTTCTCCAATGCTTTTACGAAGCTTGCCATGTTACCTTGAGTAGCTGCTGCTACGGCATCAGAATTTACTGACAATTGAGATACAATTGGACCTAACTGACCAGATTCCAATGCAGTAGAAAATTGTTGAACGGCTTGCTGAAATTGAGGAGAAGTGATGGTGGAACGTAATTGTTCTTCAGTTGAGCCTCCGACGGCCGGTAAATGATTTTCCAAGTGTTGAATGGCTTCCGTGTTGTTTAATAAACCTGACAAAGCATCGGTTGTTAATGCAGTTGATAGATCAACCGATTGTTGGTCGGGAGTGGTTGGTGCAATTCCTTGTAAAAAATTCTGTAAATCAGACAATTGGATGGGATTTGCCACTCCAGATGCCGATTCAGACGATTTTGAGTTACTACGACTATCTTTGGATGCTGTAGTAGTTCCAGTTGGTGTAGCAGTTGTGGTACTTCCAGATGTAGTTGATGAGGTGGTCGAAGGCGTGGTAACACGGTGCGAAATGGCTGGAGTGGCATTTGAATTACGATTTGAAGCACGGTTCATTGTTCCCAACAAAGATGATAGTCCTCCAATTTGACCACCTCCAAATAACTGCATAAGTTGTGACTGAGACATATTGTTCAACAAAGACTGTAAATCTTGATCGTTTGATCCACTATTTTGAACACTACTGGATGGATTGTTCAAAACTTCATTAATGCGCTTGCAATTGTCCTCATCTTTGTCAGCACGAGGCTCTTGAAGCCAGAAAAAGAATCGTCGACTTGAGGACTTAAACTTTAATAAGTAAGCACGACCGGTTGTGCACTGTGGAACTTTCACATATTCGCAGTCGTCTGGAAAAATTATTAAATCGTCTTCGACCACGCCTGTTGTACGATCTTGCCAACAGAAATGCATTAACGAGTCTTCACTTTGGTACAAATATAACAAACCCTTGCGCTTGTCTGGATAAACCATACGACCTTTTTGAGCCATTTTTCCAGCACGCATTTCAATCAAGTGCTTAATTCCGCCTGTAGAACCAGGTCCGGATGACGAATTACCAAACAGAGCACCACCAGCAGGCATTTTGCAGATTAGAGTTCTAAACAGTAATTTTCATGAATGACATTTTATAAAAAAATTGCATGTAATTGTTGAAATGTCAAAAAAATTAACTTTTAAAAACAATGTAATTTATAAAATACGGGGCTCCGTAATGTAATTTAAATATTAGTGTAAAAAAATGATCAAATAGGCAATTTAGGTGACCAATATGATACTTTGAAAATTACTTTCAGCCAATATTTAAAACTTTACTTACTTGACTAAATATTTAAACAAACGGTACTAGTAGCTTTAAAATTTGTTAGATTTTTTTAAATTAATTTTTATAATTCGTTCAATTTTTGTCTAACAATGTAAAACTAATGACTTGCGTTCTCACAATTTGACAAATCTATGATTTGACGATTTGACACAAATTGACATGAATTGACAACACTACCAACTTAATTCGAAAAATATGTACCAGTGCTTCTCAAACAAAAATAGGAGGGTGGGCAATCTCTTGTTTTGTTTTACCTATTTCAGTCTTCCCGAATGTAAGTTCCCTTGTTTAGGGAAATGTCAGACATTGCTATACCAAACAAAAATAAAATTAAATTAAATAGTACACTTTCCTCAATTATAAATTTATTTTATTTTACGGAATATGTTGAAAAAGACTGATTAGTCGAAACTATAGTCCATAGATAAATAAATTTATAATTGAGGAAAGTGTACTATTTAATTTTAGTATATCCTCAATGGGTCATAATTATTATAAAAATAAAATAGTATATTAAGACACTAGTTTCATAAGTGTCGTTTTTATCGTACGCAATCCGTTTAGAAAGCGAGCCTATATTAAAAACTTCAAAACAAGTATTAAACTTTTGTATTCTATGTCTCTGTTCAAAGTAAAGTTTAAAATTGCAGCGAAGTTTTTCTCCGTGGATTATGTAAAACTAATAAATATTAACATCCGTATTCATAAAAATTTTAGAAAGTTAAAATAGCTTTACAAAGCCCTTAAAATGCAGGCGTCATAAAACACCAATCACAAACGTTCATTTGTCTACATTGTAAGGTTTTCATTGGTTGTTTAACTTTAATGAGCGTTTTAGTTAAAATAGGTTTAAAATACTCTTTAAGTATTTTTATGAATATTTAGAATTTAAAGAATTATTATTACATTTGCTCAGACGTTATTGCTACATAAGAAATATTAAATCTACGAAATTACAGTACCTACTTATTCTAGATGATTTTTTCAAATTTTATTGTTTAATTATTCCGTTAATTTTTAAATCGTAATTTATTATATTGCACCGTATATTGAAAAGTAGAATTTGGTTCTCATTTCTTTAAAATTCCTAAGGATCCTTATTGTCCGTTACAAAAATGTACGCCTGCCGGCTCGGAGTGGGAAACTTTATAGACAGTAATCAATTAAAATTGCAAAATTAATGCGAAAAAAGGCAAACTTAACAGGTTGATTTTTTTTATTGCGGATTGTTTTCATTACTAAAAATAATAACATTCTTGTGGCAGAGAGTATCGTGTTTCATCATGTAAATTCGCTCATATAATTCAAGTTTAGCTTCAACCAGCCAAAGTTCAATGAGGAAGGGAATAATTAAAAATGGTATTGATAGAAAAATAGGATATTTTTCAAATTTAATACTTTTAACCGTTATTTTTTAGTTTTTGAAGAGTTATGACTTATGACACTAATTATTAACCCCATTACCCAAATTTATCTGCTTTTCTCTATTCTTTAGAGAATAGACTGGTTCTAATTAGATAAACAATTTAGTATTATTAAATGAAAATATAAGTCGTATTGATAATTTAATCTGACCTTAAGCGTTATCTTGCCACTACTGATGCGCATGAATGTATTAACCCTTCGTTACATGATGAAACGAATTTTGAAAAAATATTTTTTTGGTTACTTATTATGCTGTAGTTAATGGGAAAAAGAAAATATTCCAATTTAACAATTATTCATTTGTAATATTTAAAAAAAGTGGGTATGGCCCAATATGGCACACACCGTTTCACTACGTTGTTTAGTCAACAATACTTAAAAAAATTTAAACTATTGTGTTAAACTATGAAAACCTTTGAAAAATTCTCGTCCTACTGAAGATTAACCAACTGTAAAAAATGCTGATTATTCTTATGTTTAATTAATACTGTTGTGCCCTAGCAAAATTATTTTCACTTTTATCTATTTTAAGGTATTATATTCTACGAATATGCTACAGTAGTTGAAATTGGGCATTAACTTCAATCGTAAGAAATATAACCAAAACTTCGGTATGTGCCAAATCTGGCACACCATACAACGAAGGGTTAACAAGAGATATTTAAAGAAAAAAAATCACTAAATAACATTATAACATAAGAGCCCCACAGGACTTGAAGTGAGGAGTCTACGAAGTGAATTGGTCTCTAAACCTGCGCAATTACTAAAAACATCCCTGAAGGTCGCTTTATCACAAAAATAATTAATCATAATAGTAGGAATTTCGTTAATTCATTTATGTGCGCCAGTGGTCGACATTTAATTATACTTCTCAAGCTAGAAATTGTTATTTTAGTCGAACAACAAAGTAATTGTAGTCGAGTCGTCATTTCATTCATACGCAGTGGATAAAATACTATACCTTATACCTTAAAATGGCTTAATATTTTTTGCCTAACTTTTACTATCGTCCGTTCTCGGTAGTAAACTTTTTTTTTTAAGAAAAAACAACTTATTTTTTTCAGAGTAAAAGGATTTTCTGACTAGTCAGTATTGTCGAACTACTTCCGTCCGGCTACTTTACATTATAATATTCTCCACTAAAATTCCTACTTTTGCTTTAATTTAAATTCAAAATTTAATTTTGAATTGCTAAAGAGTAAAAACAATTTTTTCACTGACGGCTTTCCATGTGTGGTAAGTGCGACAATTGCAAAACTTATTACAAGATTGAAAATAATAATATAAATTAAAATAATGGAACGGACAAAATAAAGGTAGAATTTTAATTAAATTAAATTTTCAGTTTAGAACATTTGTTTTTGGAGGTGAAAACGTATCAATTTTAAAATACCACAATACTCAAAAAAATCTTGAATTAATAGTCCGGTCAATTTAGACATCCAAGGTTACAGAAATTCACACTTGGCTGAAAATTGGTAGGATTGTTCAAAACACTATTATAAATGAAATGTGAAAAGTCCTCATCGATCAGACACCTGGAAAAAAATTTACTCGGGGTCAAAGGTCACAAAAACGGGTTTTTCGCGATTTTCTGCAAAACGGTAAGTTTCATCATAAAATTAGCTCAGACAGAAATTGTAGATTAGATAATTATCTATAAAAAATGTCTAAATACTTTTTTTCCTAAGAGCCACCGTTTTTGAGATATAACGATTCAAAAAGTTGAAAGAGTTGGAATCTACTACAAAAAAATAACACAAAATTTTTAAAAACGATTTTGACTTGTGATAAGTATTTTTTCTATTTTGCGTCTAAAACAAAGTTATTTCGAAACCCAGTCGCGTATCGAAATGGACAATATTTCGAAACGCAATTTTTTGTTTTAATGGGTTGGTAACTAAACGTCAGTGAAAATTAAAACTAATGTTGTCACTATATTATAATATTATAAACCTATAAATTGATGTAAAGTAATGTTAATTGTCAATAAAATAATTAATAATAATAAAGAAAATTGTAAACTGCAAGTATAATTTCGTTTATTTAAACTTTTATGCGATCTCCTAACCTGAAAATTTTTTGTTACCAACTATCACAAAAATACAAAAAAAATTCAAATTTACTATTATTTAATAAAATGCACATTTTAAATATTTTTAGGGCTTATAAAGTTCAAAATAGAAAAAATAGTATAAGAAACTCGTTTTATCGCACTTATCCTTTAGAAAACTCCCCGCTACGCGGCTCGTTTTCTAAACGGATTGCGTGCGTTAAAAACGCCACTTATAAAACTAGTTTCTTAATATACTATTTAAACACCTTGAAAAGCTTTATCCAGAATAGGTGAAATTAAATTTCTATCTGTCATTTGTCAAAAATTTCAAGCTGCCAAAGTTTGAACTTCAAGAGTGAATAACTCATGAAGTATTGAAGGGATTTCAACCAAATTTTGTATGTAGAAACATTGCCCTCACAGAACTTGACAACATAAATAGAACCATTTGATATAAACCAAGAATTCAACATTAAAAAAAATGATTATTTTTTTTTGCGAAAACTTGAAAAAAGTTCTTGTCCTTCGATTTGTGGTAGCCCTGGCAAAGATTTCTTTGCCAAAACCTTATTTTCACCACTAGAGCCCACCAGACATACATCCAAGAAGTTTGACTGCTATCGACACAGAAATGCCGAAGAAAATCGCGAAAAAACCCGTTTTGTAACCTTTGACCCCGAGTAAATTTTTTTCCAGGTGTCGGATCGATGAGGACTTTTCACATTTCATTTAAAATAGTATTTTGAACAATCAAAATCAATTTTGAAATGAAAATTTTGAAATTATTGTGACCTCACCCCTATTCTTTGATCTAATTTGACCGGACTATAAAGAGTAAACCTATCCTTTGTGATTATATTATCACATGTGACGTTGCGTAATTCAGATCTGTACAAAATTGGCGTCTTGAAAAGAATTTGAGCAGTTGTTCTTTGACGTTCAACATTTAAGTTCATGTACGCAGATAACCAAATTTCGGTTTTATAACTAAAACCAAATACTATTAGAGTAAACTATAGTATTTGCTAAAACTTATGAAAACTTTCATACGAAATTGGGGGGGGGGGGGGCTCGTCTCGTCATAAATGCATAGCAATGGTTTTCAATTATGGTTATCACTTATCAACTACTATATTTTAAAATATTTCGAATACAAAATTGGTACAAACGAAAAAATTTAGATTATTTTTTATCGAAAATTCAAAATGATGCCATTATTATAGTCATTTAGAAATATCCCGAAAACGAAATTCGTACAAACGAAAATAAAAAAGGGACATACAAGGTACAAACTACAAACGATTTAGATTATTTTCGATCCAAAATACAAAATGGGGTGCTGGTAAAATAATGCCATTAATAGAAATTTTAGTTATAGATAATACTCCATTTATATAATTTTGAATAGAAAATTTTCGTATTAACGAAATGTCACGTTTAACACTTATAACATAAATAACTATTTCGCACAAAAATTAATGCCCATTTATTCTTTTTACACACCTAATTTTTTTCACCTTTGCACGACCTGTTTTTCGGGTAATTTTGCCGCACCGGGTATAACTATACTATTGGAAATAAACAACACAATATCTTGAATCGGTGCGCATAAATTACGGTAAGTAATGAATGATCGTTTATCGTACATAAATTACTGTAATTGGAAGTATTTTCCAATAAATTAATCAAATTAATCATTTTTCTAACCGGTAGCAACAACCGTCGCAACTTCACTTGTGATTCGATTATTGGTTTTTAGTTGTTGACATTTTGTTATCGGCGTACATAACTTGGTTTGTTTTTTAGTCGACTTACTTGATTTGTAACGGATACGGAAAGATCTTTACATTAATTAAATACAAAATAAATTTTAACGAAAAATTTATTGCTTCTAAAAACTATATTCCAAATTGGGTGCAGTAGTGTGGAACTATTCATTTGTGTATAAATATTACTGCTGTGCGGTTAGTAAATATTCGTTTGGTCATACGTGCAATGCGTGTGACTTCTTCCTATTGGATATTTCTAGACGCGGTACATAGCAGCTAAGATGTCTAGCGAAGGTGAAAATACGCAAGAAATTCCAAAAGAGGTAATATTTTTAACCTTTTTTATTTAATTAAATTAAAATCCGAATCGAAATTTAATTAAAATTTCGTTCGGTACCCTGTTGCACGTTGTCCAAATTTTATTACCTAAAATTTGTTTGTACAATGTGATTTTTCAATATGGCTGCATAATGGTAGTTTCGAATGGCGGGAAACAAACTTGGCATTTTCAAAAAAAATTTAACGAATATTTTTAATTATTTATATTCAAACAAATTAATATTCGATTTCTAAATTTAATAGACTAAAGAATCTGTAAGCGACGAGGACAAAAATGGAGAAGATTCGCAACCGAACAAAAAATCAAAAATTGAAAACGATGCCGATAAGAAGGAAGATGCGAAAGTTCCGGTCGTAAAAGAGAATGCAGAGAAAAAAGAAAACGATACCAAGAAGGAGAAGGAGAAGCCCGAGGAAGAACCGGAGAAGGCTAAAAGCGAAGTAAAACCAGATTCAGTTGATTCTAAAAAAGCCACAAAATCCGAAGACGAGGAAGGAAGTGATAAGGAGGAAGAAGGAGAAGACGACGATGAAGATAAAAAGGACGATAAGGAGGTCCCGCTGCTGGATCAACCTTTAGAGCAGTCTGGGACTCGCGAACGTAAGAAGGTGCAAAGATTTACGGGAAATAAATCGTCAGATTCCAAAGAGCCGAAGGAGAAAGAAAAAGAGGTAGTCGAATAATTTGATTTTGAATTTTTGAAATCATCGATTTTTATATAGTTGCAGGTTAAATCTGACGTCGGCGGAGGCTGCGGTGTAGAATTGGGCGAAATTCCGCGAATCGATGCATCAATTTCACGTTTCAAAAACGACGATCTGAAGTTGCTGCATCGTTTGATATTTAAAACGCCGGGAAAAACCACAATCATCAAGAAAAACATCAAAAAGTTTAATGGCTTTGATTTTAAAAAAGATTCGGACGATTACACTAAAAAAATTGAATCTACCAAAAAATTCGAACTCAAACAATTGAAAATTATTTGTGAGATGTTGGATTTGGATAAGAAGGGAACAAAAGATGAAATTGTGGAAAGGGTAGTTGACTTTTTGTTGGAACCAAAAGATTCGGGTAAACCTGCAGGTGGTGGTAGACCCAAACGTACAGCAGCAGTTCGTGCAAATAATATAGGTAACGTAGGGAATTTTGATTGACCAAAGATGTTTTGATAAAGTAATTTTTTACTTGTAGGTTATTCGTCGCATGACGATTCATATTCTAGTGATGAACAAAGATCGTCGCGAACCACTCGTGGTAAAGGCAGACGCACTAATTTGAAAGACGATACCACAAGTGAAAGTGATTTCCGTTTATCTGACGTAAGCGAAGACAAACCACGGGTTGTGAAACGTAAAAGAGTTGGTCGTAAAAAAGCAGCTGCAGCATCTGATGATGACGACGAAGATGACGTAAGCGATGTGAACGAAAGTGCAACATCTGAAGATAGCGATGTAAGTTGGTAAAAGTAATTATAAATAGGTGTCTAATTGGCATAATTTAGGAGGAGCCGAAAAAACGTAAGAAGGGCAACAAAAAGATTATAAACAACTCCAAAACTAAAACAACTCCCAAGACGAGAGGTCGTAAACCAGCGGCAGAATCGGAAAAGAAAACACCGGCGAAAAGGGGTCGTAAGCGTGAGGAAACTTCAGAAGATAGTGAGCAGGACGAGGAAGAAAATGCGAGTTCATCAGAAGACGAACCTCTTATTAAAAAGGCCAAAAGTCCACAACCGCCTACCGTAAGTTTGTGTAATTCTATTTCAAAGCTGGTTCAAGATTATATTATAGCTACAAATCTATTTTATACATATATTTACAGACAAATGAGTATAGTTTCACTTATCTGTATACCACTTTTACATCAGATGAACAGAAACAAAACTACATCAAAAACTGAAAACAATTTTTTTTTACAATAATTGAGGTTCTTTGAAGAACTGTAACTCGGAAACTAGTTAGGCTAGAACAATAATTTTTTTATACTTTTACTCATAATTTTATCTACTTTAAATTTGATACTATCTATTTTGGGTATAGGATCTACAGGAAATATCCAATTTAAGATATCGAGATTTTTTGAGAATCAGAACTAGTATTACATTATTTTCTTTAACTTGGATTAAATTTACTATAACAACTGGTATTTATATAAAATTACATTTTGTTAATTTATTATAGGACGATGAAATCAAAAAATATGTAAAAGAAATATTAGACGGAGCAAATTTGGAAGAAATAACGATGAAAACGGTTTGCAAACAAGTGTACGCCCATTATCCAGATTTCGATCTTGCACACAAAAAGGATTTTATCAAGAGTACAGTAAAATCGGTAAGTTTTAACTTTTGCAATTGAGAAAATATGTGCAAATTAAATTTTTCTTGTTTCAGTTAATATCTACATGAGCTTGTGAAGAAATTATTTTATAATTGTGGGAAATTGTCAAATCAACATATGTATGCTGAGTACAAAATTTTAATTGGTTCTGTATATTTTTGAATATTTCACGATTGCGCATTTTATCTTTTATTACAAAAAACAAAAATATGCATTTTGCGGATCATGATTCGTGATTGTTAAATTAATGTAAAGTAGTCGTAAGTTAAAAATTATATTTCATATAATAGAATAAAATGGTACTGTTTGAAAATAATATATTTACATTTTTTTAACTCTATTTGTAGAGTCCATTTTTTTGTGAACATTTTTTTAAGCTTTTTTTTACATTACAAGTTGAGTTGTATTTTATCTTTGTATTTATATTTTAAGCTATGCATAAAATTTATGATTGACTTTTAATAATTTTTTATTGTTATATAGTATTATATATTAATATTTCTCGTTGGTTTATTAAAAACTTCAATCTTATTGATTTTATTGTAATTATAGCAATCATAATATTTTAATTGAATTTGTTTATATTTTATAATAAATTTCTTAATATATATTTTGCTGTACAGAATTTTAAAAATACGTTTAATTTTATTCTCAATATTCTTGTTGATTAATGGCACTCGAAATTAAATTTTTTTTGTCAATCTTAAGATTTGTGTAATAAATTTTATAAATTCACAATTTCAACCTTTCAACAAGTGTTGCTAAAAGAAGTTAAATAAATATCAAACTAATTTTTCAACAAATATTTTTGTCATTTCTTTTTCAAGTGAATTTATGTTAAAATCAATCCCCACCCATTGGAACCATCATTTTTTACAATATAAAGAATATCTTTCATCAAATGGAGATTGTTTTCTGCCACAAATTTATTTCTCGAAAAAATTGTCCATACATCTGATAAATTTGTGATTTTAAGAGATGTTTTCCGCCAATCTACCAGTAATATTTTCTTCTTTTTTTTGTGTAAGTCCAAGATCTTGACCATAGATCAGTCCACTATCGGAAATGCAAGCATAACGTCTGCAGGATACTCGTGTTAATCAAAATTGTTTTTTTTCCCTTGATTGCCTAAATTTTTAGATTTTTTAAATTTGTACAAAAATTGAAATGACAAAATAATACAAAACTGCAAGTAATTTCTAAGTACTACTGAATTAAAAGTTTAGTTTACTACTCCTCCCGAGTTTCCTACTTATATTTGTATCCTGTATTCAAGTGTAATTTGTTCTCATTTGCATTAATTTTAGTTTGAAGCGGAGGCAAAATGTTAAATACAACTATTTCGTTTTTACGTAGGTACTGTTTCATAAATTTAATTTATAATTATTAATAATTAATTATGTAATATTTTCAAGCAGCTTTTTTTAATTTAAAATTGCCGCGTGCATTGAAATTTTTTGTGCTGTTGGTAGCAGTGTTCGTCGACGCCAAGCACTCGAACAATTTTGTGACATTCCATTTCGTTACTTTGTACGAATTGTTACTGGTTCAGCGCTGGTTAATTCAATCAAATAACTAACTCGACCGGTAAATTTTATAGAAAACATCATGGTAAGTTCAAATTATCGTTATTTTATTACACTTGAGTTACTTTTACACACTATTTTCATTATTTCGCTAAACTTGCAACACGTGGATTTTAGGTTATGACCTAAATTATGATGCGTGTAACAACCACGATTTTACTAATTCATTTTATTTTATAGTCGGCTATTAAAGAAGTTAATTCAGATAAGCCCGGACAAGAGGCAGCACCAATCCATCGCATCCGTATAACCTTAACCTCCCGCAATGTGCGTTCGTTGGAAAAGGTTTGCGCCGATCTTATTTCGGGAGCAAAGAAACAAAAGTTGCGTGTAAAAGGACCAGTGCGTATGCCGACCAAGACCTTACGTATCACCACACGAAAAACACCTTGTGGTGAAGGTTCTAAAACTTGGGATCGATTCCAGATGAGGATCCACAAACGAGTAATCGATCTGCATTCTCCATCTGAAATCGTAAAGCAGATTACATCAATTTCTATCGAACCTGGTGTAGAAGTTGAAGTAACCATTGCTGACGCATAAGTTAAAACAACATATTTTTGTAAATTCGTTAATTAAATAAATGTAATTTGCATTCGATTTGAATTTCACTAATCTTCGATTAATTGCAACGAATATTTTTCTGTGTCTAAATTTAATAATAAAATATCACATTATTTGTTGTGGTTTTGAAAATTTAACATAACATACATGAAAAATGTTTTTACAATTTTCGATTCCAGAATTTGGTTTTAAAATCGGCGAAACAAAGTTTTTATATAATTATTAATTAAATTAATATTTGACATCAAAACCAATTTAACAAATGAGAAAAGTGGCATGTCAAATTGTCAAGGCAAATGTGTTTTGGAGTTTCGTGGGTGAATTTATTGCTATGTTCTCCACCTTTGAAATGGAGAAACATTTCCCTTTCCAAGAGGGCAACAATTTCTTAAATAAAGCACTCGCTCGGGTTTTTTTTTCTTACATTCTCAACTTAACAACAAAGAGTTTGAGAAAAAGATTTTTTTCTGTCGATCAATTTATTGTCAAAGTAAAATACTTAAGTGCCTAGGCGCTAAAATTACGGTATTTTGTAGAATTTAATAATTATTGTCTTGTGTTTTAATAAAACGGTATATCATTTCTTATGTTATACTCGCACTACCCCCTATTCCTATTCTCCAATCAGAATTTACCCGTAAGCAAATGCTATAATCCACTGATGTCAGAACCTAACACTTTTACCAATTTTTTCTTTACGCTTATTATTTTTGTTTTCTCACCTGGGTCCAGACGTCTAATCTAGAGGGGTGATGTCCAATTATTGATACCTAGTACCCACTATAAATCTTTTTTAAATTCAGTTTTATTTTTTTTTATAATGAAAAATATAACATTAGGTTTGTTCTTTTTAACTGAACCAGTGCTGTACTTGCACTGCACTAGAACTGATGCGTGCAGCGGTGGTGCAAGAGTTCAGCTGCACTTTTGCACTTGTTCTGAACCTAGTGTAGGTAGTGCAGTGAACTGTTGCACTGAGTACAATATCGCACCGCTAAAAAGTATTGAAAGGTAAAAAATCTGACATGGACACCACATGACTTCCTTGTTAAACTGTTAATACTTTTCTTAATAACTAAAATGTAGAATAATTATTTTGTAGTTAGAATCTCGTTAATTCGTTCGTGCGCGTCGTGTATCGCTTTACATGTGCTCTTTTTGCCTTTTTGCAAACAATTGCAACCTAAAATAGGAGGTGCACAACTAGATGCTATAAGAGTCTTAAATACAAAATTTCAACTTTCTACGACTTGCCGTATTTGAGTTATGCTACATACAGGCGTCTGTACGTACATACAGACGTCACGACAAAACTAGTCAAAACGGATATTTCCGTCAAAATCTGAGAACCGAAAAAAATCGAGATTACAATACTTCCTTCTTAACAAGGAAGTAAAATGTTTGAGTTTCGAGGGGGGGGGGGCGAGATTACTACCAACTTAGATCTTATTAGATCTATTATCTATTAATACTATACAGTAATTACATGGACGTATATAAGGGGGGTGTTTAGAGGGCTGAACATACCCCTGTTAGCCTAAGCAACAAGGCGAATATTAGTCGAATACTCACAGTAACCGGTAAATAAACCGTGGGATTCTTAATATAATTACAGAAACACAAAAGTGCAGTGTCGACCCCCCCCCCCCCCATCCAAAAGCTATAGCTACGTCCGTGAGTAATTATATTGCATAGTAAAAGATACATTAAGATTAGAGTACAAAGATTGCATAGTAAAAGGCCATCAATATGGTTATTATATAACATTTTCTATTTTCTAGAATTTTTTTGGATTTTTTTCTAGTTTTCTGATTTTCAAAAAATTTCGAAGATTTTCATATTCCCTTTATTTTCTTTTTAATTTTTCTATTTCGCAAGAACCTAAGGATTTCTTATTTGCTAAAATTTCTTAGGTTTATCTAATATTTCCTAGATTTTCTACATTTCCTCCGATTTTCTATTTCTCCGGATTTTCTTGAACTTCCTAAAGATACCTTTTTATACTAAATTTCTTAAAATTTACTAAGATTTTCTAGAATTTCTTAAGAAGTCTTTAGATTGCCAAAGATTAACTACATTTCTTAAGATTTTCTCAAATTTCCTAAAGTTTTCCACGTTTCCTAAAATTTTCTCATTTCTAAGATATCATTAATTATTTCATTTATTCTTAGATATTCTTGAATTTCCTAAGATTTTATTGGGTTTCTTAATAATATTTTTTAAGATTATCTCGGATTTCCTCAAATTTCATGAGCTTTCCTTCGATTTCTACAGATTTTCTTTTCTCAGATTTCCTGAGATTTTGTAACACTTTTCCTCAAATTTTTACGGATCTTCTCAATAAAAGGTTGTTTTAGAGTTTGAACTAATAAAAGCTTGCTTTTTTCGAACAGGCACTGTATATTTCACTCTATAAAGCTATTATGGCGAACTAGTTTTGATTGCCGGTTCTCAATAATAATATAAATTTTCTTTGCTTGGGCCCATAACCTGGTATTTGATTTTCTATCCGCGAAAAACCTTGTAAAAAGAATTCTATGTTCTGGCTTGTAAAAAACTAAAGCGTACGTCTGCATCTAGCAAGGGGAGGTGCACTTTTCAGAATCTATTTTGTATGAAAAATTTGAAAAATGCGGGTATATAACCCCCTATCATAAGTTAAAACAATCTCCATATTTAGTAATTAGTATTGTAGTTATGTAATTAAAAACAAATTATTTTTATTGATAACGAGAGGTGCATATAGCGGTGATTAAAATTTGAAAGATTTAAATCGTCGCGTTCGGGGCGTGACAGCTATGTATACCGATGACGTAATATTTTAAATGCCTGGCCACCATTTTGTATATCTACGCGAAATTTCTTAAAGAAAAAGCAGTACCATTTAAACCGGTCGCAAACGGCCATAATCAATTTAGTTATGCTTCTTTAAACCTAGCCACGTCATAGTTTCGCGTGTAATGCACCTATGCTGGTGGGCAACGATTGCTAAAAATCGATTTTAAAAAAGTGGAACAAAAATTTAAGGTGCCAACCAAGTGACAGTTCGGGTAGTTCGTTCCGCGTTAGTTTGTTGTTTATAGTGGCCCATCCCAGTTCGCTGTGTATGTGTGTGCCGTTGATTAAACAATTTCTATATTAAAATTTAATGGATATCAACATTTGCTGATAAGGTAAGCGTAATCCGTGCTTAAAATTCAGTAATCTATTTGTGAATCGTTGACGCGGGTAATAATTTTTTTTACGAAAAATTAGGTTACCTGTGTAGTATTCCAGTGTAACCAGTACAATTTGAATTTAGTTTTTTTATAATCATAAAAAACTGCCAAGTTGAAATTAGTTCGTAGGTTTGTTTATGCTAATTGCGAGTCGAAAAAATTGTCTGGAAATTCTTTTCGGATGATATCATTATCAACAGGTTGGGCTTAAGTAGTTAAAATTTAACGAATTCAGGTAAAGCCACCGCACTCGTTCTATTCATTTGTTTACATGTGATCGTTTTAAAAATGGGAATTAAATCGATTTTCGTGGTTGGACAAATTAATTTAATATTCTGCGTGTCGATAAATTCGCATTTTTGATTTAAAATATTTTTATGTATTAAATGAATAAAATTCGTTCCCAAATTTGGGTTCAATACCCGTCCGTAATGTAACTAACAATGATTTTATAAATTCTAACTTCAATTAAATTTTAGCAGCATTGTAAATTAAATGACTAATTTCTAAAAATATCTTATTTTTATTGTGATTGCTACTCGTAATAAATTATAATAATTTGTTATCGCGGAGGTCTTTCTTTGCGCGACCCGCAAGCCATAACCTGCATGCAATTGCAGTTTCACCGGTTAACTCTTTTTAACCGGAAACCGGATACTATGAATTTGTTTTTTTACAATCTTCGTGTTTGGTATTTTTAGGAATAAAAAAGTCGAAAAATGCTACGTGCAACGAAGCACCTACCCAGATAATTGACAAAGATGCACCGCGTGAATATGTTGTACTTTTTTTAGCTTTTTCTCAAAAACATATTTCAAAGTTTGGAAATTCAATGATCCAATTATAATTTAATCAACTTTGTGGAAAAATTAAATCAGGTCGTGCTCCAATTTATTGGGAGCCGGTCAGATTTAGTTCAAGTTGACAATGGCTCGATTTAGGTTAATTTATGCCGTCTTTCGGCGACTGTGCAAATAGATAATGAATGGGATGGTTTCATGCTGTAATTTATATAATTGCAAAATTGAATATTGTAATCACTGGAACCTTATTTTATCTGTCGATATTTTGTTGATTTAGCCAACACCCATTTAATTCAAATATCTACGTTGACACTACAAAATTTGATTACGAGTAGTACATACAAAGATTAAGAGTAATTATTGCAACATTTATAAAACTCGGAGATATGCTATAAATAATAATAAATGTCATTATTATATGATTGCTGCATTGCATCACGTATCTTCTGCAAGCCAGCCGGTAGATTCACTGAATCACCTCATTCGCACACGTTTTTCTCAGGCTACCATAGAATAATTAAAACAATTTAAACTATAAATATTCAATTTTAACGAATTGTATCGGAGTGTTCCTGTTCCGACACTGTCCTGCCATGTTGTCAGGTGCCAATTTGACATAGCACACTGCACACTATCTTTTTTAGGTTTGATTGATTGACTAATGAAAGAGCAGCGGATCAGTGAAAGCTGACATTTGCCGCTTGGAATGATCGCAAAATTTACTTTAGAAAAGTTCTAGAACGGTTAATATGATAGAAATAATAATTTTCACTTTCCTCTCGCTCGTTTTGAAACGGCTGTAGAAAAAATAGTATGCGTGTTTCAAGTGTCAAGTTTCTTTTGTTTTTAAAATTATAATTTCGCATTTAACAAGCGATCTTGGTGTCGGTGGGGATCATTCCATATCAAATGGTCCAATCTGGTCGTTCGACCATTAAAAAAAAATTGATTTTTCGTGTATGTATTGGTAGTTCAAATGACCATTATTGAATTTTTTTTCTGCAATTTTTTAATTCTTTTTTTTATTTTATTTTATTTACAGAATTTAGTTCTGCAACAATTTTTTTTAATCTAGGTACTATTTATAATCTTTCCTGAGGGCATTTTGGCATCTACATAGTTTCGAAATCTTATACCCAGTGCAATAAATTAGAATAAATAGAAGATAAGATATTTTAGTTTTCTCAAATCTTTGATTACATTTATTGATTGATGATTAATTTGATTACAAAACAAACATGCTAGTGAAGTTAAATAAAATCATGTAGAAAATGAAACCACTTTCAACGGTAACGCAGTGGTGGTAGCTAACCCCGATTCAGTTTCAGACTATCAGTAGACCAGAACATATTTTTCTGTACGATTTATTCAGTTTTGTTTAATAAATTTTCAAATAAATTAGTTTATTCAAGAAAATACGATAAACTCATGCCCTCGTCCTCATTGTTGAATTAATAAACTTATTTTTTTTTATTTTCTCGATACAGTTTATAAACGGAATTAAATGTTTTTAATTAAAAGGGCTTGAATATTTATAGATCTAATCATCGCTTTTCTAGCTTAAAATAAAAGTGGCATCTTTTCGATCCCTAAAATTTAGTTTAATTTATGTTATGTTTTCTCTTATGAATAAGAGTATAAATACACTCGAAAGATTAGATTTTGCTTTTCAATGGTCAATATTGCAGGGAAACACAAACATACCAAATATCAGGAATACTATTTATATTTGCTTTATTTGGAAATATATTACTATCTCATAATGGGTAATAAGTAACTATGTAATAGTCACTTTGGTGCCGAAATCACCAGAAAGCGCTTATTTTATTTTTGCATTTTTATCAAAATTATAGAGAAAACATCCAATGTGGGTATCTTCAGGTGCGGAAAAAGTTTCTCTCGATTACAGGAATCTCAAAAGGCTGATTTATTTTGTTATTTGCTTTTGTATGTTCATCATAATCATATAACTCCACGAGTTGCATTCGACTAGAGAAATCTAAAAAAAAATATTTTGATAGAACAATCAACTAATTGACCACAATTATTTTAAGTATTCGTAAAAAAAATTGCTAACCAACAAAACAATATTGAGTGGATCTTTCCAAGATGTACGGATTTCTCAAGTTCCTTATCAGATTTTCTCCAGAAAATATCGTCGCAAGTGACGCCAACGACTCAAAGAAATCTAAAAATTTTGGAAACAAGTTATATCAGCATTAACATTCTTTATTAGTGTGGTAGTTATCGTAAAATATTTAAATTTTAAAAATAGAAATTACTATTAAAAAAGTAAATCCATGATAGTGTAAAATATAAGCAATTTCTATATTTGGAATAGAAGCATTATTCATTCATTGTAGTTCATTAAAATGTACTGATAGAAGACGTATGACGTAACCCTTGACTTAACAGTGTTATAATGGAATTTACAGTAATAAATAGATGCATACTATTATTATATTTATTGAAAGTGAGGTCAAATTCAATTTTTTTCAAAAAATAAAATTCATACGAGGCTTCCGTTCCTGTATGACTTGGACCATATATCCTGAAGGGTGCCCCAAATGTAGTACTCGTATAAAATAATTTTTGTTTTTTTTATATGCTGTTACTTTTTACTAGCCTGCTTGTTTTCCCAATTATCTAGCTCGAAGTGCATCGATTTCCCACCGTATGCCCTTAAAATGTATGCTGCATTTGCGCTGTAATTGAAAATGCACTGACATTTTGTACGAGGTGTATTTTAAAATATTATATTCAAAGTTTTTATAAACTCATTATCATATTTTTCCTCCGGTATAGCAACTGGAATAAATTTAAATTTATGGTTTCACTTTTCATCAATTTGTATTACAGTGAGTAACATAAAGTTTCGCCCACCCCATAAAATTACATAAATTGATCATTTATCATTGTTTTACTCAGTTATTTTGGAAAAAAATAGTGTTTTTTTTTAACTATATTGAAGAACCAACAATTATGATTACATAAAACACAAAATATTAGACAAAAATTGTTTATAATATTAAAATAATCGAGAAAAAGTAATCCACTTACCAATTATATATAGTTACAAAAAGTTTCGCCCATTTAACAAAAAGTTTCACATATACACCTTAATCAAGTTTTTTTGTAGGTTTTTAATATTTCGTCGCATAGCCCTTCTGTTGTGTAACACACATTAGCCGTTTTGGCATGTTATTAATAATTTTCGATAAATAATCGGGCGTTATTAGACTCCATTCTTGTTGAAGTCGTTCCTTCAATTCGTTTATTGAATTAATCGGGGTTTCACGGATTTTTTTGTCCAAGTGGTCCCATAAATTCTCGATGGGATTTAAGTCCGGGGATTGGGGAGGGGGGTGAAGCACTTTGGGGCATTTATATAATAAATATTCCTGGATTAAACGCGATTTATGCTTGGGGTCGTTGTCTTGGTAAAACTTAAAGGTGTTTTTTATACCTAATTTTTCAGCATCTTGCAATAAATTTTTTTGTAAAATGTCTAAATATTTGTACCGGTCCATTATACCATCTATAAATACCAAACTTCCCACTCCTACAGCCGAAATGGCACCCCAAACTAAAACATTACCTAGCCCATGCTTTACTGTTCCACACATATTTTCTTTTCTTAACTCCGTGTTAGGTTTCCGCCATACCATTACTCGTCCATCCGAATTTATTAAGTTGAATTTGCTTTCATCCACAAAAATAACGTCATTCCACCACATAGATTCCTTATATTGATACTCGGAAGCAAATTTTAAACGTTTTATCCTGTTAACGTTATTAATGAAAGGTTTTTTTCTGGCTACACGCCCATTGAATCCGTATTTTTTTAAAATTCTACGTACGGTTTGAGGGTGTACATGCTTTCCTGTTTCTGCTTGCACTTCAGCTGCAACTCGAGGAGCACTACAACGTGGATTTTTTTTAATTTTTCTGACGATATTTGTTTCTTGTCGGATATTCAACAATTTTGGACGGCCTGTTGGTTTCAAATTATCAATTCTATCCTCGTTTTTAAATCTATATATAATACTTCTCACTGTACTTCTTGGTAAATTTAAGGAATTTGCAATTTCGTTGTACGATTTACCCTGTTCTCGCTTAAAAATCACCAGCTGACGTAAATCAAAACTTATTTTACGTTTTCCGCTCATTTTTAATAGAAATAACGCAATGATAACAAACAATCACCTTCGTATAAGAATGCAACTGATCGTTATGTATCATACGTGTTAAAAAATGCAAGTGCAAGCATCTAAGAACGCTGTTTCAATAAAAATTACTTATGTGGGCGAAACATTTTGTAACACTATGAAATCATATTAATTGCGAGTTAAATAAAATAATCGCAATTATTTTAATATTGTGAACAATTTTTATCTGATATTTTGTGTTTTATGGAATTATAATTGTTGGTTCTTCAATATAGTTTAAAAAAAAACACTATTTTTTTTCAAAATAACTGAGTAAAACAATAATATATGATCAATTTATGTAATTTTATGCTGAAAATTTGCTGAAATCATGGTATAATTTTAGAGATGTATTTTTTTGACCATCACAGTTGATATTGTTCACCACCTACTTCCTTCAATTTATCAATTTGAAGTTTGAGTTGCAAGCAAGAATAGCAATCAGATTATATAAACTTCACATTTATCTTCGTTATTTTTGAGACTCTTGTTAGAACTCGAACAAAAACGTGTAAAAACCTAAATTTCAGGTATTTTAGCTGAGGTTAAAAGGAAAAACGTAATTTCTCATTCAATGACTCGTTATGGGTGAACGATATTCTTTTGGAATCTCTACAATAATAAACGTATTGTTATTCAGAAGTACATACATACATACATGAATATAACAATAATTTATGAAAACATATTTTTTTATTGTTGTGTGCATACCCCATTTGCGCTTTTATTAAAAAAATTAAAGTTGGATATATTCATTGAAGTACGTTTGCACCTGCGTTATGGATACTCTTCCAGGTCAGTAACCCTTACTTTTATATCCAAACATAAACCCACCTTATCGAATTAAATCGACTGCTTTTTTGAATTTCTTCCTTCTATATATTCAACGTAACCATTACGCATTACATGCAGGTACGTGGTTGTTGATCGCACCCCGATAACGATACATAATTTCAAAATCGTTGAAAGTAAACGAACGACAATTAACTAGAATGAATAATGTTCATTAACAATTATAGTTTATTGTTAATTCTAACGCCACGTTTTTAATTAAACTAACCTATCGTGATGTTTTCGTGAAATTTCAGCTTACACAACTTTTAGTCACCAATAGCCACAGTTTGTTAGTCTGATAAAGTCGAGGAAAAAAAATTTCAGTGGGTGGAATTTCATAATAAATGAAGATAGAAATTCTTACATACTAATTTGAAACGACACAGCTTTCACAAAATAGCTTACAGAGTCTACATAGTTGGGATTGTACGTGCACTTAAAATTTTTGATTTCAAAATTAATCAGTTTCTGCGTAGCAGTTGTTCAGATTTTTGTACAATAAACTGCATATTGTAATACGGTCATTAAAGATGTTTTCATGGGGTTACGGCAGCTGCTATCGACTCAGTCAACTTTTGTCTAATTATAGATTCATCTTTCCGCTTTCTTAAAAATGTCTGTATATTATTTTATAAATAGCGATTATTTAAATTCCAGCATATGAGACGATATAAACATTGAATCTTAACAAAAATCAAAATAAAATAGAAAACTCGAGTTGAAGACTGAAGTTTTAACTCCTTTTTAAAGACTAGAAAGCAACCAACTTAAAATACTCAATTCCAGAAAGCTCAGCTCAAATGAGTTGCAACGGACAGTTCAACTCTACACAGAACCGATAATGATGCAAGCAATCATAGTGTGATTGCTAGAGATAAATTAATGAACTTACTCGTAGTATATGCTACAAAAATTTAAATGTTCTGCCCATTCATCAGCTTTGTGGTAGCGCATCGGATTTATTACTAAAAAGATTAAAACAGAATATATGCAGTTAAATCAAATTCATTACCCATGAATGCATTCCCAATTTGTGATATTTCTATTTAAACTATGTTAGGAGTATTGCGAGTAGGAGACATAGATAAATAGTAGTGATTTAATTACAATAAGGTGTCGGTAAAAATGGAACTGATGAAACAATGCTTGATTTTTGTTTACACAATGTTGTACTCATAACGTAGCAAAATGAAATGTTTTATGCGGTCTCGTGGAATTTTAAGAATATCAAATAGAACTATACGTTTTGCGGATTGAAAGTTTGTCAGCGTAACAAAGATGGTGAACACTTGAAAATGTTTTATTTTAAATAATAGCAACAAATAATGTTGATATGCGAAATGTTGTAATTAAAAAAAAGTGTGTGGGGGGGGGGCAATTCTCTCAGGAGGATGATCTGCGTACATGGAGCACTATTACATACGCCTAGGAATTCCAGGTTTCGAATCTTCTAGCCGGCGACTTTTTATATTACAAAGTCCACGATCAAAAATAAACATCACGGCTTCGTCTTTTTTACAGATTTTATATTTATTTTTTATTCAAGCTGAATAGAGAATATGTTTGAAAAAATCGTCTTGGGGGGGGGGGTAAAAAAAACTCACCGAGTCTAATATTATGGACATCATATAAGGTAAAAGCACCAAAAGATGACACCCCTTAATTTCACAGCCTATAGATGACACCTTATTTAAAAATCCTAATCATCTTTTGGTGCTTTTACCTTAATTTGTAACATCTGTTGCACTGTAACCATGGGTACATTGTCACCTTTACATGTTAGTGTTATTCCATGTTAAACATTAACGTTAATGTCAATTTTTATAACTTGATTGTTATTTTATTAATAATTATGTTTTTGTTGTAGATTGTTAGGCTGGATTGCCAGAAGAAACGAAAATGACTGTAGATTCTGAAAATACTAACGCTTCTCCAGCAAAGAGCAAAACATCAACAGTGGGACGAACTGTTACAGCTCAAATTTTTATGCTTGATGGTACTCTCCTGGATGTTCATGTTGAGGTGTGTATTTTTAATAATTAACATATTTAAAATTGAATCGAATTTTGATTGAAATATAATATGAATATTATTGCTACAAAGATACTACATAGAATGAAATCTTGGATTCTTGGAATTTTGTGTGTCATTTGTGAGTAAATAAGATTAACTTTTTGGTTTTAATAATGAGTGTTTGTGGTAAAAAGTAGTCAATATGATATCATATCTAATTTGTTACTCAGTAGATTATTTGTCGCAATTTTAATAATTAATAACTAATTACTTTTTTTTAATTTATTGTATGTAAATATAAATCGACGATATATAAAAATGTAGCCAATAACTATTTTAAAAAATTTTGATTTTGAAGATTTTATTTGACTAATATGCAATTACCTATTTTAATTTTAGAAAATTCAAATTATTGAGAACACAGAATTTTTTTGAAAATCAAAATTCTAATTTTTAAAATAGGACCGCGATTATTATCAACATATTGGTCTGATCTGTTCGAAACGTTATAGGCACTAAAAGAACTGATTTTTTTTTTATATAATGTAATACTCCTACATCATAATAGTAGACTGAAAACTTTAATAATATGAAAGTAGTAATTACTATTATAATTTCCAGGTAAACGGAAATAATGTCTATCTCTTTGTAATAAAATAATAACAACAAACAATAAAAAACGCTAATAATAGCGTCAAAATTATCCTAATTAAATGTAGCAATACTTGTATTTTGGTTTGATATTTTTTCTTAATAATAGTGCTAACAAACCACACCTTTTGCTAAACAGGTAGATCGGTGGACCGATGGTTATTAACTTCTGACTTTTACGCAAACTTCTAATAATTTACTTGCAAATACCACAGACTTGATTGAAAAATTTTGTAAAAATTGGACGTGGGCAAAACAGGCGCTTGTCGTCATTATTTAATAAACAATTAAATATAAGATCCCCCCAATAAAAACAGTCTTTTTGTGGTACTATTTTTGTCATAATTGGTATGAATATAAAAATTTTCAATTTTCGTTTTTCATAAGCGGAAAAGCCACAAACATTTTTATTATGTGAAAGCTACTCCAGAGATTCGTCACAGATTATGTATAAAAACCGCTGATAGATACTCTCACGAATGAAAAATGTGTGATCTAAGAACCACTGAATTACTGTCGCGGTTTTTATCTATAGGACAGTGCTAAAACTGGCAGAAATATTTTCTCATAATACGAAACGAATGCTATTGAAATATTTAAAATTTATTTTTCAGAGAAAAGCGAAGGGACAAGAATTACTTCACAAAGTTTGTGATGCCATAAATTTGGTAGAAAAGGATTATTTCGGACTTGTGTATGCAGATCGACATGATGCCAGAAATTGGTTAGATTTAGATAAACGTATAACAAAATTTGTGAAAGGTAAATATTTAAATCCGGTTTTGAATTATTTTATGTTGAAAAGAAAAAATAAATTGGAGGAAAATCAAGCTTCTGAAATACATATTGCAATTATAGAGAGCACATATTCTTTTATCAGAGCCTTTGAAATAGAAGAACTTGAGTTTACACTAGAACTAAATTTTAATTAAAAATAAATAGATAAAAAACAAGACTGCAATAAAAATTCTTTTTTAGAGTCACGGAGAAGTATTACTGTTTGCATGGACTTGAACCAAACAAATATAAACAGACATTTAAACTTTATTGTTATTTTTCTCTTTCTATTGGATCAATATTTATTTTTGCAAAAAATAACTAAATACTTTTATTGCAAATATTTTGAATAATAAATAATTAAGCAGTGCATAATATTAGAAAAAAATTTAATTAACATAAATATTATTACTACAAAATTTTCCGGGTAATAAACAATCTTATCTTAATTAATAGATATAATTAGAATCATAATTTTTTATTTATTTATTTATTTACAAGTATTCTATTAAATAGTTGACAAGATTTTGATACTTAAAAGCAGATTTTGGTGTTCCTTCATAATATAATATTATACTCGGCTATAAAACAATGATGGTTTTTGAAGTGTTAAGTGGAAGCTAGTTTTGGTATGGTGCTAATTGTTATTCCCCACCAATAAAGGAAGTTGTGTAATGAATAGAAAATGACTTACTTTGACAGGTCTTTCATATTGCTATCCGAGAATACGTTAAATAATGCAGCAGGAGAAAATTAGTTTATATAAAATTTATAAAATAGTTTTAAAAAATCTAACTACTGCTTACTGTGTGCAATTCTAAGTAAATATTAAACGAAATATAAGATTACTAATTTCAAGTTTCTAATGATTTATGCAGGGCTATGCTATTCACCCTTTAATAAAATATTGACACAGTCATAATTTACGGGTGTGCCGGTTTGTGTCGCTTTACTTAGGTTTTCCATGAAAGTGAAAATTTCATTTTCATTTATTATCATTCTTGAATGAATTTACTGTAGAAATAATGAGCGAAAAGTAACCGCAATGTACCAATACCTAAATTTAAAACTAGAATTTTTTGAAGGTTTATTTCTTCGTCTTGAAAAACCCGTTAATTTTCAGTTGAACCATGGAAATTCAACTTCGAAGTCAAATTTTATCCTCCAGATCCTGCTCAACTACAAGAAGATATTACACGCTACCAATTGTGTCTACAAATTCGTAATGATATTTTAAATAACCGTTTGCCTTGTTCATTTGTTACTCATGCTCTACTTGGATCATATTTGGTCCAATCTGAATTGGGCGATTATGATGCCGATGCAATGGGTCGGACTTACCTACGCGAGTTTAAATTTGCACCCAATCAAACGCAAGAACTCGAGGAAAAAGTTATGGAACTTCATAAAACTCATAAGTAAGTTATGGTTAATCCGTTATTTGCTTGAATAACTTTTATTTTGTATTTTTAGGGGTCAGACACCAGCCGAAGCTGAATTACATTACCTGGAGAATGCTAAGAAGCTAGCAATGTACGGTGTGGATCTGCATCCAGCTAAAGATTCCGAAGGGGTGGATATAATGTTGGGTAAGCACAAAAAATTCCTACCTGCGTCGATTTGTAAATAATTGTGGTTGTTAGGTGTATGTGCATCTGGATTATTGGTTTATCGTGATCGTTTAAGAATCAATAGGTTTGCTTGGCCTAAAATTTTGAAGATTAGCTACAAGCGACATAATTTTTACATTAAGATACGTCCTGGCGAATTTGAACAATTCGAATCAACTATTGGATTTAAATTGGCAAATCATAGAGCTGCTAAAAAGTTATGGAAAACCTGTGTGGAACATCACACATTCTTTAGGTAATAGAGAAGGATAGATTTGAATCGACGCTTACTTAATTGGTTTACTTTTAAATTTAGACTTATGACACCAGAACCAAATCAGAAATCTTCTCTATTTCCACGTTTGGGATCAAAGTTTAGGTATTCGGGACGAACTCATTATGAAACGAAACGTACACCCATCGAAAGACCTGCTCCTCAATTTGAACGTTCTCTTTCCGGTCGACGTTTGACTTCCCGTAGTATGGATCGTAAGTTTTTTTCAATGTCTTGGGTGTGAGTTTTTGTAATATTTTATTTTACTTACAGCTTTGGGAGGAACCCAACCCGAAGAGGATTTCAATGAGGCAAATAAACGTCACACCATGTCCTATCCGCCCGAGCATATTCCCGATATCGATAATCATACTCCAACAAATGTAAAATCTCCTAAAGAAATTAAACCCAAAAAAGACAAGGTAATTTTGAATAAAAATTATTAATTTCTTAGGAGAGAACGAATTCACGTTTTGGTTGTGTTTTTATTCAAGTTGACCAATTTTGAAACGACTAAAAACTTGTAATCTTCTTTCTGTGGTTTTTAGTCTAAAAGATTGTTAGAAATAAATGTTTTGTTATGGTAAGTAACACAAACAACTTGAGAAATATCAATGAAGAAATGTTAAATATGACCTAATTTCTAAAAGCTCACGCGGAAGGGAAGCACAGGAACAGCGTCGACTAATTCAGATAGCTCTGTGGAAGGCGAATTTGAAGCTGAAAAGTCTGAAAAGGTGTTGCAATTAAATTCTATATTTATTGTGCTTTAATGTTTCAATTTTTTGCAGAGTGTTAGTGAACAAAAATTATAGATGCTTCTTCTTTTAAGTTATATTTTCCGCATTTTTTTTTAATTTTAACAATTGATCATAAAATGATCATAAATAAAAGTTAGCAGGTGGGAATTAATATTTTATTAAGGAACATCAAACTTTTAATTATGAAGGAATTTAATTGCAAAATTAATTTTTAATTTTTTAGAAGTGTTTGTTGAAGCTTCCTACATTTTTGTAAGGACTTCCATGCTTTCATGTTTTTTATGCTACATTATACTTCATTCAAAATTGTTTTATTACATTTAATTAATTGTATTGATCAAGGAGCAAGTTAAAAAGCCAGGAAACAATCTAAAGCTGTTTGGCTACTTATTAGCAGCATTTTTGAATTGAAGTTAAAAAAGTGAAACTTGATTTATATAACGCAAACGCATTCTATATATTTATTATGCTAATAAATGGCCTTCTACATTGCATCTTTTTTTATTATTTTATCTGTTGCTTCTCTAATTAAACATAATCTACTTACTTAAAAAAAATAGTTAAAAGAAAAGGAGTATATTTTGAAATCGGCTTTAAATTTTTTTAGTTTTGTCGTTAATTTGGGAAACCAATTTATTCTTTCAAATTAAAATTTTCTTAAAATTTCGTTAACCTAATCGTTGCCGTTATAGAAACCAGTAGGTGGAATAGCAGTTTTGCCATCGGGTGGATTCTTTGGTAAGAAAAAGGAAAAAGACGAAAAGGATAAAGAAAATAGGGATATTAATGCTATGGACCAAAATGGAACCGATAACGAATCCCAATTAAACTCAAGTGCTGAACACGAAAAGACACCTAAAGATAAGGAGAAATCCAAGGTAAGACTTCCAAATTTTTATATCAATTTTCACTTAGGTTTGAATATGCTTAGTAGATTTATGATAAAATTTTTGTATACAAATTAATTAGTGAACATGAAGCTTTAAAGCTTTTAGTAAAATTTTGTGCATAGTACACTCGAAGTAGAAATTTATGTTGGCAAGTTAATTGTTATAAATTATTATTCTTTTAAAATGTAGTTTGTAGTTTTTTCAAAGCAAACATTTTTTTAATAAATTAATTAAATTACGTATAAACAGAGAAATAATTTGTAATCAACCTAATACTGCTAGTGCACAATTCACTTATAATGTGTAGTTTTTGAAAATAATTATATTATAAAACTTCATATTTTGACACAGCTTTTAGACAGAAATATGTCTAACAGTTTTGTAATTGAGCACACAACAGAAATCGTTAAAAAATTTTAAAATTATTGTTTTGAAAAATGTTATTTTATTTGTGTTTACTTGCATGTTTTTATTTTGCATGTTCTGCTATGCAAAAACAGAGTCCCGCATTCTTGATGTTTGGTTCTAAACGTGAAAAATCACCGAAAGACAAAGAAGAGAAACCCAAGAAACAAAAAGTCGAAGCCGAACCTTTGCAAACCACCGAACAAAAGGGTGGACCACCATTGGGTTCCCCACAACTTCCTGGATACACCAGGCAATACGACTACGACGCTTCTGATGATCAAGCTACCCCACGCAAACTTCAAGGTTTTTCTTATGAAGGTCAAGGCAAAAATGATCCCAACAGCGATCGCCAATTGCAACAATCTCCACCTGGAAAACGAGCTACGGGCTTAGCATTTAATTACGCTCCTGGCGAAGATGGAAAAATTAAAAAAGAAGGTTTGAAAACACCAATCAGTGAAACGGCGACCTTACCCAAACAATCCGACAAGCAACATATCGTTCCAGTAGCAAGCTTGGGATCTTCTGATCCCGAACGAGATCTAAAAGCAGACACTGCAGCATTTTTAGCGGGAGAACAATACGCAGTTCCGGTAAAAGCTCAACAGGTTACTGCAGCTGTTCCAGTTCCAGTGATAGGTGAAAAGAAAACAAAACCGGTTCGATTGTTTGTCGTAACTGGCAGAAAGGATCCAAAAACTGGTAAAGTTGACATCGAAAATGGTAGTGTTGATACATCGGTAGGTCAACAAAATGTAGACAACGGTTTAATCGATTCCAAGTACGGCTTGATAGATCCCTCAAATGCTACCTTAATCATAACAAATCCAAGTAACGGACAGAAAGAAGTGGTTCAAGGTTACATCGATCCAACCACAAAACAAATTGTCATCAATAATGGTGCCATAATCGATCCTGCAACAGGCAAACGAGATGCAAATCTTGGTCAAGTAATCTCTATATCCGGACAAACTCTATCTCCTCTGAAAAGTAACATAGCTGCTGTGCCCAAAAAGCGATTGGTTAAAATCGTTGTTATCACTGCTAAAAAAGATCCAAAAACGGGCCGCGTTGAGGCCGAAAAAGGTACTAGCGAGAACTTGGACGCCGTTCTAGATCCATTTACGGGTCATATTGAAACCAAGTATGGAGTAATCGACACCAAGAATCAAAAACTCGTTCGTAAGAATCCAAAAACTGGAAAAACTGATATCGAATCGGTCGAAATTGATCCCACTCTTAATCAAATTCTTGTTAGAAATGGAGTAGCGGATCCAAAAACTGGAAAAGTTGATAACAGTTTGGGACAACTTGTATCGCTTACGGAAAATCCAGACGCCGTTATTCCAATTACTTCTGTTACTGCCAAGCGCGATCCTACTACAGGCCAATTGGACCCAACTAATGCTCATAAAGAAACCACCAATGGAAAGATCGATTCTAAAACGAATAATATAATTACCAAGTATGGTTCTGTTGACATCAATAAAGGAGTTATAGTGTCTCGCGATCCAAAAACCAATAAAATCAGCGAACGTCCGATTCAATTTGACAGTCAAGATAACATAATAATCCTCTCGGGGGTTGTCGATCCTAAAACTGGCAACGTTGATAATAATTTGAGTCAAATTTTACAAGTTGGATCAGAACTTGACAACAATATACAAGTTACTTCTTTAGCCGGTAAAGTAGACAGTAAAAAGGGTTTAGATATGAAATCTGCCACTTCAGAAACTACCGAGTGCTTATACAATCCTGACACAAATTTGATTTACACAAAATATGGCATCTACGATCCCGTACACGAGACACTCACATCTTTTGATACTAAGTCGGGAAAAACTGATATTAAACAGGGCTATCGTGACCCAGTTACCGGCGAAATTTTGTTCAAAGGATTGATAAATCCAAAAACGAACAAAACTGATTCTGGTTTTGGAAGAACAATTGCAATCGAAGTTAAAAAGAATCCAGTTGATCCTGCAGTTCAATCTCAAGAAATTGTAACGGAAGTTCAATCTGAATCACCTCGTGCCAGTCCGACGCCGGTACCCATTACCGAAGATAAAAATAGGGTAATCAAATTAATGGTTGTTACGGCAAAACGAGATCCAAAAACTGGCGCCTTGGATCTAGAAAATGGATCCGTTGATCATTCGGCCGGTATTCTTCATCCTACTGGAGAAATTGATAGTAAATATGGTTTGCTAAATCCAAAAGATGGAACACTTATCGTAACCGATCCCGCAAGTGGTCAAAAAGAAACTATCAAGGGTCGCGTCGATCCACTTTCTGGCCAAATAACAATCGCTTCCGGTGCTATTATTCATCCTAAAACCGGCAAGAAGGATACCGCGTTTGGTCAAGTTATAACCGTAGTAGGTGATAAAGAGTCGCCATCGTCGAAGCAACAATTTCCAAATGCTTTACCATCGTATCCATTGCTAAAGAAGAGAATGATTAAGATTTTGGTCATAACAGCTAAAAGGAATCCTAGCACTGGACAAATCGAAAACGAAAAAGGTACCGTAGAAAAGTTAACGGCAACTTTGGATCCTGTATCTGGTATAATCGACACCAAATATGGTAAAATTGATCCACAAAATTTGAAGATTGTGGGTAAAGATCCTAAAACTAATAAACCAACATTATTACCTATAAAAATCGACGAGAAGTCCGGCCAAATAATAGTGGAAGGCAATGTTACAGATCCCAAAACAGGAAAATCTGATCCAAATTTGGTTCGACTTATCAATATTGTCGATCCCGCCAAACCAGTAGTAACTATAAGTACCACTACTGTGTACAAAGATCCTAAAACTGGCACAATTGATCCACATAGTGGCCGAACTGAAATTACAAATGGTCAAATTAAACCGGACAGTGGTGAAATTATCACAAAGCAAGGCATTATCAATTTACATTTGCTCCAATTGACCACTAAAGATCCAAAAACGGGTAACGTTACTACTCGAAAAATTCAAATTGATAAGGACGACAATATTATCGTGCCCAGCGGAGTAGTTAATCCTGCAACTGGTAAAGTAGATCCAAATCTAATTCAAATAATCGAAGTTGGTTGTGAAGTTGATCCTGATGTTGAAGTAACCACGTTTGTTGGTAAGGTGGATTCAAAGAAAAACGTTGTTGATCCTAAAGGTGGTGATACCGAAACTACTCTTGGTTTATATGATCCCGAGAAAAATAAACTGTACACAAAATACGGCTACTATCATCCAGTTGAGGGAAGTTTAACTGTTACCGATCCAAAAACGGGCAAGAATGACACTAAATTAGGCGTTGTTGATCCTAATACTGGCGATATTATTTACAAAGGTGGTTTCATCAATCCCAAAAATGGTAAAAGCGATCCTCACTTTGGACGTAATCTTTCAGTTCGAATTATCGAACCTACCATTGATTCGGTTACGGCGCAACAGTTGATTCAAAAGCAGGCACCTAGTGTACCTAGCGTTAAATCACAATCTCCCGAAAAAGTTGCTTTGGTTACAACTCAATCGCCACCTCGTGCGGTGTCGCCAGCCGTTAGTGCGGGATCACCAGTTGTGAGCGTAGGGTCGCCAATTGATAAGTCAAACCAAGTTGTTTCACCATTGGAACATCTTAAAACGCAAGAAAAACCATTAGCAAAGCATAGGATTGTGAGAATCCTAGTGATTACTTCTAAAAAAGATCCCAAGACCGGTCAATTTGATACCGAACACGGTACGGAAGAACAAATCACTGGAATATACGATCCAACTACTGGTTTTATCGACACAAAATATGGTTCCATTAATCCAACGAGTGGCGAAATTGTTGCTCGAGACCCCGCATCTGGCAAATCCGATGTGGTAAAGGGAAAAGTAGATCCCCTAACCAACAGCATTTACTTACCAACCAGCACCGTTATCGATCCAAAAACAGGCAAACCCGATACAAACACCGGTCAAATATTTTCTATAGTCGGTCTTAAACAAGCTCAAGAACCTAGTTCAGCTCCAATACCTAAAAAGCGAATAATTAAATTAACCGTCATCACAACAAAAATTGATCCCAAGACTGGTAAAATTGATCCAGAAAAAAGTCAAATTGAACAGTCAACTGCAACTATTCAACCTTCCACTGGCTTAATCGAATCCAAATATGGATTAATCGACCCTAAAAATGGAAAATTGATTATTAATGATCCAAAATCTGGCAAAGTGGATGCAAAATCTGCGTCTGTTAACGAAAATACCGGACAGATTCATCTTTCTGGTGGAATCGTCGATCCTAAGACAGGTAAAGTCGACAATTCGCTTGGACAAGTCATAAGTGTTGCCGGACACAGCGATCCCGTGGTGGAAGTTACGACTAAAATTTTGAAAAAAGATCCCACCACTGGCATGTACGACATGAAAAATACTCAAATGGAAACGACGAAAGGTAAAAAGAATCCAGCCACCGGAGAAATCGTGACTAAATACGGTATTATTAATCTGAAGTTACTGAAAATCACCAGTAAAGATCCTAAAACGGGTAAAATTGAATCGAGACCTATTCAAATTGACGAAGAGGGCAACGTATTTGTGCCGGTTGGAGTAATCGATCCTAAAACGGACACAGTCGATCCAAATTTGGGTCAAATAATTCAAATTGGTTCAGAAATTGAACCCGTCGTTCAAGTTACTACGTTTGTTGGTAAAGTCGATCCTAAGAAGAACGTTATCGACACTAAAAACATTAATGTTGACATATTGGAAGGTTTATATAATCCAGAAACTAATAAAATTCATACAAAACTTGGTCAAATAGATCCGGTTTATGGTACACTATCCTACTTGGATCCAAAAACGCAGAGTTTAGAAGTAAAACAAGGTACAATTGATCCCGCAACCGGTCAGATATTATTTAAATCAGAAGTTAATCCAAAAACTGGCAAGATCGATCCTAACTATGGTAGAATAATATCTGTGCTTATAACGGAACCCAATGTTGATAATAAAGGTGTTCTTGTTAAGAAGCAGCCGAAGAATGTTAAAATTGATCCAAAAACGAATCAAGTTTGGGTGTTTGATCATCAAGATCCCATCACCAAGCAAGAAGTTTATTCATCTGGCCATATAGATCCGATTACCGGATACATTATAACCGTTTACGGATATTTGGATCCTAAAGCCGGAACCATTTCAAAAGTTGTTAAAGTCGATTCAAATAACGCCAAAATCGATCCGGTCACAAATCAAGTGTATACAAAAACATCGGAGGTGGACGAAACTGGAACTCCGTTGTATTCCATTTCGGAAATCGATCCTAAGAGTGGAGAAATTTTCACGAAATATGGCAAAGTCGATCCAAAAACAGGAAGACTTATAATTATAAGAATTTATCGCGTTTCTCAAAAGGATCCCAGCGCTAAAGTTGAAGAAATTGATCCGAAAGATTGCGAAATCGACGACAATTCTGGTAGAATTCTTCGAGTTACGACCCAAACAGTCTACATGTACAGCATGATTGATCCAAAAACAGGCAAAATTGTTCAAATTGACGCCAATGATCCAATGGTTAGGAATGCAAATACAAAGGTCACTCAAGTTATGACGTTGTCGGGAGAAATTGATCCGGTTACTGGACGAATACATACAGAATGGGGACATATTGATCCGCAAACTGGCGATATTGATCCAATAACTGCACGCAGAGATCCAGTTACGGGCGAATTGATTCTAAATTACGCCCAAATTGATCCAAGTCATTTTACCGATTTGAAAGAAACTAAAGTGAAAATAACAGATCGGTCATTTAAAAAGGACGGTGGTAGCTCATCAGAAGCCGAAACCAGCGACGACGACTTAAACGAATATGCCACTGAAAATTTGCAAGATATGGCAAGTTTAAAAATTTCGAAAACGAAGCAAAGCCCTAGCACGCCGGTTATAGTTAAAACGACGACCAAACAAATTGTAACAAAGGATCGAGGTGGTGTTACGCAAAATATTGAAGAAAGAATTGAAGATGGTAGAACTGGAGAAGTTACCGTTTCCACGCAAGTTAGTAAGGTAGGTGATGCAGTGTAGGATTAATTTTAAATTATACGTAGGGTTTTCTGTACAACCAACAAACATTCCTATAATGTTTTATTCAGTAACAGTTTTTAACAGATATAATAGTTTTTAAAACTTTCAACGTATCGTCATAAAAGTACTCCTAGATATTTTTAACAAAAATTAGTTATTGCGTTTAAAATCTTGATATTTATATTAAGTTTAAATTTTTTTCTTTAATTTTTATTTGCGAATTCAAATTATTTTGTCCATTTTAAAAATCGATCTACTTGATTCCAAAATTAGTTAATCAAATAAAATATTTTTATCGGAAAACATAACGAAAGCGATGCTTTCCGAGTGTCCACCCGGCAGCTAAAACGAAGCATTTCTAGTCAGCTCACAAATCGACTAATAATGTAAAATCGACCATTAATGTGTTTTTATTAATGGTCGATTCTGTTACTTCTGCAAGTCAATTCATTTATATTATAAAAAAATTCTATTATAAAAATTTGTCCGACGTGGGATTCGAACTGGCGATCGCCAAACGATTTAATTATGATTCAATCGCTTATTGCACTTCGCCATAGAGGGTTGCTCTAATGACATTGTTTAAATTTGTCTTATCTGTCACAATTTGTAATTTAAATAATATTTTTTAATATTTGATATAATTGATAATTTTATGTTTTCCGATAAAAAAGTATACTCACCTCGCCTAGAAATATGATCCGCTACTGGGCTTACAGCTTTAAAAAGCTCGCTACGCTCACTTTTTAATATAGCTGCGCGCCCAGTAACGGATCATTTTCTATGCTTGGCCAGTAATATACTATTATCGGAAAACATAACGAAAGCGATGCTTTCCGAGTGTCCACCCGGCAGCTAAAACGAAGCATTCCTAGTCAGCTCACAAATCGACTAATAATGTAAAATCGACCATTAATGTGTTTTTATTAATGGTCGATTCTGTTACTTCGGCAAGTCAATTCATTTATATTATAAAAAAATTCTATTATAAAAATTTGCCGACGTGGGATTCGAACTGGCGATCGCCAAACGATTTAATTATGATTCAATCGCTAATTGCACTTCGCCATAGAGGGTTGCTCTAATGACATTGTTTAAATTTGTCTTATCTGTCACAATTTGTAATTTAAACAATATTTTTTAATATATGATATAATTGATAATTTTATGTTTTCCGATAAAAAAGTATACTCACCTCGCCTCGAAATATGATCCGTTACTGGGCTTACAGCTTTAAAAAGCTCGCTACGCTCACTTTTTAATATAGCTGCGCGCCCAGTAACGGATCATTTTCTATGCTTGGCCAGTAATATACTATTAAAAATTTCTGAAGGTATTTTAAGACATTGATTGTAATTAAGAATTACAATAACATTAGAACAACCTAATTTCAGGAACTAATGGTATTTCAATGTGGTGAAATAGACTCTTATTTTTTTACTAATATATTCTGTGTAGTAAATTGATTAGCTTTTTGCTGCTTCGTGGAAGCTAGTCCCGTCCGAGATGTTCAATAATATACAGGGTGTCCCCAGATACACTTTACATAACTTGGGTGGTGATGGAGGACACTTTTCTAAGAACAATATTTAACAAAAAAATTTTTCTAAATTGAAACCTTCGAGAGTTACGCCTCTTTAAAGCAATTTTCAATTTCCACCTTCACGTGGCCATATCCCCGAAAATATTGAATTTCAGTAAAAATGGTTTAGTGCTTTTTTAAAGAGCTTGAAATAATTTATAAAGTACATTTAAACCTTTTCCGTCTAAAATCAACGGATTTCGAGCTATGAATTAAAGTAAGTTAAAAAATGTTGAAAAATTAAAACTTTATTTTTGTTTTGTTTTTTTCAAGACCCTGTATCTTTTAAACGAAAGATTTTACAAGAAATCTGACGCCCCATTTCGGATAGGAAATTTAATGGACTACAACTTTTGTCTAGTATTTTTTTTTTAAAAGCCAACCCATCTCACAGAAAATCAAAAAATAATAAACAAGGCAGCTACAAAAGAAAAAAAATAAATTCACAAAATTTTTTTTATCTTGAAAAATTATTTTATTAATTATTTTTAAATTATTTGATTACTTAATAATCATGTTACTAAATAATGTTCTTAGAAAAGTGTCCTCTATCACCGCCAAAGTTATGTAAAGTGTATCCGGGGACACCCTGTATATTTTAATTTTAATTTTTTTTATTTTGATTTTTTTAATTACAACGTTTATTTTGTGGTAACAAAGGCTGATGTTCCCACTGACGATGGTAAGTCACCGTTTGTAACGGCACGTGCTGTTACCACTCGTACAGCTACAACACACGAAGATCTTGGTACAAATGCTCGTACCCAGCAATTGGAAGAAAAAACGGTAGCGCATTCTATGACATCCAGTGCCACTAGGCAAGAACAAAGAACAGTAACTCAAGAAGTAAAAACCACCAGCACTGTTGTTGGTGGAGAACAGGTTATTATTATTTTTTATTTTATGATTTGATGATTTTATTAATTCGGAGAAATTCATGCATTTTCTTTATTTAACCTTGACACTTTTAAAAAACATTTCTAATAGACACCGATCATATTAAAAATTTTGTACGTTTTTTTTATTCTAACAAACATATAATGGCAAAAATATATTCATTCAAATTGTTCTACTAAATGCATGGCTTATAGCTGGCCCGACGAGACAGTGTTAGCTCGGCAAGTTCAGGTGATTCAGGCACTCCCATTGATCCTCCCGATGACCCCAACGATCCGTACTATGACAGTGTATTCAAGGTAGGTAGCACAGTTTTGCTTGGTAGTAGCATGTGTTTGTTTTATGTTACGTACTTGCTGCATTTGTTTATATAAAAATTGTCTGTCTGTCTCTGCTATCTCTTGGAAATAATTTCTATATTGTAATTTAATTTTGTAAATATAGGATGGCGTTCCTGGCGGAATAGTTCAAACCGAAAGTGTCGTCTACAGTGGAGATCCCACCATCAAGCACGTTTCCACTACTCAAGTGCCTGTTGTAGCTACAGAAGCACGCAAGGTTCATTTGGAGTCTGAAGATGGTAATTATTCTGCTACGGGTGAAATTGTTAGTTCACAAACGATTAGTTCGAAAACACGCACCGTCGAAACGATTACTGTAAGTCACAATCTTGTAATTAAAATCAAAACGATAAAACGGTTATTAATTTGTAGTACAAAACTGAACGCGATGGTGTAGTAGAAACTCGGGTGGAACAAAAAATTACAATCCAATCGGACGGTGACCCAATTGACCACGATCGTGCTCTTGCTGAAGCAATTCAAGAAGCTACCGCTATGAACCCAGACATGACTGTTGAAAAAATTGAAATCCAACAACAACCCACTCCTCAACAGTAAATAGGTAATATTTTTTTGTAAATATTCGTAATCGATAAATTTAACAATTTGTTTTTTGTTTCAGGTTTTATGTTGCAAAAAAGTTTATTAACACAACCGTACCTCTGTTAATAATTAAAGAAGTGAAATCTTTAATTAATAGCATTTAATATAGTTGGCTTTGCTTTAGTACTTTAGATTACCACATAAACATTGTGTATGTTTTAAGTTAATTTAACGAGCTTGTTGTGAACCTTGACATTTTTTTAACTTTTTGTATATTTAAGCAACTTCTTATATTTGTTCAATAACTTGCTCTCTATCTCTCTTATTACATATTGAATCTCACTGCATTTGTGATGGGTGTATGGTTGCATTATAAAATTATAGAACATAATACTTATTTTTGTGTTACGGAAAGATATAAAATATTTATCTTGCAGCTGCGACGATATTAAAATTGAAAAGTATTAAATTAATAGTTATTATTAAGTGAGGTGCTTATTTTAGAAGATACATTAAAACGACAACATTTATTTATGCTACGCAGCGACTGGCGTAATGTAAATGTTTGAAAATACAAAATAATAAAAAAAATTCAGTCATAATAACATTCCAGATATTATGCAACATTTAAAAGTGCGTTTGCTTCATTGATCTATGGCAAAAACTACTCGTGTCAGGAAATATACTAATCGGCTTCTGTTATTTATTATAGTCCACAATATTTTAAAATCAAATGGGAAAATATGCCTTGCACTTTTTTAACTTGAAAATAGTTTTAGCTTACTTACTAATATACAATTATTGTTAGTTTAGTTAGTTTTTGTATGTATTTTAAATACAAATAAGTGGTACATTTTCTTATTTTTTTGTATTCTGTTAAAATTTTATTTCTATTTATTTAAAAGTAAATTTTATCTAAGGACCACTATAAAGATTGTTTTAATTTTTAAAATTGCTGCAGCTATCAAATGTGAATCTATATATATATTGTATGTTGTTTTATAAAAATTTATTTAATTAATAAATATGTTGAAAAAATTTCACAATTTCTTATTTCTTTCACCATCCGTTTAATGGAAAGGCAACTTGAAGTTCAAATCCATTCGACATTAATTGGAATTTTGTTAACCCATCCAAGAGTTGATGAAGTTCAACCCTAAATTACCGAGGTTAGATACCTCTGAAGATCTTATTGCTGGGACACAGACAAAATAGATACATAAGATTAAAACTGAATAAAAAGAAAACGAGTAAGTTAAAACAACAATTTATTATTTCATGAAATTTATTTTCAACAAAAATTAATTAGTTATATACAACTTTATACAATTATTATAAATAAAATAACTTAGGCGATAAAAATAATACTCTAACTTAAAGCATCAATTTTGCTCCTAATCATAATTAATTTCTTCTTGGTGTTTTCGGAATGACAACCTAAAATTAATAATTCAAAGTTATTTCAATTGAATTGGTGCAAAACAGTTTACTTACTTTGTAGCAATACAGACAGCCATTCACTTATCATCATTATAGTAGGATCGTTAATTTCAACAATGTTACAAATTAAAAAGTTTAATAAATCGAGGGCTACATCAATATCTGCTTCACTTTTGAACTTTACTAGTTTGAGATAAGATACGCATTGTTTGTAAAATATGGGGCCGCCCAAATTGCGTCCAATAATCAAAATCATAATTTTCGATTTGTCACATTTTTTTTCTGAAATTAGAATTTAAAATGAAATAAAATTTTGGCCTAAAAATCAAAGATAACTCACCCAAATATTCCTTTATAATTTCTTTCAACATGTGACTTATAGGTGTCACATCTGAAGGAAATTGATTAATTTGAACCAGAAAATTTATTAAAGCAAGTTTGTAATATTCTGGTTCGTGGAGTTCTTTACTCTTTAGCAAAGAAATTATTGCTCTAATCAGAAGGCGATCTAAACAAAAAGAAATATCAAATTATAGGTTACATAGGCATAGACCGACAAAACTTACCGTTTTCGCTTGCGTCCTGGTACTTCACAAAAACTTCTGACCAACTGCTAGCAAGAAAGTACAAATAGGGGACAGCCAAATTGCCCATTTTAGCTAAAGAACAAAATATAAACGACTTGGCGTGAACGAATTGGTGAAAATACTTCATATAAGCAACATGCAAACGTGCTATGGGTTCCAAGTTTATAGGACTATTGATTGTCAGTATTGCACGTTCTGCAAATTTCAAGAAAATTCGTCTGGTGTTGTCGTCTTTACGAGTCATTGCTATTAACAACCTTAGCAGTACAATTTGATACTCGGATAAAATGGGCGCGATCGGATTGTCGCGTTTCACGGGTTTGCACTCAAAGTCTTCCGTTGACATTTTAACAATAACTCTAAAAAAATATATAAAAATTTGATTTCATGTTGTTTGCTTGTGATAAAGATAAAGAGCTTACCTGCACAAAGGTTTAATTTCATAATTGGACAGTAAAATATTGATCATCGAATTCGACGGTACTTCAAACAGCATTAGCAGCGCTTTTTCAATCTGCATATAATTTGTGGAAACTTTTCGTGATTTGGACGGTTGGTTTATTTCTTGTTTGAACGTTTCATGATTTTCTTCTTTAACTTCGAAAGGAAAAACCTCGCTCTTGAAGGTTTGAGGGATTAATTCATACAATTCAGGCTTTTTCTCGTCTTCTACCATCCATTTGTTTCGAAATTCCCTTTCGTTTTGACATAAAGTAATTTTTGGAAATGAAAGATCCTCGCTTTTGATATCTTCTTTAGACGACATGGGCGATTCATTGTTCAATATATCTTCATTTTTAATTTTAGGAGAAATTAAAGGTAAAAATGGAAGATCAATCCACTTATTCTCCAGAACCTTGGTTTTGTTTTCAACTTTTGGCAACAACTTGTGAGTTTTTTCCCATAAATCTTTTTTCATTTTCGCATCCAATTCGGATGACCATAAAACCATTTCACCACTTTTGTCAAAACCAATCAAATCGCCGAAGATCGCTACCGAAATTGATCCTTGCTTGATCTCTTTTAGTGGGGAAGCTTTCTTTTGATTTGCCCAACAATTTGGCCTCTTATAAGTTGTTCGCTCTTCTTGCTGTTGTGCTTGACCTTTCAATTTATCTAAAACGGCGTTATTTATACTAAGATTACGGGGCGAACGACGTGGTGAAAGTTCAAAATTGGACAATTTCACGACATTTTCCTTTTTGTCGTTTGTCAACTTGCGCTTTTTCTTAACTCGGCTCTTTCCAGAGTCCGCAGCTTCTACGCGATAAATCGGTAGCGAAATTGGTCCTTCCGTATCCGAAGAAGAAACAGAAGGCACCGCTCCTTTATAAGGCAAACTTTCGCTATTATCAACAATTTCGTTATCACTCTCGATCGCAAGTACGAATTTGTTCCGAGCAGAACTGATTTGGTCGCGGAGGAAACGTTTGCGTTTAGAAGGACCAAGTTTCCTTTTTGGCAAACTTTCTTTGGTATTTTTAGTAGCATTTTTTCGAATATTCGAAAGCGGCACATCACTGTCGTCGCTGTGGTCAGTAAAAACTTGATCAACCTTCAATTTGCTTTTTGCTGAACTCCCCGAATCACTATCATCGCTCAAATATAAATCGTTTTTGAGAAGGCGTTTGTTAGTTATCACAAGAGGCACATCACTATCGTCGCTAATACTACCGAATAGAGATTGCACATCTTCTGCTTTGTTTTGTTTTTGTACATCTTTTTCTGGAAATTTTGTTACACTTGACATTCTGGTATCAATTCTTTTAGGTGCTTCATTTTGCAATTCCAACGGAGCTTTCGAATAATTTTTGTTGAGAATGTGAGGTATTCCATTCTGTGCATGTTTAAGAATTTCAACATTTTTATCTGGCTGTGTTATTGTAGTTGACGAGTTGATATTATCGTTTTTGGAACCGCATGCATTTGAGAACTTTGTTGAGACTGTGGCATTATGTTCGTCTTTTAGGTAAAAATTATTTTCGGGCATACAATTAAGAGTTTTAACCTCGTTTTTATATTTCGAAAAATCATCTTGTCGTATTTCACGAAGACTCTCTTGAGCAAGTTTGGAATCTTGAACTACATTTTTGGGTAACATCGTTGTAATAGAATTTTTATTCGCCGTTTCTGGAGTGTTATTGTCATCATTTTCGAGAAAACAATCGTCTACCATCAACGAAGCATTGTCATCACTTTCATCAGTCAGATCAAAGAGAGAACGATTAGTTTGTACTTTGTTTGCAATTGAATGATGGGGAGATGCTTTGTTTTGAACATTTTCAATATTTTGACTAGCAGTCTCCAATGGTGGTTTTATCATAATTGGCGTGTTTCTGTTTTCATGACATTCGAGGCTTTGATGTGACTCGTCTTGAATATTTTCTGTTTTCTGAAGAATTTTCTCTCTTAAATCTTTGGTATTTTCAATCGCCTTTTCTGGAGGCGATACGTCACAGTCACTTTCACTCAAATTGAGATCATCTTCTAGGAGGTCTTGTAAGTCTTGAACCGTCTTCTCCGGCATTTTTGTCGTAATCAGCGTGCCACAGACGTTATCATCGCTCAAACAAAAGTAATCGTCGAAACTGCGATTATGTGAAGTATTTTTCAAGTTTTCAATTTCCACTGGAAGTGTCTTTTTTGCAGGAGATGGAGGAAGGGCAATATAATAACTCATAATATTAATCTGATTGGTTGCTACATTTGATTTGTTTTCTTCTTTACCAAAGTCACTTACGCAGTTTTGTGAAATTTTCGTAGAAATCACATTTGCTTCACAGTTTTTAGTTCTACTTTCAGTCACGTCACTTTTAAGCGTTTCAATGTCGTCACTAGAAATTTTACTGGCTTGTGATAATTCCACAGGCTCTGCATCACACAAAATCGAACTATCACCATCTGTTTTGTTAGAAGAACATGGCATCGGCAGTTGCGCATCTATGGACATGTTTGAACTTACGATTTCTTCTTGTTCCGTTTCAAAACCTGCAAATGAAAAACAAATTTGAGAAGGTCCAAGGTCAAATTATGGCATCATGGTTCAAAATCCTAACTAACCTCTCCTGAGATTGGATAAAAATAAGCAAGAACACCAACACAGTTTATAGTCTGTGTCTTATAGTCCAGTCAACGAAGGGCAAGGGGTATATATCTTGAAAAAATTTTGTACAGGAGACTCGGAATTTCGGCAATTTTCAAAGAATTCCTGTGACTTCCCAGGAATTTCAATGATGACAAGTTCCAATCTGAAGACTTTTCAATGATTTCCAAGGAATTACAAAAGTTTTCAGTGATTTTGACGAAAAAAAAAAGGAATACCAAGGATTTCCAAACAAATGTACACAAAATTTTCGAGATATTTACCCCTCGATGAAGGATGTCTAGAAGGAAATGTCGAGATCCCAATTTTTGACTTCAGGATTGTATTTCGACTAGTAAGGAGCAGTGGCGGATTTAGGCTCGTCTGCGCCCTAGGCCCTGCCGATATGGTGCCCTGTTTGCTTGATAGTAATTATTATAAATAGAACATTTAGGTCAACATATACAGTAGCAGCAGAGCCGGAACTAGGGTCTGATGCGCCCGTGGTGACTTTGATACTTGCGCCCTTAGGGAGGGAGTCTAGAGGTAACTACCAGCATATAGCGCCGCAGGCAAAAATATTTGAAAGTTTCAAGGTCAACGCTCTATTATAAATTTAGAAAATCGCGATACAAAATTATTTTCTCAAAAAAATAGGTTTAATGAAGCAAATTTATTAAAAAAATTTATTAAATAAAGGACTATAAGCACGCAGCAGCAGGAAGTTGATCTACGCGTGGTAAATGCCACAGGTATCCTGCTAACCTTTAATTAAATTTCTTATTCTAGGATTTAATCTCACGCTATATTTTGGAGGGGGTTTGGACTCCCAAAACCTCCTCTTAGATACGGCCCTACCCACCAGGACCATAAATCGAGGGGGGAATTTATTAAAACTGAAAAATAATGTTTCATAAGATTTTTTTTCTTTTTTTGAACTAAAAGGTAAGTAGATAGAAGATATTTATAAAAAAAAATTAAACAAAACATTTTTTCTTCGATTAAAAAATAAATAAAGTAAATTAGAACCAAATACTAAAAGCTTTTGTAATAATTATTATGTTATTATTAATAATTCGTTTTTTAAACAAAAAATTGAAATTTTGTTATTAAGCCTCTCGAGGTAATTTATAAATTAGAAAAGTGCTTTTTATTTTGTGTATTTTTTTTAAATTTAATTTTAAAATTGAAAATTTGGCTCCTCCTAACTAGCTCGCGCCCGTAGCAGACGCCTCTCTCTAGTTCCGGCCCTGAGTAGCAGACATGGAAATTGCATCGCTGAATATTTCCGAATTAAAATAACAATTCTCAATGAAATTTTAATAACCATACTAATATAAACACAATACGCACACAAAGTTAGATATTTCAAACCGGCGGGGTCTGGGGGTATGGAATACCCCCCAGTACACCAGAGATTGTGCGCAAAAAAGTCTTATTGAACATATAAGTTTCAAACCGGAAACCTAATTTCTAAAATTTAAGATTTCTGATTTGAAATTCAATTACACAGTTTCTTTTTTCGAGCACAATCACTTATGTATTCCCTTATGTATTATGTATTATGTGGGGGATTGTTTTCAAAAAAGAAAGTGTAATTTTGAGCTTATGAGTTTAAAACCAAAAATTTAAGTTTTTATCTATGTATTTCTATTCGGGAATAATTCCCAATGCAATTTTCATGACCGCTACTGTATACGAATATTAAAAATACGTCGAGTGTCGAAACAGTGAACAGCGAAAATAATGTTTGTTTTTTAAATATTAAATACTGAATTTAATTTTTTTTTCTCTTTTTATACTATAAAAATCTCTTTTCTTCATTTTTTGTTATGCTATAAAGAAGAAAAATAAGATAAAAATACCGATTTAATAATAAAAAAATTTTGAAATTTTTTTTCGATTACCTCACCTCCAAAAAAAAATTATTTTCTTTTTGATTGGAGGTAAAATAAACATGATTTTCACTGTTCACTGTTTCGAGACTCTACTGTATTTTATTTTGAGGTTTATTAATCCAAATATAAATTTCTTTTTACTAATAATAAATTTCTTAAAACGGACCAATAAATTTTTGGCTAATCAGATCAATTTTGTTTTTCTTGCTTTCAAGAAAACATCAACCGACTGAAAATGGTGCTAGCTCTAATAATTGGGTGTATATAGATTAGGGAGCTAGCTTTTGGAGCCAAAATATGAACTTTACAATTAATATTACAAAATATTAAACTCTCAAGTTTAGCCGCCCCTAGAATTTTGCCGCCCTAGGCCCGGGCATCACGAGCCTAAGCGTAAATCCTGCACTGGTAAGGAGGTAAACATACAAAAAGTGCCCAAACCTAGGAAATTTTACTTACCATCACATTCACTATCGCTGATCATGTAGCCAGAATCGACGCTTCGTTGTCCACAATACCCATCCAAAATAGGATCGTTCATTCCTGATCCAAACCTTGGGTGAGACCTCCTTCCACGTTTAAAACCAATCCTGATCAGCATATTTCTTTCTTTCCTAAAAAAACAAACATGAAATTTTAACATACAAAATTTATTCACAAAAATACTTACTTCAATTTGGCCTTCAATATTGCATTCTTCTTTATTAAGTGTGTTCTGATTTCTTTTCTTGCAATTTCTAAAAATATTAAAAAAATTAGAAACCACCAAATAATAAAAACCATAAAGCCTACTTTGTGCCAAGATTTTTGTTTCTTGGATGGTTAGGCCTTGTGCTCTGCCGATACTTGGTTTAGAAAACGATTCGTCATTTTTAACCAATACTTCTTCCAAGGTGACCTTCAATTTTCCGTTTTCTTCCTTCAGCGCTTTTAATTCTTCTACCATTTCATTAATTTTCTTTTGGGCTTCGATCACATCCAATTTGGCAAGATTAAATTTCTTTTGTTCATTTTCTAGTTTTTCAATTTTCGCACAATTTCGCGTCTGATTTTCGATTATTTGATTAAACTTATGTTGGGCGTTATTTATATCCACTTTTATACCATTCAACTTTGTCTGTTGTTGTGTCAAAACGTCGTCAAACTTATTATTTTCTTCCTTCACTTGTGCCAATTTTTTCCTTTCTTCTTCTATGATGCTTTTAAATTCCTTTTCGGTAGCAATAACATCCAGTCTCATTGTATTCAATTTCTGCCTTTCATTTTCGATCAAAGAGGCCAGTTTCTTGTACTCTTCTTCTACTTCCAATTTGGTAAAACTATTTTGATGGCTTTGGGTTTTTTTCGGTGTTCTAGGTGGAGAAGGTGGTATTGGAGAAAGACAAGTGGGCCGATTCTTTATCATTTCGTCCAGAATTTGTCTGACCTGCTCCTCGGTGATTTCATCTTCTTCACACTCACTTTCAAAAGACAAATCCAAAGTCTTTAAACCATTGGAAGTCAAAGATACCTCATCTGAAACTTGTAACTCTTTCGTATTTTCGTCTATTAAGCCCATATCAAGAATGTCTAAATTTTGTTGAGGCCTCACTTTCTCATCTTCCAGGGTTTCTATTAAATCTAGACCTGAAGAAAAATTTTGTTGTTCTCCTATATACGAAAGAGATGTAGTTGTTGATCTTGGCGACTGTAAATTTTCCATATTTTTGGATTGCAATTCAATTCTTTGCTGTAATTCCAGATTTTTCAATTTTAAATTTTCCACTTTCTCCTCCAAAATTTTGTCACGTTCTTTTAAACGTTTATTATCGCCAATTAATAAAGAATAATTTGTCCGTAAACTTTTTAATTCTTCTGTGACATTTTGATAATCCTAAAAAACAATAAAATTTATGAATAAAGTGTTAAACTTGAAATACATAATTATGATTGAATAATTTAGCAATTCTAACTACAAATAATTCCTTTCCAAAGCTTTGTATGAAATAAAAAAATTATTTTCTTGTAAATTTGATAACTTGCTACAGTCTCAATATAAAAATTAAAAATAAAACTTACCTCACGTTTTACCACAACAGAAACTTTGCTTTCTACATTTTGTTGATTTAAACGTTGGGATACCTCTTCATGTTTACTTTTCCATTCATCCACTTCCAATTCAAGCTCCAAAATTTTATCTTGGTATTGAAGGCAAAGTTTGTCTTTATTGCTCCTCGAGGTGGGTTTTTGATTCTTTTTCTGTTCTTTTAGTAGACGTTCTTGTACTTTTTTACATTCGCTCTGTGCCATGGCTCTTTCTTGCGTGGAAGTGTGATACAGGTTTATGTAGTGATTCAACTCTTGTTTAGTTTTTTCCAAAATCTCACCACTATTATCCTCCTTTACTTTAATCAGCAAACGGTTGGCATTTTTAAGTTTATTTCTGTAAGCTGTGCATTGTGCTTTCAGCTTGTCACGTTCGTTTTCAACAACCGACAAGCTATGAAAAATTTGCCTACCAAAAAAAAACTATATAAAAACCGGAACACAAGAATAACAGATTTTCTGCTTACCCTGTGTTCATCACAAGACGAGTTATGTCGTTAACGGACATCGTAGTGGCCCCATTCGGAAAATTATCCATTTCTGAAAAAGTTAACCCAACTTTCGGCACCTCACTTTGTAAGCTTATTTAAATTATTTCAAGTTTAAAATAATTTACTTTAAGAAATTAGGTAAAATTTTGTGTGTGAAGTGAAAAACGTTGAAACGTCTGATAAATACATTGTTGAAATCGCTTGAGGTACGTTATAACCTAAAATAATTTTTAAACCATACATCGGTTACCAACATTAGCCGGTTGGCCCGGTAGTTTTGTTTGGTTTGTATAAATCTATGTTGACCTTGAAATTTTAGAAAAATTAAAATTTTCGTGTTTAGATAAAATGATAGAAGTGGTGTGTTATGATATTATGAACCAAACTGGAATAAAATTTTTGAGATCCAAAGTTTTAAACAAATTTATCACACAGGGTGTTTCAAAAACTTTATCACTAATTCTTGTTGCAACGCAAAAAAATTTCAATATGCTTCTGATATTTATTTTGATTTAAATTTATACAGGTTCAATTAAAATGTGGAAACATGATCGGAACTCCTATGTAGGGACTTCGTTTTGGCTGCATTTTTAATCCTTTCAAAGATTTATCTTTAATATTGCTTGCACTTTTAGGCACTGAAAATAGGGAAAAAAATAAATTTTTATGAAAAAGCAAATTACTTACTAGCTTTCCATGGTATATAAATATCATTTGCGTCGCTATGCATTGTGCTGTTATCAAAGCAAGGTTTACTGTTTCTTAAAATCGACTGTGATACTGCTTTTTGGATGGAAGTTGGATAATTTTTGGCTACGCCTAGAAATAAAGTATGCTTTAATTATTGCCATATTTTTTTAGGTTGATAAAAAAAAGTTGACCAATCACAGCTGATTTTTGGAATCAAAAATAATTAAATATTTAATTTAATGAGCGAATAGAGTGAAACTCGATTGGTTGCCAAATTTTTAGATTGGTAAAAGAAGTAGCCCAGTAAACAATATGATGTCTTCAAAAGTTCTTAAAGAGCTCTTATTTAAGATTTGGACGTCTTAAAGATCTTCAGAAAGAAGTGCTTTAAGAGGTCTTGAGGACGTCCAATGCGCCACTTCAAGAGCAATTTCAAACTTCTCAAAGAACTCTTAAAGAGCTCTTTTTTCAGAATTCAGAAAAAAGAGGTCTTATAGAAATCAGAAAAGAGAGTTCTTTTAGAAGTCAGAATTAAAAGCTATTTCTGAATTCAGAAAAAAGAGCTCTTTAATAGTTCTTATTAAAGACCATTTAAAACAATTACTAATTTTACATTAATTTTTTATTAATTAAAAAAAAACAAAAAATATAAAAATTCATTACAATCATCTGGTTTGCTGAATCCATGATAATATACACCGGCAACAAAAGGTACAACTTTTGGGAAATTTCTGCTAGTATTGGATACAGTTGACTTTTTGAGCTTTTTCATATTGGCAAGCCATCAATGTGCACATTAATCCGGATAATTTCTTTAAACTGACTCATATCAATAACCTTCGGTTGATCAATTAATCCTTTTTGTAGTCCATAATGGAAATAATATTCTCCAGTAGCAACAGCACAGACATCAGTGGTGTTTTTAGGAGCATATATAAAACAGTTTTCACAACTAATTCTTTGTAGTCGATTCATTTTAACTTTTAGACAATTCGTCAAACCGGCGTTTTCTTAACATCCTGGTGAAAATTATTTTCAATTTACAAAAAATAATAAATTATGACATTCATTTTTTTTATTTCATTAATACATTACCTGTAAAATAGACTGATGTGTTATTAGTCTGAACCACAAATATAAATTGAGTTGGAAACAAAATGGGAAATGTCGACAAAAACTGTTTCGAATTTTGTAGGTTACGTAGTTACGTACTATAAAACATGTGCATGTTATACCACCAAACGCATGCGTCAAATTTAATCATACCGAACCTTAGAATAAAAGACTTCTAAAAGAGCTCATATTTTTGACGTCTTAGGAAGTCAGGAAAAAGACTTCTTAAAGAACTCATATTTTTGACGTTTTAGGAAGTCAGAAGAAAGACTTCTTAAAGAACTCATAATTTTGACGTCTTATGAAGTCAGAAGAAAGACTTCTTATAGAACTCATATTTTTGACATCTTACGAAGTCAGTAAAAAGACTTCTTCAAGACCTCTTAATTGAGAGTTCTGAAAAATGAAGTCGTTCAGACATCATATTTAGAGTTCTTAAAGACGTCTTTAAAAAGACTTCTTTAAGAAATCTTTCTGACTTGTATGTTTGCTGGGAGACTAATCAGATATTTATCCGTTATTTGTTTACCACTGACGCCACCATGGATTTAGAAGGAAGGTCCACCATGGACCTTAAGTCCATGGACGCCGCAGATACTATAATAGTATAATAGAAATCTGTGACTGACGCGCATGGATAAATTAACGAAAAATACTTAATACAAAAATTACTAGGTAACATACAACCTAATAACCCGCTCCCCCCCCCATCAGAACTTGAAGGGGGGTCGGATAAGATCCGACCAATCAATTCAGTTTGTATTTGAAGATAAAATGCAAAAAATAACTTGTCACATTGGCAAAGAAGAATAATTTAATCAAAACTTACTCGATATTTTGTTCACCAAATTAATTGCTTGTCGACTACTATGATGTATTTTTTCTTTTTCAAAACGTTTCATAAAATTTCTTGTTGTTTCGCTGATTGTTTTGTTATCCAATAAGGCTAAAATGTAATTAATCTATCAATGTATGGACTCAATTGTATTGCATCATAAGATAACATTTAGTATTTGGTGTGTTTTGGTATGGGAAATTTTTAAAATAAAGTAGAATTGATTTTAAAAATAAAAAAACTTTTTTGCAAAAAATATATGAAACTGTTTCATATAGTAGTTGACTTTTAAAGAATTCTGCGCACCGGTATTGCAAGCGGTGGGAGGGAGATACCTTGACTGACTTGGTGTTCTAGCGTTAGGTGATATACTCACAAAGGCAAATCGTACTAGCGATCAAATTTTCTCTATATCGATGCTGTTTTACTACCGGATTTCCAATAAATGTTGCTTCGGTAAGGTGAAACCAGTTACACAATACATCAGAAACAGCTTTATTATCTTGAAGACAGTTGTTACTGGCGTTAAAAGATTTAATAAATTTTAATGGAGCAAGCTGCTCTATACTTGTTAAATTATTATTGGAGACGTTAAGAAACAGTAAACTTCTCTAAAAATAAAAATCATTAATTACCAAAATTTAGTCCAAATTATTTTTGTTGCCCACCGATAAGGTGCAAACAGTCCTCGGGTCGAAGCACAATGGTTCTTTATTGCGTAGTTTTTGTTTTTCTATATGAAGCTCTTCGAGATGTTCCAAATTTTCCAATCCTTCTACAACGCTAATTTTGTTATGCCCCAAATATAATTTCCTCAACTTTCTCAATTCTCCCAAATTTTGAATTTTGGATATTTTATTTTTTTGCAAATACAAATTTTGTAAATTTGAAGCCGAATTTAAATTTTCAATTTTACTGATTGCATTACTATGTAGATACAACACGCACAAAGTTTCAGGTAGAGTTTTGCTTTCCTGTAACAGTTAATTTAAACTAAATTAACTTATTTAATTTTTAACTTACAATACTTGTCAAATGTTTATCGTTCAAGTAGAGATGCGTAATAGGTTTTTTTGTTACAACCCCGTATGAATTTGCCCTTGCCGTTACAGTGTGTTTTGATTTTTTTTTAGGCTGCTTATCCATACTTATCTATTAATAAAATAAATCTTAATAAAAATTTACTATTGTCAAGTTGAATCAATCAAATTATAAATAAGTCGATTTCCCAGCAGTTGCTAAGCAAAAATAATAATATTTAATTATTGATTTTCTTTTATAACAGTAGGTACACCGAAAAAAACGTATTATCAGTTTCTGCTTTGAAATTTACAATTTTATTTGACCACGATTTCATTGATAAATCGATAAATCGAAAAAAATAACATTTTTTTAAATTTATAATTATTATTATTATGTAACACCTTGTATTTCATAGCATTCAGCCATTATAATATGAATATTGTGTGAAACGGGCTTTATGTTAAATGCGAAATGTTCACGATTCTAACCACACTATTTGTTCTGCTCGTGGTGCAAGTTGTCAACTTAAGAAGCTGAGGGTTTCATCTATGTTTATCGACCTCAATGAAGGTAACTTTTTATCAAACAAGTTAATGCAATGGCTAAAACTAAAGAAGAGAATAAAACTAAAGATGAAACTAAAATGGAAAGGATGATTAAAAAAGATCAAACTAAATTGTTGTTAAGAAAATTTTATACAATGTCGAAAAGTAGAGCCAAACTCACATTAAAAATGTTACATCCGAAAAATAATCTGAAACCAAAGGCTAAGAAGAGTTATTGTATTCCTTCGGATAAATCAAACTGGCCCAAAAAATGTGCATTTATGTGGGATTGGAATTCTTTTATCATGAAAAATATTCGATCATGTATATTAACAAAAAATTGGAATTGTTTGACCAAGTTACTTTTATTGTTGTATCGTAAAACTGGCAAATGTTCTTATTTTATTAAGCAAGTGAGTATATTATACTTAAGACTTATCGTAATGTTTTTCTACTTTTTCTTTTTTTGTTTAGATAACGAAATTGAATTTAATGAAAAACCCTGCCGATTCGAATGAAGAACTTTTAACAAGATTTTTGGATAATGTTAAAATGTATAAATAGTAACTTTAAGTTTTAAATCGTTTTCTGGTTTAATTTGTGATATTACATTTTTATTTAAAGAAGGTTTAATACGAATGTTATAGATTGTTTAAAAAAAGCAAGTTTCGTAGAACTTCTTTGCAAATAAAAGATTTTTTTATGATACCCGATGATGCACAATATTCGTGTGTAGAAGAAGTACTACGAAACTGTACTTATTATAAATAATTTCGCTAGACGATTATAACTTTATTTTGATATTATTTAAGCGTACTTTTGAATTTTTATAAAAATTTTTAATTTCTCATGGAATTGAGATTTGGGAAGATGAATTTTTGCAACTAAAAGAGTAATAAAAAATACGATTTAACCGTATCTGGCATTTTTAGGTGCAATTTGTATAAGACCCACATAATTTTTTCGTACAATCTAAGATTGTTAATAAGTCGCAATAGTGAAAAGTTTAATTATGGTCTAAAATTTCGCTCTTCGGGCCTGTTTTATAATAGTAGAATAAACTTAGTATAACGTTATTCCCGATATAGCAATGGCTATACTCGGTATTACGTTATACCTGGTGGACTGACCCTACAGCATCGAATACACACAGTAAGTTAAGTGTCTGAAAGTAACTTTCTATCACTAAACTTGCCATGTGTCATAACTAGGAAAATATTTTTTCTATAGTGTAATTTTTATGCAAAATTTTTAAAACTTTATAAATAACCTGGTAATAGTTACCTATCATATTATGTCATTTTTTATGATTTTACAAAAATTTGTCACAGGTCATAATTTCAAAGTGATCTAATTTTTGAGTGTACTGTGGTAAATTTTTTGCGGGGGCCTTCTTTGGACTTTGATGTGTTATATGTTAAATCGATTTTTAATCGGTTGAGTGATTTTCGAGACTAAACTAGTGTGGCCTGTGTTGGAGATAAAAGTGGTCATTTTGGATATCCAGTCCAGTTTGACCCAGGTCGTTATAATTTAGTAACATGGAACAATTAAAAGAGCAATCATAAACATAAATCTGATTAACTGTTTCTGATAAAAAACTTGGTATCAAATAATTGTATGTTGTTGCTTTTAAAGTTACTGGTAAATCTGGAGGTGTTGCCATTAAACTTGCACTAGCATTCAGTATTGAAGAAATATCGAATTTAAATAATTACGTTATTTATATGCTTAATATAGCAGGAATTTACATAATGCAGTATCGAAGTTCAAGGATGCGATCATTTCATTGGTAACTTGGCATTAACCAAATAAAGGTTTTGATGAGCTTTATTGATGTGGAAGTGATAAATTCAAATAATTATTTCATGGGTATGCTCCAGTTTGGTTTTCCTGTAATTTTGAAGATTTGGTAAAATTTCATAAAAATGACATAAGATCAATATTTCAGGGTTTCCACTCATTTTTCAAATTGGTAAATTTTAATAATCGAAATAAAAAAAATAAATTTTTATAATTTATTCTTGATCAAGTTTAAAAAAAATTCTCTGGCCCAAAGCCTTCTGTTTAAAATCAAAATTTCTCTGACAAAATTTGTACAATTTAAAATTCCCTGATTTCAAAGTGTTCCAAACTAGTGGAAACCTTGTATTTATGATAGTAACTTAATTATGTACCAAATTGTATTCTGTAAGTACATAAATTTACTCGGGTTTAGATAAAACATTAAGTTTTAAAAATGCATAAAAATTATTCTATAGAAAAAAATGTTGGGTTCTTAATTAACCTTTTCGCTGTTATGATGTTGCAATAAGTTTTGATTACTTAACTTTTCTTATGAAGCATTGAAAAGGCGACTTGTATTTGATATTATTGCAAAATATTCAAAATAAAAATTAGATTTACTTGATATCGTGAAGCTGTAACAACAGAAACAGAACGACACTTCCTTGAATTTTGACACTGCAGTTGTCAAAACCTGCTAAACTAAGCATCCTCTGACATAATAGCTTAAATTCGACATTTCCTCAGTACCGAATGTTGGTGCAAGTTTAATTACACTGCTTCCAGTTTACTAATAACTTGAAAAGCATTAGTATACAATTATTTTACACCAATTTTATATCAGAAACAGTTAATCAGATATATGTATACAATTGGTCTTTCAATTGATCCATGCACTGAATTATCACGACCTGGATCGAACTTTACTGCATACCCAAAGTGACCATTTTTATCTCCAGTATGGGTAATACTAGCATACACTCGAAAATCACCTGACCGATCAAAAATGGGTTTAACATATAACACGCAAAAGCTCAAAGATAGTTCCTGCAAAAAATTTACCACACTGCATTCATAAATGAGAAAAAATTGCATATCGATAATTATGATAGGTAACTTTATTAGGTTTAAGATATTTTTAAATAGTATATGTTGACAGTATTAAATTTTGTATAAAAATTATATTTAGAAAATATAATTTTATTTTATAACAGTATTACGACGTTTTTTTATGTAATGGCCTGGTTACACGGTCAATATTTTCATAATTTTTTAAATCAAAATTTTGATGCAACGTCACAACAATAGAAACGAAATAAAAATATTGACCGTGTGACCAAGCTATAATGACCAAAAATCAGCTGCTATTGATTTTATTAAATTCTTTAATAAAAACATTTTAAACTGTTTTGATTTTGTCTACAATTTATTAACTATTTTTAATCTTGATATGGCTATGATACCTAAAATAAACATGGAGGCATTATAGCCCAGTAAACACAAAACTCCATGGGAGGTTATGCGACTTCTTATTTTGATCCCAAGTATAACATCTTTTTGTGCCATCTATTAGTTGTTGCATAGCGGTTAAGCGTATAACGTCATATCTAAAACTTTTATCAGATGTTGTATTAGGTTACATAATAAAGCATACTTTTATATCATCCATAGGATATCTCAAGAAAGTTCTCAAAATGACATGTCGCAAAACATCCCATAAAGTTCAGCAAACATTAAATACTGCTATGACCCCTGCGTAATGCGCATGCTCGTGTTTTGCCGCTTACTACATTTTTTACAAGCTGTGTGCCATCTGTGTGATTGCTCTCGTACTACTACTTTGAAAGGTTCGCAAGTGAATTTTACCGCTCTTTTCTGGTTTTGCGTTGCTCGATCGAAAAGTGGTTACTGATTACTGTGTTATTTTTGTGAAATTGTTTCGTTTCATATAATAATAATTATAACATTCAACAGCTATATTAATTGCTAACTTATTATTTTATTTGTCATATTATTTATCATTTCTTGTGTTGTAGGTTATATTTTAATTCTAGGTTTTGAGTATTTAAAGTGTGTTCCTGTTTAACTTTATTTACCTGATAATATAGGTCTAGTTATGGAGAGGTAATCGATAGATTTAATTATTATTTATGTAGTAAATTGTAACGATATTGTAATTTTAGTGCTACTTGCCCACATTGCTCGAAAACATTTTTTAATGGTTCTGGAAGAAATCGACACATACGGAAAGTGCATTTACTTGAAGTCGAGAATACGAATCAAAAGACAAATCATATTTTTTGTCCACTTTGTTTAGATGATTCCAAAGCTAATTTTGCAAAATATATTTTATTAAACCAGCACATTACAGATGTCCATAATATAAAAATAAAAGAAGAAAAGTTAAGTTTTCCAAACCACGAAGCATTTGAAAGTTGGAGGGCACAAGAGGAACGAAATGTAAATTACGCTAATGAGCGATCAGTAAACTGTACTGATAAAAAGATCGTTTACTACAATTGCAATCGAAGTAATTGATATGGTAGGTTCTCATAGGACAAAATTGTTTGATTAATAAAGTATTGTTTCATTTAAGGATATCAGAGCACTGCGACAAAGCGAATGGTGAAAAAAGGTGGTAGTATTAAGATCGATGGCGTTTGTCCATCTAGAATTATAGCTCATTTTAATAATAATGGTAACCTGAATCTTTTTGAATTATATTTATATTTTATACCTACTCGTAATTTGTATCAACTACATATTATAATTATTTCTAGGTCAAGTTGAAGTTAATTTTGTTGAAACCCATGTTGGACATACTTCTAGTTTTAGAAGTCAACGTTTAACGATTACACAGAGAGAAGAACTTGCTAATAAATTAAAAGCTGGCATACCGAAAAAAAGAATCATCCAAGATGCAAGAAAAATAAAGGGAACAGAATTGGAAAGAATTAATTTTTTGAACAACCAAGATTTAGCAAACATAAGTGCCCAATTTAATATTGAGAATAGAAGAGACCCCGATGACATGATAGCCGTATCGATGAAAGTGGAAGAATGGAATTCTGGTGACAAAGCCTATGCATTTTTATACAAAAAAATTGGTAATTATGGTGTATTGTTTATATTCTCTGTTTTGCTTATGGTTTTTGATTTGAATAATATGATTTTATATGTGAAAGGGCATTACATAATATTTATTTATTGGTGAGGGTTTTAATGTTTTATGGTGTGGTGTGGGCTTAATGGTGTTGGTATTAGTTATTATATTGGAACCCGGTGGTGGTATATTTTAGGTGATGCTTATCCAAAACTGGAAAAGAATGATTTTGCTTTAGGATTCATAAATAAGTCGATGGAAACAAAACTTAAAAATTACAGCCGAATTATATGTATGGATGGAACTCATGGCACTAATAACAGAAAATTTGAATTGACAATAATGATGGTGAAAGACAATCAAGATATTGGTTTCCCTGTGGCCTTCTTTATATCCAACAGGTTAAATTTAATTATTTTAAATGTTATTATCTAATATCTTGAATCACCAGGCAAGACCAGCTTATACAAGAAATTTTTTTGGAAGAATTTAAAGCACGTATTGGAGAAGAAATAAAGCCTGAATATTTGATGAGTGACAACGATCCCAAGTACCACAACGCATGGACAACAGTTATGGGTAACACTCCGAGGAGGCTTTTGTGTGCTTGGCATGTCAGAAAAAATTGGACAATACAAGGGAAAAGAAAAATTAAAAATGTAGAAATAAGACGACAAATGAACACGGATTTGGGGAAAATAATGACTGCAACAAATGAAGACACCTTTTGGAAATTGAAAAATGATTACTTTAAGAATCTTGAAGATCAAAATGAAGTAGATTTTAGCAATTATTTACAGAGGTAACAGTTTTATTTGAATAACACAAATAACTCTATTTAAATTTACTCAAAAGGTCATTATTTTAAATTTTGTATGTGTTTGATTATTTGTTTAACGCTTTAATTTTTTTTAGACAATATTTTCCCAATGAAGCAAGAATAAAAATGTGGGCATATTGTCATCGCTTGAATGCAGGAATAAATACAAATATGGCTCTCGAAAGTTTTAATAAATTTTTAAAGGTTAATTATTAGCTTGAGTAATAATTTTTGAAATGATTATTAAGATGAAACAATTCAATAAATTAAATTAATTTAATAATTTTTCATAGGATTCACTAGATCGCAACACGCAATCAACACTAGAAAAACTTTTGGATAAGATCGATGAGGCTGTAGAAAATAAAATGTGGACAACAATCAGTAATGTGGAACGCCCTTCTTCTAATAATTATAAAGACCGAGAGATTTCAAAGGCACACAAGAGAGCAGAAACACGGAACTTAACTGAAGACATAGAAGAAATTGAATTTGGGAAATTCAAAGTAAAATCTTCTCAAAGTGATAAGTATTATTTTGTTTTGTATGGTGATGTATGCAACTGTGAGAGTAAGTTATGCAGTGTATGTTCTATTTGTATGCATAAATATGTCTGTGAATGTATCGAGTATACTGTAAAGAATATCATTTGTAAGCATGTGCATATGGTTTCTTTGTATGAAAGGAGAATGCTTGTGAAATCTGTTGCAGGTGAAGAAACTGGTAAACAAAATTTATGTAACAATGAACTATCAGAAGAAAAATTAAAATTAAACAATGCCACTTTGGAGTTTTTTTCAGAAAAAGTTGAAAAGTTGAGTAACGAGGATAATCATAATATGGAAAATGTAAATGAAGAAATGTACAAACAAAGAGTTTTAAGCCTATTAGATGACATGCCTAATCTTGAAACTTTAAAGAATGCTGTGAGCGAAATACTTCCAATTTTAAGGCGACATTTGGATGGCAGTAGCAGCAAAAAAAGAAAAATGGACAAGCAGACTTATTTTCCTAATCAGAAAAAGCAGAGAAGTAAATAATAACCTTTTTTTTACAATTTATTTAAATCAATAGATATTTAAAAAATAAGATGTAATTTAGTTTATTCAGTTTGATTATTTCGACACTTGATTATGAATAACATTGTAACTCACTTTCGCTTAGTTTTCAGGAGAGCGTTTTAAACATTATTTAACTGTATTTACAATACAGTAACTATGATATTATTTTATCCAATACCTGCAAGTAAAATAACTTTTACATTGAAATTTGCAAGCAACCAAAGTTGGCTTTTATTGACTAATTAAAAATGAATAAAATCGCAGTATTTTAGTAAAAATTAAAAAGGATGCCAAATTGATTATTGTCACAAACAATAAATTATAATATTATGTAATTTCAAATTTTTTATTTTGAAATTTTCATTTTACTTGCAGGTTTTGGATAAAATGTTGTATGCCACTCTTGAGTAATTATATTTTTATCCACTTACAGAAATACCACATTCGGCGTTGCCTCGTGTGCTAAACTTTTTGTTTGTGGATAAAATTAATCTTTACTCACTAGTTCCATAAATTGCTATTATTAAATAATAGTAAAATTATAATTGAGATAGAAAAAAACTTTTCAAACAAATATTTAAATATTATATTTATAAATAATAAAATGTTATTCATATCAGGTGTCGATTTATGAAAGTAGTATTTTAGAATTCGATAATTATTTGGACATTTTTTAATGTCGTTTACAGATCGAAGCTTAAATTCCGACTTCTAGCCTCCTCGTGGCAAGCTTTGGAAATGCATAAAAATATGTAGCTAATAGAAGCGGTATTCTGTGAAATAAAATAATTACTTGTATTATATCGTCGTTTGAAAGCCACTGTGAGATATCTTGCAAAATTCTACCTCACAATTTACTAACTTGTCCTTAAGCTACCGACCAAGAAAATATTGACCGCTGGTGCAGTTTACATACGTCCGATAGAAAGTAATATTAGATTGAATTATTTCAATGTGGCATTACATAAAAAGGGCGTTAAACAATTTAATTCAATAACTAACTCAAAATCATATTTTTGCAAGATATCTCACTGAGCGACGATATAATATTATAATATTATTTTATAATAAACATTTTATGTAAAGTTTTTATTTAAAATTACCACCTTTTTCACTGTAATTTTAATAAATTTAAACAAAATCAAACTGTTTTTAATGAATCGAAAATTACAATTTTTCAGCTTTTGCTGCTTTTGGACCATGGAGTAACGACACAAAAGACTTGGTAACTAAAATCGGTTGACTGTTGATTGCTGTGTCAGGAGACAGCCGCGCCAAAAGTTTCTTGTAGCAAAAAAATTAGTTAAGCATCCGAGGTAATGCTGCCTGTAATGCTGACCGGTACAATGTCCACTGTAGCAGCTAGGGTGCAGCTATGGACGAATTCTTCCATCTTCGTTCTTAGCTTTAAAATTTTGTTGTTTATTATTTAAATGTTGTAATTTCATTAAAATGCTCAATCGAAATATAATATAAACACTTTAAGTTGAATGTGTGAATCAATTTCTTAAAAATCTGTAAAGTGTGTCTTATATGAATAAGCACGATACAAAGTTACTTTTTGTCATTTGAAGAGAGTGGACAAAAGAAATAAGATAACTACTCATAAAGCTATAAAAAATACAATAAATCTTAAATAATTTAGCAACATTTTAGTTGCTAATAGTAGTTAGTAACATTAAAGTTAATAAATCTAGAATTAAAATATAACCTACAACACAGAAAATGATAAATTGGTTATTATAATTATTATATAAAATAATGGCTAGTTATTATGTAAAACGAAACAATTTAACAAAAATAACGCAGTAACACTTTTCAATCACTAGAATAAAGCAAAACCAAAAAAGAGCGGTAAAATGTACTTGCGAACTTTCAAAATAGTAGAGGGAGAGAGAGCAAACAGCATGTACAAAAATGTAGTAAGCGGCATAGAGCGGAGCATGCGCATTACGCAGGGGTCATAGCAGTATTTAATGTTTGCTCAGTTCTATGTTGAATGTGTGTTTATGCGCGTGTGTATTAGATGTAATCCTGTGTGGGTGGTGCGGGGTGGTATGGTGTAATATAATGTACTGTCTTATTTTTTATGCAGTGCATTTTTACGTGGTGCTTTTAACTGTTGTGTTGTGCGCTATTTACTAGCAATTTTTTACTTACTAAAAATAAAGTAAATTTTTATGAAGATTTTTTTTTATAAAACGTGTTTAATAATTCTTCAGTTATAACAACGGTTATAATAAAAATCTATGTAAGTATAATTTACATAAATTATATATAATTCGTCTCTTTATAAATCAAATTTTATTTTAATTAATGTGGTTCAGCGTATCTTGTAATGGAATGTTTTTCGGCGTCTACTTGACGCGACATACGAGTATGACGTCCCCGTGTAATTCCCCTGAATTTTATAGCCTACTTTGAGTTTTGTTTTTCTTACTTTATACAAAGCTTTTTATTTTCAGCATATAAATATTTAGTATAAGTTACAAAGGTAAATGATTTTTTTTCATATTATTATATACAGAGTGGGCCAACTTCGACGAACTGATTTGAAATGCTTATAATTTTTTTGTTTTTGAAGTTTTTTTTTGATTTCTTTTGCAAATGAAAGTACTATAAATAATTATTAAATTTTAGTTTCTGTGCGAATAGCCTCCTTTAGTTCTTGTATGTTTTGTGGTTTGTTGACGTAAAAATAACAAACTTTAAAAACAAAAATAATAATTAGTACATATTATTATTATAAGCATTTCAAATCAGTTCGTCGAAGTTAGCCCACCTTGTACTATATTTATTTTATTATGTTTGCATTCGATGCAGTTGATTATTTATTGCAATAAAAACGGCCGATTAAAAAAATGGAAATTAAAAAAAAATTATTTTATTATTGTAATATAAAGTAATTATTATAAATATAAAGTAAGTATTATGTAACGAGGTGTTACCAGTATGATGATAATTTTTGATGAAAAAGTCTCTATTTACCAAGTTAATAGTTTTTTAATTACAAAATTACTTTGTTGTTTTATTATTTATTGAATATCGTCCAAGAGAGTAAATAAAGTCCGGGAAGATTGTTATTTACCAATAACTTATCAGTAATTTGTTTGCAATTCACACTAAATAAATTATTTATTTATAATACAATTATTGTACACTTCTTTGTAAAATTCTGAACTTTTATAAATTTTTTATTTTAGGAACGAACGGTTTCTACGTTGTTATACGACCATTATATGCTCTCGAAGAAGGATTCTTCGAAAGATATTTGTTGAAATTCATTTATCAATCATTGTAGAAACTATCCGTTATTTTTGGCATATTTATTTTCGGCTTTTGTTTTATTTTTTATTATAATAAAATTTTCATCCGCAACTGTTAACTTAATTTTTTGGCTATAAAAAGAGATTATTTTGATAGGTTACCGAATGTTACAATTGTTATAATTTTTTTCATACTAGCGTGTACGATCTGCTAACTAACACCCCAGAGAAAAAATTTCGCTAACAAGTGAAGTTTTGAATAAATTGTGGCTATTTTTGTGTCTTACTTTTTTTTGAATTTAAGTTGTTAAAATTCAATAAAATTTACTTCCAACGCCTTTATCATTTATTGTAATACTATCTAAGTACTAAATTACTATTGCATTGTCGGTTTATAAAAATAGAAAATCTGCATGTCTTACGCTTACTTTTCTATTGTGCAATGCAAGTCGTTTTTTATTTATCGTTTTATATTTTTTGGTATTGTTTAAGACAAATTTACAAATAATTTTTGCGTGCAATAGTAGATAGTAGTTCTATAAAGTTGGTGATGGAAAGCGATTACTTATAAATTTAATTAAAAATACATAATACAATAAAATAATAATGTTTATGTAGTAGTAGGAAGCAATATGGATGAACTTCAGGAGATTCTCACGAAAAACACATATTCGAGAAAAGAACATCAGGACGTTGCATCAGGAGATGAAGAAAAAAATGAAAGTTTTCGGAATCAAGTAAATATACCAAATAATGCTGTAACTGTTTTTGTATTCGTTCAATTTTTTTACTAGGTTACAAAAACTTATTTTAAGCTCCAGTTGTCAAAAGTTATCCTCATAGAAGAAAAATAGAAAATTATCAAGACAAAACAAAAAAACACTTTACATTTCGATTTGCTCATGACCTCAATATAAAGTGTAGAGGACCTCCAAGGTATCGAAAATAGTACAATGGACTTGGAAGCTGTAAAAGATGAATTATGGTAAGTTATGAAATCACCGATTCTTAAGCACATTTACACAATATACAGCACGTGGAACCTCGATTATGCAGGTGCAGTTTATTCGTTTAATATTAAAATAAATTATTATTATTTGTCTTCTACGTTTAACCGTGTTTTGATTTTTTTTTAAACTGAATGAATTTTACAACTCATTTTAAATTCCGTGAGTTTTCTACTAATTGTATGTGAAAGTCACGGAAAGTGGAATTTGGATAATCAGGGTTCTACTGTAATGTATTACATTTTTTGTAAATATTTTATGTACTAGAATAGTTACCTATATTGAAAATCTATTTTTTAGAAGATTTGGTTTCTGGGTATTGAGGGTGTAAAATCCTTACGATTTTATTAATCGGTGCCTTAAACGGTTTTTTTCAAATAAATTGGGAATGAGCTGCTCCTGGACAGGCCAGAAGAATCATTATCTACTAAAAAAATTTGAAAATTAAGACAACAATGTTAAGTAATGACTTTAAGTACTTCATATCCACTTCTTAAAAACAATTTGTTTTAGACGCCTGCAAGGAATACGAGATGTGTGCCAGGGAAAGGTTCAGACATTGTGTGCAACGATAAGAGAATGTTCACATCAGGTGGATTCCAAATAATTTTTGTTGTTATATTTTAAGTTTTACTGTTTATTATTTGAAGAGTACACGGGAATAACGATCAGGGTCCAATTTTTCTGAAAATAAACTATTAATGCCGTTCGATAGATGGTAATGAAAGGTATCTTCTAGTAAAAATATATAAGTTAAAAATGATGTAAGTCCAGTGCAAAAAACCATATTTTTAAAATCATTTGTTAACGATCTTATGAGTCCGTAAATCTTGAAGTTCAATTTACGCAAAATATACAGTTTGTGACTCTGATCGTTATTCCCATGTACTCTTCATTTGTTAACATTTAAATATATTATTGTGATTTAAAAATAATATTATTAACAGAACTTGGACACTCCCATGTTAGCAAAGTAAATTGTATCTTAATTTGAAGACTTACTTTGTCATATAAAAATTGATTTTACAGCAAAACTTATCCGACATTTTTGTTGTAAATTTTATTCTCTTCATTTTTGTTTATATACATTTTTCTATTTTGTCAGAGCATTTCTGAGCAATAGTAACAAAATAGAAAAGTTTATATAAACAAAAATGAAGAGAACAAAATTTGCAACAAAAAATGTCGATTAAGGTTTGCTGTAACATCTATTTTTATATCACAAAAAAGTTTGCAAATGGTACAATTTATATTGCTAGCTAGAAATGTCTGAGTTCTTTTAAGAGTGACTGTATTATTTTGTATGTTGAAAGTTCTTTCCCTTTAAAACATATATGAGTAGATTCTCGGGTGTAAGGGAAGGGGATGAAATAAAACAACTGTTATCGGTCGACTAGTTTTGACCTCTATATGAGGTCATCCTCTGGACTGTAATTAAACATAGCTGAGTACAATCAAATAATTAACAAAATTAAAATAGTACCTCACGATAAGATGGTATCTGTGTATATGGTATTTTATGTGTTATTGCCAGATACAGATACAGATACCATCTTATTGTGAGGTACTATTTTAATTTTGTTAATTATTTGATTGTACTCAGCTATGTTTAATTACAGTCCAGAAGATGACCTCATATAGAGGTCGAAACTAGTCGACCGATAACAGTTGTTTTATTTCATTCCCTTCCCTTACACCCGAGAATCTACTCGTATGTATTATTTTGTTATATAAATTCATAACTTGTGAAAATTAATACAGTAGAACCCCTTTATAACGAGAACTCAACGGAAAAGCCTACTTACTCGTTACAACAGATTTTTCGCTATAAACAATCATAAAAACATATACAAACCGGCAAGGGGCCAAACGATTTACTCGTTACAGCCGATTTTTCGTTATAACGGGACTCATTTATAGAGAGGTTCAACTGTAATATTAAAACTTTAAAATAACAAGTTAATTAAAACAACGAAATACAATGATAACCTTTGCTGAAAGCTTAAATAATTATTATTGTATTTCATTGGTTTAATTAACTTGTTACTTTGAAATTTTAATATTATTAAGTGTATTTTGATTTACTATTTATAGTATTTTAAATTCTTGTATTGTATGCAATGCCACAAAGGAGCAATATCCGCATCGAGAGGATTTGTAATAATTTTTTTGTATTTCTAGCTTTATTGTTAATTTTTAACGAATTATTTGTATTTAGCTATTTTGCTTATATTATACAGTATTATATAATATTTCACCTGATTTCATTAATTGTTGTAATCCATTAAACTGTGAATTTCATATGCAACCAAAATTTGTAACTGCGAAGATCAAGATGAACTGAAGTTGAACGTTGAAATAGCTTACAAGCGTGCAAGCAATTTCAACATTTAACTGCAGTTCAGCTTGAACTTCATTGTTACAGATTTTTTTTTGTATATAAAATCCACTCACAAATAAGACATTAATAGAACCTCCATAGGATGTTACATGAAGAGGTCTTTGAGATATCACAATTTTAACCTCTTCGAGATGATTTTTTATAACTTCCCCAAGAAGTTGTGAATAAGAGCTTTAGTGGATGTTTCTGGTGGATTTTTCACCAACCTCTTAAAGTTGTCCTTTTTGTAACCTCTACAGGAAGTTGAAAATACGAGTTTCAGTGACGTTATTGGTGGAAGTCTACGTGATATCCTACACTTACCTCTTAAAGATGTTCTGCTAAGAGCTCTAATAGCAGTATTAGTGGAAGTTCTATGTGACATCTTATACTGCTCCTTAAAAGTCGGACATAAGAGCGGACGGGGACGTCCCAGAGAAGTTAACAGGCACTAGATCAGAACATCACACTTCCCGGCGGGTAAACTATGTTACATCTCTATAACAGGTTTGTGTTTACTGGGAGTTGGAGCATCAACTATATTTGTTAGAGCATCGAGGAGCTTTCATTTCCATCGTTTGAGATACAATGACTTTGTTAAACACTTGTTATTTAAAATTTTTTATGTAAAAAAATAGTATTTTATTTCTTGAAAGAAAACTACAAAATTTTGTTTCGGCCGAAAATTTTTAAAAGTAAAAAGTTTTGTAAGAAGAATATTAATGGACTCACCACTATATGAATGAATCACAATAACCAATCCGTAGCACTACATTCAGAGTGGGTTTTGGCTGACCATTTTATGAAGAGTTTTCAAGGCAGATTATTTCGGCGGTTTGCCATTGTCTGCCGAGGGAGGACGGTTACAATAAAGTTCTTGCTTTACTCGGATTCGAACCAAAGATCTTGGCTTACAAAATAAAGAAAAACATATTTCAAACAGTAAAACTAGACCATAATTATTGTTGAGAATCAAAATTAAAACAGACGAAATATACTTAAAACTCATCAATCAAACACAAGTTGTAGTTATAATTTGTTTTCCATTTTGTAATTCGTTGATGTCTTTTACTGGATTTCTGGAACTGAGAAAAGTCTGTCTTTATGCCCGATTTCATCACATTGAGATATCTATTGGATAACAGATCCATCCGACAAATTAATCAAGTAACAAATAAAAGTTCTGATTTGTTGTTTTAAATTTGAATTGCAGTTCTCTGATTGGTCACTTGATTAATTTTGTACCCTTAATAATAAGAACAAAAAAAATTAATAATAAAAATAACAACAAACCTCAGGGCCCGTGGGATTTTGTAAACACAAAATAAATTGGGTACAAAAACTCCCAGGGCTAGCTCAGCTGCTCTCTCGAAAAATTGAAGATGTTGGTTAGGGCGTCAAGTAATTAAAAAAATGTGGAACTTAAGAGAATATAGGTAATTACTAACCCGAACACTGAGGTAGGGAAAAATAGACAAAATAATAAATAAAATCACAATATTTACAACAGGGAAGTAATTATTTATTTAATTCACAAAAAAAAGATGACGAAAATTTAATTTAGAAAAAAAAAGATGTTATGATAATAAACAGGAAAAATAATGTATACCGTACGTGAACTTAATAAATCAAAAATTAAGACATTACGCAAAATGTAAATTTCTATAAATTAATAATAGGCAAAATACTTGGCCCGAACGGTTGATATCTAAATTCGCAAATGTGTCGCACCTACCACGGAGAATTGCAATTCTTTATGATTAGGGTAAAATAACACCTCAATCGGGTGTGCTCCGATGATTTAATTTTAAGCCGGATTTTGCGCAACGCTTTACAAAATTATTACGTATCGGAATGTTAATCTCCTTATCAAAATTAATAATTACTTCAAAACTTAAATATTCAAAAACAACTAATCAAAAGTATTTACAAAATTGATCAAGAACATTAATAAATATAGCAAACAAAAAAAATTCAATTAGGATGATAAATTAATCTTCAAATCTTCTAATGTGGGATACGGCATAATACACAAAATCAAAATGACTAACAGAAAAGACGATACGCTTCCATCAGATAAATTTATTTCCCATAAAAATATTCGCGAGAGTTCATACTTAGCTACATATAATATCCCAAGCGTAACGGGCGTAACGAAATCAGCAAAATAATAGTATTTACACAAACTCCAACAAAAACGTCTGACCTTAGCATAAGATGTTCTGGCTACCAGGGCTCTGGGGAATGAGTTAGGCACTTCCAAACGAAATCTCCTCGAATTCGACAATTTATAGGTGGATTAACCAAACTTTCCAGGATCGTAACTGAACCAAAAACCATAAAGTTACTCCAAGAAAAATCCACGGGCGTCCGTAAAGGTGCAACAAACAAATTAAGCTATCTTCCAAATAGAAGCTCACAGACCATCCAGTGGCTATCGAAATTCAGTGGAATATTCGGGAAAACACTAACAAACTACCCTTTTTAATTCAAAACTTTTTGGCCGTCTGTCTTTTCAAAAATTTTCCAATCTCCTCTCTTTATCATACCACATTCTATCCAATAGATAAAAATTTAAATAAATAAATAACAAACTATACTTCCATCGCCATCTAACACCACACAATTCAGACTAATAATAAATAAAGTTTTCAAATTCGGTAAAAATCCTAACTAAATAAATTAACAAAATTAAAATAAACTTTTTGCAGGGAATTCCTGTTACAAATCCCCCTCTTACTTAAAAAAAAAAGATATAATATAAGATATAAGAATATAATTGATACAAGAAATCGACAATCCAGAAGTAATGGCCCAAAATTCGAATCCAAATGATTATCGGAAGTTTAACCCGCTAAGGATCAGGAGGGTGAGCCTTTAGGTCTTTGGCATTCCAAATGCCGCAGTTTTTCTTTTGGTCGTCTTGCAAGATATAGGTCCAAGGTGAAGTGACTCTAGCTATGGTGAAAGGACCAATATATTTTGCCGCTAGTTTAGCGGTAAACTGGTTGGCGGTACTCGACAAAACATAATTTCGTCGCCAAACCTTTTGACCCAATTTAAAAACGTCTGGTCTACGTCGCAAATTATATCGTTTAGCGCTTTGTTCCTGACACTTTTTCAGACGAAGTTGTACATCGTTGTGCATTTTAAGAATAGCCCGCGTTCTATTTTCGTAATCGGTATTGTCTACAGCAATGGTTTCCAACCAGTGGTCCGCGGACCACCAGTTGTCCGCAGAAGCCAAAATATGGTCCGCGAATGAATTCTTTAGCGGGCGAGCCCGCTAAATTCGGTGAGCCGTCGGTCGCCGCGCCGTGCACGCACACGCACAGCCCGCTCAGAAGAGCTTTCAGAAGCGTTCAGAAGAGCTTTTTTTTTTTTTTTTTACTACACTAAAATTTAGTTAATTAATAACTAAATAGTGGTCCCTGCCGAAAAAAACTATGTCAAAGTGGTCCCTGACCAAGAAAACGTTGGGAACCCCTGGTCTACAGGATCAGTCCCCAACTGAGCTCCATCTTTAAGTTTACCATTTAAGGATAACTCGCGACCAAATACTACAAAATTGGGAGTAAGTTCGGTAACTTCGTGTTTGGCCGATCTAATGGCATAGCCTATTTGTGATAAAAACAAATCCCAGGTTCTATGATTTTCCGCGACATACGCCGAAAGCATGGTTTTAACCACCCGATTCACTCGTTCGGTAGGATTAGCTTGCGCATGGTAATTAGCTGTAAAAGCGATATTGATATTATATTTGCCGGCCATGGCGCGAAATAAATTCGACTTAAACTGGACGCCGTTATCAACAATTATAGTATGAGGAGCCCCGAATATTAATATGACATGATCCTCGATAGCACTGACTACCAAAGAGACTACCAAAAATAAACTTTTTGCAGGGAATTCCTGTTACAAATCGTCGAGCGGATTTCTTATCCGATAGATATCTCAAAATGAAAAATTCGGGCATTAGTCCAGTCTTTCACTAATAAATGCAACAAAATTTTGCTTGCGTTGGTGACTTTTTATTTAATTTTACAAAAGTTTATCAAACCAACCTCAATTTTCTTCTTTTCAAATTTCTTCTTTTTTTTTTTCTTTAATGTGCCATACCCTCGATGGGCATTGGCGATCAACTTGGCTGAACCAAGATGACGTACCAGGGAATTTAATTAATGGGGTGGTTTCCCGTTGCCTTCCCCACAGCCCACAGATCTATCTTGGGCTTTAGATCACAGCAGCGTATTCGACTCGACCAGGATTTGAACGGCGGTCACCCGCTTCCCAGTCGGCCGGTGTAGGCTTTACGCCACACTGCTGGTATATTAACTTCTTGAAAAGTTATAATTTATAAGGGAGCGTTCATAAACTACGTGGTTTGGCCAAGGGGGGGGGGTAGAAAGCTACGCAGGGCTACGTGAGGGTACGGGGGGATTATAGTCAAGCTACGTAGTTTTCTTCATTTATTATGAAAGCAATTTTCAGAATATAAGCGACAACATAATATGGATATTTATTTCCGTATTTGGATTTTTTTTATTTATATTTTATATATAGGTGCGCTATTTGTTTTAAAAACAAATATCGGTGTTATTCATTTTTTATACCAAATAATTTTTAAATAGTTTTGTTAACAGAAAACATAACATGTCTTCTGGACTTTATAGGAAAAAAAACTACGTTCCATCTAGGGGGGGGGGTAGGGTTATCATGGTAAAAGCTACGTTAAGCTACATGATGGGAGGGAGGGGTTCTAAAGAGGTCAAAATCAAACTACGTGGTTTATGAACGCTCCCTAAGCAACCAATAATAAAATTGCTAACGTTACTATGCAACCAAACGTTGATTAGCTTGACAGGAGGACGCCCTTCCCATATCACGCCACTGTTTTAGAAAAATTTTGTCTGTAAGTTGGTATTACATTTTTAGACCAACGAACAAGGATTGTTGTCATTCAATTTTTAAGGTTATATTTTCAGTATAACATTTACTTGCACGTGCCGAATTGTTTCATAATAACTATAATTTGATAACTTAAATTATGGCCGAAATTGTACAGAATCGTTTGGAATCTATGACGGAAGAGTTGGAAGAAATGCGAAGAGCTCAGCTATTCACTCCCGAAGAAACTGTGTAAGCAAAATTACTTACAACTATTATTGTAAAACAATTCATATTAACGCCTCTTGATCAATTTTAGAGAGATACTAAAGAGAAGAAAGGAATTTGAAAATAAAATACACTCTGTAACGAAAGAATTGAAATTCTATCTGGCATATATCAATTACGAAAAGGCGTTACTAAAAACCGTTAAACTGAGGCGTCGTAAACACAAAATTAAAGATGCAAAGGAGAGCATTGATTATAAAATTATTAAAAGAATTCGGGTGTTGTATGAAATAGCAATACAAAGGTTTCATTGCGATACTTTCTTGTTCCAAGAATTTTTGAAGTTTTGCAAACTGGTTCATTTAGCTAATTCTGCCTTGGACATTATTTCTGTTACACTCAAGGTAGGGAATTTTTCTCATTCTTTCCTATCCATACTTATTTTTAAAGTTTTTAGAAACACCCCGATAATGAAGAAATTTGGCAAATTGCTGCAAGATGGCATGTCGATGAACGTAAAGATAAACAAACTGCTTCAAAACTTCTTTTAAAAGGTTTAGAAATACACAAAGATAGTGAAAGGCTTTACAAACAACTTATCGAAATTGAATTATTTTCATGCACAAAAACCGAAAATAATGATTTATCCGTTCAAAAGCTTTGTTTGCTTAAATTAGAAAAAATTATTTCTAGATGCTTAGAAAGGATAAAAGGCTTTACTTTTTACTTGACTCTGTTAGAATTATTTGAATGCCATCAATTTACATCCAAAATACAGCTGGATATTATCGATTCTTTAATGAATAATCATTCTTACAATGAAGTTGTGTGGGATGCTTTGGCACAAAGGGAACGTAGAAGTAAGACATTTCAATAAAACATTATTATTTAAATTTGCTCATTTTTATTATTTTTAGTTCCCTACGTCTTGGAAGCACCCAAATCAGGAGGTACTGGAAACGTAAACATTCAAATGAGAACTCCAAGAGCACGTTTAGAAGCATGCTTTTTAAAGTATCAAGAAGGTTTAAATCGCGTTTTTTCTACAAGTAAATCAAAATTATGGTCTCTGTATATAGACTTCTTGTTAGATTTACAAAAAGAAACTGCAAGTGTTGCGACGGTTCTCAAAATGGAAACTCTCAAGGCGGCATTACGTGATGCCTCTTTGGACAATAGTTTATCAGAAAGACATTACATGGCATGGATGGAAATTGCAAATGAAGATGTTTTGGAAATAGCGGAAAAAGGTAAGAAAAAAGAAAAAATTTGTTTTGTTGCGAATGACTAATTTTTGTTGTAGGTACTCTTGCAATTCCAGATTCTGTCGAATTATGGAAAGCTCGAATGCATTTACAAATCATACAAAATGATACAGCTAAGATTAATGAGGTATTTAATATAGGAACAAAAGCATTAAAAGAAAAAGCGTTACCGTTATGGTGTTCAATTGTGAGGTACCATTATTTAACATCAAGTGAAGATTATATCAATAGCATATACGAAGATGCTATAAAGCAGCCAGAAGAAATATCTTCGGTGCTAAAACCACAATACATGCAGTGGTTGGTGTTAACGAGAGGAATGGATGTTGCTCGTCAAGTTTATTTAAAGCTTGCCGTGGATAAACCATACTGCAAAGAACTGCACGAGGAAATGTCAAAACTGGAGTCCACTGCCATTGCTAGCAATTATACTTCTTGGGAAAAAGTTCATAAATTAGCCACGGAACAATTTGGAGAAGTCGACGTAGACGTATGGATCAACTACATTAAATTTTATTTATGCAACAATAAAAAAGTTCCAAATATTAACGATAGTGTTCAACGAATTTACAAGCAAGCTGAAAATAAATTACCTAATGTGCTGATGTTTGAGTTTATTGAAAAATATAAAAAATTGATGGAATCTGTGTAATATGTGGAATAATTTGTCTGTAATATAGAGTAAGTCATAAATCATTTTTTTCATTTCTCTGGTTTGTAAATAAATTATGATTATTTGTTATCATATTTTGATTTGTGCTGGTTCATCCTGTTTTAGTTAAAATTTGAAAGAACAAATATGCATATGAATGCAAGTAAAACTAAATTTTTCAGGAGAGTAATTTTAAAGTTTAAAAAATAATTTCTACATAGTGTTAATAATCCATTTGAAGCTTTCCAGTGATGCCTACTAATATCTTTCATAAAAAATGATTTTTTTTAACTGGAATATTATTATTTTTCTCCTGGTTCTTCAATTATTATTGTTTCTGTTTCTATTCAATATGAGCAGCAACAGATCGTGGGACTCGAATTACAGGGTTCTAACTGATATGTCAAAAGTAGTTTTATTTTACTTATAATGAAATACGCTCTTAACAATGTCTCGATCCACACTTGTTCGAATTTTATGACCAGCAGAGAGTATATTGTCGAAGCTACTGGCTCTGCCCTGGGTCGTTTTAACAAACGCTGTATTCACTAAAAATATCCTCCTTGATCAGTTCTACTCGGCAAAGTGTGGTACTGGATCTCCCTCCAATTTTATAGTTAACTGCACATAATAACAGAAACTTGTATGTAGACCGCACGCTAAAGCAACACTCCCTATTGAAACTTTAATAGTAACAAAGTCTTATTTACACTATTTTTTATTTGCTTTTCTAAGTTGACTGAGTTCAGTAAAAAGCATTTTATTCAGATAATTTTATTTTTACATTTGGGAACTTCAACTTCTACATATTCTATTAAACAAATGTATCGTGAAACATGTTGATCATTTATATTATAACAATTAAAAAAATTGTTCACGTTTGTTTCATCGCCTGGATGAAAACTTTTCATTGTCAATTTAATATTATTACAAATGTTGTTGTAAAACTTCCAATACTGGATTCCTTGAGATAAAATTAACGACAGTGCAGGCTGTCTTGCAGTTCCAATAATTAAAACGTTATTTTCGCTCCAATCTAAATCACGTGTTGATTTGAATATATTTTCTAATTTATTTTTAACCTCTTGATTTGATTTGCTTAACTGATCTCTTCAATTTAAAAGAATTAATACCACTTAATTCGTTTAACTACTGTAATTATACTTACACCAACTCTCGAAGTTTTAGAAATTCGTCTTGCATTTGATCTAATATATTTGATTGAATAGATAATTTCAAACGTTCATACCTAGACCATTCATATAAATCTGCTCTAAAAATAATTATTATTATAGAAAATTAAATTTTGTATATAAATATTTCAAGTCTTACTGGTTTACATGTCTTAACTGATCCGATAAGTTACGAATAATTTCCAAAGTTTTTTTCGATTCTTGTATTACAGTTTTCCAGTCCTTCACATGTACTGTACGTGTATAGTAACATAAATTGAATATGTTTTTTTGTATGGAAACAATTTGCTTATCCATTTAAAGAATTTATCCTTAATCTGTGTCCTTACACTTGGTAACCAAGTAGTAAAATAAAAAATACAATAGGTCAAATGAATTAATTAAATGCTAACACAAAAGTATTTCTTCATTTAACATTGCAGAATGTCAACATCCAAACAAGAATATTTCTAAAACAAAATATTTTTTGAGGTTATGTTATTAAAAGCACGACGAACAAATGTCAACGTAGGTTTAGACCAGCGGTTCCCAATTAGTTTTGGCCGCGGAACCCTTGGGCGATGTAAAAAAATTTGGCGGAACCCCAAGCCGATTTTTTTATTATTAGCTAAAAACAAGTCATCAAGTTTTGTATTTAAAGGTTGCTTGTGGAAGCACTCTCTCTCCCAGAAGAAAACTCTTACAGAACTCCACTTTTGGGCACTTATCGGGTGAGTTCTCTAAGGCAGTGTTTCCCAAATTGAGGTCAGCGGCATGTTTCTTGGAGGTCCGCGAACCCCCATTCATTGTATTTTATTTTTCACTAGCTGGATACCCGGGGTCTCATTAAAATAATAATACTTTGCTTTAGTCTGAGTACTCCAATGTTTTCCAGTCTTGCTTTCCGTTGCTGATTTATTTGTGAAGCTCAGAATACCTTTTTCTGGGGGTGGGGGGGAGATTACGGGAATCTCGTTAATCCGTTTATGTGCGTCAGCTAATTTTGTGAGATCTCACTTTCCTTTCAACTTTTTTAACATTTTCTTGCACTAAAACATTTTCCAAGTCCTACTGAGTATGTGTTCCAAATTTGGTTAAAATCGGTCGAAGGGTCTAGGAGTGTATAGCGAACAAACATACAAACACAAGCTCTTTTATATATATTAGAGATAATTGGAGATTAGAATATAAAATGAAATGAAAAGCCCACGGGTGTCCATTTGGGGGGGGGGTAGCTTACTGCCCCTTTGCAAAATGGCCAGCTCAATCACTAGACTTAAGCCCCATAGAAAATCTATGGGATACTGTAGACAGGAGAATTCAGAGAAACCAAAGCAAAAATAAAAACACCATCTTTGCACAAATAAAGAATGCTTGGGAGCAAATGCCAAAAAGTACTATTGAACATTTAATAGAGTCGATGCATCATAGATGTGCTGCAGTTATTAAAACTTGGGGGATATGCCACCAAATTTTAAGAAAAAAAAAGTGTAAGCGTTAAGTTCAAATAGTTGCTTTAGTTTTGTCCACCGAATAATGCGTTTTTTAAATTATATTTTTTTTATTTTAATTTGTTAGAAAGTGAAGTTATTGTAATGTTTTTATTAAGATGATATAAAAAGCTAAAAAATAAAAAAAACAGGCTTTTTATTTCATTTTATATTCTAATTAACTATAAATATATGGTTTAATAAAAATAGTTGTTTTAGTTTTGGCCACTATCTACTGTATGTCTTTAGCACCGAATTTTTTTAAACTATTATTTTTTCCATTACAGGTGTCGTGAGATCTATATTATTTAAAAGTACAATAATTTGTTTTTTACAATATAAAAAGAGAGAGGGCGTGCTTCTTTACTTACGTTGCCTGGCAACGCGAAATTGGTATACAAACAAAAATGGCAAATTTTGATAACGACGACGTTTTAGATGATTTACTATCAGGTGATAGTAACGATAGTTTTTTTGAAGAACCAAAGTTAACCAAACGCGCGAGTTTAACAAAAGTGCCAGACAAAAAGGCTATATCGTCGCTTTTCGGTTTAAACGAAACAGAACAGAATAAATTATCAAGTAAGGAACCCGATTGGTTAGGATTAGGGGACGATGTTAACGAAAAAAATAATTTTCAAAAATCTGCTGCCTTTAATAAAGAAATCGATCCTGTGATAAAATCTACACGCGCTGACGGCGACAAGGATATTTTAAGTTCGTTAGGATTCAAGAAAAAAAATGAAACGAAAGAAATACCTAAAGAAGTGAGAATAGAAGCCAATGTGGAGCCTACAGTTAAAAATACAAATCCCGTTAATAAAAATCTTTTAATGGAAAGCATTTTTGGTCCTCGAAAATTACAAAGCGACGACGTTTCATTCGACGATATTTTAAAAGACACTAAAACCGGTAAAGAAAAAACAACCGAACTACGGTTACCTGAAAAAAGAGAAGAACCTGCTCCTAAAATGATAACACAAACTTCCGAATTCTCTGTAGGTGACGGTCGACGCTCGAGACATAATATATCCAACGTTAATTTACAAGATCCTTTAGGACTTTTTACAATAAAAGATACAACCACGGCATTAAGGGGCCAACCAAAAACTATCTCGAACGAAGATAAAATTAAAAAAATCGACGAGAACAGTTTTCCCGAAAAATCTCGAGATTTAAAACCAAAAAGTACTCCAAACACAAAACAACTTCCCGAGTGGCTCGATGACGGATCTCAACTTAAAAATAATCGACCCGAAACAAAAGTAACGGATACAAATAAATTTGAATCGGAAAATCAAAACGAAGTAACTCAAAAACAATCAGCAAACGTGGAAGAAATTGTGCCAAAATTGGAAACTGGTGCCAAACCTGCAATGTTAATAGACGATCAAGCACTTCAATCTTTAATGGTCCAACAAAAATTAACGACTTCGAATATTGAATACCAAAACACTGCAATAGCTTTACAACAACAAGAATCTCAGCTGTTGATGGCTTTGCATTTGAAAAAGTACGAAGAAAATTTATCCGAATTACAATCAAAACAACAAGAAATTATAATTAAACAAGAAAAGCAATTTAACAATCTTGTCGAGCAACAATTTGCAAAACAACAAATTATAGAAAACAATATGAGACTGCAACAAGAAAGAATTAACAATCACATTCAAATGTTGATTTCTCAGCCAGCTGTTTCGAAAAACCAAGATAGTTTTCAAGAGGATCATATAAGTGAATTAAAAAAAAATAACGTGGAAGAAAGTTATAAGCTATATGAAGACATGATTTCTACATTGAAACAACGACAACACGAAGAAATATTTTTATTGAACGAATCGTATAAGTAGGTAAGTCGGAGTGATTTTCCTATAAATCATTTAAATTTTACTAATTTTAGAAAGCAAATTTCTCTTTTGGAAAATGCGATGGAGGCAACGGAAACTCGATTAAAAACAGAAATGTCAGATTTATTGGATCAATTTCATCGAACGTTGGAAAAATTAAAGGAAACTCATGCTTCGGATAATGAAGAGCATAAACAAAAATTGAAAGAAATGTCGGCAATCCATGCAAATGAAATTAGAGGAATTAGAGATAACCACAATCGGATAATCGAAGAAATTAAATATGAATATTCTACTATAATGGAAAATTATAAAGACGCGAAACAAAAGTCCGCTGAAATTATGACAAACGCAGATGCCTATACGCATAAGCTAAGTACGAGTTTAAATATATTGGAAACTAACGCGAGAGTTTTGAACGAAATCCAAGATAAAGTTCACAACGACTATGGAATTTTAAGCTTAGCGAGGGAGGAATCTTTGAAAGCTAAAGAAGAAGAAATAAAATGTAAGTAGATAGATTTAAAAAATAGACAAAGAGAATTATTATAACTTTAAACGTTACTTTTACTGCCGGGGACGGACGGCACTAAAGTAGTACTTTACTATTATATAAATTTTGAGTTTTGACGTTTTCAAAAAAAAATGTTTTATTTGTAGTAATGAAGATCACTTTGGAGAAATCACGAGAAGCTTCCGACGCTGAACGAGCGCAATTGATGGGCTTGGTAAGAAGTTTGGAAACGAAATTAGTTGAACAATCTCAAAATTCGAGAGAAGAACGTTGGGCTTTACAGCAGGCTACTGCAATTTTAGTTGCAAGATCTTCGGCGTTTGATCGCGAGGTCGAATTTAATCGATCTATACTCGACAGAGAAAAGGAGCAAATAAAAGTACGTATATAGTACATAATTTATTTGTAATATAACTAATTCTATGCTTTTTCAGACATTAAAAGAAACGTTATTGGCCGAACAAGAGAGGACGATGTTACAAATTATGGAGGAAAAGTTGCTAATTTCATCTGAAAAGTCCCGCTTGGAAACGTCTGCCAAATTAAATCAAGATTATGACGCTCAAAGAAACCGAGTTGAAGTTGAAGCGGCACTTAAAGTGGCCAAGGAAGCTGCCGAACTAGCGGATCGCGAACGTGAAAATCTAAATAAGAAACAAAGCGAATTTGAAACTCTGAAGAGGAAACTTTTAGGTCAAGAACAAAAGTTAAATTTAAAACAGAGAGAATTGGAGGAGTTATTCATCAATGCTGACAATAAAGCCAAAGATGGAGAAAGAGCATTGTCCATGGCTAAACAATTAGAAGCAAAATATAATTTACGATTAAGAGATATACAGGGTCAATTGATTTCGTTAACGAATCGAGAGAAAAAATTAGCAGAAGAAAAAATTTCTTTGTCAAAAGAACGATTAGCTTTGCACAACAATTTGAGACAAATTAAAAAGTGCAGTTTGTGCGCCAACGAAAATGTACAAGTCGACAACGATAATATTGATGATATAGTGGAACAAGATTTTTCAATACATCTATCTCCGGTAAATTATTATTATGCATACGTTTTACTTGAAGATAATTATATTAACTTCTTGTTGTAGGTCACAGATCCTGACATTTTGCGTCTTCGTTACGAAATTAATGAAGAAAGAACGGTGGATTTTAAACAGTTTTTTGAAAATTAAGAAATAAAAGTAATTTTTATTACTTATATTTTAATTTTTTTATATTTGAATAATTAATAAAAGTAATATAAGCAATAAAATAGAAACAGATAATAAATTATTTGTGTCGTGCTTTAGATTCCAAGTTCCATACGAGACACAGAATGGAATTCACGGACGTAGCTATAGCCTTTTTGGGTGGAAGGGGTTCGACACTGCACTTTTTGTGATTCTGTAATTTTATTAAGAATCCCACGGTCTGTTTACCTGTTACTGTGGGTATTCGACTAATATTCGCGTTGTTAGGTTAAGGGGAGTGTCCAGACCCCCTAAACACCCTCCTTATATACGTCCGTGATGGAATTACAATAATTACGAGAAGCTTTAGCTCGCCCAAAATTATTTTGAATTGGCCCAGTGCCGGTGGTAAGTTTAAAAAAGAAAAGATGGATTTTTAACCCCACCTCACTCCCATACCCATATTACGCCTAGTTGCGTCTATTGGGCGCTCCAGACTCTCGCGAGAACAGCACGAGAACGCGAGAACATCACGAGAAACGAGAGTGTGGAGCCGATTCTCGTGTTCATTTTTAGCTTCTCGCCTTGCAGGCCACTCCAGACTCTCGCGAGAATCTCGCGAGAACCTCGCGAGAACATCGTGAAAAAACGAGGACAACACGAGAAAAGAGAGAGTGGAGCTGATTCTCGTGTTCCTCATAAGCTCTCGCCTTGTTCTCCACTTGTTGTCGGTTTTTTAATGCGAGACATAGGAGTCGAGATCGCGATAACAATACCACACCTGCACATTCGCATTCTTCAGTAGCGCCTGACTCACCGATTAAATAGTAGTATAATTAATTGTGAATTAAAATGAGCGTAAATTGGAAAACGAACAAAAATTGGCATTTATTGATTGCCTTCAAGCAGAACCAGCTTTGTGGAAAACATACATAAAAGGCTATAAAAATAAATCGAAAAAAATCATGATGCTTGTGTGTGGATTAGCACAATAATGTAAATACCCGTCGATGAATTTAGAAAAAACAAAGATTCTTTGATTGCAAATTATAGAGGTTATAAAAATAGAGAGAAAAAATCAGTGAATTTGGGAGTAGGTGTCTACGACTACGATGTCTATAAGTCCATTTGGTTTGCGCTATGGACTCCTTGCTTGGTGACAGTACAAAATGTAAAAACACAATTATAAAATAATGAAAACTTGAAGTTTGACGTATTTACGTCGATTTTATACCAAAAAAATTATCTGTTTTTTGAACATAATTTGAAGAAATAGATATTTAATTTAAACTGTACTCAATCACACCAGGCCTTACGAACATTCAAGATGCGATTTTGACAAATATTAATTGTCGAAATAAAAAGTACTGTTTACGTGTGATCGGGAGTTAGTACGTTTACATAATTCGAGCGCTGTGACATTACTGACCTCGTTGCTCGTTGGTCTTGTAGCGCAGGCCGGGTTAAAACTTCGGTGCGCTCACAATACGCACCATTACTGCTGACCTACCTCAATACTGTGACGTCACAGTAATGGTGCGCATATGCGCGCGTGTATACAAACTAAAATACGATTCAACAGTCGAAATAAAAAGAAATAAAATGGCAATATTATCTTTCAAGAAGAACATTATCGGAATAATGAAGTGGAAATGATCACTGGCACGACAGTAAATGCAACAGAAAATCCTGATACGTGTAGTACAATTTTTGAGTACGTACAAATAGACTTTATTTCAAAAATCATACTTTTAGATGATACTAATCCATTAAAGGGGCCAAAAATTCCAAATTTAAACTTTTCGACATATCACAAAATTAAAGAACTGTTAATCGTTTTAGAAAAAATTATAGAAATTTATTTAAAAAATCTGCACTGTAGTACTGAGAACCTTGTGAGTGTGGATGTTTTCCAATTTTCGATGTAACAAGATAGAAAATCATTTCTCGCCTTGTTCTCGCGTTGTTCTCGCCTTGTTCTCCGATGCTATTCTCGCCGAGATTCTCGCGATAGTCTGGAGCGCCCATATGGATAAAACGCACATCACTCATAAAAAAGAGGTTTTTGATTGGCCTAAATTCTCCAAAGGAGGAAATTCCTGATGAGCCAGAGTGTGATCAAAGAACCAATAAAGATCTAATAAAAATCTTTTCTTTATTCTAAAAAGAAACCTAGGCCTTCGGTCGGCATCATATTTATATTCTATTCCACAGATTGTGTTCTATTCTGTGGTCGTCATGACTTAAGATGTCAGATGTCAACGCATATGGCATAAAATTATTAATAATCAATTTTTAAAATAAATTTGTAAATAAAAGTAAATGTAAGTAAAAATAAAAAAAGAGGTTTTTGATTGGCCCAAATTCTCCAAAGGAGGAAATTCCTGATGAGCCAGAGTGTGATCAAAGAACCAATAAAGATCTAATAAAAATCTTATCTTTATTCTAAAAAGAAACCTAGGCCTTCGGTCGGCATCATATTTATATTCTATTCCACAGATTGTGTTCTATTCTGTGGTCGTCATGACTTAAGATGTCAGATGTCAACGCATATGGCATAAAATTATTAATAATCAATTTGTAAATAAAAGTCCCTCACCTAATTAATCTAATATCTAATTATAAAACTTTGCACAAACCAAACTGACCAAACTGTATTGACGCACGGTGTAAATGCATCTGTACCCCACCAAGTTTTTTTATTCACAATTTTGTTTTCAACGGTTCATGAATTCACGCGTGAGGCGGTATAACCTCAAAACGAATGTAATATTTAAAATAAATAAAATTTGATATGTCACGATTGTATATTTTCTAAATTATGGCGGGGCAATACTGTTATAAAATATTTGTGTTCATTTTTATTATACAATTAACTCTAAGTTATAAATTAAATGTACCCCGAATATTACTTCCAATTTTCAATGACTTGTCTTCAAAATTTATGTTGGAGGCTACCGAAGGTGGATGCTACAAATGGTAAGTTACTATTTATGTTATAATTAGATCATTATTTTATTTTGCTTGTTTTTAAGGACAACCACACGATCGGATGTGATTACTTTAACTCAAATCGATGCAGATTCTGACTTTTGTTGTTCGTCGAAAGTTATTGTGTCAGCTATCACGAAAGAATTTGCTAGAAACATAGCAGTTGTGTTAGCCGAAGACGTTCATACTCAACGAATTTTACGATGCGATGTTATTGTTGACGTAATTGATAATTTAGAAATAGTTACCACTACCAGAGAACTTTTTATGGAAGAAGCTCCGGAAGTATTCGAAGTTAGGGCTTATGACGATCAAGGTATAAATTTTAAATAATAACAAAAACCAAATTATTGTTTATTTTCATTTAGGAAATGAATTTAGTTCTTTGGAAGGCATAGAGTTTGATTGGGACATAATGTGTTTGGGAGCAAATCCAGATGTCGTTGTTTTAAAATTCATGGGATTTGCCGAATCGCCCTACGAAACTCCGCCAACAATTCAAGCAATTGAAGAAGAAAATAAACAAGGCCACATTGTTTTGCTGGAAGGCGTTAAAACAGGAGCCGCTAAAGTGTCCGTTAATTTACCTCAACCAGAATATAAACACATAAAACCTTGCAGCATTCAATTGTCGGTTATTGCTAATTTGTTAATTCTGCCTGCCGATGCATACATTTTGGTTGGAGATACGGTTACGTTTCAAATTATACATGTAAGATTTTTTATTTTTTTTTCCTACTGCAAGTCACCCATCTGGTTCTGTCGAATAATATTTAAAATTTAGATGAACAATGGACAAATGGAAGTTATTGCATTACCCGACGCACAATTTTACTTGGAAGTTGAAAATAAAGACCTGGGTACTTCAGAAAAAGAGACAGGTAAACTATACAGAATTTTTAATTTTGGAAAATGTCACTTTAAAATTTATTTATAGGAGAAATAACAGGCATAGCAGAAGGTCGAACTCGGGTTGTACTTCATGATAGAAACGTAAACGAAGAAGATCCAAGTTTTAAATTACCTGCAGCTACTTTAAACATAGTTGCTCCAGCTTACATGGTTCTCAGTTGTATGCCTCACAGGAATTGGGCAATTTTGAAATCGATACATCACGATATTATTGTAGAAGTTTACTCGAGGTACATGAAATTACTGAAAAATGTAAATGTTTGATATTAATTTAATAATTTCAGCAACGATAACAAAATATATTTAGGTTCCGGTGCTCAAGTTCACACACAAGTTGGAGACAGTTTTCATGTACAAGAACGTTCTCAAAATGGAACTTGGTTAACAGGATGGGGTATAGAAACAGGTGCAGTTCCAGTTCAAGCGTTGTTAGAATCAGTCGTGCACCCTACTTTGGGTACTTTTAAAATTGAGAAAGAAATTACTGCTCAAGCTCAATTACACGTTTATTCTCCCATTGTTTTAACACCATGTGAAGTAGTTTTACCTTGGGATCCACAAAGAAGACCAAAGTAAACTTTTTTAAGTTTTTCTTTTTTTTTGTTTAAATAATTTATTGTGTTTTTAGGTATGAGAAACAAGTTAGAGCAACTGGTGGTGATGGTAGATTTTTGTGGAGTAGTAGCAATCACACTATCGGTGTGGTGACTCAATCGGGATTGGTTAGAACACATACCAGTGGTTATTTTGAAGTATCGGCAGCTATGACAAGGAACCATCATAATCGAGAAACTACAGTGTAAGTACAATAATCTAATTTTCAAAGTCATGGGGTTATTATTCAATAGTCATTCTACTATTAATCTTCTTACTGTTTTAATTCTTTGGAAAACTTAACTTAAATTTTATTTGTAGATTTCTTATTCTATTACCCACGCGCTTAGAAATTGTAGAATTTATAATGGAAGCCGAAATTGGATCAATTATATACTTACACGTAGCTTTATATGCCAACAAGCACTCCAACGAAAACGAACAACCATCCCAAATTCCTTTTACAAGTTGTCAAGAGTTACCGTTCGATGTTAAATTTTCAGATCAAAGTTTTTCTTACAATAAAACCGCAATAATTCCGCCTGTAGGAATTTCTTGTGCTAATATAGCAATTATAGGGACACAAGTGGCAGTCACCACTGTCACTGTTTCATATACCGTCGAAGATAAACTTTTAGAAGATACTGTAACAATTAGTACCTTTAAACCTCTCAAGGTGATAAAACCAAACGTTTGCGAAATTGTATTAGCTGTCGGTACGTCAATACCAGTATTATTTACCGGTGGTCCTCAGAGTATACCTGGTAAACAATCGTTGCACAAACGCACAATATTAATTGCAGACGAAGCGGTGGTTAGTGCAAGCGAGGAATCGGTTGAAACTCCTGAAGAAATTTTATTGAACGTTGCTTGCCTACAGTTGGGCGAAAGTTTAGTAACATTAACTGTAAGCAACAGTCCGTCTTTGCCAAACAGTAAAAATCAAGAGAGTTCTGCCAGTATAAAAGTTATATGCGGTGAACCAAAGTCCTTATCTTTACAACCCGAAACTCAAGCAGCAAACACTGAAGGATGTCCAATGGATTTAAGTTCTAGTCGAATTGTCATTCATAGTTACAAAGATGTGGAGTTAGATGTGATAGTTATGGACGACCAGGGTCGTCAGTTTTTAAACGTTTCTAGTCTTAAATTTGATTGGAAAGTGAAGCCTGAAGAGTTGGGCGAATTACAAAATTCTGATGGCGTTTTTGCAAAGACCGTTACAGAAAGAGGGGTGGTTTTTAATAATAAAACTTATCAGATTGTGTCGCCTAAATCTCAAACAGGAAGTATGGAAGTTAGCGCTGCAATAGTGTCTTATAAAGTTGAAGATTTGATTACTCAAGGAATTTCAGTGGAATCTGAAAATCTGCAGGATTCGGTTACTGCTGCGATACATTTATTTTTGGTAGACGATACAGTCGTAACGCCTACCTCAGTTTCCGTATTTAATCATCCTGGTAATAGAAACTTGGTGGCAGTTAGTCAGGGTTCCGGATATTTTGAGATAGCTTTGAGTGCTGATGATATTGCACATGTGAAGTATATAGACTCGACACGTCAAATTGAAATTGTGCCTATAAAAGATGGTCATTTAAGAATTACTCTGATTGATTTATGTTTATCATCGGAACCTTCTACCGTCGAGGCAAACATAGTTTCCGTTAGTATTATAAGAGTTGAAATGTCTGACAAAGTCGAAATAGGTAGATGTATTTCTGCTATAGTAAAATTATATGATGAAAATGATAATTTGTTGTGTGTTCCCGATTTGAATATGGTAAATGTGGAACATCATTTACAACGTGAGATTGCAAAGGTAAAGAAAGTCAAAGAGGATCCTGATAATCGTTGGGGACCAGGAGAAATTCATTACATTATAACAGGTTTGTTAGGTTTTCTCAATTTATTTAAAATTTATAATTGTTTATTTGCAGGAATTGAATTAGGAGAAGCTAAACTAACATTTTCAATCGGTGAAACATCTAGTGCGCCTATCGAATTACAAGTATTTTCTCCTTTAAAAGTTACTCCAAGAAATACTACTTTAGTTGTTGGTTCTATTTTACAATTTAATAATAAAGGTGGACCACTACCCGACTGTAACGTTGAATATGCATCTGAAAATATAGAAATTGCAGGTATGTACTTTAAGTTTAGACCGAATAACTTTGTAATTGTTGTGGACAGACTTCCTTTTAGTAAATAACGTTTTTATTAAATTTTTATGCAACTATTAGTTGTATTCAGTGGAAAAGTTTTCCACAGCAAATATTTACATTATTTAAAGGTTACATGGCCGAGGTGTTTAGTTTTGCCTAAGAAGCTATAAGCTGAGATGTATAGATTTGAAAAAACTTGAATTTAATTAGTTGGAGTTGCTTCTAAAAGTTGTGCAACAGATGATTGATATGTAATATAGCTTTATTTGTTTAGATATCAACATAGCTGGTTTAGTACAAGCAAAGGCCTTGGGTCACTCTCAAATCACCGCTAGAGCTGTTGGCATTAACCCAACTACTGGATTAAAAATTGTCTACTCTCAGGTATGTCATACTGGTTTTACATAAAGAAATTAACTCAACTTTTTTTAAACAGGACACTGTAGATTTAGTTGTCGTGCCTCTCACTGGAATTAAAATTGGAGCACCATTAATGAGATTTCAAGTTGACACAACTGTACCGGCGTGGGCTACCGGTATACCCGAATATTTAACGCCTATAATATTAGGAACAGTGGAACCACCTATCAAGTTCGAGTGGACAGTTGAAGATGAACAAGTACTTAATGTACACGGGCTATTTAAAGAGCACGGTATTGAATATTCTTCAGAAGATGATATCTCGGTACGTTTAACCGGTACTGCACCTGGACTTACAAAAGTGCACCTAAATGCTATCGTACCTGGCCCTACGGCCGGTAATGGAGACTCCTCCGAAGTGGTTTATTCAACTAATATTGATGTGGAAGTATTCGAGAGGCTTACAGTTACGAGTCCCAATAATGTAGTGGGAAGTTTCCTTTTAATGGCTCCACACTGTACGATTCAAATTCAAACAAACTTGGACGAAACCAATAAATTAACATACAGGTGTGTATTTGACTGGTAGGTTAAGAATATTTTTAGTATGTAAAATTGTATTTTACAGTTTACCTGGCCCTGAACCCCCCAGTGATCCAGACAGCCGTAAATCGTTAACGTTACCGAACTCAATTGTATCATTATCCGATTCTGGTTTATTACGTTCACATGGTGCATTTGGAAAAACAATGATTTTAGTTACAGCTTTAGATGAGTACGGACTGAAACAAACATTGAGTGTTATCGTTGAGGTAACTTAAAATATATAGCAATAAATTACTTAAAAATTAATATTCAAAATATATAATGTAGGTAAAACCAGTTCATTACATGCTACTCAACGTAATTGCAAACTGGAAAGTTGTTGTACCTCCGGAACTAGAAACTTTACCATTAGGAACAGAATTTCAGTTGCACGTGACTTATCACGATAATACTGGAGCTGAATTTACTGCTGGTACTGCAGAATTAGGAATACGCAGTTCTCGATTTGATTTAGCAAAAATTCGTGCCGGAGTGGATAATTCCACTGTATTTGTTGCACTGAAAAAACCTGGAAGTACAATGATTAAAGTTTGGGCTGATGGTTATCACAAGACAGCAGATTATGTGAAACTTCGTGTCGGACAATCGCTTTCTCCCAATATGGTAATTTATTTTTACAAATCTACGAATTAGAATTCAATTTTAATTTTAGGGACAATTAAATACGGGAGATATAATTTGTGCTTGCACAGCTGTGGTATCGACAACTGATTTACAAGGCAGTTGGAGTTCTAGCGATCGCAATTTACTTTCAATAGATTCGGAAACTGGTGTAGGACACGTCGAGGGTGTTCGAAGTGGTTCGGTATCAATAGGACACTCTTTGCATCCTAGTGCTTCTCTACAAGTGCAAGTGGTTCCATCAAATCAAATAACTATGTTGCCCGATTCTGAGGAACCTTTGATTAATTCACGAGATGCACCAGTTTATAAAGTACCACTGGTGCTGTCCAATGAACAAAATCCCAGTAAAACTAACAATGTTGTAAGTAGTATGAAAAGTTTTTAATTAAATGAATTTAATTTTACGTTTTTGCAAGGTTTGTGAATGCAGTTGCGAAGTGGAAATGGACGAAAATGAAAATTATCCTTTTACATGCCACTTAGAATTTGCGAGTAGTTCTTGTGGTGGAAGTGTAAAAGCCGAGGATGTATTTAGTATTGCACCTGGATTTGATTCGAAAAAAGGTGAGATTTAGGAATAAGAAATATTTACTTGATGCTTAACAACCTTTTTTAGGACAATATGCTTGTAACATATTACCGGGAAAGGTTACGAGTGCAGCTACAAGTGTTATAAAAGCCAATGTTTCTGTCTGGGCCCAATTGGTTGGGGGTAGCGTGCAAGCTGCACCTATTGAATTGCTATTTATTCCAGCCATATTTGTGGAACCTGAATTGTATTTAGACAACCAGCAAGGAATTTTAAGTGTACATGGTTTGGATAATGTTTTGGATGAAGTTACGGTAAGTGTTTATAAGATTTCAATGACCAGATGATTATATTATGCTTTGTAGGTGGAGCCAGCCGATAGTAGTTTATTCAAAGTTGACAGTCCAGATAGATCAAAAGCAAACATACTTAAGTTTGATGTACAGCTGCTGGATTATCATTGGAAATTAGACGAATTAGGTGAGGCAATGAATCTGGTGGTCACATCAAAGGTTACCAAAGAAGTTGTTAATGTGAGTTGAATGAAAAGTATTATTTCAACATTCACAAATAATTGAAATTTTTAAGGTTCATGTTAAAACTGGCAGTCCAAGTCAAACTAGTATTCGTACATCACGTTGCAGTATACAGTCGTCGAGAAGTAGTACAAGTTTTATGAGTGATACACAATATATGCTCATCATTTTCACTGTAATGATTGCAGTGTTAATTATCATTTACATCTGTAAGTAAACTTACAATTTAATTACCAAGGGCCAGTTGTATAACATAAGATCAGAGTTAATTTGACTTTGAGCATCCAGGATCCTGATTGGATCCTGGTTTAACTCTTACCTGAGCTTTATACAACTGGGCCTAAGCTGTTGTTTAGCATTGAAATGTAACTAATTTCAAACTCGATTTAAACTTGAATTAGGATAACAGAGGGGTAAATAAAAAAAATTTGATTTGACATTTTTTTTTAGCATATGCATATTGTTTCCAACCTGTCGTGAATGTCAATGTTAGTCCCGATCGTTCTTTATTATCTGGTAAGTTTTACATTATTTATAATTAGTTTTTGATTATGTTAACTTGTACTTTAGGTTCACCAAGTGGAACCCCAAGATCGTCATTTAATAGTGGTCAGTGTGCATACGTACAATATATGCGAAGACAGCAAAATTCAACTAATGGTACTCCTAGAAATAGGGCAAGCAGTAGTAGAGAACCAGTGTATGGCGATCCCAATAGTTTTTATGCCACAAGTCCCGAGACGAGAAGGAATAATAGGAGCATCATGTAGCAAATTTTATAGTTACTAGAATAATTCACTTAATTTCCATTGTACATACAAATTTTATGTCATTTTAAGAAAATCTAATTTTTATTTTTACCCCAGAAATTTGCGAAATTTCAATACCACGGTTGTGATAATTTTTTATACGTAATAGATAAAATGAAAGATCCAATAAAATTTACAATATTTGCCCTTTATTGATATACATTTTTTAGTACCATATTTCCAAACAGTTATATACCGTGTAAATAATTAAAAGATAAACACTATCTACTTGTACGGCTTACTAAAACAAAAATAAAAAATGTAAAAATATCACAGATGATTTCCATAAATTAGCATACATTTAAATATAAGCAAAAAATTATGAAAATTTTACATAAATGTAGGCACTTTCATACGTGTTCAGATCGATACCTCTCCCATCTAGAATCATCTGATTCATGTGTGATGTAACGTACACCAATTTGTGTTTCCAAATTACGAAGATCGCACCAAGTTTCGTAATCCTAAAACAATCGAAATTAAAACCTTTTTGAGATTCCTTTTTAATTTACTTGTACCTGTAACCAAATGTGTTGTGAAGATTTGTCAACTGTATATCTTTTTCTTTGCTTGACCTGCAGTAAATTATTGATTAAATCAATAGCTAAAAATTAAAAAATTAAAAATCTTGAAAAGAAGTGCACATGAAAATTTACCATCAGATGAAACTTCCTTCCACGGATTTGAGGGATACATAAATGCGGCATTCTGAATTTGCTCGTTAATATCTTCATCTTCGTTAAACGGGAATGTGCCACTTAAGCTGACATAAATAATAACGCCTACACTCCACATATCTAAGGATCTGTTGTAGCCTTTGTTGCGCAAAACTTCTGGTGCTGAAAAGTCGATATGGATTACGTGTTTCTCAACTCTCACAAGTACAAACCTAAATATGCGGGTGTACCGACAACCGATCTACGGAACGATTTTTCCCCGATAATTCGAGCAAAACCAAAATCGCATAGTTTAACTTGAGGAAATTCTGAATCCGAATTCAGGAGTACATTTTCAGGTTTCAAATCACAATGAACAATATTTTTACTATGCAAATGTTTTAAAGCTATGAGTATCTGAAATACATTTAAAATTAGGTCAGAATTGATTAGCGGCAATTCAGTAATTACTTGAGTGATGAGGAACTTTGTCACTCTTTCGTTTAACCGGCCTTTATCATGAGATAAAATCATTTCCAACATATCTCCTTTCAATTTCTCCATAACTACAAAAATGCGCTCCGGCGTTTCAAACATGCGTTCTAAATTTACAACACCGGGGTGAGAAAAATTTTGAAGGATAGCGACTTCGTTTTTAAGTTGAGCTTCTTGTTTGGTTGGAAAACGCAATTTATCGATTACCTAATAACAAAATTGCTTCACAATACTTTTTTTTGGTAAAACCATAATTTTGTACCTTGATGGCCACCGCTCGAGAAGTTCTTCTGTGAATACCGCCGTACACAATACCAAACTGTCCAGATCCTAAAACTTCATCTGGGTATATCTGATACACTTGGTTCATATCGGTGATGTTCTCTTCCGGTTCACTGACTTCCGGCGAACCTAAATAGAAGAAGGATTTTAGGACTAATACTTTTATTTTAGGATTTTTAAGAAAAAATAGAACTTACGGTTACTTGAAGTGACGGGCATCAGTGCTTGTTTTAATTTAGTTTCCCAACTGCAAGCCACATGTGAACCGATTCCACTGTTCAAAGGTGGAGGTATGGCACCTTTTCCGCCGCCGTAAAAAATATCTTGACCAACAAAATAATCAACATGAAGCGTTCGTATTTCAAAACAGTGCATCACATCTGAAAGTAAAAGTATGTAATTTAACTCGACATTTTATTACAACGATCTCACCTCCGTGTTTTGTTCTCGCCGTATCGATGGCTAAAACTTGAGATAACGGAATTTCTTTGTAATATTTAGAAGTCTGTTCGTTTTGAAATAAGGTGATGGATTTTGTGTCTAGTTTCCAGTAATGATTTCTAACCTGTGAGGTTTTAGAATAAATAGGTGAAAATAAATTTTGATGTGAAACTTACCGTACTGTCTTTGTTTGTAAAATGAACCAACCAGCCTTCCTTCAAGGATTTAGAATTACCGCGTTTGGTGTGCTTCACAGACTGTACAATTCGTTGTAAAGGAATATTGGCACTAGGAGCTGAAGAAGTGCTAGAGGAAGAACATTGGTATTAAATAACGTAAACGAAAATGACGATTCCAGTTACCTGGAAGGATTCGAGTCGTTGTCATTATCATGCACAGGTACACGTTCAACTTCGAGAACAGATTCGTAGTAACTGGAGTCCCCTTCCGTTGTGTCCGATTTAAAATAATCAAGTCTTTGAGTATCTCCTTCAATTGGAATGCCAAGATAATAATTTATAGAACCATTTGCACTAATACCTCCTTCCTGATCGCTACTATCGTCTTCAGTTTCAATTAGCCGAGCACACATGTGACTTTCATTACTTCCTGAGCTTTCCGAATAATTGTAGCTACCTAAATCATACCACGGGTTACAAAGTTTGAATTTTAAAAAATTTCATAAAAAATGCACTATTATTGGTCTAAAAATTTAAATTTCTAATTCTAAAAAAGATTTCCCTTAATACCTTGAATATTTTTAGGCATCTCTCCCGTACAATCTTTTGGAATATATTCTATACATTTTTTGTGAGCATTATAATTACAATCTTTGCATTGTAAACCTTGTTTAAAAAGACCACGTAAAAGTTTTTTACAATATTGACAAACAGTTGGTCGAGTATAACTATGAAGTACAAATGTATGAGGAATTCGTATACGTCCTGCCAATTCTTTTTCTATCCAAACAGGTCGACCACCAGACGATGGAGATCGATTGTGAGACTGGAAAAGAAGGCTAAGTAGCTTATTTTTAAACTAGAATTTGTTGATTTAGTTCAAATTTTGTTTAAAAAATATCTAAAATGATTTTGCAAGCAAGTAAATATTTCAAATATATTCTGTGTTTATAATGGAATTCTTCTTTTTGAAATAACGAAAAAATTGTACAAAATTTTCAAGAATAGGAAAAGAAATGCGAATGATTCAATGAAAAAAGTAAAAATAAAAATTGTAATAATTATTTTTACTTATTTTGATACTACTTAAGCTACAAACTAGTTCACATGATTGGCCACGATAATGAAAGCTAAGAATTTATAAACTTTTCAACAATTTCTAAATCATAATGCAAAAGTAATTTTTTGTAATTACTCAAATTTTTGCACTATGCTTAATTCTAAATCTACATTTTTTAAAGTACACTAAAATAGTTCTCATTAATTATTATTTACTAACACAATGCCTAAGCTACAATTTTTGTTAGTCCACACAATTTTTCAAATTGCTATACAGAAAACAATTTCAAATTACAGTTAACTTCCACGCTCTCCTTCATGCAAACTTTATTCTCTACAAGTTTTGTGGTTATTTTTCTCACATAAATTTATTTAACCAATAGATTCAGATATGCTTACTGTAATCTCTGAGCATCAGATGTGTAGGAAAGATAAAATCTATTAGTTAAATTTTCAAGTCCCTATGAATTCCAGTATATAAGTAAATTCGACAATTTGTGTCGAATTTGTCATGACTTCATCGATCATTCAATAGTTTCTATAAATAATTTTGCCTTTTCGATCAGTTTACATTTTGTGCGCAGTTTCTTCAAAATTATTCCAGTTCGGGTGAAGTACGTCTTTCTTTGGCAGACAACAGTAAAAAAATTTTTTTTGAACGAAAATCACAAACAGGAAGTAATAATATATTTACAGAAGACGAGACAATAGAGAAAAAAGAAATAAAAAGGAATGGACAGCTAAAAGGGTTTATAAAATTAGCAAATTCAGTAAGACTTTCTTTTGGAACTTGCAATTGGTTGGTACTTACGGTAATTACTTAAAGTCATAATATAAAAAAGTTTAAGACTTTTTCCATGTCTTGCATTAACTTTATAGCTAAGCAATTGTAAGCCGTTCCTACAGATCTTATGACCAGAGAGACTGCATTGTTAATTAAAATAACATCCACATGCAAATAAGAGCTCTAATGTATTTATAAAATCGGCCCATTTCATCAATTTCGATGTAATGTAAAGCACAGACAAAAAGCAAAACATTGGTCACCGGAAAGATACAAGTTCAACACTTAAAAGAATTAAATAAATCATACCTGTCCATTACTTTTGCTGAAGCTCTTGCGACTTCCTTTGAATTGTGTAGATTGGTTCCATCTTAATATATATCGATAAAATGTTTTCTTTTTTTCACTATCCTTATTAATATGTTTCTTCTGTTTGGTAAGTGTGGAAATAACGTAAACAAATTGTTTTAGTACTCTTGTTCAAGTCCAAAAGCATAAGTTACCCTCTTATTTTTACATTAATTCTGTACTATTCAGAATATACAGAGCTCTTTAATATTAAATTAAACTAACAAAATTTAATCGGTTAACAATTTCAAAGTTATAATTTTGTTTTATCCTTAGGTTGTGGCTACACTTAGTCCAGAATAGATCCGATCAGAGTTGACCCGACATGTCAGAAAAAAACAAATGTGTACCTATATGTTTATAGCGATGATTTAGTTGAGATTTTATGTTTTATATGCTAATGCCAAGTATCTAGTTCAACTTTGGGCAAAGTAAGAACTTCATTTCGACTCCCCCTCTTGGAAGGCAATTTCAAACCACTGAAGTATAATTTGCCTAGAGAAATCTTTTCAAAACGATGTCTATAGTATTTGACGTGATTATATGCGAGATAAAATTTCCAATGCTCATCACTGCATGACACGCGAAGAAGGTAGAATAAATTTAGTTTCTCATGTCAATGAGTATGTATTATTGTTGTGTTGTAAATAACATAATGTGGTACAACGGTTTTATAATATAGATCTGATCAGTTATAGTCCAAATGTAATCGAGTAAAGCGGATCTCTTCAAAACAAATCTGGACAGATCTGATCAGATGCGGACCTAGTGTAGTTTCAGGATTACACAGTTTAATTATTTGATTTCAAATTTGCACTCACAACAAATGAACATTTTTTAAATTGTACAAGCAAACAACAAGCATAATTCAGTATGAGACCCCAGGTGCAATCTTCTTTGAATGTTGTTACTAACATAAAAGAGTTAATTATGATCGAGCAACAGCACTGTTGAGCAACGACTTATTTCCCAAAATTAATTAATTATATTTAATTTAGAAAATAAAATACAAATTTTTACAATTCACAAATGAATACCAAAGCAAAATGATCAGTTTAAATTTTTAAATATGATAAAAAAGAAGTTATTTCATTTTTTGTTTTGTTTTTGTGAGTTTGATGCAAAAGCAAGTCACAAAGCGGCATTCCTCCTGTAAAAAATATATTTTATCCACTACCGTTACATAATAGCTCAGGTCTACACTGATTTGAGTTACATAATGACATCCGCACTAAAGTGATATGAGGAAATCTGAAATAAACCAATAGCAAAACAAAATGAATGAATATTTAAATAACTTGATCAGATAATGTTATTAATTGAATATAATATAGGAAACGTCAATTAAAATAAAATTCTATGATTTTCAAAAAAATGCGCTGGAAGATAAAATTTTGTATATAGGTTACTATTATTTCAGAAGATCTGCCTCTAAAAATAAGCCTACCTAATTAACAAAAAATTGTACAGTTCGAATGAAAAAGTGGCAAGGCAATGTAAAAAATCATGCAAGCGTATGGAGCAAACGAATAAGACAAAACCAAAACAGCTAAAGAAAGTTAAAATAAGAAGTTATATCCGGTATTATGATGCTTGTAACATTCTTTGTTCGATAAGAAACCAAAATATGTATAAAAAATTATATTATTCCAATTAATACAAAAAATGTAAAACAATGTATATTAATAATAATATAAAAATTTCGACTTAATTTTTATATTTGTAAATACTTGCAAAATCACGTAAAATAAATTAATACTACTTTCCACAACCATATAAATATAAATTACACTTCATCAATATTTCAACAAATAAGTACGTACACCTACATTTCACTACATGATACAAATACTTCACTATATTAATACTTATTGAGTATTTTCGTTTGAGCCTGTCGATCGCTAAATATCATTTGTAAATAATTATAAAAAATAAATGCTTATATACGTAATAAAAAGGGTGGCCCACTTACAACAAATTATTTCATAGCATCTTTAATACTGAAAAAGATCTTAAATTTTCTACTACAGATTCAAACCTCTATGTATTGCAGTGTTCATAAAGGTGGGCAATAAAGCTCATAGTAGTTTTAATTTCATTCTCAAAAAAAAATGTAAGAAAGTTCAGAGAAAGTTAATATTTGATACTCAACAATTTAAGTTCAAATTGAAATAATTTATTATTTAAGTAAACAATTGAAAATTGAACAACGTTGAGTGTAACGACCGATGTGCATCAGTGCGGGTATACGCAAATGAATAATATTTAAATCACATTATCAAAAATAAAATTTGAATGAAGAAAAAAATGAATTGTCTTGGAAACGGATTGATCAGGAGAAAAGGATAAATAAAGTCAGTTGATGAAAAACGGTGGACCAGTAAGGTCGAGTGGAAATATTCTCTAAGAGAGGAGTGATCCACAAATAAAATTTAATCAACAAAAATCACTTTCGAAACAATAATAACAAATTCAATTTGGACAAATTTAAACAATTAATAGGAAGAATTATTTGGTAAAAGATTTTGGCTTGTGGGATAGAAAATTCTGGAACGAGAGAAAAAGCTGTTCCATTTAACGTGAAAAAGGAGAAGAATAATTCACAACCATTTAAGGACCGAGGATTGCGGGTCGAGTTTATTGAAGAAAGAGACAGGTTTGAACAACCCAGATTATTTTGTGATTACGGGATATTTGCGGAACACCAATTATTATAAAACTAATGCGGTGAAATTTGCGATTCAACAAAGGTTAATTAATTGTAACAAATGTAATTCAATTGTTTATTCAAAAAGAAAATAAATTTTCATATTCAACTAGAATTTTCTAGATTAATTTTAGAACCATTCAAAAGATCGTTTTAACTTTGCTTTGATATTTTTACATGGAACCGGAGGTTGGATAAGTTTGTATTCAATACATAAAACTCAAAGTAAGTATGCATTATTAAAAGATTCTTTCAATTAACAGTGCATATTTAATTGGCGCCCAACGTACGGGGCTCGACCACGAAACATTGCTCGTGAGAACCCACGACACAAAAATAAAATTTATCAAACGAATCTCTGTAAAAAGAAATAAATTAATAACTTTAAAATTAAAATTAAAATTGTCACATTGAAGTTTAAATTATTATCACTATGGAAACGCGTAGCGGTAAAATCAGTATAGCTGAGAATCCAAGTGACAAGGAAAATATCGCGATAGAAAATAAAACGTCAGAAAATTCTGACATTCAAAAGATGCTAATGCAATTAATGGAAAATGTTAAGGAAAGTAGGGCTGAATCAATAGAAAGTAGGGCTGAATTAATGGAAAAGATGAATGAAAGTAGGTCTGAATTAATACAGAATATGTCTAATTTGAATGCAAAGATGAATGAGAATTCTAGGGAAATGTCAAAGAAAATGCTCAAGATGGAAGAAAATATCAAGGAAAACATGTCCGAATTTAAACAACAAATGGAAGGAAAATTCGATGGAATTTATGGAATGATGGATGAGATGAACCAAAAATGTACACAAGTGGAACAAGAAATTGCCAAAGTCAAGGAAGAAAACGGTAAAGTGGAAAAACAGGTACAGGTAAATAAGAAAAGAATTGAAAAAGCGAGTACGGAGATCAAAGAGACAAATCGACAATTGGAAGAAAAGGTAATTGGTGCAAAGATGGAGGTAGATTCAAGTGTGAATGAAAGAATGGAAGGTATAAACAAAAAGTTAGATAAACGAATTGAAGTTGAGGGCAATAAGTTAAAAGAGGAAATTCAAAGGTTGCAAAGAAAGGTAGATGAAAAGTCACTGGGGGAACTAGGCGAGGTACTTAAATTACACTTAACAAAGGAATTTGATGGGGATAAATGTGGAAGATTTTCAGGGGACGGAAAGGTAAACCCAAAGATATTTATGAAAAATCTTGAACAAAATATAGAAAAAATTAAAGATTTAAGAAGTGTTAAAAACATTATCAGAAAGTTAATGAGAGGGGAAGCCGAAATATGGTTTGCAATGATAGAAAATCGGGTTAACAATTTAGAAGATTTCAAAACTTTGTTCTTTAAAAAATACTGGGGTGAGATAGAGCAAGGTAAGGTACGAGAGGAAATTAACTTTGGCAAATACCGGGGATATGGAAACTCACGGGAAAATTATGCGATTAGATTAATCAATCAAGCTCAACAAGTCGAACCAAAATATTTGGAATCGGAATTAGTCAACGTATTAGGACGACATTTTGAAAGAGATATTAAAGAAAGAATAGGGATTGAGGGGGTAGATAATGTAGACAAATTTCTTGAGGTGCTCAAAAGATTTGATAGGTCGGTTGAATTTAAAAGTGAAAATACCGGAAATTGGAATCGGGTTAGACACGAAAACTATAAAGCGACGGGGGGAAACGAGATACCAAGAGTGTCCCAAGATTGGAGACACACGAGAGCAAGTGAACATGTTGGGGTGTCCAACGATGGTGGAAACCAAACCAACGGGTAATGTTAACTTGCGAAGTTAACGTTACCGTACGAAGGGCCGTATTTGATAAATAAGGTGATCAATGAAAATGTCTATGAACTGAGGTATGTTGACAACCCAGGGATTAGAGGAAAATTTCACATCAACCTTATGTACCCCTTCGTAGAAGAAGAGGTGTAAAAGTTAAATTTATTTGGGTGGTGTGTGAATGTGTGTTAAATTAATTTAGATTGGGGAACAATAAATAAAAAACAGACGAGAAAAGAAATTCGATAAAAAAAGGGCGTTTAATATTTGTTAATTGTTTGTTATGTTAAGTTAGGAAAGGAAGGGAAGAAAGATTTGATTGAGCTGACGAAGCGACAATACCCGCGAAAGAAACGGGAATTAGAATTTAAAGAAGATTTAATTGGCATGACGGTAATATCCGCAAAATGAAAGGAAAAGAATAAGAATCTGCAAAGGCAGAAAATAAATGGGAAAGGGGAATAATAATAATGAAGTGGTGGCACAGCCTAAAGAAGCTGACACGGCGGTAGTATCCGCGAAATGAAGGGAAATAAATAAGAAGCTGCAAAGGCAGAAAATAAATGGGAAAGGGGAATAATAATAATGAAGTGGTGGCACAGCCTAAAGAAGCTGACACGGCGGTAGTATCCGCGAAATGAAGGGAAATAAATAAGAAGCTGCAAAGGCAGAAAATAAATGGGAAGGGGAAATGAAACAATGAAGGTCCAATGACAAAAAATATAAGAATTAATTCCGGGAATAATAGAGACGCGGGTAAAACGGAGCAACAACAGCTCAACCAAGGAGAGATTGAAAGAAAGATTGGTAGATGAGGAAAGAACAGAAATTTATCTTTAATTATGTTTAGTTGATAAAATAAAATAAAAGTTATTAATTTATTCGCACAAATGCAGAGATTTATATGATACCGCGGATGTTCGACTTTAACATTAATTGGGAAAAATTCAAATTAAGTCAAAATCGAAAGGGGGTAAATGCAGTGTTCATAAAGGTGGGCAATAAAGCTCATAGTAGTTTTAATTTCATTCTCAAAAAAAAATGTAAGAAAGTTCAGAGAAAGTTAATATTTGATACTCAACAATTTAAGTTCAAATTGAAATAATTTATTATTTAAGTAAACAATTGAAAATTGAACAACGTTGAGTGTAACGACCGATGTGCATCAGTGCGGGTATACGCAAATGAATAATATTTAAATCACATTATCAAAAATAAAATTTGAATGAAGAAAAAAATGAATTGTCTTGGAAACGGATTGATCAGGAGAAAAGGATAAATAAAGTCAGTTGATGAAAAACGGTGGACCAGTAAGGTCGAGTGGAAATATTCTCTAAGAGAGGAGTGATCCACAAATAAAATTTAATCAACAAAAATCACTTTCGAAACAATAATAACAAATTCAATTTGGACAAATTTAAACAATTAATAGGAAGAATTATTTGGTAAAAGATTTTGGCTTGTGGGATAGAAAATTCTGGAACGAGAGAAAAAGCTGTTCCATTTAACGTGAAAAAGGAGAAGAATAATTCACAACCATTTAAGGACCGAGGATTGCGGGTCGAGTTTATTGAAGAAAGAGACAGGTTTGAACAACCCAGATTATTTTGTGATTACGGGATATTTGCGGAACACCAATTATTATAAAACTAATGCGGTGAAATTTGCGATTCAACAAAGGTTAATTAATTGTAACAAATGTAATTCAATTGTTTATTCAAAAAGAAAATAAATTTTCATATTCAACTAGAATTTTCTAGATTAATTTTAGAACCATTCAAAAGATCGTTTTAACTTTGCTTTGATATTTTTACATGGAACCGGAGGTTGGATAAGTTTGTATTCAATACATAAAACTCAAAGTAAGTATGCATTATTAAAAGATTCTTTCAATTAACAGTGCAGTATACTATATTTTACGGCTCTGTTTATTATAAAACTGCAATAGGAAGCACTTTTGTATAAGGAAATATTCTTATTAACTTTTCAATTGCGTAGCTGTTTTCAAGTTATGGCTTATTAATTAAAAAGGATTTCAATCTTTAATTTAGAATTTGGTCCTATAATTAACTTCTCTCAAATGTGTTTGGAGTAAGTGTCAAGTGTTACCAGACAAGTAGAAGACCTGCAGTTTAATATAGACTTTGAACCACAGGAACTGTAATATACTTGTATTTGAGATGTTTTTTTCAGGCGGATTACACCTCATAATGCGTCAATATCTTCAGAAGAGAGAAATCCAAAATAAGGTTCTTACTTCACTCCAGTTAATGTGATTATTTGGTATTAATAATTAAGAACTAAAGATGTTAAAATATCACTATTTTACATTTATTGCAGACTCCTCTCCCTTTAAAATAAAGTATAGCTACATGGAGAGACAAAATCTGTGTATAAATATATTCGTAATAATTTAACTATATTTAAATTCACCTCTTTTAAATTGCATTTCAAAATACAGTGCTGATCTGGCTAAGTATACTAAAAATTGAAAGAGATTTACAACCGGGTTCAAACCCTTTGCTTTACACACAGGGACGAATCCATGAGAGAGACGAGGAGAAGCCACTTCCTCCAATATTTTAAACAGTTGACAAAAACAGTGAAAATTTTAAGAAGCAATGGTTAAAAAAATTAGAACATAAAATGATGTTTGTGTACACAAAAATATTTTTGGAGTGGGTATATAAATAAACCCTTTTCAATTTTACTATTAAGAATGGAATGAAAGAATTTGCCATAAGTGGATCACATCGTATATATTATGTAAATTTGTTCGATAAATATCATTCTCTGTCAGTCAAAACATTTAAAATTAATTAAGCTTTATCGTTAGTGTAAATGATCGACAGTCTCTAATTTGAAAGCAGATCAATTTTTATTTGCATTGCCAGTAAAAAAGTTAGCAAGTCTTACCAAATTACTTTCTTCGGTATGCATTGAGTTGCCAGAAGTTAAAGAAGAATTGGAGCTACCAGAAGGGCTTCGAGGCACTTGTAATGTACTAGAATGACGTCGTTGTTTATCTTCTTGACCACTCGGCGCTGACGCAGATGAGCAATCATTTGGTACTTTAACTACACAACGTTTATGAAAGTTCTGACCACAACCTGCAAGAAATGTTCAATAAACAGTGTATTGGGCTTATTTCAAACGAGATCTTACCATCACACTTAAGTCCTTGGCGTACTAAGCCAAATAACATTTCGCCACAGAAATCGCAAAAAGTCGGAGTTTTATAAGAATGAACTGATAAAGCATGAGGTCTAACAATTTTTTGCTTGGGAATGTTTGAAGTAACTTTAAAATAACATTATTAAATACATAAAAAATTAAATCGTAGTTTAGCTTACATGTTCCCGATAGTATAATTTCAACAATAGTTTCATCTATAATATCTGAAGCAGAGTTAACAACTTGAAGTATATTTTGAGATTCATAATCGTGTCGAAATAATAACAGTCGTTCTTCTATTTTATTAATACCATGATCTGGAATCTACAATTAAAAAATGTATTAAAAATCACAAACAGCATGAACAATTTCAATAGCTACCTTTTCATTTAAAAAACTACATGCTAAATCTTTTATAGTTTTAAGATTTAGTTTACATTGAGCTATCGTTACTGCATCACGAAATAAACCAAATTGAAAGATAAACGTAACTTCAGGTCCTTTTGAATCCATAATTGGTATTATGGAGAAAATCTTGATAAAATACAAAGAAACAATAATTAATAAACAAAAACCTTGTTTTAATAAAAATCGTAGTTAGAAAATGATATTTAGAATCAGAAAAAAATCTTAAGGTCTCTATAGTAGATTTGATCGGGAATAGAGGTAAATTTTTCAAAAAAGATCCCAAAAATCATCAAATCTTGATGATGATTTTATAATGTAAAAAGATTGTTTTAGTTTCTGGGAAGTTTTCACATAAGATTTTAATGCTTTAAAGTAAACCTTTAGGACTTACATCGTAACTTGGAATCAGTGCAAACCAAGCTAGAAAAATTTTTTTTAAAGCTTCTCAAATTCGAACCCGGTAGTTCTAAACGTAATTTTCAACAAAAAATTGTGAAAAAGATCAACTTTTAAAGCTCACAGCTAGGACTCCATTCTATCGAATAAAATCTAAAACAATCTTTTTTTTCAGTTTTATGCAAAATTTTATTTAGTTGCTTAATTTTGGTAAAACCTGAAAACTGCAAGTTTTAGAATCTTTCTTAACAAATTTACTCCTATTCCGATTCAATCGCAACATAGAACCAGGACTTTTTTGTTAAGCCAAACTGAAGTGTTTAAGCAAATTATCTACACGTAGACCCATTTTTATTTTGCGACATAATAATTGGACAATAAAAAAGTTAAAAAAATGTATTTAACAAAAACTATACGATCCAGTGGATATGCAAGATTTTCTACTCGTAATAGCAAATTTTAATATTTTTTTTAAGAGCAACTTGTTAGAACTTTCCAGGCTTTTCCAGGTTTCTTTAATTGAATACAAGTTCCATACAGAATTGCTAGCATTAAAAAATTTTACATCAACGTTAGGATTAAAAAATATGTAAATTTGAGTACTTAATTGTTCAAAGGTTCAAAACTGTTAATAGCAACAAAATAATTAAATATCGTATAAACCCAATTACGTAATTTTGATTAAGTGAAAATTAAACTTAAGTGTAAAACAACGCAAATAAACGAAAAACGTGATAAGAAGTAGCTTATTCAGTATAAATATTAAGAAATCATTAAAAAATTGTACAATACCTAGAACACAAAATGTTAAAAATTTTCAAAATTTTGAATCCAAGATAGAAATGTCTTGGACGTTTTTAAAAGAAATTATTACAACACAAAAATTCATAAGATTTTTATTTACCGTTAAGCCATGAAAATATTTACCACAAGAAAAATGTTAAGAGCAAAGTGAAAGCAACATTCTTCGTCAAACTACTAGTAACATACACATTTTTTAATACGCTTAAAAATCGAACAAACTATGTTTTATATATATCGCGAGTTTAATTAAAATTTAAATAAAATTACACAAGTAGCAACACTTAACATGCAAAAAGTTTTATTTTACTATTGACGTACATTTGACGTTGATTTGACGTATGTCACATATAAAATCACCACGTTGCCAATTAAATGACATAAGAAATCCCTAACCTATGGGTGTGTTCTAGAAATGTTGGTATGAAAAGATGCGCGTGTTCGAGAGAGATGAACGTGAATCTTCTTGCGCTTGAATTTCTAACCCTAATTATTGATTTGTTTATGTTATTTATTTCCCAGAACGGTAATGCTTATTACTTATAGAAATCCAATTTATGTAATCGAATTATTGTAATACTTTTAGTGCTGCAAAGAAAATGTCTAATTTGTGAAGCGTAACTTTTTGTATGGACTTGCCTGTTTGAAAATTATGCGGTTAAATTTAAAATGGGTAAAGCAGAAATTGTTGAAAAGTATAACATACTGCAAACTTTCAGTCGTTGATGTAAAAGCAGTGCCACCGTAATCTTGTTCAAAAATGGAAAGTCTTATTTCGAAAAGGTAACAATAACTACTAAAGCAATTGAAGAGTTTATTTTTACAAAGACATTTGAAGTCGAGTCGATGTCTTAGTTATTTTGTAGATCTTAGGTATTTCAAACGTTGAACTTTTAAAATCATAGTTGTCTATTGTAATATTTTGTTCTACTCTGTCTCTGCATGGTAGTTTGTTCACACACATGTATTTGGTCTCTCCTTTGCTTACTACCAAGCCTCTTTTTATCTATTTTGCTATTCTCACGAAGGTTCCTTTACAATGATTACTCTATTATCAATAACTTTTATATCGTTCTGGTTGGTTGCAGTAGCAGAATAACTGTGCTGTCATAATCATGTTAACATAACGTAGTCGACTTAGTAAAAAATTTAACCTTGATGGCTCATGTTGTCATGTTACAACAGAGATAGACGGAACTCCCATAATACGGTTTGCTTTAAATTCAGGCGTTTCAGACATTGATTTTATTACAGGGAAAGAATTACATAATTCTATATATTATGTTATAGTATTTATAAATGGTCAAGCATTAATTGCATCGCACTTTCCCTTTCTTATTGTTTTAATTTTTAGGAAACATTTTGGGTGTGCACGCAAACATCTTGCAAATTGCGAATTTTGCTATATTGGGTGTGTGTGCTGGAATAATTCCATACCCACATCATAATCAATCTCCCAGAAACATGTACCAATGTGCTATGGGTAAACAAGCTATGGGTGCGATCAGTTACAATCAACAAAAACGAATGGACACTTGAATATATAATTAGATTTATCCGCAAGTTCCGATTATTAGAACCAAACCTATACAACTCATTAATTTCGATAAAGCGCCAGCTGGTCACAACGTCATAATTGCTATTATGTCCTATAGTGGGTACGATATTGAAGACGCTTTAATTTTAAACAAAGCTTTGCTGGATAGAGATTTCGGACGATGTGCCATGTACAGAAGTCAAAAAACACTTATTAAACGTCACAACAATAATACGTCTGATGGAATAAAGAGCCTACTTGTTGAATCGACCACCAAAAAATGTAATCTGAATTTTTCTGGATGGAACAAATATTTTGTTAGACAATGATGGTATTGCTTCGCCTGGTTTGCAAGTAGAAAACAAACAAGTACTTATAAATAAGGTGACGCCTGTCGTGAAAGAAATTTCCAGTGGTGCTTCCGGGACTTACGAGTCCAGTTTTAAAAAGGAACCTGTTATGTACAGGAACAAACAGTTAAGTTACATTGATAAGGTAATGATTTTCAGAACTGAAGAGAGCACAGTCTCATAAAAGTTTTACTTCGTCAAACTGGAATACCTGATATTGAGGATAAATTTAGTTCTCGTCATGGTCAAAAAGGCGTCGTCGGTTTGATTGTAGAACAGGAAGATATGCCATTCAGTGAAGAGATTTGTCCAGATATTATAATGAATCCTCATGGTTTTCCTTCTCGTATGACGGTAGGAAAACTCATTGAATGCTTGGCTGGAAAGGCCGGTTGTGTCGAAGGAAAATATCAGGATGCCACGGCTTTTTATTATTTAATTTTAATTATCTCGGTAAAGATATTATATATTCTGGTGTAACCGGTGATTCATTCCAATGTTACATTTATACCGGTCCAATATATTATCAAATGTTAAAGCATATGGTGCAAGATAAAATGCATGGAGGAGCATGTGGTCTTAAGACAGTTTTAACTAGACAACCCACAGGTGACATGGTGCAAGGTTCGTAACTTTAACTTTTGTAAAATTATTGGTCAACTGTTTTGTTTTTATTTTAGTAATTTGTTGGTGGAAAGATTACAAAGCTTGTGAAGTGGATATTTGTAATCAATGTGGTCGATTTGGTTACCAAAACTGGTGCAATAGTTGTAAAAGTTCCTCCAAAGTTTCCAATGTTACTATTACATATGGATTTAAACTTTTAGTTGATGAACTTTAAACAATGAATATTAGTTTAAGGATAACTCTTACAGACTTGTCCATAAAGATTTCTACATTTATTCTTTCATTTTCCAATAAAACTTCTATGGAATCTGCTAAAAATCTGTTTTGTGTCTGGTATGATGTAGAAATTCATTCTCGACATTTATTACAATGATTTGTTAAAATTCTAAAATCTAAATAAAGATGAATTCAGTGTATGACCTGCCACCTATGAGCTCATCTATAGGGTTAGGGTGAATGCCCCAGTGAAGAAACAGGAATAAATCAATTTTAAATTTTCTGTATAAAATTAACTAGACCAAACTTTCAAATGTTGATGTGCTCTTTAGATCTTTAGAAAAAATAGTGATCAATTTTTATTTTCAAACAATATAAATTATAAATATGATTATATCTTTAATACTTCAAAAAATACTTGAAAGTAAAAGAAAAGTATTTCCATTCCTACTTCAACCTTTGGCAAATGTTAATTTTCGCCATAACGCGAGCTCTATTGGACGTTTACTCAATTCTTTTTTGTTTATTTATAAAAAATAAAACACAATTAAGGAAGAGCGACAGACACACACTGCTTCTTCGACAATCAAGCCATCACACCATGTATGTGTTTCTGACTCATTAGTCGTCATCAGTGCCGCATACTTGTTGAAAAACACTTAATTGTGTGCACTAAAACGGCTACTGGTCGAAAGAACATGCCAGACTACTAATACGCACGTCACTAACACGCACATGACTTTGCCAACGTGCAATGTCGAGCACATCGCTCATACAATATGATGAAGATAAAAAGTTTATCGCATTTAAAATTTTTATTTGTTTATTTATATTTTATTTATTCTATTAATAAGTATATAGACAAGCAAAAAAAGTGTACTTTCTTAAAACTAAATTGGTTGTAATTTTTAATCACCTTGATTTTTGCACGATTCTTTCAAGTAGTATAATATGTGCATATGGGATATTTCAAGCCAAATGGCTTTTGCTTTTTGTTTTTCCCACCTCACACAAAGCTTATTTTGCTGCTGAAATGTGGTAGTTTCTCTGTGTTGTTTGCAGATTTTCTCAACGAACAGTTTGGTTTTTGCCCAGGGAACTCCACGATGCAAACAGGTGTTGATGCTCGTCGATCACATCACGTTGCACTGAAACAAAAACTAGGCAACGGGGATGGTGTTTCTAGATGTTGTCAAGGCATTTGATAAAGTATGGTGCCAGGGCCTGCTTTACAAAATGCTGCATAGCAGCATCGACCCAACACTTGTCAGGCCGATAACGTCGTTTCTGTCGGGCCGAAAATTTAGGAAAAAGCTGGAGGGCAGCCGCTCGACTTAGAGGGAGATCAAAACGAGGGTCCCCCAGGTTTCAGCAACTGCTCCCACCTTGCATATTACCATTACCTACGCCAGCAACTTACCAATTAATAAAATTCACTTAAGATCAGAGCCGGATTAAGAATATGTGAGGCCCGGGGCAAACTTTTTTTGGAGGCCCCTTAGTCTTGTATGTTTTAACAAAATGCGCCGCAGGCGAAAGTTTTTGATTATTCAAGGGCAACCGCGCTTAGATCAAATGTTAAATTTTTGAATAGATAATAATTATTATACATAATTGATTATAGTTTTTTTATTATAAAACACGGGAGCTATATATACACATTTTAAAAACATTTTTTCTTACTTTAAGATGCACAAATTCAGTTATCAAATCATCAAAATTTGTTTGTAGAAGTAGATCACTTTCAATACTCATTAAAGTTAGCAAACTTAAACGTGCGTTTATGTAACACTACTTCTTAATTTATTTTTAATAAAAGATAATTTTGAAAATGATCTTTCTGATTCACAGTTAGCGATGGGTAGTATGCATAAATATATTTTTAAAATAATGTAAATGTTCGGAAAAGAATCCAGCAATTTTTTTTCTATTATTAATTTACAAATATCTAGGGGATTAGTTGACTTCAACTTATAGGTTTTAATCAAATCACAAAAAAAATAAAGCTCATCAGTTAAGTCTGAATTGACATCACTTTCCTACGTTTTGATTAGTGCTCTTGAATATTCTTGGATTTCGTTCTTTGAAAGATTAAAAAGTGTTAAATTTGAAAGAATCTTTATCGCTGAATACTGTATCACTTGAGACGTCGTCACTATCGGCGAGAGTGACGGGCGTCACAATAAAATTAAGTTTGTTAAAATTGTTAATTCCATTCATATTTGAATCAGTTTTGTAGATTTTTTAACATAATTTACACTTTATTTTAATATTATTAAAATTATTAGCTATAATGGTATAAACGAAATGTAATTATCAAAGATTAGCTAAGAAATTAATAAATAATTCTTGATAAAGGGAACATTCGTTCCCGAAAGCTCGAAAATATTTTATTGTTTTAATAGTTTTCTTAGCTAATCTTTGACAATTACATTTCGTTTTCACTTTATTTTAATTAATTTAATTTATTTTAATCTGTGCTAATTTAAACTATGTGGCTTCTATTTTTTTGATGCCCCTAGAATGTGGTGGCCCGGGGCTGCAGCCCCATTATCCCCCTCCTTAATACGGATCTGCTTAAGATTAGTCGACGATTATACCACCGACCGAGGTGATATTGTACGCAGACGCCACCGCATACTACGTCAGCTCCCATAGACCAAGACAAATCATAAGACGCCTCCAACGCTACTCCCGGCTCCCTATGTCAGTATGGTGCCTGCATCGGGGTAAACTCAAGCAAAAGTAGACAGTGGCGGATCCAAGATTTTGGTTTGGGAGGTGCTCGACTAGCTGAGCTCTTGGGCCTCTTATCCCCCCTCTGGTTCCGCCACTGAAAGTAGATAGTAATAACATATTTCTCGAAAGCGGTTGACTCAGATTCACAGACGACGAAATCGAAATCCCCTAGAAAAGTAAGTCCAAATACCTTGGGAGTAACCTTGGATAAGAGACTTGGCCTCCACATCAAAGATACGACAATCAAAGCACGGGGTGCTATAGCCTCACCGCACAGTGCAAAAACACAGATGCAAATTTACAACAACCGGTTGTCGTCTAAAATATAAAAAGCACGAAACACGACTGTTTAAATCCCGACAAACTGAACCATATCATCTCCTCAACCCTCTTTCTTTCACTTTTTTTCTTCCAACCCTCTCCCTAAGTTGCAACTCTGAAGTTCGGTGTTCACTATCAGGGTTTAGGCTTCCAACTTTAACGCATAAAAAAGAATTGCAGCGCCTGACCAGGGCATTTTTAACCGATGCTCGAGGGGACCGTGATTCCATAGCACTGTGTCAACGTTTAGGAAAATCACCCGTACCCTCAACGCCCAAAACGTTGTCACGGCAGTAGCACGGTCACAATGAGATATTTTGCTTAGCTAACATTTGGTAAACCAGATTCACAAGGCAAAGCAGGGCACGATTTTATTCAGAAATGGCCACTAAGTCGAAAAACACGTTTTTTAAATTTTTAAAAACATTCTCGAAGCCGCCCGAAATTAAAAATCAAGGAGTAAAATGGCAGGAATCTGTCTTTAAATTAAATTCGGCTATAATTTATTATCGTAATTCATTTTAAAATAAATTTATTAGTTAATTAAAGTTGCACGGCTAGAAATTAGAAAAAAATTTCTATTTTTGATTAAAAACTTTTTATTGAAAAACAAATAAATTTAACAAATACTGGTATTGATTTTACAAGTTGGCACCTATTGTTTTTGAAACAATTTATCGAATTGTTGTGATTTCAATTACAGGTGATGGTTTTAATGGTAGTTGAAAATAAATTTGTTCGGGAGAAATATCAAGTACAAAAACCCAGCCGTTTACTAAAACACTTCTTTATACCTATTTACATCGATCACACGTACGGTTAACAAGGTTGGTGAAATTTTTGCTGGCTGAGAGATCACGGTGTTATCATTTACGATTCATTATTGTTGACAATAATTTTGAAAATAGTAATTACTATTTTATACTATGAGGACGGCTACGGGTTGATGCTTAAGTGCGTTGACTTCTAAGCAGAGAATCCTGGTTCGAACCTGAGTGAAGTAAGAACTTTATTCTAACCGTCCTCCCTCGGCGGGCAATGGCAAACCACCGAGGTAATCTGCCTTGTAAACCCTTCATAAAAATGAAGTGGTTAGTCAAAACCCACCCTGGGTTGTAGTGCTACTGTGTGTAATAGTAATTACAAAATCATGTAAATTGACATTTTTGTCTGATATTGAGCTTACAATTACTTACAGAAGGGATCTTTGGCCACTTCTTTTGCAACAGTATAAGCTAGTTGGTACATCAGGACAGACTCTACACTATAAATTTAAGCCAAGGTTGCTACTTAGTGTGTGAAATTTGCTTTCCTCCCAAAGAAGCAAATTTTTCTATCAGGAAGTCTAGCAAGTTACCTGGGATGTAAACAATTAATATTATTTAAGTCAAAACACAAGTCGCAGAGCAAACGTACGAAGACAATGCGAAAACGCAATGTTCGAATCATGCATCGTATGTGAGCACCGTTTAATATAAGTGGCGGCAATCTAAAATGCCCGGTGCATTTTATTTGCAATATACCTGTTACAATCGGCTTAATTTTAAGGGTGGTAATTTTTTGTAAAATACAATGACATACACTATTATGAGGTAACCCTTCTTAACCATTTAGTGTACAAAATGCATCAGTTTAGTTTAATAAATCTTAGAAATATAAAAAAAATCGTAGGTAGAAAGAATTTAACAGAAACTGAAAAACAGAAAATTTTAGTTTTACAGTGTGAAAATAGGAGTTTTACCTATATTAGTGAGAAAGTTGGGTATGACAGACATACTGTAAGTAGATTTTTTTTTAAATATGCCATTAGGGCAGTACAAAACCACTTGACAGAGGGAATTCGAAAAGAAAAACAACCAAATCACAAAATCGTAAGCTTTGCAAAATGGCATTGAAAGATCGCTTCAAATCTCGAAGACAATTAAAAAAACAGTTAAAAGATGACCTTGGCGTAAATATTAGCAAAAAAATTTTACGTAATCGTTTAGCTGAATTCAGATTACGCGCTTAGGCTGCTGTCAAGAAACCGCGTTTTTCAAAAAAATCGAAACAAAGACGGTTACAATTTGCCAAAAAATATCAAAATTGGTCGGTATGTGATTGGAAAAGGGTCATCTTCTCAGATGAGTCAAAATTTTTACTCCATGGGTCAGATGGAAAGCAATATGTGCGGCGATTTCAAACCGAGCGCCTATCAGATAAATGCACCATAAAAACAACACGCGGTCGATTTGGAATTATGATATGGGGTTGCTTTTCTCAACGTGGTTTAGGTGAGCTACATATCATAGAAGGGTCTGTAAATGTAAAAAAATACATTAAAATTTTAAAACCCAGTTTGGAGCCATCGGTTTTAAATTTATATGCTGAAAACAAAGAATGGTTTTTTCAGCAAGATAATGCACCGTGCCATACCGCGAAAACGGTACATAATATTTTTGTAAATAATTTTTTTTTTCAAAATGTATTAATCAGGCATTGTTGTGAATACATTTAGCTAACAAATGATTGAAAAATATGAAATTGATTCCTTTTTATTTTACACAGGTATCGAATTATTTTGTTAATAACGGTATCTATACAATTGATTGACCTAACTTAAGTCCCGACTTAAACCCCATTGAGAACTTTTGGGCGGTTATGAAGAGGCATGTAGTTGACAATAGTCCTAAAAGTATACCTGAGTTGAAAAAAAGCGATAAAATTTGTTAGGGATAATCGTAAGCGACGATTACTTGCAGCGGTTAGAACAATCAATGCCACGCCGTTTAAAAGATGTAATAAAGGCCCAATGGATGTTCAACTAAATATGAATAAATTTTTTTATTAACCAATATATTATTAATCAACACTTGACTACATTAATTATCTACTAAATAATTATTTTACTATAAAATTTATATCAAATTCGAGCGCAAAAATATACCTGAAAACAATGCTTTATTTTATAATGAAGTCTTTTGTTAGTTATTTATACTATCTATCATTGAATTTAATAATTTTATATGTATTTATAGTTAGACAATTATATAACATATGAATTAGTTCCATGTTAACAAAATTTGTAAGTAAAAATTAAGAATAACTTAAAATTTTTCAACCGGGCATTTTAGATTGCCGCCACTGTACATATTTATTCATTTCCAGTGCGCACAAAAAATTGATGCGAAAAATAAGTATAAACTTGTTACCATGTTTTTGCTTAACTTTTTTTCTACAAAATAAATGTATAATAATGGTTTGCATTTTGAAATACATTCTCGAAGGAATAGAAGTTAAAATCAATGCTCGTAATCTAAAATGCGCCTGCAGAAAATTTAATTTTCTTTTAGAAACAAAAGCGATAAGATTTTATACATGCAGGGGAAACCGACGACTTCCCGTTGAAAGGTGGGCGCGTTTGTGCTAGAGAATTCAAATTTAAAATTGTACTTTTTTTTCGACTCAAATTGTCCCTCTTTATATTTTTTAATATTTCTGAAGTTGGGATAACATTATTTCTATGATATATCGGAAGATAACTTAATTTTAAAAAGAAATAGCTCTAATGTGATTGCTGCTTCCCTAATAATAATAATATAGGGTGAAAATGCAACAAAAGGAAATGTACAAAAAGGTACAAGAAGTACCTACTACTATAGTTTTTTTTTCTAAAAAAATTTGTTGTTTTACCTGGGAATCGAATATAATATAATTTCAATTTATGAAACACTTAATTAATTTTGTGCAAAATTACCGAAAATAATTAATGGTTTGATTTAATTTGCTTGTTATTCTTGATTTTTTAGTTGAACAAAAAATGTTTTCAATTTGTGGCTATTAAAGCCAAATCTTTTTAATCCCAGATTAATTTGTATTAGGGGAGATAGTTAATTACCGTTAAATTGCAGTATAGGGTAGAAATATTAATTTATCTTATAATATAAAATTAGTATGTATAAGTACCTACATATATTAATAAAAAAATATTAATTTTAACTGTGAAGTTAAGAAAGACATTAATTTATCATTTTCAACAGAGTCGGACTAAAAATATTTAAAAAATAAAAAGGCATAAGCATAAGTATTTTATTTGAAAAACTAAGTAGAAAACGCACAATGAAATTTAAATAAGCGAACTGGTAATGCAACATAAGCTTCATTTAACGATTATTATCGGTCATCAGTTGCAGATAACTAAATTAGTGAGAATTGATTGCAGAAAAAGAATTTAAAAAAAAATTATAGAAGTATCGACGTTAAATGGTGCGTATAAAAAACATCCGTACGTACTAAAATATCAAAATAAACCAACTTAATATTTATGTAAATTCATGGTATATTAATTTTTATCATAGAATAATAATTGCTGCCAAGATAATGAGAACATAAGACTCGTTTATATACTCGATGGCAGAATTTTCTTTCTTCAGATTTTTTTCTAGTACTCTTACTGGATATAACAATTGGAAAGCAAATGTCTTATAACGAATGTATATTTTAATGCTCATCATTGAATATAACGTTGTCTCCCGACGTCCCAAACCATAAAAGAAGCGCTATCTAATGCACTTCACTTGCTTTTGATGACTTCAACTGCGTATACTTTGCATACAAGTAACAGCGATGTTGATACGATTGTGAGTGCGACAAAAAATTTCGTTATCGTAAATATATTGCGGGAAGTTTTTGTATTTTGACTGTCTCTATTTTTTATCATGGTAATGTCGAAAAAATTGAACAAGCAAACTCGAATAATTGTATAGTACCTACTCGTAGCAAGTAAATATAAAATAATTTTGTCAATCATATCATGAAGAATAAAAATAAAATAAATTTTATTATAGATATTATAGAACAGGCCTCTCATGCTTCCTTCTCCTTAGGCTTCTTTTAAACGCTCGCCAATATAATTTGTGTGAAATTAATTATAGAAATTTTGAAAATATTATTTATCTACTGTCAACAAGTTTTTATTTTACATCTTTCAATTTTTAAGATATGCTTGATTCTCTATCGCCCGTTGCTTTACGCTCGCACCCCGCTTTGGATACGTAGAGCAATTTAACCCCGATATTCAAATCTGCAACGTAATCTGCTCGGTATGGTATAGATTTATGTCTTCTTTGTTCCCTTATTTGTAACATTTATATTTGTGCGTATTTTGCTGGGAAATTTAAGATTTATGTGTTTAAACAGTACAGTTGCTAAATGTACCTACGAAATAATTATGTCATATAATATATTAATTTTTATAATTTAAAATAATTACAAAAATAATAGTAGAAGAGATTTTATAATCCATTTTCATTTTTCTGGACTTGTTTCATTTCCAGCTGAAGTCAAGTGGCTGTAGCAGAAGCAACTCCCATAATATATTATATCTTGCTTACTTAAGCTGTTTTAGAGTCTCAGAGAAACTTTTTCCAGACCCTTGAGCCCGTGTAGTCTAACTTCTGTTATTTCTGTAACATTGGAATTGTCGGGGTGCGCATTTGATGATTGGCAAGCAAGCAGGTAAATTAATTAGCTAGCGATCCATTTCTGATTAACTATGTGCATGCTTTTAAAGGGCGACGTACGTATAACATAACAATCAGAACATAATCAATGTTATTAATTCGGCCACGGGTTAAAGCAAATCCTCACAGCTTTAGCGGATTATGAATTCTAATTGGTGAACAGGACTTAATGATAAAAATAAACTCTTCTGCTATCGTTGAAGTAGATTGAACCAATGATGCTGATGGAGATCGGCTCCTATAAATCAGACCGCTCAAAAACACAACCAAATGAATGTTGCAACTGTCCCAGGAAAGGATATACAAGTGATCTCGACTCAGGTTGCTTTCCACAGAAGTAACTTACTGGTAATTTAATCGCACAAAGTGATCGTAGCACAATCACGAAATTTTCTACTAACGGAATTCGACGGCAGAAATATTCAAATTTATTCAGTTGCAGCAGTTTTATCAGTATCAACACTGGTAATGCTCGACCCATAAAACGGAAGTTTTATTGTTTTTTCCCAGCTATGCAAAAGATCGCTAAAAGCTGAATTGATACTTAAAATGAGAATCATGAGCGCTTCGGACTCTCCTTGGTTATCTCCAATGCTTCTCATTTAAAAATCTGACTTAACAGATCGTGTGTGCTTTGATGGTCGAAAATTAAATCATGTGACCAAAAAAGATGCATATCCCTTTGCAGGGTCCGGAAATTTTTTAAACTCATTTACGTAATACTTGGTTCATTTCAACTATTGATATAAAGAAAACCTTCTTGCAAAGTCTCTTATCCGAGAGTTCGTGCGAGAAAACTGCATTCGGATTAAGCAAAACGGATTATAACTTGAACGTTAGCTTGTTGGAGCGTTAAGCTTTTGCAGAATACTTTTGAGATCCAATAATCTACGGTGAGTATGATGAGGTGGTAGAGTTGAGTGTTGCGGTTGACGAAAAAGGCAAAAAAGCTGCCAATGTGACTGGACTCAACGGAAAACCTGTGCACGGGTCACCTTACGCTGAACCAAAAGAACGAACGAATTCAATAATCAATATAATTTACTTCAGTCAATATCATAACCAATTTAAATAATACAAATTTTATACATATTATTATATGTATAAATAAAATAATAAAAAATAATATTATGTATTTACATGATAATATTATACTTAGTATTTATTTTGAACCAATTGTAAGTCGGTATATTATTATTAGTTAATTTGTCTACATTGTGAAAAAACAACATTTCAATCTTGGCTAGAACAATTTATAATATTTTTTTTATAATATAGAATAACGCAATTGCACGTTAACATAGTAATACGTAAACTCAAAGTTGAGTTTGCAATTTTGGCGTGAATATAACCGTTTGGAAAGGATCTACTATGTAAATAAAACAAAGGTGCTGCCAAAACTGAAATTTTCTGCCCGCAGTCTTTAGTTCCCAAATAAAATGTAAAACTATATTGAAAATACCGAGAGCAATTTATTTTCCTAGAGAAAATTGTTTCAACTAGGTATTCTTATAAAATTCTAACTTATTTTAGTTTGTGTCAATAAAATATATCATAATATCTGGTAGGTATTTGCCTCTTGTGGGCATTGCGAATATTTGCCGTGACATCGAGTGGGTATTTAAACATGAATATTAAACACAACCGGGATCTCGTTTTGGTAGTAAACACTTGTATAAAGTCAAAGGGACTTTGGACTCATTTCGTGAATAATTAAATCGTTAAACATAAAGACCACAAATGTAAAAGTGCAAGAAAATAATAATAATAATCATCGGTATTTTTCTCGACGTAATTTTTTGAATGTCTGGAACTTACAGGACTATATTATGTAATTATGTGTGGTTTTAAAAAGTCTCACAAAGCTATATGTAGTTATCTCTATTGAATTTTTTCAAGCAAGAACACAAACAAAACCGAGTACACAAACCTATAGACTCCAGAGATCGCTCGACCATTAAATTCCGTCGGCTTGATTTGACTTGAGCGTTCATACTCTCTCGAGAATACAATACGGTTTCAACTGCACTTACATTTTTAAATATCCAATGCTTAATCGAAAGTCGAGCTTTAGAAGAAAGTCATAATTCCTGCAACGTAAATTGTTAAATATTGCAAAAAATTCAACAAACGCCTAAATGGAAAACATCAATTAGCAATTTTTTATCCAAGTAATCAGTTTTTGGGATGAATTTGATAAATAATTTAAACTTGAAGACAAGTGATGTTAATCGTTATAATTTGAGAATAAAACATAATAGAATTTAAAATTTCATTCATCTTTTATTTCTATTCTGCAGTAAAAGTTTTTGTAAGCGAAATTCCAATTTGGGAATATCTGATAATGAGCCAGACCGTTCGGAGCCTACATAGTTCTTGCTTGTGATTGATAACTCAACCCCCACATCGCTTTTCTGTTCTAGATACCATCGGTAATTACGAGGGTCGTAAAAACTCTGTGAGACCAACCGGATAATGCGGCCTAGTTAGCAGAAAAGGCAGCCTCAGGACTAGCACAGTTAATTATTTGGATAAAACAAAATTTCCCCTTTTTAATTTACAGCAATATCTTCTTCGTAACGGCAGCTATATATTATATTTTTACATGCTACAATGCTAATTCTACGAGAACACATTTAAGACTAAAGGAGTGTACACTTCCACACTGATTCTCAAAACTTTATTCATTTATCATTTAAGTTTCAAACTTCTTTCAACTATGCAGGGAATCCTAATTTTCATACATCATGGATGTAACTTAGCAGGTAAGTAGATACATATACTACTATAATCTTTGATAAAAAATGCAATACTAAACAATTTAATTTTTCTTTAGATACTTGACTACATTAGTCATTAAGATAAGTATATATAAAAGCTGTGGCTGTGCGCATCTAAAAATCTCTCTTGTCATGATTTGAGAAACTTGGCTTTGTTCTATGTGTATATGAGTATGACACAAACTAATCTAGTTAGTAACTTATAGTTTAACAAGTTTGTATGCTTTGACTGAAACAATTGAGGACACGAATTCAAAAACCAATAAGTGCAGGTATCCATGGTATGCCGAGAGAAGAAGAGTTAATTGTAATTTGTTTGCTATATATGTATTCATACATATGAATGGTTTTACTTTTATTTTGAAAGCAATACAAGATTAATTAACTACCAATCCATTAATCTTGAAATAGTCAATCTGAAGTTTTCATTTGCGGTAATTGTGCTGTCACTCTTCGTTCCTTATTGTTTTCACGTTGATCACGATTCAATTTCGGTTCCTGTTCAATTTCTAAATCATCTAAAATCTAACCGTAAATTGTCTTCGTTATCAATTATCGACTAACAGTTTGTAGTACATATTACTATAATAAAGGTACCATTATAATTATATTGCAAGGTGAGTTCACCTATTGGCGTACTACGCCTGCTCTCGTACCCCAAAGAAAATAACATTTAAGAACTGCAAAACAAAAATTTTTAAAAATAATGTCTATTTTCCGCTACCTTTATTACTTTATTAAATTGATTATTATCAAACGAAATTGACAAAGCATAAAATAATAAAATATGATTCAATGTGTTTGTTTGTTATTGCAATCAGACTTTCACAAGGTAAGATTTGTTTGATTTCACGATTGCATAATATTGAAACTAGATATTATTCTAGTTTAGTCTCTAGACATTTCGGTCAAAAAAGGGCTAATGCCTTTTAGAATGTTTTCGTTGAAACATTAAAATAATAATAAAACATTAAAAACAATAAAGTATGTATACATCCGGTAAAAATTTGTGTTAAACGGTGGTAATCCGGCGAACGCACCCCGATAAATCTTATAATATAATAATTATTACAATAAAATAAAAATGCATTTTTCTTTTAAATTTTTATATTACATTATTGTATATACCTCAATATAAATTTATATTAGAAGAACTGAAAGCTGGAAACTCTAGTCAAACATTCTAAGTGATTTCAGTAAGGTTCAAAGCGATGAAACGATTCGTTTGCATTTGCATCGGCTGCGAAAGGTATACTTTAGTTGATCACAAAAGCGTTGTATTCCTCCAACACAATGCAAGACCTCATATTGCGCGTGACCCGGGACTAAATCTAGAGCCTTGGAAATTTATCCTACGCTTATAAACTGATTTTGTCATTGGACCGGCATGCCGTACGCACGATCGACATCAGTTTCCAAACCCAGTAGCACTGGAATATTTTATTCCTGCAAGAACATGATACAATATTGCTTCAATATCCGATATTTTCATCTAGTCGAATTAAGTGCAATAAATATAGCAATTACTTCGAATACGCGATATCCCACCGAAATAGAGAATTATTGCTATAGTACTCGACCAACAATAGCAAATGGCTTTTGAATTGATTGTACTTGACCCGAACCAAACAAGGTGCTGGACACAATCCTTGTGTAGAGAACCGTATTGGGTAGTGTGATTTATTACGAGCTTCTATCGAATTGGTCAGTGTTAGAAATTTTAGAAGCAAGCAAAGCAGCGTATAAGATACTTCACAGACAAAGATGCTTCTCATATTTACCCGAACAATTTTTCTGATTTTCCTCAATATGATCGTATATTAAAAAAAAATTAAAAACCAATAAATAATCTGGAAAGAACGTCAATAACAACCTTCGGCCACAGCGGTAGTTTGGTATATGATAACTGACCGGGAAATTGTTGATGCTGAAAGCAAAATTTTTAAAGAACCACTATTTTCTTTAAGCTGAAAAGGATTATTTTTATCTTTACAGCATACGTAATATTAGAGTAACTGGAGAAATATATTTTTTACTAACTAAACGATTCGGTGGAAATCTGCCAAAATAAACAATTAAGAAATTCACAATAAAACACTGAATAATTTTATTATAATATATAATTTATTATAATACAGATACTGAATAATTTTAGTCTAATTATTATTGCAAAAAAAACAACTTCCGTTATAACTTCAGGAGACTTCCCGCTGAAAAATATAACCAACACGTTAATTTTCAAATTAAAATTTGAGGGTTAAAGTGAGTGTAAATGTAAGCTTGTGCTGTTAAATTACCAAATTGGTGATAAAAATTTTCGTGTCTTTCTTATTTAATTTAAAATTTAACGAAATAATTAAACAGTCAAATTCTAATATTACATTCGCGCATTCTTACAATGCGGTTTCCATATTAGACGGTGTATGGTTTCCATATAAAGCGGTACGAATTAACCGCATTATAGGAGGGTTGACTATATCAATATTCTATTGTTTACATTGTATAGATACAACCAATAATCTCAGTTGTCTCTTTCGCTAATAAGAAAAATAACCTCAATATTTAAATGTGCTATAGTTTCAATCGGGAAGGGTACGATAACACGAATCCGGTATTACAAAATTTTCTAATGAAATTATGGTAGTCGAGGACGTAAATTATTAATAAAAACATAACATTTTATGGATTATTCGCAAATTTTGGTAAAGTTTTCATAAAGGGGAGCAAAGATGAATAGTCTATCTGTATTCACCTTAGTGCTGCCAGACCAGGTTCGATCTCCAGTCCAGATACAAATTTTTGTGCGTGGATTCACCATTTCCGCCAATAGATAGGAAGTGGAACTCTACTCCGCGATTCGGATTTTCACATCATGGCCGATTAGGTGGCGAACTAGTCTTTGGGTGAAGGCATCAGCCTTCCAATACAGGATGCAACAATGAGAACGATATCTATAAAAACGCTTACAACAATAATTGTAATTGACAGGGAGTGATCAGCTGAACCGAGGTGTCCCAGACATTATACACGATTCGCTTTGAAAAGTTCTCAGTTTGTGAGAACGGTTTCCAAGATATAGATGACAATATTTTTCGTATTTTTCCGAGTCTTGTTTAAGCCGCTGTCAGTCAGAAACAGAAGTCAATGAAGCAGCGACTCATAAATCATTATGAGTCACTGTAGGTTATACGTACAACGTACTGTTAATAGAATACAGTTAAGTTTCTCCCAATTCGATCAAGTAGGTGTTTCTTCAGAAATTAATCAGCATTTCCAATTTATCCATATTTACTTTAGTGTTATCTAACATATTTTTTTGAATATAATATCTTTGGGTTATCGTACTTCAACCGTTTTAATCTGAACTCTTTGGCTTTAACGTCTACTAAAGAAATATACAAACAAAAACAAAAAGCGAATCGAGTTAATCAAAACCTGAAAAAAGTATTATGCTAATACCAAGAATTAAAACATCACGGACACATTAATAATCTTGTTTAGCGGACTTGATGATTTTGGATCTCGATACTTTTGATATTTTATTTAAAATTATTTTCATAAAATGATTAGATTAATCACCTTAACAAATTATTATTACTCAAAAATGATGTAAGTCATCTCGAAGAAATAAAACAAAATAATTAGTTCAAACATCAATATTCGGGACTTCACGATAAAGGAAGTTTTATATTTTCGACGAAGCAAACGTGTTCCCATGTGGAGCAACGCAATATCTTTACCGCGTCGAGCAAGTCATTAGGGAGCAGTGCAGCGCCGTCGATTAGATTATCACCGCCAGCGGCTCGACTCGACGGCTCCGTCTGTTACGACGTTTTCCTTGCCATCTAATATTACGTTCACTTCCGTCGTTTCTCTCTACGTATCAGGTTATTACGTTCCGTCTCTCAACCTATCCAAAAGGAATTTGTTGGCATCCATAATTGGGAAGCGACACGAGACAGACACGTATCATTGTGGTGCGATATCTCATGCATGTAACACATTTCTGCTAAATCAATATTGGATTATATTATATCTTTTAGTTTCTGATCAATAATATTTTTTGGAATGACGGAAAACAATTTCCGAAATAAATTGAAAGTAATGCACTCGCGATATCAAACACTTTTATATTCTAAAATGGAAATGTTAGGAATTTTGTTCCTATTAGGGCCTCGAAAAGTACGATAAGAACGTCACCGACTGTGCAGATTTTAAATATACTGAAAGGTTTTTTATCAAATAAAATTATATTTCTATCTTAACCTAATGTGCATACTAGAACGTAAGGTAGCAAATTCGCGTTCAATATTTTAGTAACGACTTACTCAATGAAAAAATGATAATTTTTGTTATAAACTTTGGCAATCATACAAGATTTTTATCTAAAGATTCTGAAATCTCAATTTAATAATTGGCTGCAGTCCTAAAATCAACTTTTGCAATATCGGTGAATTACCGAAATGATAGGCTCTCCTTCGTCCAGAAAGTACTGATTTGGATTCTAAATAGATATTAGTTTACTCTTTCGGTTCAAGTCGGTACTCATATTTACTACAGCTCCTTGACTACGGATTCAAGATAGAGAAATATTTTTAAAAATTTTTAATACTGAAGCCTGCAGATTGTAACCGCATTAAAATTGATGCATTCATTCTGAAGAAACAGACAAAAATTAGCATAAAATTATTCAAATTCTTTATTATACTATAATTAAAACAAAACTTAAAATGAAAAGGTTATTTTATAATTAACTTGCTTATAAAATATTTTCTTAATAAAACTAAATCAATTAGGATCTTTTCTTAAAACTACGAGAATGTAATAAAATAGCACTAACTAATCCAGTGAATTTCTTAAATATAATTCTTTACATTTAATTATAATTTTGATTTAAATCTTACATTTTAACAAAAATTAAAATAATTATATCAAAAATAAATTGGTTTTCCTTGATTTGTACAAAAGTTGGAAAAATACTAAAAATATTAAAAGAAATATAACATTTTCATTTCCCAACATTTTCTATTATAATTATAATATGGAAGCCTGAAGGGTTTTTTATTTATAAAGTTCATCATATATCATTTTTTCTATTTTTATTCTTAATGGTAACTTTTTATTATGAGGAACTTGCTTAAAATGTGGATATAAACTCAGGAGAAATTGAAGATCGTCATCGTTAGGATAATTTGAAGAATTTCTTTCGGGGGAGTCTGGTTTTTCAAATTCTAATTCAACATCATCCGAGTATCTGCGCTTTTTGGAAATGTTAACCTTTACTTCATCAAAATCGGTAGAAAGTGCTAAAGGATCCTGCGATTCGTTGTCGTCGCCGTTTTCTATTTGTATTATGTAATCCTGATTAGAAAATAAACTATCATCTCTCAGTGATATATCATTAACTTTGGATTTTGTATTTAAAATAATGTTCTTTATGAATTCCAAGTGTGAATAGTACCTCCATTTTGGAATAGTTTCCGTCGACTGATTCATAGTTTTTACCAGTAATTTTCGGTACGAGTCTTTGAGGTTCTTCCATCTTGCTTTTATAATTTCCTCTGAAATAAAAAACATAGTAAAAAACTTGAAATATAATATTATATTAAGTAAGGTAGGGACGAAGTACACATTTGTGTAATTTTTCTGCACAATTGTGTGGATTACTAACACATACATACATATTTCTTTCTGTGTAATATAATGTTGAATGTGTGTAACGAACGAAAACGACCTAACGCCTTACATAGTTCGACGTCGGCTAGCTTTAGTGGAGACGGAGGGGTTTGCTCTAAAACACTGCAACCAAACCAAGAAGAGAGAGGGGTGACACAATTCGGGTAATGACGAAATCTATAGGGCGCCACTCGGATTGAAATATTTCAAAGACCTACACGTAAATTCCTTATTCAGAGGGTAGAGACTTAACCTTGCCAAACGTTGTTGAAGATACAAACAAGCCCGGTTGAAAATACGGAATCAAAAATCATCAAAACTATTTGAGGAGAGAGGGTGACAAGTTTTAGAAATATTGATAATAAACAAAATTCAAAATTTTAACCTTATAACTCTAAATAAGGACGAATGTTGGTGCTTAACTTTAACAGTTATAATCCGAAATGTATAGATTCCAAGTAATCGAAATTACACGAAACGTTTTTAATTCTTAAAGATAAAGCTGAAGCGTACAAAGTTGGTTTATGTCAATCTCGTACGAGTGCAATAAAAAATAGTAAAGCTGATCAATCGTCAGCATCAACGCGAATTAGTAAAAGCAATTAAATCTATAAATTGGAATTAATAAAGTAATTTAATGAAATTTAACGAAAAATAAGGGCCAGAAGCAACCGAAGTTTACATGTGGCGAAGATAAGACTAAAGGAATATGGAAGAAGCACATCCAATTGCTATTACACAAAAGCAAAAAAAAAGCAACCTGAGTAGTTGTGGAAATGTTAAAAAATTGGAGAAATATATACTACACAGAAGAGTACATAAACTAACAAAAAAAAGTATGGAGAAACAAAGAACTTCCTGAAGAAAGGTGCCATTATATAAGAAAGACGAACTTGAAGAATGTTGTAAGTACAGAGGAATAACGCAGTAAAAACTGCATTGGAGTAGAGGTCTCGCGTCCTCTGGGCGTAAGTACGTCAGTAACTCCGTACGTGCATTAAAGAACAAGCTGATGTACAAAAGCTTCTTGTACAGCTAAAACATGATCTTGTTTGGCTTTAGATTTTAAATGTTGTTCGGTTTGTAGGTGTTCTGTTAAATGTACAAATAGAGAAAAAGACAATAATGATGACAACGATGATGATAAACATGAACACAATAAATAAACTGCAATACAAATATTACAAATTTGATTTATTAATTCTTTGTTAATTCATTTTGAAGCTAAAAGTCGGAGGACGCAAGACTTCTACTCCAATGCAGTTTTCACTGTTACTAACTCTAAAAATAAAAAGGAAAAAAAATGTCGTGGTAGTTTAAGGTTGGCTAAATATTTTCACTTTTGATTTATTCTGTTTGGACAATTGGTTTCTGAGAAAAAAAAATCACGAAGAAAGGCATTTTTCGCCATTTATCGAGTTGTATCTTAAAAACTAGAGATTTTAAGAGAAAAGTTCAAAACACAAAAAATGTGTATTTTGGTCCAATTAAGCCTTTTGAATTTTTTCTTTTTTTCCTGAATTTAGATTTATAAAAGAAAAGATTGTTTATAACTATTGAACGACCGCATAAAAGAATAAGGTGCATATAGAAGATTTCTCTCAGAATAATATAAGAAATCGATTAAAATCATTTTCAGCCACTAGAACGCTACTTGGTCGGTTAGTGAAGTAAAAATAGGAATAAACCGCTCGCCTATAACAATATATGGTTTCATATTGAAGACAAATAACAAATAACGTAAAAGTTCCACGAACATGACTTGGAGTTGCATACGACTTTAAACAAGCCTAAACTTAAGTAAATACTGCTGTTTTTTCCTCACAGAGAAAGTGATATAAGCAACCGTTTCTCAGAAAAAAGAGTTTAAAAGTTTAAATGCTAGTTACGCAATAAAAATCCAAAAGTGGACCTTGTGAAACCGAATAAAAACGAATTGAGGTTAGGAACAAATACAAAACGAAAATGTGGTGAAATATATTAAACCTCACAGAATTAAATGAAGAAGAGAAGAAAAGAGAAGGAAGCTTTCAATGAAAGAAAAAGGGAACGATCGAGAGTATGATAGTGGGATGAAATAACTGCTAACCTGGTGGAAGTGGGTATTCAAAGCTGGTGATTGAAATGTCATGACAGAAGCACATGGTAGAAGATTGTGTCAACCTCTAGTGATGAGGAATGAGCCACCTCAAATTTCAGATCTCGAGTACTTTATTCAATAAATTATTTATCATCCGTAGAAAAATAAAGAAGCATTACAGGCCTTGGAGGAATTTAGGCATTTAATATCTTCAAGATGTTGTCAGCATCTAGTGAGAGCCGGGGATCAAACCCACATCAACACTGCAACATAAAAAATTATGAGTTGAGACTTTGGCAGAACTTGGTACTGCGTCCATCAGCGGTTGACTGAGGAAGATCCATCTCGTTAGAGTAAGATCGAAACTCGAGTCTCAACCTAGGTGGTCCATGTTTTTGTCAAACAATCTGCTCTTGCAACTTGAAACAAAAGTTGGTGCTACTTGTTTGGCGTCAATAAAAACAGTGGCTGGATATTTGAAAGGTAGTACCTTATCTAATATGATAGGTCATCTCGACTGAAGGCTTATAAAAACTTTTTAGTTTTTTTCTTTTCTGTATTATCATAGAACAGTCGATAAAATGCTAAAATTTGGTTTTCCAAATTTTTAATATATTTTTGTTATAAAAAACCAACACTTTAACTGATAGACATGATTAACCATAATAGATGTCTGTAAAATGGCGATACGACTAGAAAGAGAGAATTGAAAAGTTCAATAGATCTACATTTTATTGTATTCATAACATCAGGGAAAAAGTCGAAAAAGAGAAAAAGCAAATAATATTAGTACGCCATTAATTCAGTATTTAGAAGTTTAGAAGTGAATAGAAGAAAATAATTTGATGCTTGTGATAGTTCTTCAAACGCCTAACAGGTCACCATATTGTCTTATCTGAAAAACGAACGTATAATCTCAAAAGATCAAGAAATCAAACAAATTGTTCTTCTATAGGCTTAAGCTATCCTAAATTTGGGATTACAAACAAACCGATTCTGTTGTGATTCTAGTTTTCCCTGTATTCAATGCGGTTTTTGTAGCCTACCAATCAGGCGCGGATCCAGGGGGGGGGCAATAGGGTCAATTGCCCCTCCCTCAGCCTGAGCCACATACTTACTTCAAATTAAATTTTTTTTTTATCTATACCTATGTGTTTTTCTTTAATTCTCTTTTTAAGACTGACGAACAGATCATTCATTATTCAAATGCAAGAATTATATAAATAAAAGTTTATCAAATTCTTTATTTAGAACAAATTTTCTGGAAGATAGGTAAAATCCCACAAAAATTGTCCCCCCCCCCTAAACGAAATCCTGGATCCGCGCCTGCTACCAACCTACCAGATGAATAATTATCAACATCAAATAAGAAGAAATAAGATAAGATCATGTGATTTACCAGAGATAGATGATGCTTCCTTCATAATACATAAGCAAGCTATGGCAGGTTTGATGTTTTTATACCTCGATTACTAAAACGCAGCTAACAATTAGAAAACATGGATGAGTTCATCTTATTGCATTATTTGCAGATTTCAAAGTTACCTTGAAGGAATGAACGATGTAAATGTAAATAAAATCTATGGAATACCTTCGGTGCAGACTTTCCTCTTTATTCATGCGCCACAACTGACAATGTTGCCAACATTGGCAATTGAAGATTCAACCGCACGGTCTCTGAAAGTCAGAAAGTCTGTGCGTTTCTTTCGTTTACACAGCGACTTGAAATTTTTGAAGTCAAGAAACTCGATGTTGAGAGTCTTCAAATTTGTTCAAAGAAGACATTAAATCATATTCTAATGTAGAACACATATAGACTTATACAATTTGCCTTTTATATTTTTTGTAGAATTTTTAAATTTTGTGGTAAAGTGATTGTTTATTTTTGAGAAAATTCTGTTAAAATTAAAATTCAGCACGAATAGAATACAATTTAGATAAAATTTAACCGCACACCACTGCATATCTATTATTATAATTACAAACTTTCTAGCTGCATCGTACATGCTCAGAAACCGTAACAAAACATTTTATTCAATAATTTGTAAAATATTTACAAAAAATTATTTAACGAAAAAAAATTCGCTAGTACAGTAGATGGCACACGGTTGAGAACCGCTGTACATAATATGGCAACCTCACAATAAGCAAGCTAGCAAAACCCCGTGTAATTAAAATTAAACACAAAGAAGCGGTTTAATAATAAATCATTACTAAAAAGTTGAAATAAAATACTGGTACAATTTATAATTGCAAAAATAAAATATTTTTATTTGTAATTTAAGTGCGTTGCAATGGCCGTTGTGCGCAAAAGTACGCCCGGGTCAGACTGACGCATGCACCGAATAACGTGCGATGACGCAAAGCGATAGCGTTATATCTGTAACCAAAAAGTTTGACTTACTTGTACATTTCATTTGTTCTGCAATATCTTCCCACATTACTTCCCTAGCTGCACTATCAATTCTATCCCATAATGAATTATCCCACAATGCTCGACGAATTTTAATATGCTCTATAAGCTGATAGTTATTCATTGGAATACTACGCGGCATCGGCGTGGACGATTTTTGGTATGGTATGCAGTACGAGAATGTCGGCGTTGAACTGCGTTGCGGCGAGTAGTGAAATTCGTTAAAGGTCGGCGAAGCGGTGATTGTCCCCACAACGTAGTGCTACTTTTAATTTTATTTACTAGATGACTTGATGTTATATTATTTTTAAGCAGTTACAATAACTTTCTTGTTCAACTATCAGTAAAACAACTATTTTTTGCATTGCTTAACTGCGAATTTGTCTTTTTTTTTAATTTCGAAGAATATTGTTTACTTTACACATGTTCTTTTACTAATTTAATTTTTATATCAAAAATTATACCTCAAAAAAATTCCTGACGCCCGATGGGGCATTTTAAGATTTCGAAATAAATAATGTTATTATCAAAAATTTGAAATCAAGCTTAAGAAAAATTGCTGTCAATTCGATAATTTTCTAAGTTTTTGGGTATATTTTTTCTGTTACGTAAATCATTCTATTCGATTTTTAAAAATATAAAAATCTAAATTATTCAAAAATGACTAAAAATACTGCAATTTTTCTGAAAAAATAGATAGTATTTTTCTCAAAAATGCATTTTTTTCCTAAAAATTTAATATGTTTTGGGGGATACTTACCTTACATGCCCTCCAAATTTTAATATCGATTTACCTTAGTTTCGGAAAAATTAATTTTTGAAATTTTCTAATTACTTATCTGATCGAATCCGTATGAAATCATGCAGGCTGCCGGGGCTTGTGCTCTAGAATTCGTTTTTGCTGAAACATGTAGCAAAATAAGGAGACCCGCATTTTTTTCACTTTAAAAAAAGTCCTGATATCGTTTGGCCGTTTTTTTAGATTTCGAAATAAATAATTTTTTATGTATCGAGTTGACTTTTTTCTCTTACATTAATCATCGTACTGATTTTTAATTTATTTTTTGTAGTCTTGAGAATCGAGAAATAAATTCTCCGAAACGTCGGAAAAACAAGCTGTATTATTTGTTTGATTTATTATCTATTCAATCCGATATCCCTCCACTTCAGTATAAACAGAAATGTCCAAAAAAGCAATTCGACAGTGAATACCTTGTAAGTCAAATTTAAAAAAAAATTATTTTATTGATGATAAAAAGATGAAAAACTGGTGAAAAACAAAACAAAAGTGTATTATGTATAAAAGTATGTGTTCAAATTTTTTATGTTCAACGTCGTTGAGTTTGGAAATTTCGTCTTACTACTATCGTAGACAAAGCCGTCCTTAGCTAATGCGAGGCCTGGAGCAAAAATTTTTTCGAGGCCTTTTTTAATAATGATTACCGGGGGATCTCGGGGGTATGGAATATCCCCTGGGAAGAGGGGGGTCTGGGTTTGCAAAATTATACTTGCAAATTCGTCATTTTAAGCACTTTGACGAAGAAAAAGTTTAATCTCTTACATTCTGAAAAGAGGGGTTTAAGTGCAAAAACTCCCATTTCGGGTTGGTATAATTATCAACTTAGACTCACCTCCTTATGTGAACTGTACTTTTCTCGCTTTCATTCCAGCGAAGTCATCAACTATCTCAATCGCGGGCGCGAGGCTCGGGCTCTGTCACCCCCCGCCGCCGCTATCAAACGATGTTTTGCATTTGCATTCTTTCGGTCGCGATTATCTCGTACGAATGAGAATCTCGTTCGTAGATTTTTTAATTAATCAATAATTCCCTGGTGGAAAAATTTCTCTGAAAACTCTGAATTAGATTTTTGCAGAGTTTCTCAGAGTTTGTAAGACTTCTGCAGACTTTGTTTTCCTTTTTCAGAGAAATATTTCCACCAGGGTGTACATATTGGGGGGATAATCAGGCAGATATTTTAGGCACGTATATCAGTACATTATAATTATATTATTTTCATTCAACCAAAACTTTTACTTATTTTTTAGCGAGAGTAAGACCTTATAGCGCGAGGCCTTCCTCTGCGCGAGGCCTAAAGCGACCGCTGCACTCGTTCCACCCTAAGGACGGCTCTGACAGATAATTATAAACTTTGCATAGGCGCGGATGGGTGCATGTAATGTGTGAAGGTATCCCGGTACTCATGCCGTCATTAAAAGGGTTTTTTTTTCTTAATCACATAAAGGTTATAGGATATTAGTGAGGTTAGTAAGTTTTTTAAACCTCCGGTAAAATTTTACTTTTCATACTTACAAGGTTTTCACTAGACAGCGACAAATTGCAGTAATGCAATTTTACTGAAAAAAAAAAAAATAGAAAGTTAATTTTCTCAAATAATTCACTGTCTTTTTAAAAGAATTTAGTGTAGGGGGGGGGAGATACTTTTCCTATGTGCCCTCCAAATTTCCAATAAACGATTAAAATAGGTCCGAAAATGTCACTATGATAAAGATAATTTACAGACGGGAAAATTTAGTAAACTTGGATATATTTAAATTGATCTACATGTTTCCATCAATGGTAACAAAAATAAAATGTGTTTTTATAAAAATAAACTGAAAATATAATATTATAAAAAATATTAATTCAAAAATCTTTGGTAACGTCGTTGTTGCTGGATGTTGCCATAACTATGATGCACTTGCGAACTCAACTTTACTTGAATTTTGCACCGACTTCAACTCCTTTAACTCTTCTTTACTTGCGTGACAATGAAGACCAGGCCCGTATTTAAGGGCCCTAGAGCTAAAAAAAATCAATTTTTATATCAAAAATTTCTAATTTTCTAAAAATCAAAAAATAAATTTATTTTTGTTATCACTACTACTTTGAATTTTCTTTATTTAACAAATTTTTATTTTGTTGCCCCCCGCCCTGTATTTGTAACGCGTTCTACAAATAAATTAAATCGATTTTGAATTTTAAGAGCTTGTTAGCATTTTGTGACCTTTCGGTTCTGGGTTTGAAATCAAACCGAATTTATTATATCTGATATAATATAAAATTAATTTTACAAAAATTCTTTGTTCTCATTGGGTAATAGGTAATAGGACTTTTTGTTTTTAATAAAAATTGGAATAAAATTGATAATAAATAATATTATATAAACGAAATTTTTAATATGATTTTGTATCCAATAAACGCTAATGCACTATGCAGCATTACTTCCAGCACTATAACTACAAATCGTTAACGTTTTCGATAATAATTTGAATTTGAATTATTGAACTTAAAATTGAGATTGTAATTTTTAAGCACTGAACCAAGATTTGCGATTTTAATTGTTTGTGCCTCTTTCGTTGTTATTCAAAAGCGACGAATGTAATTATCTATCTGCCTACATTTTCATGCATGCAAGTTGGTGTGGAATAAATCCCACGATTACAATTACAACAAGAAATGGCAGACGTAGCGTGTTTAGTGACGAATTGATGCTTTACAACTTGGCCTATTTACTATCTTTTACAACTTCAGCCGCTTTGCCCGTAACATTAATGATACTAAAACTGTTCTAAATTTTGCACTAACCAAAAAGTTAGCTTAGTTGTTCTCGGGCTTTACGTTATTGTCTACGTTCGTTTTATTCCAAATTACTTCAGTCAAATCGTTTTGCACGTTTCGTTTATTATGCCTAATTATCAGGCAAAACCGGCTGAACCTTAAGAGCCCGGCTTTTAGGAAAAAGCTACCGTTCATCAAAAATTCAACTGTTTTCAGCAAAGCTAAGCTGTTTTTTGACCAACTGTCTTATGGCGTTTTAAATTTTGACGTATAAGTTGACAAAACGTTTGCAAATTTTACAACTTAAATTGTATTACAAAAATTGTATTCTTTTCGTACTTACTTATACTTTCATTATTTTCATTGAAGTCACAAAACAAGTATGTTACGGAAAAAAAGGTTAAAAGTCAGCTTTCTTGATATTTTCAGAAAATGAAGCCAAAATAAAAAATACTAGCTCTTTTGAGAAAAAGTTGACTTTTTGTCAGAGAATAACGCTCCCAGAAAGAACCTTTTATTTTATCAATTTTGATTGAATAAGATAACTTTGATTACATAAAGATTGTAATTTAATACACTTAACTTCAAAAATTTTGAAAAGTACATTTGTGAATAAGTAAAATCAAGTACGCAGAACTTTTATTTAACGAAGCACTGTGGTTTCGGAAAAACTTTGTTAAATTAAAGCAACAAATAGCACTATCTAAAGCGTGCAGAAACAGAAAACGCCCAAAAATTTTAATTTGTTTATTAAAAAATTTCAAAATGGAAATACCTATAATAAAAATTATATTATAGTATACTAGTGAAGATATCATTTTAGAATTTGGCAGTAGCATTTTTGAAGTTATTTGAAAAGGCACTTACTATTTTATTATACGTATAAAGGGAAAAAGTATTTGGTCTGAAAGGTAGCCTCATAGTGTAAGTGTAAGGTAAAGGTTACGGAGACGCAAAGATTCATTGCAATATATTGCAAGAACCCTTATAATTAGCTTATTAGGAAACTTCTTCAGGACCAATTATTGCTTATAATTCTCGTCAGATTGTTTGTTTAAGAAAATATTGAGCGCTAATCTAAAGATACAATAATATAAATATAATGTCGGCAAATGCTGATCAAAATAAATAAACGGAAAATTTGCTAAACTTTATTGAAATTCTTTACAAGATTCCCTTTAACAGTGGTATATAGGCAGGGTAGTGTACCGTATGTACTTCAAACTACGATAAATAAAATGTCTTTTGAAAATTAAAAATAAAAATATAAAAATTATATAAAGAATTAAAAAAAAAATCATTTTTATTAAACTGCTTTCCAAATTCCAACTATTAGTTCTTGAATAACTATCGATTGCAAAGGCAGGATGTTACATATTTTTTTAATCTGCTTTGTTGTTGGGATTAACTTTAAAATTGTGTTCAAGTCTACACATTTACAGTGGCTCCAACAATTATTAATACACCCCTATGTTAACCATGTAAATTGCACATTTTGAAACCGTTTTTTGACATATAAAACTCGCTTTTAAAACAAAACTTTTCAGATATTTTTTATTGAAAATTTTAATCTCTTCAGTTTTGTTTCTATACATTTTTTTATTTTCTTTTGCCGTTTACGAGTTACAAAGACTTAAAGAAAACTAAGTAAAAAAGTTAATAAAATTAACATTGCTCTTATGGGAGTTTTTTACAGAGTTTTCTTCTAGTCGCTGTAACTCGTAAACGGCGAAAGAAAATAAAAAAATGTATAGAAACAAAACTGAAGAGATTAAAATTTGAAATAAAAAATATCTGAAAAGTTTTGCTGTAAAAACGAGTTTTATATGTCAAAAAACGGTTTCAAAATGTGCAATTTACATGGTTAACATAGGGGTGTATTAATAATTGTTGGAGCCACTGTATGTAGATCTCGCTATAAATAGTTTCACCTATACATATAAGCATAATCAGTGGCGGATTTACACATTTGCCGCCAGTAAGCTATTTAAATTTTGCCGCCTCTACTGACCCATACAAGTGTCAATTCCTAGATTAATTTTACAATCCAACGATTTAGTTAAGATTGCACAAGAAGTAGTTTTTGAGTATATTTCTGATCTGAGCTAATAAAAGTTTAATAATGTATGTGTTACCGGCAATGCGCAAAATCCGGCAATTTGCAAAATGCCTAGGTAATCTGCAAACCGACTAAGTCGTAAGCTACTATGCAAATTCACTAATACTTTAGGCAATCTGCAAAATGGCTACGCTGTTTCAGGCAATTTGCAAATTGTCTATATTGTTAGTTAATGTGCTTTTTGAGTATGTAACAGACTCACATTGACTAGGCAATGTAAAAAATGATATTTTAAATAGATAATTTTAAAAGAACCATTTATTAAAACATAGCTCGTTGAACATTTTACATAAGAATAAAAACTATAAACCTATAAACATTAGGTTACTTATTTTTACGTGGATTAGAAAAGTGACAGAGAAATAAAATTCTTGGAAATTCTGAAAAAAGATTAAAAAGCTGCACTACTGACGATAATGTAATCATACCCATTCCGTCTTTCGACAGGGGTCGAACAGATCCAAGGAATATGTTAGGTGTAGTTCTTGGCGAAGAAGAGGGATTTTATAAAATAGGCACTATAGCAGGAGATCTTCAGAAATGGTACAGTCGAAATGAATTTGAGTCGGTGACGCAAAACTTTATAGTGCATGCAGAAGATGTAGCTGCAGACGAAATTAGTCTTCGGGTGGCAGTGCTGGCAACTGCTTCTTCTACAGGTTATTAGGGAATGTTGAAATGTAATTGTACAAAGAAGTGCATAAATAAATCATGCAAACGCCTTAAAAATAGAGTAATGTGTAATAGTCGCTGTCACTTTTCTAATCCATGTAAAAATGGGTTTATAGTTTTTATTCTTATGTAAAATGTTCAACGAGCTATGTTTTAATAAGTGGTTCTTTTAAAATTATCTACTTAAAATATCGTTTTTTACATTGCCTAGTCAATGTGAGTCTGTTACATACTCAAAAAGCACATTAACTAACAATATAGACAATTTGCAAATTGCCTGAAACACCGTAGCCATTTTGCAGATTGCCTAAAGTACTAGTGAATTTGCATAGTGGCTTACGAGTTAGTCGGTTTGCAGATTACCTAGGAATTTTGCAAATTGCCGGATTTCGCAAATTGTCGGTAACAAAGAAAAGCTAGGGAATTTGTTTGCGTATCCTTTGACAGGTACTCACCATTTTGTACTCCCAGTTTTTGTTGCTGTGAGTGAGTTGATACGAGTGTTTTTGTGTAAATGGGTAAAATTGAGTATCGAGCTGTTATTAAATATTTGGTTTGCCTACGAAAATCAAAGATGACTTAGACACTGTGTGCGGAAATTCTGCATCATCGTTTACCACTGTGAAATGTTGGGCAGCTGAATTTAAACGTGGCCGTACCAGCTTGGGAGACGACGAACCTTCGAGACGTCCAAAATCTGCAACCACTGACGATAACATCGCTCAAGTTTATCAAATAGTGCTAGAAAATCGGCGAATTAAAGTTAGAGAGATAGCAGAGGCTTTAAATATTTCCAAAGAACGTGTTTGTTCCATTTTAAACATCGGCTTAGGCATGAGAAAGTTGTCTGCGCGTTGGGTGCCGCGTTTACTTACTTTGGACCAAACACGTGTTTGAATAAACATTTCTACCGCTCTGTTGGCGCAGTTTAAGCGGAATAAATCAGAGTTTTGGGGCCAATTAATTATTGTGGATGAAACTTGGATACACCATTATACTCCAGAAACAAAAATTCAATCAAAACAGTGGACTGCGAAGTGCGAAGGGGAATTCGGCTCCAAAAAGGTAAAAACTGTTCTTTCGGTTGTGAAAGTGATGGCGACTGTTTTTTAGGATAGTCATGGGGTTATCTACATTAATTATTTTCAAAAGAGAACAACTATTACAGGAACATACTACGCAACATTACTTGACAAGCTGAAGTCAGAAATATTGGAAAAACGGCCAAATTTGAAGAAAAAAAAATTTTGTTCACCAAGATAATGCGCCGCATCACACTTCCAAGTTTGCTATGGCTAAAATCCACTGCTTGACCACCCTCCAATCTTCCATACTCACCAGATCTAGCCTCAAGCGACTTTATTTTGCTTCCTCAGCTAAAAGTTGCGCTCGGAGGATAGAGATTTTCATAAAATGAGGAGTCTATTGCCTTAGTGTATTCTATAGTATAGTGTATAGTATAGTGTAGTATATAGTGTAGTGTATGTAGTGGGTGTACATACAGCCACTTGAACTGCTATATGCTATATTATCCAAGTTTGGATTAAACATTTTGCAAATTCTGTTTAAATTCAGGTAAAAAATATTACCTCTTACTTTGACATAAAATACATATTACCTCTTTTTACTTATATATATTTTGAATTAACTCTACTGCGGCATTAAAAGTATAACTTCAAAAAGTTTTGCTCTAAATTTGCCGCTCCCAAAATCTGCCGCCCTAGGCTCCAGCCTACTCAGCCTGCTCGTAAATCCGCCACTGAGCATAATCTATCAGATTATCAAAGGATTAAAGAAATGTCGGTGTCGGTTTTTTGCATAACATTCTAAAAACCCCTACACCCTGGGTAAAGAAGGTTGGAAACCTTCAAATAAAAGAAAAATATTAAGTATAGCTTCTAGCTTTTGCTGGGTATTTATACATTTGCCGCCAAAAGGCTATTTAAATTTTGCCGCCCCTACCGACCTCTATAAGTGTCAGTTTCTGAATTATTTTTGCAAATTCTGTTTAAATTTAGGTAAAAAATTTTACTTCTCACGTTGATATAAAATACATATTACCTCTCTTTTACATGTATTTTGAATTCACTCTACTGCGGCATTAAAAGTATAACTTTGAGTAATTTTGCCGCCCCTAAATTTGCCGCCCTAGGCTCCAGCCTACTCACATGTAGAGAGTACGAGGTCCGCATTTTTGTAAATTTTCCCACTTATCGTGCTGAAAGATCAGCTCTCGAATAACAATTTCCCAAAGCTGTTCGACCAGATGGCCAGAAATTTTCAAGAAAATCGACTTTGAAATATTGCTATGTAAATACATAGCAATATTTCATTATTATGAACACAAGATGTAAAGCAAATGTCAACAGACGGTTCATGGCGTCGAGGTTAGGAAGGAGTCTCACCTTTGGCAAGTTTTTTTTTTCTTTTTATTTTTTTTCAATACTCATATCTACGTCATTTACGTGTAAAATTGATCAAAGTTATGCTTAATATTTATGATAATTGGTCGAGGTTGAAGAATCAGGTAAATCAATAGATTCGATATCCGACATGATATTTGCTTTATAGTAACTACGCTGTATAAATGTACTGTAATTTCTAAATAAACTAAATAAGGGAGCGTTCATAAACCACGTAGTTTGATTTTGATCTCTTTAGAACCCCTCCCTCCCATCATGTAGCTTAACGTAGCTTTTACCATGATAACCCTACCCCCCCCCCCTAGATGGAACGTAGTTTTTTTTCCTATAAAGTCCAGAAGACATGTATGTTTTCTGTTAACAAAACTATTTAAAAATTATTTGGTATAAAAAATGAATAACACCGATATTTGTTTTTAAAACAAACAGCGCACCTATATAAAATATAAATAAAAAAAATCCAAATACGGAAATAAATATCCACATTATGTTGTCGCTTATATTCTGAAAATTGCTTTCATAATAAATGAAGAAAACTACGTAGCTTGACTATAATCCCCCCGTACCCTCACGTAGCCCTGCGTAGCTTTCTACCTAACCCGAACCCCCCTTGGCCAAACCACGTAGTTTATGATTATGAACGCTCCCTAAGCAAAAATGGTAAAAATATTATAGTTTTAAAAAACCCAAAAAACACACTTTTATGACGCACTAAAAAAATTAATTTTTAAAAAAGAATAAACTAATTCAAAAAGCGTGGAGCGCTTGATCAAAATCATCGATTTTGATATTATAGATATGGTCAAAATTAATTAAAATACACATAATCAAAAAGTGCTCCACGCTTTTGTGTGGAGTGTTTTTTTGTTTTTTTTTTTAAACTATAATACTTTTACCATTTGTGCTTATTTAGTTTACTTAGAAATTACAGTACATTTATACAGCGTAGTTACTATAAAGCAAATATCATGTCGGATGTCGAATCTATTGATTTACCTGGTCCCTCAACCTCAACGACCAACGAGAGATGAATCCACCGTTGAAGATAGTTCGTGCAGTGAAATTAATTGTATAATTAATTTAAGTTCTTGTGTTATGTTTGTAAATTGTCACTAAAATAAAAGATACATTAATACCCTACCCTACGTTTTTCATTTTTGTATCAACATTAATTTATCATAAATATCAAGCATAACTTTGATCAATTTTACACGTAAATGACGTGGATATGCGTATTGAAAAAAAAATGAAAAGAAAAAAACTTGCCAAAGGTGAGAATCGAACCGTGGACCCATCGTTTACGAGACTCTTTCCTAACCTCGACGCCATGAACCGTATGTTGACATTTGCTTTACATCTTCTGTTCATAAACCACATAGCAATATTTCAAAGTCGATTTTCTCGAAAATTTCTGGCCATCTGGTCGAACAGCTTTGGGGAATTGTTATTCGAGGGCTGATCTTTCAGCACGATAAGTGGGAAAATTTACAAAAATGCGGACCTCGTACTCTCTACATGTCAGCCTGCTGGTAAATCCGCCACTGTGTTTAGGTAAATTTTACCTTAATTTTAAGTTTTGAGTTATTACCTTTTAAATTATGTAAACAAAATGTGGTTGCATATTTTTTAAAAGCAAACGGCAACAAAGTAGTATGTGACGAAGAAGAAAAACCTGTGGATTACTAAGGCACATAAACAAATCCAGATTAACAGCTGAAAGATGGTTTTAAAAAACGACTTTATCTATACCACGAAATTGCACCACCTGGTAAGGTTGATGTGGATCCAAATATGAGGGGAATCTAAAGAAATTTAATTCTTGCATGTCGTGCTCATGAGATACACGAAAGTAACACCAGAGGGCTGAGTGCTTGTTCACAATGTACGTAAACTACACTGTTTAATGGATTTTTAATTACTGTCGCCGACGCCGTACCGTTACCTATTTTTGTAAAGAGTTGGGGTTTTACCCAACAGGTAGATTATTCTCAATATATTGTTAACGTCTGCCCAAAGAAACCCTTTGGTCGACAGTTGCATTAGATCAGCCTTGGTAACAAGAACTCAACCATATAATTGTAAATATGTTAATGTAATTTTGTTAGTGTTATGTTTTTCTCAAAATAAATGTTACCAAAAGACAATTTTTATATTACGCCAAGAAGCAAGCAACATATTTTGGTGACCCCGACGTGATAGTTCATGCAACAGAAGTTAGTGGTGTGTATCAACAGTATTTTGATTACACACGTGGTCGTATTTGATTAGCTCATTACCACGCTTAATCGAACTCCATCATCTCTGCATCTATCTGGTGACCCCATTAAGAAACGTTCAACAAAACCACATTTCATACACGTGGTGAGGTCCTCGTGGTTAAATTCAAGACAGGTCCGTATTCAGGAACAACCAAGACGTGCAAGCTGTATCCAGTTCCATTACGCAATTTGCTGGTAAGTGCATTCCTTTAGTATCCTGCCAATATCTCCTATTTGATTTTAAAACTACTACTTGTGTTAATAGACGTTTTCTTTTGCCTTGGACATTTAATACAACTCAATTTTTATACACATTAATTGTATATCATTTTGCTATTTATTATTTCATTTTAATTACTTTGTTATTTAATTCACATATTCAATTATGGCCACTCTTGCCGAATTAAGAACAAAACGTGGAAGTATCAAAGCACGTCTTACTAAATTTCACCATTATTTAGCTAATTTAAAGGAAATTAATGAAATTGCCCTATTACAATTAGAAATTCGCCTATCAAAAATTGTACCGCTATTCGATGAATTCAATGAAATTCAAATTAATATAGAACTGCTTGATAAAGAAAGCACTACTCATGATGACGAGCGTGACGCATTTGAAAATTCTTACTTTGAGGTAGTCGCTCATTCAAACAAGTTAATTCGCGACAACAACAAAAAACCAGAAACCGCGAGGTCTTGCCCTACGGGAGTTTTACATGACTCGGAAAATTCTCAATTTAAGAAAAATGTACGTTTGCCGGTTCTAGAATTAAAATCATTTAATGGCGCTTACGAAAATTGGGTGTCGTTTTACGACACATTTAGGTCATTAATTCATGACGATCCTGATCTACCCGATGTTCAAAAATTTCATTATTTGAAATCATCACTGAAAGGAGATGCGCTCCGACTAATCGATTCACTACCAGTGACTACCATTAATTACACCACCGCTTGGCGGTTGTTACGCGATCGGTACGACAGTAAACAGTTAATAATTAATCATCACGTGAAGGCACTTCTCAGCACTCCTACGTTATCAAAGGAATCGCTAATCGGGTTGCGCCAACTGCTTACCAACACCTCAACAAATTTAAGCGCGCTTAAAGCCTTAGATCAACCTGTAGATCAGTGGTCAACGCTATTGGTACATATAATCTCCCAAAAACTTGATTCTGTAACATTTCGCGACTGGGAAGGTGCAAGTGAATGCAACCCTGACATACTCACAATGGCGGAATTAACAGAATTCTTAGAAACGCGTTGCAGAACGCTAGAAAGGTGCAGTCAAAATAAACAAATCTTGGTGGAGTCGCGCTCATTTCCTAAACGTGAAAGGATAATATCCAATCTTGCTACCTCTAGCACTTCTTGTACTAGCTGCGGTTCGAATCATTCAATTAGTAGTTGCAGTGCATTTATAGACTTACCTATTCAGGACCGGATTCTACGTGCCCGAGAATTGCGTCTTTGCATTAATTGCCTCCAGAAGGGGCATTCCAACAGGATTTGCAAGTCATCTAGATGCAAAAAATGCCGCAAATCGCACAATACACTGCTTCATCTAGACATTAATAACGTTCAAGCACCCCCCCTCTCACCTATTGTCTCGAACATTTCTAAACCCGCACCTGCATCCAATTCAGAAACAAATCAGGGTTCAACAATAGTTTCTCACACCGTCTGTGGCCTCTCCACCCATTGCATACTCTCTACCGTGATAATCAATGTAAGAGACAACAAAGGCACACTTATTGAAGTCAGAGCACTTTTAGACTCTGGTTCTGAATCAAGCTTTATCTCGGAAGGTTTGTGCGCGAAACTGAACGTACCGAAGTCAAAGGTGTCCATTTCCGTAACCGGAATAAATCAGATAGAATCCAAAATTTCGTATAAAACCGTAGTCAACGTTTGTTCGCGAATTAATGCCTTCAATACAGATCTTAATTGCTTTACTGTACCTCGAGTGACCGGCAACATTCCGTCAGTTACTTTCGACCGTTCTCTATTAAATATTCCTAGCGATATAAAATTAGCAGACCCCACCTTTCACATATCAAACAATATTGACCTTCTCATTGGTGCGGATCTCTTTTGGAATGTTTTATGTACCGGTCAAATCAGGTTAGGCAGAAACAAACCAATTCTCCACAAAACTCTCTTTGGTTGGGTACTAGCTGGACCCATGTCTTTCGTACCACCGACAATTTCTGCATCAATTAAATGTAACTTTACCATGAAAACTTCTATAGAGGATCAGCTCGCTAAATTTTGGGAAGTTGAAGAACTGCAAACAGTTCAACCTTTATCAATCACAGAGAAATTATGCGAAGACAACTTTGTCAAAACTACAATTCGAGATACTAACGGTCGTTTTACAGTTACCATACCTTTCAATGAATCGATTTCGCGTTTAGGTGAATCTCGCCAATCTGCACTAAATCGCTTTTTGTCATTGGAGCGCAAATTAGAGAAAAATCGCGATCTCAAACTCCAATACGTTTCCTTTATGAAAGAATATGAAGACCTCGGCCACATGAAAAAAATTGACGAACGCAATCCCATCAAAGGGACTTGCTATTATTTTCCACATCATGCCGTTATTAAAGATACTAGCCTGAGTACGCGACTAAGGGTAGTTTTTGATGGTTCAGCACCTACTTCTACAGGTCTATCCATCAACGATGCACAGTTAGTTGGTCCAACCATTCAAGATGACTTATTAGCAATTATTCTTAGGTTTAGAAAACATCCTTTCGTTCTCGTCGCGGATATTGCGAAAATGTATCGTCAAATTCAAATAAACCCCAACCAACGATCTCTGCAAAGAATCTTATGGCGCGATAATCCCACAGCTCAAATTTCATGCTATGAGCTGTCCACCGTTACTTATGGCACTTCATCTGCTCCATTTTTAGCTATAAGGTGTCTGCACCAAGTCGCCCAGGACAACATTGCCGCTTATCCTGTCGCGTCAGCAATCATTTTAAAGGATTTTTATGTAGACGACCTTCTCACCGGAGCCAACTCCATCGAAGAACTTCAGCTTATCAAATCAAAGCTTATTCATATTTTGAGCGCTGCCTGTTTTCAATTACGTAAATGGCGTTCAAATAGTCCAGAGTTAGTTGGAGCAGTCGAGAATAACTCGGAGCTACTGCAAATTGGTGATTTCGATGCAAAGGCATTAGGACTTTGGTGGAACTCATCTTCAGATATTTTTAAATTTTCTATTGAAACGCGCCATCCAAATCAGTCGATAACCAAACGAATGATTCTATCGACTACGGCTCAAATCTTTGATCCACTGGGTATTCTTGGACCAGTAACTGTAATAGCCAAATCGATCCTACAAAAACTTTGGTCATTAAAAATAGACTGGGATGAATCATTACCATCCGACCTTCACACAAAGTGGATTCAATTTCGAAATGGTTTGCAATCTTTGAATAATTTAATAATTCCACGGCACGTCATGTGCAAAAATCCGATAGAAATTCAACTCCACGGTTTCTCAGATGCATCAGAGATGGCATATGGCGCTTGCATTTATATCCGAACTATGGATGCCAACGGCGACGTTCACGTTTCTCTTTTATGCGCAAAATCTAGAGTCGCACCTTTGAAAAATTTAAATATTCCACGCCTTGAATTGTGTGGTGCTCTTCTTCTTGCCAGCCTCTTTAATAAGGTAGTTAAGTCATTAAATTTGACATTTCATTCAGTTTATTTCTGGACCGATTCAACCATCGTTTTAGGGTGGTTAAATAAATCTTCGAATATATGGAAAACCTTTGTCGCAAATCGGGTAGCACAAATTCAAACCTTAACCAAAATCGATGATTGGCACCACGTTCGCAGTAGCGATAACCCAGCCGATTTGATTTCACGGGGTGTTTATCCACAAGAGCTGCTTTCGTCTTCGTTATGGTGGAGCGGTCCAAGTTGGTTATTGGAGAATCCTGAACTTTGGCCGGCATTAGACAGTAATTTAATTCGCAATAACGACCTTCCGGAATTTAAATTGGCATCTTCAAATGTATTATCCATACAAATCTCGGGACTTGATCTGTTCGAACGCTATTCTTCTCTCGGTAAGTTGCAAAGAGTTACTGCGTACTGTCTAAGGTTCAAAAATAATTGTTTGAATAAAGATACGCGTCTACGAGGTTCTCTTACAACAAACGAACTAAACAATTCGCTAAACACTTTGATAAAATTATGTCAGACGCACACTTTTATGGATGAACAAAACCATCTAATAACAGGAAAACCGTTGCGTACCAATAGTAGACTGCTAACGTTGCACCCCTTTATTGATGCGCTAGGTCTCATGCGCGTAGGTGGACGGCTCCTACATTCAAACTTCGATGTGAATAAAAAACATCCCATTGTGTTGCCGGCAAAACATCCTTTTACTTTATTAATAGTGCGACATGAGCATATACGTCTGCTCCATGCTGGCCCACAGGCCTTGCTAGCATCTTTGCGAGAACGATTCTGGCCACTTTCCGGACCTTCTCTATGTAAAAAAATTGTAAATAAATGCATCCACTGTTTTCGTGTAAGGCCTACTAATTCGGAACCTATTATGGGTGATTTACCAAAATCGCGGATCACACCTACGCGGCCATTTTTAGTTTGCGGTGTTGACTACGCAGGTCCGTACACAGTTAAAGATCGGAAGAACCGAGGATGTAAAACTTCTAAAGCTTACCTCTGTATATTCGTTTGCTTCTCTACTAAAGCTGTTCACATAGAACTAGCTCCGGACCTGAGCACAGACTCATTTTTGAATGTTTTCAAACGTTTCACGGCTCGACGCGGTTATTGTACAGACATCTATTCGGATAACGGGACAAATTTTGTAGGAGCGAATAATGCCTTAAGCGAGTTAGTTCACAAACTACAAAATGATCAATTTCGAAACGATCTATTAAATTATGTTACTGAAAAGGCTATACGTTGGCACTTCATACCAGCTAGATCTCCCACTTTTGGAGGTCTATGGGAAGCTGCAGTAAAATCCGCCAAAAATCATCTCAAGCGAGTTATAGGAGACACGATCCTAACTTTTGAACAACTTTATACGGTATTAACACAAGTAGAATCATGTCTTAATTCTCGTCCTCTAACCCCACTATCCAGTGATCCATCCGATTTTAACGTCTTAACTCCTGGTCATTTCCTTATCGGTCAACCTCTTCTTGCACTACCTCAAATGGATTTGCAAGAAATCCCTGCAAATAGGCTGTCCAATTATCAGCATTTGCAACAAATGGTACAACATTTTTGGAAGCGTTGGTCCACGGAATACCTATGTCAGCTGCAACAGCGGTCAAAACGAACACGTCAGAACACACAAATTGACGTGGGTATGTTAGTTCTACTGAAGGAAGACAATCTCCCTCCCCTGAAATGGATCATGGGGCGCATCACCGAACTTCATCCCGGCAAAGATGGTGTAATCCGCGTTGTGAGCGTACAAACTCCAGGTTCCACAGTGCGACGTGCCGTGTCCAAAGTGTGCGTGTTACCCATAGACAATTAGTGAAACCGTGCAACTTTATAGTGCTTTGTATTTTAAAAGGCATTCCTTTCAAAGCGGGCGGTATGTTTAATGGATTTTTAATTACTGTCGCCGACGCCGTACCGTTACCTATTTTTGTAAAGAGTTGGGGTTTTACCCAACAGGTAGATTATTCTCAATATATTGTTAACGTCTGCCCAAAGAAACCCTTTGGTCGACAGTTGCATTAGATCAGCCTTGGTAACAAGAACTCAACCATATAATTGTAAATATGTTAATGTAATTTTGTTAGTGTTATGTTTTTCTCAAAATAAATGTTACCAAAAGACAATTTTTATATTACGCCAAGAAGCAAGCAACAACACGACGTAGAATGTTCTTTTGCATATAACAAAATAACTCCAGTATTATTCAATATTGGATTAAGATCTTATTTGTATTTGTAATTCTTACGTTTTATGTATTTCTTATGTCTTATGTATATTTATTGTGAACAAGCACTAAACATTTTTGACTACCAGAGTCAGTAATTTTGAAAATCAGGGCTGTTATCCTGTTGTCCTGTTGACCTTTTGAAGCCAAAGTGGGAAAATTTTAAAATAAGTTGCTTTCAAATGAGCAGAAATACCAATGGCAAATAATTTACTTCGGTAATTTTCGAAATTAAATCATTTAATTAAAAGTATATGAAGACACATCGTGTACGGATTTTTGGCCACTAAGGTATACCTGGGAGTTACTAATTGATAAACTCATTTTTAATTTATTTAATTTAATACCAAAATTTCAGACAAAGAGAAACCACCTCATTAATTAAAATCCCTAGTACGTCATCTTGGCTTCAGCCAAGTTTGTTCGCCAGCTCCCATTGAAGGTATGGCATATTTAAGAAGAAGAATTGAGTTTGGGGTCGTTTCTTAAAAATATGTTTTAATAACGTGTGGGGTTTGTGGTTTGAAATAATAGAAACCATAGAAATCAGATCAATGCACAATAGCTTTGATCTTCTTGGGCAAACAGTACAGTACAGGGCCGAATTTATCTCCTTCGCCAATCTGAACAAAAATAATTTTTGTCATTCTTTCAGTAGCGTAACTTCCGATCCGGGTTCCGCGGATTTTAAGGACTAATGCCCGATTTCTTCACTTTAAGATATCAAGTGACCAATCAGACAACCGCAATTGAAACTCGAAATAACAAATAAACAATTTTATTGGTTACTTGATTAATTTGTCGGCCGGATTTAAGCTCAAAGAGATCATTTACATCCCTCTCGTAGTTGTTAAAAATAAATTTCATCTTCTCGTTTATCAACATTTAGTATAGTTACGCCAATGCTCCCTTTATATTTGATATGTCATATGATAACCGTCATAATATACAAATGATTGGATAGTGTAAAACTAGAATGGTGTCCACTTCGATTGCACATGTTGTGCGGCCTAAAAGCCGTAACCTCCCAATTTTTTAGGTTGTCAATAAAAATTAACATACATCACACTTTCATAAAAAAAAACAGTCGTAACTCAAACGTCTGTTTCTGATAAGTAACAGTTAACCAATTAAAGTCAGTTTTTGAGTTAACTCGGTCAAAAAAATCGTTTTTTCTAACAATATCTTTGTAAGAAAAGTTACCTATGGTAATACAATTATTCAGGTACGGATTAAAGAAATAATACGTTTAAAAAAAATCAAACTTTTCATCCCAGTGAAGTTTCAGAAATTGATTGAAATGCATAGGAAAATTAATCTTTACTATTTTGGTACACATCAAAACTAGATATATAACTTTTGATGGAGCGGGGCTGTTGAAAGCTTTGCGCCTGGAGAGTTGGATATGCTTAATCCGTCCTTGCAATTATTAACGCAAAAAATCAGATAAGTTTTCCTTCCGTGTGAAAGAAAAACACGCCAGAAAATGTGTAATTTCTCTTTAACCATTACTTAAATTTATTTAAATTGTGCAAGCTTTTGTTTAAATAAAAATATATTTTTCAGTTGATAAAAACTTTTATAATTTTTAAACTAATATGATTATTTATATAAGAACAAAATATTCAAAACGCTCTCACGCGAAATGGCGTTTTTTGGTTAGACCCATTTCTCTCTAAGGTCGCGAAAAACAGCAAGCTTATTATATTTGACTAAAAGTTAAGCCCTTTCCTTGAACATTTTCTAATTATAAAATATTAAAATAAATTTACTATGGGAATCACGTTAATCCATCCACACAGAAAAATTGAGGGTTTTATAATATAAAACACTATACATTAGGAGGTCAGGTAATTGTTTTAAAATCTGAACGCAAAATCTGAAGTAGACAGAATTTCATTAAGTTTAAAACTTAGTTTATAAAAAAAAATATCGTCACTTCTGCCGCAATACCTCCAATCACCAGCACACCAAATTTTGTCCGGAGATACGATGACATAATGTTCATTTTTGTTATCTATTGTGGTAGCCTTAACAAAGATATCGGTAGCCCTGGCAAAGATATCTATATGTATCACCCCCTACCCTAAATCTATCTATAAAAGTTTTTTTAACAAAATCTAAAATGAAAAAAATTTTTTATTTTTGTACGCCACTGAATTTTTTCCAAAATTTTTATATACGTCACATAATACCGTAAGAAGTCACAAATAAAATTTCTCCAAGATTGGTACAACAAATTTTTTCGGTCATCTAGCGGATTTTTCGAAAATAAATTTTTGTAAATTACTGACTGTCGATTTACTGATTCTGAAAACATTTGCGAAAAAATTTAACAAACAGCCTAAACTTGGTCGCTACCTAGTGGCAGAACCTTTTACTTATAAAGTAACGTTCCGTCAGTCCGTACGACGATATTATAAAATATTTCCCACCGAACCACCTATTTTTGTATTCTAAAATTAATTGTTACAAGCCCTAAACTCAATTCTTATGCTGCACTCGGTATACAAATCAACATTAACCTAATTTTGACACATATGTCACAAAATTATGACGTTTATTAAAATTTTGAATATATTGTTTTATTTTTGCCAGCCATCTGACCAATTCTCACAAAAAATATATAAATTAAGATTTCAGTTAATATTTTCTATAATTTTTCTGACCTGCCCCGCCCTGTTACAATTGGCTCGGTTTGTTTTCTCACCAATACTTATACTTTCAAAGCTCCATCGACAGACCAAATTTTAGCTGAATCGGTTAAACATTTCCGGAGATACGACGACATTTTCATTTTTTTTTATTTATTTTATTGTGGTGGCCCTGGTGAAGATTTCTCTGGCAAAACCTTATTTTCACCATTCCAGCCCACGAGGCATACGTCCAATAAGTTTGATTGCAATCGACGCAGAAATGCCGGAGAAAATCGATCGACAAAAACTTTTTTCATGTTTTTGACAAAAAAGTTAATTTTATTTTTTTCATGTTGCATTACTGATTTCTATCGAAGGATTACATATGCTCTCATATCCATTAGGATCAATGTACCTACGTACCAAATTTGGGTAAGATCCCTTCAGCATTTCTTGAGTTATTCACTCTTAAAGTTTCAACTTTGACAACTTGTGATTTTTGACAGACGACAGATAGAAGATTAATTTTACCTATTCTGGATAAAGCCTTTTAAGGCCTTTAAAATAACATATCGCAAGACAAAATATTTTTAAAAAATCCCGTATTATTTTCTTGTGGTGGCACTCCTGATTGATAGATCGCGACGAAAACCTTATTTTCACCTTTCCACCGTGAACCCTACCACCATACCAAATTTGGTCGTAATTGGTTGGATGGCTCGGAAGCAAATCGATCGACAAAATTTGACGACAGACAGACAGACAGACCGACAGACCGACACAGAAATTTTTATTTTACTTTTTGCAGATCTTTACGTTTCTGAACACGGTGATCTCGAAAATGCAAAAAAAAAAAGTTGAAATTTTTTTTCGATTACCATACCTCCAATTTTTTTTTAAAATTGATTGGAGGTAAAAGCATATTTCCTACATCCCAATCAGCCGGATACTTTCGATTACGCGGCACGTTTACTTACTTTTTTATCGCCATTTCAAGAAGTTTCACTCTTTTAATAACTCGTTTATTTTTCTTTCGACTAATTTGCTGTTCTGGGCTGTTGTCCTGCTTGCGCGTCCCTAGATCGGACCCTGAACTTACCAACCTTCTGATCAACAAGATAATATATTGTCTTGTGATAATTTGTTAATTTTCTGTTACGATGATATTTATTATCTTTTTTTTTTCTGCTTCCGATATATTAGCGTTTCACCCACGGCTATGCAAACATGGTTAATTGTATGGTATGCACTTAAAGTAAATTTTCCCTATATCTGCGATTATTACTCTTACGGAAAAATAATGTGCATCTGAAACGTAACAATTAAATTGAAAATAGTAGTAGTTTAATGAATATAAATTATAATTATTTGAAGAATTGAATTAACGCTTTGTATTTTATAAGCGAAGGCCAAGTTAACAACCGTGTGTATAGTATGTACACTTAAAATCCATTCTCTATATGTGTGCTTACATTACATGCTTTGTAGCCTAAGTCCCTATAATCCCATAATACGTCACGTTTCCGCATAAGTTATACTCAGGATACAACATTCTACAATATGCAAAATTTAACGCGCGCTTGTGTAACCATCCCTCGAGGATACGTTTCACAACTTACCAAAGACATGTATTTTCTCTTGCTGTCTCTTCAATACCTAGTCTTTAATAATAGGTACTTGCACAATGGCACCTAAACGAAACAAAAGTAACAAAAAGAGTTTGACTTCATTTTTGGACTATTAAATTTGAACTTCGTAACGATTGATTAATTTGTGACGGAGATATAGGTGCGATGATAATAATAATTACTACATTACGTAACAAATCGATTTGTGTTAGTTGAAACTAAATAATCAATCAAGCTAAATATTTGCAAGAACCACACATATGGTACACGAAGCGTAATACATTATCTCGATTACACACGACATGCGTGTTTCATAATTATTACAAAAGCCGTCAAAGAGACGTTTCGTGTCAATTACCTGTATCACCTAGAAATTTATTAACGCATTAAATTCGAACAATTGATTCGATACATTGATAAAGCTAAACCGATGGAAGACAATGCACATTCTCTGCAGGAGCAATATTTTTGGTGCCGTAATACTGACCTGTCATCATTAAAGCTGTTCAAATGTAATGTGTATAAGAATTGTAACGAATTTCAGAAACTATCGCATTGTATTGTACCCACAGACCCATACACTATTATATATGTACTTCCTTGTTTATAACATAGAAGTTGTTGCAATTCGATGAATCGCTCAATGAATGACGTAGTTACAACAAATAAAACTAAAAGAGGAGAGAAACTTGCCAATTTACGGCTTAATTGTTTTGTGTGCAACCGGCAATTATTGTTCTACTTCAATTAGTTGTGAAAAAGTATACTATATAGTACTAACAATAAAACAGTACTTCGAGTTGTACATAATGTACAAAGAGCATTTTTTGATTTTATTTCATATAAGCGCGGTAGTATGTTTTCTCGCCACGGCGCGACACAAAAGCTGAAAAGGACGAAAAAACTTTTTGTATTATATGAACATTTCAATTTCTGTTAAGGATTAAAAAGTACCTACTTATAGAAAACAAAATCGACTGTGGTTATTTTTCCAAAATAAACATTGTATTCTGACTTGAGAAACGAGCTGCAGGAAATACCAAGTGAGCAGAATGATGTTGAGCTTGAGAGACCTCCTATGATAGATGACAATGATGTTGGTAAGACGTTTTATACTTTATGTCAGACTAAACAAAGAGAAGTTCTATATAAAAAAACACTAAGTAAACATTTTAATGATTAACTTAAAAATGTAGAGCGTCTTTGCTTGAAGTTGAAATAGTTGCAAATAATTTAGTAAACTAATTGATTGTTTGAAGTTGTTTCCCCATCTCGTCTCGATTAACTCGATTTTATATCACACGAGAAGTTATTAAATTATAAGATTATTAATAAGAGGTAATAACTGTGGGTAGCTTAATTCAATTAAAAATTATGATTACATTAAACAGATTGATCGAAGATGAACGAAACTTCCGTTTACTGGCGCTACTGTAAAAATTCTAGAATGGAAATTATACAAACCAAATGGGTGTACAATCAACATGTTAAGTGCGCTTGTGTTTTATGTTAATGATTTGTGTGAACGGAATATCGGTACTTATATTAAAAAAAGCACGATATTACAAATCCGCAAGTACTGAAAAATTCTTGTAAATTATTTTATACAGGGTATTGATAGAATAAAATTTTCTCACCGAAGCTATTGATTTTTTAGTGTTAATGGATTACTGATTTTTAAAACCCATTCGCTTACCTACAAACTAAAGTATAACCTTTTATCATCTAGAATCAACAGATTTCGAGTTGTGAATTAAATTTAAGGAAGAAATTTCCGCTGATAAAATAAGGAAGAATTAACAAATTCAAAATTTTATTTTTTTCTTCAAAATCGAAATCTTCAAAAAACACCCTCAGCCCGTACTAGGTGTAGTGTAATATTTCTATCTACTAAAAATTTCTTTCTTCTGATGAAGCAAGGATTCCCTTTAGCATTTCGTTCGTATTTTATCCTAGATAGAACCTAAAACGCACAGAAATCAAATGCGTTTAACCAAACGACTGTCTCATCACGTTAACTGATAACAAAAAGACCTCTTGAAAACCGCTACATAATTTGACAAACAACCAAAGATGTCAAACACAGGTGCTGAAAATAACGAATATCTTGCAAAATTATATGGGAAAAGAAAATAAAAATGTTACAAGAAGCATAAAATATTTACCGTAGTAAATACCTCATTACACCATCAAAATTTTAAATTTACTTATCGCCGCTTTCAGCCACAAGAAGCAAATGAAAATATACTTTGTTTTTGTTACCTTGTTAGTTTGACAGAACAGTTCTATACGGAAGTACCAATGTCACTAGATGAACGCTGAATGAACACTCCAGTTACGGTCGAAGAACGGATGCGCTGAAAACAAATTACTTGTTTTAGTTTATCTGGGGCTATGTCTAAGATTGCTTTTATACCGAATCTTTTCAGACTATTTTGCAGCTCCTATCCTAAACGACGTTGTTTAGGTCAAGAAGCAGCGACTCCCGTTTCTTCTGTTTGCTGTTGTTGATTGCAATTTTTATTTTTTCTTTCTGATTTTTAAGATACGCTTTTTAATACTTGAGTCATTTAAGGGGTTTACCTTGAATAGCTCAAGCCTGGCTTAGATACATTTTTTTCTTAATTCAGCAATATCATTTGGCACGGTATACAGGCGGTCGTTGGCTAGTTATCGTTTATGTGCCTATTAAATTTATCTTCGTTTCTTAGAAAGGGGGTGAGGTGGCACTGTTTCGTCATTGGAGATGAGGAAGAAGATGTATTGATAGTCACCTATGTTTTTCTTCTCCAAAACCTATCTTTTTCTGACCGAGGTCGTCGTATTGTGGGTTTATTGAGATATAAATGTCCTTTTAAAAGATATGGGCTTCGTCCTTGTTTAACACCTCTATCTCCCTTATTACTATAATTTCTTCTACGATGTGGTCTCTATTGTCTTCTACAGTCAAAACTCTCTAAATCGAATTCTCATAATGCATTAAAATGTATTCGAATTAGGGGGAGTTCGAGTTAGAGAGTAAGAAATAAAATAGGAAAAAATAATAAAAATGTTAATAAACTATAAAAAATACGTATAATATGATAAAAAAGTTCATTTTCTTACATGACAAAAATAAATACTAAATATTTGTGACTATTTATTGCTAAAAACTGTTCGAGCGCTTATTTTCCTTTTGCTCCGTGCCGCTAATGGAAGGATAGTTTTGACGCGCCACTTCTATTGCTATGGGCACTCGCTAGAATTAAACTAGTCTTGGGTATTGGATTGGAGTTGTTAGAACGCAGTTGTAAATTTGCAAGTCCAGTTGGAGAGTACAACTACGTGGCCGTTATTGTTAAAGTAAGCCGAGTTGAGATATTAAAATCCATCAGAGAGGATTATTGAGTGAATCATTAACGTGACCCGAGACTAGTTTCTTCAGGTGCCTAATTGGGGATTTTTTTTACCTGTTGACGCCATTGAGTCAATATTCTATCAAACACGATCGAGAGTTTTTCCATCCTATTCAATAATTGCGAGTGTAAGAATCGCAAGCTATTGTCTCTTGAGTCCTGCTACCGTCTTCGACGTACACCAAGTGCTAGTGATCATTGTGTGCTGCGAATTGTGCCAGCATCTTTTGTTCAGTTCATCAGGTGCCGAGACAGGTGTCCGTTTCTGACAGCGTCCAGCGAGATTCTTCATTCTTCAAGCAGCTGAAATCGTCACGGCGTTCTTCGGATTCTTGGAGAATCGAAGCAGGGGTAGTAAACTACTATTGTCGTTACTTAATATCTGTGAATTGATCAGGCGCTTGGTAAGTAAAATTTTGCTTTGCTACCTTTTGTTGTCGATTGGAATTATACGCGGCGTGATTGATTTTTATGTTTGGTTGCCGTATTCAGAATGGTGCATTGGAAATTGTTATTACTTGATAATAATTTTTATATTAGAGCCAATACATTATTATTCCTTTGCTGTTGTTTTATTCAGGACAGAAGCAAATTCTTTCTTTCTTACAGATCCACGCTTTTTTAGCTTTTCCATTTATCATAGAGCTAGTTTTAACAACAGAGGCTTCACCACTGCATTTATTAAATACTGGAGGACACCTATCGCAGGTGTGGTGAGAAAAAATCTGTTCTAGATTTTTTTGGAAACGATAATTTTCATTATATATTTTGTAGTTAGATATGTAAATTAAAAACCGTGGGTTTAAAGAAATGCTTACTCTTCAAGATACCTACATCATACGCCGAGTTACATTCATTCAAAGGAAATTCGATTTATAGAGTGGCAAATTACATGTAAATTGAAATCAAATGCCTAACATTTAATTTGATTTAAAGAGAGTTCGAATTGAAAAATTCGATTTAAAGAATAATTTTAACACAAAACCCTATTTAGTTGCACGTGCCAAATAAATAAATTAATTTAGAGAATATTTCGAATTAAAGAGAGTTCGATTTAGAGAGTTTTGACTGTATAAGCCTCATTCTGGAAACTTTGCTTGGAAGTCTTTTCCTACACTGTCGGTTTTTTCAATCTTTGAGAGCTTTTAATAGATTCTCCAGCTTTGAATGGATTCTCCAAGTCTCGTGTAGCTTATCTACCGGGTTCCTGTTGGGTGAGAAGTAACAAGATTACTGCGCCAAGGTCTTGCTGTTTCCTGCTCCCGTTGTAGATACCTTCCGTACTCTGTATCAATTTTTCTCCACATGTATGTTTGATTCTTCTTATATCTTTTAGGATTTAGATGAAGCTAACGCCCAAATTCGGATAGCAAATTCAACCGTTTGAAAAACCAAGCGACTTCACAAAATATCTAAAAATAATATAAGGAGTAAATATGCAAATTTCTAGTTTGTAGATCAGTGATAAAATAAGCGAAAATTCTGAGTTCGAATCTCGGACTTGACAGAATTTAAGAATTGGTTCTGTACTTACAAGACTCTAGCCAATTGACAGAATGTCAAGATAAAAAAAATTGAAAAAAATAAATATTGCCAATACGATATAGGACAAGCATTTGGGATATGTATTGTTAATTTGTTAAAAATTTAACAGTCAATTTTCTCAGTGTACGCTAGGAAATTTATAGGACCTACATACTAACTACTATACTGTAGGTATTATTAAGCGAATGTTTATCAGTCAATTTTACAGAACTAAAATGTTATTACTCAATTTAAAATAAATTCAGATTTGTGGGCATATCAATATTGTCGTCGTAATTTTTCTTCTATCAAATATAGGCTTGACATAAGTTAAGAGGCACGCTTTTGACCTAATCCCGGTGCTGCTTGACTATCGATCAGGTCCTGTCGTGACAATTGGAGTGTGGTGCCGTGTTTCCGGTTCCGCTTCAACGGCACCACAAAAGGACACACGCGGTTCGTAATACGTAGAACGATAAGCGACCCCTCGTCTATCCCTGCTATGTAATCGGACTTGACCAACTGACAAAAAATATGTGAAATAATGAAGATATATGAGCTAGGTGCGTTATTTTTTGGTGTTGTTTCAAACTTTTATGAATTACTTTTAATCATACCATCAACATGATAAAGTAAACTAATTATGCTCCATATTTTTGGAAGTAAATAAACACAATCGTTAATGATGGAAAAAAGGTTATTTAAAATGTACGTAAAACTGTTGTACGGTACTGATGAGAATTGCATTTGTCCGAAACATTAGCTTAAGGTAAATTCAACTTATTTAATATTTTAACAGATTACACGTGCTATGCTTTGATTTGGAGTTCAATAATTTATTTTCAGATGGCAGCAAATGTGCCAATATAATCACTGCAGCATTATATAAAATAAATGTTAGAATCTCAAAACATAATTTTTGTAACAGGTTAACAGTGAGTGGTGGCTAAATTTAGGGTTTCCGTGCTTTAAAATATTAAACTAAGTAAGTAATACTCAAAAGCTGTGACAACTCAAAATCCCGAACATTAAGAATAAATTCCGGAAAGAAAGCATAACTAGGGCAAATCAAATTTAATATTTATTTGCATTTTTCTTCTTTTGCGGGTTCTAACAGGAATCTACAGGAATTCTAGAAATTCGCAGTAATTTAAATTTTAAAAATCAAAAATACCACCGCTAGATTTATTTATTAAACAAATAAGTTGCGGAATTATCTTTTACGCCGATAAAATTATATTTCTTTAAACAATATTCCATTTTATTGGAAGTAACTTATCGTCTAATCTGTGAATAATTGACCGAGATACTTATATTCATTTGACGGTTCACCACCACAACTATGTTACTATGATCACAAAAATATTTAACAACAACGTACTACAGTGTTTGTTTATTGTTTGTTTTGAAGGAAGACAATAAACTCAGCAAATCTATTAATAACGCGAAATCTAACAATCTAAGTTGAATATTTTACTAAATCGGGAGTTTATGAGCTTACTTGCGAATGCTCTCAAAAATACATCGGTCATACTGGTAGATCTTTCCAAACACGATTTAATGAACACACGCGATCTCACAGACTTGCAGAAGGAAAATCTACTTTCGCGTAACACTTTTCAGACACAAAACACAAACAGGGGGGGGGGAGGCATGATGTTTTACCCGTCGAGCCAAAAAGCAAACAACTACAATTTTCAGAATTTTAAATTTTCTAAAATATTGATACGGTTAATATCGAGTTACACTAACTAAACCACGTATCAATCAAATTACCTTAATATTGTAACGAAAATTAAAACTTTTATTTAATTTCAAAAGAGCTAAAGATGTATTTACAGGTAGAGTTAATGATAACAGAATAAACACTACACTAATATTAACACTAATACTAAATTACACTAATACAAATAATTAACAATTAGTCAATATTTATTTAAACTATAGCACTATATTTATATAACACTCGGTATCACTATTACACTTTATTTATGTTGACACTTGCAAGTCTAAACTCGAAAAATTGTCCGTCGCAGGAAATGATTCTGTATTTATATCTAAATGCATCTTACTAGAAACTTCCATAAACTTCCAGAAACTTCTATTAATTTCTATATACTTCTGGAAGTATCTAGACTGCAGAATAAGCAATATTTGGATGACAAACAATGTTATTATGTATGACTCATCATTACATGACATCATACATTAGTCATCACATAGAATTGGCTCTATTTCGCAACACTGCCCCCTCCTTAAATCTGTTCTGTCCCAGAACAGTGGAGACTTCACATCTATAGAAGGGGTCGTGGCGGTACCGACAGTTAGCACCATTTTTGCATACTCCTTGGCGGTAGAAATAACAGTCAACACTTTTCTGTCCTCTTGGTATATCGCTTAGGTTGTAGCTGCAGACCAACACTTGAACTCCGGTTCCCCGGAACACGACTTCTAGCATATTGCGGACAGTCCTCCAGTCCAATTGGTCTAAACCGCAGCCAAGCTTGGGCACCGCTAGCTTCTTGGTGTTACGGCTTAGCATATCTCTACGAAGCTCCAACAAAGTCTTCCATAGGTCCTTATATGTGGGTTTTTGATGGGAGAACCTCTTGGTTACCAAATAGTAAATCGATCGTTGTTGGTCACGTAGCTTCAGAATTTTACCGACAGCAAGTTGTTGTGATTGAAGCTCATGCAGACGTCCAAACTTCTTTTTGAATACAACGGCAATTCCACGGGACATGCGAAGATCTTGGGCCACGCAGTGCGCGAGGGAGTAGTCCTCTGGTACCGCAAAAAGATCTTGTTGCACTTCAGTTGTGACTCCAAATCTTGCTTTGGTGGTACCTTTGTAGGTGGACATAAACTCCTCGAAATTTGATTCTTGGTGGTGGCTTCTAGGTCTGTTGGTTATTGTTCTTATTTCGCCATCTTCCTCGGAATCGCTGTTGTTGTCACCGACATACGGGGCTAATCGATTGACGTGAACCACTTTTGGCTTGCCTCTTGGTGGTCTTCTGATTCGATATATAACATCGTTGATTCTGTTAACTATTTCATATGGGCCTTCCCACTGTCTTTGCAGCTTTGGCGACAATCCACGTTTTCTCTGTGGATTATGGAGCCACACCAAATCACCAGGCTGAAAACCCCCTTCTTTTGCCTTCACGTCATACTGGGTTTTCATCCGATCGCTGGCCAGCTGAATATTCTTTCGAACGGTGTCGTGAATGTCGTGCATTTTCTTCTTCAGCTTGCTTACATAGTCATCTCCAGCAACTTCTTCTCCAGGTTCACTTCCAAACTGAAGGTCGCATGGCAAACGTACTTCACGTCCAAACATTATACAAGCTGGCGTTTGTCCGGTGGTTTCGTGAACGGATGACCGGTAACTCATCAGGAACAGATGCAAATATTGGTCCCAGTCCCGTTGATGTTCTGAGACTACCTTAGCAAGGTATCTTCCCATTGTTCGGTTCATTCGTTCGACCATGCCATCTGATTGAGGATGAAGAGGTGTTGTTCTGGTCTTGTTAATGTTTAGCATACGACAAACGTTCTGGAATAAGGCTGATTCAAAATTTCGACCTTGATCGGAATGTAGCTCTAGAGGGACTCCAAATCGGCAGAAAAGCTCTTTCACTAGTACGTCCGCGACAGTAGCAGCCTCTTGGTTAGGTATTGCATAGGCCTCGGTCCATTTAGTGAAATAATCCATTGCCACCAAAATGTACTTGTTACCGGCGTCGGTTTCAGGAAATGGACCCGCGATGTCGATTGCCACTCTCTCAAATGGACTTCCCACATTATATTGTCTCATGGGTGCCTTGCGCCTTCCCAATGGTCCGTTTTTCGATGCACATAGTGTGCACTTACGGCACCACTCCTTGACGTCCTCTTTGCAATTCACCCAATAGAACCTTTCCCTAACTTTCCCTAGGGTCTTCTTTATGCCGAAGTGTCCTCCCGAAGTTCCGTCATGCAAATGCTGCAGCACTTCTGACACTCGGCTTCTCGGCACTACTAACTGGAGTTTACATTCGGTGCCGTCGTCGTTCTCCAGGGATCGCTTCAGAAGACCATCTTCTAGTTTCAAAGAGTCCCACTGGGCCCAATACGTTTTGATGTCACTATTCAGGGCGCTTACTTCTTCCCAAGTTGGCCGTTGTCCTTCGATCTTCCAGTCCAAAATAAATTTCAGGTCGGGATCGTTTTCTTGCTCCCGAAGCAACTGTTCGGGCTGCCAATTGTCATCGGTAACAGTAGTTCTTCGGAGAAGATTGACTTTTTCTTCCATCCGTGAGCAATGATTGCAGTTTATTGAACATGGTCGTCTGGACAAGGCGTCTGCGTTGCGATGACTTGTTCCTGCACGATGTTCGGTGTCGAAGTCATATTCCTGCAGTCGCTCAATCCACCTTGCCACTTGTCCTTCTGGATTTTTAAACTGTAGAAGCCATTTTAGCGCGGCATGGTCCGTTCTTAGCTGAAACTTTCGGCCGTACAAATACTTGTAAAAGTGTTCCGCGGACTTGACAACGGCTAACAGCTCCCTCCTGGTCACGCAGTAGTTTCTTTCAGGCTTTGACAAGACCTTGCTGAAGTAACCGATAACTTTTTCTTGTCCATTTTGAATTTGAGAAAGGACGCCTCCTATGGCCAAGTTGCTTGCATCGGTGTCCAATACAAATTTGCCGTCCGCTTGGGGATAGCTCAAAATAGGCGCGCTGACTAAAGATTGCTTCAGCTGTTTAAAAGCTCTGCTACAATCTTCAGTCCAGACGTAATTGCGTCCATTTTCGGTCAACTTGGTCAAAGGTTTTGCAATATTAGCAAACCCAGGGACAAAACGTCGGTAATACGTACACAACCCAAGAAAACTGCGGAGCTGATGTTGGTCCTTTGGAATTGGCCATTCTGCTACTGCTTTGATTTTGTCTGGATCAGCCTTTACACCGCTTCTGGATACAACGTGTCCTAAGTATTTTACTTCTGTCCCAAATATGTGGCACTTCTTCGGGCTCAACTTGAGATTAGCCCCTCTCAATCGTTGAAACACTTCTTCCAAATTTTTCACGTGCTCCTCAAATGATTTACCAACCACAATTATGTCGTCCAAATACACTAGACACGTTTTCCATGATAATCCTCGCAAAATCGTTTCCATCAAGCGCTCGAAGGTGGCCGGAGCGTTGCACAATCCAAAGGGCATTACGGTGAATTGCCATAATCCATTTCCGACGGTAAACGCAGTTTTCTCCCGGTCGCTAGGTTCTAAATCGACTTGCCAATATCCACTTTTCAAATCCAGAGTAGAAAACCATTTTGAACCGGAGAGAGTATCCAAAGTGTCGTCAATTCGGGGCAAAGGGTAGCTGTCCTTCTTTGTTACTGCGTTCAGTTGTCTATAGTCAACACAAAATCTTGTAGACCCATCCTTCTTCTTTACTAGTACGACTGGAGACGCCCACGGGCTGCTTGAGGGTTCGATCACCCCCTGCTTTTCCATATCCGTAATAATCTTTTCGGCTTCTTCACGTTTAGCCAATGGAAGTCGTCTCGGATGTTGTCTTATGGGTTGGGCATTTCCAACATTGATTTTGTGTTTTACCACTTGAGTTCGTCCTTTAGAAATTTCGTCCAAGGCAAACACGTCGTGGTACTGCTGGATTAACTTCTTCACCTCGTTTACTTTGCCTTGGTCAAGATTTTTGCACGAAGAAGTCAGCATGTTTAATAATTGTTGGGGACATTTATTTTTAGGACTTTCTTCGGTATTTCCAAAACATCTCGCAATGTGGGATACCGGCGTACATTGTCCCACCACCGTATTTTTCTTCAAACTTGCCGAGTCAGGATTGATGTTAAGGATTCTTACCGGGACTGCATCCATAACCTTTACTAGAGCCTTACCAACCAACAAACCTTTACCGAGTGCTCCATTGTTGGTCGGTTCGATGGCGCGAATATAGCCCTTCCGGAGTTCTCCATCCAGGCGTCCCATCACAATGCTCTCTGTTCTACCAGGTAGGATGACATCTTCGGTCAACAAGACCCGTACCGCTACGTCTCCCGACGAATGAAATGGAATTTCTTCACCATCAACTCTAAGTACATCATTTTTCATATCCAAATGGAACCCGTATTTTCTTATAACGTCCATTCCCAGGATAACGTCATCGGTGATGTCGGCCACAATTACTTGATGGTTGAATAGCTTGCCTCCTATTTCAATGTTCACAGAAACATTTCCATTCGTAGGGATTTCTTCGCCAGTTGCTGTTCGAAGACGTATCGCTACGGGTGATATTTTTCCACATCCTCGCGCTACGTCGGGCCGCACAATTGTTTTTGTTGCTCCCGTATCGATCAGTATCTGGAAGATTCGATTATTTATTTTACCATCGATATAGATACTGTTCATCGCATTAGTCGGTGATGCAGCACGGATGGTTATCTCCGGGGCATTATTAGTAGAGGTCGACTTTTGCCCCTTCTGGCCGACCCACTCTAGTTTTCCGGCTGCTCTCTGGGTTGTCTTCTTGGCTTGGGGCAGCGGCGTTGAACGTGACCCAATTCACCGCAGTTCCAGCACGTAGGTCCTCTTCCTTGCGATGGACGATCACGAAAGATACGCCGGAGTTCTTCTAAAATTCGGCCGGATTCTGCCAAACTCTGTTCCGGCTCTTCTGTGGCACATCGTACTCGGTGATTCCCTCGTTGCGACGTCTTCTTTGCCGTCTCAAATTCCAGCGCGTGTGCCAGTGCGTCATCTAACCTATTGTGCCGGGCTAAACGTAGCGCCTGCTGCATTTCGCTGTCTCTGATGCCATCTATAAAAGTTTGTACTGCCAATTGCTCCAGGAAGCTATCCGGTGCTGTAGGGTAAGCTAGCCTCACCAATCGCGCAATGTCGGCTTCAAACTCTTGAAGACTCTCATCGGATTTCTGACAACGATTCTTCACTTGAGCGTGGTAAACCTGCTGAAGATGGCCGTCTCCATATCGTTTTTCTAGCCGCGCGATCAACTGCCCATATTCTTTTTGTTGACAATCGGGAATGGTCTGCAGGATGTTGAGTGCTTCTCCCCGTAAAGCGACGACCAGCGAAATAGCTTTTTCCAACTCGTTCCATCCATTAGCACTGGCTGCCGCTTCAAACTGTTTATGGTAAGTGGACCAGGGTATTTTTCCATCGAAAGTCGGCGGTTTCACTTTTAGTTTAGGAGTCGCTTCATTATCCGATTTTGCCACCGCTGTCGGATTTATTACAGTAGTTGTTGTTCCTTTACCCGGCCAATTGCTTCCATTTATTATTGTCTCGATAAGTTTCATTCTTTCGTCAGTTTTTTTATTTTCTGCTTCCAATTTCTTAGCGTTTGCTTCAATTTTCTGTTCTAGAATCTTGGAGTTTTTTAACAATTTTTCTTGAAGTTTTTCTTCTAATTCTTTTAAATTGTCTCCTAAGAGTTCTCTAATTTCTTGTGAATTTTCTTCCATTTTTCCTTCGAGAGTCTTACAATTTTTTTCCATTTTTCCCTCGAGAGTCTTAGAATTTTCTTCCATTTTTCCTTCGAGAGTCTTAGAATTTTCTTCTATTTTTCCTTCGAGAGTCTTAGAATTTTCTTCCAATTTCTTAAAATTGTCTTTTAAAAATTGTAGCATCTCCGTATCCATTTTAACGCTTTGCGACCGGGTAACCGGCATTCACTCACGGACAAAAATTAGATAAACCGCTTTCACTACTGTTCTTTAGCTCTTTACGAGTTAAACCCCACACCTGACACCAATGTAACGAAAATTAAAACTTTTATTTAATTTCAAAAGAGCTAAAGATGTATTTACAGGTAGAGTTAATGATAACAGAATAAACACTACACTAATATTAACACTAATACTAAATTACACTAATACAAATAATTAACAATTAGTCAATATTTATTTAAACTATAGCACTATATTTATATAACACTCGGTATCACTATTACACTTTATTTATGTTGACACTTGCAAGTCTAAACTCGAAAAATTGTCCGTCGCAGGAAATGATTCTGTATTTATATCTAAATGCATCTTACTAGAAACTTCCATAAACTTCCAGAAACTTCTATTAATTTCTATATACTTCTGGAAGTATCTAGACTGCAGAATAAGCAATATTTGGATGACAAACAATGTTATTATGTATGACTCATCATTACATGACATCATACATTAGTCATCACATAGAATTGGCTCTATTTCGCAACAATATTATTAATAAATAAATCGTTTAATTTATGAATTTTTTCATCAAAATAATAAAAGAATGATTTTTTGATCAATCTTCTAGCAGATTCCAAGTACGATTTACACCGTGATTTACATTCCATGTTTAAAATTAAATGTTTACAGTATGAATTCGGAATAGAAATTGGAGTCGACAACAAAGCTGTGAATCTTTTACACGGGGGGTCTTAGCAATCGATGTAAACTTCTTACTTTGTGATAGATATAACTAGTAGAAAATGTTTAAGTAAAACATCAACTTATTCAAAAGAGAGAATTAAATTTCTACCTCCAAATAGCTTCAGCACCGGAACTATCGATTCTTTAGTATAAACCGTTAAGTGCTTTTTAAAGATTGGAATTAATTACAAACTACAAAAATTGACGTCTTTCGAGTTGTAGATTAAATTAAGTAAACGAACTATAATAGATCTTAAAATTAAGCTTTAAAACTAAAACGCGGTGTAGAAATATCTGATGAGCACCAATGCAGAATTCAGTTCTGGAAACCTTTAGTGGTAAATAGTGAAAACATTTTGATGGTTTCCAATCTCAACTATTCTGTCTACCTTAAGAAAATGTGGGCATAAGAACACACTTTTCGTGCACCCATAGGAAGTGATAATATTTGGTGTACAAGCCCAAGATGGATCACTAGCTGAATATTATTAATTCGGAAGCTATGACGTAGATTTTTTGAAAATAATTTATTGTTTCTCAATGAAAATAAAATACCTATACAGCAATAATCTTGTAAATCAAAATACAGACAAATACACTTAAACAGTTATACTGCTAGTATTAAACTCTTTATTTTATACAGAAATTTGTTTTTTAGTCCTTCGGGGGACGAATGAGTGGGGTTGAGTATGTGGATTGTACTTTAATGAAATACTGCGATTCATTGTCTAAATTATTGCTACTTACTGCCTGGTACCGACAATATTGCTTTAATACTGTTCTAGCCTAATACTGCTAGTTACTGTTAATATTGCCACTTACTACTGATACTACCTAATACTACTTGTACTGCTGATACTGTTACTTACTGCTGATACTGCCTAATAATGACATTTATTGCCGTTACTATCATTTACTTATCGCTATATTATTGGGCAGTAACGGCAGTAAATAGCAGTATTAGGAAATATCTGCAGTAAGCGACGGTCTTAAGCAGTATCGGCAGTACTAGGTATTGAAAGCGGCAGTATTCAACAGGAGTAGTAAGTGGCAGTATCAGAATTAAGTAACAGTATCAGCAGTACAAGTAGTATTAGGTAGTATCAGTAGTAAGTGGCAATATTAACAGTAACTAGCAGTATTAGGCAGTTTTGAGAGTATTTAAATTGTCAGTATTTTTTAATAATATTGTATTTACTTTAATATTATACTTATATTCCTACTACTAGAGTAGTCTTGAAGATTGTTTTCCTCTAACAGTTTGATTTTATAGATTATCTTGTTACGTAGTAATAAAATACTACCATGCATGTATGTATCTTCAAAATGAACTTGCAATATAGTAATGACTAATGATTGTTAATTGTTGACAGTTTGACTTTCTAATTTAATGACGAATCGATAACAAAAGCAGTATAATCTTTTTAGATAAATTTATCGAACACCAAATTTTAAAGTCGCACATAATTTAATGTCTGTTCGGAAGACTGACAAAAAAATCAATTGATATTTCCAAACTCCTGGCAGTAACTAATGGTCTGCAATCGCGTAACTACACTGCAAAAAAGGTTTGTCACCGTAACATAAATTTTAGTAACTATTGCCTTATCAGAGTGTTTTCGCTGCTGCAACAAATTTGTTAAATCAACTCTAATCAACAGAAATTTTTGTTGTAACAACCAAACATTTGTTGTAGCAGCAAAAGAACTCAGGTGAGGCTAGAGCTATACTAATAGCTCTGTTAGAGAGACAAATCCTTTTTCACGGTGTACTGACTGAACACCAATGTTGATTACAAACTGCTTATTATAAACAATATTCGGTCATTTTCACAAAAATAGGTATCTACCGCTTTATACCCACACGATAGTTCTGGCTTTGTACTAATTTAATGTGCCATAATTGGGTGCAAAAATACAAAATACTTTTAAGTTAGTTTTGATATGAACAGTTTATCAAAAACTGTAAGCACAAAATGTTTTATTTTTTTTTTGAATTCAAATATCCAAAACGAATAAACTTGAAATCGATAAATTGATGTAACACTTGATATAATTTTAGTGAGTATGCTAATTAGTAAAGCATTGGTAAAAATGTTAATCTGAGGTTAACTCCATAATTAATTTCGCTTACGGGCTCAAGAGCGAAGTGAACCGCAGCTGCACCATCTGCCCCCTAATTGCGGGATGGTCCGTCGTCTCTTCGCCTGTGACGCCATAACGCGCTATACTAGCGTCGAGTCGAACAGGACATCAATAGACTCGATGTGGATAAGGGCAACGTGGTGAATAGGGATACTAAAGTCCCCTTGCCTCACGCTGCTATTAATACAAAAAGCAGTTGGTTGATTGGCACCGTTGAAGGATATATTTTTGAGTGTGTATTGTCTAAGTATCGATTTCGACTATCAAAACAAAGTAACATTTATTCTTGATGAGAACTTTTCCAACAAAATAGTATACATTTCCAGTCGTTTGTGCGGCGAAGAAAACATAACAGAACAATAAATCATTCCATTCGTTATTTACAAAATAATGTTGCATTAAAAGCACTTTGATTGTAATTCAAAATAGATACATCCGTATAAATTAATATCTATAGTCGGTCGGCTTATTTATCATTTACCACATACTGACTATTTTTAGATATACCTTCCTAATTTATACAATTTAACCGCATATTAAGGTAATTCATATATTATAAACTATAGGCAATGGGAATTTAAATGCCAGGTAATTATCTGCCCGACAACTTTTATGTCGTTAAATAAAATTGCGGATTGCACTTAAAAAATTAGATAGACCCCTCAGGCCCTCACGCGTTATCGATTCCAAAAAAAAAGTGTTAAGGAAATAAATCTTACCAACTTCAAAATGCAAAAATTGAGAAAATTACTTAAATGGATTGGGAATGCATAGCGGCGCAATCCACATTGTGAATTAATATTGCATGTTATATTCGATGTTCCCGTTTTGTGTAACGAGTCCTTGCACGCGATCGCCTCTGTGCCTAGAAGATTGAAGTACCGTAGTTGGCGTCCCTTAGGAGCCTCTGACAAACGGGTAGCTCTGAGCGTGTCAGCCACAGAAATTTCCAACACTGTTCCCAACTTTACCGGATGCTTTTATTTATACGGGATATGTACATCCAACTCGCACCCAAATGTTATTTAAAGAATTTAATTTCGATGGGAGTAAATTTAAGATTTGAAGACTACGACTGGTTCTGCCTCTTAACGTTTTTTTTTGACATACTGCAATAATGTAATCGTGTATAGTTATCCACGTTTTGATTTGGGTTGTGTGATTATTATTATTATTTAAAAAGTATTATTCTGCATTATTTAAGTTCGTGAAATATTTAGAGCCAAATTTCAAACTCGAACGAATTAGATTAGATGCTTAGATAGAAAGTTAAAAAATGAATAACCCAAGTGCAAATAGCACAATAACAAAATGAGTGCTGCTAGCCGAATTTAACGTAAAATAAACGTGCGACATTATTATCAGTTCTAAAACTTAACGTGTACCACATACGGAGCTTTAAGTGCTAATGCATGGGGCGACATTCACGAAGCAAAAGGAAAACCAACTGTCTTAGATGTGCTTTTTCATGAAATATGAGCTGCGTTTTTGATATTTTTGTGTAATGTAGCAGAATAAAAAAATAAGTAATTCAAAGGACCACAACAATAATAGCAATAATAAAAGCAACAATTAGAGAAAAGTTTTTTATTTTGATTTTAGAGGAGAAGTTTGAAACAAAGTTTACTTCTAAACAGTCAATTTGCATAAATTTTTTAAGCGTGTTGTTCAAATTGAAATACGAACAAGTGATATCTGGATAATAGATCAAAGTTAGATTTCTTTTGTTAAAAGCCGCATGTTACAACGTGAAATAATCGTTAGTGGGCGAATAGAATCATCAATATGAAGGATAACAATGCGTCACATGTATAATTCCATTCGTAGTATTTGTACGGGTTTCGTGCTCAGAACAGTCACGCTATCGCTCACGCTGATTTATCACAAGCCGCCGCACTGTTACCGAGCAGCTGCGGTGGTAACAGGGAACGGGACAAGGGAACGAGGAAACGGGACGGATTTCGTCCCACACCCCATTACCCAGACAAACGCGCTGCGGCCTTGTCATCGCTTCGTAGCTCCGGCCGCACTCGAGGGCTGTTTGTATTTCATATCGCATCACGCTCAAGCGATAGAGAAATATTGGAAATATAGGGTTCGATAGGCAGGGGTGACATACAACATACCTACTCCCCTTAACTTCGTATAGCACTGCTTTGTCAATTCCGCTGCATAGAAGGATTTCGTGAAATCTCGAATTTAATAAGCTTTGCAAAGCATATACATAATGATATATATGGCTATATCTACTTACATTTTAAATCAAATTTTAGTGTAAATGCCAATCGTTGACATCCATTGTACGGTGTACGATTATATAGAAAAATTAAATTATTGTTCACTAAATGTTTGATATTCAAGTATTAACTTTTTATTTAAATCAAAAGAAAAACTTGGAAGTGGAAGTTTACTTTCTTAAATGCTATTATAATTTTTTGTATTGGAAAAAAGTGTCGGGTGTTGTGATAACATTAAAATGCTGCTAGCTGAATTGCTCGGCTGGAGCTTTGGTTATTTTTTCATATTTCACGTACTATTTACCTCCGGGAAGGTAAATTAATTTAAAGTTAACAAAAAAAAGTAAGATACAGAAAACTGCATGCACTATGAAACTGTGATTAAGATTAAGATTTTAGTTCGTAATTAACTTCCTAATTAATTTTTTTATTGGAGAAGTTATGTTCACTGACGTGAATAAACTTAAACATCAAACACAAAATGTAATAAAAACCACATGAATTTATAAGTCACTAGCAGTTATTACAGGCTGCATACATTCATTATACCTACGTGAGCCGGGAGCTATACACCGGATTCTGAGGTCGTCCGGATGTTCCACAAGAGTCTATCCATGTTTTATTTTTGCTCTCTGAAAGCTCGGAATCAATTTTTGTTCAAATGTTCAATATAAAAACTGTCATTATAGTTAGCACAACTTTAAGCGATGATAAATTCGGAAAGCTTTACTATTTTTTTAATTTTAATTTCGACTGATATTAAAAATAAACTTTGAATTATTGTGGGCTGCCACAAATTAAAGCATTAAATCCAATTTTAAAATTAATTAATCAGATAGATTCTTGTAAAATTCGATTTTACCTCATCAATTTATTTGAAAGTTTTCTAGGTAACTTCTTGATAATTTAGATTTAACCATTAAACTCTTAATTAGTGTGTCCTTTTTTAAAAACAATCATCCTTTCTTTGTGCTTCACTTAAAATTTTACGGCAATCCAAGGATATCCTCAAGACACACTGGTACACCAATATTTTTTTCAGGCAGCTGTGTAATTTATTTAATTCAAACTGCCAGTCATTTTAACCTTAAAACGCACGCCTATGGAAGTAATGACGTTTTGGAACTGCCATTCGAATTAGCATCTGAGAGTTTTTTATTGAAATTTTTGATTTCATCTGAAAAACAGAAAATTTGAAACAAATTCTGAAGAGAGAGAGAGATCTTCCTAAATTTGTTTGATTTCTTTACAGCTGTTACCTGCATATACCTGACACTTCTTCGTTTATCTTTTCGATATGTCAATGTCTTAAGTTTGAGTTGACTTATGGTTGAAAACCTTAAGTTTTTGAATAGAATCCTACTTCTGTGTAGGATTTCATTGTCCGCTGCAATTCCATTTGCAGAGCATTAGCCTGAGCTATCTCTTTTAGATATTGCACTAAACGAAACAGATAATTAGCTGTTTCCATAAAGTTAGCCCCCCCCCCCCATGGCGCGTTTTATGTTACACAAATGTGTTTTTGGCAATTTCAGGAATGGTACCATTAACCGGGCCCACAAATTAAATTCTTTTAAATGAAATCATGGCAATTGAGAGCGTAAATTACAAATACAATCATTAAATTTTGTGGACCATTCAAAATTTCGGATAAAAATTGCTACAAAACCTACTTCGATTATAAAATCGGCTCCGGAATAAAATTCGGCTGTAATTAACGAAACAATATAAAAATAACGAACATTGAGACGGATGAGTCTCTGGGCCTATGCTCATGGTGAAAACATTATTGGGAGCCGTCAGAACTCTAACATTACAAACGTGAATCTGCAACTCCCTATTTGTTAAAAATATCCCTGAATCCCTGAAAAAAATCCCTGTCCAAATTCAAAAATCGTAGGCTGTCGGAAAAAAATGACATCCAATTTTGAACAAAAACTCGCGCAATCCTTAAACTACAATTACTTTGGCGTTTTTATACGTAGAATTTTTTTAAAGATGTACCTGCTAATTAACTTTTGATCTTGATTTCACTGACTTATTAATTTTTGATTTATTATTCAGCAGTATCATGCGAACTATTAATTTAGTCAATTACATTATACACAACCTTCTGCTTAGCAGCGTTGAAGTACAAATAATTTGTTTAAATTCCAAGACTGTAGATAGAGGTGGGTGGGTACGTGCGTGGGTGCGGTATAATGAATCGATTGTAGAGCAAACGGTTGAACCGATTGTAATCAAATTTTTGTCAAATTTGTGCATAAATATTATTGTAGTATATATTAACTTCAGCGCTAATTAGAAATTAGGAATTCGACCAATAACTTCAAGTTTTTCCAAATTTACGAATTAAAAGTTGTTTTTTGGTTTCAAAACTAATCTTTCAAAACAGTTTTTTGTTAACTCTGACGGAAGAGAGCCGCTATATTAGCGTTTAAGGTGCGATGTTGTTTGCATGTTTGTACACTACTTGGCTGGAACTGACGAATTTTTTTTATAATATGAATATATTGTTTTCGTTGGTAATTTCATTTTAAATTTAACAAGAGTATTATAAAGCCAATTACGATACATTTATAAACGATGGCGTTCTGTAACTACGGCTGTATTTACATAATATTATATTCCTCTATTCCTTCATTACGGATGCCTCAATTTTGTTGTGGAAAATGTTACACCGTCTTGTAAAATAATTAGTTATTATCATTAATATCAGTGCAAGTTTTGAATGGATTAACGAGATTTCCGTAATTTCTGTTTATTTTAAAATTAATAATTAATAAAATATTTATAATATAATATGATAATATAATAATATAATACTTATATATAATATAATGTAATAATATAACATTTTATCGAATATTTATTTTGGATTTTTATATAAGTTTGGTTTATATTAATTATTATATTAGACTGTTTAAACTTGTTACTTGTTAAGTAAATAATGTTTTCTTCATTTTCTTTTTTTTTATGGGTACTCCCAATATAAATAATCTGCATGATACGTGTTTTTGTATTAAGTGCATTGAGTACTTTTTGCATTTTCTTTTTCAATTGACCGCATATTTTCCGTTTAAACTTAACATTATACGTGCATTAGTCGGCTTGACATCCGCTTGTACAGTGAATATTAATGCTTATTTAGTTTTTACCAAGTTACAGGTGGTGAATTATGTTGATATTCGTACTAGGATATTACCTAATTGTATTCTCAGCTCCGAGATTCCGATAGTCTGTATCATGGATGATAATATATTATAATATAATAAGAATACATAATGTATATATTACTAATACATGCAAAAAAAAATAATTGAGATTTTCAAGAAAAAATAGTTTTAGAGTGGTTTGGAAAAAAAGAAGTTTTAGTTTATACTTTCTATTTATCAGTTCGAGTCTGAAGATCAAAACTCATAATTTCGATTCAATTATGAATCGCCATATAAATTTTTGCACAGTAGATTTGTTATTCAAAATTTACTTTAATCAATTGTTTCTTTTGTCAAATTTTTTTGCTGTGACGTTTCGGGCTCATCTACGACTGATCGACCCAACAGAAAATGTTTGATGTTTTAGTAGATCAGGTTTTAGTCCGACTTTATGTATAATAACTAATATACAGCTACATCTGAAGTCTTCAAGACATTTGATCTCATTTTATATGTTTGGTAGCATCAAGGAAGAATAATAATAATTCAGTTATCGTAGTTGATTTTCTTAAATTGAAAATTAAATTTTTAAATACCCATAGTTAAATGTTTTGAGAAATGTTGGAAATTGTCTACCGAGAAACTTCAGTGAGTTACTAAATAGTTTGGTACGTCTCCGTCGTTAACTAGCGTCAAGTAAACTAAAGTTTTAAGTAATCACACAAAGAAAGTCGCTTTGGTTCTTAAGTTTATCGAGAAAGCTAGTTGTGCCGTTCCGCCGATCGAATCCTATAAATAATGTACTTACTATTTACCTTCGCTGTTTCAAGATTTATATGGAAAATTTAAAATAATCAAGTAGTGTACCAAATCATTAGTACTTAAAACTTTCCTTTATCTCTTTATGCTTTCCTACTATCTCACAAATGCATCCTTGGTTCCTTCGACTTGAAAACCACAGAAGTGCGGTGCAAACTCGGCATTTAACCCCAGCCCGTCGAAGGTGATGTAAGCTTTAAGCCGCACAACTATAGTTGTAATCTTGAACTCAAGACTTTCGACATAAGCATTTTAACTTATGATTATTTTAATTTCTAATAAATTTTTATATTGTTTGATCTAGCAACTATATTAGTCGATTCAACAAAACTTTTGTTGTTGTAACAGAAAAAACTTGGTTGGGGCAACTAAAAAAAATTGGATCGAGCGATTTCTACTAACACATTTGTAGCTATTACATTTTTTTTTATTTTAGTTTACACTACAGAAGTGCTAAAAAGAATTGTTTATGAATATTATCGATGAATAAAGGGATGGCAAATAGCTTACTATGTATTATCATTGTTATTATAGTAGCAAAAGCCCGAATAAAGGATTCCGATTATGAATTTTGGAATTACTACTGCATTCAATAATAATTTAAAAAAGTCACGTATCTACATATTGTTTATTAGTAACATAGCGTAACGCATTATGTACGTTGACATCCCAGCATGTGTTATATAATGCGAGTACGAGGGGTGGTATGACTGTAAGTCCCGTAGCGTTAACGTTAATGAATACGCCGAGTTATACGGATCGATGAACAGCGGCCTCGTTATCGCCTTCTCGAGCGCCGCCTTGGTTAATTATTCGTTTGCTGTTTGCTGGTTCACTTTATAGACTCAGCGATTGCGAAATGGTATTCGTCTTCAACCCAAACCGACTACATTTAATTGAACACGAATACTTTTAATATCACACAATGGCATAATTTTCACGATAGCTACTATATTTATTTCTTTTACGCTTTTCAAGTTTATCTATCAAGTTTTAACTACGACAAACAATTAGCACTTTTAACAAACACTATGCTGAATCGTAAACTAAGCGTTTGAAAAACTCGGCAGGTTTACTTCTTAATTTTAGAAGTATAGAATTTGCACTTCAAGTACCAAGTTAATAGAAATAAACTTAAAAAGCTAAGAATTTCAAGTAAATTGTGTGGTATGTATTGTAAAGTGCAACATTTAAAAAATTAAACAGAACGTAAAAATATTAAATTTTTAAAATTTTTTATATTTTAAATAATTTTTTTACATAATTATAGTACCTATATTATTATTATCTAGCATATCTAGAGTACCATTATCAGCATAGCATACGATTGCAATTATAATAGTACTTTAGTTATATATTATAGTATCTATTATACCAGGCTTGTATTGCTATCTACATACATATACTATACTGTATGTGTTGATATGTATCCACTATATTAAAATATAATATACTATTATATAATACTATTATATTATATACTTACAACAGTAATATATTATAAATTTTAATATATGTATTATGATATATTATTAAAATATAACATGAGTATATATCGTAAATAGTAATCTATAACTAAAAATTTGTTTTTAAATAATAATTTTTCACTTTATTCTTCTTCACTATTAACTTCACGTCGTGTTTAGTTTTATTTTAAATATAAGTAATATATATTTATTTATAATATTATAACTTATATAAGATAATCTAAATTAAAAGCTTAACGCCTTTTAATTTTAACGAACATAATCAATTCTTTTCGAAAATAACTTCGACAGTATTATATATTATTTTTCGCTCTAGTATAATAATAATAATTTTCTTGCCCGAAAATTTTATTTCTTTAGATCTATTTTTAATTTATAAAAGGTAAACCATTTTAAGTTATAGCGATTCCTTAATTTTTATATCTATTCCCATTTAACGCTTTTTGAAAGATCTCCTGAATTATTTTATAGGTATATCGTAACTTGTACTTTATATTAATGACCTTATAACGTAAGTCTAATGAACCATATTAATTTATTCCGATCATAAATTGATTTACCAATACAATCATATTAAAAATCTCCATGCTTAATATGATGAGCTTCTTATAGTTTCTAGTTATTTTTATTTTCCATATCTAGCTGACCATATCTTCCAATTTCTCAAACTACTTATGTCTGTAAGTCACAAATTGTTTTATTATTTTGTAAGATTCGGTACTCCGTACGCAGTACTTTCAGTAATTTTTTATATTTGCAGTTGGTATTGCATACGTCGTTCATAATTTTTACCTGCACTCACTTTTTATTAAATGTAAACGACAGCATTTTAGTACTAGTTCTTTCTTTTTGCAATTAAAAGTTACTAATGCAGTTAGCTAATTATTTAACTGACAATTTGCCTGTTTCTGGATATAACGATGTTTTAGTTACCGTGAGTTTCTAGTTTGTAACATCTGATTTGGTTTCAATGTAAGAATTTGTATTTTGTATTGTACAAGAAAAAGGACCTACTTCATTCTGATAGCGATCGAAGTCGTATATTTGCACATTGGATATCTTTAGATGTTGTAGTTGTAAATGTTTTATTTGACGAGTAGTTAAATCATACCGAAATTAGACCACTTTCGTATTGCATAATTTTTATTCTTTTTTTATTACATTGCAAATGAAGTATTATATTAAGTCTTATTTTGAAGAATTGCTGCCTTAAATCAGGTGAAATTGACAAACAGTAAAATTAATATAACCTAATACTTTAGCTAATCTAATGTATCAATACTTCATCTGCAATGTAATAAAAAAAGAATAAAAATTATGCAATACAAAAGTGGTCTATAAGAGTGCTAAATTCTAGATTAACTGTAAATATTATAAATTAATAAATGAAGAGCGCAGGCTAAGAAGGAGGGTAGTCATTTTTTTGAAATTTTTTAATTTTTGCGGCAATTAATAGCTAATGCAATATTCTATCGTATAGAAATGTAATATAAGCTAAAATTGAAGTTAGGCAAAAGATATTGCAGATTAAAGTTTGTCTATACCGGCAAAACACATGAGGTTTCAAACTTTAAAATCGCGTTCCTGAAAAATTATAAATTTTGACTATCCCCCTTCTTAGCCTGCGCTCTTCAAATAAAACTTACCTGGTTCACTAATGAAAATATTTCATTGTAAATAAATATTCCACCAATAGACAATTCTGACCAATAGACACAAACCTCTTCATGACTATGCCGCCTACGGTGTACCGACAGTTGGCCCTGCGACAGTTGGCCTTGCGACAACTCGCCTCGGACAACTGGCTTTGGCGATAAGTGGCCTTGGCGACAACAGCCGGTCCTATCGACAACTGGCCCTTGGACTAAAAATTTTCATGAAAATATATTATTTCGCTTCTTTTAACATTTTATTACAGACAAAGTTGTACCGGAAATATCTTTTCAACTTTACAGTATTCACTTCGAATTTGTGCCTGGTATTAATCCAGTGGGTTTGTATTGTCCTCCTCATGAATAATAACAGAACAACGTATAATCGCCTACTTAACGAAATTAAAGCTCTTATTCCAGATGCAAATCCGCAAAAAATTTTGCTGGATTTTGAAACTGCTTCAATGACGGCTTTTGCTGCAGCTTTTCCAGAAGCCATTATTATTACTGGTTGCTAGTTCCATTTATGCCAAAGCGTCATAAGAAAAGTTCAGCAACTTGGAATGAAAGAAGATTATGACCAACGACGTCTTCCATGAGAGTATTCGTAGTTCGGCTGCTGTTGCTTAAGTTCTTGCCCTTGAGGTTACTGCTGCTTTCGATATTCTTGTCGAATCCATGCCTATTCACGAGAATATGTAATAAAATGTTTCAAGAAGCGAAGTAATATGTTTACTACTGACCTATAAGGCCAGTAGTCCAAGGGCCTGTCGTCACCAGGGCCAGTGGTCGCCAGGGCCAATTGTCGTCAAGGCCAGTTGTCCGAGGCGAGTTGTCGCAGGGCAAAGTGGCTCAAGGCCACGTGTCACCATTTCGCCGCCGACGAATGCATCTCATGCTAGCACCCTAACATAAGGTGTAATATGGATCACTAATTAGATCAAATTGTAAATATAATTATCATGTAAAATCTAATTACCATATCAAATTTAATTTGTATTTCAAGCTTATCATAAAAAATCGTAATAATTAAATTTGTAATTAAAAAGTAAAATTTAAATTAATTCCCAATGATACCTTATAATCAATTACAGTGCAATCAATTAGATTGTATTAAAAACCCGCGAATTAAAAATTTAATTTAATAATTAATTCGCGTCTTGCTCGAAGCTTTAGGACTTGAAAAGTGGTCTGGTATCGGTATATTCTGCTGTTTCTAATACCACAACACTACGTACAAGTTAATGTAAACAAACTTATTAAAACAAAAATCACTGTACAATCGTAATTCACATATTATGTGATAAATTGAAAATTCATTTTTATGTGGTGGGTAATGACAGACGTCAGTCAGATCTCTGATGTGTATTGGTTTGAGTTTTAGATGCATTATACCTACATCATTTTGCTGAATTTTCGCAAAAATTATATTACATTTGATGTGTCTAATAATACAGTATAGAGGTTATCGATGTCATCTGGTCATTTATTAAATACTTGTCGATGTCCACATGTCGATGACATTAAGGCGAGTGACCCTTTTTCAATTACACTTAAATGAAGACCACATACGAAATTTACTCTTGATAGCAATGTCATAGAAATGATATAATATAATTTGTATTATTAAATAAAGGCATTTGAATGATTCATGTGTTTAATTCACTTTATCTCCTACCGTTACGTAATCACTCACTTTCTACACTGATTTGAGTTACATAATGACCCACTTCCAAGCACTAATGTAGAAAGCGATTTACTTTCAACACTTTGACACTTTCAACAAAGTAAAATTGACATTACTTGTCAATTTGTCAACAAAAACCGTTGAGACAAAATTTGTCTCCTAGTTTTGATTGCGATTTTATTTTTGAGTTTGATATTTTTGAAAATAAAGTGGTTTGATTTGAAGTAAATAATTTTGATATTTGATTTTGAGTTGGAAAAATTTTCGAAGAGAATTATAATTGATTTGGATCATTTTAATAATTTAATTTAATTAAAGATTAGATATATAAAGTTGGAAATAAGAGGATTGGAAAGTTATAATTGGTTTAATTATTGCTAGAATTGTAATATTCGAAATTAAAATTTGAAGGTATTGTGAATAAAAATTGATACCGTTGCATGTAAACGAAGTTATCTCGTTAATTTCATTTCCCATTTTATATTGGAAGATAATTTAAATACAGATTTGGATTTATTAAGAAGAATAAATGGAGATATACATAATTCTTTTAATTTGACCTTCCAAAATTCCAATTATTTTGAAATTGAATTTTTCAGTTATCCGGACGAAACATTTTTGGGATATTTTTTCCACAGTGATTTTAGAAAAATTTCAATTGTATAAAAATTCATCTCAACATATTGCAATTTTGATTATGAATTCATTAATTTAGATAATTTGATCACAGTATTTTCTTAATTAAATATTAAATAAAACGTGAATTTTATTTAAATAACAATCAACAGTTTTCAAAAAAGGTGGTTCTGATCTTTTCTTGAACATAGTATTATATTTATGTATGTTAAATCTTCTCTTTTTGTTTTATTACTTTTATCTGGCGCCCAGAGAGAAAAAACACGTTTTGCAAGTGAAACAGCACTTTGCAATGTAAGTATAATTTAATATTTGGCAAACAATTATTTATTTAAAATATGGTTACAATAAATTTTAAATACATTTTCCTGCTGAGATGAGGCCACTGCACTGCATTAATAACATAATCCTGAACGCACGATCATTAAAATTAAAATAAAATTCATATTTGTAAACCGACAACAATAGTAAAAACTAAATATGAATTTGACCCAATATAATGTATTAGCCACCCCGCAGTTGAGATGCCGCACCCCCATGATTACACATGCGGCATTTTAATGGTCACGTTCAGCGGTTCATCGCTCGTGCGTTTTCCTTGCGCCTACCAGATCGTGATGTCAATTCTAATAATACAGACATGATAAATGATTCCCAGACTTACGCGTAATATTAAACTCTTGGGACGAGGTGCGTTATAGATCATGACGGGATAAATTACGAAAGATATTCATTCGGCGGTAGTATAATGTATTGTACTTAATAACTGATGCACCAGCGTGTACCAATTTAGCCGACATTCGTCATAGTCGTTCGATGTGCATAGGTACTGTTTGTACATGTAAAATTAATTTTCCACAGAAAACAGAAATGGAAGTGGAGAATTCCGTTAACCTAACTTTTAAAACAGTTTATTTTTATCGTCTCCACTAACAAAACATAAATAACATTTATTAGTAAATTAGTTAAATTTACAGTTTGTGAGGGTGTTACAATGGAACGTTTGAAATATCGTAGCACTTGAAAAAAAATTTTTTAAAGTAAGAAACTTTTGTCGTGTGTTAGCAATGAACAGACGCGAACGATGATGATACATCATAATCTTTAGATTTATTAACTACTTGTTGCTACTGTTGATAAGCACCGTTGCTTCCTGAGCAGTATTAGTTGATATCCCATTCTTGTTTGTCATCCAGTGACTTTCGTAATTCTCGGTCTTTTAAAAAGCTCTTAAATTAATTACTTTAATTGTTTTGTATTTAAATTTTAGTTTAATTGTTTTTTTATTTAAATCTTGCGTTATTTGTTCAGCTTTAACTACACCCTAAGTAAATAAACTTAGAAATTTCTTATATTTTGTATTTTTCAATTCGCTGATTTAATAAAATTATATTGTCAAGGACCCCCGCACCTATCATAGAGTTTTTACATAGGAATCGGTTGTCCCAGATTGTATTACAGCACAAGAGCTTTTAATTTTATCTTTTTAAATTATTTGTAATTAATATTAATTTTTTATTATTAACTATTATTATTTTTTTAAAACTTTTATTCTTTTGCTGCAGTTTTCATTCTGCAAATGTCAACTTTTTTTTAAAATAGTAAACTGAAAATTGAATATTGTTTTCATTCTTGATTCTCATTTAACTGCAAATCTATTTAAAAATTTGTTAAAATAAAAAATTCTATCCAAATCTTACATTTTTTAAATTGGAACAAAAAGTGCAACCTGAAAGTTTTCTGTGAAAGTGTGTATTTAATCTTGTTAAATCCCCTCAGATAAATTTAATTGGGCTAAATTGACAAACAAAAAGCAAATTAAAGGAAAAGCGAAAATCATGACGGTTGAAAACTAACAGTGAAGAATAAGCAATTCAAGATTTTTGAAATAAAGCTTAAGTGTTATTTTTTACAAGTCGACAAAGACTTTTGCATTGGAAGCTTGGAATTTTAATAATATATACTATATTAATTTAAAGATGATTCGTTTCGAAGATCAATATAGTTAAGATGGGGGTTTAATGTGCAAGTACGTCCTGAAAAAGTAACTGGCTTAAACCGTATGGTTCATTGCATATTCAGATGAACATTTTTAATGTGATGGATCTGACCGTAAACCAAAGAAAAGCTCTACGTTTTAAATCTTAACTAAACACATAATTTTTCGTATACAAAATATCTCTTTATATAAAATCTTTTACTCGATATAAAAAGTGGAAATCTCTTCCCAGTTTCCCAGCTTCTTTTTAAGTTTGTAGGCAATATTTCATTTAGTTTTCAGTTAGAATTTTATTACTACATTATTTGTTAACTATGTTAAATTTGAAATGTATGTTATATGGGCAGAATAATCGGGCATTTTAAATGTCTCAGTTTGGTTAAAATTGACTTGCAATATAAATTTCCCTGTGGAATAATTTATTGTTGTCGTGCTCAGCAATAGATCAATATTACTAAATTTTCGTGAGTGAAACTTAAAAATCTCTTGAAATTAAATAAGATAAAAAGTAAATTTACAGCAATCAGAGAGGTAAGCTGATAAAACTGAAACTATAATTTACGTTTTCAATTGATTTTCAAAATGAGACTACGTTTGGTCGTCACATTATTAATGAGATGACAAATTCCAAATCTACCGTTACGAAGAATTCGAGGAAAGGTTTTCATTTCGGGAAATGTAGAACCATATTCATAAGTAACATTTTGTAAATTGAATGGTTTACTGTCGGATATTAATTTGAATTTTGTGTTCTATTTGTGGTATATTCTACGTTGAACACAGTATGCTTATCTATAGCTTCGGTTTGCTGTTAATTTTGTGGTCATCGTTGTGCTAAACACAGAGTATTTTACATTCAATTATATACATTTCACGTTAACACTCAATTAAATTTTTAATGAAACGCATGAATTACTTATTATAATTATTAAAATGCATTACCATCTCATCTATTTTTCACATAAAACTTATAACGCTTTCTTGTTGTGGTCAAAATAATTAACAATAATTTTACATGAGAATAAGGGACGACGCGACGGTGGGCTATCTGGAAAAGCGTCATATCCTTAATACTCTTAGAATCCACCGAAAGTCCATCTAAATAAGCAACGACGCACCCTCACAGACTCACTATTAATCCGTCGGTATCCTATCAAGAGGTTCGCCTTAGCAATTTTAAATATTTTTCAATATTCCCGATACTGTGCTGTAATTATTATTTCAAGTGAAAATAGCAAAAATTGTCAAAAATAAATACAAAAGAGGTACTACAAATTCAAATTAAAATTTCTAGAGATTAAGAATAGTTAAAATAAGATCTAGTTTTTTATTACAAATCGCGCATAGCTTTATTACATTGTAAAAATATTAATATTTAGATTTAATGCTGCTTGGGGCACACGCAATTCTTGTTTTATTGTTCGCATAAAAACTTGTTTACATTGTAATAAAGTCACTGGGCAACTGTTTTGATATTTTATGCAGAATTTTCACTAGCTCCCGTTTATATCCCTTTAACTCCTTTTAAAAATAGTGCTTTAAAAATATTATTCAACATTTTTAAATATCTGCGTACAAGAGCTAGATATTACCTAAGGGTGTTCACTGCAGGAATTAAGAAAAATGCAATAATGATGAATTTAACACAAAATCTTATAAAATTACATCTTAATATTTTAGGTAATTTATGGGTAATGTTAAATTATTTTTGGGATCTAGTTCACCTGAAAGGTTCCGATTTACCGAAACACCTAAGTCTATTTAAGTCTATCATTATGATTTGATGTAGTAAATGTGTTTTTGAATATTTTAATAATAATTTTTTTTATAAAATACACGTTTGTAAATGTGAGGCTTAAAAAGTTCACCGTGGAACCTGGCATAATTCATTAAATTTTCACTTTAAGTTAAACTGAAGTGTTTTAATTCAGGGAAATTGGAGTTCCCAGGTTGTACGGCCTGAATCCCGCACTGGCTTATCACTCTCTCGTAACTTACCAGTTTCTTTAAGTTTGCAATAAAAATAAATCAATCCAAGATGCGTTATGGAAGGAAAGACTGCTGCTACGTTACTTTATTTATAACCTAGTATGGTCTAATATGGTCTAAGTAAATTCAATGGATGATGTGCAACTCGATTGGTTGGGAGCTCGATTGATGCGCATCGTGCAAATTGAACAAATGAGATGTACGTTACAGATAGAAGGATACACATAGCTCTTTATTATATTTAATAATATTTTTAAATAATAATTGTGAAGTAAAGTGTAAAAAGTTTCGGAATCAAGTTTTCAGTTTCTTCTTTTGCTGAGACAAAATAACTTTGTATAAAGTAAAGTGTGCTTTCGACTTTGATCGTGATTTTAGCTCTTACCTTTTTCCGCCTGCTTAAACTTCCATGCCACGCGGGCCATAAAACTAGCACTTTACAACCTTGTTGTTGTTTAATTGTTAAACTATTCTTGTGAAATTTGAAACAAAACACATCCTTTTTGAACGATGTAACTTTGATTGTCATTCTATAACTGGAGATATAGGAGAGTTTTATGAAAAACTTACAGAAACTGTCCGAAGGATTTGCAACCGAGAAATAATCATATGAAATCCGTAATGGGATGATTAAGGGAGCAAGAAATAATCGAGGGAATAGATTTTCACGCAAAGGGTGGCTTATTTCCATATAGCAAACGACAGAGTCCAGCATCCGGATCACGGGTGAATCAGAAATCAAATAGTTTAAACAGAACAAGTTCTGGTTTCAAGAAAATCTTGAAACCTCAAATTTTAAAGAGCCACTTGGCTTTTAAAGGCGGCGTTTAAAAGACTACAAAATCAAAAGCTATAGCTAGAACGAATGGCACATTCACTAGACGGAATCAGCAAACATAGATGCATAATAAGACTCTTCTTAAAGAGTTAGTCTTCTTAAAGAAGTTTAAATTTTTTGTATAAACAGAAAACATGCATCGGTCTACAAGACCATCATCAGTTCAAAAAATACTATAGGTTACAACATTAATGCAAACAATTAACAAAATGAAAGTCGCTATGATAATTGACTATTTTCATTTGCGAGGTCAACGCATACCTGGATAAGTCTCCTATCAGTTCAAGCTGTTGGTTGATTAAGTTTCCAGGTTTGTATTTTATAATTTTCTTAATTTTTACTGACTCGAGGCGGTCCATCTTATCACCCATTTAGGGTGTTCAGCAAAATTAGACTTCTCCTCTTTACCATTCTTCCAAGAGGAGATATGCTCTTTCATGCTCTTGTTCTGAAAGTACGGCCTGTCTGTCCCACATAAACCTTGCTACAGTCATTGCACTTCAATCTGTATATTCCGCTTTTGTCTAGGATATTCACTGCATCTTTAGTTTTAGAAAGGGTATCTTTTATGGAATTCCTTGCTCTGTATGAAATTATAGTACTGTCTGTTCTTAATAGTTCTTCTATTTTTTCTGATTTTATTCCATAATAAGTATGCTAACGAACTTCTTTTGGGTCTTCATGGGGGTTAGGGATGTGATGGACTGTTCTGCGATTATTTTTTCTATGTTTCTTATTAGGTTATATTATTGTGAGCTAAGTTTTTTATGATGTCAACTTCAGCTTTTTTGTCTGAATCGCTCTGGGGACTTTTAAGAGACGCCATATCATGGACCTAAATCCTGCCATTTTATGGCTTCAACGGTGGTTGGAATCCACTGGGATCATACTATCGGTGTATGTGGGTTTTCTAAAGATTTTGAATGAGTGGGAATCTTGATTTCTGTCGATGGTTAAATCCAGGTAGTTTAGACACCCATTCGTTTCTACTTCCATTGTAAATTTAATGTTGTTGTCGAGGCTGTTTATATGGATTAGGAAGTTGTCTAGTTGTCTTCTTGTGCCATTCCATAGAACTATTACGTCGTCCACATATCTGTACCAATATATTATGTACCCATCGAAGCATTTCTTGATTTTATTGTTTAAGAGGTCTCTCTCTATTTTGTCCATGAAAACATCTGCCATCATCGACGAGGATCCGTTACCCATTGCTAGTCCGTCGATTTATTTATTTATTTATGATAAATTTATTGCTGGCGTTACTGAGTAGAGTAGTCGTCGAATTAAAAGTAGCAATGCCCAGCAAATTGGTTGCCGATTATTAGACATTGTCTAATACCAAGACGGTATTAGCAGGTTACTAAGAGGAAACGGCGGAGTTTCTTGAAAAGTATCGAAAGTTAAAGTCAAGAATTGAGTCTAAAGCCTGGTTTACACGGGTATAGTAATCAGGAGGGTAGAGGAGTAGTAGAGTTTAGCTACTCTACCACTTTTGATTTTTTTTTGGTTACACATAGTAGAGTAGAGTACAGTAGTTGTTTACTATTTGAAATAAAATGGTGTTTAAAAAATTATAGAAGAATTTTTTGCATAAAGTTTTAATGGCTCTAATAAGAGATGGAAGCGATAGATAAAGAAATTAAAAGCGAAGAAAGAGTGTGGGTGAAAGAATGGCTCAAAAGAAGAGATTCACTCGGAGTAACATCGCTTCTACTAAAAGAGTTAGCCGAAGAGGTTCACTTTGTTGATGATTTCTTTCTCCGCGGCCAACCTCATGTCCTTGTTTCTATAGTGTATATTGCATAAATTCCGCAGACACTCTTGTTCAACAAATAAATCAACAAGTTTAATTGTTTCGTCCTCCGAAAACTTCACCATTTTTAAAATAAATTAAACAAATATTGCGCAACAACTTGTACACTGCAACTAAACTCTACTGATACTTGATGTTGTAGGTAGAGAAGATGTTTACACGGGTAGAGTGGAGAGGCTAGTAGAGTGAGAGTTGTGGTGGGGGTAAGTAGAGTTCACTTTACTGCACGCGGTATATTACTCTACTCTACCAGCTACTCGCTACTCTACTCTACCCGCACAGTTTTTGGGTTTTCTACGGGTAGAGTTACTATACTGCTTACTATTTGAAGTAAAATGGTGTTTAAAAAATTAAAGAAGAATTATTTGCATAGAGTTTTAACCCCTCTAATAAGAGAGTTGTGTATAAACTATACTGATTAACGGACACGGACAACTGGGTGAGTCCCACTGGGCGACGTATAACTGGGCAACGTACAACTGAGCGACGGACAACTGGGTAATTGGTAAACTGGATGATTAGTAAACTAGGCGACGGTCAACCGGGCGATGGACAACCGGGCGATTGGTAAAGTGGACCAAGGACAACTGGGCGACGGACAACTGGGCGATGGGTAAACTAGGCGACAGACAGCTGGGTGATGGGTAAACTGGGCGACGTATAAGTGGGCGAAAGAATAATAAATTATTTATAAAAATTTAAAAATTAAAAATTATTTAAAAATAATTTTTTAATTATTATTAATTCAAAAATAAGATTTTATATTTTTTATTCTTATAGATAGTCAGCGCTACTAAATTGGCAAGTGTAATATATTAATTTATTCGAGGTTTACAGATCTGTTCTGTGGTGCATAATAAAAAAAGATTGACAGTGATTATTGTTTTCACTTTTAAACTTTTTTTTTATTTAATATATTGAGTAAATTAGTATTAACCACAGCAGTTTTATTAATATAAAAATCATCAATATAGCTTTAGCGATTTTAATACAGCAAGCGAAGAAAAAGAAATTAAAATCTTTGAAATTGTTACTGGTTTTATAGGAAATTATCAGTACCCATTACATAAACATATCATAGCCATTTTCTTTTTTGAATGACCTCATTGAATGAGTTTACTCATTGCCCAGTTGTCCGTCGCCTAGTTGTCCATCGCCTACTTTACCAATCGCCCAGTTGACCGTCGCTCAGTTGACCTTCGCCTAGTTTACCAATCGCCCACTTTACCAATCGCCCAGTTGTTCATCGCTCAGTGGACCAGTTATACGTCGCCCAATGTGATTCGCCTAGTTGTCGCGTACCGTCCAAAGACACATACTTAAATTTTCCGACTTATCAGGAGCGATGGAATCGAAAAACTGTGCATACTCATGGCGATGTTGACGGAAATAGCAGAAGTTACTTAAAAAAAGGAATAGAGAGATGTACATTCAAAACTGAATAACGCTTTGGAACAAGAAGATTAACAGATACAATTGAATAAATTGAAAATGTAAACGTAAACCGGCGCCGTCAGGTTTACGTGCGTCAAAGAAATTACAATCATGAATCTATAATCTACAATCATAAACCAATCTTGTGAATTGAAATACTTGAATTTTAAAATATCAGTAAATTGTTCAATATATCTTGGTATACCAAATCTTGGTATTCTTTAAAACCAATATCTTTGTTATTTAACTTTATTTTACTTAATTTTGCTTATAATTATTAAGCATATTATTGACTAATTGAGTAAACTAGCATAATAATAGTTCTATAAAAAAAGTTTCTGGTAGTATTTATAAATTAACAAGAGAGCTGCGTTAGATTATGCAATTTTAAATGACTTGGAATAATAATGTGTTTTTCAAAAATGATATTAACTTTACCATATAAATTTAAATGTGTACCTTAAAAGCTGCATTTACGTTTGCTGTGAAAACCATTGGACTATAACAAAAATTTGCATGATTTAGTGAGCTTTTATAATATATTATTATGTCGACTATCGAAAATAATTAATAAATAGCACAGCTGTAATGCTGTAAACATTTCCATTTCAGTTTTACTCAGTTCTAAATTTTAACTTATCAACATATTTCTGGTCCACTATATTTTCGTATAATGTATAGGCCAAACTGCTTAGAGAGAAAATTGTACAATCCAACAGTTTAGACAGCGTCTTCATTAACTTTTCTTCAGCTCTTTACTATAAAAAAATTCCCATTTCCCAAATGGGATACTCACATTCAAATGGAAAGTAGAATCCAAAATAGCAATGAATATTGTATTAAGACTGATAACCACGAGAGTTTCTCATCTCAACTAGACAGCAGGTTGTGAGGCAGAAACTGAAATAGCAACTTTACAATCAACTGGAACGGGAGATAGATGACTCAGTCCGCAGAATGTATCAAAAATTCTAAACTCGACTAGCAAGGAGAAAGCAGGATTAATTACTTTACATTTGAAAACAAACACAATTTTATTTTTACTTTAATAATATTTTCTTCTCCTTCTTCCTTTAGGTCTGCAATCGGTATTTTTACCAACAACACCCTTGGTGGTGTTCCGAAGTCCCTGTTAGTGCTGTGGGTATATTAATTGTTTTAGATCTGAGGTAGCTTTCTAGGCTCGCATCAGATGTGCCCGTAATCCTGGATTTTTATTGTTGACTAGCAGTATTACTTATTAGCAATAATTAAATACAGTGGAACTTGAGTGATGTGCAACTAGATTGGTTGGAACTCGATTGATGTGCTACTAGATTGATGTGAAATTCGATTAGTTACAAACTTCATTGATGTACCTACAACTCGATTAGTTAGATACTCAATTGATGTACAACTCGATTGATATGGAAACCCGATTGATGTGACACTATAGATTGATGTACAACTCAATTAATAATTTTAATATGTAATTCAACTGATGATCAATTCAATTAATTGGGAACTCGATTGATGTATAACTCGATTGATGTGGAACTAGATTGGTTCCCATATATTTTCTTGTTTCTTATTTAAATTTTTTTTTTATATACAACCGAATTATATGCACCTTGCGGTGCAAAGTATTCATCTTTTTGTTGTGATATTTACATTTTAATAATTACGTTGGGGATCGCATCATATAATTCTGTTTTATTCTAATTTGTCTCATAGATCGTCATTATAATATGTCCAACTGCACTCAAACATAAGCTCTGAGTGTGAGTGAGCGTCAACATCTAGCTTTGATTTTGTTTGGCCATATACTTTATATGTATACACAGCTTTAGAAGCCATATAGGCTCATAGTTTCATTAACTATCTTGCTGATATCAGTCAACTTCGCAAATCCCTCAACACATTCTTTTCCACTGGTAGAACTGACTTTTAAAGTTAAAATTATGTGATGGAGAAACAAATCGCTTGACTGAAATGATCGCATATACTAAAATTTCCCATTTAAACTTCTGCGTTTAAACTTAAACTTAATTGGTTAATCCGCATCCAGAAAATAAAGAACACCAAATCCGAGTATGTACGTATGTTAAAAACAATACAAAAGCTATTTGAAACTAGCAACGAAGTTATGATATACTGTACGTCTGACAAAGTAAATTAATTTAAATTTGCGATAGGTATGGGCAAGTTATATGATTAACTAAATAATTTATGATTGGTAGAAAGAACGTGCAATAAATTTTTAAGAATGGTAGGTGCGGATTTTATAAAGCAAATTGTCGATGTTACAATGATAAGGAATACATACAAATTTCAATACAATGAAGAATAAAGAATAAATATCTCTGCCACTTTTTCTATAAATACTCTCCGGAAAACTTGCATCCCAAGCTAGTATTAATAAAAAGCGAGGTGAAAAGCAACTAAGCAGACTTTGCAGAATATAATATGCCACTTCTTCGAGATGTTGATTTGAGCTAGCAATACCGTGCTGGCCACAGGCTGTGGCGAAAACTAAGTATCAGAGAACCGCGTCACGTCCCCTCGTACTGTTCTTGACCCGTCATCCCGTTGTGTGTTCATGTTCTTTTTGGCTTGAGCTTGGCACTTCTGTTACGAGTTTTATTTTTCTATTGATGTGTTTTTAAAGTCAAAGAAAAGAATAAAAAATATTTTATGTTGTGGTTTCGCACACAAAAGCTTTAATTTATTTTACTTTTAAGTTTAACTCCTGCTGTAATGTGTGAATGCAAATTATCAATTTTCCCTGCATTCTAAAATATGTGTAGTTTGATAAAAAAACAGAACTCTTCGGCTGTCTGCTGCCAAGAGACAACGTTGGATTAACGAGAGGGTTATAGAGATTTTAAATTTATCAAACTTTAGAACAAAACAATGATAGTTTTGTTTACGGATATTGTAACTTGCGGCAATACTGAAAATCGATTGAAACTGAACTGCTACATACTACATAGGTACGCAGCTAATGCGACAAGTTCAAATATCATAATATGCACAATGGAATGCTATGTACATGCTATATGCAATATCCTCGGGCCAGAAATAGAAACTGAATATAGGTTAAACCAATATTATATTGTGTGTACAAATCTTCTTCTGCATGATAATTTCAAAAAATCTCTTTGGATGTTAAGATTATTTAAAATTAACAACAACAAAACTTAAAATTTTAATTAGAAATTTAAGATTGCAAACATAAACGTATTCTTGCTTAGCAAGGCTTCACGAGAGCTTTAGCTCTAGTGCATTTGCTTATGTATGTAGCAATAATGCAGTTTTGTTTAAAAACTATAATTACCAAGAGAAAAACGTAAGGTTACGTTGTATTTGTAATAAACGTATTGCTGTGCATTGAACAGGATGACCATCTCTTATAAAAGGATGGATCTCTCTTTTTATTAAAATTGTACGCAACGATGAATCTAACCGATTTATTTTAAAGGTATTGAATTGTCAATACATAATATCTATTATGTAGGTAGCTCTTAACTTAATATTATATAATTTACAGTGAAGTATATTGAAAGTCATAAATTGACAATAACTGATACTTTATGAATGTTTCAAGTAGGATACGAAGGAATCCTTATTGATTTTTGGAATTTGTACAGAAAAGTGACCTGTGTTTCAATTTATGTATTATTTTATTTTCAAGTTTCTGTAAAGACAAACCGTACTTCTTTATAAAGAAAGCAAGAAATGCTAATAGCAAATATTAAAATCGTATACTGCGCGGTTGGAAAGGTCAATGGTTCACAAAATTTTAGGCCAAAAAAATATTAAAGCTCTCAGACATCAAACAATTTACAGCCTTTGTTGATTCCCGTAGGTGGTGTAGTTAATTTTGAAATATAAGAACAAATTTAATCCGCTTCTTATATTATAGAGAAACGAATTAAAAGTTATAGAAGAAAAAATAGAGTTGTGAAAAAGAGAATATGTGATGTACCGTCAGTTTCGTAAGGCACTTATTTAAAATGCTATCATTACGCGCAATATAATAGTAATAGTTTTCCGATATTCTCCTTCACGTGCCGTTATTAGAAAAAAGTGAAGCGAACGGTAGCTAGGAACGGCCCGCTAGCATTAATATTGCATGCGAAGCTTCGGTCGGATGCTCTAACGAGGGTAGCTACTCTGGAGCGTCGACACGCTGCCCTGAAGCGAAGGGTAAGGCGGGATACCTCACTCTAGTTGACAGATAGGGTACGTCGAGCACGTCGCCGCCGAGCAATCGCGTGCTACTTCTAGAACCACCACTTATAAATTCTCGCTCGATTTAAGTTTCACCAACTATTATAATTTTTTCATAATTTCAGTTTTAATCCATCTTTGTCATGCCATTCGTTAAACTGATTTTACGGAACATCAAAAAAGACATTTGTTTTTTGCAATTCCGGAAACAAAATAAACTAAAATGTTATATGTACAAAGAATTGTATAAATCGTTAAAGCAAAACTGCGATTTTAATTTGCTATATCCAATGGTTCAAAAGAAGTGGAAATATTTATTTATTTCGTGTGAATTTTGAAATCATTTTATATTCTATTTTTTGCATTCAATTTTAAATATCGACTTCTTGTTTTCAGCTTTATTATACTCGAAACCTCGTTTTTCTACAATTTTTTGAGTTTAGAACTTTCTTAACGATAACATTCTTAGGTTTCTATTACTTGCATTGCTTATTTCTTTTTTCTTTTATTAACTTTCGCGTAAAACCAAAGGGTATCGTATAATAGGTAAGTTAGGTAGATTTTTAGCACATATACATCTCTTTAAACATAATATAAATTATTAATTTGTGCATGACATTAATTTCTCCAAGTTCACATAATTAAAATAGAATTTTATTAATTTATGTATTTCGAATTAAAAAATTGATACCAAAATCATGAGTACCTACTCATGATGCGTTTTGATATCTAAAACTAAATCTAGTTTAGGTACACAATATGTAGAGCGTACAATTTTGTACAATAATAGTTATAACAAAAATATGTTATAACATTATAACATGGTTATAACATGTTATAACATAAAAATAATTTTCACAAATGCTTGCATTAGATAATATAACAAATTAACATAATTAAAGATAGAAAATTATGTTAATATATTATAACATGTTTTTTTTAACATTTTAAAATTTTTAACGTTTTAACATGTTAGTATCTTTACATTTTGTTAGGTCGAACATAGGGATTACACGTTTTTACCATAAAAACTATTTCTTAGTTAGAGAAATTACCCATTTTTACTTTAATTATTGTGAAAATGCTTAGGTATACCAATTACAAAAGTTTTTGCCATTTTATTAACGCACACTTATTTCGAGTGTTTTGCTTTTCACCTACTTAATTTGAAATCATTATTACTGCAAAATCGGTAATTTTCAAATTGGTATTTAAGGTAAAACTTTTTTTATTTTTAAAATTATTTCAGAATTGGAAAGTAAGAATCAGCAAAAATGAACGATCCAATGTTAAATCTCTATGTTCACCTATTATGGGACCGGACACCCGGTTATACAAATCCTATCAGCAAAAAATTTTAATTTTACCATGGTTTTTTAAGTTTTCAGTAAAGAACGACATGTTTTATTGCAAATTAATATATTTTTTGTGGCTCTTCTATCAATTAAACATCAATTGAACAAACTCGTCCCAAAAAGTTAAATCCCCTAGCTTCTAATAAAACAATATATTGTCGTGGAATTTTTATGTATATAGGGGGGGGGGATGCTTTAAGAATTTAAATTTTTGTTAACAATATTTTTATTTTATTTTTGTAAATTTTATATTTTCCCGCTAGTTGATGAAAGAGGTGACAACCAGCAAGCATAACTAAGGCTGTTTGTCGAAAAGACGTAAGGACGACATGTTCAATTTAGAATTGTATGCTTTGTGATTGAGTTTTGTATTTAAAGAATAAAAAGTGGTTTTGAGTGAATTATTTGCTTTGATTAATTTTATTTCAAAATTGATCAAACGAATTTTGGATTATTTTGGATAAGATTGGAAAATTATTGGACGATTGAAATTTGCAAAAGGAGATTTAGAGATTTGGATTGGTTTTAATGGAGAAAATTAATAAATTGAAAATTACAAGTTCAAGGCAGCTTAAGATAAAAATTAATATCGTCGCACTTGGGTCGGTTTATCTTGCAGTATGCTTTCAATTTTATATTGAAGTTTATTTTAGAGTTGAATTTGGATTTCGACGAGAAGAATTTATTTGGAGAGATTGGAGTTTTAACATTTGTTTTCCCAAATTTATCGTTTTAAAAATTACATACATAGCAATATACTGTATGTATTTTAGAACTTTCTTTGGGGCCAGGGCTGAGTAGTTTTTAGGAATTAATTTACTCAAAAATTTTGCCAGCACTTTGTGAAAGCGACGCGGATGAAATAACCAGATGTTCTTGATCGGGGATCAAACCCATAACTGCGACCTAGCAATCTAGCATTAACACTAGCCTACGATTGACTACGATTAAAAAATTGTTAATTATAATATTAAATTACTTTAGTTATAATAATTTTAAGTCGGTAATGCAAATTATAGTAAGATTATAATATTGTAAAAACAATTATTGTGTAAACGTTATTATTTCGTGCACTGAGTGATTCCAACAAGTATAATTATTATAATGCATTTTCACGGTTATGGGCAAAATTGAAAGGAAATCCTAGTACCAGAAATACTATAAATAGTACCTACACAAAATATTGTATTTTAATTTATTCATCATCATTTTTCGTAGCCTTTTCTGCCACTTTAGGACAATTTATTATTAGCTCTTTTTCTCTGAGAGAAATGATTCAGCATTAGACCCCACAACTACTTAAGCCGCATTGGATTGCGAATGGATACATAGGGAATGTAACCCTGTTTTAATAACTGATGGTGGAAATCATCAACCCAGGAGCAACGACAGATTTACGTGCTCGCCGAACCACAGAGACACGGTCGTAAGAAAATTTGAATTCTTCTAATTTTCTTATTTTTTCTAATTTATTAGAGACTTTTAATTAATATTTGTAGAATTGCAAAGTTCAAGTTTAAATTTAAAAAACTGGTGTTAGAAATCGATAATTTTTTTTTTAATCATGAACAATCGAAAAGGTATTTTACGTTACGCAGAGATTAGCAACTCAAGGAGCAAAAAGTAAATTATTAAGGTCCGTGTACTGCTTCTGAAAAGATTTTACACAATAGCAGATTCAACCAAATTGGTGCATGTAAGTACTAACGGCTTTCTAATTTATCTCCCTATTTTCACATTTTATTACAATTTAATTATTACATTGTTTTTCTTCTGAAATTTTCTTTATTATTTTAGTACATATCCGTTTTCGATTCAGCTTCTTTTTTTAATTCAATTCTTTCCATTCATCCAATATTTCTTTGTAAACCAAATTAATTATACATTTTATTATCAAATTTTCTTTTAATTTTTCATAATTATAATAATTTTATTTGAGTAGTTCAATAACACCGATCTAGACAAGGCGCCAGTTTTCTCCAAGTCCCCTTACAATTTTGAGATTTCGTCCACGATATGTATGAGTCGACTTCAAAGCCGCACCTTTGCGGGGCAAAATACAAATTTTCAAATTTAAAACAACATTGCAATAATTTTTATAACCGAACATAAACGGCATAGCTACCCCAATGCTTTAACTGCTAACCTACGACTATGTTCAATTTGAAAAATTATTGTATGTTCACAAAAACATAATTATTATTATTAAAAATTATTTTTTTAACAAAACACGATTGCAATAAAATCGTGACTTCCCAGCAATAAAATAATCAGCATTGTTTCAAAAAGCTAGAAATAAATTTCCCTTATTGTCGCAAATTTAGTTAGAGATAGTCTCAGCAGGTTGTATTATGTAAAAACTGAAAACCTAGAAAAATTAAAGAAAAAACTGTAATTTTTTATTTAAATATCGCAACAAATACACAAAAACCTATTAAAAAAATCTTTGTGGTCCATCTCCGTGTAAATAATTAATTAATCCTATTATCCGTTATCGCATTACCTTTTGAACTCTCTCAATGTACAATGTACCTTACTATTCCTATATCAAACGAAAACGTTAATATGCTTATATAAAAAAAGTTTGTTTTTTGTCCAGGGAAATATTTTAAAATGCTTTTAGACAAGAAATGTCAGAATTAAGAAAACCCTTTAAATTAATTATTATTTTCAACATATACAAATAAGTGTATCTCGTCATAATAGAACCAATGGCACAAAGGTGTTACGAAACATGTGCCAAGCATCAACAATACTACATTGGTGGCTTTGCCAGTCTCATTGTTTCGTATCTTAACAGTCGCATCAAACAGCACTACAGGAATATAAAATGCATATTATAGAGAAATTTTTTTAGAATAGCTTCAGCATTTTTTAGCAGAAATTTCAGTAAAATTTTCAATACAAAATTAATAGTAATCTTCAAACGATGATTTTTAACGTAAAATTACAAAAATTATCAGTTAACTATGTCAAAAAAATTCCAAGAAGTAAAAAGGTAGAGTAAATATGTAATATAAATGTAGGCAAAAATTTTATATTGTACTCTGCTTAGTAATACCAAAGCATTCGGAACCCACGCTTTTACCTCTTTCAGGTCACGAAATTTCACAGGAATCTTTGAACCTGCAAGCTTGGAGCTTCTTAAAATCATATGAAAATTATGAGGGAGAACTAAAGACAGCAGATTTAAATAAATAATTGAAATTTTTTTGAATTGTATAAAATATGTTAGTTAAAATGAAATTATTAATCTTGATGATGATGATAAGCAAAAAATAGTTTATCACTCATCACTCACTTAAATGTAATGCATCACAATTTTATTTAATAAATAATAATCGCAGACCCAATTTTTTCGTTTCTTATTAGGTATAGGAAGGCGGATTAGTATTACAAAATGCGGTTTTTTTGGCATTAATGAGATCCAAGCTACTACTAAGAGATATAAGAAACTGTTCTAACCTTTTCCCGCTTATTAAAGTTTCGCACTCCGTACCTAACTAATTTGTGTACAGTTTCAGATCCGCAGTAAGAAAGGGAGCAATTATGAAAGATATTTTGTCACCAATAATTATCATCCACAACTAAAATTTAATTTGTATGTGGGATTTGAATAAATGATATAAATATTTAATATTTTATTTAAATATTAAAATATAAATAGCTATTGATTTTTTGCACGATTTTCTATCAAATTATTTTGTATTATTTGTATTTTTTGATATAATATTCGAAAAACAATAAAACAATTTTTATTTTGCACCACAAGTGTTTCGCAAGAAAGTAGGTAATGCTTAGAAATTAAAAAAAAATTTTAAGAAAAATTAAAATTGAGTCGAGCATTTTTGAATTTGTTGTAACTTTTATTTTCACCACCCATGGTCTCATTTTCCGAGATATTTTAGAAAATTCCAAGTAGGGATATAACTATGCAGTATACATATATAACTAAAACATGTAGGTAGTATGTAAATCGCTACTTTTGTATTATATTTTTCAATAACTTTTTAAATATAATTAAACACTTCAAAATATTTGGTAATGTAATTTGCTAGTATATTTTTGACCATGGGTACTTTTTGTATTTAGTACCGCTTTTGCACCGTACCGAGACAATGGTACTCAGCATGTTACTAAACAGTTGGTTTATTTGAAACCCAGCATGCAATCCATTATATTATAAATAATAATCTTTGATCATATGTTTCACAATTTTTTAATTTATTTATTCATACCTGTGCAATATTGAAAATGCTGTATTTATATATTATATCCCCTGTAATTAAGTGCTTGTGTTGCATGCTATTGTTTTTTTGAATTCATTTATTTCATTTGTTTTGATTTGCTACAGAAACCCCCCTTTATTGTAATATTTTATTGTAATGTAACGTTCATAGATAAAAAAAACTTTATTAATAGAAATTAATTTAAGTTTTGATTTTGGAAATTTTTTTAAATATTTTAATTGCTAAATGATATTGTCAATATTATGTTAAATTAAAAAATATTTTTAACATTTCGTTATGTTGAAAGGGCGCATTCGAAAAATTCTGAACCGAATTCCCCTTTGTTACGGAAGGTATTTAATTATACAGTCAACTTATTTTCTGCACCCTTCCGCATGATCTTAAAGTTTTGAGTTATTTCGCTATATTTTAGTTTGTCGTTTGTTTCCACTTTAAAGTTGATTAAAAACTTGATGATTTTCAAAGTTCAGTCAATAGTACGCGATTCTTTCTTGCACCGATAGTGCGCTTTTAAAATTTGTAGGCTACCTAATTAGATTACCTAAAATTTTAAACACGAAAAACGTTACGTACCTAGCACTGAAGTTGGAATATTTTAAAGAAAATTTCAAAAAAAATCTTTGATCTTTAAGCGCAGGAAAATCGTAATTGTATTATGTACGTCGGTAAAGTTTTATTTTTAAATTTGGTCGAGTATCTGTTTTTCTAAATACATAAAATGTAAATTTAGAAAAGTTTTGAGCTTCGGAACTTAATGTCTGCACCTGTTGCTTGATGGTTAGCTTCGCATTTCCCGGTCTCATTCTGCTACGAAACGCAAGCACTCGTTATCGGTGAAACAACACGTTTATCGTAGAGCGCACTTACTGCCTCAGTTCCCTTCTATTATTAATGTTCTTCCTAATGGCGATCGATAGTTCAGATAGGACTGTTTTCCGGCGATAGTTTGATACCAAGCAATTCCAAAGTTTATGTTTGTAAAAACAACATCAAATTCGTAGGTGCTAGGGTAATTTGTTAACTAAACAATAACACCTTTTTTTAGAAAGTAAGGAAATTTCGTCAGCCATTTGTGCACATCTAATTTTTTTATTTTTAGTTTTGAAAGCTAATCGAAAGGCCCAAATGGATTTTAAGCACCAATTACAAAACAATTAATTCATGATTGTTAATGAATCAATACTGTGCGAAAAAGGATTTTTCGCCTTAACACAGCTGTTAGTAACTTGTTTCTGTCCAGAAAGAAATTTTTTTTTCTGAACAGAAGAACTTTTGTTAAGGCAATATAAAATTTGTTATAACAGCAAGAAAATTCTGTTGAAGGTATAAGCTACTTTGCTACCTTTGTTGGGACGACAAATCTTGTTCCACAATAAAAACGGTTACTGTTAATCAAAAATCTTGTTGACAATGAAAAATCGAAATCTACAGATTTTATAATAATGAATCCAATTAAATATGAGCTTCTTCGTTTAAACATTTATGATAATTACTATTTAATAACTAATTTATTAATTGCCGTTACCGTACTTAATGTGTAGTGTAATAGTCCACTTTATTCCCATGATCAAAAGTGACCGCTGACCTACAAACCCTTTTTATCTGTGCTACCCCAGCATCCAGCATTGTAACAAGTTAGATAGGGTCTGCTGGTCTATCATATCAAGCAACGATTTCTGAATATCATGTTGAAGCTGCAACCTGTTCTCTTCACAATATGTTTAAAGATTTCTACTAACGGTCACTCAAGATGTTATGCTAGAATTCCTATGGGAAGTTGTTATCATCGACTTTAATTGACATAATGCTAAACATAACTTTAGTATAATAAAAATAATAGAGAGAATAGCAATTATGACCTAAAGAAAAAAATCCAGATATACCTACCTAATTTTAACCTAATAATCATTAGAGGTGTAATTTACAATTCAGAACAATAAAGGATTACGCATTTCGTTATCAAACAATTTCTGCATTATTAAAGCACCATATAACAGGCTAACGCTTAACGCGCCCTAATTATTTGCATGCCGCATTAAAATAGAGTAAAAATGTATTTAAATGATTTCGTAGTAGTTTACTTAGCGCTAGCGTTACCGGATTACAAAAGGCGTTAGGGTTGGAAAGAATCAAGAATTAAAAACTTCTTATTGTACTTTTCACAACGGATATATGAACATACATATTATATTATTACGCTTTTTTCATGTGGGGTAACTAATTCGCGTGTTTATTATCAATGAACATTTTAGCAAGACTACTAAAGACAGTCTGATTGTAAACCAGTATTTCATTCACTACATGTAATGTCACTTCCGTCTGGTTATGTATATGACATGAGATGTTAGAGATTCGCTTTGTTGGATCGTTAAGCAGCTTTGAATATTTCGAAGAAGTTAAATAAAAAAATTATGATACGTCATAATTAATCTAAATTTGGGACCGGCCTGTGGTTATGTGGCACCCCAAAGCAAATTATAATTTAAACGCCCCTTAGATAACACGTAGAAACGTGCCTTTTGGTAGCAGACAATTTCCGCACGGTTGCAATATATTTCGCTTTTAGTCTTAGCAAAATTAAATCTGTTGAGAGCGCACCGATGCTAAGTATATCCTTTGTTTTCTCAAACCACAAACTCTATATTAGTTCAAAACACCGATCATCTCTTTGGTCATTAAAATTGATGCCCTTTAAATTAAAAAATTACATATTTATAATCAAAATCAATTTTTATGGACCTTCTTATCTAATAGCTCAATAAATAGCGTATATACCTGCAATATTTGACTCTTTATCGATGCGAAGTTCTAACTTGACTATATAATGCTACCAGAACACGTATAAACGCGGCTGGCACGTTGTTGATGGAAAGCCTATGTATGTTCACATAGTTTCATCTTCCCTTACGCTTCGTCCTTTTCACTCCGACTTCGGCTTTTGTAAAGCTTTTCCCAAGTTCTCCGTACGTCGATCGTAGCTTTGCAATCGGTCTTGTTATTTGCCTTGACAAGATAAGACGGCGTTGATCGAATGCTTTCACTGTTAGAGCACGATCCCAGATGCTAGTGAAATTTTATTATCAATTGAGTATACGCGTATATATACGCAAGATAATTTGATAAGATCATTTCACGCAAGTAAGGTATGCAAATGTCTAATGTCAAATATATATCCAGGAAATAACAGACTGCATTGACAGACAAAATTTTCTCGATAAGGCTTCAGTATTTAATACATATACATATTATACAATAAATATAGTATTTTTAGTGAAGAGTACAAATATCCCGCACTAGATTTTAAATTTTTTAAATAAAATTATGGTAGTTACGAGCGTAAATTAGAAATATAAACATAAAATTTTATGGATCTTTGGCACACTTGGGTAAAAAATACCATAAACTGTAAAAATGTAATGCAAATAATATAATTAGCTGGTTGGATGTATCTGCTTGCAGTTCGTACGTTACTACGGTAACTTTTACACCTAAATTTTTATTTAAATTGGAGGTTTTATTATTTTTAATAAAAGCATTCCTATTATTATACCACAGTCTAGGAAGGTAGGAATCTCTGTTTTTAAGTAAAATCCGACTATAATTTAAACCCAATTTAAAGTAAAATTATGCTATCAATAACATATCGTCGGTCCCATGCCAAACTCATCAATGTGCAAAATTTTTATTTTTGAGTTATTGATTTGACCTATCTAAAATTGTATCAATTTATCATTTGGCAAAACAGCGAATGTAATCGGCCAATAGAATTCTTTGTAATAGTTTTAAAAAATAGATTTCACAACTTGAAATTACAAATTTTACTGAGAAATTAAAAATTCAAATCGCTTTACCGCAGAACTACAAATTTGAACATTGGTAACTTTGGCATGGGACCGACCGAGGGGTAAATCTCACGGGAAGTCTGGTGTACAACTTGTGGGAAGTCTGGGGAAGTCCGGGTAAGTTTGGGAAGTCCGAAGTAGTAGGAAGTCTGGTGTACACAATTTTTGACCGTGGTTTACCTCTCGATTATTTACCTATTTTGTGATAGTTGTATACTCCTGAGTCAATATCACTTTAGTTTCACTGGCTACATCACTGGAAAGAAAATTTTACTTTTTACTTGCTGGCAAATCCATAAAGTGGGCCCTACCTACAATATAATAAAGAAAATTTTTTGTTAGTTATCATTGCAGATGAAAACGGTTTTCTTCAAATTACCTTTATCACTGTAGTCCTTTTGCCTTATTCCTAGAAGCCAGGATAGCTTCTTCGTTGTTCCTTCCAATTAAGATAAGTCACTTACAAACCCGAACACTTTCACATATTTTCTTCACTTAAGTATTATTAAAAAGAAAATTGTTCTTGATTATTAAGAAAGCTTTCGTCAAAATTCTTCACGATAATTCAAATTCGAAACACCACACTCTCGTTCGCGGAAAACTGAACATTTTTCCGAATTTTCTCCATACGATTACTTTTAAGCTGAATACATGCACTAGCGTTTTGCGGAATGCGATTATTCTTTTAATTGGTTTAATTTCAATAAAAGGTTCAAATTTTACTAATCAAAACAAAAGTCGCATTGCGCAAATCGCTAGTGCGTGTATTCAGCTTAAGGCCTTACAAAGGAATGACTGATACGAGTCCGTACGGGGCACGCGTCATACTTCGTATATAAATTTTTTTTGTTTCCTGTTTGCAATTTTAATCGATTTTTGTCTATGAAATTCCCCACTCTGGGCCGGCAGTCGGGCACTTTTGTAATCGTCATTTTCAAATTAACAAAATAGAATATAATTCAAACTGGTAAAAGTCGTACAGGTATTTTGTCATTTTTGACATTTTTGCTCAGATAAAATTTTCTAATAGCGTAAAACTTCTTATTTGCTGACAAATTTTCGCAACTTTTGGTAAATTTTTTGAAAAGTCTAGATATCCCAAAAATCTAACTCAAGTGAAATTGACTCAGGAGTATAAAACTCTCACAAAATAGGTCTGGGGAAGTCTGGGGAAGTTTGGGAAGTCCGAAGTAGTAGGAAGTCTGGTGTACACAATTTTTGACCGTGGTTTACCCCTTGGGACCGACGATATGTTAACTGTTCGAATTGCGCACTCATCTGTAAAAAAGTATTTTTGCATCAAAAGTTAAAACTTTAATATCGATTATTTGCTAAATTAATTTACAGTTTTATCTCTTCATTTTACTGTTATCTATAATATATTCCGTCGTATTTTCCATAAATCTATAATATCTTCGGGGTCGGATTATTGTACTCAAACCGTATTTTTACAATCGGTTACTAGTATTTTTACGGTCTACGACGTTTCGGCGCAGCCGATTCGGCGCAGCCGGTTCGGCGCAGCCGGTTCGGCGCGAAGACGTTTCGGCGCGAAGACGTTTTGGCGCGAAGACGTTTCGGCGCGAAGACGTTTCGGCGCGAAGACGGTTCGGCGCAAAGACGGTTCGGCGCGAGCCGGTTCGGCGCGAGCCGATTCGGCGCAAAGACTTTTCGGCGCGAGAAGAAAATATTTTAAAAAGAAATAAAAAGAAAAATAATGTGGAAAAATGTAAACATTAATAGATAAATAATATATTGCCATGTTCAAAATAATTATAATAATGATGGTTGTTTAAATTTTGTAAATGGGTTTTGTGTTGTAAATTTTAATCGTCCTGTATATTTTTAATTGTTAATAATTTTAAGTTGATATTATTTATTGTTAAGTATGATTATTGAAAAATGTGCATGCAGGCTTTTTGATAGCCGACTGCGATCAAAAGAAAAATCTCAATTTTTTAAATATTTTTTTACTTACTTTAATTCATAACTCGAAAGCCAATAAAATTAAATAAAATGAATTGGTAACACAGTAGTTACATTAACCTATTTTCTATACATGTATATTATAGTTTTAATAAATTTATTATTTATATTATTTATTGTATTAATGTATCAATTTAAAGTAGATCAAATATTTTAAAATATTTTATTCTCGCGCCGAAAAGTCTTCGCGCCGAATCGGCTCGCGCCGAAACGTCTTCGCGCCGAAACGTCCTCGCGCCGAAACGTCTTCGCGCCGAAACGTCTTCGCGCCGAAACGTCTTCGCGCCGAAACGTCTTCGCGCCGAAACGTCTTCGCGCCGAAACGTCTTCGCGCCGAACCGGCTGCGCCGAACCGGCTGCGCCGAATCGGCTGCGCCGAAACGTCCCATCCCGGTATTTTTAGCATTAAAATCGGTAAATCACAATATACAATGAATTATTTTAGTATACCTGTATGTATTTAAGTGTTAAAATATTCAGAGCACTGTCCACTGCTATATACTATGTATTTTTTGTCATTTATTTATGAAATGTTAAAACATTTTAAAATCACTCATTTCTATCAGTCTTGAAACATTATTTGTGCATGCACGTATAAAACAAAAATATCTCTCCATATAACTCCATAGGAACTTGAAATAAACTGAAAAATAAGATTGGGGATTCACAAATTTGAATTTTCGTTTTATGCACTACATTCTAAAGAGTAATCCAATTTTTATTTTTTTGTTTTTGCTTTAATCGTTATAACTAATCTGTATATTTCTCTCATATTTTTATAGAAAAGACATAACTACAAGAAAGATTAGATTATGATAGTGGGGTATTGAAAATACAAAAGTGAAATTTCAATAAACTCTATAGTTCCGGATGGACAATTGATAAGTTGCTTGCGAATAAATGTAAAATTAAAGCTACTAGAAAGAATTAAATATGAATAATATGTAAATACGGGTTTAAAAAGTACAAATCCAAAAAAAAAATTAATAAATGGAACTAAAAACTACACAGGAGTATTAAAGAAATGCATGAAAGGTTCGTAGCGTTAGAGAATATTATGTTTAACAATGCTAAATTTCCACTGTGAGATGAGAACAGTTTATTCACAATTAACTAAATTTATTAACATCTAATAAATGCTTTATTCGACAACGGTAATTTAAACGTTTATTTATGATGAGCAAATAATTTATTAAAATTGTTTCATGTTTTATTACTTATTAATAGCGAATCAGAATTTATTAATTAGTTAATTATACTTAATATTATATGTTTTATTTTTGATTAAATGAGTTGCTAAAACTTAGTAAAAAATAAAATGATTTTTTAATAATAATATTTAATTTTTCTAATAATGTATCCACTTCTTCGTTATTTTTAATTCAACTTCGTTAAAATAAACAACATAATTCATAATATTTAATTTAATAATAAATAATTCTAGATTTATTTACTGAAATTTTTCTTTTTAGAAAAAAAGAGTTTTTTTAGAAATTTCTGAAGTCTTAGAAAATCATTAAAATTCTTTAAAAATCACTGGAATTTTTTGGAAATCTCTAAAAATAATTCTGGAATTCCGTTGGAATTCCAAATTCTGTGTCAATTAGTAAAATATTGCCATGCTTTTTTTATCTATTTGAAAATAGATGCGACATGAAAAGATAGAAATTTATTCACAAGATTAAGTAAAAGTGTTTCTCGCCAGCAGGGTGAACGGAGGAGTGAAATGTAGGAGTTAGTAAAGTTTAATAAAAGATTAATTAACTTATTAAAGTTTTATTACCATAAAAATTTTGTCAATTTGAGACAATAGTTGCATTGTTCATAAGATATCAAAAATGATAAATGAATCATATCTTATGATTATTATAAGCAATTATAAAAATAACCATAATGATTGTTTGTTATAATAATAAATAATAAATCAATTACTGACAAATGTGATTTAATTTAAAATTACAGGCAAAATGCAAATTGGTATTAAAACCTTTAAGTTTTTGTGATATATAAGTGATATAAAATTTTCGTGGAAGTCCAGGTCGAAAATTCCAGCAAACAAAAAATAAACCAACGATAAAAACGATTTTAAAATAAATTTTATAAATTGGATGAGTAGTTTTGAGATTACAGCACAGGTGGTTGGGTTAAAAGGATGTATAAAAAATGAATAATTTGGATGTCGTAAATTATAATTTATTTATTTAAATATTCATATTTACTTACCTGGATTGAAGAGATATCAATGAAAAGTGAAGGTTTAGGTAAATTATAAGAAATCATCAAAATGTGGTAAGAACTTGAGCAATGCACTGGTTATAACTTCTTGCTTCTGCACAAAATTAAAAAGCACCAATAGTGATTTAAAACTCGCGGATGTAATAATTATGTAGTGATGGTTATAAAAATTTTAACAAACAGTTTAATATTTAAATTTTTAATATAATTGAATAAACTTCAATCTGGTTTAATTGATTAAATAATATATAAAATTTATTTTACAAAAATTTATGTTTTATAAATATAAAAATTATAATTATAATAATTATAAAAATTTTTTTTATTATTTTATAATTCGCTTAATGAAAAGTTGTTTTTCTTTATCTTGCAAAATAATATTTGCTGAACAATTTATAATTTTCATGTCAATACAAATTACAAAATCTTAAGATAAAATTAACAGGTTAAATTTGAAATTCTGATTTCTGTTATGGGCATTCAATTTCACAAAAATCTATGCCGGTGTCTACCATTATGCAGAATAGTCCAAAGTAGATACAAGCTTGAGCATTATGGAAATTTTTAAAAGTAAATAAAATCAAAATGTACAAAATGGTTAAATTTCTTGTCCAATATATTACAAAAAGTATTAATATAGTCGAAGATCTTTAACAATAACTTTTCGGACGATAAATATCCCAAAACACATTATGTAGAACACATTTGCTGGAATTCTTTAGAAATTCCAGAAGTCCTAAGAAATTCTTGGAATCTCTTGGAAATTGCCAGTGATTGTTGGAATTTCTTCAAAAAAAGAAAATGAAAAAACAAAAAAAAAGATACTTTTAGTTTTGGATATGAAAATGAATCTTTCCTGTCAGGAATTACTTCAAAAATTATTTTGAATCTTTGAAATTTTGGAGATATTTAGCCATTGAAATTTTCCGAGATTTTTTTTATTTATTGTAGATAAAAATCAATTTAACAAATAATAATTGATTACTACAAAGTATGTCTTTTCTTTCAGAGTGGGTTGTTTAACATATCTGGTGTCAATTTTCCAGCTTTTTTTGAGAGCGAGTTTAAGCATTTGTGAGATACTATGGGGCCATCAAGAGCGTGCGGAAACTAAGTTTGAATGCGTTTTATCTGGTGACTATTAACATAATGATACAGTGGAAGTTCAGGCGCTAGCTTCTTTCTACTATCTATGGGATCATGGTGACTCCAAGCAGCAACGTATCACTACAATAGGGCAAGCGGGGTACTCTCATCAGGTACTACAAAATTTACTTAGGAGCAATTCGACTAAAGCTAAAAACTGAAAGTTATAAGTTACCTTCTTTTTTTGCTGTTTTGAGATCTGTTGATCTGTTTACTACCATTTATACCTATACCAAGTTTACATTATTCGCTTGTCAATTTTTCATCCATAAACTATAAATAATACAACAATTTATCGGGAATGTGGACTTTTGGCTTAAATAAAACAAAACCTTACAATTTCAGTCGACGTTTCGAGTTATCTTTTACTCTTCATAAGGACTTCAGTTCTAGGTTACCAAGTAAATAAATACCAGCATTATAAAAAGTGAAAAATAAAATCACAAGTCATCAAGAAAGCCTCCAAAACGTTCATACTAAACAATTTCAATCTCAACGCAATTAAAAATATTACGGGCAAAATATAATAATAATAAATAAATAAATAAATAAGTAAATAAAAAGAATAGAATTTTATATTTTGACCGTAGTATTTGTAATTGCGATATAATTGAAATTGTTTAAATTGTGAGCGATTTGGAGGCTTTCTTGATGACTTGTGATTTTATTTTTCACTTTTTATAATGCTGGTATTTATTTACTTGGTAACCTAGAACTGAAGTCCCGATGAAGAGTAAAAGATAATTCGATAAGTTGTTGTATTTAAACCAAGTTTACACTTGGCACTCATGCTTCTGTGAGCACTTGAATAATATTATAGTAACGGTGCTAATCTCACTAGATGCATAGTAATAGCCCATAGATCGAACTTGGACTTTAGATCACAACATTTTAATCGGCGCGTCTAAGCATTAAACTTCGGTTTCCCGCTTCATAGCCCGTATATTTAAGCTTTTCGCAACACTGATTGTCAAAAAAATTAATTTAAAAATGTAATAAAAACATTGTTGAATTTATAAATTATATAAAACTAAAAATCTTCAGACCAACGCGAAACATTACAAGTAACGAAATCGCAACGAAATGTTCACGTAATATGTCAAATAGACATGCGCTCCGGTCCCCTCCGCTCCAAGCCGTTTTGCCAAAGACTAAACTAATTAAAAATATCACTGAAAACCGAAAGAACTCGCCAACGGTGGAACTCGAAAAAGGTGAAACTCGTTGAAAACGTGCATATCGTTTTGTGCAGTTTAATTTATTTAATTCGCTTTTATGGGTTAAAAATCTATCAAAGATTATCGATAGATAGGGTTACTGAACGGATAAAAATAAGAAATAAAAAACTCCCGGCGAATCGTGCCGCGGCGTATAGTTCCCGGCGAGTTCCCGTTCAACCTAACTTGGGCAAAATACTATGTTAATATAAAATGCAAACCCAATTAATAGACCCAATTAATTAAAACAAAATTATTAACTAAATAGCCTCAATTAATTAGACCTCCGCAGATTTTACTAAACGGTTCTACAATCTGACTTTCCGACGAAATCATTATTTGTAATATTTTTTTGTTAATAAAAATAAATTGTTGCAGAAAATGCGTGTGTGACAATCAACACTGTGTCTACGAATTCTTCTTATTTTATAATTAAATTAAGAGTTCTAATATTAGTTTAATAGTAATACGAATTATATTTAACATACCTAATTACATAAATACCTAATTACGATTATCGCAAATTGGTTGCATAAGGTTGCATATCTTTGCACGTGCCGCTTAAGTACCTTTTTGATACTTAATTTTTAGGTATGAAAATATATGCACAAATATATTAAAATATTAAAATAAAAGTTATAATTGAATTATAACTTATAATTAAATGTTATACACGTACAAAACCGACGTTGGTGTTGTTTGAGAAGATCATTAATTTACGTTTGATTTATTTAACGTTATTTAAATTTAATATTATAGCCTCAGATCGGTAAGGTAAAGTTTGTCTTTCAACAATTATTTCTTTTGCTTGAAGTTTTGAAGGTTTCCAACCTTCCTTACACATGGTGTGGGATTTTTTTAGATATTGTTTGAAAATTTAATATCTATCGAAAATTCAAGAAACGGTACGATTCGCCGGGGCACGATTCGCCGGGGCATGATGCGCCGGGAAGTTTTTATTTTTTATTTTTATCCGTTCAGTAACCCCATCTATCGATAAACTTTGATAGATTTTTAACCCATAAAAATGAATTAAATAAATTAAACTGTTACAAAACGATATTCACGTTTTCATCGACTTTCACCTTTTTTGAGTTCCACCTTTGCCGAGTTCTTTCGGTCTTCAGAGATATTTTTAATTAGTTTAGCATTTGTCAAAACGGCTCTGAGCGCCCGGAGCGGAGGGGACTAGAGCGCATCGTTACCGGGGAATCGTGCGCGGCGAGTTGGACCCAACCCGAAAATTTAGTACCAAATGGACAAATCAAGTTGCATATCTTATTGATCAAAAAACAGGAATTTTAAATTGGTATAACCATTGCCCAATGCAAATCTATTGAAGTTTATCAGCTCCGGATGAAGGTTGGAAACTTGATTAACAAAAATGTTTTTTGTTTTATAAAAAAAAGTTAATCAATGAAAAACAAAAAATATTAATCGGAGGTCTTTACATATAATTTTACTGACTTACCTGATTATATCTACTGTTAAACAAGGGGTAATTATGGTAAAACTTGAACATTAGGTACAATGCTATTTCCGAATTTTCTCTCGACTCCGGCTGTCACAAATTGAACAAAAATGTTTCTTTAGCGCTATTGCGCTATTGCGAATACTTTAACCGATTAGAGATTTTCTGTAAAACTCAAAGTATTAATTATGATTTGTAAAAAGTGAAACTCTTTACAATTTGTACGAGTAAATTTTCTTTGGAGTATAAAATTCAGTTCCAGTACGTTTAACACCAGCAGTATGGCATACACAGCCTACATCGGTAGCCTGGGAAGCAGGTAACTGAAGTTCAAATCCTTGTCGCATTGAAGACACTGATGTGAACTAAAGTTCAAGATAGATCTATGACCTGTGGGGAAGTCAACGGAAACTACCCCATTACTAAAATTTCTTAATACGTCATCTTGACTTCAGTTAAGTGATCGCCTATGCCTATGCCCAAGTGTGCACTTGAAGAAGTACGCATTCTCCGTTATTTTTCTAAGTTACGAGGCAGCAAGAGTTCAGTAGATAATTCTTCGATATGAATCCAAGGTTCATCAGCATTTTCAAGATTGTTGACTTGGTGACAGGCCCGTAGCCAGGGGGTGGCAAGGTCGGGCAACGCCCGACCTTTTAAGGATTTTGCCCGACCTTTTAAAATAAAAATATAAAACAATAAATTTAAAAAAAATTTTCTCATTCATTCCACGTTGGTCCTTTTTGTATAAAAATTTTTTTAATTTCAAATCGGTATATGCTTTCTACGAAGGCGTCCTGAGGCCACAAATTAAAAAATAAATTTTAAGTGTCAATTGCGACTTACAATTCGTCGGCTTGGAATAAAAACAAGATAACTCCAAAATGATAGTTTTGAGAAAATGCGACTTGAATGTTGAGTTGACAATGTAAAAGTATACTGCATAATTCAAAACTAAATATCTTAATAAAAATTTTATTAGTGTTAGTACAATTATCTGATTTTGCCAGAACGTAGTTGAGTATGATTCGTATCCAATGGTGTAGATAACTCATTTTGTCCAAAAATGGAGTTATCTTGTTTTTGCTCCAAGCCGACTAATTGTCAATTTACACTTCGAAGTCGCAATTACACTTAGAAGTCGCAATTGACACTTGGAAGTCGCAATTGACACTTCTAAGTCGCTATTGACAATTCGAAGTCACAATTGATACTTCTAAGTCACAATTAACGCCTGCGCAATAATACTTATTAGAGACTACAATAAATATAGTAGTAATAATTAGAAGTACGATTGCGCAGGCGTTAATTGCGACTTCAAAGTGTCAATTGCGACTTCGAAGAGTAAATTGACAATTGTAAGTCGCAATTGACACTTAAAATTTATTTTTTTACTTTGTGGCCCCAAGACGCCTTCGTAGCTTTCAAATGCAATTCGTAGAATTGAAAAATCATCACAGTACCTACCGACATACACCTACGAGCGACCTATGAGAGCTATGATATCTCAGTGGCTATCACAGTTATAGATGAACTTTCCTTTGCATAAGCGTTTATTTTATATTTTTTCCTTGTGCGCTACTACGCTAAGGTGAAATGAATATCCTAGTCAAAATGCTATTTTTATGTTTGCGCGCAATAATACGGAAATACTAAATTTTATAACTTTTCTTAAACCGCGTTGACCTTGAAATTTTAGAAAATTTTCGCCTGCGGCGCAAAAAATTGCCCAATCTTACTATCCGTTTGCCCTACCTTCACTTTCGGTCTGGCTACGGGCCTGCTTGGTGATAACTTTTTACTGTTTGATCCATAAAGGTTCTTCTAGGGGAAGATTAGCCAGATTAGCTGGTGATCATTCTTCGGCAGCTTAAATTGTATTTTAAGAACACCTGTTTGAATACCTTTTCAAACATTTTAAGAACAGATAGTAAAGCTTGTGCTACCGACTGTATTTCCATTTTTTATATTACGATAATAAATAACGTTGTCAAAGATTCGTTTAATTTCTTTAGGGAGGTAAAATATCTCGCCATCGCTCACCGCTACCATCCCGCTAGTTGTAGCACCTCTTAGAGCTTTTCACACGATAATAAATAAATTGAGTTTACTCAGTTTGTGGAGAACTTTGTCATTTCTCAGGAAAGGCAAAATTCATTATAATGTTCTATGCAACATTAAATTAACACACGTCTCAAAAGTTATCGAAAAAGAAGAATATTGAATTTAAATCATTGGATATTTTGGTTCATTTTGAAGAAAATAATAAATTTATTTATTTTGAAGATCGTTAAACAGAAATATCTGCACTGGACCACTACAGTACTATTATAATAATGTAAAGAAGATGAGCTGATCCACCAACAACTACTCGATAATTCTGATTATCAATCAAACTGAATTAGCGTCAAGAAAATCTTCCACGATTATTTTTATAAAATTTTATTTTACATTTTAATTAAAACCCAGTTACTTATTCCGCAATCTAAAAATATCGTACTGAAATTTCTTCAGTATTCAAAATCCCAAACTTATCCGAACTGAATTAAAAACATTCAGATTGAGATTTGCAATTAATGATAAGCAAACATGCAAAGTGTTAATGTTTCCAACTATTTTACGTTAGTTTACTGAAACATCAAATAAGTTTTATAATTCGTTCCAACTCAACCACAAGATATTTTCCTCGGCAAGTGAGAAATTGAGATGCGATGCACGTAGCTTGAATCGCAATGTAGGAACGGAGTCGTGACGCAAATCCCTGCTTAGGGAAAGCATCACCACCGCCTTATCGATATGATGCCATCATTTTATGAATGAGTAGCGTTAGTGTCGTGATATTTGATACGCGTTGAAATCCTACCAGAAAATCAGAAATATGACAAAAAATATCTCCATCTGAAATATCAACTTTTATTCTCAAATGTAAATTACTTTCATCGTTCCGTGTTTTTAGTTTTATTTCAATATGTTAAAACAAAATGGTTTCCTTCCCACAACATGAACGAAACACTTCGTCAAATTTAGCATGTTCTCAGTCAACAATGCAATAGTATTTGTGACTTGTGAGAGATTTTCCACTAAGAAATTTAAGCTATTAAATATCTCGCATTGCGTATTATATATGACGCACCCTGTCCCACGAGCTTAATATCGTTCTGTAAAGTCTAGTCTCATTTATCAAGTTATTTGATGACAACACGGACCGGCTGGCGCAAAGCAACCCATGAACGATGAGCCACCGGAGCTGTCATTAAAATGCGGCATATATTATCAGGGTGGATGATGGCACACTGTTAAAAGCACGAACGTGAAACATTTTCGGTAACAACATTTAACTAACTATGTACCTTCATCAAATATAATTACGTTGTTAATGATACACAACTATATCTAGAGTTAAACTATTTTACAACGAAATCGTCAAGAGTAAAATATAAGAATATAATATGTTAGAAACGCCTCTTTTGTTTTAATAAATCAAGTTTGTACACCGGTCAATTTCGAAGCGGTTAACCGCGGTTCAAATCATCCTGGTTGCGCCAGATACACTGCTGGGATCTAAAGCCCAAGATAGATCTGTGGAAGGCAACGAGAAACCAATCCGTTAATTAAATTCCCTAGTACGTCATCTTGGCTTCAGCTTCAGCACTTGTAGAAGAAAAAATTAAAATAAAATTCGTAAATTTATTGCAATTCCTCGACTAAATATGGACGTCCTGCCCGACAACTTCAAAATTAAATTGTAGCGACATTTTTACTCTACGTAAAAGATAAATGAATTATTAAACTTGAAAAAATATATTATTTTCTTTTTAAAATAAAAATGATCAACTTCGGAAGGTAGGACCCTACTAGGACTAGAAAGTTGTTATATGCGGGGATTTACAGGTAATTGAGTACAGTTTCACTCATCCCTAGATCACTTGCATGAAATAAACGTGAAAAAGAGGGATTCGGTGGACCACTATGTTTTTCGAGTCGGAGATTAGAGATGCTAAAACATTTATTTATTTTTTTTATTCAGATTTTTATCTAATTCAATTTTAATAATAAATCTTTTGCTAAGTCACAGAACTTTTAACTTTTTGTTTGAAGTTTAATTGCTAATTGGAAATCGGTAGGATACTCCGAATTTAACAAGATGACTTTTAGTACTTGAAAGTACGGACAATTACCTGACGATATCCGTCGAGTAATCGCAGAATCTTGTAAGTATATTTAATTTTTTTTCAAAACGTGAATTTTCTTGCACTAATTTTTTAAAATATACTAAAGCCTAAGGCAATGCATTGCAACAATGTATCGTGTTAATATATGAACATGCAAGGTTCGAACACCAGTTTCAGTTTATATTGCAGATTCGACAGCAAAATAAAAGAAATTTTATTTCGAAATACTCGTATGTACCTACCTACCTATATAAAGTATAAGCAAAATGATAAATTACAGTACGAATTTCGTCCATTTAAAATTCTGTTTCATGCAGTATACTTTTTTTAATTAAATGAAAAACAAGAATTATACATTTTTTATTTTTAAATAATGTAAACAAGAAGATGTGGAAGTTGCAGCGTTACCATCTACCTATGGTTTAGAAAAATTTTTGTTTCAAAATCAACTTTAAGATAAGAATAATATAATTATGTCGTATAATCATACTTAAATAAAACATAAAATTTTCGATATTTTTGTTCAACTTTTGAAAAGTACTTTATAATACCGTGGTATTTGTTGTATTCCTATTTTTAGATCTTCTTTCTAATAGACCTTTGTTGCCATCCACAACAACTCTTGCTCAGCCAAGTATTTCGTAGTAATGAAATGAGTCCCGGGTATTAGGGAGGTTGAGATTGTTCTGGAGCTTGAAGCGTCTCTGCCAACGTTTGAATGATATTTGCATAGCAGATACTTTTCTCCGATTTCCTTACCACCTTAGGGTTAGAATTTGAATTCGTATATTTTGATCTTTGCATAGAAAGAGCATTTCAAATTTTTGAACTGCATAGGTGAAAAGCATTTCTTCTAATTAATTTTAATTTTTACCTGAAATAAAAAGTTGAACAATATTTAAAAAAAACCTAAAATGCATGTAGATTTTTAAATTGGAATTCTAAAGATATGCTGCAATACGATATTTTAGCAATAAGTTTTTAAAATATCGTGAAGTAAGTAAATCAGAAACATTCAGATTATTTTATTAAAAAATTACTTAATTTCTTCATAATTTTTTTTCACCTAATATTTTCTTCTAATTATGTTTTTGGGTTATTTTAAAATGTATTCATATTTTTGTTGGAAGAGTAAAATTTTGCTATTTAATATAGTCAATCACAGAACACTTATACAAAGCTTCTGTTTCTGAAACCAAGAGGATTGGGGGTTATAGAATACACCATCCTGTGGATTGATAGATAACTGTCCACTTTACTCCATGAACTGAACGAGTAAAGCTGATTTCTCGCAGTAGCGAATTGCGAATTTTGCAGGTGAATTCTAATAGGCGAATAAAACATAATGTTAATGTTTTGATCTACCTTAAAGTAGTAACTTACACCGTCATACGAGTGCCAAAATTAAATAAAAAAAACTTTTCAAACATCAAATTTGATTTTGGAAAATAATTTATAGACACCATACACCATCAGTAATAAAATACTGTAAATTTGATATTTTCAAAGAGTTTTTTGATAAGATCCCTTTTTAAACACATTGCAAAATACACAAATTATTTTCGAAAAATTTTACAAATATTTTAATTTATCAATAATTGCAATCTTTGTCTACTAAAGTGCAGGTTTCAAACTGAAAAGGTTTTAATTAGCATATTATGGAAATGCAGAACTGAATGGTAGGAAATTGTCGTTTTCAGGTTTTTGTGTTATTGAATGTTTTTAAATGTCTACTTTTAAAGTATTTTAATGCTTTTTTTATTACCTAAGTAAACAACTTGACCTGAAAAAGTTTTTTGTAATTTTCTGTACATCAACATCATTTTTATGATTTAATGTGTTGAGGACATTATTATTAATTTTTTTAAAGTATGCATTTGGAAGTGATTTTTAAAAAAATAGAATAATTAGTTATTGATTTTTTGCGATGATTAAAGTTGAGCATAAAATGCTATAAATTTCATCTTTTTGTAGTTCAAAGCTGAATCGTTGAGAACAAAGCTTACTAAAATCGTGTTTATAAGGACGACGGTATGGGGTAGTGAAATACAAGCAGGATAACTTAGTTTATTGCAACTGGGACATACAATAAAGCCCCACGAGATTAACAACGGCGGCGGTAGCGGTGCCGATGGCGGCACAAAGAAGCGTCTTACGCACGAGTGGTTAGAAGCACTGGGAGTGTCGCTTTGGTAGGAAGTGAACTAAGTCAAGTGTATTATAGCTATCGAAGAACCTTCTGTTCTCAAAGACAATTCTTTAACTATAAACCGCATACATGTTCGTGATAATAGATATAGAGCTTCCTTGTTCTTAATCCGAAGTATCGCTTTCTCTCAACACCCTAACTTAAATTTCACAAATAATTATTTTTAAATTAAATAAAATCACAAATTTGAATTTTCAATACATTTTAAAGTAATCAAACATAATCGTCTGATTTTGTTGTGCCTATTATAATTTCTACTGAGCATTTCCCTTAACAACTATCTCTTCTCGTATAACGAGAAAATTGCCACTCTGTTGTTAGTTTGTTGTTAATGGTGATGGTATTAAAAGAAAAACTGCAATTTTTAACAATAGGGATTGACATTATTATATATTATTCAAATAGTTTTGTACCAAGCATATATAGAGTGCAGAAAACAAACTATATTGTTACCAATAAATAAATTTGTGGAAGGAAATTAATTATTAATTATTTTTTGTGTAATTAACTAATAGAGTAATATTTATTACTGGACATAACAGACGTTGGTAGACGTCTTGATAGCAAATGAATAAATTTATTAATCTTAACACGAATAACTACAGCACCAAGTGACTTACACCGTTATTATTCACAAAAATGTTGTTTTAATCATTACGAATTTCCCAGCAAATGCAGTATTTACTGTCATTAGAAAACAGCAATTAATAAGTAACCAGGTACATAAAATGTAAATAGAATAAAATTTAAAGGGAAATGATGCAGACAAAATCGAAGAAATAACGAGTTTAAATAATTTGAAAAGTGGCATACTATAGAAAAAATGCAGATAGGTATAATTTTTGAGATCTTTGGCGTATTTCTATAAGTATAGAGATACGATACCCATACGACGCGACGGCGACGTCTGTAGATTATTAAACCTTCTTTTAAATATCCTGTAGAATACTTACATATTATATTATGTTGTGTTTTTATAAATGATTAAACTCCTTAGAAGTTTTCTTACTTAAAAAAAAAACTAGCGTACACTTAAAGTTGTAGACTGCTTGAGCGGTCGATAATCCACTTCTCGGATGTTCCCTATTTTTTTTTATAAAAGTTTAAGATAATTTTATTATCTTTCGTGTGGTAAAGGTTTGTGTATCCAATAATTTTTTAACAACTTATGACTTAGCTATTTAAGGGCGACTTTACTATAACTTTAAAATTATAACGATATAATTTTTTTTACCACAATTTCGAAATTTCTTCGAGATTATGTTGGAAATGTGTCCCAAGACACAGTTTCCTATCGTTATTATGAAATTAGCTTAAAAAGTAAGTAATTTATACTCTGTGTGTTTCTGAAAGTTAATGCTAATATATTATAGAACTTGAAGGCAGTATTCTAGTTTAGAAATTTGAAAAAACATCCCATTTTCCCTTAAAAGAGACCCTTCGGAGTCGAAAAACGCCTATTATTTTATAATTTACTTGTATGTATATGTAAATATTATTTACATTTTTCAAAGTAGTTGACATAATACGTATCTCGAGTTCTATTTGACCGATTTACTTTTTTGGTGTGCACCTTATGGCCCGTACCTTGGAAATTGCTAAAATAATATTTATTATTTGTTATTCTGGCGGCTGTCTAATTTTTCAAAAGTTTTTTATTTTTAAAAACAGTAACAATTATTATTTTTTTCTATAGCAGATGTTAAAGTGCGATTTGTCCGACTGAAAATAATTGAAAAAATGATACTTTAACAGCAAGAGTAGATAAAATAGCATTTGAGTGGATAAAATAGCATTTTAACAGCAAGGGTAGATAAAATACTTTGTTTTTACTCAAATTAAATTATTAGCTCTTGAAATTATATATTAATAAAATTATTAAAAAAATAAAAAATTTTCAAAAAAAAGAGAACATTAAATTCTCGAAAGCTTGAATATAAAATTTTAAAAATAAAATAGAAACTGTCAATAATTTAATTTATAAATTTCTTATAAATGTTTTCTTTAACATATACTATAGAAAAAAATTAAATTCTATACACAACGATAAAATTTCATTATCGACTCGCGAAAAATAATTTACTCGCGACTTCGTCGCTCGTAAATTAACAATTTCCGCTAGTCGATAAAATTCAATTTTATCGTCTTGTATAGAAAATAACTATATCAATTTTCAAGGTATTGGTTATAAAGTAGCATATATACTAAGGGTAGGTACACACCAAATATTATGTAAATCGATCCAATAGTACTTGAGATATTATATATTTTCGTGTTCTAAAATCCTTTTTTTGAATATTGAATTTAAAAATATTATTGTATTGCATTCAAATTTTTATTTATATAATTTTTTAAATTTCAGTTTAATTTATTGTAAAAATTTTGTAAGTTGTTAATATTTTGAATAATTATTCGCGCCAAAACTTTTGTGACAACTTCGCTCTTTGCCAGGTCAGGCGAGGTGGACGGACGTACTATTTACAGAGGGAAGGGTCTCCCTAGTTTTTGACTTTTTAGTCTCTTGTTAAGATTATTGATTGAGTATTTTGTGAATAAAGGTTTAGATTTTCTGTGGGTTGTTTTTATTGTTAATTTGGATTTTGTTTGTCCGTATTTGGACAATTTAGATGATTTTTTGATGATAAAAAGTTTAGAATCAATTATAAAAATTTGGATTATAAAAATTTATGATTTAGATTTGGATATATTTTTGAATTTATAATTAGAAGTCTCTTGCTTGCAAAAATAAAAACTTCGGGCCTTCTCAATATATTAAGGTGCTAGATAAATAGGAGTAGTTCATAAAATCTAGCAGATGTCACTAGTTGGTTTATGATATTTTATTTTATTCAAGATGCACTCCTTTTAAACAGGTATATTATTGTAATATATTTTAAATTTGAAAAATAATTTTAAATAAATTCACCTACAGTAGTTCTATACTTCTATACCTGTTATGACCAGGGTATGACCTATCTGGCAGGTATACATAGCTAGAAAAGTACCTGTGACTACAAATTTTTATAAATAACGCTTTTACTAATATGAAATAAGTATCTTATCTACCTAAAGCAAAATAAACTGATACATTTTTGCCAGAGTAGGACTTTTGAAAGCCGGATTTCTTTAGGTAATTTACAAGGTTATTTTTAATATATTATATTTCATATCTTTTTTATGAGTATAATAAATACATAATACCAATAAAAAAGCGCATGTTGCTCCCCTCACCTACTTATTAAAAAATATAATATAAATTAATCCCCCCCCCCTTTTGGTTAACAGCAACGGTATGTGTAACGGTAAGTTTTTGTTTTTTTGTACTAGACTTTTGCGATTTTTTTTCTGATTTTTCTGAGATATCTTCTCCTGGCTATTTCCTCCAATATACAATCGTTATAAAATATTGTCAACTTAGTCATTCATGACGAAAATTCAATTTTGGATGAACATTTACGTGTAAAAAAGATCTGTTCTCGATGGATTCCGTATAACTTGACTGAAACTCAAAAAAGAACTCGTGTTATTTGGTGTAAGGAAATGCTCCAAAAATTGGATCGAGGCACTTCAAAATCCGTGTACAACATTGTCACAGGTAACGAAACTTGGATATATTTGTATGAACCGGAAACCAAGCAACAATTCACTGTATGGGTGTTTCAAGACGAACCAAATCCTACAAAAGTTGTTTGTTCACAAAGCACTGCCAAAAAAATTATCGCTGTTTTCTTCAGATTTACTGGACATGTCGCAACCATTCCTTTGGAGGATTAAAGAACAGTGAATGCTGAATTGTATACAACAATTTGTTTGAAAAAAGTCATCGACGAAATCAGGAAAAACAACCTAAAACTTCGAATCATTCTTTATCATGACTAAGCCAGCTCTCACACAGCACGTCAAACGGTTGCTTATTTGAAGGAGATAAACATCGAATTATTGTATCGCCCGTATTCACTTGATTTATCGCATAACGACTTCTTTTTGTTTCCCAATGTCAAACAAAAAATGCGTAGACAAAGATTTTCATCATCTCAAGAAGCAGTTGAAGTCTTTAAAAACCTGGTTTCTGAGATGCCATCTTCAGAGTGGAAAAAATGTTTAGAAACTTGGTTTTCACGTATGCAAAAGTGTATAAATCTCAAAGGCGAATATTTTGAAAAATAATAAAATAGTTTGTTCAAAAAAAAATTTTTCTTTCCTAGTTTTTGTAAAAACTTAAAAGGTACCCTACGTAAGTCAAGTAATCGCCTATGTACGATGTACACAGGCAGTGTACGGCACTTGAAAAAGAAACAGAAGAAAATGAAAAGAAATATTACACGTTAAAAACCATCAAGTAGATTTGGAATATTTGACAGCTCGTAAGGTCGGCACTTAAAAATTTAATTGGTAAATAAGAAAGTGCAAGCTTAGTCAAAGTTATTAATTTTAGATATGAAAATTATTGGATTGATTGAAGTTTTTATTAAAACTTATTAAATTATTAATTATTTATTAACTTAACTTATTCTTATTCTTACTAAAATTAATTCGATTAACCGAAACTTATACATATTGCTGACGGCTGTAGATACGAAATCATAAAAGTAATCTTTGGTGGTTTTTCAATTTAACTCAAAATAATGCATTGGAAATTAAGCACTCACATAAGCAAATAATTATTTTTAAAATGATACAACGAATCAAGTTAATCACTTTCAATATCAATTAATAAAGTCGATTTCATTTTTTTATTAATTATTATAATTACCTGTTCAATTAATTTATAAGTCAACCGTACACATAACACTAATAATATTTTGATATTACGATATTTTGAGAAAACGATACTTTCCAAACGTCTTCGCGAGTGAAGAACGCGAAGCACTCTTAAGTCCTTTTAATAAACGAGGAGGTGTGACTTTCATTTGACCTTACTTGTAAAGTGTTTTCATTACAGGTCGATTTCCAAATGATAAAATTGTGTCTCTAATTTAATAGGCAAACTAAAATTGAAAATTCACTAAACGCTAATTTATTTCTATAATAATAAAATAAAAAGGGGAGTTTCCGTGAAAGCTGGATTTTTAACATCTGATGCATTTTAATTGCCGTTTCACATTGACCTAGAAAAGGGATTCTATCTTGGAAGGTTCTCGAAGAGAGAAGTATAAATAAAAATTACACCCTTATCGACATCATTTCGATTATTGTAGTTGAAAAATTTGTAAAAATTAGTATGCGCAGCCAGTTCTCGATTGTTTTTGATTTTTGGAAGAGTCAATCTCGGAGTTTCGAAGAAGATATCGGTCGGAAATGTTTACATTTTTGAAAATTTAGTTAATTTGAAAATAAAATTGAAAGTAAAATTTGATAAACTGGTTTTAGTTAGTTAATAAATATTTGGTGTTGAAATTTGAAGATTATTTTGAAAAGTGATTTTTTAAAATATTAATTAGAAGAAGATATCACATCAATATATAGTACGTTTATACATATTGCAATTTTAAAACGGTCAAGTTTTATGTTTGGAATAATATTTATTATTTAATATTTTGTTTTCCGACAATATAGTATTCCCCCTCTACTCTAAAAGTTATTCGTTACTAGGCTAACAGTTTGAAAAGCTCGCCGATCAAAATATACTATTACTGAAAAATTAAGATTAGTATTTAGCTAGTTGCAGAAATCTCTTAAAACCTTTTAAGTTACTAAAATCACATTCTCAAAATAACAGGAATTTAACGTAATATATTACAATGTTAACAATCATCTGAAAAGCATAAGATTAGTCCAAATCCAAACACGCGACTATAAGTCAATCACGTAACAAATAATTCAAACTTACGAGTAAACACTATCACTGGCGTCGAAATATTATGTATAATACAGTATAGGTACTACCTGTATAATATGTAGTTGACACCTACATAATATATAAAAAGGTATGTAGAAGTTATGTATATTAAATTTCTTAATTTATTATCGCAATATAAACTACATTTAGCAAACTTTCCATGGTTGCAATAATTCAGCAACAAGTGGAGTCTTATGTATTAACGATGTTTCAATTATTATATTTCATTGGTATATTCACCAAAAGAACAACTTGTAAAATATTTTAACGAAATGCAGGTGGTGGTGACTGAACAATATTTATAAGTGTTATCGACTTTTCAACATGAATTAACATTCAAAAATGTCCAAATTATCGTCAGGAAAATCGACCACCGAAATAGTGCAAAAAATCAATCTTGATGACCAAGTAATTTGAAGATTCTAAAATCTACATTGTATACAATATTTCTCATTACCAAGTTTATTCAACTTTAAACTATAGGCATTTCGCAGTTCAATGATATATTTATATATTTATGTTGAATCTTTCATCATCGCTATCTATTTTTTGGCTATTCTAATCAAGTTATGAGATAATGTAACTGACATATACACAGGAAAACAGTCTTTGCAATTTGGCGATTGGGCGCAACACAAATCCAATGAGGATCACTTAAATTGTTAACTGTTTATAAAAAAAAACATGATTTTACATAAAGAATGATATTTCATATACATTTTAAAAACTAATAAGTATTTGTTTATCTAAATGGACTCGATTTAATTGATTTGATCGATTAATTCAAAATTGAACAAAAAAATTACTTACTTTTAATTCAAAACAAAGCAGTTCTGACCACTTAGAAAGCATGAGAGTGCATAATACGTATCTGCATAATTATGTCAGTTATTTCCTTCCTATTATAGCTACCATGTAGTGGTAGAGTATCTATACCTCAAATAACTCTTTAACTGCAATGTGTAGCAATGTGAATAGGTGTTCAGAAACATAGGCCCCAGAAAAACTGTGCTCCGAGGGGGGACCCATAAATTTCTACATTTATTTAAATACATTTTTAAAGTAACTAAATAATAAAATTAAATTATTCAATAAATTATTAATGGTGTAATATAATAAAACTTAACTGCCTTTTAACATGGTGCAGCATGCAGTTATTGCAAAGCGTTTTAATTTTAAATGTATTTTGATTACATGAACTAAGGAAAATCGCACAAGACTTTGCTAATTCTGGCTAAGGATGCCTTAGATGTACAAATAAATGTAGCGGTACTTGGCCGGCAAAGGTAAAACTTTAAAAAGATATTAGCAAATTTGTGTTTCCAGTTTTAAAATAATTATCTTAAAAATAGCCGTTTTTAATTAATTTTTCACACACGGTTGGTTGTAAAAGTCAATTGAACTTAGGGGTCCCTATGTCGAGTATGAACATAGGCCACGGTTAAAGTTGTTACACCGCCACTGCCGTGTGTAGATAGAATAGGGCCAAGTCTGGCCCTATCCCTGGCCAAGCCTGGCCCGTCATACTTTCCTGTATGACTGCGATTCAACTAATAAATTATCAATAACTCTTTCCACACTTTCCTATTTTTGGAGTAATTATTTCGCTTATTGTTAACACCCATACATCAAAAAATATAAAGATAGTCGTAATTATTCTGCGGTATTTTTTATAATCCTTGCAATATGCATTACTACTATGTATATTGATGGAAAATCAATTAGAAAAAGCAAAACTAATAAATATATATTTTTTATTGAAATTCAATCAGTAGGCAATTCGATATTCAAACTGTTTATATGGAATCTTTTAACGAATTTAACTTAGAAGACTTTTCAAAGCGTATATAAAGAAGCCATACACGAAAAATAATTACAAAATATTTGGATTCCTATTTGGTCTATATAGTAAGTTTATTTAGGATTTTCGTTTAACAAAACTAGAAATTAAAACAAAAATGATTTTGAAAGTCAAAATAGGTAGTATACGTATGTACATACCTGTATAGGCTAGGTAGTACGGTTAATATAGTATTTATGTACATATATATGCCTTCAAGAATACCGCTTTTGATATATAGCACTATAAAAAGTTGACTGTTCTCTGTTCTAACAATCGATTACTCATTCTATTTTGATGCGTTTTTTATGATCAATTTGTGTGAATAAAGTGTATGCAGATATTTATTTCTTACAGGATCTTCGGAATAGTCATTAATGCGAAAATAGAAAAGTTCCATTAAATGGTATAAAAAAACTTAATTAAAACTACCCTAAAATTTGGATTAGTGAAAAACACTATCACAATTGTGCAAATTATTTTAGACAAAAGGTGAGCCTTCTAGCGAGAGGAACTAATATGATACTAGAAATTAGTCTAGTTTGTTCCTTTTTAAACCAAATATACTGCTGGCCGCTGTTAACATAGTTAACAAAATACATTTTTTTTAGTTAATATTTTTACATAACATGATTTATCAGTCATGCATTGTATTAAAATATTGCCAGCGATGGCGTTGTGCTTTAATGAAAGTAACCGAGCCTGTATATTCAAGTTGGTCAGATGGTTCAACTAATATCATTATCCGTTAGTAACACAAAGACCTCAACTTGGTAACATCTGCGACAGGATCAAGAGCTAGCGAGCTGCTTGTTATGCCAAACGACAAATGCGAGTTCCTAACACAGGGTTATCTCTCGAATATTCATGCGGACATTTTGCATACTTTCTCAGCCAATCTTGATTGATCTCTCCGTACAATTAACTTTTTGTATTTAAACTATTGCTTGTCAAAAGCCTATTGCTTTGTTGTTTTCTAGGTATCTAAAATGTGCGCTATTTTTAACAGAGCACATTTTTGTGGGATCGAACCGATTTAAATAAAATATAACCGATACAAATTTAATTACAAAATTTTAAATTTCCTGAACTATCGTCTACTTTTGTCCTGAAAAATGCAAATTTGTTGTTCTTTTTAACATAGACGAAAAATTTAACACAAACTTGACTTGATTTAACAAAGTGTCAATCCAAGTGAAGGGAATTTTAAAATTGCCAGGGATACCAACTGAATGTAGAACTTGAATACAGAACCGAACAGTAAAAAAATACAATATTACATGCAAAATAATATGTTAAAGGTGTTTAGAATGTGTTAACAATTTAAAAACGTCGCGATGTTGACGTTTTGTACGTTTCAACATATTGAAACTGTATTAGAGGCTTAAATTCGATTTGATATAGAATAAAAGTCGTAAATAAATATATAAGCTGCTTACAATATAGAAAGCTGCGGTTAGCACAATCTTAGAATGATTTTTAAGGAAATTTGTAGATTATAGAGAAAAAACGTTTTGAAAAACCGTGGCTGTTGTAAAGAAACAGTTTGTTGTAAAGCAAAAATGCTGACAATTTATATTCAAGAATGCATAATATTGTTCTTATATAAGAATAAAACTCTTAAGCAACGCTGCAGTACGAAACAAAATTACAATACTAAAGAAATAGATTATATTTTCGTACAAGTTATCAATAATTACAGTCAGAGAGAAGGATTATTATAGTCTATCTTAGGTAGGTAAATCGCCAACAAAGATTATAAATATGATATGCCATCAACATACTGTAAATCTTCCAAAACCTCACCCTCCTCATGAAAAACGTAGTACAAAGAAAGAAACATCTTCAGTGGAACCTCTTGCTCTTTTATCATTAGACACATTATAACACGATTTACTCTTTCTACACAATTTATTTGTGGGTGGTATGTACATTATACCAAACCTCTACACTTTATACCATTCTATTGCTTGTTTGAAATTAGTACTTGCAAACTGCGGAGTATCACTTCTACCCAGAGGATATATTCACAAAAAGGTTAATTAAATAGTTAATTTATATTTATTATTAATTGTTTATAATACTTTTTTTATTTTTATTTGAAATATTTTTTATGGCAGTTCTTTTTATTGACGGTATCTGTTTATAATCAGACAGTTTAGATAAAACAAAAAAAATCATCAGTAATATTCACAATGAAAAGCACAGCCACAACCAATAAACATAACATTTGCTAAAGGTAGACACCATTTTCAGGTGTCGAGAAGAAATTATATATAATAGTTGTATACGAAAACACTTCAAGTGTAACTACGAAGTAAAAATCAATAGAACCTTCTATTCTATCCATTGCAGTATAATAATAAACAGTTATTTTGTTTATGAAACTTTACAGAATTGACAAATTGAATTTTATTTAGCATTAATCTTAGTTTGTTGGATATAATTAAAATCACTAAAATTTGGCAAAATCGTAATTTTTGAAAAATTGTATTGAAAGTAACACAGTGATTTTGAATAAAATACTTCTTTGGGCTAGGTAGCTGGCCTCTTTATTGTGGTGCTGTAGGGGAAGAAGGTATTTAATTACGCGGAGAGGTAGGATTAACTCTCAGCGTTATGGGTTTGTAAGAAGGCGCGATGACTGATGTAGCCTCGCTTCTAGCACTAATGAGCCCGCTTAGAACAGCCGCTACTCGATGCTCCTCATTATGATCCATAAACTCGCTTCTACGTGCGCTGGCCTTATCTTTACGAGTCGTTTTCAGATTCCATCCTTGTTTCTCTTTACTTTGTACTTGAACATTTCTCTTGTTACGGGTGCTCTTATAACACCCGACGCGACCTGGTAATCTGTGATGATGGCGGTTCCTTGTTCTCATTAAGCTTGTGCAAACTGGCTCCACAGTAGTTTCCATATACCATTTTATAGTGCTCACTTTAATAGGGATGGTAAAGCAGGTAGGTAGTATGCGTCGACAAAACAAATGACCTCACCTACCCTTAGAGAATGAGATGTGTTATATTGATACAACGTTTAATACAATGGCAAGAAGGTACTAGAAGATAATACCCCACCATAGTTCAGATATTATGTGTTTGCAGTCAGATAGATAGTGAGACAAGTAGTAATTACATTTAATCTTCGTAATTAACGGCGGTATGTGTAATTTATAACAAGGATTAGATCAAATAAGCTACAATTTAAGCATTGCCCATTAATTTTTTTAAGACGTAGCTACCCCACATAAGGTAAATGATCTTTAGCCGATTTCCTTCGATAAAGGAGGTACATTTAAATTTGCCGATATTTAATTAATAGTTTCATCAGTTTCAGTGTATCCGAGTTACAATATACAGTTTCAAAATATTTGTCTTATAATGATTTAGTTGAAATGTTTTCCAAAACAAAGTGAACCTGTAACAATTAGTTACATTTCAGTGATGTAAGGATTCAACACCCTTCGAACTCTCAAGTCTAAAGTTAACATCAATTTGATATACTACAAAAAAAAAGTAAGTTGAAGAACCTACATAATTTAATAGGTACTTAATACTTCAAATACGGAAGAGAAAAATATATATGTAGTACCTATCTGGAAATATACCTGTTCAAAGCGAATACAATTCCTTTTAATCGTAATAACTGACATATCTAACAAGTTATGCATCTAATAAATATAATTATTTTCCTGCATCATCGTAACTATTTTACTGGGAGAGCTTGATATATATTTTTTTAGTATCATTGAAACGAGAAGACGGACCATGCAATTAATTTATATTGCTGGAAGTACTAATGGGATTGTCAATTAACAAATTTAGACTTGGAGTGTTAATTCATACACGAAAGTATAAATAGATCACTTATTTAGCTACAAATTGTTGGAACATTAGAAGTTTGTTTGAAGATCTTAATTAGAAACAATATGCAAATATGGATTAAATACGGGTCATGAAACAAATGAATCCGCAGAATTCATTAAAAGTCAGGCAGCACACAAATTCCTTATAAGGATATTGCACCTGTTGCTTAAGTTGCGTTGAACCACGTTTCTATTTTAACTGCGGATACGTGAGGACTCGTTATCGTTAAAATAATCCTTTTGCAGCCGAATCTTCCCTTCGCATTCTACCGTTGAGCTTTCTTCTTAACACAATCGATAATTCTGTTCCAACTACAATAGCATTAACTTTAATACCTTCTGATACTCATTGAAATATCTTAATCAAGCATTAGCTACTTAAACTATACACCACGCGAGGAAAATGGCTTTATAGGATTATAATATTTGTATCGTGTTCCACGGTAGTGTAAATCACGGTTTGACAAGTAAAGAAATGTGTAAGTGGGTCAAGAATATTTTTAAATTAAGTTCTATTGTTTTGTTCACTGTTGCAGACAATGATATTTTGAATACAATTTTCAATATGAAAGGTCTCATAATTTGAGTTTTGAAGATTCCATTATACCGTTACTCGTTTATTTTGAGTTTCTTCTCCGCTAATGAAGGTTGTCAATTATGAAAAGCCTCATCTTAAATATGGTTTAACTTAGAAAACACAAATAATAATATATTTAAGTAATAATGCGCCAATAAGATCATGATGTTTGAAGTAACGTGTTTTAAACGTCATAAAAACGTTTTATATTATTTTTAGAATAATAATAAAAATAGTAGAATTTGTTTACTTACGCGACGTGTCGCTCACGTTATTTTTGTTTTATACACGTTAAATACGTTAAAAAAACGTTAATCAACCATTAGTTCTATGTTGAAATGATGCGTCACTTTTTATGTTAAAAAATCAGTTTTAAGCAGTGGCCCTTATACCTTGTTTGTCATACAAGATGCTTTTATATGGTCACAAAGTAATATCAAGTTATTTGAATTTAATTTTGTTTTGTTTTTGCATTTTAATTTTTGGTATCCACTATATCATATTTACAAAATATGTTTTAAAATAGATAATATTCCAATAAAGCAACTGCACACTAATCAAAAATTTTATTTTTCAATTAGATTAATTTAAATTATGTACACCCCCAAACGCATGGTTATGTAAATTGAATATATTTGCTAATTTTCATTGCGTATAACTTGAGTAATCAATCATAATCAAATTCGATATTTGCATACAGAACTACATATACTTATAGCATAGGATGGTGGGGTGATAAGGTTTATAACTGATAAAAATTGATAAAATCAGTTTTTTCTTACAATATTTTAATAAATAATTTGAACTTGATATATTATTTTATTTATATTCTATAAGTAAATTGCTTTAAAAATAGTAATTTACGTCAAAATATATTTTTACTGAATAGACAAAAGAAAACAAAGGAAAAAAAAGAAGACTAAAATTAAATTGGCAGAGAGATATCCAAAATGCAATAAACTTCTGTCTTCTGATATCTATAAATACCAGTAGCGGCTCATCAGAGGAGACAAAGGAGGCTTAGCCTTCTCTGAAATTCTGAATTATTAAGATATTTAAATTTTCAAGAAACTAAAAAATGAATTTGCAATCGTGAGATAATTGTCTTCAAAAGTTAATATTTTTGACGATTATTTTTTGACGAAAACTGTACCTATGATTAGCCTTCTCAAATAAAAAAAAATCACAAATCACAAACCGCCACTGGTAAATACTACTCGTTAATATATAATCTTCCATTGAATAATTTGGTTCATTTTGTAAATTGCAGAATGTTTTGTAAAGGTTTTATTTTATTTTAATATTTGTAAATATTTTTGAATTTTCTATTTTTTCCGCCAACTAGCTGAGATGACAACAACTGTGTGAGAAAACCAAGCTTTTTCCAAAAATGACCGCCAAAAACGCAAAAAACAATTTGCTATTTGTTCTGAGATCTCATATTTTGCAAACATAAATTAATATGATTTTAAAAAAATAAAAAGAAAAACATATCTCAATATTGTGCAATGATCTCTCGAAAATATGGCAGACGTTGACAGAAAAGAGCATTCACCTTATCGTACGAGATACCTTTATCCACAGCTACTTATTTAAATTTTTAAATAATCTTTGGATCTGCTCGAACCTGTGTTATTATCTCTCCATGTTGGGAAGAAAACGCTTTGGCCATGCACTTGGATTATCAGTGCACTTCACAAACTTTTGATTATGTTTCCAACAACATATTTCACGAACGCACTTGGTTAGCTGTGTAATTACATCTGGGAACGGAAATTGTAATTTCCACTGACCAATACCGCACTTATACAAATTAATGCTATAAACTTTTGTGTTTCGATTCTATCTTTGAAAAACAAAATGAAAAACAAACACGATCTAATAACCAGACGGAACGATTACAATGCAACCTTACAACACGGTAAAGAAAATTCTTCGGTCGTTTTCTTCTTCATTATTAATTGTTTGGAATCCGCGACAAATAATATGTTGTACTTAAAAAATGAGAATGGTTCAGATCAAAATTATTGGAAAATTTAAAATAAATCCCAAAAATTAAATTTTCCATCATTTGACCGAAAACGATTACAATAAAATGTTTGTAATACGCAATGATAACCTCCTGACTTCAATAATTGAAATAAACAATCTCCAAAACTCATCCTCAAAAGCTGAAAATATCGAATTACAAAATTTCTTAAATTCGGTATTAAAAATTAAAATTTAAAATATTAAAGTAATAATTAACACTGATTTTAAACAATCAATTACATAGCTGTAATTACGGCCACAAAATAAAATTAACAGGAGAAACAAAATTAATGACACTGAAAATTGAAGAAAAGTGAAGTAGTATGAAGAAGTGACGTTTTGTTCGTTATTTTAGGTAGATTCTAGAATACCAATTTGGCTGACAAGCAAATTGTTAATGAATTGCAGATGCGTTAGTTTATAAACTAGCCATGAAAATAACTTCGTTAAATTATGTAATTATTGTAAAGAATTTTGTTTGAAAATTTAAATGTGTAATGCTTCGTAAATGTAATAAAACTCATATAAAAACAAAATAAATTGAAAAGAGCACAGTTAAAGATCAAATAATGACGGCAATATAAAGTGGTTAAATGTTGAAAATTTCAACACGTTTAATAATTTATTTGAATTATGATGATGAAGTAGGGTGGCTAATATTATAAATGTTGCATATATTTTAAGTAACCCATTCGTTCGATATTCCATAATTGGATTACCTACTGTTTAGGGGTGAAAATATGTCACGCATTTCTATTACACCTTATTTGTTGAATCCATATTATACTGCGTATAAATTTTTAACTTATCACTGCGCTTATATACATTCTAAAAAAATGTCGTTCTTCCAAAAAAATTTACTCAACAAAAAATATTCTGCTGCTTAGTTACTTCAACTAATATTTTTGTTTCTAGCACCAAATTTTTTTGTTCCAGTTGCAAATAATCTTGCATTAATATCTATTTAATATTCTTGCAGAGGAAAAAGTTCCGCAAGCAACACTTTCTACCCCAAATTTTGTTTATAAATTATAGGATATTCAAAAAATATGGCATGGAGCTTTCCCAGGCCGTCATAACTTGGAAGTAATTCTTTTCTCTAAAGCAAATATTTATTCATAAAATTGGCTTATTTGCAGTCAGAACCAACCAGAGCCAACGAAAGAAATAGACTAAGCAAATACAAAATGTATATTTTAAGATGAGGAAAAGAATAATTATCCATAAAGGAAAACAAGAAATCTATGTGGAGAAAAAAGGTAGCCACTAATTTATTGTCATCCTGTAAGTGGATAGTAGCACGAAAAAAATTATTTAATAAATAAAAAAATTCTAAAAGAGAAAATATTAAAAATATTTATAGTCAATTTTTAATTTCAAAATTAATAAAATTAGCATAAGTCTTTAGCGATATACCTGATACTATCTCTAACATTTAAGCGGCACGATCATACTGCTTACGATACTATTAAGAATATTAAAAATTTGTAGCTTTAAGTGTGAAGAATTCGTTTATTTATTACGAAAGACAGTTTAGAAAAGATAAGTTTACATTCCGGATATTTATGTCCGTTGAAAACTTCTTCTTGCAATATCAAGAGAGACCGTTACAAAGACCAGATTAATTCAGCGGAACAGGTTCAACATCTCGCTGGACCAACGATCTTATAGTTTGACCATTACTATAAAGCATGCTGACGACGATTATTATTATTATTATTTGTATAACTACTTGGGGGAGCGAATTGTGTGCTACATAATGCATTGTCACATAATGAACCTCTTTAATGAATTTTCAATAAAATTATCTGCTATCGTATTTCAGGGTTTTATAAATGATTTAATTATTATAAAGACGTAAATAGTTCATATATAATTAAGTTTTGGCTATTTATTTTTTTTAAACGAACTTAACGGACTTGAAATTAAAAGTTCCCATTACATTTCTCCGATTACTATTAATTATCTATTTAGTTGCTTTTGTTTCATTTATTGATGTAATGAATAGTATTCAGTTGTAGTTTATAGTATTTCTAATAAATCAAAACCTGTTGTATTGAAAAATTCTAAAAGCACTTTAACTGCATATTTTATCTATTTCAGAAATAATTTTCAAAATAAATATTTCTTATAATATATTGCTATGTTATTCGCTCTTCAAATTGGGGTGGTTCTTAAATTTGAAGAAAATATGAAATTTTTTATTTTATCGATAAATTATTCTTTTGTGTATTCAATATTTCTAAACTTTATTATAATTTAACAATTTTCTTATTTACTTATTGCATTTATACCTACCATTTTTCAATTGAAAACGCAAAATTAGCTATTAATTAAAATTTTATTATTTTCTGTTTTTCGTTTATTTCACTGCATTTTTCAAATTTATATTTGAAGTTAAGTTATATCCACTGAATAATTCCTACATTTTTTAAAACTCTTTTTAATATAGTATTAATAATTTTAGAATAATATTTTTTTAAATTTCTGAATATTATGTGAGACGAAGGCGTAGTGCTGCCAAACGCATTCAAATATTTGTAACGAAGACATTTTTAATTTAGGATTTGAAAAACATGAATTTTGTACTTTTGTAAAAAAGTATATTTTTTAGTCTTAGTATGGATTAAATTGTAATATATTTCTACATATTTTCTATGAATTTGAATAAGTGGTACAAAATTAATAAAAACATTTTCTGTAACTTTTCCTCGATCTTTGAAAAAATCTTTGAAAAAAAAGAAATTTTGAGGACTAAAATTTTTTTTATTAAACTTATTAAATATTTATCTTTTGTTTTTTTTGAAATCCCGGTAGTTTTAAAGAAAAAGTTTTAATGCGTTTTATTATAAATCTATCAAGTTTCAAATCCAAATTCAAAGTAACTTTAATAAAAATGAGTTTTGTTAATGCTTTGTATTTATTTCTTTATTTTGTGCATTTTTAATTTTTATTTTCATTATTTTGGGTTTTCAAGCGAATGTTTTTTAACAAACTCGACTACGGTCACGAGACTCGAGTCTCGACAACTCGTAGTTGTAACCAGTTAAATTTTCTAACAGAAAATTGATTTTCAGCAAGCACACGGTAAAAAGTATTTTGTTAAATTAACAAAAAAAATGTCCCAGTAGGTCCACCACAATTTTTTGTTATATTAGCAAATTTATTACGCAGAATAACAACTTCTATGATACAAATTATTATATTTTGTAAGTATTTACTGTGTTACTTTAATAATAAAAATTTGTTAATATTACAAAAAATTAATTAACAACTGTATATTTTGTTAAATTAACAAAATACTTTTTACTGTGCAGGTATTAGAATCTAGTTTTTTTCTAAATTCAATAATTTTGCTATATGACCAGTTCAAAGTAAAAATCAAAAAAGTATTTTTTTACTTCGATGCTTATAACATCTATTTCTACATAACTAAACTGAAACAATGAGAACTTTTACATCATGAAGTTCTCCATGGTATGATGAAAATTCTTTACCTCCAATAATAATTAGTAAAATAAAACGCCTTGTTTTTCACTTTATTTCCTGTGCTATGAAAAAATTGTATTTTTTTTTATATTAGCAACAAAACATCAACTACATTAATATCGAATAATATCTAGTATTAGTCCCAAACTACTTTTATAACGGTTGAAGATATATTATAATGTTTTATTAGTAAAAATGTTGCACTTCTCGTTGCAAAATAGGACTAACAATTACATACCAACCACAACAAGTACATTTGCTCCGAATAGCCAAAGCTGGAAAAATCGTGGAGAAAATTCAGATTGATCACAGTATAGAACCGGCATTAAAGTTAAACAATTGCTTTCACAAGAAGTGAAACTTAGAGTTTTACAATTGAGTGACAAAGTGAAGTTTCTACGTAATCATAGTTATCAGAAATAAATTGAATACATAATAATAAATATAATTTTGTCTTCTTCTTCTAAAATAAAAATTTTTATAATTCAATTTGATTATTTAATTTTTATGTCCGTGCGTAGATTGCATATAGATACATATAATCGTATGTACCAACTGAAGAGATAATCACTTTTACTTTTATATTTTACCTTCCATAAATCACATGTTGCACGCAATCATCTCAGTTGATATTATTTTGTTTATTGCATTTACATTTTAAGAATCTATTTGTATGTCTATTAAGCGAATTGTTACATTATTTTTTGAATTTCAACCACATAAAAGTTGTAAAATCACTTTGAAGGCGATAGCAGTTTTTTATTATTTGTTAATCGATTTTTAAAATTCGAACGATAAAAATCTAAACCCCTCTACCCCAATAAAAGATTTTAACATTACAATTAATTGTATTTGAGAGAGCATATCTTGAATAAAAATTAAATGAAACTTTTTTCTCGAACCTTACAATAAAAGAATACAAGATAGCCGCGAGGAGGGCCCGGCCGTGGTTTAAGCCGCAAAGAGGCTTGCCGCCGACAGGCCTAGCAAAGAAGCCCGTAGGGCGTCTGCTCTCACTGCGTTAGTATAATTTAATAATTTTTTACAAGATAACTTTTATTTTAGTGGGCAACGAAAGTTGTGTTAGCAAAACAGAAGCAATCAATTTTGGAGATATGTAATTATCTTTTTAATGAAAATATATCGGTACCTACGACATGTTGTAGAATTTAAGTATAGTAATAAAGAAGAAAAAAATGAAAGGTGTTAGGATAGTGGAACCAAAGTTATGGGGAAGCTACTCGTTAGCGGCGGAGAGCACGAGACCGCAACGTCGAGAAGCGCCGGTAGAGAAGAACGGGATCCCCGCACGGGCCGTTCTAAGTGGTGGGGAGTGCTATGTCCCGTGAACGCGGTCGTCAGAAAGCGCCGCTGCGCCAGTACGGGGTAACCCGGTGTCTGATTTGACAACGTTCTTGCTACACACCGTTCCTTTGTGTACCAGAACAGAATCACATTGTACGGTATCACGTTATATTCGGTTCAAATTTACATGCATATTTTTATTTGCGCATAGGCACGTGCTACGAGCGGACGGTCACTCAGCCACGGCTAACTTTTAATATATTCATCACCAAAAACTTTTATCGTCCTACCACCAATTATTTATATTTTAGACATTAAAAAAAATAATTGAACACCTAATGACATTGATTTTTGTCTTAGCATTTTAGAAATAAACAAGTGATTAGTATTACGTTTAGTGAACATATCTACCACGGTATAATACAATTGTGATTGTTTTAAATGTTAATTGCACGAACGAAACGGGCTAATTGTTAATACCCGGATAATTAGAAATATTCTTACTTGCGCATATTTCGAGTGTCGATCAAGTATTTAGTTTATTAGTTGTGCGTTTCAACAGGTGTCTGCAAAATAGTTTTTAACCAAATCGAATAAACTTGATATTAATAAATGCTAATTAAAAACTAAAGTTTCAAAGAGTGATTTAAAATTTGTTCGTCATGGCAACCGCTATGCTTCCAGAGCGCGGTCTTCGACGAAAAATGAACCACAACGACACTCCAAAGCCACCAAAGAAGGAAACAAAACGTAAAAGCAGTGCGAAAAGCGTTCGTGCTGAACAAAATAACAATGAGAAAAGACAAAGGCTTTCCGGTGATGCCAAAGAAGACATGTTCGTGTCTTACCAACCGTGGGTTATACAGACATACGGGGATTTGGCAAAGACAAAGACTATAACGACTAAAAAGTACGCGCGAATTTTGCGAACGATGCGTGGCGAGGAAGTGGCTAGTGCAGATAATAGCAAATTCAGATTTTGGGTAAAAGCCAAGGGTTTTCACGTTGGAAAGCCACCCGGCTACGACGCTAAGCCGGCTGATGCGATCGTTGGACGTTACAGTGTTTGTGATGCTGATGAAGGGATTCCTCCTACTAGTGATCAGCTTACAGGCTCCGCCAAAGATCCTTCACTTTATGTCCCTAATACACCCTTAAAGGTAAAATTTTTATAAAAAGATTTTCCAACGATAGTTTCTTTGTTAAAGGTTTCTTCTGCTAGGCATTTTTTTTTCAGATCAATAATAATCTAATGCTAACTGAGATCTTCTCGGTTTATCATTACTGAAAAGTTCTAAAGGAATCGTAAAACATTTCAGGGGAAATTATACTTTTTATGTTCATAATTAATGTTTTTTTTATATTGCAAGGCTAAGTTTCTTACCTTATGTACAAATTATATCTGTGCAGAGAAAACTCAAGCTTATGGGTTTTCCATCACACATCTAGGGTTATTACGTTTCTACGCTATCATATTGACAACAAAACACTTAATTGCGAATTTATTGTTAGTGTAATTTAATTAGTTTGCCAGTCCAAAAAGTTGGATTTTTTGGGACTTAAATTCACAGTTTTGGTTTTCATATAAGTATCGAATTCGTATTTGAAATTATATTATATAAATAACTTACAAAACGGAAGTAATTCTAGGGGTTTGTTTATTATCTGCTGAAGTTTCTGCCTACTTGACTTTATTAGAAGATTTTTTAAGGCATCTCGTAACGTAAGCGTGAATAGCTTTTGGAAGAAATATTATTTTTTGTCTTCTGATGTCTCCCTATTTATTACACGTGATTATTTTCAAATATTCTATTTGAAATGCAATGCCGCGTTTTTTTTAATTTCAAAAAACTTTTTTTGTGTAATACATAGAAGTCATTGTGAGGGGGGGGGGCAAACGTAGGAAACTTCTGAACTCCCTCAGTTAAAATAAATAATAATAAAATGTATAGTAGATAAATAAGTTTCAAATTTTACAGCTTAGATTAAAAATATTATATTAATTTCGTAACTTATCTGGAATTATTATGTTCCATGATTGATTATATTGGTTAATTATAATGATTATACCAAACTATAATCGTTCAATTATGTACTATAAAATTAAAATAATTTTTTAATCTAATTTGTTAAATTTGAAACTAACAATATAATGATAAAATATTTCTATGGGTGTGTTACGAAAAAATAAAAGCTCTCCCAGATGGTACAATGTTAAGAATATATTATTCGTAAGTAGCATGTTACTTGGTGCTGTATCTTTTGACTTTTGAATAATTTCTACGGCAAAATACCCAATTTAAAGTGTAATTCTTTCAGTTTATTATTACTGAATAAATGTATCGAAAATGTCGAATTATTATTTATTCCGAATTTATTGGGCGTGAATCAGACATTCACGAACGACAGTGTCAAGAAGATGCCTTATACCTTGTCACCCACTCCACCACACTCTCTGCATTTCGTCAGCTCTTTACATTCCATACCGACCCCTATATCGTTTCTCCTAAGCGAAGTTGCTCGTCACCCCAACGTATCCGCCAGATTCATGGCGTCTGACGTCTGCTAACTTCCGTTTCAAGTTGTGCTCTTATTATTACAACTTGTGGATGATATGCATAACTTAGGTTTCTTTTCACAATTTATTTATTTGTTGGCCGAATATTACCATGTTGTGTATCCTTCATATTCAATAGCGTATTGTCAAGTCTCACTTCTCCAAAAGCAACTGTCAGGAGATACCTGTAGGTTTATAGGTCCATTATGGATCATCAAACCGCTGGGACTGCAGCAAATACACGCTTTTCCAAATTCCACTTTTTTACATTTCGAAGAACCAGTATTTACCTTTAATTAAATTTTTTCAACGTCTTATTTACAATTTACAACAGAATTAATGATAGAGCGGCGCATGTAATCAGCTAATAGTTTTATAGCTTATAGGTATATAATTTCTAGTTAAATATTCATTAAACTCGATTAATTAAATAATTCAAATAAATCATAAAAACTGGAAGCTGTGGAGGAGTAACGCTGTTGCATCTTTAGACTTGCTTTATGTTTTGTACCGGAAAATTAAGCTCGTAATATTTTTTTTGTATAAATTAAACCGATTTCATTTAAAGAAACCTGTTCGTAAATTACAGGTGCAATTTTCAGGTAGTCGTTTCGAGCAACTAATAGTGTGTATAATTATTATTATGCTTACATTTACCTGCATTATTCATACATAGGTTGAGGTCAAAAAAGTTACCGACTGACTTTTTCACAGTTGCATACCCATCCTAATGATTGGTTCTCATTACTCTTTCCACCTTTCGATTGTTATTTTAATTGTATTCCACCATAAAGGGAATCGGGACAAGTATTTAAATTAGGGCTTAAGAGCACTGTTTAGTGCTATATTGAGTAATTTGTATTTTGTGCCATTTATTTTTAGAATATTACTGAATTTAAAATGATTGCGGTGTAGCAATTTAATTTAAACTTTTGTTTATGGAAATGTGAAGGAAAATATTTGACTGTGACTGTGTTATTTCGTTTGGAGATTCCCAAATACTAAATTTGTTATTGCCCGAGCCAACTCTGCCCAAACTGAATACAGCATCTTTTATGCAATCAAAACCTAGTTCCCAGAAATAGTAGAAAAATTTTGAAACGCCTAGCCCAGGACGGAGGATTATTTGGATTATTATATTGTTCACTCGCATGTCCTCTGGAGATTTCATCTGGAAGTTTTCATTTATAATCTTTAATAAATTGTAACATACTGGGCGATAACTTGCACGTGAATATCGCGTCTACTCAATTCCTCGCGGACCATTCACTACGTGCGACAATGTAATGTTGCTTGTGATTCACCCATTCAATAAATTCATAAAACTGTTCGGTCACTTGTAAACCATCTGGAAAGCTGAAATTTTGCACAAAACTAGATTTAGTAGTCAAATTCAAAACCGAACCATGGAAGTGTAATGCACTTAATTTTGAGAGAGGTTTCCAGGCAGGTTTTTCCAGACCTTCCGAGAATAGATGATCAGAAATAAAATTCTTACTTCATCTGAAGTCAAAGCAAGCATTCCGCATTACTGGCCATCTCTCCGGAAGTCGATTATACAAAATAGAAGCAGAAACTTGCACTGTTTATATCGATATCAAATCATAAAAATTCAAAAGTTATGTTAAAAGAAGCAATGTGTGAATTTCAAATTTTGAAAAAAAAATTGTGGGAATTTTGTAGTGAGAACTGAATTTGTTGCAATTCCAAATTGTAGGTATAGCGTATTCCATATAACATTATGTAAGCTGTGTCAAATTCCTGGCTACAGAAAATACTGTACAAATTTGTTTAATTATTTTCCTAATTCCTTTGTATTAAATTTGATGAAAGTTATAAAAAGTTATATGATTTTTAAAAAGTTGCGAAACGAGAAGATCAGATTGTTAAAAAATGATGGGGTTTGTTAGTGGAGTTGCGGTATGCTTTTATTCAGAAAGACACCACATCTGATGAAGACGGCGGCGGAGTTAGACGCGATTTACTGGTGATTTATGTGTAGTCATGGTTGGTTGTAATGCAAAGGAAAATTCTTTTGGTCTTTTTCCGCAGTCCCTTCTAGTTTCTTACAAAATGAACAAATTTTGAGACACTTTTATAATTTTTGTTCTTTCCCCAAGATGCAACATTGTTCTCATATGAAAGAACTCCTGTGTGTACAATAATGGTGATAAATTATACATTCATGTTACTTTTAGTGTAAATAATATTTTCTTTACTGCTGTGTGTTGTGCACTGTAATAATTTTACAATTACCTATTTTTTAAAATTCTTTTTCGGTTGTAAGAATTGAAGATTAATGATCAAATTATTTTTGCACTATTATTTTGTTCGTTTTCATGTTCACTATTTTTACGTATTTCTTTTAAGCTGTAATGTTTTCCATTAGAGGGGTTTTTATCCGCACACAATTATTTTTGAACCATCAATTTTCACCACAGATTTGAACTGTTGCAGTGCAATAGTTTTCTTAAATTTTTATTTAATTGTTGAAAACCAGCCTACACAGAGTTGAAGCGCCGAAAGGAGAGTGGATAACATTAAAAAAAATTTATCATCAGGACTAATTGTAAAAGCTTCCAAACTTTTCCTACCGATGCCCTCTCCTTTCAACTCATTTCCCACCAGAGTACTTACACCACCGGCATTATTCTTCAAATATTTCGTAGTATACTAGATATTTTTCGATTTCAATCAAATTCTTGTGGCCATTATTAATAAAAAATAGTAAATGTTGGATGTTGAGAAACCGCAAACGAGATTTATGAAATAAATAATAAGCGCTCGCGTATTTTATTCTTTTACCCTTCGCGCAAATTGAGTGTAAAATCTTGTGTCATTCTTCAAAACACGTTCATAAATATTTCGGTTGAATGTGTTGTATATATTCCATCATATCGCAATCACACGTGACGTTACTTCAAAATCCCAATATCCCCGTCTGGCGCGTCAACAAATTCAGTCGCCGGAAGGCAGGAAAGTGATAATGGAAGAGATCGACCCGGGTATGTATCACGGCTGTATGCGCAAAAGAGAAATATGATGCATGAGAAAGATAGATAATAGCAGACGTGACCGTGTACCAAGTGTTCTCTGCCCGTGATAATCTAATCGGACAGCGGCTGCCGTTCACGCTAATGACGGCCCCGGCGTGCACAGCAGGATATTTGCGTCGCTCGTCGACCGTTCTCACCAAAATAACACGAATCGTCCGAGAGGATCTATGGCTTTTATAAGTTTTTGTTTACAGGGCGGATGTACGAAAATGAAAAATCAAATATTCGTTTCCGCCGTCTACGTTGAAACTTAAAACGACATCGACACGTCAAAACTGATCTACAACAAAATATTATTAAGTGATTATAAATGTGGAAATTTGAAAAACTTTCCGGGTTTTTCCTCTCCTGCCGATCTCGTTAATTTCTTTCCAACATTTTATATATCATTTGTTTCTTTGTGTAGCAGTGGGAAATCCATTATGCAGGCAAAGTTTTGTTCTAACAACATATAAGAAAACGTTTTATGTAGATATCAGCCTATATATATTTTTGTATAAAAGAAGCCCTTAAACATAGGGAGTATATAATTTTAACCCCGAAGCATGCAACGCTGCGGGTGGCACGTTGATGAAGGGCTTGTGCGTGTTCACGTGTCGACTCCCTACATCCATCTATCCTCTTTTGCCGCTTACCGTTCCCGTTGATCGAGTTTCTACTGCGAATTTTCCGATTCGAAAATTTAAGGGTAGAATCGCGTTCAGTAATTAGATTCGCTAACAAATATGGAACAAAATCATGTAACGTATCTCTTCCGTGCGGCGCTTACTTTTCGCATTATGTATTTAATCAACCAATTGCATTAATGCATTGCAAAGATTTTTAATTTAGTTTCGACGTTTAGCGTTACAATGCTCGTAGGCAAATAAAAGAAAGAGCCAAGGATTTCCGATAGTTAGTAGTTTAGTACTTCATGAATTTTCACCGCTATTTTTTATTCTTGTCTATATCCATAATTCAACTGGGAAACCTTTTTCCTCGTTCAATTTTTGGAACATTCCTACCGACCTCACCGCGAACGCGGTAGAGTTGCAGCCATTACTTTAAATTGCTCCCGACCGCACCATACGTCCTCCAACAAACAAACACCAAAAACGCGATACGTGACTCGAGGGCCATTTAGATAGATGACTGTGACCGCTTGTCTCGGTAGTTGACATGCTCCATTACGTGCTAGCAGTAATCTGATATCATAACATAACATTTTCTCTATGTCTATATGTGATATGTTTAAAGCACATAGCTTTCGGTGTCGATTTCTCTATCGTCTTCTGAACTCATCTTGATGGAAACTTGACATTTCTTAATTTTTATAAATACCCAAGATTGCTCGAGCAAATATCAAACCAGAAATAAGTGAGCTAACATTTCCAAATTATATTTTATTTGTTGGTGCAGGTATTTATCCAAGGATAATAATCGAGTTTAAGCTGGTCCAGTAATTTTAACTGTATGCTCAAGAAATTTAAGAACAACCGAACAAATATAATAACAACTTTGTAATTCATTATAGCGACAATTCAAATAAATCGATTTTGAAGCTATCTATAAAATTTTAAATAATCGTAAAATATAAAAACCATTTCACATACACCTAGTGTGATAATGTGCAAAAGGGTCATCTTGCGGAAAATTTGTTTTCTCTCGGTGAAGCACAAAAACAACGAAATACAAATTTGTGGTTGCCGTAAAAGTATGATTTTACTAATGCCCGTACTTATAATCAATATTTCGCACGAGCAATAATTAAGTAGAAGTGTTTCCTTTCTTGAAGGTTAATATCTGACCTAAAGACGCTATTTGATTTCAACGCATTTAATGTCTAACCGAAAACATTAGTCCGACCTCTTATGATGTAAAATGAAAATTTTTGAGTTTTCTATTTAGAGCAACTAGGGGATTCGATGTTTCATTTTTCCTAATTCCATTACAAACAGCTAATTCAATAGATATGCATCTCTAAGTGAGGAAAATCGGATAACAACTATGGCTGCGGAACAGTCAAACATGCATTTTCCTTAGGTAAAACTATCTGGAGTATATTTTGACATAATAAATTCTTGATGACAATCTTAAACAATTGATATGATCGACGGAAGTCACAATTAAAGTCAAGATCAACATAAGACAAAGCTGTAAAGCATTAAATCGTAAGACATCGCTGTCTCGAATTAACTTAACATTTTGAAACCAGTCAGGTTCAAGCCCTGCAGCCTCTGAATGGTCTTAGGCCCTAAGCCTAGGCCCAGTGCTGATTAGTTTTTAGGTATTAAATAGCTCAAAGATGTTGCCAGCACTTCCCAAAAGAAACACAATGTGAAAAACCTTCGACTGCGATAGATAAAAATCAAGCACTCTAACTACGATATAATAACTCACAACCGAGGAACCATCCAAAATTTAATTCACATGCCTTATTATGAAATGGTTTAACAAAAATTAGTTCCTCCCATACAGGAAAGTATGACAGGCCCAGGATAGGGCCAGGCTTGGTAGAAGTCGGGCTACTTCAACGACAGTTTGATATTCTAATTGACTCGTTTTCATCAATTCATCATAGATGGTGTCATAGTATCCAATATAATGTACACAGTCAAAAGTAAATGAAGAAAACGTATTACATATAGTGAGGGATATTTTGATTTCAGTAAAAAATCTGTTAAGGTAAATCTTCACAGCAACGGATTGAAAATTATTTCTTATTGGTCAACAATTTTACATCAAGTCCTAATCACCACTAACTTTATCCAAGTTTATTTTTTATAAAATTTCCTGGCAATTTCAAACCGCGGAGGTATCTGCTAAGAGAACCTTTGTACAAAGAGGACGTTACTATGCTCTTACATAGGGTGAAAGACTCTGAGAGAGAGAGAGAAGGTGTAGATAATAGGATAATACTATGTAGAGAAAGAAAACTCATCGATAGTATTTAACGAGATATTTTAATCTCCTAAGATTTCTTCGGATTTTCTCGAAATTCACTGGATTTTATTGTACTTATCTTGAGTGTAGCGTATCAGTCGTTTATTTTTGAGAAGTTTTCTGTCAAATAAGGCAAGTTGTGTTATTCTTATTCTATGCGGGACAGGATACCAATGTAGTCCCACGCGGGACAAGATATCTCCCAGGTAGTATCAGGCTTACGTTTATTTTATATTTTATAAAGTAGACATGTTTTAAAATCAAAATGTCTATTGTATAAAATATTAAATCCTGTCCCGCATTTTTCTAATTCCGCATTCATAACCAAATAAACTGAACTATTGATGGTTACATTTTTAGAAAATTAAATTGGTTTTTTGGAACCATTCCTGTTATCATCAGAAACTTCTGATATTGATTAATTTCGGAAATAATCAACTTTAATGTTTAGATTTTTCACAAAAGTTAGTGAATTGCTTATTCTATTGTCGGTGCGTGCTGCAAACAGGTGCAGCACTTGTTTTAGCGGACGGGACCACCCACAGTTGACTTCTAACCGTGGCACTGCTAACATATTAGCATATTATAACATATTATTATAAATTTATTTAAAATAGAATTTTGTTAATAGTCGAATTTAATTTAAACACAAAAATTCCGTCTTTTTCGAACTGTAATTTTTCTGTAGCTTTGTCCATTTTTCACCTGAATTTTCGATTCATTTAGGGCCAGTATTTCAGTGAGCAGTTAAGCTATAGCTTAGGTAATCTCAAGTTTAAGCGAAAGTTTTTGCATTTTTTGAGTATTTCTTGGTATTTTTTGAGTAAGCGATAGCTTAGTTAAGATAGTTATGCTATCGCTTAACGTTAAACAGAACTGAAATACTCAAAAAATGCAAAAACTTTCGCTTAAACTTGAAATTAGCTAAGCTATAGCTTAACTGCCCACTGAAATACTGGCCCATAGTAAATAATCGATATATGTAACCTGGTTTACCAAAAGGGGGCTTGGGTGTCAAAAAATCATTTTCCACTTCTTTGCCGATTCAGGTTGAGTTTGAGACGCTCTTTCATATGATTAAAAGCAAAAAGTCATAACTTGTTTCAAAGTTCATTGAAAATGAAGAGAAAGAAGAGTACAAATACGAAAAAACTGCATGCATCTTATTTTACCTGTATCCGAAACTAAACTGCGAAGATTCTGATAGATATACCACTGACACTCCACTGACGTCCTTGAACATAGTGAAACACCATAGATAAATACTCCTTAATCTATAGTGAAACACCGAGCTATGCAGAGAAAAGAAAACAACTAACGAGAAACTGACGAAACGAGTTGTTTATCTTTAACAGCTGTTTTCTCGAAAACTGATTTTCAAACGTAAGCCCCCTTTTCGTATAGACCAAGTCACATATGAGTTTCAATTTTTCATACGAACACCTATTTTCTCAAAATTGGGGTGAATTAATTCCATTATCGTGACGGTATACGTGGAATTTTCGTAAATACTTTAATTAATATTTGGTAGGAACCTTCCTGATCTTGATAATCGTTTAAAATGAAACTAGGCGGACTTGCCTCACTTTAATCTCAATTTCTTAAACATTATTACGATTTTTGATTTCTTTTTACCAATAATTTTTCGACATATTGCCTATAATATTAAACTATAGTACCTTAATTTTATTAAAATTTTTTTATTTTGTAAGCCTGGTTATCGTTTTATTCCTGTAGAAATAATTTAATAATATCTACATTTTTTAAATTTGCTACGTGAAAGTGAACTATATCAGACTATATATAACTAGACAAAACTGCTCTACTGGACACACGAGCGCAATATGGGTCATATTTTTATATGCGTCCTTTGCAGGAGCTCTGACGGCACTCTCATAGTAATTACTGGATTACATGTGGAGGGATTTCTCATGTCTACAGCGTACCCATGTTCACCGAAGATCCACACTAATTTCGTCAAGTCCACAATTCAACCAATTACCACATCAAGCCACGCACTGCTGTGAATTTCGAAAGCTTGAAAATCGTAGAAGAATAGCCGTGTACGCAAAAGAAGAATTATTGTAACTTGAGAAGAATAAGATTTAACATAATATTAACTAGAAAAATATCCTTTAAAAAGACATATTTATCAAGTTGTAAACTAATGGTGTTCCCCACTAATCGAAGTGCACACCAATCGATTACCTCTATATTCACTCATTAGACGAGGTCATAGCTGCCGGCAGGCTGCGTTACGTTTTAGATACATTATTTCCCGAATTGCAGGTTGAGGTGTCATTCAAAATACAAAAACTTACCAAAAACCCCTCTATAGAGTATATTGAAAGACGTCAGAGGTATTATGAAACCGATCTATCGATAGATATTACTCTATGTTATTATTATCATCATCTGACTGTTTTATTTGTACTTATTACTTTGTGCGATTATTTATCTAACAGCATCAGTGGGCCAGCAGTGGATAATAGTAGTAGAATAGATCATTTTCATAAGACCTCTATTTTATTGGCTATTTTATTTGGTGGTGAAACTAATGTAAAATACTAAAATTCAACCACATTGTAGTTTTACCGAAATTTAAAATAATTAAAGTTGATTAAAAAATTGAGAAGGTGTCGTTAACGCTAGTATTTACACTCAATTTATTGTTTCGGTGGATGTTATATTTTCCACCGAAAACAATAGCTATTGTATGACATAGGCCGGAACGAATTTACATTTAAGGATAGGGACGGGACGTGGTAGATTCGACCAAGTTCATTGAAGTGAATTTGCTGTAAAACCGCGTATCTACCATAACAATGCCAAGCCACTAACTGTAACAACGGAAGCGAACGACACCCGCTTACCGCAACTTCTTTCGATAAGACGGACTTGTTTACAATATTCTTCCTCGTCAAAAGTTTTGAATAACTGTGTAATTTCCGAACTTTCTAAAATGTAACCTTAAGTTACATAGTAGTTATTAGTTGATGCAGTTACGAAAGCTGCAAAAAAAATTGATTTGGAATTGAGTCATGAAAAGCAATTAAAGATGTCTTTAATATTTCAAACATTTATGTTTTCTCGACTATCGGATATATTTCAATTAAACTATTTAGCATTCCGCCTTCACTTTACTTTAACGTTTAGAATATACGACGACGTTTTGACGTGAATACCTTCCATACTTTGAATTGCACCGCATTCTGACATTTATCTCGAATTATTTATTCATAGTGCACGAAATCGGTCGACCGTGAAATTTTACCGGGGATGCGCACTGTTAGAACGCTGACAATTCAGCAGTTTCATCCCTTTGAGATTTGCAAGGGTACGTTGGGTTCGGGGTAGCCGCCACAATGCTCGTCCATATTGCAGGGTTTGGTTTATCTCTCAAAGCCGCCGCTCGTCGTGACGCATACAACCGTTGGTGCGTGAGGCGGATCTTTATGACATCATCAACACTGAACGTTGTTAATCTCGCTTGGAAAAGTTCTATTGTGTCCCACATCAATACCACCATATACTGATCCTCCAAACTTTTTCCTGGATCTGAACAACTATTCACAATATTTTCTCTATTACAGCTATACGATAACGGAAATGATCGTCGCTGTCATGAGCAGGGACATAACAAAAAGGTTACTAGAAGTTACTTTTTTTATAAATTTCACCAAACAAAATTTATTATTGATTTTGGACATTTCGTTAAACAACATTTTCTAACTAACTTGTTGAAATTAAATTATAATAACGCGGTTCCTCTACTACTATTAAATAAAGCTTTTGTTAAGCATAGCAACTTTCGTAATAAAGCTCGAGTTTTCAAAATTCCTAATTTTAACATCACGAGCATGTTAATTCCAGAACGTGTTCGCCTTCTCGAAACTGCTGTTGTTAACGATATGTTTCTCTACGGAATAACGAATCTAAAATTTTTCTTTGCAATAATTTGGATTTCTTTTTGAATTAACATTTTATATTGAATAGATTCGTGTTAGATATGGGAAGAAAGAAAATTCGGATTAAAATGAGAAAGAGTCCTGCATAGGGACACCTGTGTGTGTTAGTTTCTTAAGTTGTATATTATCGAACCGTTATCGGGCATCGCTTCTTCCACCTTCCTTATATTCTCCAAGTTCATTCAATATTGAAATTATCCGTACTGCATTCACAGCCCCAACTAATCGCATCCTCCATCGCGCAATAAACACAATAACCACACTTCTAAATGGGGCTGGATTGGGGTGAATATTGCTAGTCGGAAATACAATTACTTCACGAATCAATGCAGTTGATGCACTGATTTTGAATGTCAAAACGTTCACCTTGACGTTTTAAACAAAAGTGGTATAAAACAATGCCGATCGAATTCGATTAAAATTGGAAAATGCGTTATTTTCCGTTATCGTTGTATGTCTAGGATAGCTTGCGCAGGTAAAAGTTTTATTATGTTTACTTTCCTGAGGATCATTTTATAAGGATAGGTAAGTTATATACTGCTGAAAGAATGGGTAAATTGAATTTTAAACCGACTTGGTCCGTAACAAAGAAGTAGTTTTATAAAATGCACCGAATAGCAAGAACAAGTGGAATACGTAACGTGAACTTTGCAGGATATCCGCCACTTTCACCTGCTTATTTCATTTGGATTTTCACTAATTATTATTTGAGCCGTCAAAGATATATGGAAGAGATCGCAGTAATGCGATTAGTGTTCGTCGTTTATCGATGAAGGTCGTAGGAACTGCAATACCGTCGAGAGTAGAAGACCGACCAGACTAAGCACCTGCGACTTGTCACCCCAGATTATGCGCCCCGAGGGATATGCTAAACCATACATTTTGCATTTTGCAGAGTGCTGCTGGAATGGAAAGTGAAGTGGTGGCGAAACGTGACGGCTAAAAGGAGATTAGGTCGCCGCCTGCTGGCACTGTACTCGACGTATCTTTTATCCACAAAGACCGACCCCAATAGAACGAATCTTATATTTCGTATATTTTCTTGAAAACCAAAAAATCAGCATTGCAGTACATTTTTGCTTATCGCAAATTATTTTACGTAAAACTTGGTAAATTCTATTATGGAAGTTGGAAGAATATAAAATAGACACAGCAAACATTAATTTATTGTAGCAATAATTAAGAAAACTTAATATTCATTATCATTAAGTTCGTGCATCGTTTTGAAAAGGAGATGTTCATTACTTTCTTTACCTTTATTGCTTCTGCCTTGCTAATTTAACGGTCTCTGTCTTTTATACAAACAGCTCTAACGTGTCATTTCTTAAATGTTCATTCCGCAACTTTGGACGAAGCTTGCTCATCTGTGATTATTGCACGAATCCCCGATCTCGTTTTATTCGCAGTGGAGCTCTATAGTGTGAATTTTTAATATTAGCAAATTGGACAGCTAAATTGCTTACATTTAACGCGACAAGACTAAAAATTTACAAATTATACATAACTACCGAGTATTGATTTTCTTAAAAACTTTTTGTAAGGTATTAAAAAATGCAGATTAAATGTCAAATCAAACTTGGAAAGGTATCAACAAATTCAAATTTGTTTCACAAATCAAGTCTTGTATTTTATAAGAATCCATAAGTCTTTTAATCAAAATTTAACTAAAGCAAATCTATTTTTTCTTGTGTAGTATTCGAAATTAGCAATGGAGGCCCGCATGAGGAGAGAGAGCAAAATGTAGTTCTACTTGAAAAATGTTATTTAGGTTGGGCAATAATAATCTAACTTATTATATATTTAAAATTTGATTAAGATTTATTATCCTGTTTTGAGAGGACACCGTCCCATCCACCCTCCTCGTAGCGGCCGCTACTGGTACTTGGGAGGGCACCCCATCATCGATAACATAAACTTTCCATATATACTTCATCCCACGAACAGATTTTTTTCAAATTTTTTCCTTATCATTAAAAGAGGAATGTGGAATGAAATTCACTGTAATTCAAAGAAAAATCTGCAAAGCCTAAAGTAAAGTACATCCCAAGACAATTTGGTTTTTACTGAAATACTCGTCTTTTTCGTTTTTTTTTACTTAGGAATTACAAAATTCTTCTTTGGAATATGGAAAAACGAACACAGGATATAATCTGTACTTTATAGCATCGTTTTGTTCTACACACATATATTTTAATTATTAATCTCGGCCACGCCAGTGACTGCAGTAAAATACTGAAAACATACATACATGTCTCTTTCTTACCTATTTCAATATATACTTTTATCTCGCTTGCATTTATCGCACCCTTAAGAATGGTCATGCTATGCCATGCCAAAAACAACGCTAGAAGTTGTATTTTAAAATCATTTGTCAACTGGGTTTTATTCATTCTTGTCAGTTTGTCAGCATGTATACATTGTATAAGAATTCCTATGTCTGACATAACGTCTAGATATCTTACAGCGCATCCAGACATGTGAAATGATAGTACCATAACGTAACTCCGTTGCAAGACATATCGCTATGAAAACTACATACATACTATATGCGACTAAACGAAAGTTCTGTTATGTCTGGACGTGTGAACGATTAGCAATTAGATGTAGAATAAATAGGCGAACAATAAGGTCATATGTACAAAGTGAAATTAATTTGGTTTGCTTTATTACCAAGTCTCTAGTTCTGATCGATTGTTTCGTACGGCCAAACCACTGTATCCCTAAATGTGTTGAAAGCTGTCAAAAGTTGATATTCACTTCGTGCCAAGTTTTAGGAGTACGGCTGGCTGAATAAGTATTGCGTAGTGTTAGAGAGAGGAGACGGTCATTAGCTTAGTAAGTTTGCTGAACAACTGCTGATGCTAAGATACCCGGTTCGAATCAGAGAGCACGTAAAAGCGGCGGCGCTCCCCCTGGGTTGATGATTGCCACCTTCTACTATTAAAAAGCAGTCTAAGCAAAAAAGAAAGTGTAAATTCTAAAACCTTTCTCGAAAGAGAAAGAGGCTGATTGTCCAGGAGTGGACTAAAGGGCTGATCAAGAATATAAGAGCAAGCAAACAAAAGAAAGGTTGAAATTGGAAATCAATAATATTTTCACTTGTTTTCATTAATAACAGACTCCCCGACAGAGATTATATGATTGATCATAGTGATGAAAGATCATCTGGATCAAAAATCCACGGTATATAAAATCGGAATAAAAATTTCAGTCGACAGTAAACTACGTGAATCGAAAGTTGCATCCTCATTAAGACGACACGGTAAGTGGAACTTTGATCTTGCAACAGAGATCAATACTATCGCAACTAATATCTTAAGTGCCCCTTTCCATGCCGTCTTGTTTTGCTTTGTTTAAAAGAGGACCAGTATCGCACTACCAGCACCGAAACTATTGATTTTTGAATGCAAATGTTGAAGAGTGTGAAATTATCTGCAAACTAGATTCTGGTCCTCTTTTGTCTTAAATCCACCGTTTTATTAGTTATGTAAAAAAATAAGTACCTACAGTGGATTTTTAATGTAGGGCCAAAAATTAAATAAAGTAAACCATGGAATCGCTGCCCGGATGATTACAGAGCATCCATGCCTTCCGGGCAAGGGGATTCGATAATATTGAAACATTAAACCTGCTACGAGTAAAATTGAAGAAAAACACGTCAAGATTGTTTGATCTGTGTGATTTGTTAAATGTGGTTCTGATTATATGGATATTTCGTTGTTTCATAAAAATGGGACGTTTGAATAAGAACATAAACTGAAAAGAATTAGGACTAGAATTAGAAATTTTGGGATTCCGCATCAGAGAATTTGTTTGAAAAGCTGTAATTCCTTTCAAACTTTTTTAAGATTTATCCGTGGTATTCATCTTCTTCAAGAAAAATTGAATTTTTTCCAATGAATTTTGCTTATTTGATATAATGTTATAATTCGTCGGCTTGGAGCAAAAACAAGATAACTCCATTTTTGGACAAAATGAGTTATCTACACGATTGGATACGAATCATACTCAACTACGTTCTGGCAAAATAAGATAATTGTACTAGCACTAATAAAATTTTTATTAAGATATTTAGTTTTGAATTTGTATACTTTTACATTGTCAACTCAACATTCAAGTCGCATTATCTCAAAACTATCATTTTGGAGTTATCTTGTTTTTGCTCCAAGCCGACGAATTATTGTATGTATAGTAGCCTATCCTGCAACACCAATTTTCATGTACTTCGTGTAGTTTGCCGCTCTATTGAGCTTGAATGTTTTGATTTAAGTGGTCAATTGTTTGAGGGTTGTCCGCATAAATTTTATCCTTCAATGTTCCTCACAGAAAAAATGTTCAAATTTTTCTCTAAAGCACGGAGGCGATCACAAGAAAGTTAGGCACTCTCTGGATTAAAATCGAGTGCTTTAGCATTAGTAAATAGTTGATCACACTAACTACTAGGCCACTGATCGTATTATTATACCAATAATACATTAATTTTGCAGAAATTACAGGGCTTTTAAAAAATTTACGTTACAATAGTTTTTCATTTAAATATTATTAGAATATTACCCTACAGCAGTGTCGTGTATCGAAATTACGACATCACACAATATTTATTTATATTTTGCAACATTAATTATTAACGTTTAACCTTACACTTAAAACAACACTTATCTACTATTAACTTAAAATAATTAATGATCAAAAATACCGACTCATTAATTTCTACCATTGGCGGACCAATGAAAATATTTAAATTTAAATATTGCTGCCAGCAAAATTAGCAGTTTGACAGCTATTTGATTATTCCTTAGGAAAATCATTGATGTAATCCTTATTTAACAGCAGGAGCGCTTATAATTTCTGGCATCTTTACACTAATAAATTGACCTAAGGCGCGTCTTCAAATTATTGATCACTCTTCATTTTCAACTTTTTCCGAGATTTCGACATCACTTTTAATTAAGTTATTTCATATTGGTAACTCTATTCGGCAACCACAATTTTGGTCCTCCTTCAGTTTTTTCTTGACCGAACTATATTCAGGGGTAAACAGCGACTGAAAATAAGTGTACAAAAAGGAGACAATATCAAGGAAATATTTGGAAATATCGTAGAATTATTCAGAATTTTGAGAACCTAACCTTTCAGGATAAGAGGGATTTAGGGTCTTTGGGGGGGGGGGGGCTAAATAACACATTGTATCTTATAATGTAAATGTTCAGTGAAAATGCCATCAAATTTTATAATGTTAATCAAAATTTTACGGAAGGGCTCTCTCTCTCTCTGCGCACACTATGAAGTTAATTTAATATTTGGAAAAAGATAATACATACGTATACATAAATATAATACATGAAATTAAAATACGTATACAGATAATACATGAAATTAATATTACGATTATTTAAAAAAAAATCAAAATTAATATTATGATAAAGGAAGAATTCTTAATATTCGCAATTAAACAGGAACAGATTAACTCGATGTTTCGAATGGAATCACGCATTCTCAGAAAAAAAATATAAATCACAATACGAAGTCGTAACAACAGGTAAAACATAAGTTATTATTAACGACTAATGTTAATTATACACAAAGATAATTCTAAAACTACTTCACAAAGAGTGCAGGTGTAAAAAATTTTACTTTTAAAGAAACATTTTACACCTGCATTCTTTAAGTTATAGCTTTACAATTAATTATTTGTAATATCTTGGTATGTAATTAACCTTTTTATGTAGTAGCATTAAGTATTTCTGCTGTTGCCATAATTTCATCTTATCATTTATGATTTTTTGACTATAAACTCTCACAGATACAAAAATCCATAATGAAATAATATGTCGAATATAACACGTTAACCGCCAAGCGGATTTTGGCAATATCCCACCAAGCCCAGATGCTTTTTTTCATATTTCTCAAGTTTACAATAGTAGAATCCAACGGCGGCTCGTCAAAGGAGGCAAGGGAGGCACAGCCTCCCCCGAAATTCTGGACTATTAAAATTTTCAGAATAAGACAAAAATGAATTTTTGATTATAAGATCTATCAAAATAGAGATACTCCTTCTACAATACTTAATCAAAAAGTAACGTAACGTAAGTCATGCAACTATGTGGCGGTCCATATGACCTATGTGGCGACAGCGGACATTTTTAGAACGGAAGATATCCATGTTTAATAATTGAGAAAAATATTTTTTTAAATCTATTTAACTAACTGTGAAAAAACCTGAAACAGAAATCCGAGGGGTAAGCCGCAGACCAAAATCTTATACACCAATTTTTCTTTTTGCTTCAACTTCCTGCAAATCTTGGACAATTCTTTTGAAATTCCTAGATCTTATTCATCAAAATTCTTTTATTTGAACATCAAAAAAAAAACTACAAGTAGGAGGCTTAAAAATCGTTTTAATCAATAAAGGTAATCAATTTTGGAAACTGATACATTTTACTACCTGTAGGCATATATTTAGTAAAATTAATATTTAAATCGATATTTTAAATAAATAGACGATATTCTGTACCAAAGAGGATTAAACTTTATAATTTGAAAATGTATTCAAAACAGATACTCTTGAACACAGAGTGATATTTAGATTACATTTGTGTAAATACACAGAATTTTTCAAAAATAACTTAACCGATATGTTAAAGTAATTTCAAGTTTTGTTTGTTCATTTTATTTTATTATATTTCTCAGCTTCTACATTTTTATAATCTTTATAATTTCCATTGTTTCAATTTTAAGTTTTTATTTTCTGGGAATCTCTACGTGCACGAGTCTTGCTCGGAGATAAAGTTTTAATAATTCATATTAAATTCTTATATACAAAGAATAAAATAATAAGCTTATTATACGATTAGAAGAGAATAATAATGAACTTTTTTGTTTCAGGTAAGGAAATCTGAAATATTGATAGTAGCAGTATCGACCGATAACAAAGAGTAAGTTAAATATATCCACTCGGGTTACATTTTGAATGACCAATTTAAACATTTGCAAACTTGAATACAAAATACCAGGACTAAACCTATTGATTTAGTTCAAGTGAAAAATAGGCGGTTGTTCACTTTGTCAGTTAAGGTTTTAAGGTCTAATAATTAATGTTTGAAAGTTCCTGTGATGACTTCAATGCAAATGCCTGCTAACATGCCCATCTATTCCATTATTTTCATGAAGTCTACACGATTCAGTTCAATTGCTGTGCTGTAGAACTTGATATTTTTTTTTCTTGTATTGGTTTACCAAGTATCTATAATTATACATTTACCATTTGATTCGATAATGTTTTGTGGTTTTATAAAAACAAAATAACTAATTAAATACCATACCTACCTTGGAACAAACTTTTGCAAATCATCCTCTTTAGTTTTATTTTGAAGACCAAAGACCTTGTATTATATACGTACATACTAATAATATGTGGCATATTATTGCAAGTTGGAATAACTGCCGTACAAGTTTTTTTGAGACCTTAGTCATTAAATTTCAAGAATTATAAATATACCAGCAGTAGGTACCTACCTGGTTTTTCTTTTATATAATTTACTATTGCGTTAAATTGCAATTTTCGAGTTGTTTATTAAAATGGCCTGAACTTTAACTTGCAACTTTTGTAAAAATTTAAAATATATATAGAATAACTTTCTGTCGCGATTGTCGGAGACGTCGGCTAAGTTTCGAAACGACATCATTAGTCAAACATCTAATTAGTTGGGCACTCGAGTATCCGTGCAGAATGTGGGCTTCAATTATTGCCGTAGGTTCTGCAACAACCTACCTGATAGTTTTGTCTGAGTCGCTCAGTTCAGGTTGATGTCCGTTGATTTGCTATTGAGTACCACGCAATTCGGTAGCGCAGATGATACGACAATAACAAGTTACGATCGTCCGTGCATAACAGGACCGATCGACTCTTCATTACAACACTCGTTTACTAGTTAACTACAACTGTACTATTTTATTCAATTTTTATTTTATGTAATTCTCTTCAAGTTACTATTGGCGTTCGTTAATTTTACTGTAGAGCCTGACAGTGGCATCGCTCACAATAATATGCGGTATACACATAACGCAGGAGATTTCCCGACAGATATGCCGTTGCGGTTGCAATTAGAAAAGCTGGTCGTACACTCCATGACGAAATAGCAGCATTGCACGCTTAAATGCTCTTACGCCTAGTATAGTATTCAACCGGAAGATTCCATTACACTACCACTCAGACCTATGTCAGGAACCCCAATGTTAATGCAGATCGCACTGTTTACGTGCTTTATTGTCCGAAATGGAAAATATCATCACATGTATTTAATGTCCCAGGACTTTACTCTCGGAATAATTACGTTTATACATACTATACCTTTTTCATGTAAAACTTTTATATCGTCAACATCAACGCCGGAGGTTTTAACGCTCATATCTTTTTTAAATCGTCATGAGCTGACTTGTATACGAAGTTGGTTCATTACTGTTTCAGATTACTAACAAGTTGAAATGCATCCGCAGCTGATTTTCTGCCCCTTTCATAAGCACGATGAATAGGGGAGTCGAAGGGATCAGCAGCAGCACGAGCCACCAAAAAAAAATTATATTATCTAGAACTTCATTACTTTCATTTTCTATTTCTACATATTATAATATTGTGTTGTTAATTATTTACAAATAAGTAAAACAAAAGTTACGATGACTAGATACTTATTGGATATTTATATATTAAGTCGCTGCAGTTAGAATGCGATTGAACCATGCGATGCGAGTATCAACTGCTTTTGTAAAAGCATGCAAACAAGAAGATTAGAATTTAATCGAAACGGTCGAACTATACGTAAACGGGTCAGCACGGAACAGTACAACAAAGCACACGCTATAATATCGCGCGGCATGTGTCTATGGAACCGTTCGACCCGTCGGCGCTATAAAGTGACGGGTTTGGGAGGGCCGGGACGAACGCAGCTTGTGTCATGCCATGTCGAGTCATCGTGCCGCCCTATTACGCTCACGTATTGCTCTCATGTTTGTGTGCCCCAAGCGTAGAGACCACTTTCCATTTATGTCACGGCTTCCATCCCGAGCGAATTGAAGAACTTAATTGTAGGATTACCGTGGCTGACGACATGGGCTTGTTGCTATGAAACCGAAGCCTACTACTGTTTTCCATTTACCTTCCAAATAATTTAAAAATCGAAATTGTTAATTTTGCATTAAATGTAAATGGATTTTCAGAGGTACCCAATCAAAAGTTCAACTTCGCTCGTATTTTTTTTTTTCAATTTTAAGTACCTATACAAGTAAAATAAGTCGTTTTTAATGTAACTTTTATTTCACTTGCTCTTAAATTTTATACTCAAAAATTGAGTTACTATGAACTCTAACCCTCCAAAGATACTTGATAAATCCTTTGTCAATTTTCATGTTTATATTTTACTCTTTCATGTTCGCGGGAGCTATGCACTACGTACGATTTTGGCTGTAGTTTTTTAAATGCGAACAGATATGCTCGTATTTATAATGTACTTTTAGAAACTCCAATAATAGTTTTTTATAGTATCAAACGTTTTTTCTTTCTTTTGGGGGGGGGGGGGATTTAAACGATTGCGTTGCACTTACTAACACAGTGCAGTGCATAAAACCATTATCGGTCAAATTGAAATTATTTTGGGGAGCAATTAGAAAAAGTGTACTATCGGCGCTTATTTTATTTATTGCTATGTATGCGTGGAAATGGAATAAGGTTGTTTTATAAATTAAAAATGAAGATTTTCCACGCTTCCGTGGCACGTCGCATAGATAACTGACTAGATAATTTATCAGTTGTCAGACATCACATGATATGCATACCAAATAGAATAGGTAAATCTTTGTCAACATTCCGTGCCACTTGAGCGTCACGTGACCTCATATGAAATGCTATTTATTATTATCTACGAACTGTGTATACTGTATACAACGCACGACATCGTCGGTTTCTTGCCAGGATAATGCATTATCCCCGAATGGGCCATAGGCGGCGGGGAGCCGAGATTACAACTTACATTCTCCGTCGTAAACTGGAAAGCACGAGCAAATTTATAGAAATCTCGTTGTAAAGGTTATACGTTTATTTTCGTAACTGAACGTTGTAGAGGTGCGGTTATTTGGGTGTGCGTTGAGGTAACTTACAATACCAATTCGGATATATGTATTTAAATTCATATGGAAGTCTATTTAAAGAAACTTTGGAAAAACTTTATTCGATATTTTATGAATGCAGAGAAGACACGAAACGACAAATTTAGAACACATTTCCACTATCGCCATAAATTTGCTACTAGATAAAATTGCATTAGTTATTTTTTTGTTTTGCTGAAACAGAAAGCCTACTTTTTAAATGTTGAATCCAACATTATTATCTCTTTAGAATCTCATAAAACATTAAGCCATCAGATTCCCTGTCGTTGAGATCTGCAGTTCCCTTTCTAAAGGAAGATATTTTTTCTTTTATTTATCGTGTCAACCAAGTTTTATTCCTTATCTATTTTTGTTTAATTACCGAACTCTTTTTAATATCTTAAGAAGAAAATTTCAACTTACTGCAGCAACTTCAGATACCTTGTCGGAGCTGCAAAGCTATCTCGGCTCTTTCAGATTTAAATTTAAACGAAATACCATGCCATAATATAAATAAAACTACCTAACCCTTAAGATTTCATCTGACTTTGTCGTCAAGTCAGTTAATGATATTTTGCTCTTACCTAGGTTGGGTATAGTTTTAATTTCTTTCAAAATAGAAACCGAACTAATCACGAAACATCAATCAAGGGGGGGGCTGTCAGCTTTAACAATTCCGAATAGATTAATACTTAATTATATCAGATTCAGTGGAATATTCAAGTTGTCGAATAGATGAGCTTTTCTTCTTTTCTAAATTTAAACAAACTACTTTTTTCACTTTAGAACTCACTGAATTTAAATTCTACAGCTAACTACTTTGGTAGTGTTTAGTGATTTCCCACAAAATAGTCAATTTGTCATAGTCACGAAACTGTCGCTTTTTCTCTTTTTGATTTTCTCAGTTCATTTAAAAATTTTTATTGATCAATTAGAAATCTTCGTAGTGAGAGATTTCTTTGTAAAATTGACTAAGACTTCCTCAATAAAATTACATTTAAGGCTTTAAGACTACAAATTGATGGCGTCGTAAGAACTCAATATATTAAATAGAAAAATATAATTCATCTAATACATTACAAAGATTTTCAGAAATAGAAGAAAAGGGTTTTACAATGGTATTACTGTGCATATACATTATTAATAAAGCTCCTAAAGCAAGCAATCATGAATATTTCTAAAACTCGCGTGATTGACTTGGCGGGACTTGGTCACTACCCTTCCCGTGCTAGTCGCCCCTGTAATCTAAAGTTAAAACATAATTTCTATCTTAACACATAATCATACATAAATAATTTTTAATATTATGGAATTATTATGTAGTAATTACTTCATCAATGGACATTATATTAAAAAAAAAAAATTATGAGCCGGTCCCAAAAAAAGAAAAAAATAATTTTATTTTGTAAAAATATTAGTTAGTATATGATTTTCGCTGAGATTAATAAATATTCAAGTCTAGTTTTAAAACAACGAATTTGTCAAAAGTTGTGTAATGGAAATTTAAATAATTTTATAATATTGATAAAAGCGTTGTATTTCGTTTTAAAGAAGAAAGTAAGATATTATGAAGATAACAAGTGTGATGAAAGTTTAAACAGAATCTAAACGGAAACTGGATTCCAGGATAAGTAAAATTAATTGCAAAAAATTTAAGAGATAATAATTGGAAAAAAATATTGAAAAGTTCAAGTTGTCAGTTATTAAGTAAAAATTTGCAACTTTAACGGCACGATTATAAATATGTATATTGAATGTTCAGCGCACGTGAGATGATTTGGGATAATGTTCCATTTTCAATGCTCAAAATTCGAATGAAATTAAAAATAAATTGTAAATGTAAACTGTAATTAACAATCAGGTGTTAATTTTTAATTTCGGGAGTTAATCTGAATTTTCAGATTTTTCTTCACTTATGCAACGAAATCCCCCCTTTCGTTAATATCATTTATTTTGCCAAAAATTTCTTCCAGAAGAAACTTTTAAAGAAAAATGACGACTAGCCTTTACATAGTTCATTGAGCCGCCCAATTTTGGTTGTCCAAATATTACGGTCATCTTATTAATTTCAACAGAACCTTTATATTATTGAATATTTATTTTTTTATAATGGAATAGTATTTTGAATTGCTGATTTCATAATTTTAAATTCAAATCATTTGCGCCTTGGGGGGGCAAGCGCTCCCGCTCGCCGTGCTCTACTGATGTTGCCGTAGCATAGATATCCCCCAATAATATGCATTGCAACATTTTTCTTCAAGCAATTCATCGATCGGGATATGTTACTTCTAGCGCTAAAATGTGCTGGCGCTCCATCGTGCATAAAATAAATTTGGTTGTGTAAACTGCATTCAATATAGTGCCGACTGCCGATAGCCATTCTTCTAGAATAAAAGGAATTATGTAAAACTTAGCAGAAAAAAAATCAGATTATATCGCATTGTTTTCGTTCATTACATTATGAGTTTAAATATTTTTGGATAGGATGAATTTTAAAATTCTCATATTTGGCAACGCCACAAAATGTTAGAGCGAAGTGAGCATAAACGTTTACGATAATATAATAAACAAACAATGAATCAAACATGAATATATTTTGAAATTCACTCAGCGGATGCTTAATGCTGTTATCAGTAACCGTTAGCTATCGTTCGGCTAGAACAAAATACAATCTAAGAGCGTTGGTTATATTCAACTGCTGAATTAATTCACCGGAACTGGTTAAGCTGGGGATGCTATGCAGCATCCTACTGGATTAACGATCTTTCGCTGACCGGTTCTGAGCGAGTTTTATATCTGACATTAATGTTTCAATGTTTTTTTGTAACTTCAACTTCTTAATGGAGAATATCCACAGGTCATCAATATCAATTTAGATGCAGCTCTATCCCAAAAACGATATGGTTGTAAGATGAGCATCTTAAGTAGGTATTAACAACAAGTATTATTGTTAAAATTTCGCTAATTTGTTGTAACAAACTGTATAAACTTCATTTGCATTTTCCTATTTATTAGCATCACGGATGGGTGTAAATAAATTACAAGCAACGATGTGCTCTAAAGAAAGTCTCCCACACTCGTAAAGACTTATCACATAGTATAACTAAAACTTTTACTATTAAAACTATTCATCTACAAAAATTGCTTGCACCCACTGAGAGTATTAAATCGACGAAAATATTTAATATCAACAGGTGGCTTATGCAATAATATACATTAAAATATAAGATACAGCAAATTAAACTTTGCACAACTCGGTGTAATTAGTCTATTTTTTTCTCTCTAACACTTACCAACCTACTTTGTGTGGGTTTAACATTAATTTATTAAAAAATTGTGAAAATCGTGGACGTAACCGATGTTTTAATGAAATCAGTTTAGTTTTGTCGAGAAAAAAGTGCAATAATAAAATGCAAGGGCTTTTGCAAATATCGTAAAAGAAATCGCTTTGGCATTTTACCAATCTCGGGTCATCGAAACATACGGAGATTTAGTCAAAATGAAGACTATTACTATCGAGAAATACGCTTGAATTCTGCGGACGTTACTAGCACAGGAAGTAGCGAATGCGGATAATAGCAAATTCTAGTCTTGGGTTTAAGCCAAAGGTTCACGTTGTAAAGCCTTTGGGCTACAATGCCAAAGAGGATGATACTATCTTGGGGTGCCGCAACGTCTGTGTTGTTGATAAGGGAATTCCTTCTATGGATGATAACCCCTTAGGTATTTACGAGAATAATACTCTGCTCACGTTAGTTTTACTTACGGTACATATCACGATATGACGTTTCACTTTACTTTTCGAGATTCACACTAAAAATAATTTTCACCCTGATGCGTGTGACGGAACACGGTGGGTTGGTTTTAATTTTAACATCTGCCGTTTCAACAAATTGTCAGCTATTTTTATTTTATCCATTGCTTTGAGAAGTAACGCGGATCAAATCTGATCTAGTTTCAGCTGCGAGTCAGACATTTATATTGCATTTGGAATGGTCGAGACTTCCGTCGACTAATAAAATCAGACTCTCTGATAATTTGCGCTTCCTATATGATAATTAGTTAGTTTTGCCGAAATCGCTGGAAGGTTCGTTATTTTACATGATATTAATAGAACGTTACGTATGGTATAAACAATATGATTGAGCAGGTTATATAATGTATTAGGCCATAGGCTTAATCAATACTACCATAAACGTAGAAATTTTGTATTGGTTGAATGGAAACTGTGCTAAACGAAACAGAAGTGGAAGCAACAAAATGTGTGGTCTGTATGCGGGCATAACACAATGGGTTTTGTCCTCCTTTAGTCACGTTGGTGGCTCGTAATCAATATCTATTTTGTTATTATTATAATGGGATAACTGAATTTAAGTCTACGATAATTTTCAACCATCAATTATGCCCGTATGGATTCCGGTTTGGTTTTCATCTAATCCTTGCCAGAAACGGTTTCATTTGAGGTAGAGGTGATATACGATTCCACCAATAGATTTTATGTGAAACCTTGAGTAAATAGAAGACGAATTGCTATACCAAGTTGATAAGGTTCCACCATTACCGTCTTTGTACTTGATTCTACGAACGTTTAACGATGGAAAAGGTATTCTAATTTCTTACATCAGCTTTCACAAACAAAGACACAAAGAAGCTATGAATACCACATCGTTGAGTAAAATGCAGCTAAAAGTCATGACGATGCATTAAATTTAAATATGGTAATTAAGTTTGACAATGAAGAAAATTCTGTATAATTAATTGTTGCAATTTAAGTGACATGGTAGACACAATTTACATATTCGAGGATCGATTGCGCTTAGCGAAATTTTAGTTTTTACCATTTCGCATTGCTTTTTGATACCCCATGTGTGTAGTGCATGCAATTATTGTTGTTTAACTTTTGTAAAATTTTGCCGTAAATCGATACGTTCAATAAATCCGATTCCGAGCTAAATTAATTTCGCTTCAAGTAACCGTGAAACGAAAGTTAACAAGCCAGCAGGCGCCTCGAATTTGTCGAATGCTGGCGGCGAGAAACCCTGCTTAAAGAAGCGGAATAGGGTCGAGAGTGCGATCAGAAAGACGACAGACGAGAGGGTGGAATGGGTGACAACTTCTACACTACAGTTATCTGCAGGCGACTGGAATTGAATTCCTATCTGGAACACTAGAACCGTTCACCCGCAGTCGATGTTGCAGCTCAACCCCGTTCGCTTTATCCTTTTAACCTTCCTTGTTCTTTGTTATGCGACGTTTCAGATTTGTCCTAGAAATATGACTTGACTAAAATTTGATTTGTACATCTCACAGATGATGAAAATTTTCATATCTAAAACAATTTTGTTCAAAAGAATATACCGAATAGTTTTCCTTTTGAACTTTTCAGTTTCAGCACGGGCGTTATAAGTTACCTAGAAGCTTTCTGAAATTATAACGACCGCTCTGGCAAGCGCATTTCGTTTACAGTATTAAAAATCTTCTATGCTCTTTCGTTCATGAAACGACGGCGTCGCTTCGCAGCGGAGAATAATACCTACTTCCCTCGAGCAAGGAAAGATTTGCGCCTTGCTATTTATACGAGTGGCGTCGTTTGAGTTCTATATTTCAACGAGTTCCTCGCTTTCAATATCTAACTTTATTCGAATTTATTTGTGCCGTGAAATATGCAGTTTTTTTATAAATAAACAATGCAAGTGATGGTTTTGTTTATAATGCGATTTGCAAAATCACTATCTTTTTGTAGGAAATGCACTAGCGGATTCAATTTCGAGTCGAAATAAAAAAGCTCGGTATTTTAAACAGGAACCATCAGGTAGGTTTCTGGTTTCTACCCCATTTCTCGCACCTGTTTCTACCTGACGCAAATATATATGCACTTTTATTAGAGCAGGTAGTTTTTTAGAAATTGTTTACTAATTTCGGATTGGTCGTCCTCGTTTTCTTGATTGATGAGTCAAACTCAAACGGGAACAAGTCGAAAGTTTCTTGTTGGTCAAAATAATTTTGCGACCAAAATAACTCTATACACATGCGACTCCAACTAATTAGAGCGGAATTTACCTAGCAAATCGATTCTTCAATCTATTTATTACAGGGCTAAAATTTTTGTCGAAATCGAGTTTTACTTGTGTGATGTGATGGTGGTGTGTTTGTATTTCATTCGACGATAAATTTTCATGATTGAAAATTACTTGTCAATCAAATAAATTTAAACGGCCTCTTCGCAAGCAATGTCAAATTTTGCCATGAATATTTTATTTTATTTTATGTAGAAAATCAACGGTTGATGGGTATATACATATACACCGAAATGTTGAATTTAAACGTTTGTGTTTTTGTGATAAGTAATCGGTAAACCGATACGAATATGTAGGTATATCGTGACAGACAGGGTGGATTTTTTTGATGCCTTCATCTGACACGGTAAACTAGGAATTACCCGCTTTTACAACAAGGGTGAACTATAGGTGGGAGATTCTACGCAACACGCAAACGCTTTCTATTACAAACACTCTCGCTGCGCTATACACGTTTGTTACTCGATAGATATTATTACCCCGTGGCGTTTTGGGGTCAAAAATGAAGAAAATATTTTCGTACAATACGCTCCGCGTGCACAAGTAGCGTAAATTTGAGATATTCGCTATTTATACCCTTCGTCAGAGTTGGATTCTGTTATGTAGCATATATGCGTTATGTAGGATACATTTGAATATTTGAATTCTCGACTTATCGTCTTTGTTAATTATATTATTGACTCTTGATTTAAGTCAAAATTTAACTTCCCTAATATTATAGACCTCTTGGTTGGTATTACAATAGATTCGTGAGGGCTCTTGTAACATTTAATTAGCAACCGAAGTTACGGGACAGCAGCAGGATGTACAACACAATTGAGCTTTCAAAGAGATGTTGCGAATAGTCGAAATAAGGAAGCGATAACGTCAGCAACAGATATACGGGTGGGTGGTAAATATGGAGTATATTATAGAAATCCACTAAAAGTAAAATATAACTAAGTAGTGCAGTCTTTGTAATCTAATTGGGCCGCCGGCTGCAGTTCCTCTTAATGACACGCTCGACGATGTCGAGTATTCCGTCGCTTGCTAATTTATTTAGTTATTCCATCTTCTTGTACTACCGGAACATACAACACATTATGACGTTATATGTACACCATTTTCATCTAGCATAAGAGTAATTTGATTAAATTGATCAATAAATTTAATTTACTAATATAGTAATTACAAACACTTGCATCAGCAAGGTTGTGTTATGTAGAATGTAGATCGCGGGATAAAACTGCAAATTATAGCGGTATTTACCCAATCGTTCATTCGTATATACCAGTTGAACAAATTCTTATTCGATATAATGAAAAACGTTTTTAATTCGGGAGCTAGGGAATAAATAAAGGAAGTTTTGAAAACTCGCACACTTACGTATTTATTATGCATGAAGTTGAATTTGTTTTTAATGCTTTGGCAGGGAAGAAAAATTTGGTAGCTCTAACTAAACTGAAAAATTCAAAAATTAGTCTTTGTGTATAGTCTGTCTCCTGTCCCCGTCCATCGGTGTCCCCACGTCTACTGTCCCCCGTCCATCGATGTCCCCTCGTACCGGCCGCCACTAGTTTTGTGCGAAATTGCAAAAAATATAAAACTGTTGTTTTTCAAATATCTCAAAAATGAAACATTATTCGCACACCAAAAAAATACTATAACACATAATTATTATTCGTGACTGTTAGTTGAAAGTATGTTAAGTGCGGTTTAGCGATCGAAGATATCGAACTCGATTCCCGATTAGGTGATAAAAATTTTAATGTAACATCCCACTTTGGCTTTGAGTGAATATTTCTATTCAGAATGGTGCGGTAGTGCATGTAGTTTTAGAATTCTGCATATCGAATGTTAGAAAGTGGCCAAGAAGGTAGCATCTTTTGCATAATAAAAATGATTTGTAAACGAAAGCTTGACAATGATAATATTTTTGAAACTATACGTCGAAGAATATCAAATACTTTTAGAAAGTGCCGGCACCTAATGCATTTTTGGTAATATCTATCGACCTTCCAGTGCAGTCGTTTACACGTTTCAATAAAGAAAGATTCGTAAAGAATGTGAGAGGGATTTGTAGAAGTGCTTGTTCCAAGGATATTCGTTCCCTATAAATTTTTGCATTTAACGTAAAATTAAGTTTTCCAATAGTAATCTAATAATGAATAGCTATTTTGAAAAATATGATGGAAATCCTTTTTCACTAATGTTTATTTTTCTGCATCGAAAAGCAGATTCGAGAGCCTCTTACACGTACATATTTGGCTACTGGGGTTTTGTTCCATGGTTTGACATGCTCCATTACGCACGGGTTTGTGATCCAATTTTACACAATCGACTCACCATATGAAAATGTGAATGTTTGCACACGGTAACAATCGATATTGAGTTTTCATGAAATCCACTAACGCTCCTAATAAAATTTCGTTAACTAGACTGACACAATTTTATTTCGTGCGGATTGAAAATTTTGACTTTATTAAATGTATGTTAAAATCATAAAAGAACTTACGATTTGATAATAAAACTGAGGTACCGATTACCGAATTTACATTATTACTTCCCAGTTGATCAATTTATTTTATTGCGAAGGATATGGTGGTTTTTGGGGACGATATCCTATCGTAACTGTCGTGAGACATTCTGGGACCAGCATTGGGCCGATCTAAATGACATGAGGCCCGGGCCACCGGCAGCTTTATTTGGTGCTCCGAGATTACATGAGCTCGAAACGTAAGCAGTTTTACGACGCTTTGCTCCCGTTATTTACATAGCAAAGTGCTCGATTTTCGATTGCTTTCTACACCTCGATTTTGCATTAAGAACACACACTTTAGTAAATATTGAAACATTATCAAAGTGTACCTACGCGATACCACAAAAGTTTTTTTATTTAATCGTGAAATTTATAAAATCATTCATTTATTTTCTAACAAGGAGTACAGTGCGAATTTAGATAGAGCTTCGTTTAGAACGTCTCGTTCTACACTATTCATGGGGTCATCATTCCGCTTTCTACTCAATTAAATACAAACAAAGGCATGATGTTACTTTGGAGTACAATTTTAAACGCAAAATTAGGATGCACAATAAATTTTCTCGATATTAAATTCTCTTAACACCATCACCTTCCAGCCAAGTGTTTTACAATTCTAATAATTTTAAAACTTTGGCATTGTTCATATAAATTTTAATTTTACGTCTTTCACAAATGTTGTAAGTACGCGTAACTAAAATGGCATAATTTTATCAGCCCGTAAAAGTATCCATAGTACTGGAATTTTGAAAACGTGCTTATGACACGTAATATCGGATGAGAACAAAAGTCTGTATTTAATCTGGTTTTGCGAACGTCGACAAAGAAAGGATAAGCAAGCAAGCTTGATCATTAGCTTTGGGAGTAGAGAATCGTTCGCTTGCTTCAATCAATTGTCGCGTTCTTCAACAGAAACTCAAAGGTTATAATCGAGCTTACCTTGCTTGGCATAATTAAACGTCTTATTTCAACACATCCTCTGGATTCATCCATAATTGACTTCATCGTCTGCTTTATGGTAATTAGTAAACTAACTGGAAAGGCTCGTAATTGACTGCTATGGAAACTTAGCACGTAATTTATTTTCTGCCCATATTTGAAATTATTCTTTTTCACTTTCCAGAAGTTTTCAGAAAATATGCCGTCTTATTATGAAGGAATGTACATGTGTATAGGTATATCTTCAAAAAATCAAAACGAAAGCTATGAGCCAAAATAATACTACATAAACTTTTTTAATTTTACACGTGAATACACGAGTAAGATTTATGAATTCGTTTTCTATTTTTAACGGCAGAATACAGACAAAAGTCATCGGATATCCTGTACCGTGTCCCACCTACTTAGTTGATTTGCACATAAACTATAAGTAATTATTGGACACAACAAAACAAGTAACGCTAGACATAGTAATTTATTATAATTCATTATTGTTTTTTTACCTGATATTACCACACGTAGTGCATCATAGATCGATCATCTAATAATAATAATTATTGTAAAGTTGAACCTGGTTTGACTTATCTAACAAATAATTTTGATTAGATAAACTGAAATATTGGAACGAAACCTTTCATTTCGGCTAGGGCTGGGAATTTTTATCGATTAATCGATAAATATCGATATTTATCGATAAATCGAAGAACGATATTTTATTTTTGAAGTATCGAATAATCGATGTAGCGATAAATGTCGATATATCGATAGGTATTTCGATAGTTATCGATATTCCGTTAGTCATCGATATTTTGACAGTTTTCGATATTTATCGATATTTCGATATTTATCGATATTTCGATATTTATCGATATTTCATAAATATAGATACCTCAGAATACGTCGGTTTCTTATCTGAGTTTATTTTATTTCTGTTTTTTCTGTTATTTCTGAGTTTCAAAAGGCAATGATGTTAAAAAATGATTTTTATAATTTTAATAGTAATTATTTCTATAATAAAATCATTATTTTTATTAAGTTATGATTATGACCCTGCTTAGGACTTCAGTAGCTCTAAATTATAAAACACACTTTTCAGTCATCCAGTTTTCAATTTCCGAGAAACTGTCAGTTTTCTAAGAAAACGCGTATTATTTTGATAATTAACGATACTTCGATAATAATTTCAGATATATTGATACTTCGATATATATCGATATGTCGATAATTATCGATATATCGATACTTCGATAATTATCGTCAAATATCGATTAATCAAAGTTATCGATAGTTTTTCACTTATCGAAATTCGATATCGAATTTTGAATATCGCCCAGCCCTAATTTCGGCTGGCCCATAACAACTGGTCAACCAATGAGTTTTTGATAAAAATATAAAAAACAATAGCTATTCGCAATTACGACTGATGTTTTCCGAACGGTATTCCGCACCAAAAAACCACCATAAACTGCAACTCCCTGTGATCGTCAATTTTAAGAAAAGTTGAAATTAGAACAACCACATTAAAACAACCGATTGACACTGAAAACAATAAAATTATAAATTCAACTTACTCGTTCCACAGTTAATGCGAAATGAAAAGTTAAAAAGTCGACTATAAATTTATAAAAATTATTTGACAAAGTTAATGGTTTCGTGGGCACTTAGGTTTCTACAAAGTAGAGAAACTCTCTTTTAAATCTCCAAACTTTTAAAAAAATTTCTAATTGGTAAATATAAAATTCATTTTCTGAAAAGTATCTATTTTCCATATTTGAATATTTAGAACATTTCAAATGAAAGTTTTTATAACGAGAATCGACAATAACATCTTGGTTAGTCAAGTCAAAATAATATACTAAATTCATAGAACCAAGAAATCTCAAATTCATGACAGGCTGTTAGGACATTAAGCTTTTACCATTTTTATTGGCAATAAAATAACTTGACATTTTAATTTTCGTTATTAAAATGTGGAAACTAAAATGATAAAATCAAGAAAAATATGAGGGAAGGTGGCTTGAACTCTTTGCCATCCCTTATGCATAATTTGAGCTCTCGACCAGGGCGTGGAAAATTATATACATTTCTGTGCATAAAATATGTTTATTAACAATAACTTGAATTTATATTGTTTGAATTATTTTTATTCAATTAAAAGTTTTAATAAAAAACTATTGAAAATAGATAGGCAATAATTATGTTATTTTATTTTCTCCAAAATATATTTTTAAAAAAATTGTGAGAATACTTCTTAAGGTTACTGGGGTTCCATGGGTTACTCGGGCCATGATATAATATTGGGACTTGATCCAAATTTGCTGGATGTAGAAAAATGCATCTCGTTTGATATATTGCCCTCAGAGAAAGTATTTCTTTTCGTAATTCCTAAGTGCTGCCAAATCATAGGAGTTCATCTTAAGAATTTTGGCACACACTGTTTGTTGGTTATTAGAAGCTATTAAATGCTATCGTTTCAGATAATTAAACTTTCGGGAAGGCGGAAAACTCGGGGTGGTGTGCACTGCAATAGCCATATTTTGTTTAAATATTTAGATGGATTTTTCAAGTTTCTTTTTAACATATTAACAGCCTTATGTACTGTAACGAAACTGTCGCTGTAATCGATTTAACTTTCGTTTCTTGATTGCTATACAATATTTAAAATTACGCTAGTTTTTTATTGCTTTGATATTCTGTGATAGTTTTGTTTTGACAGCTTTTCTAAATATCCTGTATACTGTATATCCAGGACCGTATTATTCATCAGGCAAAACTCTACTATTGTATATTATGTTAAACTCGATATATTATAATAATAAATTATTATTAAAAGGTTTTGTCTCAAAGTAGAAAATTATTTAATTTAATTAATTCGTCATGACGCGCATGTTAGGATTAACGTCAATAGACAACTTGAAGCCTAATTCGGCCCTGTGCATATCTTGAACTACACTTCTTGAAATATAAACGTATGAGACCTGCGTTATTCACTGCGATAGACTTTAAGAGATTTCTTAAATTTATTATTAGAGATCAAAATATGTTGTGTCATAGCTGAAGTTCTGTGTGTACTACATAGTAAAAATAAATAAAAAAATAACAGTAAAAATATTTGAAGTAAAAATTGATTATACATAGTTTCTTCAATCGCTACCTAGAAAGTGTACATCAGCCACGAAGATACCTTGTATATTCATAATTTTCAATATAAAATATCTGTTGAATTACATACATTACACTAAAGAATAAGAGATTCTCGTTTAGATGACAAAATCAGTTTTGCGTAGTACCTAGTATATAGGAATAAAATTTATTATATTAATGAACAAATTCACAAATCCAATTAAGTTTTCATTGATACTACGTACTAAGTTATGTTTTATTATTATATTGAATTTTAATCATAGAAAAAAAATGATTGAGTCTTTAACTGGCTCAATACAAAATAATATAAAATATTGGTACCCTTGACCGGAGGGTTTGATGGGTATGGAATACCCCCAGGCAAGTCGATTGGATAATATTAAAAAGGTGAAACTGCAATTAGGGAAAAAAATTATATTTTCTATTTCTCATACCCAGAATTTTATATTAAGTTAAGAAATTGATGCAGATTCAGATTTCAGACTTTAGTTTGTCCCCCCTACGCACTTTGTGCTGGTGGCGAGAAAAATATTGGATAGTTTATTATACGAAGCAGGCTGTTGAATTTCAAGTGTTCAGTGCAGACTACGGAGCAGAAAACCTCGGTTCTATTCGTGGAGGAGTCGAACTACTGCTGTGACCGAGCGAACATTGATCTGTGTGCTGTGAAAGGCAATGGGAAACCACCCCATTAATCACATTTCTTTCGTAAGTCATCTTGGCTTGGGGCAAGATAATAGCTGAGCGGAAGGGTACTCTCTGGGAAGAGGAATTTTATAAAAACAATATACAGAAACATAAAGTTAACGAATTTACAAAGAAACAAATGATAAAATTGAATGTTTCCGCACAAGCAGTAATCGTTTTAGACTACAAAAGTTATTTTAACTTTGGTCTTAGGTCTGTTGTAAATAAATCCTACGTATAGCACAATTTTAATAATTTTCGAATTTCCTAATTTGAAATTGAATTCTAACTTAATAAGTTGATCCCATAAATGAATATAAAATAACTTAAGAAATTCGTGGGTGCGCAATTATTAATTTGGCAATGTTAATTTTTCAAATTTTATTTGTATGTGAACGACACGATTATGGGTCACTGCTGTACCATCTGCATCGATTCATATCACGACGACTTGAATGTTAAATGCGTTAACATGTCATGGCCAAATTGCCCGTGATTTGATTTAATTGCACAAGTGCAGCTTGCAGAATAAACTATCTAAGCTCTTTCAAGTACGAATTCCAAATTAACACGTTAATTATGCAAAATGTATCTTGTTTTCCTAACTTTTACCTTGTTTTGCCATTCATAATTGTACAGATATGGATCTTTAATTTGAAATTAAAACGATGAATATTTTATCTATATAATTTAGATCTTGTAGCATTTTGTTTCCATCGAAAGTGTTGATTTTACTTCAATAGTAGTTAACTTGGAAGTTTTACCGAGAAATTAAGATTTTTTTTAACTTAAACTGTATAATTAGAAGTTTTCCGTTTTTGGTCGGCTTACAGATATTTCATGTGTTTTAATTGCATATTTAAAAAGTAATTATTTAGTTCTACTTTGAGGACTTTTAATAATTTTCCTGCTACACAGCCGCAATGCTCTAGAAAACGAATTAGTTATATGTGAGGGACGGTGATGTATCGTGGGGTTTTGGAATTTTCCAGTTTTACAGAGATGTTCATTAAAAGCACTGCTCTATAGAAAAATATGTACAATATCATGGATGTTTATCGCGGCGTAATATAATTTTTAGTCATTGTCAATCTTGATGCAGCTTTTTCTTTTCGTGTGTCGAGGTTACGGTTCGATTCTCTATAGCATATTTTTCATTAATTAAAAACACACATTCATAGTCGTGCAGTGAATTATAATCATAGATGACGAGACAAACGTCACGATTTTAAAAAATCGTAATGGAGATTAAAGTTAATCGTTGAATAAATATTGAGCAAAAGACTGACCGAACTATATTATATTCTGGTTTCCCTAGATGCGAATTCGTCCAGTAGGATTGTTTAGGTTTGATTACATAATGTAGTTCTCACTACTACGAGAATATTTGACTTGGATAACTGTTTGGATTTTTCACATCAAATATGTACAATTTTCATTTGAAGCTTTATATTGTTAAATTGAGTGTTAAACACACAAGCACCAGTCGTAAACAGGTTTTAAACATAATAAATTGATAAAAAATTAAGTTAGAATTGAAATGTAGGGTTATAACATTAATCATTAAGGAATATGAAGTGATAATGTACACTTTGTAACAGTTGGGTTCTCCCCTAAGTTTTTGCCGTAATTAGCACTGTTTGCAGGGGCTGATCTTAATCCTTTGATTAGTTTGAGATTAGGTTAAGAATTGATTTTTATGTTTTGTAAGTTTTTTGTCAAAAGAACCCGAAAAGACATAAATTATTTTATACAACTTGTTTTATTATTCAACCCACTACTTTCATCTAACCCGCAACGAATCGACATAAAATCTTACCGCAAAAATTTCCGCCCATGTTAAGCATTTAAGTAAAGCGCAGAGAGAATAGCCAGCCAGATCAGTCCCGCAGGCATTACCATTGTAGGGGACGCTCCCGATTGTGAAGCGAAGCGAGTTGCACGCAATCGTTGTCTGCGGGAAATAGGGCTCGTTTTGTTTCCAAACGGCTGACACATTATCTACCACCTGCCGTTTCTAGATCCACCATTTCAATAAAATTTTGAGGGTGCAGTTTTCGAGTATTCTTTCATGCTTATGACTTTGAATGGGGAGACGGTTTGGTAATTAAACAGCAGGAAATAAAATTTTTAATTACTCATTCAAAAAACTGAAGCATCTTAAGGTGGATCCAGACACTGCGAGGCTGAAGCGCGCGGCAGCCTCGGGATACAAGCCTCGCGCTGTGTGGACCATGTTTCCTGCGAGGCTGCCGCGCGCGGCACGCTTCGCGCTGTGTGGACGATAATTTTCTTATAGGAATTTCATTAAGTAGACATGTGTCGAGCGAGGCAAAGCTGCCTCGCTAGCCACATCGGAATGGTCTAGCCCATGTTTACAGTAACGGAGATACAAAACGGAGCTGCCTCGCTGCGAGCCAAATTTTGTCGGTCGACTCAAAGAAAAGACTACGTACAAAAGTGGTCGAGTAAATAAACAAAGTTTCCAAACAGGATAAAGTTAACATTACTGTCATACTTGGGTATTTAATTGAAGATATATTGCCATTAAGTGTTCAATTTTAGGTGTTATTTATTACATAATTTATGACCATGTGCATTTCAAATTTTAAAACTTTTAAAATTTTAGCCTAACTTGTCATTGTCTATACACGTCATGTTTATACATATTAGTTTAAAAATAGGAATATGTTGTTATTTTCCAGCAAACAATTGTTTTCTTTTTTTTATTGATTAATTAGTAGGTAATCGGCAAATAAAAATGCAAAATTGTAAAAGAACATCGCAAACTAACTAAATTGATAATAAAATAAATACATAATTAGTTACTTTTAGGTAATCATTATAAAATTGATTAGTACTACAATTATTTAATTACAGAAAGAATGAACGTTATGATAAAATTTTCATAGATGTAAAAAAAACATTATGCAAGTTGTAGGTAGGTAATTATTATTAGTTTATCGACTTCGTTTAGTAATTATTTTTCGAACTTATAAATCAGAAATAATAAACCTCAGGTAAGTGCTATGATATTCACAACAATAACACCAATATATCTTTTACTAACGTTTTCACGCTACTTAAAGAATAAGTGTAACTGGTAATATTTTTGAAATAAATAAGAAAGGTTTATCCGTGAACTTATTTATTCTTTCTTAAAAAAATTTTTTAATTATTTTTTTAAAAGATTGGATTTATAACTTCCATGCTCCGTTTACACGGTATTTATATACTCAGATGCCATGATAAGATGTCAACTAATTGGAGATGCATTCTACAGAGGCAACTACGCAATCGCAGGGGATACATTTGAAGCAGCCTTGAAAATTCTGGCTCGCGCTAGCTGAGACACAATTGGTCCACACTGAGCGAGGCACCTGCCTCGCGCAGCAGCCGCGCGCGGCAGCCTCGCAGTGTCTGGATCCAGCTTTACGATTTATCTACGTTTAAGCTAAAAGGCTGCAATTAGCATCGATTGAGAAGCACAATGATTGTATATCAACTTGAATTGAGTTTGATGTGATTGATTCACTTAATTAACAATATTTTTTTACAATTTCGTTAAAATGTTTTAAATTAAAAATAATTTGAAATTTTCGAATATCGAATCGTATTGTTGTGAGTAGGTACTTACCTACATCGTATATATTATGTAGAAGTTGCATATTACTATGTTGTAATATGAATTTGTCCATTATACCTATTTACAAATTTATTTTTCCTTCAGGATACCTAGCAATATCGTTAATATTTAAGTAACTATCAGCGGCAGATTTACATTGAAACTAACGAAGCTGCAGGCCCCTGAAGCCAAAATTTGATGTTTTCCTTTGAAAGAAAATCGTATAATTATAAGCTGTCAACCATTGGATCCGCCCCTTCAAAAAGCGATCTAATTTTCATTTATTTTTATGAAATATTAAAATTTATCAGATCTCATCGTAACAAATGCTCAAGCCCTCTACTTTTAACGTAGAAGATCAAATTGCCGATTAAATTAGGTATTTTCTTACTTTTTAAGACAAAATGGATGGTTTATTCGGAGCAACTGTACTTTTTGTTACTTGTCTGTTATTGTTGGACTCCCTCCACTCAGCTCGTCAATTAAGTGCAAATTTGTGACCTTTAGGGGCGAGTATGTGGGATTAACGAACAAACGGAGCGGAAAGGTGGGATCCCGACAGGGAAACGGGAATAAGTACATTTTTGACCGAATTCGCTTCAGAACATATTCGAGTAACTCTTTATTGTGCATTTAAATCAAAATTAGTTAATTAAATCAGCTAATCTACTGCTATTTGTTGAACCGCAAGAGTTTTCTCAAAAGCTTCATATTATGGTCAAAAGAGGATAAATATATTATCTTGTTGATTATTATTATGATGTAAATAATCGAGTATTTTAATGTCGATTACACCACCCGAAAGAGCATAAAATTTACATATTCAATTAAAATATTGCATTCGCTTACTTGATTATCAATAATAACAAAACTTTTTATCGCTTTACTGAACAATGCCAGATATGCACGGATGTATATTATAGGGGGTCTGGACACCTCCCTTAACCTAAGCAACAACGCGAATATTAGTCGAATACTCACAGTAACAGGTAAATAGACAGTGGGATTCTTAATAAAATTACAGAATCACAAAAAGTGCAGTGTCGAACCCCCCCCCCCATCCAAAAGCTAATATGTACATGCAAATATGTACTTATCCTTTGTTTTACAGATAAATCACAAAGAGGACATTTGTTCCGAACAAAACATACTATTTTTCTTAAAATATAAAAAATAATTCTAAATTTTAATTAGCATTTACCTTTACTGCCGGAGAGGAGCCGCGTTAAAGTAGTACTTTGGTGCTGGCGGAGTTAAAAATTTATTAACGCCCGAAACAATAAATTTCTTTCATCAAAAGTGACTTGTTAAGTTTAACAATTAGATGACACAGTTAATTTTTGGAAAACTGCATAATTTTTCTTATAAAGGTGCCCGATATTGTTCGACTAGGTCCCACAAATGTCTCAGAACCACTCTGGCTATGTAAGCTTTGTAAGTTATGACTATATTCATAAATCCCTATTTTGTCTGTGCGTCCCACCATCACAGCTTTCAGAGGCTTCTGATTTTGGCGATTTCAACGCAAAAAGTTAATCCTTGATACAGACGTATTTTAGGTATCTATTTTAAAAATTGTGATTACAGTCCACGAAGATGAACCTCATCGGTGATGTTGTGAATGGATTTTCGAGGTTCCGAGTAACGTTTTATGAATTCAAATAACTCTGATGGACTTCCATCCCTCCTTAGTTTATGTGAAAGAACCTGAAGGAAAAACGATTAATAATAATATTTAACAAAATTGCAAAAATAAAACAACAAAATAATAAACTGGAAATAGGGAAATTAAAATATCTACTTTTTTTCATTTTTGAATAAATAAATGTAATAAATACAAAATATTTTCACTGAAAATTCTTAACTGAAAATAGAGTTTGTTTGTTGAATGCTCATCAGTTACCATTTTACCACGTAAATAGGAACTTCTTTGCTTCTGCTGATTCATCTGTGTAATATTCTTTAACAAATTTCATGATAGCAATCTTACAGTAATATTTTATTTTTTCGGTCATGATGGAGCCAGGCCCTTGGACGCCCGGGCCCTTATTCGATCGAATACCGGTGGTTACAGTGAAACATATTATGTAACATTTTGAGAACGTAGAGGAAAATTGTGATATCAATTTTCTAAGTGCTGCCAAAGGCTGGACAACCACCTCATCTATTAAACAGTTCTTTAAGTACATTTTCAAATTTGAAGATCATTTTCGTTCAAATTTTAACTAAAGAGCATGAGAAACAGCATAATCCAAACAAACTTTTATGTCAGAGTGGCTGAGAGTCACATAAAACTTACTTTCTTGAAATTTTGCAAAACTGATTATAGGGTCTACACATTTTATCTACGAGAAAACTTTTATTCACGCAAACATTTAATGAAACCAGGTATTTCCATCAGTTTTCAGTTATTTATAATAATGAGGTCCCTGTTATATACGAATCCAGAAGCTTGTTCTTTATTAGTTCCAATGTAGAGCTACCGATGTTTATTATAATAAAGAAACAGAGAGATAGGTAGACCTTCTGCTGTTTATAATTATTGGTGACTTTATTATTTACAATTGGGTTGCAATTCTTAAGTTTCATTTAGAGGCTATATAAATTACTGTATTTAGCTTCAGGCTTCGAAAAGCTAGATCTGCCTGACAGATCCATAAAGTAGGTATTATTATTTGGTTATGTAATAAATAACACTTTTTTACTATATAATTATAATTGGGTATTACTATATTAGTAAGTGGTTTCTCCCAAGTGCACTTCCTGATAATTTAAGTACGAAAACTTTGGTGTTTTTAAGTTTGATGATTTAATTTTGCTTTAAAAGTTTGTATTAAAGAATGTAGTGCGAAAAAGACTTAATTATCTTATAGATTAATATTACCTAAAAATATTTGCATAATTTAATTAGAATTCACTTACGATGCAACTGTAAACGATTATAGTATAATATTTTCAATTTATTTCACATTGTTTTCAAAATAACTAGAAAACAAACATTTTATAGGAAATATGCTTATATTCAGGTTGGGCAACTGCAGTTATTAAATAATCTTCAATGTTTGCTTTATAACAGAATTCAATTTATGAAAACCCCGTGAAGAGGTTTATCTAATTTAGTAAAAATATAAAATTTTCACCGCGTTTTACACTAAAATACTGAACATTTGATAACAAGTAAAGATTTATTTTAGTATTAGAAATTCGGTAGTAATATACATATATTTTTACCTCGAAGGAATATTATTTAAATTTTAAAGTGTCTAGACGTTTCTCATTTCAGATTGTTTAAGCATTTTCAATTTGATATGTCCCAGTTATTTACGAATGCATAACTGGTGTGGATAATTTCTAGTAACTCTACGATTTGCTACAATAAACAAAATTCGTGTTCATGTTTACTTCAGTGAACTGTATTTTTACTTTTTGCTAATCTTTAAAGGTTCAATAAAATCACACAAACATAAAATAAATTTAATTTCTTAATAATTATTAAAAGATGCTTGTTGTTACATTCGTAACTATTCTTAAACTAACTGAAAAACTACTACAAAATAAACTTCTGATGTCAACCAAGTTTTTATTGCCCTGGTTCCTAAAATGTATTTAAAAACATAATTAAATTTTTAACAATCGCAACTTCGTAAAACTATTAAACTTATGGATTTGCGAAAGAATGATGAATTTAGTTGAAATCTAATTTTAAACTTGTACATAATATTTGATATTGTTTTTAAAACTTGGTGAATCGGAACCCGTTCTTTTCTTAACATTAACATTTAAAATTATGTTATGCCGGAACATGGCGCCCTCCTTGAAAGAACCTACTTTCAACAAAATACAAATTAATAAAAATAATTAGTATGATGATTAACACTAAAATAACGAATTGTCCTTTATAACTTTAAACTTAATATTTAAAAAGTACAAAAATAATAAAATGTCTTTCTTAAAGTTAATCCGTACAAATTAAAACTTGCTCACTGTTAAATTAATTTGAATCGTTCTGGGTATCTGTTAAAGGTAAAACGCACACCTTCACAACAGGTCTCTTGATATTTCCACCTTTTGTTTTTATCAAGACCGCGCGCACTACACCGTCACTACCCGGGAATAGTTGCTGGACGCGGCCCAGTTCCCATTTTAATGGCGGTAGTCCATCTTCTTTAACTATAACCATGGTGCCAATGCGTAAAAGGGAAGGATAATGCTGCTTCCATTTACATCTTGTCTGAAGCTCGGCGACGTACTCCTTGGACCAACGACTCCAAAACCATTGCTTCATTTGTTGTAGCATTCTGAATCTTTTTAATGGGCTAATCTTGATTTCTTCTAACTGTGGTTCCACCACCCCAGTAATTGCTTGACCGATTAGAAAATGTCCTGGAGTTAAAGGGTTCGGATCGTTTGGATCGGGACTTAAAGGATTTAGTGGTCTGGAGTTCAGACAAGCTTCAATTTGTGCCAAAATAGTGACAAATTCTTCAAATGTTAATTTAATGTCCTTAACTACACGATAAAAATGATATTTAAAACTTTTTACACCCGCTTCCCAGATACCTCCAAAATGGGGAGCCCGAGGGGGAATAAAATGCCATCTTATATTTTCAAATGGAACCTGACCCTTGATTGCTTCTTGTAATTTATAAATTTCTCTTTTTGCACCGACAAAATTAGTGCCATTATCTGAATATATATTAACGCAGTTGCCGCGCCGTGAAACAAATCGGTGCAGAGCTGCCATAAAAGCGTCCGTTGTTAGCTCGCTAACTAGCTCTAAATGTATGGCCTTAGAAGATAAGCATATAAAAAGACAAACATAACTCTTAGAAACGTTAAATTTCCTGCCCTTTCTATCCTTTAGCAAAAATGGCCCGGCGAAATCTATGCCGCAATTAAGAAATGGTCGCGACGGAGTCACACGTATGTTTGGCAAATCTGCCATGATATATTTGCTTGCTATTGGTTTTGCTTTAAAACACGTAACGCAATTCCGCACCACGTTACGTACTAAACTGCGCGCAGAAATGATCCAAATTCGTTCCCGCAAAGAAGCTAAAACAGTTTGAGGTCCTGCGTGTAATAATCTCTCGTGCTCTAATTTAACTATTAAAATAGCAAGATAATGCTTAGCGTCTAATAGCGCGGGGTGTTTTTTGTCAAATTCATAATCCGACCGTTTTAACCTGCCGCCAACTCGTATGACTAAATTATCGTCTAAAAATGGATTCAACGCGATCAATCTACTGCTTCTTTTGAGCGCTTTGTTACTCTTTAAATCTTTCAATTCTTCGCTAAAACTATCGCCCTGCGCGACCTTGATCAACGCAGTCGTAGCATGTGCTAATTCAACCGGACTTAAAACTCCCGTTTGTCTATCCTTCTTTTGAATTCTTGAATTGTTTAGGAATCTTAGGCAATATGCCCAAACTCGCTGTAATTTCTTATAAGAAGAAAATTTCTTAAAATCATTAATAGGATCCCGAACGGCAACAAGTGCTACTTGTACACGTTTTATTTCCTTCTCATACGCCGCTAAATTAGCTTCTTGTACTTCTTCATTAAAACATGGCCATGTTTGGAATTCATCTTGCAACCAATTAGGACCATGCCACCAAATTTCTAGTTTGGCGAGATCTTTTGGCTCTACACCTCGAGTTAGAAAATCGGCTGGATTTTCTTTCGTGTTGACATATCTCCAATCTTTAGCGATAGTCAACGTTTGTATTTCACTCACCCTATTGGCGCAAAAAACCTTTAACAAATGTGGAGACGATACTATCCATGCGAGTACTATTGTTGAATCGCACCACAAATAACTTTGATCAATTTTGAGGTTTAATGCCTTTGTAACCTTATTATATAATTTCGCCAATAGATAAGCTGCACACAATTCGAGGCGTGGCACGCTCAATGTTTTTAATGGTGCCACCCGATTCTTTGAGCAGAGCAAATGCACACTTATCTTTCCATCATGGGTAATGCTACGTATGAAAATTGCAGCGCCGTAGGCGGATTCTGAAGCATCAGAGAACCCATGTAACTCGATTCGTGCCGGTCTTTTGCATACTGCATGTCTTTTAATTTTCATTTCGTTGATTTCCGGCAAGTGTTTTTTAAACCTTTCGAAATCTTTCTTCATACCCATCGGAACTGGATCGTCCCATTGTAATTGGTACTGCCACAATCTTTGCAGCATTATCTTTAATTTTATTACTATCGGCCCAAGTAGCCCCAACGGATCAAATATTTGTGCTACTGCGGAGAGAAACTCGCGCTTCGTTAGCACTCCCTTAACTTCTTTCAGGATCACGTTGTATCGAAGCTCATCGTGCCTTGCGTCCCAAGACAAGCCTAATGTCTTGGTCTCACCTCTTTCTCCAATATTCAAAATAACTCCTGGGACGTTATCTTGAATTTTTCTTAGTACTTCGGAATCATTTGAATTCCACTTATTGAGTTGAAAACAACCCGTATGCATAATTTCAGTAATTTCTTGATACAATTGCATTGCCTCTTCAGGCGTCTCAACACCTGTGAGCAAATCATCCATATAAAAACTGTCTTCTATAGTTGAACTGGCAAGAGGATGTTCTAACTTGCTCTCCTTTGCCAATTGAAGCATGCACCTTACTGCCAAAAATGAGGCTGACGCAGTACCGTACGTTACCGTATTTAATTGGTAACACAGAATTTTCTTTGATTCTTTTTCTCTCCAAAGAATTCGCTGTAATGGTCTCTGCTCTTCATGAATTAAGATCTGACGATACATCTTCGTTATGTCAGCGGTTAATACAACACTATGTTTCCTAAACCGTACCACTATTGAAAATAAATCTTGCTGAAGAGTGGGTCCAACCTCTTGAATGTCGTTTAAAGAAACACCGCTGCTCGTTTTAGAAGAGGCATCGAAGACAACGCGAACCTTTGTGGTTAAACTGTCTGGGCGTACTACGCAATGGTGAGGCAAGTAATATGCCCCAGCATCTTCAGGCTCTTCTATTCTTGTTGAGTGACCCAGATCTTCGTATTCTTTTATAAAATTTGCATAATCTTCTTTTAATACTGGGTTTCTTTCGAGTCTTTTTTCCAATTGTACTAATCTTTTCCATGCAATTTGTTTTGATTCGCCCAACTTGTCGATTGAATCTTTTAACGGATAATTAACCACGAACCGACCGCTTTTCAAGCGAGTCGTAGTTTCGTTAAAATTTCTTTCACAAAATTGCTCTTCTGGTGATCGAACTTCTCGATTTGAACACGATTCTAATTCCCAAAATTGCGCTATCTGTTCGCTTAATTTTTCGTTTATCACAAACCCACAATAAGCAGTGTTAGTCTTTGCTGATTTTATCGGTACCTGTCCGGATACGACCCAACCTAACTTAGTATCCTGTAAGACAGGTTTGTTCTTTCCTAATACTATTTGCCTTGTGCGGACAAGATGCCAAAATTTTTCGGCCCCTATCAATAGATCTACTTTACCGACCTTGTTGAATGTTTCGTCAGCTAATTTGATACTATTAGGAATTTTTAGATTTTCTCTATCGACTCGTATGGCAGGGATGTGCCCACCAATATTAGGCACTATCAGGCAAGACATATTTGTTTCGTAATTACCACTCATATCCTGAAATTTAATGTTAACTTGACGTTTGACATTTGTAGTTAATTCACTTAATCCTGTTACCTTAAAGTCAGTTTTGGTTGTGCCTACCCGCAATTTCTCTACTAATTTTTCCGTTATAAAATGAGATTCTGACCCGGAGTCGAGCAGGGCTCGTACTTTGTGAGCAATTCCGTCTTTATCTAGCACATTGACTTCAGCGGTAGATAATAAAACTTGCGATAGACCATTAAAAGTAGTGCACACAACCGTCGCATTTGGGTTTTCTACTTCTTCAGTGGTAACTTGCTCAGCCGCAGTAGTTGCTATCTTGATTTCGCGCTGAGGATCATGAAGTAGAGAATTATGTCTCCCTTTGCATTTGCTGCAACCGCGCGATTTACAATGTATGGCTCGGTGCCCCTTTCTAAAACAATTTATGCATAAATTTAATTCTCTTGCTCGCGCGTATCTTTCAGGAATTTTTAATTTTTGAAATAATTCACAATTGTATAATGCGTGTTTACCATTGCAGTGAAAACAATTGAAATCGTAGGTCGCCACAAAATTGGCGCTACCTTTACTTACTTTATGACTTATTTGTGATTTATTATTTGCGCTGTTAGCTTGCAAGTTTTCCAAAACTTGAGCCTTTTCTTTGATAAACTTGGTTAACTGTTCTACGCTTGGTATATTACTGGGGTACTCTTTTTCTAATTCGCGCTTGGTTACCCCATCTAGCCTTGTCATCATTACATACGCGACGAGAGTGTCCCATTGAGCCGTCGGTTGCTCAAGAGATTTTAACGCGCGTAAATGCTTGGACGTCCCATCCGAGATGATCCTTAATCCGTTGGGAGTTTCGCGTGTACTTATCGGTAATTCAAATATTGCTTTGATATGACTTAATATTGCTAACTTTTTATTTGAATAACGCTCTTTGAGAAGATCCCATGCTTCGGCGTAGTTACCTCCCGTTACTTCCAATGACTCGATGACTTCAGCAGCTGCATCTTTTATGCACGATTTAAGGTAATGGAATTTCTGAATATTTGCAAGTCCCGCTTTATTATTAATCATCGAGTCAAAGGACTCCTTGAAACATTGCCATTCCGATGGTTGCTTTCCATCAAATATTGGCAATTTAATTTTTGGAAGATGTATGTTACCCCCTTTCTCTCTTATTATATTTGAATCGCAAATATCCTCGACAGCGTTCTGTGGCTGCGAGGTTTCTTGGTGCGGTTGCATCAAAGGCATGCTTACATGGGCCGACGCCGGTACGCTTTCATAGGTTGACCGCACCGATTGTTTGCTTCCCTGAGACGAGTCTGTTTCGTCCACGGCCCTACTTGCGCTAATAATATTTTCCGCAGTTTTAATCGCGTTGTAATATATTGTTTCAAACGAATTTCTTTCAATTTCAAATTCTTTTTCTGATTCAATGGGGCTCATTAATTCAATTTCCCATTGAACTTCATTAAACTGTTGCAAAGCGAAATTTACATTAGCAAGTCGCAATCTAATACCTTCTACATCGTCAGAATGTTCATCAATAAATTTAACAAATCGTGTGAGGGAGCTTTTTATAACCCCTCGGCGTCTTACAAGATTACTTAATTCCATGGTAATTAAGGACGCTACAATAATATTATTTAAAGAAATGCAATAAAAATTTTAAAATAAGTTACAAATTTTTATTATTGAATAATAATTTTGAACTGAACTTGTCTGAAAAAGCTGGATAATAAAAATAAAAGGAACTGACCTTTCCCAATTTGATATTGCGTCACTTGCTTTTATGTGATCTACTGGCGTGGTACCAAATAAACTTGCTTTTCTTCTATATTCTTTGATTTGATCGTAGGGACTAATTTCACTCGATCACTGGCACTGCACTTTTGGTTGGATTTTCGTAGGGAACCTTTGTTCGCTCGAATTTCTTCTTAATTTAATCAAACAATTGATTAAATTTGAATTGATTATATCGCCTTTTAATTTCTGGTTAGTGCGGGCGTTTTCTTGTAATTAGCCGGCCTTACCATTTCTTGTTGTATTTTCGTAGGGAACCTTTGTTCGCTCGAATTTCTTCTTAATTTAATCGAACAATCGATTAAATTCGGATCGAAGCACCAACTTTTATGTTCATGTTTACTTCAGTGGACTGTATTTTTACTTTTTGCTAATCTTTAAAGGTTCAATAAAATCACACAAACATAAAATAAATTTAATTTCTTAATAATTATTAAAAGATGCTTGTTGTTACATTCGTAACTATTCTTAAACTAACTGAAAAACTACTACAAAATAAACTTCTGATGTCAACCAAGTTTTTATTGCCCTGGTTCCTAAAATGTATTTAAAAACATAATTAAATTTTTAACAATCGCAACTTCGTAAAACTATTAAACTTATGGATTTGCGAAAGAATGATGAATTTAGTTGAAATCTAATTTTAAACTTGTACATAATATTTGATATTGTTTTTAAAACTTGGTGAATCGGAACCCGTTCTTTTCTTAACATTAACATTTAAAATTATGTTATGCCGGAACAATTCGATAAGCCCCCATACGCTTCAATGTTAATTGCAATAAAAGTTTTTTGAAAATTAAGAAAATTCATAAAACTATAAATTCGGTAGGACTACGCAAGCCTGCCGAAGCTGTTAAGACGGAGTTCGCAGGAAAACTTGGAAAAAATTAATGTAGTTTCTTAAATACAATTACACAATTAAATAAAATTTGCACAATAAAATTTGCAACAGAACAAACACTTTAGGTCAGGGAACTATTGCGGGTACGTCAGTCCCTAATTGTTGCATATAATTCTATTTTTGGTACTTGGGATGCAAAATAGTTTAGAATTACTGTGGTGAATAACAACGAAGTTACACTCGACGCTTACAGCTTGCACTCAAATTTTGTTACTTGACCCGGATGTGGTACTCTTATACGGTCTTGTAAAACTATAAAACATACGGCAACTTTAATCTAAACTGTAAAATTTTACGAAGACGCTTTTCCGGTTTACGCTTAGATTTATTGTAGGTTTGGCAAAATACTAGCCAAGATACTATTAATTATCTTTGTTTTACCAGATAGCAGTAGTGCATGTTGTGCTCATTAAATTAACAACTTATGCTACGTGAAAACGTAACTTCGGGCGCGTCCTCTCAGACAAACCCTCGAGCCTTTTTGATCGTTTTATAATACATCTTGACGTTAATTTCGAAATCTGGAGGTAATGCATTTTTATTATGATGTATTTTCTGCTTCCAAAGAGAACTTGAGCGAAACACGCTTACGTAACATCGCGGGGTATCAAGCTGTGGCGCGTAACCGAAACGATCGAAAGTTTGATACAAATTTTTTGGACGACTAAATAAAAAGTAGTATTCGTAAAATTTCTAATTGCATTTTGTATTGTAGAAGCGAACAAGCACTCAGATAAATGAAGAAAAAATGGTGTGCTACTTAATTAAACAAGAGCTTTTGATAAATTAAAAGATGCGAAGCGCACAGAATAACCGTATGACAGCTTCTGGCTAAAAGCGCACACCTGTTGCTTGCTTATGAACTCGCGAACTAAAAGCTGCTAGTAGCGTGCTTTCGATTAAATAACGGATACGTGCACACTCGTTATCGTTAAAACACATCAGCCGCCTTTCCGCGTCTGTAGTTGCCTGCATGCGCTTTACATTTTCTAATTAATTGTACCATGATTACTGCTCCCGGGATGTTTACAAATTATTTGTCAATTGAAAAAAGATATTTTTATTCAAACTTCAGAAATACAGAACTACTTGATTGTTTTTGGAGAAAACCAAACTGAAGTAGTTAAGTATCTCGAGTTAATGGTCAACGATCCATTTTTACACCAACTTTATTTATGTTAATGCTATTCGAGTGTTTAATTGCGTCACATAAAAAAGTGTTAAACACTACACAGTGATTTAAAAAAGGTGGCGAAATTTTAAAATCGATAGAGCCAAACTGAGCCTCTACCGCTTGCGCCATCTGCATGGCGAAGTGGGAGCTTTGCGAACTGTACTCGTGGAAAACTTGCGAGTTGTTCTCGATCCTTGCAGCAGAGGGCCATAGTCGATTTGCCATGAGATTTTCATCGCGCTCGAATACATTTTCTGGAATGTATTTTATTTGAGATTAAATTTAAAGCGACAAAGAGATGTAGAAAGCAAAACTGAATGGAGAAACCTGTTGATTTGGGAATTTAAAAAACAAATAACCACATGTTGATTTAATCACGGCAAGATTGGGGTTAATTTAAATTCTCATTAACATAACGATTTATTTCGTTCTGCTTGTTTTAGATTAAACCGAAAGGTGGGAAAATTAATCAAAATCCTTCTTCGGCAATAATTGCGCCCATTAAGTAGCGAATTTTTTTCGCCGTCAGGTCTGGAGGAAATCTTTTATTTTTCAAAACAGATAAATTATTCCGTGATAATTTTATCTCATTATTTATCATTTAGAGTTTTGCTTCGAAGAAATGCAGCAAAATTTTTATTTTTTTTTTAATTTAGAAGACGTGTGATGTTCTCGAAGACCTAGTTGGCGTTACATCCGCAACACGGGGGGCCGGCAGGGGTCTTTACAGACCTGGGGTGTCGACCGGCCACCGAACCCGTGGACGCAACTTGCAGTATAAGCTGATTCAAGCTGCGTACGAAATGATACTGTTCTTAGAAGATATAAATTATCGAAAGAAATGAAAAACTAGGTTTTATTTTTCCAGACGTAACATAAATAAAGTTAGTTTACTTATTATGAATTTTATCAAATACACCGGGAGATTTTTTTTGTTAATTGTAAATTCTAGCAACGTTTACGAGAAGTTGAATTGGAGTTTTTTAAACTACACTTTTTTCGAGTGCACAACACAGATGATTAAAATTTCCTTTTGCAAAAAGTAAACATCAAGTTGGAACAAGTTTTAAAAAATGTATCGTAAACGATTGTAATAAATTTATTCTCGAGCCCCAAAAAAATATTAAATTTTGTTGTAGGTACCTAAATACTACGGTTAATTAAAATGCATTCTTCGATGTGCGGACAGTACTATTAGATAAAAAAAAACTTAAGCAGTCTCGTTGAGCAGTAGTATTTTATATTATAAAGACTTGAGCTGCTCAAACCCGTTTCAAAGCCCGAGATAAGAACAAGTGAGATAGCGGACGACACACAAAGACTACAACAAAAAAGATGGGAAACTATGAAATACGGAAAAATGAAGTTTGCCCGGGTAGCTGCTGCTGCTGTGCCAACAAGGATCTCGACAAAAACTTGCCCAAAGCTTCCAGAAAACGGATACGAAGACAGCTCGGTGTTTGTTGCTATGGTGCGGATCATGACATGGCTGTGATATCTATTTTAAAACACGAGTTCTGCCAGTTTTGAAAAAATCAAAAAATCTTTTGCCAATTTCATTTATTAAACGATAATATATCGTCGAGAGAGTGCAGAAATAAAAAGATATATTATTATGGCTTTAGCGATGGGGAAGTCTTTAATTAGTCGACTAAAGATATAAGAATGAGCTTTATATTATCGCTGAAGCAACTTAGTTTTATTACAACCTCCACGGTGACCCCAGAGACGTTATGTCACACCTACATTGTCTTTTATTTCATTTAACAGCTCGAGACTTATTACTTATTAGAGCTACCCGATTTAAGGGGTTTCGTTAAATCTCAACTTGTAAATGTGTACTCGACTTTCAGAAGGAACTTTGATTTCAGTTTACTCTTCTACCTGTATTCGCGAGACGTTTCTTTGAAATGGAATATTTAATTTAAGACTTTGCGTGTTTCTTCGTTGCGCATTAAAGTTAGTGGTAGGCAGGAAACTAAGTAGGTAATAAGATTGAGAGTCGAGCATTTTTAAATTAATTTGAAACCTTAACAAAGAGACTACATCATTAATTAAGCATAAAATGTGTACAAAGACAATAATAGTTTTATAAACTGCACTGTGGTATACACAAAAATCCACTCTTTTCGAATACTGTACCTAACTAGGGACATGAGAGCTGTGGCAGCCTCAGCGAGGGTGGGTTTAAGGCAGGATATTCCGGAGGTCTGTAGGGGCTGAGGATGATTTGGCAGAAGTACAGCAGTCGGGGTATATTCAGCTCAGAGTAACCGGGGATATAAAACCCGGAGAGTTGGGGTAAAGCCCGAGTGGGCTGAAAGGGTGGATAAGGCGGAAAGCCCGGCGGTGTAGCGAGAGTTTGGGGAGAGGATCCGACCTCTCCGAGGTACGCCGCACTTACAAAGAAAAAAATAGCATCCCTTCAAAGTAGGGTTACTATGGTTTTGCCAGAGTTAGCGTAGGTAAAAGAATCCGGATAATGTGGGGTAGATGCGCTGTAGGTGTAAGCTTTGAAAAATATAACAAAGTTCCTTGTTTTCGCCAACTTTTATGCTAGACTAGTATTGACTGCAGAGACTATATTCTTTCTTTTTATTACAGAATTCAAATGGCGAACCCATTTATCGAAAAGTTGCTGTTGTGGAAAATTTCTTTGATATTATCTACAATGTTCATGTGGAACTTGAAGGACGCCCTGGAAAACACGCCGGTCAGAAAAGGACATATCGAACGGTGAGAGCTTTAAATTTTATCTGTTTTTTTTTCCTTTCTAATTTTTCTCAATATTTTAAACTTATTCCACACGACATGTCTTGACTGCTTATTAAAAGCTTCGATATAATTAATTGCTTTTATTAAATAATATTTAAAAAATGAATGCCTATTTGTAAAATTAGAAATATAATTGGTTGTAAAAATTGACAAACACAATAATAATAATTCTAGTGTGTTGTTCGCTTTTGAATGTTGTTACACTCTTGTAAAAGCTTTAGAACGCGAGCGCATTTATAAATGGGGTTTATTTTTTCGAGGGGTTCTAAATCCATTGACGCGGCAATTTGCGAAATTATTTTGCTTACTCTCAATTATTATTTTTTTTAAATTACAATACTTCCAACAACTTTTCGAAAATCTAAATCACAACGAAATTTATTTTCGCTTTGTATCGCAATCAAGCGCTGTATCAAAATATCGGACTTATTTGATATTCTAAGGATGTAGCACCTGTTGATTGTCAATATTTCAAGGTTTTCAGTATTGTGCGATATGGAAATACGGTTAGTCAGTTGGAAATTCTACTTTTCCCTCTTGTTCTTTATGGAGTGGTTTAGATATGTTTTATGCTCGACTACCTCGTTCTTATTTATTTTCTCGGGTTATATTTACATGGCTTGATTATCGTAAAATTTTTGTTAGGCGATACATCCGCTTAACTTATCCGATTTGTTTTGACGTTAAAAGTTAAAGGTTAAATAAAATAGTATTTTACATCGAATTAATAATTGTAATTGCCATTAATTAGGTTTACGAAATGCATCGGCGTATAATGTGTGGGTGGTGGTGGAATGTTGGAAACGCCAGTTGCATGTTAGTAATTGTTATTTTCATTTCAGATAACAGAGACGTATGCGTTCCTGCCTCGGGAAGCCGTCACTCGTTTCCTCTTGGGGTGCACCGACTGTCAAAGACACCCTCGTTCGCCCTCACCCGTGTCAGTATTACCAACACCTAGTCCTAGCCCTACTTTGCCGTTGATGCCGTCTACGGCGCCAGTTCTTCCCTTAGCAACGTTGCCGCAAGCCTTACAACCAGCCATATCTCAAAGCACACAACCCCAACTTACACCCCCAACTTCTCAAACTACTTTAGTCGATCCGACAACTGAAATAACTTACCTGGACTTTGGAAAACCTACAAAAACATCTAGCGAACATAAGAGCCCTCAACCCACTCCCGCTTATGTAACTACCAATATTTCTTTCCAAAGCCAGACGTTAGATTTGTCGCAAAAGTGCTTCGATATTTCTCAAAGTCAAGCGAAAATCGACGGTCCATTAAGAACCAGTACCCCCGAACCTAAACGATCTAGCAATCCCTTAGATGTATGCAATCTTACATCTAAAGATCCTCCAAAATCGCCTCCTAAAAAGAGACACCTAAATCATTTATCAGATAATTCACATCACTATCCCACCACGCCCAAACTCTGGTCACCCGTAGAAGGCATCGTGAAAGAACAATCGTTAAAACGGCGAGCACTAATGCCCGCAGAAATTGATTATTCCTTACCCATTACCACTACCTATTTAAAATACATGAGAAGTCTTGGATGTACCGACGAAGATGCAATGCGGTTCGACAGCAAAAATGTAAGTCGCATTATTGACAAATTTCTCAAAGATACTATTGACCATTATTATTACTAATTTTAATTATTTTGATATAAATACCTAATAATGCTTTTTTGTAATAACTTATTATTATTTTTTTAAATAAATTTAGTCCTTCATTAAAATTTATGCCTTATTATTGGTCGACGCGAAAGTGCGAGAAAGTAAATATGTAATTGAACTTTTTTTGCCATTGTTAACTAACAAATTAAGATTTTAATAATTTAGATGTGTTTTGTGCAACAATTTGGCGTATTTAAATTATATTCACTTGGTAAGTAAAGTGTTTATTAAAACTCTTCTTTAGTCAGCTTTAATTTTATTAAAAAAAGCTCTGGGAATGCTTTAGATAAAATTGGGGTAATTTAGTTTTTGTCTTCTCCTTAGTTCTATAGTAGGTGAAAAGCTTTTCATCTTCATTAGGTAAAGTTATTTAGCGATTATTAGTATTTATTGGTAGATGATGTTACTTTCATAAATAATTGATACGTGAGCAATATATAAGGGTGGTGCCTACAACTTATTGTTGTGTATGTAATGTCAAGTATGGAAAATGGTGTTTAAAGGTTATCGCACCACACCTAGTGCCCTAGCGTTGCAATTAATATAGAGTGTTCTATATAAATTATCGTATAATGCGTAATCCAATTAAATACGTGTACGTTAGCCAACAAATTTTGTACTCTGTGTCCATCGTTTTCGTTTTAAGCTTTCTCGTCCTAAACATACATACAAATACACACACATACACACACCCCATCTTCAATTCCAATATCACCGCCTGACATTTCAAGCGGACAAGCGGCCTTGCTGCACCCTTATCTGGCGGGGGTGTGTGGCAATATCACACGCACCCAGCACCCCACTAATCAATCTACCCTGCCGCGGGTCCTTCTGGCGTAGGTTTCCCCACTTCGACTGGACAAGGGTGCAAAACAAAGTCCTAAATTTATAGGCTTTTGTCTAAAATATGAATTGTTTTTATGTCGGAATTTCGCCTAAATAAAGTGATAATTACTCTTTTATCGGCTTTTAATTCGCGAAAATTGGGACAAACTATTATATACTACGTAATTATAGTATCTTGGCTGCACAATAACGTTGACTATATAATAGGTCAAACATATCGTCCAACGTGGTTTTTTTTCTTATCGATTTCGTATTATCGATAACAAATGTTAAAAAAATTGTACATTTAATTCTTATTACCCGATGCTTATGTATTTAGTAGAAACAGTTTCGAGTACATAATAAGTAAAATGCAATTTTCCTGAAGCTTTGTTGATAAACGACCAAAACTGTGTTCCTCGAACAAAGGAAGGACATCCATCCTCTGCTGTAGGATTGTAAAGGACCTTATCCTTGCCGCCCCGAACACTCATGATTCATCCTTTCTGGGTCTAACCTTTCCCATCCTACGCCCGACCGGGCTCAGCTGCTCTTCTACTTGATGTTAAAGTTTCCTCCTTTATATCCTTCGTCCGTTTCTGACAGATACTCCTAGCCCTTAACCTTTACCGCCATCATTTATATACTACGTGTTAACACTATTTCCAAAATTATTGTGCACCTGCGTTTGCTATCTTTGTTACTCACTCGCAAATTATTGATTAATTCTATCCTACAAGGGCTCGTAATGTTTTATTAATTAAAAAGTTAAGCTGTAAAAATGTTAGATTTCAGTGAGATTTTATTGTTTCGTACGAAACAAATAAAATTAAAATTATATTGACAATAGAAACGCTTCTTTATATGGCATCATAACATTTTTCACTCTAAAATTTATGTATTTGATCGTAACTTTGAAACGATTTATAAACTCGAAATGAAAAATCTTAGGAAAAACCTTGCGTCGATAATATTATTGAGTTAATATTGCTCGTATATCGGAATATGAAAACATCATAGCCCATCATCACCCTGGTGATGATGTTCGAAGACCCTACAGGGAACTGCTAACGGAAGTATGAGCATTCTATGTTATTGCACGCCCCTTTTCTAATTATAAAAGGATCTCATAATCAAAGTATGCTTATATTGTTTATGTGGAATTTAATTTTGATTTCAACTTTTTTCGGGTGCGATAAAGCGACAACGACTTCCTAGGTTTTTGTATGTCTATATAAAAGTGCAGTCTGCTGCAATTAGTCGGCGACAAAATGGAAATTTAAAAAGTGCGGACATAAGTTAATGGATTTTTATGTAAAACCGCTGTAAATATTTTGAAAGTCAATTTCAAAAGAGACATTTTAGTTTTTATTATCCAGTTATGCTTTTGGCTTTTGAAGTGACTTGCGGTTAATTACTTAGAAAATAATCTATGATACCGAAATGAGATCTCGAGATATTTTTATTTTTTTATTTTTTCTCTATATAATTATAATCTATAGACTTTTGATGTATTAACTTTTTTTGTTTCTCTTCTAAATTAGTCGTTAAATTCTATTTTGTTCAAAAGTACAGTAATTACTTTTAGTAATTTCAAAGGTTTCGGACAAAGGATCCGCTCTGCAACCTCAGTGTATCTGAGTAGGAAATGGTACAAAAAGTATCTGGCAGGGGTCACATGGCCGCTACATTAGTTGGGTTGAAATAGCTGCGGACGTTGTTTCTTTGCCGTCGCCGAAGGCAGTCGCGCCGGTCTGGTTTCCACCGCACCCGTTTGGAATCGTAATTTTCCCCACAAAAACATCATGAAAGATTCACTGCTAGTCTTCTTTTAATATAACGAAGTCTCTTTTACTCACTTCATAACTAAAATCAAATACACGCTCTATATTTTTGATTATCCCGCTAGGGTTCGGGTGCGATTAATTTTAAGCAAAGAAAGAAAAAGTTTAATTTATTCAATTACAGTCACCTGCTTTTAAATTTTTCAAAATAAATACAAAAATTATTATATTTTATTGCAATACAATTTCTGGAGACTACAGTTTAACCTCGTTCTACCATCGAGAGAGGATGAATGTAGGTTATAGGGAATCGAACTTGAAATAATGGAAACAACAGAGAAATAAAACTGTTTTATATTTTCAGGTTAAATAAAGGTTCTCCTGGTGACCCGGTGGAAACTTTCGAGATATTTACGACCTAGGTTGTAAATGAATTGTTAGTCGCCACACCATACCCGCAGGATTTAGTCCTGGAAAACAAGCATGTTTCTCAAAACTTAATCTCCTACGAGAAAAAAAGTGAAAACTAACAAACTCTTCTTGCGAGGAGTGGAAACATTTAGTTGCACCGATGCAGCTCTAAACCTCCCTAATAGCGAAGCTGTAGCTCTGTGTGTATAGAAAAATTTTATCTTCCGCACTATAAAATAACGTATTTAAAATGCAGCAGAATTTTCTACTACACTTTTTACTCGTTTTATAACTTTAGCTTCTCCAGGAAGTCATTTCGCAGCAGGATACGGCATTTTAAAGTTATCCCTTATTGCAAGGAAAATATAGGTGCATATTAAAATTTAGGATAGCAAACTTTTTCATTTTCTCTTATTTTGTCATATTTTTCTTGTTCAAATACCTACTAAAATTGCATATAATAGTGTAGGTTATGAATTGTATTATAACAAAAAGTGCATTTATTGCTATCGATCGTTTCGGATACAGTTTTTTCAAAATCGCCTGTCTGTTGATAGCACGACATGTAATATTCTAGCACTTAACAAAAAATGGATCGATTACACCAGAAAGCACTTTTATACAGAGTGGTTCGTAACTAAAGATGACTGTACGAATTAAGAAATCGTAAGTGTCAATAGGCGTGCTTAAATTGAATAAACGTTGTATCCGTATCCAACTTCATCGGAACACACGTAACATTTATTATTTTAATATTAATTTTTTTAATTGGTAACACAAACAATGTGTTAACTCGTAATTAACAATATGATTACAGTTTCGTTACTAATTAGTTCACCGAATTTACTTATGGCAGCTAACAAACTTGGTTAACGAGAGAGATTTAATGCAAAACACAGCTTAGTAATTTTAATTACATGAAATTGTAAAGTTTTTCACACGCAAAATATTATTTTTTAAATTATGGAAAATAATTAATTCATTTTGTTATTTTACTGCTACTTATATTTTAAATCCTGTGAATTATTTGCTGACACAAAAGAAGTTTTTTGAAATATGTTAAGAATGTATAGATCGTTTAGTTAAGATTGCAAAGATTTGATCAATTTGTGTTTGTAATACTTTTAATCCAGTCATGCGCGTCGTTAATCATATTAGGATATTCCTGAAGCCACAAACTTGGCTAAGTTTTCGCTAAATTTTAAGAATTTTTATTTAGATAAAATTAATTTCGTTCAAACCAAATTACATTGTAAAATATTTTTTAAACTAGTTTTCAGTTTTCGAAATGTAGGATTTCCATTTAAGAGCATTATTTAAATATTTATAAAACAATTATTGCACTTTTTTCACTATTAATAATAATTATTTATACCCAAAATGTTTTAAACCTTTATTTGAGTAGACAGTATTAACTTTTTTTACTGCCTTTAATTATTGTTGTTATTTCTACTTTTTGTGACAACCTCAATTTGAAAGTTATATGACGAAGTTTTCTTATGAAATAAGTAACCTGATGATAAAAGGACTTTTTCATACGAAGGAGTAAGGTTTCCAGATAAGAGATCTCCGATAAGAGGGATGTTTAGAAGAAAACTAAAGGAATAGTTAGCGAAGTGTTCGTTTATTATTGATTGCAACATTTTCATTAGGTACATACTATTCAAATTTCTATTAGATGAACATTTAAAGATAGATTATTTGTGGTTTTCACAGAAAGATATTTTTGTATAAAAATTTTAAAATATTTTGTTCAAAATCGCAAATTTACAAAAAATTATTTAATTTAGTGAAATACACAATTAAATTCTTAAAAAATTGCATTTTATAGTTTCTTTGTTGTTTGTTAATGAAAAATTATATTTTTTATTTTTATTTAATTAGATTTTCTGGCAGCTATAGCTATTACACCCAGTCTAGAGAGCATGGGCTCCGATGCTATAGTCTGTTATCTACGAGCAGAGCAAAAGAAAGGTGGTGTTTAAAACATTTTCATGATTTTAAGAGATTCGCCACTGCGGAATGTAAGTAGGACAGATCAAAAAAACTAAAGCACATTATCTAATCTGTGGGGACATTTGAAGGACATTACCACCATAAACTATTTTTTATTCATAATAAAGTTAATAAATTATTGAGGTACCCTGGTGCGTATTACCGCCACTTATAAATATATTTTGTTCTGAAAAAGCGAAGTGTTCTTATTTAATATAACTCTTCACCGAACATGCATTCAAACGTTTCGTCTCTGAAAAGAGTAATTATGTTCAAAAGGAAAATTTTAAGGCCAATTTTTTCCGTCTCAGTTTAAATCCGAATTTAACTTCAAGGAAAGTTAAAATCCTACTTACAATAATTACATTTTAACAACAATAAATTGCTCAGGCAAAAAACTTTGTTTAGCTTAACCTCGAGTTGAAACCGATATATTTTAACAACTTGCGTTATTGTCTTGTCCTTTTTTATCTCTTCAATAGATGTGTGATAGTATCTGCTGATACAAGGGAGCTTCAGTTTTTAACAACAAAGCACTTATACAAAAACACATCAGTGGTATTAAATATGTTGTAGTCACAACCGAGTCATATAGCTACAAATTGCAGATGTAAATCCGAGGGGTCTGGGAGGTATAGAATTACCTTAATTCATACGCTAAAATGCAGAAATGAATCATTTGATAATACTGAAGGTATTCTCTTCTCCAGACCTCTCGGTTTCAACATCAAGATTGGTATTATCCAATTGCATTTATTGAAAGATAGAAAAACTTTCGAGAAAAAATAAGAACGTAAGCTAATAATTGGAGTACATTTAAAACCTGTTGAAACTACCTTGGGCACTGGGGGCTCTTGGGGTTCTTACAGAAACCCTTCAGATTAGTTCAAAAATCCGTGCTGCTCTTGTTCAATGTAATGATTATGTAAACTTTAAGGGGATTGAAGACAAGAAACATTTGAATTGTTGTCAAATAATTTTGACTCGTTATCGATGCTCTCCACCAGTTGGGGAGTTGACTTCTTACTCGTTGCAATCTCCAAACCACATAAAGTGTATGTATTGTATTTTTGATAAAGGGGGGGGGGGTGAATAAAATCAAAAGTATTTACTTTTTGAAAAATTTTCTTTATTTTTAATTAAAATTTTTTTGTAAATTTTGTATTTACCGCGAGTTGTGGACTTTGGGCCAATTATTGAAATTAAAAAGTGAGTTTTGATAATAAAAATGGTTTGATTTGAAATTCGATAGTTTAAGTATGATTTGGTTGTTTTAAACTTAAAATTGAGACGGAAATTACGGAAGTGGAAATTGAGATTAGAGGAGATTAGAAAATAAGATACATAGATTAGATGGTATAAATAATGAGCTGAAATATAATTGGTTTATGGTAGAAAATTTGTGATATTTAATTTAGGGATCTGTCAGAGAACTGCCACCACGAATTGAGCCTCGACATCTACACTACAGGAAAGAGGACAATTTTCTGTGTATAATAAAAAAAGAAAAAATGCGGATTATCCATTAGTTTTCGATAAAACGGCTTTTGAAAATCAAAATTTTACATGCACTTTAGATAGGGAAATTCATTAACATAAAAGTTCTATTGACGGTGCGTGCGTTCTGATTCTGATAGTCTTAGTGTTGGCAGGCAGACGCGATTGTGACATAGCCGGGTGTACATCGGGTGTACATTTTTAGGTTAGAATCTCAATTGCCTTGGTTGCGTTTGTCAAAAACGGCGCGTAGCGCCCGGAGCGGAGGGGACCGGAGCGGAGGGTAGCGGAGCTGGACTCGCTAAAAACATCCCTCTAGGTAGCACAACCTCGCCAAAGGTGCAACTCGAAAGGTGTGAAACTCGTAAGGGGTGAAACCCGTTAGCAACGCTCGATGTGTACCAGACCGGGTCACAATCGCGTCTGACTGCCAACACTAAGACTATATCAGAACGCACGCACCGTCAATAGAACTCGGGAGCGAATCAATTCCCTATGTAAAATGCATGTAAAATTTTGATTTTCAAATGCCGTTTTCTCGAAAACTACTGGATAATCCGCATTGAAGTGCGGTCTCAAAATGCTCAGAAAATTGTCCTCTTTCTAATAGAAAAAAAATCAAAGCCCAACGAGTGGTGGCAGTTCTCTGACAGTAACCTTAATTTAAAAATCAACCACAGCAGTGGATTGGTATTATTACTGATTGAGTTATAGAGCGGAAATTCTGGGTTCAAATTCTGGTGTGCATCAAAACGTTGTGTATTTAAGAATTGGTTCTATATTTCTGACCAATTGACAGAACGTCAAGGTTAAAAACTTTTAAATTTTAAAAATTAGTTGAAGGAACGTTTATTGTTATTGAAGTTATAGGAAGATAGTTACTTGCATACTGATATAAAATATTTAATTTTAGTATTTCCAATTGGCAATTTATTGAAGAGAAATTAAAATTTTATTCCAACAAATTATTTAAAAAATTTCTTAATTGCATCATTTAATATTACATACATAGCCAGTATATACATTAATTAATTACAAAGGAAATATTTATTAGTGTTTGATATCTTGTATTTTGTTATTGCCTGCATTGAATATTCTGTTTTGGGATGATGGCACCCCATATTACTCCCTCCATACCAGCCGACACTGCATACCCATATGAAGTATTATTGGATAAATGCAAAAACTTAATATTCGAATATCCTATATACAGGGTGTCCCAGAACTTTAAGTGATCTCTTGGAGGGCTGATAGGCCTGCTCATGACTGACCAGAATTATCAAATGTGACCTTAGTAGAAAAACAGTTTTTTTTCAATTTTATTTTATTATTATAATATTATATTATTTAAATTATTTTTTAATTATATTTTATTTGTGTTTTGTATAGTTAAATAAATACATGTCACTTAGTAACTTGAACAAGTGTTTCATTTGAATTCTAAATTATTGAATAACAATTTCACTGTGTTCCATTTGCAGTAAAATTACAATATCTTTTTTTTTAAGTTAAACATAGCAAATGCTAGACCATTCTAAAAACTACACTAAATGAGCAATTTTTTAAATAATTTTCCATGTGAGCTTGGTACATTTTTTGTGAAGTATGAAGAGTTGAAGTTTGCAAAAAAAAATATTAATTCATGAGTCGCGGGCAAAAACATTTTTTGTGTATAAACTTATAGCACTATAATTGTTTTATTTTAATCTGTCATCAAAAGTAGGGCTATTCAGGGTTTGCTTAACCACAATGATAACCTTAAAATATGGAATTTCGTACATGTAGAACTCGAAAAACTAATTTAAGGTGTAGATTTTCACGAAATTCAGAAAAGTGTCAATATTTCGAAAACTAACCATTTTTTTACTTGGGTCATAGTTAGATATTCTAGTCAGTGATGAGCTGGCCTATCAGTCTTCCAAGAGCTGACGTTGAGATTTGGGACACACTGTATATAAATATTATGAAAAGCGTTATTAAAGCTCAGTATCAAACAAACAACCAAAAACAACTCTAAAGAGATTAACAAAATTTTGTTTGAAACCCTTTGAATATGTTAAAAAATGATTATCCATCTATATTTTATGATAGCTGTTCATTTCATTAGAATATAATTACAATTTATTGTTTTAAAAGGTTTTGGGTTTTTAATTTGGCTTTTGAATTAGCGTTTTCTTTATAAATATCTACGTTACTGTAGGTACTGTACTTAAATTTATGTTTTTTTTACAAACTCACTTCAAATTGCTGATTTCAAAATGTCATAATCGGTGCGATTTTCTAAAAAAGTTGTTAACGCAGTTGTTATGTAACAACTGAAAAATAACAACTATACTTAACAACTTTCTTAACAACTTTAAATATTTTGCTATTTCCTAATATACAATATAGCAACGTTGTTATAAAAATTATTTTATAACGATCGTTGTTAAATCTGAACAATGAAGTATGTCGTAACTTATAAATTTTGTTTTCTTAACCTAGAAATAATTTATTTGTGTTATATACGTTTAATAATAACTAATTAGCGACATGGATAAATTCATAAAAGGTAAAGTTCGATCCCAAAAATGCTCTTTAAATCAATATAATTTAAAGGTGCATTATATTTTCAACAATAAAATAATGGAGGAAAAAACGTGCCTAAAGGAAAAAGACGATTTAAAAGAAAAACTGAAAGAATTGACTTCGATTTTAAACACCAAAAAGGGCGCTACGAAGAGTAAGCTGTATATTTTTATTATACAGCAGCGCTATTCGCTATGAGAATGTCTTGTGGCGCCTCTGTTGGTTCGATAGAGTGAACTAAATCTGGAAATATTTTCATTGTATGTATACTAATTTTGCGATATAAACGGGATATTTATAAACACAAATTTTGAGAGACACCTACTTTCTTAAGTATAATAAATAATAAATCAATCATTCCGTTACTTTATTTTGTAATAAAAGTCAAACGACTACTAATATGAGTTATTTATTTAAGAAAAATTATATTTTTTATTTCTAAATTAAACTTTTACACGTACTATTAAAACCCGTGTTTTTTAAATCTTCACACAACAAGTTTCGTGGCCCATATTTATTGAAGTAATCATCATCATCATCATCATCATCATCAACACGTTCTAGACTTATAGTCCGTTACGTCACTCTTTATTTATTGAAGTAATATAACCATAAAATTGAAGTAATATAACCATTAAAATTTAACCGTCAAGTTTGACGTTTTGTGACAGTAGTAGTTTCCAGATTTAATGTACAAAGCTGTCACCATGGGCGCTACGACCCGTATTCATATCCCTTCTTTTCCGACGCACGTAGCGAATACCCAGGATGGATTTTGGCCGGGCTAACCACTTCATTTTATGAAAGATTTTCAAGGCAGATTACTTCGGTGGTTTACCATTGACTGCCGAGGGAGGACGGTTAGAATATAGTTCTTTCCTCATTCGGGCTTGAACCAGGGCTCTCTGCTTAGTAGTCGACGTACTTAAAAGCATCAACCTTAACCGCCCTCCTATAAACTTAATAATTATAAATTACATTAACTATATTATGTTGCATTCTTAGGCCTTTGTCGCATATAAATGCAAAGTAAAAAGTAAAGTTAGAAACTACCAGCAGTGGATGAATGCAACCGGTGCAGTGGTGGTGTAAATAATGGACCAAATTTGAACGAACTTGAGGAAAAAGTAATTGGATTAGGATGGGTGGGGGATGGGTGACCGTCAGTGGCGATCCTAATTTAACAGCAGCGGGGATAGCTGTTATAAAAGATATTGATTTAAACAATGGTAAATATTTGTTATTAGTTAAATGAAATATAGTTTCTCGCATTGTTTTCGATTTGATAGCTATAGTTCTTCTGCGCTTGTGAAATGTATGAAATTTTTAAATAAATTGCTTTAATAAAATAATTGGATCAATACAATATTACCTTCGTTCTTGCTCTTCAAAAATATTGAAAAACCCATGTCCATATAATAAATATTTCGTGAAAAGCCATAGTCGTTACCGTAAAACACCATAATTTAGTAGTTGCTACGATAGCGACAAATAATAGCAACGAGTCGTTAACTTGAACAACTTTGAATTTTACAAAATAGCATTTTTTGTTATAACAACTGACCTCTCACATAACGACTAAATTTAGTTGTTATGGATAACAACTTTTTTTAGAAAATCGCACCGAATATTTAGTAATATTTTTAATTAACTTGATTATTGTTGACCGTCAAAACTAAAATTAAAATAAAGATTAATCAAATTCAATGAATAAATTTTTTTTATTTTTCAATTAATGAATGAAATCAACGATTTTGCTTTATTTATAAAACCGTCGGTCATAAAATAATTGACAACTTCTTATAGTAATTATAGAATACCATATAAGCAAATTTGTTGATTTTATTCATTAATTGAAAAATAAAAAAAAAGCTTGTAAAATGAAGTCTCAAAATAAAAATAAAAATTAAACTTTAATACAAAAAATATTTAATGAAGAAATACATGATATAAAACCATAAAATACATATTTGTGTAGGTATTGAAATAAAAAGTATGCTTGGAAAATTGGCAGTGACGTTGCTAGGTGTTTTTAGAGGATAGAGTTATGAACGGACAGGCAAAAATAATAACAGTTCGTAATGCGATCAGGAGTTATTAAGAAATAAGAACACTTTTTTTTGAGAATTAAATTTAAAGGTTTTAAGGGCTATTGAATGGTGAACCATTTTTAAAGTGGGCTGCCGTCTTTGACCGGAAGAAAATAATTTTTTTATATTTTATTTATAATTATAATATTATTTCTAACAAAAGAAAATAAAATTTTAGCGATTTAGTTCTGAGCTCGAACGCTGTCTAGAATGCAAATAGGAATATGCAAACTGGTTTTATACGAGTAGAGAACGTATAGTACTCCGCTGTAGTGAGATATTATAATAACCTATTTATAATTTACTTCTTAGTGGGCTATTTTCCGAGAAAATATAGTTTTTTTTGACTTCGTCAATCGAAGTCGTAGCTGAGTACTGAACATTATGCACTTGACCATCAACCTTATGGCAATCTCGTCATTTTATGATAACAAAAATAATATTTTTTCAATTTATTTTATCCATTTTGTTATATTATAATAGCAAACCTTGCGTAAATTTCGAAAGAATTACGAAAGAAATTCCAGTTTGTCATTCTAATGAACATACTTAGAAAGATATGTTCTTACATGCATAATATAACTTATTGGGAGTTAATTATTATGTAATTCCTGTACAGTCAATATCACTTAAAATATCGTGGCTGGATTTACATAAACTGTTGTAAATTGATCTGTATAACTTCTCGAGGTAATTTTTGAAAATGAACTCGATGTAATGTGCTTTAAATATTTAATTTAGAATGTTAATTTGTAAACTATTAATTTTTACAACTAATTTAATTATTTATATTTCATTTTGTATTAATAATGTTATAATCAGGTTTTTATGAACAAAATTCTTGAGTAAATTATTTTCAATCTTAATTTATTAAGACATATTACAGCATTAAATCAAACGAAAACGTATAAATTATATTAAATATTAGTAAGTGTAGATAAGAAAGAAAAGTTATATACTAATTGTTTTGTCATATTAATTATTTATCCACTGGATATCGTTAAACCAGAAGTATTTATCGATCAATTTAATAAGAAAAATGTCAACACATTTTTTTTATTGTGTTGTTGGAACATACAAAACATTGCAAAATTAAAATTCATTGTTTGTATTGATACTATTTTGTGCTTACATTGATTTACCTGTTGATTGACATAAATGTGCTGTTTGGTAAAAATTAAATTGAAAAACTAAACATCAACATCATTAAATATTAGTTTGATGAAAATTTACAATTTTATCAAAATATCGAAAATATTGCAGGAAAATGTGATAGTAGATCGGTACTATTTATTTTTATTCGAGAGATTCAATTTTTCTTTGATATTTTGCATTGTAGTGAGTTTCACCGAGGATTATTATATAGTGGACTTGATTACGCTCCAGCAAAATGGCAATTAATTGTTTTATGGACTAACAAAATTCTTGAAAACTATTTTCCGACAAAGAGAGATACTTTTTGGGTTAACAAATTTGACTATTCGGCAAATATGTACCACTAACTTTTGGAATGTGCATTATCGATATTGATATGTAATAGAATAGCTTTCAGCCCCCAGCATAACCGTGAATTATAACTGTAGTTGTATATAGGGTTGGGTTTGACAGTTGGGTTCGTCCAAAGGGTAAGGACAAGGGACCACAGGGGTTGGAGTAGAGCGGGGCTGCGGTATCCAGGGTGGACACTATCGATCACACACTGGCCGGGTTGTTCGGACCAAATATGCGTGGGACGCAAGTAAAAATATAAAACTTTATCACCTTTGCTTAAATTTTACCTAATGTATAGACATACCTACTTATTATATATGTCGACATAAACGAGTTTTTTTAATAAATAATTAATTTAATATTTTTATTCATAAATTTAACAAAAAAAAAGTCAACTCCACAAAGGTAGTACTTATTATCAATTAAAATATTTACGCCGAGATAACCTTCGCGGATAGAAGTAAAATTGATTCTACTTTTCAATTATTATTAGTTTTAATTTTATCAAACTAAAACTAGCAACTACATTGCCAAATTAAACTTATAAGTTCTTCTCGTCGGATCGCCTGTCAATTGTACGTCTGGTCTGTACTGAAGGTTTACGTGGTTTCCCTGGAGACCACGGTTTCGTGGAGGCTGATTCAGCTGCTGCTTTATTTCTCCACGTCGCAAAAAATATCAGACCAAGTTTACTACTGGAGCCTTGTCACATAAGTAATTTTGTGAGGAGGGTAGAATTTTGATTCGTAATACAATGTGATAATAACAAAATTTAATGTAACTAAAGTTAAACCCAAATAAAAATAAAATTTTGTAATATTACCAAGTATAAATACAGTACAACATATAGTAATGCAATTATTATTCTTGAGGGGATCGGTAACTTCCCTACCCTATTAATTAGAGTAGTTTTATTCTACTTTTTTATTATCTCTTTGCATTCAAGAATATATTATAAAAAAACTTCCATTATTTTAAAGTTCTGCGATAATTAAAATTGGAAAATAGCCGATTCTTTTACTACAGAACAACTCCAGTTATGTGTTCTGCCCGTCAACATCTTGAATTATGGACAGTTTTGAACCAAAATTTTAATAATGAAGATGTTTTAAACAAGCATGTTTTTGACTGTTACGCTAGAAACTTTGTTCGTTATCAAACTTAATTTTAAGTAAATTTTCCTTACTTCCTTATTTAGTTTACGCAAAATTGTACGTACTATGTAGTTGTAATTTTTCGTACAGGTTAGTTAATCGTCAGTTCGTACTACATATTGATTGCTTCCACTCGAAGATAAAACAAAAAATTTCTCTTACTGTTCTAACTTGGAAGTTATCACGACTAAAGTTGGAACGAGTGGGTGTTAGAGAAGTCTGACGCCCCTTGGGGTCCGACCTGCCAGATATTCGAAACGAGAACTGCCGCTGCAATTTAGTTGATGAAGGGCGGATTGGGGAAGCTCCGTTAGTACATCGGAAGATCTACATTCATGTATTCAAACGTATTTTGAACATTTTACAAGTGGATTATACCATGTTAAAAATCCTAACAAAATACTTATAACTAGCAGCCGATTGATTATTATATATAAATTTTAAATCAGTAAATTTGTTCAATTTCCCATAGGCATTTAATGAATTAAATCAGCTCAATTCCTGATAATTCAAAAAAATTAATTAGTTCGACACGTTTTGAAATTCAGTTTATTACAGCGGAAATAATGGATCTAAAAAATGCATTAACTATAAAATATTACGGTTATTTTTGGGTTGTATGCTAGGCTTGATCACTCGTGTCAAAATTTCTAGTAAATAAATTTTTTTTTCTCGTAAGTGTTCAAATAAGGAACCCAGCAATTAAAGTTAATAGCCTATGTCGCTGTTCTAATAAGAAACGTACGAAATACGTTGTGGAGACATAAGAGGCTCTTCTGCCTTTGTGACAACCGAGCATTCACGTTTCAACTGCCAAGAGAAATTCAACAAGCTGTGAAGCTGTTTTTCAAGAGAATTTGGAATTGAATAGATGTAACTACATTGCAAGAGAAAACCTTAAATTCAAAACATTGTTTTACTATGTATAGTGAAATGTGTTTTCTATTTTACTAGTCGCATTAGCGATACGAAGAAAAAACAGTTATTATTTTATCGTCTTCGGTACTTTATTCAAGTACCAAGAAAAATTAGGTTTTCTGTTTCTATGCGGATTGCATGGTACATGTGAATCAAAAGCACTGTTAGCCGTATACTATTAAAAGATCTAAGTAAGTCGTAAAAGAAAATACATAAAGCTTTACTCATTTTAGACACTAAAAAATAGGAAAGAAAAGAAAAAATAAAATTTTCTCACAATCATTTTGCTAAATATATATACTTTTATGGAGCACGAAAGTGTGTCTAATAGTAGTCATTGTTGTTTTTTACACCAACAATTATTAGACAAAATTAAAATGTTAACACGATAATATCATGAACGAATGTTAATTGTTCCACACGAAGCAGTTGTAAGTAATTTTAAATTGAACTGCATGATGGTTGTACAAGTACAATTCAAACATTTTGACAACATGGATGGATATTAAATGTGGCATTAGTGCAAAAACTGTTTCGATTTCGAGTAAAAGAATTTCTCAAGACTAAATTGTAAAAAATGTTGCCTTGGTCATTTTTTATAAAAATATATTGTTTTTATATACTAATAATGAAGATTGGTTATTATAAAATATGGCGTCGAGTTAAATACACACAATGATCGGCCAGTAAAAGGCTTCAATTTTGACATATCGATTACAAAATGAGAATTAAAATGAATGACTTTTAGTTTATTTTTAAGTTTAATATTTATAATCATTTTCTTTTTTATCAAAACTTAATTTGGGATTAATTACGGAAAGCTCAGTTATCTTTAATAAAACGAGTGTTAAACTTTTGCACCTTTGTATTATACAAATTTTTAATATGTGGATGAACATCTGTCTCGTGTTGTAAAAGTAGAAGAAACATCTGCTTGTCCATAAGAGAGCAAATTACTTTGTTAATCTGGTTTATTATTGTTGTAATTATTTATAAAAATAATTTTTCGGCCCGCAGAAAAAGTTGACGACCAAGCATATTATTAAGCAAAGTTGTAGTGCAGAACTGCAATAATTTCTGTTGATGTTCCAACAATTAAGTTCGATAGGTACAAATTAATGAAAAGCTACTATCAGTCGGCAATTTAATATGATCTTTTTTTATCGAGATACCAACTTTTAAGAAATGTTACTTCTCTAATTTTTTTTGGCTTGAAGCGTTTTTGTGATTCAACTTCCAACGGAGGATATTAGTTCTTACACAAAAACAAATCTGCAGGAAAAATTGCTGGCTTTATTTCTGGTTTTGTTTGAAGAAATCTAATGTGAAAAATAACTTTCTCTTGATGTAAGTAATTAAATATTATTTTTCCGAAATTAAATATTTGTTTTTATTAAACTTCGTGCAATATAGCAATTAGTATATTTCCGAATTTGGTCAAATATGCTAATAATTTAGCTGGATCAATTATTAACTAAACGTTCTTAATCAAATGACCACCGCAATAAAGATTTTATAGACTTAATAGTCTAATGGATAAACCACACTACTTTGATAATCAATTAACTGCTAGTTTTTTGTATCGCTAAATGCTAAACGAAACTTTTGATTTTATTTGCTTAATTAAATTCGAGCATGGGAATGTTTATGTAGTCCTAGCATACAAAAAATTTAAAATTATAATTAAAAGTTGATTTTAATTGACAGAATACGAAATTTGTTAATAGTAATTGATGGTTAAAGTACCCTCGTCGATGTAAGCCTGCACCCCTTGGAAACCTTATATTAGCTAGTGCCTGGCGTCCATGAGTTTCATACCCATCCCCTTAACGTATAACAGATCCGATTCAACCCTCAAGGATAGTAAAGGGTCATCTCCTCGTTCTACTGTGTCAGGGTGGTGGGTGGACATCCAAGATAAGGGTCTACAATGACGATCCGTTGGGGGTGAATTGCTAACCCTTATTGCGGTCGGGTGCTTTTGCTGCGCGCTATATAAGGCTTGGTTAAATTTTTGGGGTCAAACTCGGAAAGTTTACCTCAAATAACATCTAGTTATATCTTTTTATATAGTAAAAAATTTCCGAAGCTCTTATATTTTAAATTTTGAAATTTTTAATTTTAGTATCGAGGTATGCATTCTTTTTCATCATACGGATTATCCCACAAAACTCCCATAGGCTTTTTTCCGCTCTTCCATTTCTTGTTCTCATAATCCCACATAGACGATATGCCACTTATGGGTTCGTCGTACATATTTAATCTTCTCACTAATTGTTGTCGTAGAGCTTCTAATTCGAACGATTTTGGTAACGGCGTTCTTGAGTACACTGCAAATTAATTTAAAAGTTATTCGTTAACAAATAAAAATTGTGTACCCATTTACCAAAAAGTGACATTAGTATAGATAACCATAATCCAATAGATAATATTATAAAAGTGGCTCCGGTTAAATACATCCACTCACCAGTGGGGTAATTAAATTCCGTAAAAGTTTGGCAATAACATGATCTGTAAAGTTGTTTTTTTTCTTTAATACTCAATTCATGCCAATCTCCTTTCTCTTTCTCTCTTAATGCCTAAAGGTATGAAAATTTATTATAATGGGATAAATAATGAAATAAAAGGAAATTTACTAAAATTTTTTGAGTCGGTGGCATGTATCTTATGGAAGGAAATGGATAATCAGTTCTGTCGGAGTAACCAGGCCGTCCGCAAATTCCATAACCAACAGTTTCTCTATTTCCAATTCGACTTCGAATATAATAATCTGGATCGATGTAAGGATAAGCGTAAGAATCGTATTCTCTTCTAAATATATTTTGTAACAACGAATTCTTAGATTTCGTTAAATATTTTAAACCTGATGTATATGAACAACTTTTTGCTATTATTATTTTACTTAATATCATTTTAAAAAATTTTATTCGGTTAGCTTTTATAAAGTCTAAATTACGTTGTCAGTATAAATAAATGACTATTTCATGAGAATGTCTGATTTTGATTTTTTTAAAAAGCTATAATTATTACCTTGTTAACAATGGGATAAGCTCTTATTTGCATTTATTATTTAAACAATTAATAGTTTCAAATTAGGCATCATTATTTCACCACGTTACCTACTGATGCATCAGTGTAATTTCCGGTCAGACAAAATTGGTAACTGAATAATACACACCGGTTTCAATACTACCTAACAAAGTATTCGATTTAGCTTCTTACTGTGTACAGCGATGTCTTGGTATGCTCTGGTGGAGTTCTCTATTGTCAATTAAATTTTGATTGAAGTGAATTGATATTTTGATAGTAGGTATATTTACATCACAATAAATTATAATTTTAAAAGGAGTAAAATCACGCATAATATTAAAAAGCTCCTTCGCAGTAAAATCTTTTAGTTAAAATATAAAAGAATGAAAATTTCAAAGGAGATGTGATGTTTTGATAGTCAACTTTGAAAACATTCGATTTCCATTCTTCAATGTTTATTGTCAACAAATATTGTCAACCGTTTTCGCGGTTAGTCTCAGTTTTTCTGTTCTGTAATTTGAACAGAGTGTGCAGATAGAGTACTCTAAATTTTTGTAGCTCCCCTTTCATTACCATAAGTAGGTATATTATTCTTATTTGAATTGAGAAATGAATAAACTAATAAGAATATACTCATGAGATTTTTATAGTTTTTTTTTACCTTAAAAAGATAAATTGTACATTGTTTAAATGAAAACCAATTTGTTAATGATAGCTGCAGGTTACGGTTCTATATTTCTGCATATTTTACGTCTTAATAATAATGGTGAGCTGTTTTGCATGAATATTATAATATTGGCAGCAAATTTAAGAGAATACATACATAAATGAAATTAGAAATATTACAAGACGATATTAGTTCTCTTTTGCTTGCGGTACAATATGTATTATGTAGTTGTATAAAATTGATTCGCGAACAAGTTTGTTACCCAACTTAAAAAAATATAGAACTACTCGAAACTTCGATAGGAACTCAAAGTAGAACTACTTTTCTTCACAAGAGGAAAGTTTAGATAGGAAGCAAAATTTACGAGCGAAGAGTCTACTTTTTGCAGGGTTACACATATCCACTATTCATTTAAATTTTGGAATAAAACTAATAAAATTATAGTTCATACTTTTCTCAAAATTATTAAAATTGTATAAAATACCGAGGTTTCGAGGGCGCGATATTACAAACTAAGTGAAACTTAAAAAAAGAGAAAAAATTTCAGAACATTCTGAAATTTGAAATTTTATTCTGAGGTTTGAAAAAACTAGCTTCGTGAACGTATTGTATTTTTTGTATGTGCGGTTATTGAAATTTCATTGGGAATTGCTATTTTAATTCGGAAGTAATCACTGATGCAATTTCTATGACTGCTACTGTATATAAGTATAACTGTATAAAGGTGGTGGGGATCGTTTGGGATATTTGGTGTACAGATATATGAAGGGAAGCGAAGGGAAATCCAAGGAAATCTTAAGAATACTACAGACAACCTTTTTGGTTTTACTCTTTCAACTTTTTTGAAAGGAAATCTGGGGAAATCTGTTGAAAATTTTCTTTTAACATGTAGTGTACAAAAATTTGCGTTATGACTCGTCCCTCATCTATCCTAAATTTTCACACAATGCGCAAGAAAAATACCTTTGGTTTTACCAGAATAATCAATAAGCTTTAAGTTTTTTTCCAATTTTTCTCGATCTTTTCCCTTTTTTTATTATTATAATAAGTTTCTATTCCATTATCTGTCTAGGCTACTTATTCTCTCCTATCTGATAGGTAGCTCTTAACCAGCAGAGTATTTTTGTATTTATTATTTCTATGACGTCGATGTCATTACCGGTAAGCAAATATTAAGCATTTTCATAGAGCAATCTTAAATATTCAAATAATTTTACCTTCATAGGATTGAAGTACAAGGGTGGGGGTATGGACAACCCCCAGTATCTCACTGATGGTACAAAATACTCTTTAAGGTATTTAGGCTATTATTTATTATTTCTGTACACTAGTCCAGACGCCAAGTGTATTTGCAAAACATAAAATCCTGGTAGATTAAGTTAGTGGATGGCCCTTAAACGTAAAACCGGGTTTTCGGCCTCGGATAGCACTCGCGTCAGCCGCCATCTTGAAAAACTCGTTTTTATTGTTATCCCGTAAACGATGCACCGCACGATAAAAATGATACTATCCTTTTTTATAGGAAATTAAACTTCCTATCATTTTTGTTTGAAAATTTGTTCTCGAAAGTCAATATTTTTCCAGATATAGTCAGTTGAAAAATTCAAAATGTAGTTTTTATTAAATTTTTCGTTGACAGTTGCAGATACAAAAAAATTATAACAATTGAACTTATAGAACACATTTTGAAGTGTTCAACTGATTATATCTTGGAAGGTATTAACTTTTGAGAAAAAATCTTCAAACAAAAATGATAGGAAGTTTAATTTCCTACAAAAAAGGTAATTGCCACCGTTTACGAGATAATAATAAAAACGCGTTTTTTAAGATGGCGGCTGACGCGAGTGCTATCTGAGGCCGAAAACCGGGTTTTTCACTTAGAGATCATCCACTAACATAATCCAATTGAAAAATCCCTTACCAAGATTTTATGTTTTGCAGCACCATTTTTGGTGCGCTCTGCCTGGACTACACCTGTACTTTTTATTGTACACATTTAGTGAGATACCGAGGGATATTTTAGAACCCTAGATTTTATTACATAGGAGTCTACCGATTTTTCAAAAAAAATTTCGTACCGTAAGCGTGGGTTTGGAAGTTCAATACGCACGAAATGCAAACTTTGGTTCAATGTTAAAAAGTTGCTCGAATTAATGGATTTTTTATTGAATAATCACGCTTTTCACGTGTTTATTTGAAAGAATACACGAGTAACATTTTTTCTAAGCCATAGTTTTGAAGTTGCAAAACTTTTAAACTGAAATCAGATTCTACACCTTCTACGAAGTGAAGGCAGGGGAACTCTGATCTTCCAAAACAAATATATCGTACATTCGTGAGAAGTATAATAGTATACTATTATTGTGGTTAATTTGGAACAATAAGACTATAAGTTACCACTTTACTCTATCAAATCATGGTGTAAAGTGGATGGTTATCTGCCAAGAAAAGGTTTTATTTTAAATACAATATTACTAATTAGGATTCTAGGGGTTATTCAAACTCGCGGTTTCAGAAACCGAACAAACGTTTTTGTGTAGGATCTGCGTTTGATTTTATTAAATAAATAAAGAAGAAAGTTCCAATATACAAACACATTTATATACTATATGTAGCGGCAATGCGTACCTGGTCTGAATAAAATACTCCTAGTATGCAGTATCCTATTCTCTTATTTATAAGACTCTTTATTATAATTTCCAGTAAGACACCGTCAAAAATATTAAAATTTAGAATCAAGGAAATACGAGTATATAAGGACCTAAACTAAAGAGAAATTATTATTTATATAGTAGTTTGCAAATCAAAATCTTAGATAAAATTACTAAGTTTTAATAATTGAACAATATTTAAATAATATAAATTCCTTGTGAAATATAATAAATTAGAACTTCAATATAACAAATTAATTAAACATTAATGAAAATCAAATTTATTTCTATACGTCGCTTTCGTGAGAATTTGCGGCTCGTCAGAAATGTTTTTGTTTATTTTCTGACAAAAATAAACAAATAAAAAATAATAAAAAAATAAAATAAAATAAGCTTTTCTGACGAAAGCGATACTCTTTGCTGACAGTTCAAAAATAAAATTGATGTTTTCATATATCATATAATATAATACGAGGTACATATATTATATAATTAAGCATTAATGTTTAAATAACTCGTTGAAGTTAGTGGTACCTAATTGAAGTTTTAATTTATTAATTGAACAACATGTATTATACGTAGTATGTCAAATTATTGATGGAATTTTTAGTTTTTTGGGGACTAGGAAATATTTGGAAGTTTTCAGAGTAATTTCCCTCCCAGTTCTTCCATTTGTTCGAATTTCATTCGTTCTCTCTCGATATAAAAAATTTTGTGTTAGTTGTAGTTTTTCTACAAATTGGATTGGGATTTCATTTTAAAATAATTGACTATACTGAAGTAGTATAAACCATTGAATTGACTATTCTTAATACAGGATTTGCAAGAGAAACAAAGTTTAACATTTTATGTTTAATTTAATGTCTAGTTGGAAAACCATTGATTTTAGTCATCAAAGGATTATAATTCAGTTTGCAGACAATTTAAGGCAATATAAAGCACGTAAACATTAATTGGTGTTATGGTCATTAAAACACTTCTTTAAAGAGGGCTACTTCCACCTCATCAACAATTTTAGTTACATTTTTTAGCTTACTTTGTATGTATGTGCACTGCATATAATTGTGATTTATTACCAGTTATAAAGTAATTATTTTAATGACTAAATAATAATATGTAGATATTACACTAAAATTCAAGTAATATAAAAATTAATTTTTGAGAAGTAGGTATTACCAACTTCTTAAATTGCCTGGTTAAAAATGTATTACGGCTTTTTCAAGGTGATGTGTAAATTGGCTACTTTGTATGAAATCGTAAGCTGGTACAAAATTATGAAATGCATGGGGAACAGTATTTTTTATGACGTGAGATATCAATTTAGGGAAAAAAAGCTCGAGCGGATATCATTAGTCTATACGGTTGCGAATTTAGCGTCTCTAACGATTCGGAATTAAAATACAAATCACCCCAACAACTTAAAAATAAGCGTTCATTTACGCAACAAAGAAAATAGATTTCCACCCTTTAGTAAAGTAGAATACAAATTTCGGACCAAATTTACTCGTGCTTTTTCTCTGCTTTCGATGGTGTAACATTTCATTTTTGTTGCATTTTTATTATTAAGTTTCTGACAATTACAGGGGCGGAACCAAAGATTAACGATGAAATGTGAAGTGCATTAGTGTTACTTCGTCACGTTTCAATATGACAGCATCACCCTTTTTAAATGCGTGATCAATAATAAAAAGAGGATCCGCAAATCAATATTAAATTTGGTCTCTTTAATCTCCTAATTAAAGTGTTCGACATGGATGAAAGTTATCTAATTTTTGTAAGCAAAACTTAATTTTTTATTTATCGTTTCACCCCATGAACGTCTTTATTGTACTTATTCATCTTATCTATTCTTGTTCGTGTCAAATTAGGAAGCCGCATAATATTTTTTCTTGATAGTTCAGTTTGTCCTAGCAACCTTACAGTTGGATCCCTCGTGTCACACATGTCATTCGTGGGGGTGTTCTGTTTGCGTGCGACCCTCCCGTGCGCCTTCACATATCTTTGTTCCGGATACCCCACACCCCAATCTGTATAGGTCGCGTCACTGTGTTCTAAAAATCGAGTGCAGAAAGTGTTTCTCAAAAGTTTACCATAGACGCGTACAGTACGTACCATTTCGAGATTCACTTGGGTAAGTTTTTCAATTATTTTTGTTTCATTGATACTATGATACATACACACACAGGTACTACCCTGCGGTTGTATTCACCTATTTACTATAATGAAAGTAGCATGGAAAGAATCGATATTGTAGTTTCACGTTGTTACTATAGTAATGAAATTCCCGACTAAAAGATTAATTTCAAGATAGTATCTGCTAAGAGAATAAATAAGTAACCTAAAGAGCGACGATGAACAGAAATTATTTAAGTTTTCGTGGGATGGTTTTTGTTATCTGCATTAATGTTTTGTTTTCTCTTTTGGAATAAACGAATACTGTCGTCAACCGCCAGTTAGTTTCCAACGAAGGGGTTTAACGGAAACAAGGGTTTCTTGAGGACAAAGGGTTAGTTGGGGACCACCCCTGCAGGACAAATACGGCTTCGTCCGTCCCCTTCAACCTCCAGGGATCCCGCTGTGTCTGGCTCGAGCAATTAGTGAGAACATATTGAGCCTCGACAATAGATTTTAAGACTTGTTGGTCAATCATTTATGTATGTAAGATTTCTGCCCACTCAAATTATTATCTTTTGATTCGTCTTTTTTAAATTTTTAAATCGAATTAATTTTCGATAAACCAGATTGTCGATCAGTCGATCAATCTTGGCCAAACTATAAAAATTATTTTGTATAATTAAAAATTAAATATCTGCCTACAGCGCACTACGGTACAATGTGCACTGATTCTTTAGGTAATTAACGTAATAAAATATGTATTAGGGTGTTTATTGCATGAATTAACATACACAAGAGCGCTAATTACTTTAAGTGGATGTAGTAATATTACTTAAATTCCATTACTAAATATCGGAATAAATGTTTTGTAAAATTATGATTTGTTTTGTCCTGTTATGGGCAAATGAAATTTTTAAAATTCGCGTGAAATTTTGATTGTGGAAATTGCAAGTTATGTATTAGGTTTTAAAGCGTGTTCATGTAACATTGTGTTGTTGGGCATTATGTGATGGCTCGCGTGTGACCGTCGAGGGACATTGGTGGGTGATTGCAACCTAATGGAAGGTTGGGGGCTAACAAGGGGAACGTATTTAGGACCGCTATCGGGTGCGGCAAGGCTGGGCGCGGGTGAGGCCCCTTTGACAACTGCGTGGGGTGTAGACTCTAATACTAATGGTACACATTGCACATGCAGAAATAAAGTTCGTACTTCGAGTCTTTTAAAATATGCATCCAACTTTTATTGTAGTCCTTTTAACCGTGAAGTTCTGTAAATTAATTCACAAAATGATTTTCACATTTTATCTCAAGTTTTCGTTGTACAATGACCGCGAGGCCAATTGGTTTGCACAAAACCAACAGGTGATATACTACTTATTACACACCGGAAAATTACATTGTTGCAAAATAATTTGTCTTGTCGTGTACTTGTCTCGCTGTCGTATTATAAGTTACACTTTATTAAGGAATTTGTGGGCTCGAAAGTAACTTTTCATTTAAATATCCGTGTCGACCTATAGGATTTAGGCCACAGCTATATCCTGTATCAAAAAATTGGCCGCACCAGGATTAGGATATGAAAAGATTATAAACCTCTGTTCAGGCATGAAACCTTTTAACTTTGACACTAATCAATACCTACCATCGTTAATAAATTAATAATTAAGTGAAAGCTTCAACATAAAAATAGAAAAACCAAACTAACCACGGATTCTTTTATAATTTGTTTTAAATTTATTTTTCGCTCATTTCCTATTGCAAAATTTTCTAAAATTGATGTTTACTTACTCTATTGGGTGGCCGTCTAACATCGGAACAAAACGAAATGGCCTGGTAAAATACTTTTTTTTTTATAGAATCCTGTTTCTCATTGTAACAGAGATAAGAATGAAACTGGTATCAATTGAAAAAGAGTTTTCTCCATCTCCGATTAGCTTTTCCATTATTGCACTTTTCAATAAAAAAACTTTTAATTGAAAATTGTTGTCAATTTTAATGAAATTATAATCGTCATTAAAAAATGCTACAATTATTGATAAATTTATTACAACTATATTAATTTACTATTTTTAAGTCATCTCGTTAATCGTACGCATTTCGTGTATATTATAATTTATGTTTTCTCTTGATCTTCCCCTGATCTTCCGTACGATATTTCATTTTCTTGCTGGATAATTTACTGTCTATTCCAACTGTTAATCATCATGATTGTGATGATTTATTTTTAATGGTCAGAATTTTTTCGGTAAAACTTTTTGCTAACTTTCATTGTTAAATTATTATTTTGAGACGAAAATCGAAATATAAGATTAATATTTTGAGTTGAGAATGTAATTTATGCAAGTCGTTTGACGATGTGGTGACCATTGTATCGCTGCATTCCTCAACCCCTCGTAAAACGGGATAATTTTAAACACGAAATCTTGAGTTATTTATACATCAACATATAACATATAACATTATTTCGATAACCAACTTTTGAAAAACCGAGAAGATATTAAAATAGAGTCACGGAGGTTTGCAATAATTAATTATAACTAATTACAAAGTTACCAAACATGGAAAGTAATGAAAATTAATTGCAACTAATTAAAATATCCTAATCTTAATTATACCCACCTACCTACCTTAAGTATAATAATTAATGAACAGTAAATTATTAGTTGGTACATAACTAAGTGACTGATCTCCCCATTCAATAACAATACTTTCCTTTAAAAAAATGTATGTACATATACGGAAGTAATAATTAATGTAATTTATTCTAAAATCGTGGAATCGCCGATGCTTCTAATCTCCCGATAAAAATGCTGAATTTTTATTTCCATCAAAATTCAGTTTGCATCCAGTTATGGGTCTTCATTGCATGAAGTCGGTTGTAATATACAGGTTCTTTATTATCGCAGAGAAACTTGGGAGAGCATAAAACTATACTGAAATGGGAAATTTAATCACTTTTTTCAGTTCGACTAAACAGGGTCGGATTGGGAAATTTTTCCCACTTAAGATAAAAACTATGGAAAACTAAAACTAAAAGGATAATAATTGAGGAGGGAAAACATAAAAACATAATTATACAAAAAATATATTTAAAATGAGATCAGAAAATATTGTGTTTACTACCGTTCGGAAAAGCATACTTTCGACACTCATTTGTGTTTCAAAATGAGCTAACGGGCTTCTTCATTAGAGTTGAAAGTGATGTACTGATTATTTATTAATGTGATATACTGGTGTTGTGATTTACTGACTGAAATTGATTGGTCAAGTTAAGTATCGATTAATTTTGCCGAATGAATAATTTTGTCTAAATGCATACCGGAGACAATTTTCGTTCTTGGTTAGTAACACCTAACACCGCATGTAAATAAAAGGTATGTCAGTATTGTGACGATCAATAAGAGAAAAATTAAAATAAAAATCTACATTTATTTATTATTAATCCAATTAAAAGTTCGTTATAACCTAAAAGGTATCAAATAAATCAAAATTAAAGTATGAATTTATTGAATTACATTTTTCGTTTATTTTATTGTTAATTAATCTACTTTGGTATATGATTGTTTTATAAAGAGCAAAAGTTGGACAGCAATAAAATATGCTGTTTTCTTCAAACGATAAAAATAATTTGGATATTTAATTAATATTAATTACTGCCTACGACAGACGGCGCTAAAGTACTTTTGTCACAAAAAGTAAATTGAATGACATAAACTAAATTTTTTTCAACGTTTGGAAACGATATTAGGTATATTGTTTTATATGAGAAAATGTTGAACTTTTCGTGACGAGTGTGATGGATTTACGGACAAGCGGAACGAATACCAACATTTATTTTGTTCTGAATAATATAATGTTAATTTTTCTTCAAACGTAATAACGTTTTATTTGTACAACTAGCCATGAAAAGCGGAATTTTTCACAGTATTGATTTTGCAAATTATTTTCGTTTGCAATAAGGGGTATTATGCTAGGGTAGATAGTGGTCCTACTTGTAACAGGTAGGCGCCGAAAATAGTTCTCTCCTAGGGGTTTGCGCTTGAATGCGCAGGAGTGAAGTAGTAATAAACGCATTGGATGCGTGAACAATTACATTTCCGCACTTGTGCGGAAAATACTTATTTTACCTAACTTAAACGAATATCGAAAAGTTGTACTTTTTCAAACGGTAACAGAAAACAAAATATTATTTTAAAGCTAGGTGCCAATCAGTTTTAATTTATTAGATCATTGTTAGGACACAGCGTGAAATTATAAAACCGTGTTTTCTTTTGTCACAGAATTTTTAGTTATGAAGAGATATGTTTTCTATACTTTTATGATTTGAAGCTGTATTTTGATGATGGTGGAATTGAAACCGATTAACACTTAGCTTATGTTCAATTTGGGAAACAGACAGACAGACAGTAAAATAGACAGATTAGTGGGAAAGAAAACAGCGAATCTGCTAAACTAAGCTGTAGAGAATGCAACAAAAAATTTCCACATCAGCGACAGATCTACCTTGATACCAGGTTTCGTTCGGATGTAATTTAATGATTTTCCGTGAAAAACATTTGTAAACCCTCGACCTGGGAACCTTACGCTTTAAAGGAGGTGCATGTGCTACCTACTTAAAATGATTACGAGAAATTCAAGATGTTTCTAGTGTTGTGTTGCGAACGAGCGGGGGTCTAGGGGATATGCAAAACTCTCCAGTTTTAATAGATAAGTAACTGTATAACTATTATCTATATCAATTGTTTTTTACGTTCTTTTTTATGATTAATAGTGTTTTCATTAAATTTTTCATCTGGGCAAAATAGGATATCTGCATACTGTTTAATGCGATAGATGGTAGACAAGATAATTTACAACAGCATAACATTAATTTAGAGATACCCATGTTTCCCTGGGGACGTGGAAAAGCGTTCTTGACAACTTTTGAATACAGTGAAGTTTAATTAATTGAACTCAAAACAGGTACCTAAAATTGTAAGTCTGATCGAACAGAATCTGCATTTGTGGTTGGCACCACTGTGGGAAAATCTCAGAAAATCCAGCAAGTATCAAATCATAATCACCCATTGTATGTCGCTTTAGGATGACTCATATGTAGGTATATCTTAAACTTCAGAAAAATTCCTCCATTAAGCTGTTGAATTGTATAATTATAATGATAAATAAACAACTGTTTTAATTAATTACATTTTTTGTTGGCGCTCTAATACGTAAAACATAATATTAAATAAGGTTGTCAGCTACAGTTCTGTTTGCGTCCTCTTGTTTTCTTCCAGTATCCATATGACAGCTGCCAACCGCTGTATCCATTACAGCCTTATACAATACCGAATAAAGCAAATAAAACAAACACCTTTAAAATAACGTGGTAATTAAATTATCCTCCGGTAGTCAAATTCTATACAGCAGTAAACTTTTTAATCGCAATTTCAAAACGTATCCTATAATGATGCGTTCTTTCTCATTTTTAGTTGTCGCGGATTATATTAAAGAACTAAGCTGACTCATGGTACCTTTCACAACGGGGGAAGTTTTTTAAACTTGAATAATAAAGGTACCCCTTACCGAGTTTAACAATTGCCTCAGGTGTGGCAATCTCCCCCGCTTGCTGTTGAAATGTAAAATGAAGACGTACGTAGTCTTTTATAGTAAACGGTAGCATGGAATGCTTGCAGAGTTAATAATTAGCTTTCGAAATTGTATTTTTTTTTAAATTTTCTAATGGTGGAAACTTCTTCTAGTCTAATCGATTTGTTATTGTAAGTAACGTACATCGTTAGATGTGGCTATAAATAATTTAGTTAATAGGGTAAAAAACTTGAAAGAATAAATAATACGTATAGTTATACAAAAAGTATGTTACTTGTGGTGGTCAAATAGGCATAGATAGTTAAAACTGGATTTTGACGTTGTCGAACGGTCTGTAACTAACGATGTCGATGGATTTCAATCAATCTTTGTCTCGAATCGATTTTTTACAATTTCCAGTAAAATAATGCATTGTAGCGAGCGTTCTTGTCAGCTTTAGGGCGTTTTACGTAACCGATAATCGATCTTATGTTTAAAAAATTAAACCTACAGTGCACAACAGCTCGATTTCAAAAAATTAGTAGGTATTTTGGAGATGCATTTGGATACGGGCGTCGAAGATAGCACTTCAAGTATTGTCGGTTCCTTCGGGTATGTCCAAATCTGTATCGGCGAAACGGCTTGAACGGACGTGGGGTTATCTTTTAGGTTGAGGTCGCCTGAGGATTTCTTTCTTTGACATTGGCGTTTGAGGGGTTCAGGGGATCGTCGCGACGTGAGTAGGGATAGACGTCAGCGTCGCAGGGGTAAAGAGAGTATTAGGTATCTCTGGCGGGGATATATCTCTCGTTCAGTTGCCTATTATGTGTGTTTGAGTGTAGTTGCGCTTGCACAAAACTCAAGAAAAACTGACGCTTAATAGCTTCTCTAATTTGAAAAAGAATGAGCATCGTCAAACATCCGATGATGGCTTAACTGCAATCACCATTTAAAAGTGTGTTTTTAAATAAAAGTTTTATCGTAAATAACGATCATGTCGATACTCGGGTTTCAATAAAACTTTTTGATTAATAAATGTAAACAAACATTGTAAATTTGTTATTGCTTAATGTAATAACGGCTTTGAGTCGAAATTTGAATATTAGTGAAAACTGTTCAACGCCGACAACGTGGAAGAAAATCGATTAAAAGTTTTAAATGTTTATGTACCGATTTTAAAATCTAAAGTTTGGGAGGACCTCGAGCTGACGTCATATTCACGACCTATGCCAACAATAGAAACAGTTACCCACGGTCGGGCTACACGAAATATTATATAAATTTGTGCATGTATTTATATTATCGCATTAACATTTTTTATTGTTTTACCAACACCAAGTATTACTTGCATTAATTCGAAAGTGTTGGAAATTGAACGAAAATTACCTGCCAACGATGTCTGCAAAGCGAAAATCCTCTACTGTTATCCAACACCATAAGGTGAGAAACTCGAGCAATTTTTTAATTTTCAGTTTTAATTAAATACTGGAGTATGTATTAAAAAAAGTATGTTTGTAATAGTATGCGTCTGGGAGTTTACATTTATTCAAATTAATTTCATGATCGTAAAATGAACAACGTTTCGTCTTTTATGTAGTCAACAACCTAGTGCGTCCCACTTTATAGTTTGGCTAAGTTTTATTGGGGTTAATTTGCATTTACATTATCAGCCATTGAAGTTATTTTAACAAGAGTTTACTACTTGATAATATACTAATGCAGTAGTTTATCAGATTTAAAAGTCACGTCGACAATATGAAATGAAAATTAAAGGACGTCTCCAATTTTTTTCCCTCGGTTTTTCAGATTTCGGTAATTTTGGTTTGAAGGAGCGGGGGTTGAACCATTGCAACTAACATTCTTGGGTCTGGCCATGGCGAAGGTCGACTAGACTAGTTATTCCACTTTTGCAAGTACACATATTTATCATGTTATTATATTTTATTTACGGTGGCAGGATGCATTACATGTTTAATTATCTATTTTAACTATCTTTTATATTTAAAATTTTTTTGCTTATATTATTCGAGTTCTGTACGTCAATATCAATTGATTACACGTTGAACAACTGGTTGTGGCAATAACCGATAATAATTTAGTACACCAATTTGAGCTTTTTGTTACACCTATCAAACACTTATTTATCGAAATGCATTTTTATCGTGCACTTGATAAACTTGGAACAACACTAATTATGTCTATCAACAAACTAAAGGGGGGTTCACCTATACCAAGTTACGATGGGTGCGCGGTCATCGAGCGTTAAAAACGGCCCGAGTCTTTTTATACGTCTGCCCATCGTATATTATCTTCCATTCCTTCTCTACACGTTTCGGGTAGAAATAGGAAAACTATATTTTAGTCTCAACTGTTTAAAGAAACTTCCTTTTATTACCTTATTCATATCATCGACGGCTAATTTGTATCAATGCCCCCAGACAAAACATCCGATTTTGGCTTATTTTAATCTTATTATTTTCCGGTCTGAATTTCCAATGATTTTTCTGCTTCGAGGTGAAATTTTTGATCAAATTGAATTCTGGCTGCTTTATCACGCATGCCTGTCTTTCGTATTTTTTGAATATTCCAATAATTGTAAATTCATATAAGATCGTTTTTTATATTATCAACTACGGTTTACTGGTGTAACTATTAACCTATTTAGGTAATTATGTAATTTAACACTATTACGAACTTAATTAAGTACTTTAAGTAACTATTTTTGGTGGCATGTCTGCAATTCAAATTATATTATGAACCGAAATTGCAATCCTTGTTGTGGGTGAAAATTCTACGTAAATTAGATGATTGTAGTTGCATTAATTGAACATTCTATGTGTACATACCTACACACATACATATAATATGTATAGTTGTGTTTTTGAATCAGGGTATTGGATGGTTTCACCATTTAAAAATGCATTGGATTTTTTGGAATAATTCTTTTTAAAATAAGAGATTTTATTTCTACACAACAAATTTCTATTGCTGTGTAGATAATTGGGTTTATAATACACCTGTTGATTTTTATTGGAAACAAAATTTATACTTTTTTTCGTAATCTGTTAAATTTTATTCGTTGTTAATTTAACACAAATTAATTTATCGTAAAGGATAACAAATTATTTTATGAATTCATATGTTTTTATGAGTTGCTAGAGTTGAAATGTGTGAAAATTAAATATCTTCTAATTATTCATATTCAAATTACAACAGTAAGCATTTGACTTTGATGATAAATTTAGGGATTTTATATAACAATTTTATTAATTTACAAATTTTTAATTTTGGTTTACTAAATCTTACCTTTTGAAGAAAATTAGGTTTAAACCATCTACATAACAGGCGTTTCAAAGAAATTTGAGTGAGGAGAATTGAAACTGAGGTAGAGATTGTGGTTTTTACTTACTAATTATTAAAAATTAGTAATACCTTATAATTATAAATCAGAAACATAACTTAGTATTAACTCTTTTATTTTATAAATAATTTAATAACTGAAATTTGAATAATTCTGTGAAAGTATTTAACATTTTTCGCCCTACTGTAAAGTTTTTATTACTATGAAATCCAACCTTTCATTTCTGCCGTACGTAAATATTATAAATTAAGAAATAAGTGGTAAAATTAAAGGATAAATTTGTTTTCTTTTTTTAAGTTATATCCCAATGGATATAACAAAAAATCCATCTTTTTTCTTCATATCTTCAAGGTTCTACTATATTGATCGACTAAATCGTCAAGTTTTCTAATAGTCAGGTTAGCAGCCTATTAAAATAAATCATTAGTACTTCAAAAAAAAATGAGTGCGCTAAGAGTAATTTTGGCGCACAGTTGGAAGTAGCAGGAAAAGGCATTATATTTAAGGGGGGAAAAGGGTCTGAGGTACAAACAAAGAAGCATATTTTTGTGATTTTTTTTGCAGAGTACCTTATTTGTTAACATTTTTAAATTTTTTATATTATTAAGCATTATATTAAGAATGTTCTGCTAAATTTTCGTTAAAAAATATTGCAAAATAAGCCAGTGGTAGTGGTGAGACCTGAGTCACATAAAAAAAAGGTTTCATGCGGTAGTCAGGATAACTCATAGCTGCTTCATCTGAAATCAAAAAATTTTAAATATTTTTTTAGTACATAAGTTTATCTTGGACGAGAATGAAGGAATTAACATATTAATTTTTTACTTTTTGGTAAAGGTGCAATCAAGAAACTGTGATTTTTGTAAAAAATTGCTCTTTTTGTTTAATTAAAAACTAAGTTGTATTTGAAATCACAACCTTTGGTTAATTAAAATAGCAAATTTTTACTAGCGCATTAAAGTTAATTTTAAATAGTTAGCCGGGCATATAATTTCTTAGTAATGGTTTTCTTTTTGAAATATTCGTGTAGTTACCATCATTCAGAACAATATATTGCAATGAATTTGATCGAAAATTAATAAATAAAATTATTCCAATTTTGAATTTAAGATAATTTTCCAAAAATAAACTAAAATGGGAAATCAAATCAAATCGTAGCACACGCTCCACTAACAAATTTATCAATTTTTCATATAATTCAATTATAGATCTTCCCTTAATATCCAATCAAACCTTTATCCTTTTAAATCTCCAATTATCTTAATTATCCAAAAATATCAACTTTGTCTAAAATTGACGCGATCAAAACCCAAACAATCAAAACAACTCATTTTATTCTCGCGAAATAAGATAACAAAACCTCGATACAAATTCCAACTAAATCGCAAAATATCACATTTACTCTGAGCAAAGAAAAATCCTTGATTATGAATAAATAAATTTTAAAAAAATTACGTTGCTTTATTTTTATATTATAATATTTAAAAAAATTCTTGAATAATTTAAAATCAACGAGAATTCAAAACAAATCATTTCAATTAAAATCTACACCACATGTTTTTATTTATGTAAATTTAGGGGAACTACCGATATTTTTATTATTTTGGATTTGGTATCTAAGGTTCTTCCTAAAGATAAAAACCATGTGAACTAATATTATTATTACATACTTGTTGTTTTAATTTCAAAGGTTCATTTAACATCAAGTTGTTTAGTGATAATTAGCCTTCCGAGAGTGAAAATTACTTAACAACACTAGTAAATTTTTTGTAAATTGAAATATTTATGTGTGCGGTTAATTTTGTAAGCGCATGTTAAAAATTAACCCAATCGGCTTAATTAATACTAATTTATTGTACTTTGATTTAAAACATTACGACTTGAAGTTTTACGCCTAATATTAAAACGAGGATAATAAGCAATTTATATTTCTAAATTATTAAGTAATTTAAAAATATTGAGAATATACTTTTGCAATTTATTGTACAACCACATTTCGATATTACAAATAGGTGCAGACGTTTTACCAACTTTATTTTACTGTTTTAGTTTTATCTTGATTCGCAAATTGTTAAAATTATTTTATTCAGCTTCGATTCGCTTCACATAATAAATATTTTATTTCAAAATTCCTATCTGCATACAATTAGAAATTATATCGTTTTAAAGTTTTATTTATTCTTGGAGGAGAAAAACGTTCTACGACAATTTTGTATTGAAATTTTAAAATTGAAAATTTACTTTGCAGAAATATGAAATATCTTAAAATATTAGATTGATTCAGTGCACGAAGAGAATTTTGTGTTAACCATATCAGATTAATTTAGACTTCTAATTTCAGTGGTTGTGATTATGTATACCTACTTTTTTTTGGTGGATCGAAATCTTCTTCTTTTTTTTATTATATCGCGAGCTGACTTCTTTACATGCGTGTAGGAAAAAGCTTTTAGTAAAGGTTATTAATTTGTCACGTTAAACAAGTTCGATTACTTAGTGGCTTGTTAATGCGTTTGCAAAGGAGTTCATAGGCACTGCGGTCTAATGCATTAGAATATCTCGTCTTCTAATGTCACACACCTACGATTATGGCGCCCATCAATTTAAACTACCCACTTTAAATGCTTCTTAAACAATGCCTAGTTTAAATTATAAATAAAAGATGTACAGTAGTATTATATGTCTGAACAAATGATTCCTATTTGAAGACAATGGAATAAGATATAAATTTTACCAACCTTTCGCATTATACTTGCATCTTATCTCGTGCATTAGCATCTTTAATTTTACTATTTTTACCTGTCATATAAATACATCGTCTCTGCTATTCATTGCTTTAAAATGCAATTTTTGATTGTTTTGACGTCAAATATAAACTACCAAGTTAATGCTCGTAACAACAATAATAATTTTATTATTGCACTATGCATAGGTGGGTATTACAATCATAATGATGGGTCTCGACCATAAATTACAACTATTTAATCCAACAACGGTGAGTAAATTCAACAATTTATCGAATTGCTCTCTTTGAGGAAATTCGATATCTATTATCATTAGTGTAAACTCAAATCAGATTGTAGCAATAATTATTATTTGTAATCGAAAAAACAGTTCCACTTAAAAATTTGTTGCTATACGATTGATTTTTTTTTATTTCGTGTAAATTTACCCGTGCTTAATTTGCTTCTATTATACTATCAACTGTTAAATATCAGAGTAATTAAGATTTCAATCGATAAATTAGTTAGGTGGTAGTTTTGAAGCTGGACATTAATACGGATTGAATTAATTAATTATCTTGTAGTAAATTGGACTTAAGGCTAAGATACAATTAATTTAAAATAAACAGCTTATCGTCTTTTAGTTTAGACAATATAAACCGGAATATTGGTAGGTTTTTTAAGTTTGTCGACATCTTCGGTTTTAAGTCGGTATAATGTTTTTCCGTTTTCTTCGGTCATCAAATTGCGATGAAACGTGATTTTAGGATTATATATGGTCATTATCTTACAGAACTCTTTCTTAATTTCTACGATCAAAGAGTTACGAATCAAAAAAAATGGGGTGAGGGGGTGAAAATTTTAATCAATTTGTGTAACCCTTTGATTTAAGAAAATTCATCGTGGATAAATGAAATGTAATTGGATTGTAGTAGTAATTCAAATGAAATGGATCGAAATTAAGGGTTGCAACTGCAAATCAACACTATAGTGGGGTGGTTTGGCTTCGGCGAATGTCGAATAACATTTTGATGATTATTGTGATCGTTTTATTTGCCGACTGAGCAATAAATTAAAGAACTTCAAATTAATTAACTAATTAATTAACAATAGGTAAACAAGAAGTTGCAGTTACATTATCATTGAATTGTAGAAACTTTTTAAATTTTCTTTATTAACGGTGGAATGTCGCTAATGGTAATTAAACCAATCCAATTTTCAAATATAATTGAACATAAATCGTTTGTTTAATTGTTTATCTCTTAGAATTCTAGGGATATAAAAATGCGTGTGCTTTTTTGAATTCTTTAAATTTACAAACTAGTTTTATCAGAACAGATGGAACTGCAAAATGTTGCATCTAACAGGCATTTGAAGTGCTGTACGAATTACCTGTTTTTGCTATTATTTAATAAATGTCCAATGTCTTCGAGATTTGTTTGTAAATAATTGCTAAACTGAGCAATGTGGCTCGAAATCTTTGTGATAGTAGCGTGCGTATTTATTCGAGTGGGTGGCGTATTTAGGGGTTTGGATTAAAACTGTGTTACCGAGAGGGCGGCCAGTCGGGATATCGATCGAGGAAGCACGAGGCAGGTGCACGCACATTCAAAGCTGTCCCTATCAGCTTTAGGGTTACCCACCCCCGATACACTCACCCACTGCATTACACACATTGTACATTTCACATGCCTTGACTAAACACTACTTCCATGTTGTTACATAACGTTTGCAGCTAATTTCAATAGATTATTTAGTAATCTTCAAAGTAGTTTTATTACTTTTTATCAAGTGGCATTCGAAAACTAAAAAATGTGATATGGGAAACCAATTATTTATCTATCGCAATAAATCATTAAAAATTTAGTCTCGCACGTATTAAAGCAAAAACAACCCTATTTTTAGTTCAAAATTTTTCTTTGGAAGTCCCGAAGGATTTTACTAATCCAAGAAATAATATCGATATTTCTTATCATATCTATGTATTTTGCCCATGCTCTTGCAGAGATTTAGATAAAACCATTTTTGAATGTGTAGTGTATTTTCATTCTCATATTTTATTCGCTTGTACATTTTACATGAAATTGTGAAAGCTTTCTTTCAATTTTCACAACTATTATATTGCGATCGATTTTAAAATGTGAATGAAATAATACTTAGTAGATTTAATAATAATTAATTGATTCAATTCGGCATTGTGAAACAAAACAATTCAGTTGCATTAATAAAGAAGTATTGGAATAATCACATTTCGACCTTTTTACTTTAACCTAAATTCTTGTGCTGCATTTTATTATTAATTAGAATTTTTATGAATACGATTTTATTCTCTATAGAATATTTTCCAAAAGGTTATCCATTAACATTGTAAGTCTCCAACGTTAGCTAGTAATTATTTAAAATATTATTTTATTTATAGTAGCCTTGAACGTAAAATATAAATACGTTTTTATCATTTTGCGAGTTCATAATCTTATTTTATCATTTCTTAATGTTTAATGTTTGATAAAAGCCAATGACATATTCAATGCAGTTGGCAAAAGGTTATTTGGGCTAAATTAAATTGACGCTCGTCTGGCTAATTATTCAGCTTTATCAATTTATTCATAATTGGAAAAAGTTTTATTTTATAATGACGAGTAATAGCAAATTATGTTTTTATGGAAATCAACACATAACTTGCCAAAGGAAATATTTAACCAACCTATTATGCATAACATTAGAATGCGACCAACTAACTAACTTTTTATTCAAAAAGAAAATTGTTATGATGCATTTTTAGTTTCTCTTCAATATGACCTGCAATAATATTAAAGAATTTTTATGTCTTCTGGGAAATTTGTTTATCGACATTGTATTTATTGTTATTTGTTATTTAACAAACACAATGTAATACCACACCTATCGAATCTAATCAATAAAATAATGTTAAAAATTGAATCATCGCAATTTTCACGGGCATCAAAGCCGGTAATGTGTGTAATAAAGTACCCATCGACTAGCAATAAATAGAATAAATTATGAAGATTCACAGTTGAATTTATTTATATACAATACAGCATTACCTATACGATTCCCTATTATCTACTTCTTCCTTGTTTTGGAAGTTCACTGATTGCATATTATTACAAGAAAATTTTCGTCTAGCAAAGTCAATATTGACGTACCTAGGTTGGGGTGAATCTCGCTTTCGTTTATTATAACTTATATTAGTATTGCAGACGTGGCTTCTTTCTTGTACGATAGTACTGGAATTCAATTAGACTTTGCCACTGCGTTTCTTGAAAACAATGTACAAAGCAACTCTCAGAGTCCTATTCGATGCGAATATTTCTGGTTATCACTAAATTTATCGCATTATTAATTATATCAAAACTAGATTAATTATATAAGCGATAGTTTTCAATAATATATTTTTATTTCGTGTTTTTAAATTGACTGGTCTGAACTGCCTCCCCTTGCAATCTTTATTGCCAATGATAGTTATGCGCTAAATGTTTTGTATTCCTACCCCTATTAATCGATAACCATCATTTGCAAAATAAGTGAACCGTGAGCAATTACCGTAATGGTTTTTACTATGCTAAATTTGATAAAAATTCCAAGCCTACATAATTTTCTTCAAGTGGTATTTTAACCTTGCAAGCGTTTCAGTAATAGGTTTAAATTAAAACAGCCTAATATTAGAATGGTATTATTTTTAGGGCACTAATTGCTTGTACATCAAAGTGTCGCGAGCAAGAAATTTACCGCGATTAAACTTTTTAATAATACTTGGTGTATTTTGTGCAAGCGGCAAATTTACCTTGAACTTACATATTGTATCTGCTTCGATCCAGGTTTTTCAGTAAAATAAACTCGGGAACACATGAAGGGTTAATTACTATAGCTCACTGATTTGCTTGTATATTAAGGTGGTCTTTGGGGTTGGGGTTTCATATAATTTTTACTGGGCCTAATTAATTGGACAAAAAATGATTTCATTAAAAAATTTCGGATTTCATTTATTAGGAATTCCTATAAAAACAAAAAAATCTAAATTTTATGCAAATTTCACTAGTATTACGCCGGGAACATCTATTTTGAAATTCCTGTGGTAGCAATGTAAATTGTACTTTCTGAAGACATGTTTTCTCATATAAAAATTGCTTTTACAGCATAATTTATTGGACATTTTTTGTTCAAAATTTCCTTTTCTTCAATTTTGTTGATACACATTTTTCTATTTCCTCGCACCATGTTCGAGATACAATGATTTAAAATATTCTTTAAACATTTTAATAAAATTAACATTACTCTTACAAAAATTTTAATAACTTTTTATTTTTTAGAGAGATTTTTTTAATTGACTGTATCACGTAAGCGATGCGACAAACAAAAAATAAGAGAATGAAATTTTAAACAAAAATATCTAATAAACTTTGCTGTAAAAGTGATTTTTATATGAGAAAGCATACCTTCAAAAGATGCAATTTACGTTGCTGATATAATAACGTACGTTTATTTTTGTGACTTTCATTTTAAACACTGAAAAGACTGAAGTTTCAATGTTGTAACAGTTCTGTTACTTTCTGTTGAAGATAGAGAAGAAAGTTACTATAGGTAGTTAAGTATCAGACAATTAAATCAAATTCAGTATCCATGATTGAATCGCAAATGCATACTAATCTCATATGATCGCCAAACGAAATTTACTTGTTATTATAACATAGATACTATAATTTCCATTTCACACTCAGGAAAACGTTAATAGGGTTAAACGAGCATCATATTTCAAATTTAATTTTTTTTTTTAGTTTTAATTTCCACACAGAGAAAATCTCACAAAACACAAAAGCTGCATAACAATAAAGCACCGGTTGCATTATTTTACCAGAACAATTACCTTTTACAGTATTTTTAATATTAAAAAATTCTTTAGAGCCTTCACAGATAACTAATAATCATGTAGTTTATAAATCCCACTTTCAATTGATAATAACCACGACGCCATGTTATCGGAAGGTTACCATTTCACTTCACATCTATCAAGCATAATACAAATATCAAGCATACAAAAAACCAAGGCTTAAGATAAACCTGAAAGGCTAAAAATTGCTTCTTAAAATCTCCAAGAAAATTGAAATTAATTTTCAGAACTTTTCAGGGTATCATATTATCACATCTTACTGGCAGTATTAGATGAAGAAATTATACAGTATATTTAGTAAAAGGAAAAATCATTTGAGTCAATTAAGTCAGAAATTTATGCTGGTTCCAATAACTGTCTAATAGTGTCACTTACTTTTGCCTAATTTTTGCCTTACGGTTGCCTAAATAACAAGCAGAATCAGCTGTAAACGGCAGCAGTATTAGTAATAAGTGACAGTATTTAGTAAATACTGCCAATAAGCTGTACAGTGTAGATACTCAAATGTAGTGATTTGTCCCGAGATTGGGTTATGTTAAGTTCGAATTTTGTTGGCCAGTTCCTGGAATACACCTTAAGTTGGTTTGATTGGCATGTAGAGTTCTCTTTTATCGAAGATAAAAGTAGGGACAATAAAAAATTGTTTAATTCTACATTCTATTGTCGAGATGACTTTCGGGAATTTTCTCGGAATTTTTATAACACGATATAAATAATACATAATGTATGTAATAAGATTATATTATTTTACTATTATACAAAAAATTTGCATATCGACGAACCAACTACAACTAAGGTGATGAATATCGCAAAGTAATAGGTACATTATAATTTATTATCTAATAGAATCAAGTATTAAATTTTATTTTTTCGTAGTTTTCGCTATGGTAGATTGCATAATAACAAGAATTTATTTATTACCAATATTTTTGTAATATTACATAAGAAAATTTTCAGAAAGAAAAGTTGTATTTAATTATTACTCCAAAGAGTGGCAATTAACATTGCACGCCAAGTACATCTGATTAAAATCAATTGAAGTTTTATCAAGATTGAAGCAAAGTTAAAAAAACTTTAAAACAAATTTTTTAAGTGATTATATCAGTGTTAAAGCGGTTATAAGGGAGGGGGGGAGTACCAACGTCGTTACTAAATTTTAGAATTACCTCCACCCCTTTTAGAAATTTGAGAAATTAGTGAAACGTTCAAATCAAGATCATTTAAGTGGAATAGGAGTTTTTAAATATTGAAAATAGTGCGATTATACAGACTATAATTATTATAATAAAATTTACTATTTGATTTGCCTTCGTGTAGAATAAATTAATAAATCCTCAAGGTTTTACAAAAAAATTAAAAATACTTATAATATATTATTTAAGGTATAAGTTTTGATACGTAGAGAATAAATTATACAAAATTCAAGTTAGGTATATTTATCATTAACGTGTTCTTTTTTTTGTAAAAATTGTAAGCTTTTTTAATTATAACTTGTAAAAACTTTTGAAACTTTTGATTTAAAACCACTTCTTTAAAAAGTTATATTATACAGGTTTATCTTGCAAAGTGCGACTTCGATCAATCCTGTGGTTTAATTAATTGAATAGGCACAGTAATTTAAATTTGGGAAATTTTAATATTTGCAAAACAGCCACATTAGAACCTGCCTGTATCCTGTAGTCAACGGTATAAACGGCATTACTGTATTTCTGTGATATCTAGTAATTAATTATTTTTTTTAAATTAAATCCATTTTATAATAGTTCCATAATGGAACTAAATTTTGATAAATCTTACAAAAAATATTTTGAAAAGAACTTTATTTTTTGCGTAATTTATATTGTAAACAGCTATTTCCAAGTTTGGTTCATATAATATTATATTATGTAGTTAGTTTTTGACAAAAACGATTTGATCCTTGAGATGTCCTTTGCCATGTATGTTTTTAAATTTTGCACAAGTCATCGTTGTGTAATTAATTTTATTAAACCAATAAGTAGGAATTTTAATAATCTTAATAATTTCAATCTTGACATCCTAAAATTTTGTGAAATTAATAAGTATAGCGTAGGTAGTTGATTGAAATGAGCGATCTATATTTTTATTAAACAATGATAATATTTAAAAGTTTACTTTCAGTAATGCGCTGTTTTTCCGATATATTGATTGTTCGTTTAATTGAAAAATTGTTTAGGTATTTGTGCTTTGAGGTAAATTCAAACATTTACTTAATCGCGTCTCTTGTATGGCTTTTTTCATGTAGGTATCATTTATTTTCATGAAAAATGATCAAGTATTGTAATTCTGACAGAATAATTTTGAATAGCGAATAAAAATAAAACTTTGAAAAAAAAAGAATGAAAAAAGATTTTTACTCGAATAATTTTTAGATTTACATACAACTGCTAATTTTATACAAACCGACGCGACGTCTACAGAGCTTCATCGTCTTCTTTCTTAGTTTGCTGTAGGTCGTGCATAATGTAAAAGGCAATTGTGTGCGTGTGCTCGTCTACGACTTTGCTTTCAAACGGAATTCATATGTAATTCCATATAATAAATTTCAGTCTTCAAGCGTCTTGTGATTTTATTTTGAAAGTACAACCGACTTCATGCCAAAAGAATACTTTTTAACGTGAAGTTAATTGAAATGTTAATTATAGTTTGGTTAAAACTGCAAACCTAACTAATTGGTTCTAATTTTCTCGTAGAAATTTTTCAAGTAAATTATAATTGAATAGATCAATTCCGTTTTTAATTATTACATTCTTAGTTCTGAATTAATAAAACGGGCAAATACAACTAATAAATCAAATTGCAAATTACAAAGTTGTAATTAACACACCTTTTCGATATGCATTATGCAAACACCGAACACTTATTAAACAAGGATTTTACCAACTTTAATACTACGTAAACGAATGTAAACTTGCATTATAAGGCTATGCCAAACTTTTTGAAGTAGGTGTCGTCCCTCTTTTCTCTTAAAGCTTAAACCTACACACAATTCCACATGCCAATCAAAATGTCTCTCGGACGAATAACCTTTTGCAAAGTCTTACTGTACCGACAGCAGCTGGACATTGTCGATTGAAATCTTGTGTCCATATTATCGTAGCTATTTTTTCCACATTTCACGTTTACTTGTCCATTGACCTTATTGTTGAAAAGTAATTTGCAATCTCAACTTAACGTATGTCTAGTTGTCTGCTTGCATTAACAATTTTGTAGTACAGATACACGAAACCAGCAACCGCAATTGCATTGCTATATCAACAACTGAAACCTTTCCAAACGATCGTATTTCGTTCTTTTATTTTGTATCGTCTTTCCAGGACTTTGAATCTTTATTACCAACACAAACTCATTATCCTCATGATTTTTATTTTGGAATGCCTAATATTTTGACTGATCAATATAAAATCAAACAGGTGCATTAAAATTAATATAATTTCTACAAGTTCGTGACTTCCAGGCTACAATCAAAGGTCAGCAGACATCATAAGACCGGAAGTAGTGTTGTTTTCACCGGATACAAGTTAAATGTAAAACATTCAGACACGTAATAATAATAATTATCCGTAAATGTTGAGTTTTACACTACTTTTCAGATTCTGTTGGAATCGATTATATTATGTATTTTTTTAAATTTCATAGGTACCTACAATAATGATTATTACAATTTCACCAAAGGGGTGTGGGTCAAGGGATGATCATCCCAACTCAAATAATTATTGTAAGTCATTAGATCACTACATAAGTTAAACGTGTGATAGTTACAGATACTAATTACTGAATTAGAGGATAGTGTTATCAATATCAATATTCTTAAAATAACTGCATATTTATAAAAATTACCATATCTACTTTATAATAAGTTAAAAGATAAGTTGAAACAAAAAATATCCATGTCTATTTCTCAAATTCACACGATAGCCCATTCTCTACGAACATTTCTAATTGCATTAATTCGATTCCACAATTTTCATTTGGTAATCATTGCGGAGGATCATCGGTAGTTTAAATTAAGATTTTCTGCTGTCGTTTCAGCCGTCGCATCATCTTGAATTTCAGGATTAAATTTGGTTTTATTAAATAACTCGCTCGTTATAACCAAATATGTAGAAAATATTCTTTATAACTTTGGTCATTGCCATTTTTTTCTACGATTGATATTTTCCCACTTCAACCTAAAAATTGGGACGAAATTAAATTAAATAAAATATTGTATCATCTCGTTTATTTAAAAAAAATGCTCTACAACTTCGGTCCTTGCCATATACTACATCTACTATCGATAATTTTCGACTTGAGCACGTAAATAATAATCGTTAACACACCTGTATTTAATTTTGCCCCATTTTTCAGATAACAAACTAAAAATATTGATTGTAGCCAAATAATGATAAAGGCAAAAGTTGTAGAGAATTTTATTTCTTACAGCAGGTTTATTGAGAATTATTTACACGCAAAGTTTAAAGCAAACGAGGTAATACAATAATTTAATTTAATTTGTGATTACTTTTAGTCAAAAGCAGAAAATAAGCTAATTAAGCCCAAATCCCCCTTAATTCAAGATTTCAGCTGGCGCGACAGCAGGAAATTTCCAAAAATCTGAATTTGGATTACCATCATGCAATGACAGGGGGGGCCTAAACGTTTAAAAAATAAAATGGTAGAATGGAATTAAAGCAATTTTAGCAATAAATATGGTACATAGCGACTATAGCGAACATAGCGACAATAAAATATTATAGATATACATCTTCGTTTTTAAATATTACCTCATAGTTATCATTAATTGCACACATTGACTGAAAAGTTAACACCTTTCGGAGAGAAAGTCTGCCTTGTAAATTTGTTAATAATGTAGTACTTATCTAATTTAAAAAAATTTGTATATTTAATGATTCTTTACAACAATTATTTACCTTATGCGACACTTGAATTATGTGAACCTGTACTTATCTGAGTTATCCCATTTCTTATACATTATCACGTTCTACGAGTATGTAATACGATTTAATCGGAATATTTTAATTTAATTCAAGTTTGAGGGTTTTTAATTTATTTGCAGTCTACAGGGATTCTTCTAAAATAAATTTTGTAGTACACAATTTCAACCAAATCCAAGAGATACAAATTTTTACTCTTTGCGGCCATTTTGGTAAAAAGCCTGATTTTCACCGCTCACCACTACCACCTTAACTAGTTGGCGGGAAAACCGCAGTAAATTCAAAAATTATTGCAAATTTAAAAATAAATTTTTAACTAGAATATAAACTTCACAAAATTAAAAATGACAATATAAAAGCCGACATGGCGTTGTAACTACAAGTATGCTGATTGTTGAATTTTAGGTCAGCTCGGTTTAACTGGTCTAAAGGCTTTTAGTGGTGGTGCAGTGCAGTAATTTGCCATACATAAACTATCCACGAGTTTCCACGCTGAGATTTGCAGAATTTTTAAATAATTAAAATCAGCATAAAGCTTTTTGAGATATACATTTTTAAAGTGTGCTGTATTCCTTTGCAGTAATAAACACTCCATAAAAATACCATAGTGCCTGAAAATTACTACTTTACAGCAGGTATCGGCTAGGATAAACAGATCTCTTAGATAAAATTTGACTTTTGTAGAAAATCGATTAGTGAAACTGGATAAATAGATGCACAACAATGTTTTCAATATTTTTATAATACAAAATTGCTTTAGTAGACTATCCGTGCAATTAAATTTAATTCGATGGTCTTTTATTTACTTTTGTTACCATGTATTTTTTGTTACAACTACTATAAAAGTTAATACTTTAAAATGACGCTTGTAATATTCGGTAAATTTAAAATTAACATTTTTATCCTAAATTATTATAAGATCACATAATATGAAAGAAACTTTTGTAACTATCAGTAAAGCAAATCATAAATTGCAATTTTTATGTTCGGTCAATTGTCAAAACGAATCTCACGCTTGATTGATTTACTCCGGAAATTTTGCTGCCAAGATTGCTCCTGAGAAGAATCTTCCGTCATTGCCGCAAGCTCAAAGCTAACCCATACTTATTGCTATTGGATGATTAGTGCAAATATAATACTATCCGAATCACATTTATTGTATCCTTTGAGTTATACAGTATCAAATAAGCAAACCTTATGGGGGAGTTTAGGAAATATCTGGAGTTTAAAGGAATAGTGTAATTATTGGATTGCATTGGTAAATATAACTTATAATTATTTTTATAATTTTGTGAGTTATAAGTAAGAAAATTTCGGGAAAACACAGAAACAAAATCGATTATTTTAAAATACTAATTAAGTTTTCGAAAAAATTAAGCAGAATAGATTGCAAAACATGTGTTTTTGTGCAAAAGACAATAAAAGAAATGAGAATTTATTAAAATGTATTGATAATTAAAAATAAAAATTAATTTTTCTAAATATCAAAACTAGTAAATTTGCGATATAATAGACTTGGATTCTCTTTTTGCCAATTTTATATTTAAAATTTGATTTTTAATTTATTTATAATTTTTTTTTCAATACTGCAATAAATTTTGGAATAGTTTTAAAAATTCAATGATTGTAGGGGATTTGCAAGATAATTGGCAAGGTAGGTTTCATAGTAACACGCATTGATGTGCTGCATTATGCAATGCCGTCTTTTGTGATTCTTTCCAAGCTCCCAGAATGCTCCGCATTGCTCGAAGCACATAGTAAAGCTGCTGCAGTAAAAGGAAACTTTTATTACTACCGAAATTGCTCTTTCTGTCTGATCACATATTTAAAATTTAAAAAAGATCAATTTTATCGAATAACGTAATTTTAACTTTCGAAAAAAATTACCTGAAAATATGACTCGACTAGACTGATATATGTGAAAAATATTTTTGTTTCATATTTTCGGCGGAAAATTCTTGCACATTCATTTCATTTTATACAAATTTAAAAAATCAGTGGAATGGCTGTTTTAGTAGTAAAAAGCATACACGCTTTAAGATATTTCACATTACATATGCACTGCCACGGTTTCAGGAACTTGTGATATTTCAAAGGCAAAAGCTAGTTGACTTCTCGAGTTTTACATTATAAAGTTTTCAGTTTTAAAAAGAAAATTGTGACTTCTGCAAAGATAGTACTAAACTTGATGTACCTTATACGAATGAATGGAATTCGTTATGGGTTGGAAGTGCTTTAAGGTGCGGTGCGTCTTGTCAACCAAAGCATGTATTACGTTGTCTTGCCATCTTAAATAATATATAACTTTCAATAGTATTTTTCGCCATATTGGTTTTAAATCGCAACAATTCTGCGAATACAATTTGTGTTAAACCAAAAGGTTATTTTTCCCAGCGGATTTAATACCATTTTGCGAGTAGTTGTGGACGGTATTCATTCCGCAACTGTGTGTTTAATATTGGATAACTAAAGCAGCTGTTGGTAATCTTTCCTTTATATCTCCTAGTGTGGTCGTAATTGAAGTTTATAAAATATTTCGACTTCATACGTCTGTAATGACATATTGTAGTGTCCTTAAATGCAGGATAACGGCGCGCACGTATACCCTTGCAATTTCTCCTGTAATATTCCTAAGCCGTTCGCTTACTAAATTTGAAATTGCATCTAAATTTTTATGAGAGCTTTTGCATTGTAGGTTATAACTGGCCATTTTCACATTTCGTTATTACACCGAGCGCAAGAAATTCTTGTATAATATTTCATAAGGGTCAATAAAACTTAGATTTTTACATAAAATTGTGGGTATAAAGCAAATATTACATTATTTTTTCTGGTCGATAATTATTCGCTGCGTGTGTTAATTATTATTTGTTTTAAATAAATTAAATAAGTCATTAACCGTCGTTATTCCGAGTTCAAAAAAAATTTTTTCTCTTCACTTTAAAATCCGCGCTTCGCGAAGCAGAATAAGAATGGCAATTTTTAAGACACTTGCGTAAACGTAAGTAGGTACATCGGTATAATTATTTTATTAGATATTTTGAGTAAAGGGAATAGGGGAATCCTCTTGTTTAAACAGTAATTTAGTTACTATTGGAAACGCACTTAACATTTTTATAATTAGTGTTTTGTTTTAGGAAAACCTGTCTACGTCCGAACCCTCAGAAACGACGAACGAAGAAGATCACTTTGGTGGTGGTAAGTTAATTAAATAATTATGAATAATAACGATTTTCATGACCGTTACATTATTTTAACACCTGTTTTAATCACCTTCAGTAACTTTGTTAATTCATTTTCCTTTTTATTTTTAATCAATTTACCTTGTGTCTTAATTAGCAAAATTTTACTAAATTTGCGCTTTGTGTGTTGAATTTTGTAGCAGGGTTGGTAGTATGTTGATGGAATTTTAAGTACCTATTCTTAATTAATTTTTCATTACCAAACTTTAAGTAGAATTACTTGGGTAGTTTTAATGTCACGAAATTATTTTTAAACCGGTAGTGTAGTTCCTTTGTTTAAGTCTAAAGAAAGGCTATCCCCACTTTTATTTTAACCTACCTGAAAATATTTTTCAGGCTATCGGCAATTATATTTCGAAAAACAAAAGTGATTATCGAGAAATGTTTCAAACATTTCCTCCTTGAGATTTTAAAATTCCTTGGTGTCACATTCATTTGTTTGGAATTGAAAATGTCTACCTTAAACATGACATGACACATGGCATGCAGAATAACTTAGATTTAACCTTAAAATAATTCAAACTTTTACTATTCTCGTATAAAAGGCTTCTCCAATTTAATATAATAGCCATAAAATTGTACAATATGAAAATCCTAATGTGAGTTTAAGAATTATGAACTTGAACGAGAAGGTACTTTAAATTAAAAATGCTTTTTATTTAGTTGTTGACCTATTTGACGATCTTCATTAAGTGAAACATGGGAATAGAGGTTTAAACCGCTGTATTTTAATATGAATTTCAAATAAGTTTATTTCTAATTTTTTTATTAAATTTTTATTAAACCAAGTTATGAGTATTTTAAACAGCCTTATAAGAATATCGTAGTAAATTGACAGAAAAAATGCGATATTATTCCTTAGAACTGCATATTAGGTAATATCGGCAATGAAAAACACTTTTTCTTATGTGCTTAATGTAGTACTAATAATTATAATATGTTTTTACATAATATTATTAAATTAAATATTTTTATTAACAATCGGTTAGTAAGCGACCCATTCTTGAATTTTACTAAGTTGGGATTTAGTTTATTATTTACTTTCATCTGTCAACTAATCGAAAAGCTTTTTTCTTTTACTTTCCAACCTAGAAGTTGACAGGAAGTGATCATTTCCCAAACTGAGATAGCTACTGGATGAAAAAACAAATTCTTAATTAAACAAAAGCTAATTTAATAAAATTATTAATTGGTCATATTTACTTATTGTGAATGAAATAATATACATACCTCGGTGTCAAGCTTCATTATAACTTCGCGCCTCAGTAAACTATCTTAGCGCTCAGCTGAAAGCATTTTCCGTCTCAGCACGTAATGTACTATTTGCCTTTGCAATCATCACTTTTTCTACCTCTACTCATCTAGTTTATAATTAGTGTATTATGTTATCAATGATGATCTGTATATTGTAACAAGCAAGCATGATTAATGAATTCTTGTCATTCAACCTATAATTTAATTTTAATCTTTGTCGTTTTGTTTTCAAATTCGTATAACTCGGGCGATTTTCAATTTTTATCAATCGTTTGTGTGGATTATATCCAGTTATGTGTTGTGAATATTTTATCAACTGGCTCGCAGTTTTTTTTGTGGTATACATTCTTAGGGAAAAGGGGTGGTTCCCCATAGTAATGTATTTTACTACTTGTCTAGTATTTTACTGATATTGAATTTTGATATTTAAATATCCCATAAAATTAACAAAATATTATTAAATTATAGATTTTTCAAATTTGCCATTTTGTTAACGGCTAGCAGATTTAAAAAAATATATACTGTTTTATCCCCTTGTCATTCAATATATGTATACTATATTATATAAATGCTATGCAATCAATGAATTTGTTATCTACGAAACTGTTCGATTGTTTTATTATGCTAGTTATTGTATCATGTATCTAGTATTTACAATATGTAATATTTACTATTGTATTTTGTATATTATGTTAGTTATTTATACTTTACACCTCTTAAAATTACCTATTTTAAATCTACTGTTTTCATTTGTAATTTTTCTGTTCCCACTTTTTAAGTAGAGGATTTTCATACAAAATATAAAAAATTTCCATTTAAACAATATTATTTCGTATTTTATATTAGAAAATATTTTGAATTATTATAATCATAATATATTATTTATAAAATATATAAGTAATATAATAAATCTTCATTTTGTATCACAAAAATTGTTTTTTTGCAACAAAAAGAAAGTTAATGCATATTTAAAGGTACATGTTTTAATCAATATAATATAACTATACTATTATCTTATTCTATGTATATACTACTATTATATACTATCATATAATAATATTCCTGGCAACATTTTTCATAATTTTTTCACAATACTTATATGGGTAATATTATATAATTATTATAGAAACATTGTGAGAAATGTTGTCTGGGTATATAGTATAGACTCTATATACCAGTAGTATACACAGATCTATACTATATTATTAGTAGTAGTACTATATCTACTATAATATTATGCATGTACATATTATTGATATTAATAGTTAAAATACTATTTAAAATTCACAATCGCAGTCTTTAAATACTCAACACAATTCAAGTTATAATATGTATTAAATATATTGGTGTAAAAATTAAATAAAATGCAGTAGAGCATAGAAGAAAGATTTTCGAGTGTTTGCATCACTTATTTTTGTGTGTAGTATTTGTGTTAGTATTTTCGGGGGTGAACCCCCTTCAAACTCCGGCAATAAAATTTTCAGTTCATCAAATTGTTATATTATAAATCAATTGGCATAATTTTAATTAATAAATGCACTCGAAAATAAATGCTCCTGTCCGTGGGATTCGATTCACCCACTACGCGATTATGAATCCTACCCCTGAGATAAACTCTTGCTTTTTGAATTATGTACTTCAATGCGAAATATTACCAAAAATAGTATGTATATAGCTCTATATTCTATAATAATAATTCCCTCAAATTTCTCATTTCATATTGCGAATTGTTTTTACGAATTGCAATTCGCTTCGGATTAGTGAAAAATTTTTAATGCCAAATGTCATTTTTAAGGTAGTACATAGATCATTGCTAAAGTAATTTGTATACGAGGACGTTTTAAAATATTCAGGAACAACTCGATAAACATATCCAGTTTTAATTTTAGCTTTTCGGCAATAAATTTCCCAATTTACTATGATTAATTAATTGTTAAGTTTCGGTTAGCTAGATAACAGGTATTTTAAATTTTCGAGTGGTTAAACTAAAAAACGACGAGAGCAAACAAAATTTGTAATTAACTTAACATCTCAGTTTTATTAATATTTTGTTAGAAATTCAATTACCTAATACACAGCGATTTAATTTGGGAACCGCATGAAGAGTAGTTGTTGATTGTATTCCCACGGCAAATTTATTTTCCACAATTTTTAAAATGTAGGTACAAGTTTTACGGGTGTAGTTAATGATTTTTGTAATGTAGCACTTCTAGTAGTAATTTATTTTGAATGTTTTCATTTTATGTAGAATTAGCACCGGTTACTAAATCAATTTTAAATTGCTGTACTATACTATATATCTACACAACATTATTCTGTTGCTTTTTCAACCTATATTTGCTTTAAATACTCAATTATAATCTGTTTATTAAAGTCGATTTATTTAGTGATTAATTGCTTTGTGTTTATTCGATCGCTTTATAATGGTTTTTTTTTGCTGCTCTTATTGATTATTGACATTATCTAAAAATTGCTATTGTATTATTTCCGCTGTGTCTCTCACGTAACAAATTAATTTATAAATAACTTAATTATTGTAAACCAACCCTGCTAATTCGTGGCATGATTGGCTGTGCAGGGACTGGGGCAATGAAAGACACCGACAAACTCAAGTTGATGCTCTTGGCTTGGAACTACCACAACCAGACTCAAGGTAACACTTTTAATTGGCTTTTATAACCGTTTCTCTTATTTCTTATTTGTTCTTTTACTCGAATATTTTTGCTTACTTTTATTTTTGTTTCAAATTTTTTCAATTCCATAATCATACATAATAGTTATTTAAACTTTCGATCGTCTTCGAATTTCGTAAGCATTTCAAATTTAAATTAATAAGTAAATTTCTTTGTATCATCTACCTATACGCACTTTTTACTGACAAATAGTTGTGTCTAAATCAGGAAATCGAAATGGAAGCGGAGACGTACCAGATTTAACGACAATTCCAGGTGGAGAAGAAATGGCTGGTTTGTGGGCTCAATATCATTCCGCATTGGGCTTAGCGAAAGGAAAAGCAACTCCACCGGTTCCCAGAGATCAATCTGTAAGTTTACATTTTAATGTCGAGCGCAACAAATTTTCTTTTATTTTTTATTGTTATTTTAATTATTACTCGTAGTTTTGCTCATCTTTAGCAAACTACACAATGAGTTTCGTTAAGTAAAGTCTCGACGTTTAACTTTTAAGAACGCCGTAACTATTTAATTTCAAATTGTATTTGATATAGTAGCTCAAGAATAATTATTTTCAATTCCAATTTTGTAATAAATTCTGCAACATAATTTGAACTGCAATAATAAATTGATTATTTATTCTCGGCGTTGCATATTTTGCTTATTAGCGAAACCTTGTATGAAAGACTTGAAAAGTGCTCAAAAGAGTACTATTTACACCTAGGTCATACAAGCAATAAAGATGTTCAGTACAATTCCGGTATTGTAAAAGTATTCTCTAATGTCCTCGAAGATGACGTTTTAAACTATTATTTCTGTATAGACTTTGTCCCTATAGAATTTATTATTTTACATTATTTGGAATTTAGATTACTTCCTTGTACAGCTGTTGATGTAAATTTATCATAGTGTCAAGTTCACTTTCATCATTGCAATTGCACTTTTTGTTGTTATAAGGAAATGCTGTAATTCCATTTTAAGCTGAAGAAAAGAAATCGTGAACGATTAATTTTTTAGAGTCCTATCAATGCCGAAACGGGATCGGCGCATGACGAAACAAGTTCTAGTGGAAATAAAGAAGACGAAGATGACGACGATGACGAAAGTGATGATAAAATTGATACTCACACACATGACCCTGAACGGCTGAAGGCTTTTAATGTTAGTATTAATTTAAACTATAAACCCAAGTCTTTTGTTAATTTTTCCTCTTTTGTTTTCGTAGATGTTCGTTAGATTGTTTGTAGATGAAAATTTAGATAGAATGGTACCTATAAGTAAACAACCTAAAGAAAAAATTCAAGCTATTATCGATTCTTGTACAAGACAATTTCCCGAATTTGCCGAACGAGCGCGAAAAAGGATAAGGACCTATTTGAAATCGTGTAGGCGAAATAAACGAGCAAGAGATCCAAATTCGTCATGGGATTCGGTACGTTTTTTTATTACCACCATTCGATTATATATTTTTTTACAAACTTATTTGTAATTTAGACACGTCCAACACCAGCGCATTTAACGTCGGTTCAAGCAGAACAAATTTTAGCAACCGCTTGTGAAAACGAAAGCCATAACGCAAAACGAATGCGTCTAGGTCTTGAACCAGTAAGTCAGCCAATGCCTTTACTTCCAGGTGCTACAGTAAGCATTCTTATTTAATAAATTTTATTCCTCACAAATTAACGAATTGCCTTTTAGCCAACAGATACGACCACAGCTATTAACAGAAATTTAGACTTACCAGGAAATACACAACTGAAACTTGAAGTAGATACTTCTTCGAGTGTTTTCCCACCATCATCGACACCTTCGACGACTCCAAATTCTATTAATAAAGGCTTATCGTTAACTCCAGACGTTAAACCAAGCGTGTTAAGGTATAATCACTTACAAATGTTATCGAATATGTCGTAATAAATTTAAATTTAATAGTGTCGTATCAAATTCTGGATTGTCGAGTACATCTCTAAATGGAATGGGCATATCCAGCACTCCCTCTTCGGCTCCGACGGCAATGTATAGGCCTAATTTTTCTCAAGCATTTCAAAGGGCAGGTCCTTATCCTTTATTTCCCGGACAACCTTTCGCAGCGAGCGGGGGTCTACTCACAAATGGTAAGTTAATCGAACGAATATGGTTTATATATTTATTAATAATAACATTTCGAGTTGCGTTATTAATGAATATAGAACTTCCGACTTATTTTTCGAATTACTTTTGAATTTTTAGGTCCTACAGATTTAAGTAT